>CM050670.1:5005000-6255000 GCA_027574665.1 Rhynochetos jubatus | reverse complement strand
TCCAGGAAGTGTTTCAAGTGATAATTACTAAACATCCGATTTTTGGCTCTTCCAAATGTCCAACGCAATTTCCCAATGCCTAAACGAGATCGCTTTTCCTTTTTCAGATCAGTGAAAGATTCCTACTGGGATACAACAAAATGCAGCTCCTACGCACGTATGTTCCTGCCCCTTAAAGCTTGCTTAACAGCAGACAAGAGGCACAAAGCCATAAGGAGGTTAACCCTCATGACACCTCCTGCACGTTGCGTTGTACCGGCACTACAACATCACGACCGCTCCTCACCAGAAATTCCCACTTGGGATGGGAGAACAACTCAAAATCATCATGAAATAATTAGCGGCAAGGAAACACTGTCAGCAGTTTATCACTTGACACAATCCCGGACAAGCTCTTCACGTGATCACCTTACAGAGCCACGACATTTAATCTCGCTTTGCGGGGCTGTTGGGCAGTCTGCGCCGAAGTGCGAGATTACTGCATGAGCTCATTCTGTACGACACTCAGGAGGGAAATCCCAAATATCTGCGGGTTTACGTCACGTCTTACAGAGGGCTAACGGTCTGCCACATGCTCTCAATCAACCTGCGCAGGAAGATCACGGTTTAACCTGTAAAATCAGCAACACACGCACACCCTTCAGTATTGGAACGGTTGTGCTTCCAGAGCCTCGACACCTATCCATGAAACATGGCTCAAAAATGAAAGCTGGACCACCTAACAGATTAAAGACAATGATCCAAAGTTATGCACAGGACAGTCCTGTAATCACTGCGGAACCCGTCACAGACACAGGTATTGTGCAGACGCTCCCAAACTCTGGGAAGCAGTATTAAAGAAGTCAGCCAGCAGTGATGCTTCCTAAAGGGACGAGCTCATTAAAAACACATGTTCCTTAAAACCCACCTGAAGAGCAGACAGAGCCACAGCACCGCAGAGACAGATGAGGGGATAGATGGGAAAGAGAAACCTCTCTTCTTTGTGGGGCTGACTGAAGAAAATCATGATCCAAATGTACATAGGAGCTAGTGTCAGCCAGTAGGGCCGCCCCAGGTTCTGAACTGAAAGAAACAAACACTCAGCAAAGCGGTAATGGAAGAACGAGGGCTTTATCCTGCTGCACACTTTGGCATTCAAAACCCTGTTCTTCAGACCCAAACCATCACCTTCAGACCCAAACACACCATGTTCTGAGCAGTCCCGTTGCTGAAATCCACGTAATAGGTGCCAACAGCCACTGTAGAATTTTGATCAGAGAATTTTTGCAACACCAGCAATTTCAAGAGACTTTAGAAGACCGAAAGCGGAAAACAAGGGACTGCATTACTGAATCCAAGCAAGAGACAAAACCCATCAAGAACCGACAGGTGTAAGCAGGCAGTCAGAAGTCCTAGATCTCCTGCTGTGTTTTATGCTATACACACAAAGATCAGACAGGATCTCCCCTGGACCTACCCCTCCACTTACAAACCATTCTTTAGCAACTGATGTTTCCACAACCTTCATTGCTTCATTACAAACATAACAGCATGAGAGGTCTCTCAGGCACCCTCTGCTTAACAGAGGAAATAAGTGATTCAAAAATAACAACAATTACCCTGAATTTTAGTCACACTGAGGAGGGTTCTACAGTGCCTGACAATTTTCAGTCCCTTTTCTGTCCCCTTGCTACTCCCAACAGCAGAGTTAAGCAATTAAGCTTAACGGCATTTCACAGACAATAAGAACAAAGCACTTGGCAGAACGGCTCCTGCTGTTAAGTACAAGAACACCAAGTGAACAGCAGGAAATCTTGCATTTACAGAATCGCCTACTGAGCTTTTACTTGTTTCTGACAACACGTCAGTTATATCCGAGGAACAGACATAAGCAAATACCCAATAACGTATATTTTCAGCAAGGATTATGATGTTATTGTTTCTTATATTCAGTAAAAACCAATCAGAAAGCAAAACACTAACTGGACTGATGAATCTGGAGGCTGCTGCTTAGCGAACCTTCCTCAGGAAAATGGCAGAGAAGAATTCACACTTCCTCAACACCTTTTTCCTCTCTAGAGTCGCTTGCCAAATGCCATGTGTTTAAAACTGATGTCATTTTGTTTAAGAGAAAGCCCAACATGAAGTAGGAAACACCCTGGGTTCCTTCCTTCTCTACTCTCAGTTTATCCACAGCTATGGGGACACCTCCCACAGCATGGGATAGCAAGACTGTCCCTGCCAGGCCTCAGTCCTGCGAGCTGAAGAGTGCCTTTCACAGGGCACAGAAGAGTCCGGGTTCAGTCCCAGCACAGGCAGCAGCAGCACAGACCAGAGGATGCCTGTCGGTAGGCTCAGTCCAAGCAATCAAAAAGGAAATAATAACTGTTCTCTCAAGCTGCTGCAGAAATTATTCTGGCAGTGGTATAAGAAGTTAGAGCGGAAGAGCCAGCAGAAGTTTCCCCAAATAATTCTAAAGGCTTCCGTTTCCAGCTGCAGGTAAGATGGAAACAACAGTGGGTACGTAGTTTCCTTCCCCCTTAAGATTTCTGACAGGGCTGGCTGAAGGTTACATATCACACAACTTGTCAAGCTTACACTGGGCATGGGTAGTTCAGCCTCAGTAACACGTTCTTCTTCTTGAGGTGGAGACAGGGAACACAGGAATCACCCTTAAAAACAGTTTCCTGCACTCTGGCAGACAGCACAGAAGTAGCTGCATCTCACTGCTTGTTCTTTCTACACAGCAGCTCCATTGTGGGGTCAATACTGAACTCAGTAATGAGCTCTAGGAACTTTCCTATTATCCCACAGATTTTCCCTAAGCCTAGTTTCATTTCCAATGAAGGAAAGCTGCTCTTTGGCAGGCAAGCTCTCCCTTTAGTAACCAGGTTGAGATCCAGGCTGTCTGCGCTTGGCTCTCACAGCCGTCTTGCACTCACCATGAAACTTCTGAAGCAGACACTCCATGAGACAAGTCAGTGGCAGCACAAGCAGCGCCAAAATAAACGCCACGTTGAAATTCAGAAAGCCGTTGATGAAATAGAAGGACCAGGGTTCCGTACCTAAAGGATGAGAAAAGGAAACAAGGGTTTTTAAAACAAACACATACGAGATCTAGATCTAACAGCAGCTTCGTTCCTTCTCTGCCTGACACAGCCCAAGATAATCAGCAGCAGACATCAATTCTCCCCACTGCAGGCATATTGGAACTGAAGAACAGAAAGGGCGTGGACAGAAGATCTTGAAGCTGGCCAGAGGATGCAGCCCCACAGAAAGAGCCTGAGCCACCTCAACGCAGTCTCATGGTTCTGCCTCTCAGCCATAAAACCATAGAAAGGCATACAGAGCTTAGCCATACAAAGGCATCAGAGTATCTCACAACCCCGTCTGCTCAAGAAACTTCCCTGTCTTCTTCAGAAATTATTTTTCTCCTTCCTATTTCACTGGGTCACAGTCAACATCCCGTCTGCTGCTCATGAATCACGGGCCACTCTAACAGCCAGCCTTGCCCAGGAGCGTTCTGTGACACAGAACTCACCCTTGCGTTAAGAAAGCCTACACAGCAAGACAGAGGCGGAAACTCGTAAAACTAGGGAATTCATTCTTTCCAACTGCAGAGAAGTAACAGAGGAATAACACAAACAACGTTAATAAGAGATCATTGTAATTCTGGAGTGATGATGTATACTCCATGTTGGCAGAAACAGAAAATGTACCACAAAGGAACAAGAGTTCACGTTCACGCTTCACCCCAAAAAAAGACTGCCACTCAAGTTCATCCAGATGCTAGTTTGGTACGTCCCCAGAGTCAACACTATTTAAAATGTCCCTACTTCACTTTGTTCTTACGGTGTAGCTTCAAACAGGAGCAAGCCCACTCTGCCTCATAACACGATACACTGGGGAACCGGTTGCGAGCTTCGAAGGACGTAAACTGAGAGACATTCCAGTCCAACTGTCATTTATTCGGACTCTTAATTCAGGATGCTTAAAATCCTGAACAATAAGGAATGCCAGTTCCTCTCCACACATTTGCCACTCTCTCAGTGTGATTAGCTCAATCAGTCAGTAAATGACACGCGGGGGCTTTAATCACTGCACTGTTGTGACATGTGTCACATGCCGCAGCAATTTCCTGCAATCAGAGCCACTTAAATAGGGTCCATGTTGAAATTAATCAGACAACTGAAAAGCACCAAGGAAAACCCAAAGCCTCTGCAGCTCCTACAGCTAAATATGATTAGAAGCTGCACTAATAGTGTCAGAAACACGTCGCTGGAGTTACTAAGGAGCAGTCCAAGCATCTGAGGTTCATCAACCTCTTCCTCCTTCTCTAGACTGTCGGTGACTGTCAATATCCAAGGACTGCAATTCTAAATAATCACTGTGACAGAGCTTGAAAGCGTGCAGAAAGCAGGTCATTTTAGGACTGAAGTGTACTACGCTTCCTAGAAATCAGCGCTGCTGGCTGGGGTGTGTCTGTGAGGGGAAAACTTGAGGCAGTCCTGAGACAGAAAAATTGAGGCAGAAAAAGGGTTTGTAAAGAGGGCTTTGGTTTCTTCCCAGCCCTGCCGCCTCCAGATTCTCTTCTGAGGCCATGGTACAGGTTTCTAAAGACTCAGAGCATGGTTAACACCAATCAAGCCACTCTACTAACTACTTCTGTGGAGCACCAAGGCCTCTCTCTATATAAGAAAGGATTGGAAATGGGTTCCACAGCCTGCTTCCCCACGCCCACTGCTATAAACAACAGACACTTTCCCACAGAAGATGCCAGCATGGGACAGAAAGCCTCTTAAACTGATACAAACTGTTGCCCCCCAGCGTTTTCTGGCCACAATTAAGCTGCACAGCACAGCCAAATCCCAAACCTCTACAGGGTCGTACCAGGGACCATATTGTCACCCTTCCACCTGCCCTGGCTGCTATCAAAAGTAAAGGAAATTAACTCTTGGTCTGGGCTGTGATTTGGTAGCCTGAGACGCGGGAATGAAGAACACTTCATGAAGCACGCCTCCTCCACAATCCCGATACAGCCTTAAAGTCGCAGAGGTGTCCTGAGGGACTCTGCTAATAACCATGTCAGCTGGTCTGAAGCACAGCTTTAACATAAAAAGCTACCTTCTCGGATTTTTTTTTGTTTCAGTGTGACTGAATTGCCCGTAAGAACTAAGCACTGGAACCTCCCCTTCTCCAATGAGGGATTTTCTCCACAACAACTCCAGGTGATCTGAGAAAGAACTGCAATGTGAAAAAAAGGACCACCACATTGCATACAAGAAGTCCTGGTGCAGAATAACTTCTTTCAAGCAGGGAGGGACATGAAAGAACCCTCCTTGCACTGTACTGATGGGATCATGCTTCCACAGCATCACCTTCACACCCTGACAGAAGATTTAACTTCCTGCAAGCATCCCACACGCTGGCGCTGAGCAGATGTGGGCTGTAGGAGAGAGACTAATGAAAGCAGTAGGAAGAACACTGTGACCCAGTCAGTTAACAGCACTACGGTTCCATGGGGATAACCAACTGGAAGAACTGTCAGACAGCAACCCAGAAACTGGTTTGAACTTTGTGCTCTGTGGCAGCAACCTAACAAGCTACCATGCTGCAGCTTGACCACAGCGGTGGTGAGGGTGGCTCAGGACAAAGCAGAGGATTTGTAAAATGGGCTTAAAGTAAGGTGCCCTGCCCTATGTCTGTCACAGGCTAAACGCCTGCGTGCAGCCAGGAACCGAGCTGCTGAGCAGTAACTAAGCCACACTAATCGGACCGTGAGTCACAGCCCTCATTCTGAGCCAGGCTGATTCAGTGCTGGTATAACAAACGGTCTGCTTTCTGCATTTCATTTATCTTCACTCTGTTTAAGAACCAGGACTCAACAGAGCAAGGTGTCACAAAACAGCTCCAGCACACTGTGCCTCCCCAAGTACCATCGAACCGCAAGTCACAGCCGCAGCGCTGAGGATAGGAAGCGGCACAAAACTTGTGTCACAAATTGTGCTTTCTTAGAACCTATGTACACAAAAACACCCCCAAGCCTCGGAATCAGGCTCATGGATACATGCTCAGAAGCTACTTTTCCTTGGCTGTAGAAACCTCGTCACCCCAGGGAAGTCTTCACTGCACAGACTGTAATTATGCAGCAGTGCATTGCTAAAGACAAAAAAAAAGAACTCCAGCTGCAGACAAAAGGAAAAATACTGTGGTGTTTATATTGAAAATGATAGGGGTTGATGACTCTGCAACCTCCAGCAGTCCCATCACGTGAAAGCTGGGAAACCCCAGCTCCAAAATCAGAAGGGATTGGCCAGCCTTTCATCTCCCCTGGTAGTGTTATTTTTCCCCAAGTGTTTTAAAGCTCTCTAAACACACAGCGCTATCCAGGTCACGCTGCTTTAAAGAGCAATTTCAAGCTGGCTCTTTTACTAGTCGGAAGATCTTGTATGAATGTCACCATGAATAACACACTTCAGAATAGATTGGTCCCTGGAGACTTCTGGAAACAACTCACGCACCAGCGTGGAAAAGGTCAGGCACGAGCCTATGCCAAAATCTATCAGAGACAGAGCCTGGAGTTTCCTTACAGAAAATTCACGGCAACAGACCTCAGAGCCTTCCTGCAGAGATGAAGAACCATGGCAAAACAGCTGTTGCCCTGCTGGGCCAAGCACAAATAACCAATCACCACTCAGTGCCCCCCCAAAGCAGCCCTCCAAATCACCCAACAAATAGGGTCTGCAGGGTACTGCCAGAGAAAGCCTTGCTGCTAACCACTGCTGAATCCCTCCTAGGACACCACAACAGGGCTTCAACAGATGACAGAGGTGACACAGGACCCTGCACCCTAAGCAGGTCTCTGCCAGCCCCTCTGAAGCCCTGCTGGAACCACAATACTTTTATACTCTTCAGCTCTAGAAGTACACATGTACAACGTAGTACAGTGGCAACTTCCAAACCAACAACACAGCGTTGCCATCAAGAGTCAGACCTGAGATTTGGGTCACAGAGTATCCAAACGGCCGGTACCAGGGAAACCCTTCTAGGCAGATGATCTGCCTGCAGATTAGATGCCTTGATGGTAACCTCAGAGCTTACCAGCCGTACACTACCAATAAGCAAGGAGATTCCCAAGGCACAGCATGGACTCAGGAAGTCTGCAAGAGTGCCAGTGTGAACTGAAAGAACCACAGATCCCACGCCGTTACCCACTTTCCCAAGGTTCTGCACCCTTACTGCGGGGAACGACATTCAAGAACTCAATTAAAGCTGACAAACACACACATCTATCCCACAGCACTCACAGGCATCCACACACGCTTGCTACTAACAGTCCCCTGCTGTGGTGCTGAGACATCTCAGGACAGTTTACACCTTGATGGTTTACAACTTGAAAAGTGAACAAAAGCAGCTCAACTCACAGCGTGGAGAAACCTGACAATGGCCTGCAGATTGCCAGGTCGAGGGAGATACCATGTGGCAAAAAGCTGGAACTGCAGCCCTGGAGCTCGCAGGCTGCTTTTGCTTTAGAGTACGCAAGATAAAGGATTGGCAGTCAAGACCTGGTGGGTCACGGTACCAAGGCAGTAGAAAGAAAAGCACTGATTCCCTTGCTGTCTTGTTATCTTAAACTCACCATAGAGATCAGGTCCGTGAGAGGTGAAGACATTGTACAAGACAATGTTGAGAGGTGCAACCACCAGCTTCCCATAGTAATAGCTGTCCACAACTACCAAGGGCACCTGGAAGAAAGCATCTATTATTTGAAGTGCCAGAAGCTTTTGGCTTGACTGCCCAAAAGCTCCACGGGATTTTCTTAACGGAACCCTCCCCTTCTATTGCAAGCCCAATCCATTCCCCTTTTGCATTATTACAGGCACCTACCAAAAACAGGATCAGTGACACCACACACCAGTTCAGGAAACTTTTCCACCTCTGCTTCAGTATCAACAAGTCAAAGGCAATAGGAAGCCTGTAAGAGAGACCAGGTATCAACTGAAGAGTTTTCCTTTCCCCACTGCAAGTCTTCCTGCCCGTTCAAGGCAAGCAAGGCAGTAGCTGGAAGAGAACCATCACAGGGCGCTCTCTGCTTCTACTCCATACTATAGTCATCCAACTCAGGTCTTACTCTCAGTACATTAGGGTCAGGAAATCTTCCCAACCTAAGTTCTTCAAAAGCAAAGAAAAGAGGTTATGGAAGCTCTAGCAATGAACCTCAACTAGGCTGGCAGCTCAGTCCCTGATAGTTTCCTTCCTCCCGTTCTCCAGCCCCTACATTCTCCCCAACCAGGCAAGAAACATTTGACAAAGTGCAAAACTTAGGAACCTTTCCTTCCTTACCCAAGAGCTGCACTGAAAGGCCAGCCCAGAAGGGCTCCAGCAGCCACCCCCAGCACTGCTACGGAAGTCTTGTCCATATACCAGCCAGTCATGGCTATCACCGTGGTGTACATGCAGAAACTGCTTGGGAGGAAAGCTGCAACGCAGGGAAAGAAAGGGATTAGCACAGCTTTCCCACACTGGGAGAACAGCAGGAGGTCAACATAAGGCCCACCATCTCTCATTCATTCCACTGGAGCTGGGATGCCACACTGAACACTCATTTCAGTAAGAGCTAAAAAAAGAGGATTTATCTCTCGTCTGCCAAGACCAGAACTACTTCCTTTAAGTATGAAGGCCTCTTTCCTCAGTGGCACTCAGCAGTGGTAACCAGTTGATAGCATCCACAGTTACTACTTGTAACACTTGCAACCTCTATACTCTGCTAGGCTGAAAAAAACGAAACTAACCTGCTCAAGTGGCAGCAGAAGGTGTGAGCTGACTGGGTACAGTCTCTGAAACAACGGGGCAGAGACTGCTGGGAAGGAAGTGAACAGTAAGGAGACCCATGACAGTGAAAAACAATGAAGGGAAAGTCCTTTCTCCACTCACCATAAACAATAAAAAGGGTAAAATAGGAAATCTCAGCATGCCTCAATTGTGGTATTTCCCTTTAAGTTTCTGTATGGACACAACAGAGAAAACCTTCGCTCCAAGTCTCTCTTTGCACTTTACTCAACACCTAAAGCAGGTGTTTTATAAGTCTTCGGTGGTTGGCTAGGCAAATGGGTACAACCAGCCAGAGGGTACACGACACACAGGCAAACGAGAACGCCAAAACCTGACCCTCCTTCCTTGGATTAAAACGCATTCAAGGAAGGTAGGCCAAAACCCTGCATGGCCCACTGCAGGGAGACTGGAGCCAGCAATAGCAACAAACGTGCCCTGGAAAGCAGGGAACATCATTTGAAGCAACACTTATTCTGTCATCACACCTGCCATGAGCAATACCTGCAACAGAATACAACGAATAATTGCTAGAGAGATACTTCAGTGCTGTGGATTTTAGTCTTTCTGGACCGGTCTTTGGCTTCTGTGGACAAAGCAATTGCTAGTGTCATTGCTAAGCAAACTTACCTGCAGATGAGCAAAACATCCCAGTGCTGAGTACTAAGAAGGCCAACATCAGCCGGCTCACATGTAGCCCAAACTTCTTGCACACAGCCCTAAGGAAGCAAGAGAGAATGAGAGACCACAAAAATACCCTCAGGACAGAAAAGAACAGTACCCATATATTCAAGCTGCTGCTTTTAGTGGATGTAAACACCATCGGCAGATACATTACAGACAGCAACAGTCAATGAAGTCCACTAAACCTCACTATGATAAGCGAACACAGCACCAGTCAGTGCTCAATTTACAACACTCCCACCCTGCCCGCTGGTATCGCTGAGAAAACAAGTGTAGTCAACAAAACACTGGAGAGGAGATAAGGGTGGCAGATTTGAGAATACAATTTTGTCCTGATGGTGGAATTCTGACCAGCATTACATGAAGTTACCACGAGAGCAAGTATTTTCAAGGTTCACCGTGAAGTAGCCCCATTTACCAGACACATCTACACATGAGCTTCAGAGTGTATTTCCTGTGTCAATAACTGAATGTTACTCACATTACTCAAACGTTCACTCTAGACAGCTTATCTAATACTCACTTGTAGAAGTAGAGTTCACAAATGCAGCTCAGGAAGGCCAGGAAGCATCGGAGGAAATAGAAGATAAGAACCTAGGAGACATACTCAGAGTCTGAACAAGGTTTGCAACGAAGCTCGTGCACCTATTACTAACAAGTCAGCCCCAAGAATGGAAGTTCTGAACCGGATGAAGGATGCTTGACAGTGGTGAATGAGCCTATTCTTGTAGGCCCAGATGCCGCACCTAAGGATGCTGAAGATCCCAGCAGCTCAAGGCCCAGCCCTCTAACACTGAAGTCCTTTACAACACATAAGGTGAGCACAGTCCAGTTCACTGAACTTACCAGAACTCCCCCACTTCTGATTTCTGTTGTGCACAAGCATGCCAAGTACGGCAATGGATACCCAAGCAGAATGCACCTTCAGCGCTTTTTCTTTTACACTCCTGTGAGTTCAGTTTGCAATATCCCTCGCTAAATACTAATTTATTTTTTATACTTTATTGAACAAAAAAATTAAAACAGTCATTGATAGCTGTCATCGAAAACAACACGGGCTTCTAAAGCAGCAGGGTTAAACTCGCAGGAATGAATGAGAGCCCATGGCTGCCAGGTAACCGTCCCCAGGCTTGCACACACTCAAAAGACCAAGGAGCTACACGCCCCTCCGGGACAGCTTTTCCAAACTGGAGCCTGACAGCACTTTCCCGCACCTTCCAAATCACTTTTCCTTGGATCCCCTTTGAGTCAGCCCACAATCCCTTGCAAATCCTTCATCACAGAAGAAGCTCTCACACATCTGATTTACCTTGTTAGTTTGTAGAACTCTAGCGTGGAACAAGGCTGGTAAGGCGTGAAGCCACAAGTACGCATAGGAGCGGATGGCATAGGCCGGAGAGTACTCCCATGTCTGAAACCCCTTTCCATAAACGAGGTAGTGTGTCTACAACGGAGATGAAACAAATAAATACGCATCACACAGAGCAGCCAGTTTTGCATTTCTCCATCTCTGAACCCTTGAGTACAAGAATTTCCCTTTGGAACACAGAGATCAGAACAAGGTTCTACACAAACCTGCATTTGCACAGGCCAGCTACAGATTCCCAAGGAAAGCAAGCCACTTACCGGTTCCCAATAGTTAAACGTCTCATCGCAATCAGAGATGTTGCTTAAGAGAGCTGCACAGAACCTGGCTGAGATGAGACACTTGAAAGCCGTCGATCCTTCAGGGGCCCACACTTGTCCTGCTTTGCTCCCAGATGATCTAGTCCAGGGAAAACACAGACATGCACCGCGAGGATTCAGTAACACGACGGATTAGCAGGGTGACACTAGGCAAAGACCTGACACGCAGATTTTCTGTCAGCGCAGAGCCCTCCCCGTACTGCCTCCTCTGGGGGATGCAAGTGCCCTCCCAGGGAAGCACCATCATCCTCCCTGACCTCACCGGAGCAACGGCTTAACCCAAGGCCCCCAGGGCCTGCCCGTCCTTGCCCTAACGGCGGCAAGGCCACGCGCTGCCCACCGCAGGTGCGGGAGGAGCTGCCCCGGAGGGAGGCCCGGTCCCACAACACACGCCAACCCGGCTGCGGGGCTCACCCGGCGCCGCGGGGACGTTCCAGCCGTAAGAAGCCAGCAGGGAGGAAGCACCAGGGCGGGTGCTCGCCACAGCCACCGCCCCGCCGGCAGCCCGCGGGAAGGGGCGTGCGCCCGGCGCCAGCCTCAGCCCGGCCCCGACTCCCCGCCGCCCTCTCCGACACCTACTCCAGGCGGGCTTCCTCCGCAGCCTCCGAGCGCGTCCGGGTTGACTCCCCGCCTCCTCCAGCCCGCGGCCGCTGACGGGCCCCCTTGGCGGCCATGTCGGGTACGGGAAGCCGCGCGCCCGCTCCCTGCCGCCAGCCGACGAAACCAGACGGGAGCGGAAGCCGCCGGCCGCCATGCCGGATGTGGGCAAGCGCGCGGCCGGAAGCGCGCTCTTCCCGAAGACGGGGCGGCGCGGTACCGGCAGCGACTCCGAGCGGGAGCCGCGCAGGGACACCAGGCTCACGGCAAGGTTCCCTCGCCCGCCGCCCCCTCCCCGCCGCCCGCGCAGAGCCGGCCAGGAAAGCAGCCGCCGCGGGGACCACCCGCACGGCGGAGCGCCGGCGGCACGAGGATGCGACAGAGCCCGTCGGCAGCGGGCGGGTCGGACCCTGGCACGGGCACAGCTTCCTGAAAGGAGGCATGACACACGCCGAACAGGAGGGTGCTGCGGCCCCACTGACCCAGCTTGAAGTCCCGTGGTTGAAGTCCCCACCGCCTTTGCGAGAGGCACTGCCGTAGCACACAGCGTTAGGTCCGGCAAGATGGGGGCCACGTTTTCACAGAATCACAGAGCGGTTTGGGCTGGAAGGGACCTTAAACATCCAGTTCCAACCCCCTGCCATGGGCAGGGACACCCTCCACTAGACCAGGTTGCTCCCAGCCTCATCCAGCCTGGCCTTGGGCACTCCCAGGGATGGGGCATCCACAGCTTCTCTGGGCAACCTGTCCCAGTGCCTCCCCACCCTCTCCGGGAAGAACTTGTTCCTGATATCCAATATAAATCTCCCCACCTTGCATTTAAACCCATTACCCCTTGTCCTGTCACTACAGGCCCTTATAAAAAGCCCCCCCCAGCTTCCTTGTAGCCCCTTCAGGCACTGGAAGGTGCTATAAGGTCTCCCCGGAGCCTTCCCTTCTCCAGGCTGAACCCCACAACTCTCCCAGCCTGTCCCCATGGCAGAGGGGCTCCAGCCCTCGGAGCATCTTCATGGCCTCCTCTGGACTCTTCCAACTGGTCAATATCCTTCTGATGTTGGGGGCTCCACAGCTGGATGCAGAACTCCAGGTGGGGTGTCACGAGAGCAGAGTAGAGGGGGAGAATCCCCTCCCTCTCCCTGCTGGCCACACTTCTGATCCAGCCCAGGATACGGTTGGTTTCTGGGCTGCCAGCGCACACGGCCGGCTCACGTTCAGCTTCTCATCCCCCAGCACCCCCAGGTCCTTCTCCTCAGGGCTGCTCTCCATCCATTCCCCACCCAGCCTGTCCCTGTGCTGGGATTGCCCCAACCCATGTGCAGGACCTGACACTGGGCCTGGTTGGACTCCATGGGGTTGGCATGGTCCCACCTCTCCAGCCTGTCCAGGTCCCTGTGGATGCCCTCCCTTCCCGCCAGCCTGTCCAGGTCCCCGGGGATGCCCTCCCTTCCCTCCAGCCTGTCCAGGTCCCCGGGGATGCCCTCCCTTCCCTCCAGCCTCTCCAGGTCCCCGGGGATGCCCTCCCTTCCCTCCAGCCTCTCCAGGTCCCCGGGGATGCCCTCCCTTCCCTCCAGCGTGCCACCACCCAGCTCGGTGCCATGTCAAACTTGCTGTGGGTGCGCTCAGTCTAGATCTTTTCAGTTTTGCCACGTGACGGTTACCTGCAGCCCGTACACTTGTATCCGTGGACAGTCTCTGCTTTAAAAGGATGAACGTTACTCAAGGTAAATCCAGCTCCCGCTGCCACAGCCCCTGTTGGCCGGCTGTTTGCGCCATTCTCCCCCCGGCTGGCCAGTGCGATGAGCGCAGCAACGGGCGCCCGGCAGCGTCATCAGTGCGCGCCGGCCCCCGGGCTGGGTGCGAGCATGGGCCCGGTGCGGCGGGTGCTGCTGCTCGGGGAGGGCAACTTCTCTTTCGCCGCCTCCGTGTGCGAGGTGGCGGGGACCCACGTCGTGGCCACTTGCTACGAGAGCGAAGAGGAGGCGTCTGGGCGGGGGCGAGCCGCAGAGAGCATCCGGCGGCTGCGGGAGAGAGGTGTGTGTCGGCCGGGGGGGTGGGGAGGGAGGGCGGTAGCGGGGACCCTCGGGCAGAGCGACGCAGGAGGGCGGGACGGGGAGAGACGCGGTGTCGCCGGCAGCCAGCCCTTAGCCGTAACCGCTCTTCACGCAGCGGCCGAAGCAAGGCTTGTGAGCGGCACGCCGCCCTGAAATCAGGGAGCCGGCACTGCGGTGCCTCGGTAGGAGCTGTCAGCCCTTCGCCGCTCCAGGCATCTCCGGAGCCCGCTTTGGCCGCGAGGAATTGGCATGGTCCAGGAGGCTGAAACAACTACCATAAAACCTAATCAGACCGAAATACAACTGAAACACACCCGAAACGAGTAGCCGCTTGGCAGAGGTCTCTGCAAGAGGGCAGAGGGAGCCTCGGCTTTCTGCTTTTCCTAACGCACGCGAGCAGGAAGGTGCCTGGCATCAGCCGTAACGCGAAACATCAGCGTCTTGGGTTTCGTTTACTTTTGAAGGGGCTGAAGTTGTGTTTGCTGTGGACTGCACCAAGCTGAAGGACTATTTTTTACCAGAAAAAAGACAATTTGATTGTATTTATTTCAACTTCCCTCACTGTGGGAGAAAGGCTGGGGTAGTGAAGAACAGAGAACTTCTTGCCCGCTTTTTCCATAGGTGAGTAAAGCCAAAGTAGTTCTATGCCGATTGGCTGCTGTGATACAGATTTCTAGCTGTGTTACAGGCGTTTTTCTGGCACTATTAATATTTCTGAGTGTGTTAGCAGGATTTTTCTTGTTGCCTGGCTTTGCTTCCAGCTCCGCAGAAGTGCTGACAGAGGAGGGAGAAGTCCATGTGGCTCTTTGCAATGGACAGGGTGGGACACCTGCTGATCAACCGAGGAGAGAATGGCACAACAGCTGGCAAATAGTGGCTGTGGCAGCGGGAGCTGGATTTATCTTGAGTAACGTTCATCCTTTTAAAGCAGAGACTGTCCACGGATATAAGTGTACGGGCTACAGGTAACCGTCACGTGGCAAAACTGAAAAGCTGGGATTCGTGCTCTTATAATGCCTAGCGCTGGGATGTTCTTTTAGTATCGTGTTTGTCAGAGAGAGGAACTCCCTCTAAATTTCCTTAAAATAGCCACGGTTCTTTTTTGCCTCTGGGCAGAACAGCCAAGATAAAAAGGCAAGCTTCAGGCCAAAGTACCCTCTAAAAAATATGATTACCTTAGGACTTTCAAGGTCAAAATGGCCCATTTGAGAACAAATGTCAATCTGGGCCTAAAGACAGCAGGAGGACTGCGGTGTGTGTGTCTGCTTAGCAGACACTCGCGAAATCACAGCGTGGTTGATGCTGACAGGGACCGCCGTCAGTCATCTAGTCCTACTCGCCAGCTCAGAGCAGAGCCAAGTAGAGCAAGTCGCTCAGAGGCACGTTCAGCCTCCAGGGATGGAGACTGCACAACCTTTCTGTGCAAGTCGTTCCGATGTTGTACCACCCGCCCAGCAAAACTGTGGTAGTGCTGCATGTTCGTCAGCTCGTAGCAAGAACTGGGGTTCGGCAGGAGGTACGGTACTGTTACAGTTTTCTGTGTAATGCTTACTTGGGACACACTAAACCTAGGAAACCATCAATGACTTTGCTTTTGTGTATTGTCAGGAGTCAAGATAAACCTTTCTGCGTGGAGGGTGCCTTAAACCATGTTTTCACGCGAAGTACGCCAATTCCATGTTTCAAACCTATGATCTGCGAGATGGAACTGGAAAACCGGAAAGTTTCTTTTCAAGTACCACGAGTGCTTGTGGATAAAATTAATAGGTAAGTTTTATAACTAGTTTGTGTTTGGCAATAACACACGCTCCTGCTCTCAGTGGGAATGACCAGCAGAGGTATCAGATAAAATGGAATCGCTTCACTTTCCCTTCTTCTCCCTTTACAGGTTGCCTTGTGCCATTTCTTCTTCTAGTCTGCTTCATGCTGACTTGTGGTTATGGTCTCCTTAAAGTTTATTTTTGTTCTGTAGACTTATTTTTATGGTGGAGGCCAGGGTGCTGGATACTCGAACACACAAATAAAGATGAAAACTTTAATCTGTTTTACTGTACGTGGAAGAAATTCAGGAGCTAACGTGGTGTCTGCTGATACCACAAGGCTAGCTAGGATAGATCCGTTTCTGTAGTTCGGTAGTGCTTGTGCAGAATGGAAATGGTCATGCTGACTGTTAAGTCCCATTCCGGTTTTTCTCTTGATTGCAACCTGGAGACAAATAGCACTCTCCTGAGAACGTGTTAGCCCTTCACTTGTGAACAAAGACTTGGCCTGTTCAGGGAGTTACTAGAAACAGGTTTAATAGTCTGAGATGGGTTTGGGTAAATTGCTGATCACAGCAATGCATTTCAAGGAATCTGTTTAGCGGTGTCTGTAATTCGCCCTTTTATTTTTCACAGGGGTTTCCTAGAAGTAAATTCAAACCATCCAGTACAGACAGTAAAGGAGAAGCTCACTGCAGGGCTCAGCCAAGCCTTTCCATTACAGAACATTGACTACTGCCTTTCTCTGCTCCACCAAGGTCACCTCAATGGTGTTTGTCACTCAAGTATCTTTTGGATCATTCTGAGCCCAGAGGAGACTCCAAGCACTGAAGAAATGTCGACAGGACGGGCAAATGCAGTTTTATTTTCCCATGTTGATTTTTGCGGGGACACAGATAAGCACAGCGGGGTGAATGTACAAGAGGGATGCCACGTTTCAAACCAGTTTTATCTTAGACCTTCCCTTCTACCTTATGCTCAGGCAATAATCGAAAGACGGGCCTTTCTTCCAGGCACCCTTCACGTTCTTTCTGGCCCAGTTTTCAGGAAGTGTCTTATCACTCCTTACTCCATGCCTGTTTTTCATGAGATAGTTTTTGTATGTGCGGTTAACAGGGGTACAGAGAACGACTGTATCCAGATGTTGGTGAGTAACATTCAAACCAGCGTTCATTCTCTTCACCAGACCGTTTCTGGCTTCAAACTGAGTATCAATCTGCAGGAAGCAACCAGCTTTGAAACAACTGAGCTAAGTGACTATGCTGGGTTTGAATCTCAGCTTAGTAAAATTCAGTACTTCATCTGTATGGAGACAGAGACTTCAGACTCGTGTGAGAAGGGCTCCTGTGTGGGAATCGTGAGGACAGCTCATTATGAACTAATAAGCAGTGAGTTGGTGGTTGTCTTCGCTTCACTGAATCTTGACCTCCTGGCCATGCTGATCTGTGGGATATCTGACTGGCGAATGCTCTGGACATCGGACCTGCGGTTCCTGCGTCAGTTTCCTAGAGGAGAGTTAAGGCTTTTCAGGACTTTTTCTCTCTATCCACCTTCCTACGTGCATGATGTCAGCTTTTGGGTTCCTGATGGGGAACAGTTCGATGAAATTGCTTTTCACACCATTGCTAGGCAGGTGTCAGGTGAAATGGTCGTATCTGTCCAGTTGATGGACAGTTTCCAGCAGTCAGAGACCAGACGGAAGAGCCTCTGCTACAGGCTGACCTTTCAGTCCTGTGACAAGGCCCTGACCCGCCAGGAGGTGGCAGGGATGCAGCTGCGCTTTCGGGAGGAAATAAACCACCGCTTGCGTGTAACTCTTCGGTAGAGCGCGGTACCTTGTTTTCAGGTGCTCCAGCAGCGTCTGCGCTTGTTGCCGACATGGAAAATGTGAGAAAAGCCCATCCGCGAGGTTTTCTGGGGGCGGGTGGTGCTGTGGGGAGCTCCCTCCACGGGTCGTCCTGGCATCCCTCTGTCCTCCAGGCAGAGGAGTGAGGATTTCTCTGTCCTGATCACATCCTCCTACCTTGGTGAGGCATCCTCCTTGCCTCCTGCTGCTGGTGGAGAAGAAAGGAGAGGCTTCCATCGTGTGCGGAAGGAACTGCGAGGCGGGAGCGAGCGAGAGGAGGAGCGGCAGTGGGCTGAGGAGGGGTCTTGAGAAAGGCACTCCGTGGAAGCAGACCTGCCTGTCTTCAGGGCTGCAGTCACCTCAAGCATCCCTGGCCCTTTGAGGATGTTTTCTGTGCCTCTGGTGCAGGTACTTGGCTCATTGCAGTCCCCGAGATTGTTAGAAGCTGCTCCGATTCTGCGTTAAGATGACACAATTTCCCAAAGTTGTCTCAAAAGTGCTCTTTGTAGGTTGATGTTGCTGCTCCAGCTGCGCTGCTTCCCGTGGAAGGGCTCTGCAGGCACCCAGAGTGTCCTTTGAGGTTGAGTACTCGAGAGCCAGGATTTTGAGGTGTTCCCTGTTGTGAATGCCTCTTTCAGCACCTGCACTGGGGAGGAAGCTGCTGGACTTCAGCCTCTAGAAGAATACATTTCTCTTCTGTCCCAAAACAGCTTCTGTCACCGCCCTTTTCCCAGATGTTCAGTGCTGGGGGTACCCAATAAAATGCTTTATCTGACTCCGTGTTCCCCATTTGCTTTCCTGCCCAGCTCTGCGCAGGCAGGGGCAGAGCGGTGGGCGAGGGCGGCGGGGAGGTCGCGCGCTTGCTGCCGTGGCGTGTGGGTGGGCGTGGGAACCCTGCTGTGTGCCTGGTGTCCCATGCAGCAGTGTCCCTGCACAGCACCTGCTCGGAGACACGGCCAGTCCCGTGTCGCCTGTCCTCGGGACGTGTGCCCATGGCGAGGCCGGGAGCTGTGGTTGGCGGGCTGTAAGTTATGGCTTGAGAGAGAATAGTGGTGCTTTGCTGTCACCTGTTCTATTTGTGTGCCTTCAGCTGCTTCGTAGGGAAAGGACAGTGTTTCAGGAGTCACATCCGTAATGACAGTGGAAGGCTTA
The DNA here is from genome assembly GCA_027574665.1 of Rhynochetos jubatus. NCBI lineage: Eukaryota > Metazoa > Chordata > Aves > Eurypygiformes > Rhynochetidae > Rhynochetos > Rhynochetos jubatus. The sequence continues at coordinate 6,236,416 of CM050670.1, read as the reverse complement.
AAATTGGTAACGGCAAGCTCCAACAGAGACCTGCCTGCCGTTCGTGAAGTTTTTTGCTTATGTTTAGCCATACTAAATGTGCGGGTTTTCTTAGTTTTTTCGCTGCTTTGAAACAACACGCTCTTCAGATTACAAGAGGAAAATCAGAGAATAAAAAGTGCGTGCACAGAACTGAAACGCAGCCCGTTGGATCTGTAGTGTAGCTGAAGAGGAGCTCCTGAATGACATTTGTGCCTAGAGATGACAAAGTTGTTTTCTGTCCTTTTCTTACTGTTGAGTGTACTCCTCTGCCACCACAGAACAGGTATTTCGAGTCATTCAGGGAGTGGTATTTGCATTTCAAGTGTTCTTGTCTAGCTAACCTCATCACATTTATCCCCAAGGAGCTTTCACTCAAAATTCCCAGTTTCTTCCTCCTGAGTTTGAGCCTAACCTAACCCTGCTTTATAGAAAAATTCTCCCTCATTTGCATTTTCTGGATAGATTCTTACGATTTTGCACTTGCTGAAGTTTTTTTGTGTTTGTTCTTTCAGGATGTGAACAAGAACCTCCTTGGTTTCCAGGCCACCACCCTGAGTTGGAACCTCCTTCCTTCAACCCAACCGCTCAGTCCTGCTGCATAATAGATACACGCCTCCACATGGCAGCATGTTCTTTGCTTGTGTCCAGCGCTCAGAGAAGGAAAAGGAAGGGTGCAGGACAAGCAGCAGAGGTGGAGACAATCCACAGACTATGCCTTCAGAAAAACGGGAGGCTTGTCTGCTGGCAGCGCTATCAGGATATCACTCAAGCGAAAAGACCTGTCACACGTTAAAGCCAGACGTGGCATCAGGTGAAAAACGTTCTTTCTGCTTTCTAAATTGTATTATTTGTAACCTATGCGTGTGTTTGTCATTTGTTTTGGGTGCAGAGGTGACTGCCAGTCACCCTGCCCCTTTCAGTCAAGCTCAGCTAACGCCTCGACTGGAAGAGCTTATTAGAACCAGCTAATAGTCAACACTAGACCTTGGCAATGATGTGGGATTCGGGATATTTGACAGCGACTCCGCATCACTCAGTGTTCACTTTATTTTTCTCACTTAGAGCCGTGGAAGAAGGATGCCCTCTCGGTTAATCTGAGATTTAAACTGATCCCTTCTAATACAACTTTTGCCTTAGCAGGTAGAAAATAGGTCAGGTCGTAACCGAGTCTGACGATCTGTGCGACTGATTTATGGCATTCTGTCCTTCTTGGAAATTCAATTCCAGTAATACAGACTTTCCTTTAAGCTCATATCCTTTGGAAAAGGGGTGCACAGCAGATGATGACACCTAAGCCGGACTTAGCAGTGTTTTGTACGGCTCGCCAGTGTTAGCGTCAATCAGATCAATGCTGCAGACGTCAGATCCTGTTCATTGTTGGAAGGGCACTGACAACATAGTTTCAGAGTGATGTGATTTGCACCATGAGAGCAGGCCATTTTTCTCCTCTCTGGAAATATCTGTGATATATACTGCAGCTATGCAGTTGTCATCTTCTACTGCTCTGATTTAGTTGCAGCACTTGGATGCTTTAACATTAGTCATTCTGGAGATTTCAGGTACAGCTGTCTTCTATTCAGTTGTTATCTAATACCCACACTCTGAATGGGGTTTGATTGTCATGGAGTTGTTTTACCAGTCTAATCTCCACCGGAGAAACTTTCTGTTGCTTGTGAAAACACTCTGAAATCATCTGGGAACACTGAAGGAAAAAGCTCATGCAATCAGATGTTTGCAAAATGAGAGCACATGAAGTGAAAGCAGCAATGTCTTTCTGAACATCAGGACAAGCTGTCCTGGACACACCTGTCACTCGGGCTGTAAGGAGGAATGATGCCAGGTACGTGTCCCTGCACAGCAACCTTGCACAACTTTCTTGACCCAACACTTCCCCTGTCCTCAGCGCTCCAAACAAAAAAAATACAAACTGCTTATTCATGTTTTATTTGTTAGTAAACTTACTCAGCATAAATAATAAGAATAGCCATTCAGTGTAGTTGGCATGTGATGGAAAGTGCTCTTGAATGGCTCCCGGGCCGACTTTAAGTAGCAGCCTACTTCCTCTGGGCTCCTGCAATGGCAGGCTTCTCTTCCCGGGTGATAGGGATAGTGCGCTCAGGGACGTCACTTAGTTTCCTCGGTGCGCTCACCGTCAGGACACCATCCAGAGAGAGGGATGAGGTTATGGTCAGGGGGTCCACGTCATCTGGAATCCTGTATTTCCTGTTGAACTCCCTGGCAATAAAGCCATGCTCATCCTTCAAAAGGAGAAGAGAAGGAACAGCCCTGATTAGAAACGTTCACTCAGTTCCCCCTAAACCAGGGGCCCTGTGCATAAAGTCTGAGATCAGGAAGCTCCAGCTCTCAAAGGAAATCTTTTCAAAAAGTTAGGAGAGTTTTTATTACAAGGCGCCCTTTTTAAAGAGCCAAGACTGCCCAGAGTGAGACACTGCTCTGCCTAGGCTGCAGGTACACTGTTAACAGGAGGAGGCTTGATGTTCCAGCTCTTGTACCAGCCACAGACATGGCACAGTGCTGTGCTGTCATTCCTAAGATGCTGCAGCCAGACCTACATGCACTGCCACCCCTGCCTGTTCCTGAGGGTCGCCAGAGCTCTAGGGATACTTTTAGTGAGCTGATCTCTGCTGTAGTGCTTGATTATCTTCTTAGCCAAAAGAATCTGCAGCCGCTATGTCAGGATTACAGGCTTCCACCAGCTACAACTAATGCTGTAGTTCCTGACTTGACAGAGACGTTCTCTCAGAAGCTCTTAGAACTGACAATTCCAGTGACAGAGCTACTTCATCACGCGGATTCGTTCCCTGCTGTCAGGGAGGTGGGGATGGGGGGTGGGAGGGAGACGGAGACTGACAAACCTTGTTACACACAGCTTTGGGCACGGCTTTTTTATTTCTGCCTGCCGAGTTGGCCCACAGGGCTCCGGGGGCAGCGAGCAGTGGGATGACTGAGAGCAGAACGCAGCCCTCAAGGGTTACAAACTCATAGGTGGGCCTTTTTCAGGACAGGGTACCCTCCAGTAACAGAACAGGGCAATGCACTGATTCATTATGTGGCTTAATTATTACAGTTTGTTGTTAGCTTATTGAATGCCTCCCTGCATTTCTGGCCTCTTCCCAGAAAGAGGGAGGCCCAGAGATGCCCATTTCAAAGATGATTTTCCAGTTCAACAGTTCATGTAACATCAGCAATAAATCTCCACCCTGTTGCTGCCCGGTCTGGGATCAGCTGGTGGGGTTGCACAGAACATCTTCCATTAGGATTGGTTGATAAAAAGCATTAGAAGTATTTGATGAGCACAGGAGATGATTGTTTTGCAGTCTCCTTGTTTAACCACAGATGAGACGTTCACACTGACTCTAGCAGTTGCACAGTTAAAGTAGAAGTACCTGGCGCTCCTCGTGTTTCCCGTGAATTTCGATCATGTCCCCAAGCACCTTCACTTTTAGCTCCTCAGGGGAGAAATGCTTCACATCAAGGTTTACAGAAAACTTGTCCTTCTCCAGTCGCATCTGCAAAACAAGGAGGTGACTTCAGGAAAGAGCAGGTGAGGGTTTCAGCTTAAAAAGGCGCTCAGAACATAGCAGTTCAAGACTGAAACTGGTCTCTACGCAGTCACGTTCATTCAATCCTGGAAGTCGGATCTGGGTGGCTTTGTCCCTTGCTTGGCCCATCACTATGGTATCTAAAATACGGGTGCTTTCTCTTGATCACATGGGATAAATGTTTTCCTTGGGAGTGAGGAAGAGATTCTCTTAATCTGAATATGCTAAAGCTGTCTCTTTAGCTGGCGTACAGGTTTTGCATCCAGTTCTTTTTACAGAATGTCTGGAGGTTTCCAGTTTCTGTGACTGGGTTTTGTAAAGTCTTTCAAGCAAAAGAAACCCTGACTCTGCAGCTGAGTGCAGCTCATCTGCAGGCTTGCAGGCTCCCTGCACGCTCACTCTTCAGAAACCAAAATACTGTGTCACTAGCAAGCAGTACTGCCTCACAGCTCACCTCCGCGATCCGAGCAGCAGGTCTTCGGCCGAAACTCTGGGTCACCTGCTGCTAATCTTCACATCCTTCCCTTCCATTCTGCACTTTATTGCCTCTAACAAATACTGCTTTGGGCTGCTTTGAGGTTGAATTTGCACTTTCTGCCTGTCTTGGGCGTATCTGTGGGACTTTGCAGTACGAGCTGGCTGTCTCTGCCTGCCTGCTACACTGGTGACCAAGGGGCGTGCAAGCCTTCTGAAGCTCTGGTCTGGGATGCGGAGGCAGCCTCTGTGCCTGCTCTAGGCTTACTGGTTTTCACAGTTTGACCTGGGAGTCTAAGTGCTTCTTCCTCCTAGATTATTTGTGAAGATTTCTCCACTGAGGTAGTCAGACCTTGTTATCTGTGGTGCTCGTTATGACTGCTTCAGTGGACAGCCAGACCCAGGTCACTAAATCAAGGGAAACATTATGCAAAGATTAAAAAAAATGCTTTCCTCTCAGTCCTTTGGCTTAGAAAAGCTCTACGAGTTACTAGTAAAGAAGGCAGTTGACTTGCAGAACAGGCAAGGTTGGTTGATCTGCCTGCCACTTGGCTCAGGCCCTGAAGCAAGCAGCTGGTTGCTTCATGATCCTTTGGGTCCTCTGTCTTAAAACGCTGCTCTCCTCAGCAGTGACTCTTTAAAACAGGCCCCTTTTTCCTCAGCAACCACGACCTCCCACGTTGCCCGTCATGAGGATCCCACTACCCCTGTGCTCTTTGCTGCTCAGGAGGCAGTGGGATTGCAAGTTTAGCAGAGCGGACAGAGAAATTAGGCTTCCTCCTTTCGTCTGTCAGCTCTTACAGTCATTGCCCACACACACTCAGCTCAGTTTGCCTCTATTCCCAACATGGTGGCAATAATTGCTCTCAGTCACAAATCATTAGCAGAGCATGCAGAGGTTTTTGCCAAATGCCGAGGAGCGGAGGCGCAAACACAGCACCCCTTTCCCCAGCCTTTTCGTGATAACCACCTACAAGCAGCTGCCGAGCTCTCAGATCTCACGGGTCTCCAGCTCCAGACCCAGCAGGATGCGCACACAGCGATAATAAAGAGCATTAAGAAGGGAAGATTACCTCAGAGAGTCCTGCCTCTAGCCAACTGGGCATCCGAAGAATGGGGGATCTCATCAGGAAGGGATTGAGGCTGGGGGAAGCAGGGAGCAGCTCTGACTCCTGCAGGTGCTCTCCAAAAATCTGGTCAAAGATACGACTTGGTGCCAACCAAGATAACAGGGGTCTGCGGATCAGGGGGTTATGAATGGTGATATCCATTGGAGTGCGCTGGAGGAGCCTGGCAAACAACTGTGCTGCAGTGCTGTGCCGGGAGCGGGGCACAGCTTTATACCCGTGCAGCTGGCCTGGCCTTTCCCTCCCCCCCCACCCCCCAGGCCTCTTGAACAGTGGTGTCAGGGATTTTATTGTCCCACTCCTGGGCTGGGCCCTTCAGTGGTGCCCAGTAGCTGTCTCGGGGATTTGAACGCGCTGCTGAGGAGGAGGGGGAAGGGGAGAAGAAGAAAAGGAGCCTAATGGGGCAGCAAGAAGCCAAACTTCCCAGCCGCCCGCCCCAGTACCCACGTGCTGTTTATCTGCAGAGTCCCGGGCAGGCTTGGCGGATGTTCCCAGCTGCTTTGGATGCCAGCAGGATCAATGCAGCTCCTATCTTTGACTCGCAGGGAAAATGACAAGGGGCCATTGTTCCCACTGCCAGCACTGAGACTTCAGCTCCCCACATCACCCACCGGTCTAGGAAGAGACTAGAGAGTCCCTCTGCCTCTCCTTAAGGCCACGGGAGCCACAGGCCCGCTTCAGTCAGAGGGCAGGAAAGATCCCGGGAGGTCTTTGCCGAGATGCCCCTGGCAGCACAGCTCTCTGCAGCCCAGCAAGCCTCGCTGCCTTCGTGCATTGGCGTGGCTGTGAGTGAAGGATGGCTTTTTTCCACGGTGCTTCAGCCCAACACCTCCCAACCCTTGCCCACTACAGAAACCACTTTGCTGGAGGAAGCGTAAGAGCCCATCACTCTCTGACCTCAGAATACTCAAGGGGGCTGTGAGCATAGGTACCTGGGCACGCTGCTGGCTTCCACGGTGCTGCGCTGCAACGTGCCTTCTCAGGGATGCAAGCTGCCTCCGCCTGTTCCCCTGCAGTAAGCTGATTTCCCGTAATTATACTCCTAATACGTCTTGATTCACACAGTTATCTTAATTCCTGAGTTGCCTGCAAACCAAACTCATGGGAGTTCATAGGCTTCAGCCTATCAACTGCCCTTAAAGGACAAGAGCTAGTAAATAAAATTGTTGGCTCAGAGGTACATCGTTCTTACCGTAGCACCACCAGCCGCTTCCGAAGGGTTCTGACCCTCCTCTCAGCTTGCTTGCAAGAATAGGGAGCAGAATATGCTCTGTGCAAGCTCAGGCCATAAATACAGCCTTAATTCCCCGTTACATCAACAGCAATGCACCTGCTCTCTCATACTACAGTGACGTGGACCCAAGGAAATCTTCCGGATCTCATTACACTGTGCCAAAGCCCTGACCGGGGACAGTCTGGTCAGCCAGCTTGCAGCGGCACAGTTAGGGATGTGAGTGCCAGTACTGGGATCTGGATCCTGTGTAGCCCTGCTTAACTACCTGCAGCACTTCACCGCTCACAGGAACAAAAGGCTTGCGCTGTCGGCTCAGCGTTTGGGAATATCAAGCTCCTCTGTGTAGGGCTGATTTGGGCCCTAAGCTCACAGTGGTGCGATGGGTGTGACAGTGACTTCACGTGACATTGCACAACTCTGTCAAGTATCAGCCAGCATTACCTACTGCCCCGTCCCCACGGGGTGCTTCAGGACCAGCTGGACCAGTGTCAAGGACTCCTTGAACCCGCTTGCAATGAGCCTTCTGGCTGGCCCTTGCCTTTGGGAGCACCGCAGGCAGCAGATCCTGGGGTCTGTCCTGCGTTCTCCTACTTCAGCCTCCCTCAGCTCACCTCTGTGCCTCCCTGCTGTACTTGGCTGCCCATTTGCCCCCTGCACTCCCTGCTCGAGGAGCAGATCTCAGAGGCTGGGAGGAGGTGCAGGATTTTCCCGAGGCGTCCCTGACTGCAGGCAGTGCCTGCACTCCGTGCTGGAATGCAGTGAGAAGCTTCCCTCGTCACCCTGGCGAGGCATCCTGGGGCCTGTGCGCGTGGCTATTTTAGTCCAACTTTTTATCACACACTCCTCCCTGTGGAATTCGCCCAATTAAAACCTTGCAATCTGCAGCCTTCACTCTCAGAGGCAGTGAGTGCTTGGAAGGTTCTCTTTCCAGACACACCATGGCTGCACGGACTGTCCCCCACGCCTACCCCATGAGTTCGGAGTACGAGTTTGCCAACCCTAGCAAGATCTACGACCAGAACTTTGGTGAAGGTAAGAGAGGAGATGGGATACCCCTGGCACCTTTCTCTCCTCTGGTGCAGGGGAGCTGGTGGAGTTCCTCTGGGGAGATGAAGCTCCAGAGCAGGCCAAGAAAGCTGGAGCCAAGGAATTTTGAGCATAAGAACCCAGGTCAAATCAGGGGAATAGCCAGGGTATCTCTCTTCATGTCCACTTCCTCCATCCATGCCTACTGCTGTCTCTCCTGTCCCTCTCTCATGCCCCCAGTGGTCTGGCATTCATGCATATGCTGTGCAAACATGGACCAAAATGTGCCGGGGGGGAGGGGGGGGGCGAGTTTTTGCAGCCGGGGGCAGTGGAGAAAAGCTGAGCTGGGGTGTTCAGCACAAAGCCAGGCAGTGGCTGGCGGAGGGGAAGGAATGTGGGCAGCAGCAGAACCATTCAGCACCAGCACAACAGCATGAAAAGGCAAAAAGCTCCAAGGAAAGCCCCCTGGACAATGGCACACAAAAGGCCTTTAGTTCTTCAGGGCAGTTTCTTCACCATCAGCATTTTCCATGCCCATCCCTGGCTGTGGGCTTTGCACTGCTGAGCACCCAGTGCAGCTACCAGTCCCTCCCTGTCCACCCAGCAGACATGTGAAAGCTGGATGCCAGCCCTTGGCTTGCTGGCAGCTGCCAGCTGTGTGGTGGGAGGCAGTGGCTGGTGGGCATCAGGGTCTATGTGTGTTTTGGAGACACAAATGTAGGAATCACAAGAGAACCTGTCCATATTGTGCTGATGTGGTGGCAAAACGAAGGTGTTTACCAGGTCCTAGTCTCCTCCTGTCACCCTCTCCCATCTGTTGCCAACCACCCTTCTCCAACTCCTTCCCTTGGAAACCCCACGCTCCTCACTACAGTCTCATTTTCAGGTGTGTCCCCATGCGAGATTTTAGCCCCTGCCCTGTACCACGGCTACTACATCAGGCCTAGGATCAATAAGCAGCTGGATCGAGGCACCTCTGAGATCAGCCTCAATGAGCACAAATTCCAGGTGTTCCTGGATGTCTGTCACTTCCTGCCGGATGAGCTCACGGTCCGCACCATAGACAACCTGCTGGAGGTGATGGGGCAGCACCCACAGAAGGCTGACCGCCACGGCTTCATCTCTCGTGAATTCACCAGGACCTACATCCTCCCTCTGGATGTTGACCCCTTGCTGGTGAGAGCCACATTGTCCCATGATGGCATCTTAAGCATTGTGGCTCCCCGGACAGGGAAGGAGGTGAAGGCCAGAGTCAACGAGGTGAAGATAACACAGCAGGAGCGGCCAGCGGGGAAAGAAGAACAGCCTGAGGAAGGAAAAGGGAAGGAAGAATCCTAAAGGCCCCAGATCTAGGCTTGAACAGGGAGGGAGGGGGGACAGGGATGGGGAATCCAGGGTGCCAGACCCCTATTTCTCACTATCAGTGTTCAGCAGGGCTGTGAGGCAGCCATACATATGCCAGACTTCTGCTTCTTAAGGCTGAAAAAAGGCTTCTGATGGCTGGAAAAAGGGACTTGGAACTGGAAAAAAGAGGAAAAAAGAGGCGGACTAAAGTGTTAGTGTGAAGGACTGTAATGCAGGTTTTCTCCTAGGTCAAGTGCTCGTTCAGCGCCTTGCAGGGTGCTCTTGTCTTACCCCAAATGGCAAGGTCACTCTTACCCTAAACTGTGAGGCTGTGTCACAGTGGGCTGTTAAACAGCTGCCGTGCTCCAGCCCAGAAGGGCACTGGGAAGAGGGAAGAGATGATCCCAGTGCCTCACTTCCGAGCTGGCGGCTGAGCTTTGTGGAGATGGAAGGTGATTGTTGGTCTGTAAAAGTGCCTGCAGCTCTCAGGAGGAAGGAGGAATAAATCTGCCTCTGATCTTCTCTTGTTTGCCCTGGATTCCTGTTGCTTCTGGCCGAGCTGCTCTGCAGCAGGGAGGATGGACCATGCCTTCTGCTGCTCCAGATGCGGGGAGCAGAGCAGCGGAGAGTTCACACTGAGCTCGTGCGTGGAAATGGCATCAGTGGGGACTTGGAGGGGCTCTTTCCACGGAGCAGCCAAGGGGACCGCTGTGATCGGCCCTCCTGGCTCAGGTGCAGCTGGAGTTGCTTGCTGTTGTAGGGAGCCCACAGTGGGCAGTAGCCTCGAGGAGAAAAAATGTGGAGTAATAAGGCTCTTGGAGGCTCACTTGGAGCGGGAGTTAGCTCAAGTAAACAAATGCCAAGCCACAGCCTCTGCTTGCTTCAGCCCTCTAGTTTATGGGACATAAGGCTTGTTCACACACAGACCTTTTCAGCCCTTGTGAGGGGACTGAACCCCAAAAGGCTGAAGGGAAAGGTTCTGCTCTGATCCAAAGTGCCTTGCTGACATCCCAGCACTCTCTGTGGAGTCACAGAAGGGATGAATTTGGCTGCTTTTGCAGACGCCATGATGCTACCGACCACATGAGAAGTGTCTCCGTAGTCTTGTGATGTTGGGCCAGGGATCATGTGTGCTGCTGCCGGTGGCAGCTGCTGCCTCGGGTGGCCCCAAGGGCTCAGCAGGTGCCAGCTGCAATCCTTGTCTTGTCAGAGCCAATTAAAGCAGCCAAAATGCTGTGTCACTGGCCAAATATGGGGGCCCTTGGCATGCCTCAGTCCAGTCCTCCCATAGAAGAGAGAGGAGGTTCCAAGGTCCCTATGGACAGAGCTTCTCCCTCTCCCTGCTGGGATGTGACCTGCAGGCTTCTGCACTCTGCCTCCATGAATGCACAGGGCCAGACCTGCTCTGCTCAGGAGTCTATCCCATGCAGCATACCTCCTTGCTTGCTGAAACAGTGGTGTAAGGCTGCTCTTTCACCCTTGCCAGGTAAAGTGGGATCCAGACCAGAGTGAACCACTCTGCAGCTATTTTCTACTTCTCAGGGCCCCTGCCAGCAGTGAGGATCAGAGTCAAATTAAGATCAGCCCTGCCTGTCAGCCTCATGAGAGGCTGGCAGGAGGCTAAGCCTCCTCTCCCCACCCTGGTGCAGATCAGGTACCCACACTCAGTCTGCACTGCTGAGGGATATCCTTACTCATGAAGTAGGACCAGATAAGCTCCTGCCAGTATTACAGACACAGTCAAAATACACCTTTACAACAGACTTTATCTAAGTCATTAAACATAATTCCAGAGATATTCCAGACTAGTGACTTTCAATCACCCGAAGCAGCTGCTTGTAAGGGCACTAACGGCCCAGTCCTTAACTGCTGCCCTGTGGACAAGCCTCTCTCTGCTCCCCAGTGCACACCACACCAGCCTCATGCCCTGCACCAGGTACGTATTGCATCCCAACTGCAGCAGCCCCCACCCGAGCCCCAGCTCCCAGGGGGGCCGAGTTCACATGCCCATATCCCTGTGCCGAGAGCAGAGACCTGTGACTGTGTGTGGGCTCAGGCACGGCCATCGTTTCCTTAGTTCCCTGCCACAAAAGGATTCCTGAAACTCAGAGCCAGCAGCTCAGGGCAAACCAAACTTGGAACAGCAGTTATAAAAGTCTTTCCTTTGTCTCTGATCTGGCATCTTCTGTGCTGGTAAGAAAGATGAATGGTCCCCTCGCTCACCGCAGGCCTCCTGTCACTAGGATAAACATCATTGGATTTGGGATAGGGAGGATGGCCAACGTATGACCTGCAGGCTGGACAAAGGCTGCCTGGCTGAAGCGTACGCGCCTGGCACATACGCACAATGCAGACATGGCACATGTTAGAGCGTGAAACACCATCTGTCCCTCCTCTGACTCTGCAGCACTGGGGTTGCGCGTTGCTGAACCACTGAGGGCTGAAAACAGCATGTGCCCAGGGCTGGGGCTGCACAGGGAGCGGACTCTAAGGCAAGTGCTCGTAACAGTTCAAAGCTGTCTCTCCTTCATTTGTTCACAGACAATGGCAGCTTGTTGTGTGCCTGTACCACATAATGTGGTCCCGGTCCCTTGGTGTCTGAGGTACCTCGACACTATTGCGATAGAAAGACACAGCATTAGTAGTCATTACACAGTTCTGTTCCCCCTCCAGCTTTTATTAGCCCTGTCTTTGCGTCCAACGAGTTCGTTTTCTATTGCTGGGCACTCGCAGGCTCACCCTGTGCCAGTTGCACGGCTTGTTACCCAGACAATGTCCCTGAGTGCATGAGGACAGCTGCCCTGAGCGGTGATGCAGTGAGAGGGGCTGGCACTGCCTGGTGTCAGCCACTGGGCTGTTCCTCTGCACCCTGGAAGGATTTGCACAAAATAGCCCGCTCGGTTTGATGAGCAGGAGTGCTGGAAGCCATGCTCTCTTTCATCCCTGCAGACACAGACTGAGGAGGGAATGCAGAGTGGCAGCCAAATGCTCTTCAGCTCTGCCAATGTTTTTGATGCCTTTCTGTTTCTCTGATGGAGCTCAAACCAGCAGCTCCAGTATTTGTGAAAGGGGCTGATGGGAACAGACTTCCAGCCTTTTTTTTTTCCTTCTCCACAAAGCAACAAAGCCCAAGTTATCCCAGAAATCAAAACAGATACGGGCTCACTAAATCAACAGTGTCTGTGGCAAACTCAGAGACACACAGTCTGCAACTTCCCAAGCAGGGACAGACTCCTGAGACCACCTGGTCTTTTCAGGACCCTGAGAACATGGTCCTGTTCGGACCGAGACTGAATCCCACCTGCCTGCATAAATCTGATCCTATATTCTCCCCCCGCTTGCTGTGGTGCAGGCTGAGCTGTGCAATTGCCCTAGCTATGCACTGAGGAGCGGTTTCAGAGCAAGACTCAGGCTCCACAGGTCACAGTGCAGCTCATTCAGGATTCAGGTAAGAGAGCAGCTGTGCCCCGTGGTCATTCCAAAGCAGAACCCTTCTCCTCCTGACACTTCTGGACAGGTACAACCTATGCTCTGCACTTGGGCAGATGATAAACGATGCTGTGAGCCCGGCTGAGAGCGTGGGTACAGCTGGAGTAGGGGACTAGGGACAGTTCCTGAGGTAGCCCACCAGAAGGGTGAATTAAAACTTACCCACTTGTCAGCACATCCCATCAGGCATCCAGGCCTGCACAGAACTAGGGCTGACTGCCAAATCAAAGCTGTGGAGCACAGTTTCTGCTCAAGGACTACATTAACATGGTACCTTTCAAGACTGAATATCAAGATTTTCAGAGCTGTCAGAGATCAGCTACCTGTATTCAGTCCAGGAATGCCCAGCCACAGTCTGAAGGGCTCTCAGCAGCGGTGGAGAGGTAAAATGCACATTAATGTTCCTGTTCGACGGGCTGAGGGGTGAGCCTAAGAGCTGTATTGCAAGTCCTTAATGAGGCGAGGTCCCTCGTGGGCTTGTCATTCTCAAAAGCACAAATCTGTACGCTTTCATCTAGGTGACTTTAAAAAAATTGGATTCCTAGCAATGTCCCTGAGGTTGCATGTGCCTTTCTGCCTGCAGCAGAAGCAGCAGCACGAAAGCCCAGCTGAGAGCAGACCTGCAAGCCTGCTCTCACCTTCACCGGGGCATCACCTCCCTCACCAGAAGATCCCTGGCATCACCTCTTTCCCAGGTCACGCCAGCCCGTGCCACACATTTTTCCAACGTCCTGCTTGAGCTGCACAGCGGGAGCAGCACTGAAAAGCTCCCACCCTGGTGTTTCTCCTTTTGTTCAGGAACATTTGAAGTCCCTCCTCCGTCCTCCACCGCATCACTGCTGGCATCAGCAGGACGGCGCTGGGGGGAGAGAGGGACAGCGGAGGGACACCCACTGTACAAGTCACCAAGCAGAATTTTAGCCCCGGGGCTGAGGCCTGGAGGCACGCTGCTCCAGGTATGGGTAGCAGGAGGTGAGCGCAGGCCCCGGGGGCAGCGGGAGCCCCGGGCAAGCCCCCCGGTAGATGGCACGCACGGGCCTAGCACAGCGTCGCTGCAGCCAGGGAGGGAAATCTGACACTGCCAGACACTCCCTTGGAATAGCCAGGGGCCGAGCAGGAACCAGGAAATACAAGCTCTCCCAGTCCAGCAAACACTGCTTCATGGAGGAGGGAGCGACATGGGCAATCTCTGCAGCTGCAGGCGACCGTGGTGAGTACGGCACCCGCCGGGTATGGGGGTGCCAGACAAAGCTCCGGGGAGCCTGAGCCCAGGTTTGGGTGGCCTTGGCAAGCTCTGCTTCCCTGTGCTGGGCTTGCCAGGGCTCCCGCCTGGCTCTCAGCCCTGCACCTTGCCAGCTCGCCCAGAAACCGAGAGCCAGTGAGCAGGGGAACGGGGTCACGGCCGTGCAGGTGCCGGGGCGGGGACGGGAGGCTGGGGCGGCCCCTGCCAGCCCAAGGCAGGGTAGGGGGAGGCGGAGGGGCTTTGTTGCTCACATCTCTCAGCGCAGACGGGCTGTGGCACCCCCTGGGACTGGCAGCTTGGGTTCTCGCAGCCATGCCAGCAGCTGAGAATAGCTCAGTTCTAGGAACGATCTAGTGAACATCCCTGTCCTTGCCCCGGTGGTCTCTGGCCAGGCAGACACCTTCGGGTGTCCCTTTGGCATACCGCAGGGAGGGGGCCCTGGGGCAGTGCTGGCACTAAGGGGTCTGGGTCAGCTACCCCATCCTGCTCTCCACTCATCCAGCCCCTCTCCCCGCCTGCGTCTGTCTGAGCTTTATTTTTGCTTGGGAAATCCTGGCCAGGTTTTTCAGATGATGTTGCTCTTTCTCCCTGGGAGGGAGGATGACAGCTGAACCCCTCCTGGCTCATGTTGTGCCCTGTACCTCCTGCTTACAGAAAAAGGGCGCACTGGAGCATCGCTTGACGCAAAGTGGAAATATTTTCAGCTCTGAGAGCGGTACAGGGGGGAGAGCCATGAATATCAGATGAAGCTCCGAGGACATTCTCTCCAACAGTGCACTTGTTAAGAGTATTAGAAATTCATCAGCACTTTTAATAATTACAAGAGCCACAGCATCACCTAGTGGCTGGCGCACCGAGGTCCTTCCAGCCTGAGCCCTGAGTTGGAGGGCAGTGGAGCTTGGGATTTAGGAACAACTGCAGGTGGGAGGTGGAAGTTGATTTTTGACATAACCTCCACTAAAAGTCACATTTTCTGCTTCCTCTGACCTGTGGCAGAGGGCAAACGAAGCATTCAGGGCACTGGCTTCGTTACTGCAGCGGATAAGGGCCTGTTCAGGGAATGCCAGGGGCAGAGTTCGGTTCCTCTGAGCAGAGCTGCAGTTGCCAGGCACCCTACTGATGCTGCGTGGCAGCGAGAGCTGTGCCACAGCACAGACTGGCAAAGCCAGAGCCTCCGGAGTACAAACACCACCATTACAGTATATGCTGTGCTGGCACTTTCAGATCCAGACAGTGCCAGGCCATGCACTAACACTTCTGCCTCCAAAAGGAGGTATAAACCAGAATCTGAAGGTCATTCATCTATGCAGAGCCAGGCAGGAGAGCAGCTTTCTGCTCCACTGCGGGAGCAGCACTGTGGCAGGCTGGCTCCTCTGGGACAATGTCAGATTCTGCTCCCCCCGGAGGACTAGGACTGGACCAGGACTCCTGTGTCCCACTTGATCTATTCCACAAAGGCTGCATGGAAAGTAAGGAGCTGGGATGGTATTTCTGCTCGTGGTGTCACTACGACCTTCTGGCAGATGCCTGCAGCAGAGGACAAACCTCCAGCCAAAGACCTTTTTGATGCCTGCACCCCTCTGAGACTCAAATGCTAACATCTGCCTTATGGACTGTGCAGCGAGGAGAAGGCATCACTCCCTGTCCTGCACATGGAAACAGATGGGTGACCTCAGTCTCCCAAGCTGTCCCTGGGCTGTGCCGGCTATTCAAATGAGCTCTGAGCAAGGAGAGAAGGCAGCAAATGGGAATGTGCTGTTGGTAACGTGGGCTTGGGAGACACCTACAGAAGACCACAATCAGGAGCAGACTGGTGCACTGAAACCCCACTGCAGAAGTTTGCATGATTCATAGCTTTGCCTTGGTGACAGAGGGGAAAAAATGGTACTTAATTTTAGTACAGATGTTTCCAGGCATCTATACTGCCTTTATTTCTGGATATTTGCTCAGTACCACAGCTGTGTCAGCCAACAGCTGAGCTTCCTAAACAAAGCTGAGCCTTACAAAAAGGCTCAGGGGAGGTAGGCACCTTCTCCTGGATGGAAGATCCTTGTCATAATCACTACTGAAGCATGGGCCCTAAGGAAGACAGAACAAAGAGCGAGAGACTGAGGAGGTTCCTGAAATCTTTAGAGAAAAGCCATTACAGCAAGTTTCTTCACAGAAGCAAGTTGCTAATGAGGGAAAGTGTGGCCCTCATGTCTGGGTACCTCTGCAAGTGTGGCCCTGTGGAGGGCAGGACCTAGGTATTCTCACCACTTGGTTTAGTACTCGGGGCCCCTGATGTGCGTGGACAGCAAAGATGCCCAAAATCAGGAACCACTGTGAAGCAGGCTTGTGTAGGGCGGAGATCAGGTTGGCATTGACATGGGGAAAGGGGAAGCAGCAATGTAGGAGCAGGGTGCTGTCATGCAGAATACGATGTGCTTCTAAGCAGGCTGTGAGTTACAACATGTTTGACCTGGTTTTGAGAAGAGGGGAGAGGTTTGCCCTGCTCTTGTTTCCCTTGACACATCCATGCTAATCACCACAGATCTGAGGCTGGGAGATGCCACCTCCTGCCCGGCTGTGATTAGCCTGCAGACAGCCTCAGAATAGCTTCAGCCTACACACTGGCTGCTAGCGCTTCCTCTACAAAGGAAGGCAACCAAAACAAGCAAGAGCAGTTTGGAAAGCTGATATTGCAACCTCCCTCGCAGGAAAAAGAATAGGGATCCTGCTGATTTTGCTTCAAATGGTGCTATTTTAATTACACTGCACACTGTGCCTGAATGCTGTAAAGAAGCGGAGTGCTCTAGCACACAAGCCTTGGCAAGGAGGGCCCTGGAGACCCCACAAGCTCACACACAGAGTGGAGGAGGGAGCTGCAAGAGGCAAGTGAGAACCACCGCGAGACAAAGCAAATGCTGCCTTAAGCTAGGCCCTTAACTCCTAGGGGCAGTCCCAGATTTTGTCTGCCAAGGCCTGGCCATTGGTGCCTCTACGGGCCAGCACACAGCCGAGCCATGGGAAGCAGCGCTGGATCCTTTTGCACAGGCGCGTGGCCACCCTGCCTTCCCCAAAGCTGCCTTTGACTTCCCCGGTCCAGCAAGCCTGGTTAATCATTACTGACCATTTTGAATGTTTGCAGGTTCTTTGCCTGCATTTGTGCCTTTTTTTTTTTTTTTTGCTTGTTTTGCCATTAGAGTGCCAAAGGCGTTACTGCACACGCTGTCCTGCTCACCCACCCACCGAAACTGCCTCTGAATGCCGGCAAGGGCAGAGCTCTGCCTCCGGCACTGCATTCTTCCTGCCTGTGGCAGGGCTGTCTGGCAAATTGCTTCTTGGGAACCATCTGGCAACTCCATAGTCCCATTAAAAGCGCTAGCTGCCCACTTTCAGCTGCTGCCTGTGCTGCCACAGAGACACAGACCCATCCTCAGCTGCACGCTGTGTTACTCATGGACCAGCACCAGATGGACGTGCGTACGCAGGAGGAGCATACAAGGGCCGGCACCTGCTCTCCTCCAACCCTCCGAGCGTGACACAAGGATAACATTTCCTTCGTTCATCTGTCCCAGAATGCGACACGTCTGTGCTCTGCCAGACAGCCTGCGCTCCCCTGCCAGCGCCAGCCTGCGGGAGCTCAGCTCCTGGCGCTGTTGTTACAGCTGGAATGAATTTGGCTCTTGTTCAGTCCATGGCTGGAACATAGCTGTATTTGGCTTGTCTCTCCCTGGTCACACAGGTACAGCTGAGATTAGGGTTTGGCTTGGCTTGTATTAAGGGGGCAGAGCTTGTTTGGTTTGGTGTGTTTTAAGTGGAAAACTGAGGACAGGAAAACTGCCTGAAACATTAAATTAGCACAAGGTCTGTGCAGAGCTGCTCCTTGAGCAGGGGGGCCAAAGTGCAGCATCTGGCTCTAAGAGAAAGGGTTTGTGCCCACTGCGATCATGCTCCGCACCCTGCATCTTTGATCACACAGCTGTGGAAATGTAGTTGCAAAAATACACTGAAATCCGTTCTCATTCACCCTGATGATTCGTGGACAGGTAAGGGCTGGAAGGCTGTAACACACGGAGCTGTCTATGGGGTGTGGTAGGTTTGTGAGGGAAGAAGGGAACACATCGCCACTTCTCCCCTTTGGACCTTCTCCCTGCCTTGGCTCAATAGCCCTTCTGAGACACTTCTTGGGCCTTTCTCGTTACTCACGGATGTGGTACGCTGGGGTGGTGCATCTGGGTTTGCATGTTATCATAGCAGAGGCTGGGGCTTCTCGGGGCTGACGTTTCTCTCTGATTTCAGGAATTGTCCTTCGCCTTTTAAAAGAAAGAAAGAAAAGCAAGGTAAGGATTTGTGAAAATGCTTTAGAGGACAAGAAGTGACTGAGCCCCTGGTTATCTGACATTAGTCAGTGCGGACTGTGAATTGGGTCCCTGAGGCTGAGGTCCCCCTCCCATACACTTTGGTACCTAACCTTCCTCAAGAGAAGTTCGGCAGAAGCAAGAGGCAAGATTTCTTCAAAACTTAAAGCAAGGGATGTGATGTGCCACGGGACTTGGCAAGGGCGAGGGAAGGGACTTGAAAGCAGTATCTGTAAAATACCAGAGTCTCACATCAAAACATGAGAGTACTCTCAAGTGGCAGCATAGCAGAAACTGCATCAAACTCCCCTAAGAGCTGCAAACATCCATCTGACATCAGTCCCCCAGAATAAAGTGCATTCCCAAAGTAGCCCCACTGTGTCCCGTGGCCTTTGGACCATGCTGGGCAAAATATGTTTGCCAGGCAGCACAGGAAATAACAAAATTAAAACTGGATCTGACTTCGCCAAGGGGCTGACAAGGAGGTTTTCTGTGCTGTGTCTGTCCTGGGTTCTGCCAAGAACATTGCGGCCCACAGCATGTTGTCATCCTGGGAAACCTTATTTTTTCCAGAGAAACAAGCCCAGTCTTTCTTCTTGAAGGAGAGCCTCAGAGATAGCGTTAGGGTTGAGGGTGTCAGATGAAGTGGGAATTTGATTGGTGTCCAGTGGGGAGAGCCCATGGGCCAGACACTGTGTTTCTGCGTCAGATGTGCAACAATAAACATTTGTGTTAACCTGATCCACTGGTGTTTCTTTTTCAGGAACTAATGTGAGACATGAGAACCAACAGCATCAGCCTGGCAGGAAGGTAAACAGCTTCCCAGAGTTGTTTTCCTAACTGTATATTGAGAAGACAGAGCTGACCCACGCTTCCTAGGCTAGATGGGTTGGGAGGACACGGGGCAGCTTATTCAGAGCTGGGAATCGTTTCAGCCTGTATTAGGCCTTAATGGCTGTGGGAACAATGTGCATTGCTGCACGGTGATGTGGGCCCATGTTTTCCCCGAAAGTGCAGTGGGAACAGTAGGATGAAATCTGTCTCTGAGCCTGAGGTGCCAGAGGGATGGTTGGTGCTGGGGCCAGCATGCAGTGTTTCTTCGCCTGGTTTGAGGAAGGCATGTGTAGCAGCAGCCCAGGGAGCTGACCTTCCAGATCTCTCTCTCCCCAAAGGCTCCAACGTACGAAGATGTCCCGGAGTTTCCAGTCTATGCCACCGTGAGTAAACCCAAGAGTGTGAGGCAGGATGACAGCATTCACTATGCAGACATCCAGGTGTTCACCAAGGTCCGGGAGCGCTCTGCAGCAGAGGTAAAGAACTTACAAATGCAGAATGCTACAGAGTATGCCACCCTCAACTTCCCCCGGCCCAGGCTGAAATATGACAGTAAGAATGGGACCCTGGTATGAAAGGCTTGATGGCCCCCTCCTTCAGCAGCAAAAGGATTTCACAGACTCAGAGATGCTGTAGATGCAATCTAATCTCGTGGACACATCATGGCTCCCTGAGAAGGTGCGGAGAGGCTGTGTCTTCCACCTGCATTTCTCTTTGGAGTACACAGACATATTTATTCTCACATGATGAGTAGTTTCCTATCTGATTCTGCTGACAAAAAACACCTCTTCCCTTTGGAAGAGTTGCCTCTGAAGCTGGCAACCCATCTCCTCTCAGCACTGTGGGAAGACAGCTGCTCCTTGGCTGATGAAGGCTAAAACCACAGCTCAGAGCCGCAGTGAGAAAATTCCTGCTGTGGCACAGGACCAGCTGAGTGCTGCTCTGCAGATGAATTTGAGGACATGGCATACGGGACTCAATACTGGGAGAAAAGAGATGGTGCCACAGGATTTTATACCAATGTTAAGAAAATTCTGCAGTGTGCAGAAGGACGTGTGGATGATATTGTGAAGAAACGGCATGAAACCTTTAACAGTGTCTCCTGCGATGTCTTCCTCCAACACCTGCCACTGTAACTGTAGTCATGCACTATGTGCATCCCCTTTGCTCAAAACGCAGTGTTCTGTAACCATGCACAGCACACTAAAACCAAGGAGAGAAATGCAGAATTAACTGCGGGGTACAGAACAGTTTTTCACTGAAGGGCTGTGCAGATACCTACCCTTCCCCCAACATGAATGGAAGTGAGTAGCGAGCTCTTGGCTCGGAATGGAAGTGAAACAAGGAATATAATTTCACTGCAAGGCAGCCATCTAAAAGCCACTGCCTGTATTTAGGGCAGTTATCCAGTCCTTAGCTATTGCATGCCTGAGGTACTGGGACTGAAGCCTGGTCAACTGTAGAGAGGGCTTTGGACTTCTCCATTTTTTCTTATTTCATACTGTCAGCCTTAGCTGTAAAACCCAGTAACATAGAGCACACACCGTGTGGTGCTTGCTCCTAACCCGCCCAGAAACACCTTTGAGAATTTGTTTATGGATTTAAACTACTGTTAGTAATGCAGTATAGCAATTGTCCAAGAGGCTTCTGTCACTGGACTGAATTCGGCAGTTGCAGCACCGGCAGTTGAACAGGGCTCCCAAGCAGTATCTTCAGGCATTAAATCAACGCTTGGTACATTCTGTTCCTAAATAATGGTCTGCATACCTAAATGCAGACAGTGGGACAACCTGTTTATTGACAGTGTTTAAAAATGGACATCCTGGTACATTTTATAATATACATAATTTTGCATATTATGGCTCAGCTACATGTAAAAAGCATGAAGAAGTTCCTGCTCATTAAAAAAATAAAGCTGGTATGGGCAGTATTTGCAAAGATGGAAGTGTTTTTGAGGACCAATCCTACAATTTTTCTACCTTTTTGCCCATGCTATCCAGTAGACCTCAGCAGGGCTATTGTAAGGCCAGAGTAACATTTGCAGGAGAAAGCCCCTTTTTCATAACGGATACAGTATATTTTTCTACCTGAAAAGGGTTATTTTGCCCACGCAATCCAGCTGACCTCAGTGGGGCTATTGTAAGCCTGCAGTAGAAGGTCCTTCATTTATAATGGGTACAGGATTATGTTATTGGAAGGACTGGTTCTTCTGAGTGCCGAGGATTTCCCTTTCTGGCCCTCCACGTTCCTTTCCGTACTCCATGCCTAGCATGAAAACCTGTCCTTTGGACTGAGGAGGATTGAATGGGCACAGGATTTACTTCCAGGAGTGTGCCAGGGAGGTATGGGACACGCTAGCACTCAGTCCTGCAAGCCCAGCTGTCAGAGGGGCAGACAGAGACACAGATCCAGATCTGGTTCATGCTGGGCAGCAGTTATGTACCTCCTTGCACTGAATTGCTGGTACAAGAACTAGAAAGGGACACTGGCTTCAGTTCTAGTCAGGTCCTCCACATCATAGGAAGAAACTGGATTTTTTAGAAATGCTGTTAAATATGGACTATTGTTCAGGAGATGGGAGGTTTTCTAGAAGGTGCAGAATCCAACAGGTCATTTTTTAAATCAGTTGAAGTGAAACAGCCCGTTATTGCAGTGGCACACAGCGTGTGGTACTGACGATTTTTCTCATGCAGCAGGAGAGCTGGGGCCAGGGACAGCAAGCTGTGCAGACGCTAAGGTCAAGCTCCTGGGTCCAGAGTGGTGTAAATTTGCACAGCCATCAGGTTAAACCAGTTTTGCTGTGGACGTAAGTAGGACTGGGTTTGGCTCAGAGGAACTCGCTTTCACTTCGTCACATCACTTAGCTCTGTTGATCTGTGGATCAGCCTATTGGTATGCTGAAGCTACAGTAGAAACTACTAATGAGCGCCTCAGCGCCTGGAACCGTCGTTCATCTCCTGTTCCCGAAGAAGCTCCAGCTTGTGCACGTAGCTAGTACTGGAAGTGTATCGTGGAGATAATCAGATGCTCTGCACAGGAACAGTAGGACAGTATTTTTGCCTGTTTACCAGGCCTTGAATAGGTCAAATGTGAAAGCTGCGTGTTCTGCAAGACGGATTTTTCTGAAGGCCTTGGTTCTGCACTGAATATTAAAAGCTTCCAACGGCGTCTCTCCTGTGTTTCCCGAGGTTGTTGTGTTTAGGAGTTAAACGAGTGTTAATGTATCGAACGTTCCTTGCACATTAAAGATGTAATTTTTAGCTCTAACTAATAAATCTGCACTCTTTCGGGGAGGCCGTTGCCCGCCTGCTGTTCTGGGGCTCTGAGGGCGCACACGCAGCCCCGGGTGAGTGCCTGCAGAGCCGGGGCCCACCCGGCCGGGGGGGTCCTCACGCTCCCCTGCCCCACGGCGGACAAACAGCGTCGGAGAAGAGCATCGCAGCGGGTGCTGAGCGCCGTCTTCCCCCGCCCGTTCCCGGGCCCTGAGCCCCGGTCTCCCCGCCCCGGCTGCAGGAGGGGCCGGTCTGGCCGGGCAGGGCCTGCGCGGGGCCGCCCCGTCCCGCCCCCGTCCCCATGGCAAACGGCGACGCGCCGCGACCGGGCCCGGGCCGAGCCTGCACCTGCTTCCCGCCCGCGCCGTGCGCAGGTAGGGCCTCGGGGCCCTCAGGGGACGGGCCCGGCCCCCCACCGGGACCCTGCTTTTTCCTGTGCCGCCCGTCCCCCGGGGCTCCTCACCCTTTGGAACTGCTCCCTCCGAGGGATCGCGGCCCCTTCCCGGTGCCGCAGACCCCCGCCCCGGGCCTGCCATTCCCCATACCCTGGTCTCCCCCAGTCAGCCCTGCTCCTGGGGATCCCAACCCCCCCGGGCCACCCTGCTTTCAGTGACCCCTGTGTCCGCCCCGCCCCGCTGAGGCCTCAGATCCTTGCCCCACACCTCGTAGCCCCCCTGCTCACTCCCTCTCAGCCCCGCTTGGCAGCGTGGGCCCCACAACGCCTCCACCCCGGGCAGGTTCAGCAGCCCACCTTGGCTCTGGCTCCGTCACCTGTCCTATCCCTGGCCTTTGGTCTCTGGAGATGTACCAGGGTGACGCAACCAAGATAACAGTGCCCAGCTGCCTAAGGGTCACCCCTGCCCTCTTTTAAATGATTCTTAAAACCAGGGATTCCTACTTCCTTCAGTCAGTCTTTCTCGAGGAATCTCACCATCATCCATTCTGGTAACTCTCCCAAACTCCCCCATCCTTCCTTTTGCTAGACGTCACACTTCTAAAGGAAGACTAAGCGAAGAAAATAAAGATGACTAGCAAATTCCTAAATATAAATGTCAGCATGCTGAATTGTTTCCTAAAATTATTTGTGAATCTTTGCTGTCTGGGCTAAATACACCGAATCAGTACACCCTGAGTATTAGGGTTAGGGACCAGTACAGCTTTGGCTGGCATACGTGACTTCTGTGGAACTTGGATTCCCCCTCCACACGTAGGAATTGATAATTAGATCCTATGTGCGGTGTAAGGCAATGCAATCGGGAATCTTTTTTACGTGTGTTTAGGGGAATTCTGTCCACCATGCATTCTTCACATGTGTGTGTAAATTTTCCTAAATATTTTCTGCAGGCAATGAGAGAAGGTGATGACTTTGCTCCTTTGTTTTGGTTATATTCAGACACTTCACCGGTCAAGGCCGTTCTCACTCTAAGGAAATTCTGTCCTTTGTATTAAATACATTTGCTTCTCCCCCTCAGGTTTCGAGGGGGAAGGAGTGCTGGTACATTCCACTCCGCACTGAGCTGAACTCTGGCATCCAGCATGGAAACGCTGGTGGAGATGGTACCCCGACACACATCACAGCCTGCTGCGTCCTCTGTGAGTTGTCAGGAATCCTTTTTGTGTCTGAGCTCTGTTTCGGATGTTTGATGGGGAGTGTGGGAGGGGACACTCAGTGACACAAAGGCATTAGTTGCGTTAGGCAGCTCTTTTTGCTACTGATGCAGTCATGTCTTCACAAGACTCACAGTTTCTGAATCAGCCTCACTTGGTTTTATTTCCCCACCCAAAATTTTATTAGCAAGAGCTGAACTGCGACCATTGATCTTTCTCTCCTTCTCAAGAGCTGATAAGAGAAACAGTCAGACAATGTTGATACAGTGCCTTAAAATCCTTAGATGGCAGCTTTGAAGGAAGGCTTATGTGTTGGTACTGGTGCTGCTGCTGTGACACGATCCCAATGGGAAATGGGGCTGTAACAGGGCTTTGTCATGCACCTTGCCCGGGACTCACCAGGGGGTTAGGGTTATGCTGAAACTGGCCAGGAGAGGGCAATACCACCAACCAAACTGCCATCCTACATGTTTGTTTTGAAGGCCACTCGCACCAGAACTGTTGATGCGGGAGTCCTTTTGATACCATAGCCCCGTGCCGTTCGTTTTGGAATCATCTTCAGGGAGAACCGTGAAGCATTTTATTGAGAGGCTGCTTTTTGTTTGCTTCTTGCAAAGATAACATTCAAATGATTTTATTATGATGTTATAAAAATGAAAGAAAAATGTGATTCCTGCTACAAGAAGCTTGAAATTTAGGAGTGAAACACAAAGATGGCAGAACTAGTATTTAATTTTTAAAAGGTATTTTCAGCACACACATACAACCAAGATGCATTTGTGTTACCACAGTAAACACAAGAATGGCTCAGCATGCTCTGCCTCACGGTCTGGCCATCAGAAACAGCCTAGTTTCTACTCCTCTGAAATTCATATTGTCAAAGCGAGGCAGTTCTGTTTCAAAGATGAGAAACCCTATGTAGAAGCAAATCTTTGATGACAAAATCTCTGATGGAAAACATACCACGAGCAGGCCTGTACCTGAACCTGTCACTTATAATGAGAACACTGCGTTGGTGTTCTGGTAGGTAGAAGCTCTGCAACAGGGATGTGGGACTGAAGGTGACCACCTGAAGTTCAGACTTCAGTCCCAGCTTTTCTTGGTTGATCCAAAAAGGGAGGCAGCGTGGGGCTTCTGGCTTGAATAGTCCCTCCAGTCCAAACAGCTTCTACACAGTTCGTATATTAACCTGAGGTGGTATTTCTGCATTTCCCAGGCATGGCGCTACTGTACTATGGATGACACATCTGGCTTTAGGTCCTCTGACTTGTGCCAGGAAATAGCGGTATCGGGGTGAGAGAAATGGCTTTTGGTACTAATAACTACACAGGGTGCGTGTGTGTGTGTGTCATTTGCTGTATGTGGTTGGCCTAGGAAATTGCTCTTCTCTAGACCACGTTTGACTATCTGTTACACATATCTATACATTTTTTAATGAGGTCACTTTCTGTCTGGTGGGGAAACCATTTATTCAGTTTTTCTATGAAATGTTAGTGAAATTGCAATGGCGTAAGCTACTTGGTCGCATCACGAAAAATAGGGATAAATATTTATTGCTGTCTATTTAATGGCATTTTGAGTCTCAGAAGTAAACTGGATCAAGGTACTAACCGCCAGCATTGCCAGCTTGCAAGACTTTATGCAAAGCCTCGCAGTAATCTGTTGTTTTGCTTAACAGATGGGGTATTACCATCAACGAAAACATAAAAACCTCAGTTCATGGAATCTTTTAGGTTGGAGGAGACCTTTAAGATCAAGTCCAAGCATTAACCCAACACTGCCATGTCCCTAAGCGTCTCATCCACACATCTTTTAAATCCCTCCAGTGATGGTGACTCAACCACTTCCCTGGGCAGCCTGTTCCAATGCCTGACAACTTTTTCCGTGAAGAAATCTTCCCTAATATCCAATCTAAACCTGCCCTGGCACAACTTGAGGCCGTTTCCTCTTATCCTCTCACTTGTCCCTGGGGAGAACAGACCAACCCCCACCTCTCTGCACCCTCCTTTCAGGGAGCTGTAGGGAGTGATAAGGTCTCCCTGAGCCTCCTCTTCTCCAGGCTGAACCCCCCCAGCTCCCTCAGCCGCTCCTCACGGGAATTGTGCTCCAGACCCTTCCCCAGTTTTGTCGCCCTTCTCTGGACACGCTCCAGCCCCTCAGGGTCTGTCTTGCAGTGAGAGACCCAAAACTGAACCCAGGATTCGAGGTGTGGCCTCACCAGTGCCCAGCACAGCGGGAACAATCCCTTCCCTCGTCCACTGAAAACTAGGGAAGCGAACATGAATAAAGAATTTAAATCTAATGCCAAGGAGGTGTGGGGGCAGACTCCTTTTTGAATTAATTGGTTACTGAGGGAGATTATCTGTTGCTTATCGTTCTGTATTTTAGGGGCATCTCTGTATGTGACAGAGTAACATTATTCAATTACTTTTTCTTCCGGGTGCTTTGACACTTAGGCAGAAAAACATGCTTGTTTTTAAATGTGTCTTTCACTTAGAAATGCTTGGCCAGATATTTTGACCCGAAGGCACAGCCTGGTGTCAGCGGGCCGGACTTGCAGTGTTGCTCTGTGAACCGGCAGCCCCAGCCCCTGGCAGAACATGTCTTCATCCATTCTGAGAGGCTTTTCTTTTTTTCCCTGGGTGTTTCCTGTAAGGTGAGATGGAGTTTGAGGGATTGCCTGGAGATATTTGAGACTTGCTTCTGGAATGAATGCAGTTGTTACTGATTTAGAAAATTTGCTGGGGATTGTATTTAATTCTAGTTTGAAAGTTTTCTGGCTTTTTTTCTTCTTCCAACCTCATTGCCAGGGCAGCTAGAACAGGGTCAAGCACCGTGCAGATGTGACTAGCTGTGCTGTGGCCTGGTTTGCAGCTTCCTGTCTCTACCAGGTTGCTGACAACGCTGCTGTTTCCTCGGGGCTGCGGAACGACCGCTGAGAGTTAAAGCTGGCAGCTCTTGCACTCTTTCCTTTTGCTTTTCTAGCAAAGCAAGGCATCTGCTATTTGTCGTTCTTCGACTCTCCCTGCCCCCACGCCACACAGGGCTTGCTGTGTTTGGCGGGTTTGAAAATCTCTTTCCCACAGCAGGTTTTGTGCGAGTACGACTGCTGGAAATGGGTTTCAGATGTTTCCCCAACTCAGTCCTGGGCCTGCATCTTGTAAGCCGAAGCGTTTCTATAGGAACCGTGTGACATCTCTCCCGCTGCTCCCCCAGCAGCTCCCTCTCGAGCATGCCCAGTGCAAGCCTTGACTTTGGCTCAACTATCTGTGTGCAGTAACGGGCTGCACATATGGGACTATGAATGCGGTTCCTGATGAGCTCCAACTCTTTGTCTTTGGGAGGAGGAGGAAGAGGTCGTGCCCAGTGCTGGAAGATCTGTCCTGTGCCCTCTGAGACCCTCGCCCGTTGGTGGGTTCGCGGAGAATGCTCGCTTGTTTGGCCAGAGGGAATCTACTGGATATTCTTCAGGAGGGCTTCACGGAGGTAAATGCATGTCCCAAGTCTCACCCAGACCTCTGGGGGCAAGGCAGCGTGCTTTTGTGCGGCATCCCTCAGGAATTGTTATGTCTCCCGGTGCTTTTCTTTTTGAGAAAGAGAAAAATGAGCGCGATTTCAGGGCGGGAGAGCTGCTGGCTAACAGAAGGGCATTCTGGGCGGCTCAGCCGGGGGTCTGCAAATCAGCAATGTGTTTTGAAGAGTTTGAGACTGTTTTACAGCTGGTGTTTTTAGCTTGGAGCTTTTATTCTCTTCGTAGTGCTTTACTGTTGTACCCGTAAATAATATAAACTGCAGCAAGGTTATGGAGCACAGCTGATTTTATAGAATCGACTCCTCTCCTCAGTATATGAAGTCTCTGTGTCTGAAGGCTGCTGGAAAGCCCGTAAATCTCCTTTTGGGCACTTATCTCTTTTGAGAGGCTGGCAGAGCAGGCTGGGTGGGGTTTTTTTCACCATCCTGTTCTGTAAGTTGAATCTCTAGGGGACTGAAAATCATCTTGGTCAGGAAAACGTAATTTTAAGAGTGTTCTTTATCTGCTTATTCTGCTGTTAGAGACCAATAAATCGTAAAATAAGGAGTCAGAAGTACAAAGAAACTCTGGAGGTGGGAATCCTGTAACTGCATGGGGAGTGCAGATTGCTGTCGGCTTCCCGCTTTAGGGTGCACAAAAAATTAGTTCTGTTGGACTCTCTGTGGACTCAGTACAGAATGTCAGGGCAGCCACTGCTTTGCTGTGCATCATGCTGGAGCATAATTTCCTGTCTGTAAGCTGAAAAGGAAGGAAAATTGTGTGGGCTTGTGCTGAAACCAAACAGTGGCTGTTTGCTTTCTCACCTTGTGGCAGGGATAGTCTCCTGATGTGTTTTATTCTTTCTTAGAGCACATAGCTTATTTTTGTTTGTGTTTAATGAGCAAAGCTCAGCTCCCACCTAACTGTTCGGTCCCCATACTCCATTCTTCACAGAAAACAAACATCCATCCCTCCTGTGCTTAACAGCACCAGTCATCACAGGGAAAACAATCCAGGTATGAAACTTGAGCCTCACAGCTCAAGCCACAGGTCTCCTTTGATTGCTCTGTGTAACCGTGTAAATACTCCATCCCCTCCTCCACAGAGTATCTCGGTCTCATTTTTAGTTAGCAAAGGTATTGGTTTAGCTGAAGCTTACACTTCCTGTGCTCGAGGGCAGCTTCTCTGTCAAAAGCTAATAGGAACCTGTATATTGATAATACAGTTAATAATGGGAGCAAAGCACAGTTTAACGTTCAGTGCTAGCCCCACCCTGACTGTCCGGTTTTAACCCACAGACTGCTCAGCTGTGGGAAAAAAGGCCCCCTATCACCATAAAAACAGATTCACTCTCATGTTTCCCACTTGGGATCTCCCTGCCACATCACACAGTTCACACTGTTCCGAAAGTAAAATTAAATACATTTTGCGAGTGCAGAACCTCTGGTAGAGAGCGGTTAAGTGACTTGGCAAGGACATGCATCACATCACAGACACGTTTGGAAACGGGCGAGAAACCCTGTAATTCCGTGCCTTCTGTTTTGATCCGTGAACTGTACTTCCTCCCCTCTCTCTTTGTACCTTAGGCGCTTGTTTAGGTTCCTGACTGTCAAGGAGCGTCGCAGGGTGTCTGATCTCAACACAGCACGCTGATGTTAGAAGGCTGGAAGTGAGTGGCTACTACACCTCGTGTTTGGGTATAAACCCAAATGCGAGATAAAAAGCCAGGCTTAATTTAACACAAGCAGTGAACTGGGGTATTGCTATTGCAGGAATTGCCTTGCCGATTCAGTGCCTCTTCTTTCGATAGAGCAGCTTTTCTGGCCAGGTGGCTCTTTTGGTGACTGGACACCTTGAGCACAAGGACGTACTTTCCAAATTTGTGCATTAGCATACACAAGTAAGTTGCTCGCTAGCTCCTGGGTGTATGTGCAGAGCTCAGGTGCAATCCTACACATGCTTGAGACCTAGAGGCAGGGTATAGTTCTAGTTTCTCTAGGGATAGACCGTGTGTTTTTATCTTGCGCCTTTGGTCAATAATCCGTGCCTGGGAAGTTACCCAACAGGGCTGGGATGCTACACACAAGCTTCTAGTATTCCTTTGAATTTTTCCCCCTCTGTCCATCCTGCTGGCTGAGAGCCGCCCTGTCAGCCTCATTATCTCTTGAGCAGGGATGGAGAATGCAGCATAGTTGTCCCTTCTGCAATTACTGCCTGTTCTGCTTCACAGATCATCCGTTAGGTTGGTGCTTTCTCCATGACGAACATAATCACAGATTGCTGAAGGGGCTCTGTATATTTCAAGTTCAAGCCAGTTCAAGCCTTTTGCTTTCCAGGTCCCTGGCCAAAATACATTGTGGACAGTGTCACCTGCAGACATCTAAAGCGGGACGACTTCTGTTTGATGTTGAAATGCAGCAAACTCCCCTGTGGGCATCACACAGCTCCTGCCCCTCTCTCATTAATGGACTACCCTGCCTTGAAGGGGTTTCCCTGCTGTTTATTGAGACTTATCCTGCTCTGCGGCAGCTAAATTATTAAATCCCACAGCTGGATGGTGGCATGGGAATGTATGGCTGCTAAAAGCAGCAGTTTATAATGCAAGGAAACCCTAAAGGGCAGGGTCTCCTCTGTGGTGACTCTGTCCATGTGGCCTCAGCTTGTTCTCTTTCCCCAAGGAAATGAAGTTTATTTGAGATACACACTCACACTTCTCTCAGTTCTTTGAAGCAGATGGGGCACACAAAAATGTGTCAGAAATGGACCTGACAGCTCCAAGACATTAATGTGTCTGTATTTGAACAATAAAATACCTTCTCTTTTTCAAGGTGGAAGATAATTTCCTCTGGCAATCTTAATTATGTAGTTGCTTGTGTGCAATGAGTCATTTGAAATAGCTATTTTTTCCCTCTGAGATTATGTTGAACAACAGGCCTGGGATTGGCTCCTCTTGGCGGTAAATTTTTAAGAGCCCAAGCAGAGGTTGCTTTGAAATGAGGGTCTCCCAACAGCAGTAGAGTGAAATGCAAGGTTACCACATAAGGCTCTGTCTACATGGGGAAATACCTACGTGTTTTGCTATGTGAGAACTGCTACTCCCCAGTGGTATTCATGCAGGAAGTGGTGCAGTGCTGGTAGGGCTCTGTGTTCTCTCCCTAGTAGGCTGCTCCTCGCCTGTCCCCTCACCAAGTGCTTCATGTAGTATTTTCCCTCGAGTAGTGGGTTCTTAGCTGAGTGGCATCTGCGTTCGGTACTGGATTTCCCCCACACACAGTCTCTCTCCCTCACTCTTCAAGGTTTGTTGTATTTGTGGATTTGAGGTCATTAGGTGGCATCCTGTCTGTGAGACCCGAATCCTTGCTGTTGGAAGTGACCTGGGTTTGATTTTGGTTTGCTCTTTTGCCTGAAGTAATTTTCGGGCAGAATAGACTTGCTACTGTCTTGCTTTGGGAGCTGTTCTGTTCCCCTTGCATGATCTGTGATAAAAACGTCTCTGCTACTGTGCTCTTAGCAGAAGAAACTTGCACTCACCCTCTCCTTGCAACGGGTGCTTTATAGCTAATAGGGTTCACTGTGAAGAGAGCTGTTTTGACTCCTGTCTCCCTCGTCCAGTTCAGCCCATTAGGACCAGCCCATAACTAAGTGCTCCCTGTAGTACCGAATCACTCAGAGCCTGGGTTTTACTAAATACATAAAGCTCTTTAGAGATGCTGCTGTTGGCCACATAGTAGGGCCATTCACATCAGCTTTATTTTAGTATGAGTCCCCTAGTATTTTACATCTGTGCTATGCTGTTAAAGCTATGGGGTGCTCAGGCACACCTGTTTAATTAAAGCTTGGCCAGACTGAGAAAAGCCGGGATGCGAAGAACCACCTGAACCTTGCCAGGTTGCCTGTCTGGTGTGGAAGAGACTGCGCAGCTGCTGCAATGTAGTTTCTGTTACCCTCAAGGGCAGGTAACAGAAAACACAGCTGGGCCTTCCCACACGTGGATTTACGTGGGGACGTACTTTAGCAGACAATTGCTTGCTTTAGCAGGAATTCCTACCAATTTTTCCCAAAGCCCTTGTGCCTGGCCAGCAACAGGACTATCAGCAAGGGAAGGAAGTATTGGCTGTTATATAGGAATAGGGGTTGAGCAGCTAGGATTCAGTCCCTGGGGATCACTGTATGTCTAAGCCAGGCTACTACTTGGATGCCTAACAGTGGCTGTACTTTGTCAGGGTGTATTGCAGTGCTTTTGCACAGGAACAATCAAAGACGTATGGTTATCAAAGCATCTTACAGGGAACATATAAAAATTAGCACAGCTGCTTTATAGCTGGAAACGGAGGCCCACAGAGGTAAAGTGGGCTGCCAAATTCACAGCAAGTCATTGTCAGAGTGAGGAACAGTCTGTGTCCTAAATCTGCCTTCATCCTGGACCAGGCAACCTCTCCCCTTTTCTTCATCTGAAAGGTTCTTGCCTGCAAAAAGCACTGCTCAGTCATACTGTGTGCTCAGTCTCTTCACAAAGCTGCTTTTTCCTGTCTGCACAGGGCTGGTGACTGCATTCTGCTAAATAAGGAACAATGCTCCTTTTCTTTCCTGAAGCATCAGGGAATGTCTCAGTGCAACTTGTTTTGACAGACCTTAGACTTTGTTTGGGTGCAGTGGAACCATTTGATAATTCAGGGTGAATCATGAGCTCCCAAGTACCGGCAGTTTACAGTAAAAGATCTCTTGTGGCTCAGCTTTTTGCCTGTAGGCCTGCATAGAAATGGTGTGAGAAAAGGGTCTCAAAATACCAGACTGGGGAAAACGCAGAGGCACTGAAACATCTTGCAAAAGGGCCAGAAATTACCCCGAAAGCAGCAGCCTGGCTTGAACGGCAGTGACATTTTGGGGCATGGACGGCTGACTGTGGATTCAAGGGCATGCGTCCTGGTGAGATTCATTTGACGTGACTTTCTATCCGGTAGACTTCTGGCGTAGTTGCTGCCTGCAACGATGGAGGATTTGTTTAAGGAATGGATACCATCTTCAGATTTCTGAACATAAAAAGGGTGCGCAGAGCTGCCACTGTGGGTGTGGAAGATGCAGCCAGTAATCCCAGTGTTTTTACAAGCAGGAGATGGGAGTTAAAGGAGGTATAGCTAGAAAACAGATTAATTGCAGGGAGAATGCTTGCATGTGGGGGTAGGAAAGTGACAGGCAAAATTACTGTTGAAGAAAACATGTTTTGATGCCACTCACAAAAATACCCCTCTCTGGCACAAGTGAGATCGCTGTCTGACAGCAAGGCTGTGTCCTGGGAAAAGATCAATAGAAGGAAAAGATACCGTCAGAAAGCTTAGAAATCATACAAGGCCTTCCACGTTACATCCTGATGCAATTAGGCTAGCCTTTGAGCGTTGCTGCTGCAGACATTTGGCTCAGTGCTCTGAACAGACAGGACACGTAATGCCTTTCATACTGGGCCAACCTCATAGCGTGAGGGCTGTTATTACGGACCTTGTTAGACCTGGTGCTTGTCCATAGGGTGTCAAGGAGAAGCAGAGTAAAGATTATGACAAACATTATTCTTCCAGGCTGATTCCCTAAATCCGACCATAAGGATAGATTCAAATTCATTGAATGAATGCAGGAAAGTCATCTCTTCCGAGAAGCAGACAGTGTCATGGGAGTCTACTGTAACATGATCACAAGGAGGTCAGGCCCTCTGAAGGCATCTGCCTGCTCAAGAAGGATGTTTTCCAAGAATGAAGATTTGGCCAGCTTCAAAATGTGCAATACCCTAATCTCCGAGGAGGTGAAAATTAACCTTATGCAGTGCAATGAAGATGGCACTGATAGTCCAGGTCAGGGTAGCATATCCAAGCATTGTGATCTACCTCTATTTACTGTCAGGCAGACTGGACTGATTGATGGTTGAGAGGGGAGAAACGCAAACCTGGAACAGCAGGTGGTGAATTGCACTGGTTAAATGAGAATAGCAAGGACACCTACATGTGGCAGGTGCTTCTCTTCCACCTGTGGAAAATACTAGATAATGACACTTAATTGTAATTATCAGTAAGGGATTACAAGTGCTGAGGAAAATGTGCTGACCCTGGAAGGGCATTTTCCTCCTGCGTATCACTGGCTGTCAGCTGAAAGCACAAAGATATATGCTCCTGACCTCTGCAACTGTTTTCCTAGAGCTGGTAGGTTTGAGGTGTTTCTTTGGGGTATGTGAACAAGTGATCCAGAGTATAATCCTACTCCAAGGTGTGTTGTGCTAACCTCTAATTTGTGAGCAGAAGGGCCTGCAAGTTGGGAAATTCCTTACAACTGCAGGTGGCCCCTAGTACCTTGCTTTAAAAGTCTTTAGCCCTGCAAAATCTTTTAAGGCTTCCGGAGTGACTTGGGTGCAAACGCTCCACAATGATCTGCCTAGGAGCTAAAGCAATCCAGGCTCCAACTTCCTTCAGGTAAGGGAGCTACTGTTCCCATTGTGAGGTACAGGTAACCCTGGCCTTTTTTTGGAACACAAAGCTGTGTTAACATAAATAGGATTAAGCTTAACTCCACCATAATCCTAATAATGTGTGCTCTGCATAGTAAATCTCAGACTAGGCTGATAGGTTTTTCTTCTGAAAATCCTGGTTTTGAAAGAAATATTGGTGCAGGAGTAGAGCAGAGTGATCCCCAACAAGTCTTTGGATTTGGCTGATGAAAAGCTCCAACTAAAATGCAGGGAGAAGCAGAAAACTCCTGAATGGTCAGTGGTTGAAGGAAGAATTATTCATCTAATTATTCAATTATTGTGAAGGAAGAGGGTGAGCTAGAAAAAACAATAGCTGTTCCCTCTGTGGTTGCTCTTGGATATAGGTGTTAGCCACACCAGGTTATAAACTGACAAGGGAACGCTCTGGGGATTTGTTCAACCCTGGGATGTTGGGAGCTTCTGCAGGAAGCTGGAGTAGCGTAGTTACAGCATCACAGGAATTGCTGTAGTAAGGCCCACGGGATATTTCCCCTCAACTAGAAAAACAAACAGATAAATGAGAATTTGAGCAGCTGTCAGAGCAGGGGCCCTGAGCAGGTCTGGGGGACTACTGGGTCCGGCCTCCTAGGCACAAAGGCTCGCTCTGCATCCTCTACTCAGTCTGAGTTGTGTTCTTCTCTTTGCTCTGCCTCTGGGGTTAGTGCCTCTCTTTGCTAACAGTTTAGAAGGCATAAAATCTGATGTCCTCCTTTGTTGCCCGGAAGCAGTGTGGAAGCACAGGGGGACAGCCTCGGAAAGGGAAAGGAGGAGTACTTCTGAGATGTGTCATCCACCTCCTTGTTTGTTCCCAGCCTCCTTTCTCTCCTTGGAGTCTTGTTAACTAAGAGGAGCTGGGACCTAGGTGAGACTGCACGGGGGCACACATATAGTTTGAGCTGGGATGCCTATAGCCACAAATGGTCATGGAGCACGTGTCTGGTGTGAGTATTTCTGCGGCCAGGTGAGAAGCACAGGCTAACCAGTGGGGTAGAATAGGCTGTGTAGAGCTGCTGTTCTCATGGCAGAATACATCCTAGCAAATCTTCATCTCTGTGCTGGAAGACAATACCTGGAGCGCTCTCCAGAATAGGTGCTATGAATGATGTCCATCCAAATAGCAGATCGTGTTGCTGTGGTACTACTTAGGGTTGTTGTGTTGTCAGTTGAGATAGCCGTCTTGGGGTTTGAAGCAAATGGAATTCTGAGGGAGTGAAACAGGCGTGTTGTTTTTTATTGGTCTGATTCACTAAACTGAGCCAGTGGCTGTGGTTCAAGGCCTTGTGTTTGTGCAGGGCTTTAAGGTATAGCCC
The DNA here is from genome assembly GCA_027574665.1 of Rhynochetos jubatus. Classification (NCBI taxonomy): domain Eukaryota; kingdom Metazoa; phylum Chordata; class Aves; order Eurypygiformes; family Rhynochetidae; genus Rhynochetos; species Rhynochetos jubatus. The sequence continues at coordinate 6,201,509 of CM050670.1, read as the reverse complement.
ACAGTGTCCTTGTTGCTTGGGTCATGCTAGCTGATGGGGAAGCCACAGAGTGGTGAAGCAAAGCATTTTTGACTTGCTAGCTTAAATTGCTATTGGGGTTTCTGCTGAGTAGCCTGGGGGCTTTGTCCCTTCAAGCATTTAACACCACTTTGTCTTATTTAGGTCACTAAGCTTTTATATCTGTTATTTTCTTGGTAAGTGCAGTCACCTGTTCATCTTGGCTGCCAGAAGTGACAACTTACTCCCTGTTTTTTTAGCTTTGCAGCAATCCAGGTCTCTTGCTAAAGCCATTAGATATTCCAGTTTTTGGATACAAAATCAGGAAATGCTGATCAGTCCAACTGGTCAGAGCTTCTGCTGGAAAATCTTATGCTTTAGTAGGAAAAACAGCAAAACCAACCAGCAAATTAGGTCGCTAATGAAATGTAAGTCTGCAGTATTACAGCAGCTCCTGGTATGAAATTACTTTGTAATGGTGACATCCATGTTCCATTGCTTCAAAATCCTCCTTTTGATTTGATAATAATGATTTAAAATGTAAATGCACTGAAATTTAGGAGTGAGTTTTTAAATAATAACAATGTGAACATTCTCATGCTTTTGAGAGACACTAAAAGTTTGCCAAAAATGCTTCTTATGAATGCGTGAAGAATGTTCAGAGAGAAGAAACAGAAAACAAACGGCTTAGTGAAAGGGTCTGTTTTTACTCTGAGTGGAAAGAGAAGTGCCAGGATGGAAGAACCATGTAGGCTCCTATAAAAATTACCGATCTCTGGTAGGCTGGAATGGGCTGTGCCTTGTGGATTTAGTACCATATAACAGTTTTGAACTTGGAAATTATTGGAAAAATCACAATGAGGCAGTAAACACAACTGTGGTAAGTTTATTTCCCTAAATTACACAGACTTGGGATGCCTTTTTCATGCTGCAACCCTACTCAGTCCATCTTTACCTATGAATGTAGGTATTTTGATAATGATGCGGTATTACTATGAGCAAACCACTCTCTTTGGTCGCTCTGGCATTAGACTGTTGTGAGACTGAACCTCAGTGCCCAGGTGATCGGTTACAATACAATTGTGAGAGGTGGGGATGCTTTTGGAACTAGCAGGAGTTACCACTGCTGTTGTGAAAATGAGCACAGGATCACCAACTTGTGAGAGAGACACAGTCAAGGCTTGTAGATACTCCACAGCGCCCAGTAGTACTAAGTAGAAAATCAAGCCCTCTGAAATGGGGCAGGCAAAACTGACACGCATCACTGCCATCACAGCCCAAGAAGAGCGTGCAGATCCCATCCACATGACAGGCCAAGTCTGCTCCAGCAAGCGTGCATCAGACCTGCCACTTCTGCTGCCTCTTCTTCAAAAACCATCGGGCTCCCCAGGCTCATCTCTGTTCTGCTCTCAGCTCTCTGCTGAGTGAGTGGAACTGAGTGAATACAGGTCCAGTCACCTTTCTGAACCAGCAGACCGAACCGTAGTGTGATTAACGTTGGATTTCCTATGTCAGGATAATTAAGAGTGAAGCTATGACCAGATTGTGACTTTGATGGGCTGTAAAAGCATAAATTCTGACATTGCTGAGATAATACAGGATGGAGACTTAAAACCTGCTGCATCGGCAGAATAATGGGAAGCTTAGTGAAAAGGGAGGTAATCCCATAAATGGATCTGTTTGTTTACCCTCCATGTACCACACCAGCCCTGCCTAGAGGGATTTCAGTGTTACCAGTGCCCCTACTATCCGTGCAAGGGCTACCGAGAGTGGGATGGCAAGGGAGAAGTCGTGAACGTGCTCTTTGCTTTTCGGTCACGCCAGATGGGTTGTCATGCTGACCAGAAGCCTGATTTTGAGTTTCCCTGGTCTTCCCCTTGTGCCAACACACAGAGCTATATTAAAGCAGCATCCAGTACGACCTGCTGGAAGGGCAGTGCCCCTCGCTCTCAGATCTTGCAGGTGTTAAGTGCTGTGCAAGCCAGCTTCCACATGTACAGAAACAGAAATTGGGCCGTTAGAAGTGCTGATGCAGCTCCAAGGGAATGGAGGAAGGGGCTGTACAACAGGGTGTCTCTTCCCTTTTGCGTGAACTGCTACAGATGAGCCATGCTGGGAGTGGTAAGGAGGGAGGCTGTTGTCTTTTCCAGGAAATCTGTCCTGGTTGTTGGGGTTTTTTTGGGTTGTGGTTTTTTTTTTTTTTTTTTTTGTAGATAGCATAATTTAATGGGAAATAACACAGGGTTTCTTGTTTCTGCATTGTGGGTTTTCTACTTTCTTGATATGTGGAAGAAAACAGTGTGGATGGGACACTAAATGCTGTGAGCGAACCAATTCTGGCATGAAAAAAATGAAGGGATGACAGCATTGCTTTGGCACCAACCTAGATTAAATGCAATGTAGAGGTCTCTTCTCAGCTGTGCTTAGATCACGAGTCCTGTCCTGCTGTCTGCTCGCTCCTCCTGTCCTGGAGTGAGGTGAGCTGCACCACAGTGTGCAGGGGTGTCAGGTAGGGCTCCGCAGGCTTTGGGATGAGACCAGCGGTGTTTGTTCTCAAGGGCACAAGACGGTGAGATCTGTGACGATGAAAGAGACAAGTAAGAGCTGTGCAACTTCCTCCTGAAACGGCAGTGATGTGCGAACATTTTGTTTTCTATTTTCAGCAACAACTACAGGCATATGTGGCCTGGGTGAATTCCCAGCTGAAGAAGAAGCCAGCCATAAAGCCAGTCCAAGACCTGAGGCAGGATCTCCGAGATGGAGTCGTTCTGGCTTTGCTCATTGAGATCGTAGGTCAGTAATGCCATATGGCATTGTTTTTCATCTTGCGGTTTTAGATCTTGTGTAGAAGAGGGTGGCCTTTCTCTGACATCTGTCAGCCAGACTGGCAGATGTTAATGATGGTGTCAGACCTTGCGGAGGCTGGGGGGAAGGAGCGACTTTAAAAGAAAACAATCATAAACCAAATGATAAATGCAATTTTATTGAAGTCCCTATGTTTTAGCAGAGAGTTAACAACAGATCTGTTCAAACCTGTCAGGAACCAAAACCTTGCCATGTAAACCCAGTACAGTCTCCAACCCAGTTATCTCTGGTACTGGATACCTTACAAGCAGGACAAGAAGCCATGCATGCCTCTTGCGGTACCCAGACAAGAGGGGAGGTCAGGCCCTACACACAGAGCAATTCCTGTGACAGGATCGAGCTGTTCCGTTTGTAACTAACCAAGTTGTTCCACTCCCTTAGCTGGTGAGAAGTTGAATGGCATTCAGGTCAACCCCACCAGCCAGCAGGAGATGAGGGAAAATGTGGAGAAAGTCTTACAGTTTGTGGCATCAAAAAAGATCCGCATGCATCAGACATCAGCAAAAGGTACGTGCGCCTGGTGGACACCACGGTTCCGATTGTGGCCCTTCAGATGAGGAAGAGTGGAAAAATGCTGAGGTGAACTACGTGGAGTGCACGACCCTTGTTGTTAGAGGAGTACAAGCTGTTGGTTTCTAGGCCTTGGTGAGAGACTTAGAATTCAAATACAGCGTAATTAATACTGTTCCCACAGCACAGCTGGCAGATTGGAGGCTGTCCTGTTGCTTTCAGTAATGCTGCAAGCTGTCTTATAAGCTCGTGACTATAGAAATTATAGCGATACTGGTAAAAGTCTTGCAGAAGCAAAGGTATCAACCTGGATATGCAATGAAATGATGTCACGTGGTCATAGGATAGGATACAGGTAAGAGACTCTGGGGGACATGCTCCAGAGCTCCAGGCATAGTTCTGGAGTTAACTCATTCTAGGACTTCAGACAACTCACGCAAGCTTTTGGCTTCATGTTCTCCATGAATGACACGGAGGTAATCGTCACTGTGCCTTATTTTGGCTATTTCTAATTTTTTTGGATACTAAAGCAAATAATAACCAGCCTTCATGCCTCCAGCACTTACGACTTGTTTTTTAACTGAAGTGACTGCTCATACAGCGGTAGTCTTCAGTAACCGCTGTATTTTTCCAGCGAGCGTTCAGTCATTATCATGTGCTGTCATGTAATGTCCTGGGTTGTTAACTGGAAATGGGCATGGAGGGCAGCCCCAGGTCTGTCCAAAGCATTTCAACCTGTGATCTGTAGGTGGCAGTCTGCTGGCCGCTCTGCAAAGCAAGCAGAGCTAAACGCAGTCCTTTCTGCATGGTCCTTGTTTACTGGTAGGATCCCGTTGTGTTTAATTATGTTCATGCTTGTTGGTCGGGTACAGCTGCGGTGGGACGTCTTGCTAATGGTGTTGTCTTTGGCTTTATTTGCTTTTTGCAGATATTGTTGATGGGAACTTGAAATCTATCATGAGGTTGATCCTGGCCTTAGCTGCTCATTTCAAACCAGGGTCTGGGAGAGCCATCAATCACAGCCCCGCTGGCCTGGTGGGGAAGAGCTTCTCAGCATCGTGTGCCAGTCACAGGCCTCACTCGGCTGCCGCCGTGGCCCAAGGGGCGGTAGCTGCTCTGGCAGACGTTCGTCAGGATGTCTTGCAGTCCGGCCGAGATGTTTTCCAGCACAGACAGAGGTAATGACTTTTTCCCTGGTTATGTGAGGCCTGGTGATGTTAGCAGATGGACACGATTTCTTTTCAAATAGATGTCTCTTTCTCCTGACAATTCCTGGTGTAAGGTAGCTCTCCTGTTGTGTAGAGACAAACTGCTGCTGTCTCACTGAAACCCTAATAGTAGTGCCCTAACAAAGGCGAGTACTGACCTGGCTTGGCTGCCTCATGATGAAGACTGCAGATGTCCCAGGTTCTTCTCAGTTTTTCCAGCAAAATAGCCGCTGGATCTGTCACTGGAAAAGAGTAGTTGTTTATGGCCAGGCCAGCGGGAGCGCTGCGGCCTCACTTTCAGCATTTCATGCTGAGCACAATGCTCTTTCTTGGTGCTGTCTACTTGCAGACATTCTCATTTCAAGTAAAACAAAGCAGGGTCTCAACTACCGGTACCGGTTACAGATCTGGGAACGGTTGCTTCCGGAACCGAGGCACTGAGCCTGTTGTACAAGCCTGTTGTGTCACGTGCATTACGGTTCACCCCAGTGCGATGCTTGCTGCTCTACAGGCAGATGCAGGGTGTTGGGTGCTGTCCATCAGTGGGTGTAGCCTACCGTGTAAGGCGAGGAGTTCCGGTGATACTGAAGGGAGATGACCCATGTACAGAAGGCATGTGTAATTCTGAAAAAAAAAAAAAAAGGTGCTGTTTGGGTTAATAATAATAGTCATGACATTTAAATGGAAGACAGATGGTGGTCTGGGGAGGGCCTAATTTACACTGAAGGTCATTTGCCCATACTATATTGGCTCAAGGGAGTACCCATGAAGCAGTTTGGAAATGAGGTTGGAATGGTATGTTCAAGGTTTCTTTTGCAAAGGCCTCGGGCCAGGAGCTCTTCAGAAAAGCCAGTCCTTGTGCTATTTGCAAAATGTGGTGTTTTCCTTGCCTTCCCTTTTGTAGTTTTCTAGTCACAGAATCAGGGATGAGTTTAAAAAGGGAAGGTCTGCCTGTGTCTGCCTCACACCAAGAAGATGGGATGGAACTCCCTGATAGGATAATTTTCATAATTGGCAGTTTCCTAGCTGTCCTCTCCTTCTCTACCTTCCCTTCATTACCTTTCCTACCCTTCTTCTTGGAGACAAGAAGAATTTGTGCTCCTGTCAGCTGAGACATCCCTCACTCTATGATTATTTTCTCCAGAAATAGCAGCATGGATGAGGAGATTGGAAATCCCTACTGGAGTGTCCGGGCACTGGTGCAGCAGTACGAAGGGCAGCAGAACATGCCACTGGAGTCCCACTCTTCCAGGTAAGGAACTTTATTGCCAGGATGTGTGTCCCCTTGTCATCCTTTGTCTGGCATTCCCTGAAATGCCTTTTCTTATCACTGGTCTGGTTAGCTCTGACAGGAAAGAGGATTGGCAGCATCAAGTTTCCTGCCTGATCTGGAGAAGGAAGCAGTGGTTTACTGCTATTTCTCCCACAGATAAAATTAATCTCATTCATGGTGTAACTGCATAGGTAAGACCTAGGAACTTCTGAGTTACAGTTATCTAAAGCACTGCAGTGTCCCTCAGTGAGACCAGGGGAATGGGATTAGGAAGGACTCAGGTAAAGATTTTACTGGGAACCTGAGTGTACAGGTGGAGCCTTTCGAGGAAGTGCTGACATGAGGGCTGCTGAAATGGAGTTAGTGGCCTGCTTCACAGAAAGGAGGGGATGGAGTAGGTAGGGTGCAAGGGATGAGTATTTCATGAGCTGATGGAAAAGCTATGGAGGAAAGGAACTTAAACCAGCAAACCTCATACCCTGCAGAGAGATGGAGATGAGGGGGCATGTGGATTTGAACAGCAGTCTTGAACCCAGATACATGGTCCTGGGGGGATCTGCAGCTCTGTCTTTGTTGCTGTCATGCCCTCATCCGTCACCTTTAACTGTCTGTACGTTTGCAGTTATCTAATTTACCCTTCCATCCCCCAGACGTTCACCTTCAATTTAACGTGCAGCATTTAATTATGTTACTGAAAAATCTCCTGCATGCCGCTATGAAGCCTGAAAGTCAGAGTTCAGCATGGTTTCCATGGGACGTGACGTTCCCCTTGGAAGCAGGACTTGGATCCTGAGCTCTGTGCTATCAATGGCCTGCAGCCCTGACTGGGGTTCTGGACAGCACAAGTCAAGCAAGGTCAAGCTGCTGCAAGTGGAGGCTTTTTAAGGAAATGGAACCTGTAGGATACAGGATGGGTTAGAATGGCAGCATATAATACATTTCCAGCAGGAGGTGTCACAACTTGCAGCTGTGAACCTGAGCAGCGTGTGCCAGTTACAACATGTTGCACTGGTGCCTTACAAGCTCTTCCTGCTACCCCTTGCTTTGGGGCAGAAGGCAAAACTCTTTCCCCGATGTGCTTGAGCAGGGGAGGGAGAAGTAAGACACATGGCTCTGTTGTTTTCATGGATAGAGGAGGGCAGTGCAGCTGAAGGGGCTTTTGAAGAAGGACTGTACTAGAGTGGGGGAGCACATCCATCATGGATAGCGTCGTAGTAAAGGACGGCCTTTCCCTCTTTCCCCAGGGAACAAGAAACTAGCTTGAAGACTAAGGACTGTAACTGTACGTGTTAAATGTCCCTCTGGATATGATGCCTTGCCCCATTTAATCTCTTCTGGAAGAGACTAAGAGAGCATAGCTTCTCTTTGATTCACAGTTTCCTGTCCCCAGTGTAACCCCAAACTCTGCTTTGTTGTCTCCTGGTCCTGCCGGGGCTGCTCTCTGAAAGTGCCTCAGCTAAATAGATGGTGCTCACCCCCTCCCGAACTGTGCCGGAGTGGGAAGGTTCAGTTTCCTCGCACAGAAATATCCACTGACAGTTTCTCAGCAGGTAGGCTGTCGCCACAGGGTTTCTCAGGCCACTTCTGATGCTCCATAGTACAAAGAGGCCTCCGTGTACCTGAGAATAAAGATCGTTTGGCCCGGCAGAGAAGAAAAAAAATACAGCAGTTTGTACTTTCTCCCAGAATTTGCTGTGTGTCGTTGTGAGGTGGTGTTGATACAGACATACACATTAGGAAGAGCGTGGGAACTCCACGTGGGTGAGTAAGGGGCCACTGCCTCCACATGATGTCAGTAGAGAGTGTACTTTGGAAGCTGTCATTCCAGGGGAGGTGTAAAAATTCTGGTCCTGGCAACAGGATTTCAGTGTCCCAGGACTTTGGTGTTGACTCTTGAACTGTGATCTCAGTAGAACAGCGAGTGAAACATGCTGCTCCCTCCACTCATCCTTCAGTTTAAGGTAGCTGTAGTATTTTACGTGTACTCTTCTACCCTGTAATGGATTGTCAGACGACTGCTGTTTGCTCCTGTGCGGCTGTATTATGGCCCTGCGTGAAAATTTCTCTGCACATCCTCAATCACACTGTGGGGTGGGGTGGGTTTTTTTCCCATCGTGTCATGAGCTCTCTTACCATAGGGTAAGGGTGATGTTATTGCTGATAGGACATAATATGGTAAGAATCTTTACGTAAGTGGTTAGTGATCGACCTAAAGAAACGGGGAGCAACCTGCCCTCCACCCCGTGGGGATGTCTTCCGGTGACACCAGGCTTCATGACGAAAACAAGATGTTTGTTTCTCTTTCCTTCCGAAGAGAAGTGTACTGGCTTAGTTGTGAGAACTGCTGGGAGAAACAAGCCACTTGTTTTGTTAGTGAGGGATGTGGTTATTAACTGCAGCCACCCCCCTCTATCTAGCTGTGCTGCTGTCGGGTCTGTCCCAGGGCAGCATCCCCTGCCTAGCGTCAGCATTTCGGCGTTAACTCTTGGGCAAGAGAGCTCCCAGCCCGAATAACACAATTCCCAGAGACAAAAGCGCTAGTAAGCGAAGGCAATTGAAATGATTCATGGAAAATTTGCCAAAATCAGATGGATTCCCATGCCACTGAGCCCCTCACCCATCCATCTCCCTTTCCCCTCCCCTTCCACCAGCCTACCCTCCCCCTCTCTGAGCCAGGCATCTCAGAGAAAAGGCTCTGCCTTGCACAGCCCGTGTGACAGCAGGAGGGAGAGGGAGCCGTGCTGCATGCCATCTTCCCAGAGCGCATCCAAGCCTGGGAGAGGAGGGAACTTACTGCATACAGGACCACCTTCTCTTGGCTCTTCGTTGGCATCCGCAGCGGATGCGTGGAGTCTGGAGAGGGCAGAATGGGATGAGAAACACCGCTGGCAATCCAGATTGCAGTCCGTGTGATGAAAACAACTGGGTGTGCAGCTGACCAAAATGCAGCAGCAGGAGACAAATAACCCGAGAGGAAAACCAGCAAAAGCAAAACGCAGCCTGCAGAATTCCCTGACTCTGGAATCAAATACGTGCGTGGAGACTGCTGATCTGCCATCTGATGTTTTCTTGCAAAGACCCTGAGGTTTTTTGTTTCTGCTGGGAATCTTTCAGCTAACGTGAAGCTGTCTGGCTTGCAAATATTTCTCCGGTAGTTTGACAGGAGCCGGCGTCTTCTGCACTGCGTTCTGAGCATGTGAAGGGACAAGACATGTCTGTAGCCAGACTCCTGAGGCTCCCCGGGAAACGGATTCTGTGAGGCGAAAGGTTAAAGTGGGATCATGGGAGGGAAGCAGGTCAAATGGTGAGCGATTGTTGCCATTGTCATTTCAAACAGCAGGGATGGGGTGTTTATTAAAAACATGGGAATTCAGGCATCACTGGGGCTGTTGCCCTAAAGCCTTGGCTTGCAGGCACTGGCAACTCTGGGACTCAGAGGAGGAAGGATATGGGTTAAGAAACCAACTGGTAAAAGGAATAAAGTAGAACAGTCTGCATCATAAATCTGTCTTAAATAGCTTTAATTTCCCAGCACTTACTTCTGCATGCTTTGATCACAAATGGTTATGTACTCAGAGAACAAATTACAGCAGTGGTTATTCCCTACTCTAATGGCAGATACAAAAACTGTAGAAATGTTTCCAGCATTAACTTGACAGCATAATGTATGAGGCAGCCTGACCTGTGCTACTGCTTCATATGAATGCATCTCAGTGGCTCTTTAACTGTTTGGCATGGTTTGAGTGGTGGCCACTGATGCCACGTGAACCCACTGGCCTTTTGAAACAGGGAAGCTGCCTGGAAAGGGGACTGTGGACATAGGAATGCCTAAGCAATTACCTGTATAACTGTCTATCTTGTGGAGACCTGTGGTGACCGCTTAACTCCACCCCCCATACGCCAACTGGGATCCTTTGTATTTGCTCTGGGCTGTGGATCCAGTGCTGCCAAGAGCAGACTTGAGAGAGGGGGAATGTTATTTCCAGGTTCCGTATCCCCTTGTTTTTTGCCCTGTTCATCCTTCTTGCCAGTTCCCTGCTCTTGCCCATCCTTCAGTTTCGCCACCTTCTCACCCTACGGTTGCTAATATTGTTTTTCTAGGCCAGCTCTCACTCATTTATCTTTTGCATGAATGAGAACCAGCAATGTACTTCTCAGTGGTCTTATCAGGGTGACGGCACGTTCAGGGTATCACCTGAGAATCTGGGGGGGGCTATAGAGATCTGTTCCTAGGAGGAAGTAAAATCCCTCTTCCTGGGGGATTACTGGACTTGTTGGGTCGGATGGGCTTCCTGGTTGTGCCTGTGCTGTTTGAAAGTGTCACCCTTTCCTGTGACCGTGGTTATATAATGCAACCCCGAGTACTCTCTGGGCTCCCAAAATGTTAATTTTCTGCTGTGCACTCAGTGACAAGCAGGAGCAGGGGCTGGTTAGACACGTTGTATGAGTGCTGTAGTGGAGTTAGCCTTCCTGAAGTTAAACCCTTGAGCCACACCGGGCGGCCTGCTTGCACACCCTGCTGAGCAGGGAAGAACAGGCGCTGTAGCTGTTAGAGAGCCCCGTTAGAAGATGGCTATTCCTTCACTTAGTACATGGCGTTCATCGTCACCTTTAACGTGGTCAACGTTTAGGCTGGACCGTTGACACCAGGCTGCTTGTCGGTCTGCAATAGAAACGAGAGGTAGGCCAGCGCTGGCTGTGGGAGCAGACCAGACCGAGCTGCTAGCAAGCCATTTGCATCCCTATTGCAAGGCTTTCCTGATTCTGTGAGCGTGCCATGGAATACGTAGCAGCAATACTGGGAAGATGCGGAAGGCCGAGCTGTTGAAGTCTCTTATTTTTCTAAACCTATTATATTATTTCCACGCTGTGTTCTTTTTGTTCTCTGGCCTTTGTTTCTGTGTTGGGGAGGATGAAAAATTAACTCCTGCTCACACTTGTAAGGATTAGGTTCTGTGACTTCAGCGGTGTGTTGAATGGGTCAGTGAGCTTCAGCTACCTTTTGATGTTGTCTGGGTGATGCGTTTAAGAAGAATTTCTGAAAAAAATAAAAGGTTGCTTGAACCTCACAGTCCGCTGAGATGGATCCAGTGAAAATATGTGGGTACTTTCAAGAAGTTTCAACCGAAGAACAGGAGTGGTACGTGACTTTCACAGATGTTTTGCCCTTGGAATTTCAAGTGATTGAAGTGGTGCTTTTGAAAGCCGGAGCAAGAGAAGAAGCGAGCCAGGGTGCCTTTTTGTTCAGCTTGCAGAGTGAACGTAAGGCTAAGAGCGAATTGTTTCTGAGCAGACCTTCCTGGGAGCGTGGCCTTACCCCCTGCGTGAGTGCATGTGAACGCTGTGGTGGCAGTCCCAAACTTCCATTCTGTTAAGGAAAAGGGAGACAGTGCTGCTTCCCAGTTAGCTGCTGGGACACCCATGGGAAAGTTACGTGCCCAGTTTGGGTGGTTTGTGGCTCCTCTAGTACGCGGATACTTTAGTTTCAATCAGCCTGTCTGCACACACGCTTGTATCTTCTGTGAGGATATAGTACTCGAAGTAACTGTTTCTGCTTTCCTCTGCAGTCTTACATCACCCAGTCCTGTCCACAGCGCCAAGAGCGAATCCACCGTAGCCCCATCAGAGGAGAAGGAAAGACTTGTGACCATCCACACTGAAGAAACAAAAACTAAACCAGGTGCCTTGCAGATAATGCTTTGCAGCTCACGCTTCGATTGGGATTTGTTTGTATCATAAACTGGCTTAAAAGGTCCCCTGCAACTGAAATGGATGTGGAGAATGCGATGCTATCTGTCCACGTAAAGCTAAATCCCAAACTTGTATCACTACGACAATGCCATAATATGGCAATGTCTGAAGCTTGCATAATAATGCTTGGGAAATGAAAAGCTCTGGGGAAGGATTAAGATACATCATCTTCAGTGTAGGGTGAATCGCAGCCTCATTAGGCCACGTTGAATAAACATTTAACATTCCCTTCCAGAAAGAGTCCATGTGAGCTTGTCAAGCCCACGATGCGTAACTGGACTTTGCGTAGGGGTCTGTGCTTACGGCACGTGTACATAGGTCGAGTGGGTCTTCGAAAGGAAGGGAGCAGTTACAGTAGTGTTGTGGTGTTTGCAGAAAGCCGCTGCTGTATTGTCACAAATGCCCTGTGAGATGGTCAGTTCACACTTAGAATTTTCATGCAGATTGAAGGAAAGGTTTTCAAAGAAATTCTGCAGGGGTTTGTTTGTTTCGTTTCTTTCTCAGAAGTACAGCCCAATAACTCTTTCTGGTTAGCTTCCATCCCAAGAGCAAGTGGCAGCGAAGCCCTCCTAGGAAATGCTTTGCTGCTTTCACCAGCGTAGCCCAGCTTCAGTGCTCCTTCGGAAGTATTTCACTGACTGTCTCAGCAGCTGAAGTAGCTGGCAGACTGTGGCTTTTCCTTAAATTCTTAGGAGTACTGTGTCTGCCTGCTGCCCATACAGTGGGATCCTGCAGCTGCGTGTCTGCAGAGGTACTGCAGCTTGCATCGGCCGATGTAGCTTTTGCTCAGCTAGCTAACAAGCACTGCTGTGATAATTCCTCATCAACCCTCATCTCAGGGAAGCAGTCTAACACTAAGACATGCTCTCCAAATCCCACAGTTGCTTTTCTCCCCTTAGGAATTTTCCACCTCAAACATTGCAGTGCCTTGTGCCCCGTGATGTGCTTTGAAATCCCCAGTACTGAGGAATCAGATGCAGCAAAGTTAACGAAAGGGAAGGATGCTTATCTTTGCTACCGGTGTATGCAGGAACGCTTCCTCTGCATAAAGAATGAGGCGTAAATCCTTGGGATTAGACAAGATGTGCACGTGCAGCAACTTCCTTGACAGGAGATAGAAGCCGTGCTGGTGTGTTAGTGACAGCGAGTGTGGACAGCGGGCAGTTGCTGCGTGACGCACCTCTTTTCTGGACTCCTCTGTCTGTCATGACCACATTCAGCTGCTCTCTCTTCCAGAAGAGACAGAATCTCATTTCCAGCCTGAGTGGCAAGCAGGGAACACTGGGTCATATTTGGAGAATTCATGGGAGGAGCAGCTTTTGGAACAACAGGACTATTTGGAAAAGGAAATGGAGGAAGCCAAGAAGATGATTTCAGGCTTGCAGGTAACGGACTTTCTTCTCAGCCCAGCGTTCCCTTCCACATGCATTTCAGACCAGCTGTAGCTGGAATACAGGTTGTCTTGCAGCTGGGACACTGGCCTGGAACTTGAGAGTTGCATGCTTCACTGAGAGAGCCCAAGGGAGGAAGAAAGGTGGCTGCAGTTTCCCCAGCCCCCGTGTATTTACCTGGGTTTCGGAGAAAGGATTTTTAACATCAGCCTGTGCAATTCAGACACAACTTTTTTCTTAGCTCAGACTTCTCCAAAACTCTGTGGTGACATGACTGGAGGCTATTATTCAGTAGGGAGGGAGAGAGAAGGGTGTGGAGAGAGAAAAATTAATTGCTCTGAAGACTGAAGATCAGGGATATTCACTAATAGCAGTTTAGGTAGACTGTGAGAGGGCAAAGGGCACACTGAATGCAGGTAAGAAAAGAACCACTGCAGTCTAAATCAAAGCCTGTGTGTAGGAGGTGATTGTGTTGTCTTTTGGTGGGAGTCCAGGTCCCAGCTGGGGTCATTGGCTTGGTACCCTGTCCTGCGATACACGTTAACTCTTGCCTGTGTTGTCACCGTGCAAAGCACGTACGTTACTGTGCAAAATGGTAAAGGTTCATCCCTGTTTTCCCACGTACTGGGGCTACCCTTTTTCACCAGGGCACTTAGCAACCTGAGAGAATAGAGCAGTTTTTCTGTGATTTGTGATCAGAAGTAATGCAGAGAGACAAGGAATGTCAGGAAATCAATCGAGATTCACAGATTAGGGGTCACACAGGCTTGCATCAGTCTTTCAGTGAGCTAGGCTGAACTAAAATATTTGACACTTTCTCTACACCACTACTTGTTTGTGGGACCTTTGCCTTGGTGTCCTGTTCCAGACCCTCCCTGACCAAATGACCTCCAGCTCAATGTGTCTGTGTGACTCTGCATGGGGAGCGGAGCCCCTGATCCATATGGTAAAGACCCTGAACTCTCTCAGGAATATTCCTTTCTGTTTGTGCTGGGAACCATACTGGCTTTGAATTGTAAATATTTATGTGCCAGTAAACAAAGCAGAGATTGTGTGAGAAGCATAGGCAGTCAGGGCGGAGGGTGGGGTGCGGGCAGGGCAGGCAAACACTTTCCCGATGGACAATGGGCAGGAAACAAAAGACTTGGGGGGGGGGGGGGGGCAAAAAAAGGCTGGTAAAATCCGGTTGCATTATGTGTCGGCTGGGAGCAGGGAGATGTGGCACTGGAGAGACTGGCATGTCCTGTGTCTCCACCCCTGGCCCCCCCCCCGTGTTTCAGGAGTGAGGGTGAGCAGCTGGCATTACTGCCCCTTCATCTCCTGGGAGCAGGAAAAGGCAGCTGATGTTGCTAGCCAAGAAATTGGATTTGATTCATTGATTTCCGCCCCCCCCCCCCCCCCCCCCCCCTTGCTAGATAGTTAAGAGCCTCCAACTCATGAGAGTTTGAAGTATCAGGGACCTGATGTACATATACCCCGTAAGGTGCTAAAACCATGGCAGCTTTTTATGTTCCTGTGTAATTCCTGCTTGAGCGTCCTGCTGGGAAGACCTTGGGATGCGCTCAGAAAACAGTTTTCCGAAGAGCTGAATACGGATTCCTATTTGCTATTCAGCAGCAGTTGCAGCTCTTTGATGGAAGGTTCTGTCGGCAGGCAGAACCTGACCTGTCTGCCTTCAAGTCTTTTGGGGCTGAACTCGAGTATTAGGGCAAATCGGATGGTTTGGGTTTAGCCATGGAGTTCAGATAGAAGTAAACTAGGAAGCTAAGTGAAAGAAAGAGGCACGACTCTTTCCAGCGTGAGCAGTGGTGTGCAGTATCCTGGCACGTACGTGTTGTGAGTCCTGGAAGTTAGACAGGAAGGTCTGTGTGAAAACCAACAGCTGGAGTTCTAGCCCAGTCCTGCTGGTCACTTCCTACAGTGCACGCTTTTCCCTCCTTCAGGCTGGATTCGGTTTACAGTGGGAATTCTGGCATCTTCCTCTGGCTCCTGTTTCTAAAGTCTTTTGTAGATGTGTGGTTGGGAGAAGGGCTTCTTTCAGCGGGGGACACTTCGGTCTCATTCCAGAAGAGAAGCCTGGCAATGGGAACCTGGTTCAATCTCTGCTTTAGACTCAGATCCGTTATGGCACTGAAGGCTACCCTTGGGCTGGAGCCTGAGGCAGACTTCACTGCTTGAAAATCGGAATTGTTGTCCTTTGGTGTCTCTGTGGGGAAGAGTATCGGGTGACAGGTCTCTGGGAGAGCTTTTTCAGGGGATAAACCTTCTTTTTCATTCCTGTAACGTTCTACTTTTTGAGGGGTGTACGTCAGCAGAAATGGAAAATGAAACTGTTTAGATGATACGAATGACTGTTCGCCAGAGCTGCAGCTAGCCTGTTTTCCTTTGAAACCCCTGAAGGGGAATTTTTTCCTTCTTCTCAGGCTTTGTTGCTCAATGGGTCTTTACCTGAAGATGAGCAGGAGGGGTCCTTTGAACTCTGTGAACGTGGGGCCTGCTCTGAAGAGCAGCTGGTGAGCACATTGCTGTATCTGCCTTTCTCCGACCAAGCTGCCCTGTGCAGTGTTCTGCCACAAGCAGGTGTCTTGCACAATAATAACCACGGTATTTTACATTCAGATCATAATCCGAAGTCGCCTGGACCAGAGTGTGGAAGAAAATCAAGACCTAAAGGTTAGAGGGGGACAGACGAAGGGGGGAAGATTTTGGGTCAGGAGATCTTTGCAGGCTCTGTCCTAGCTGATCTTTGTTGGACAACAGAATGGGTGACATGGGAGATATATTGTGTTGGGGGTCCCTCTCTGTTTCCATATTTTGCTGTGTGGGATCTCCATCCCTCCAGGAGCATAGATACCTGCTTCCCTGAGACCATAATTCTCCCCGGAGAGCACTCGCACTACTTGGCTGGGAAGTGTGTGTCCATGTTAGCAGATAAGTGTGTGGGGTAGCACCAGGAAAGTATATGCTGCCTCCCCACTTGGCTGCAAGCCAGTGCTGATGACGTCAGTGGCTGGTAAAACAAATATCTAAGTGGTACTGGAATTAATCTGAGCTCTGAAATACATTTTTCCTGCATGTTCTTGCAGCTGGGGAGATCCAAAATGTACTGGATCAAAACTTTATGCAGGACAGCTGTTCACACTCAGACATGGCTAGAAACTTTCAAGTAGGAAGTAGATGCAGCTAAGAACCACCTGTCCTGTCAAGCCTGCCCTCGAGTTCAGCCTTCTGCTGATGCTGGCTCTGGGACCGGTTCTGATGCTGGGGGAGAAGTATTTGGTGTTGCCCTGAAGGACAGAGTTGGGGGTGTAGGAAATCTTTTCCTCTCACAGCTTTAAATGCAGGGGCTTAACCCATCAAAATGGCTCGGGGCCTAGGACGCTCTTTGATCTGTGGGAAAAGGTAGGATGTGCTTTCTCCTGAAGCAGGTGTCCGGGGACAGAGAGTGACATGGCTTTGGTTCCTTCTGAAGGGGCGTCAAGATGCCAATTAACCAAATTGTGTTGCGTTTACAGAAGGAGCTATTGAAATACAAACAAGAAGCTCGAAACCTACAGGGAATAAAGGTGAGGAAAGGCGCACTCCATCAAACCCCAGCAATAAAGCTTGAGTCTGTTGCAGCCTGGAATAGGGCCAGCAGCAACCACGCACCTCTGAGGAACCTCAGATTGTGGAGGGAGTTGTATTAGGGGACTTGAAGGTGTGGGGGATCCTGTGGTCTGGTTCTGGCTCCAGGTGGAGGCTGCTGTTTCATTGCACACCTAGGTCACACTGAGAGGTTAAGTTTTGGTGTGTCCTTGGCTGGCAGTGGCATCTTTCTGCCCTCTGGATGTTGCAGATGCATGGCTGGAGACACTGAAAAGACCCTCCAAAATCCCTGCTCTTTTCTTCCTCAAAAGCGAATTGCTAGGCCAGTTCTGGAGCGGGAAGTTCAGGTAGAAGCACAGAAATCCCTTGGTCCCAGATGGCTAGAATGTTGGCAGGGATGTCACTTTTGGGCAAGCGAAAGGCAGGAGGGCTGAGAGCCCATTGGGCAGACGTCTAGATACCTCCTGTTCTCTTGGGCCCTTGGCAACATTTCAGCCCTGTGAGTGGCCTCGCTGTGTTACGGCCACTGATCTAGGTCACACGCTCCCCAGGGAAGGGTCTCTGCCTCCGACTTGCTCATTCCTACAGATAACATCTTTTCCTAGGATGCTTTACAGCAAAGGCTGGTTCAACAGGATGCTTCCGTTCTTCAGCTGAAGCAGGAGCTGCTGAGAGCGAACATGGACAAGGAGGAATTGCACAACCAGAACGTGAGTCGCTGCTGAGGGCTAGGTCACTTCAGAAGGAGGCTGGAGACACTGAGGGTTCCAGCAGCCATGGGAGCTGGCGGTTGTAGCATCGTTCTTGGGGTCGTGGGATAGTGAACAACCAGACAAAGGTCTCTGCACAGTGAACACTGCACACAGCCTACCAGCCAGCTGGGAGACTCGCTGGAGCTTCCTGTTCTTCACTCCCACTTCCTGTTCTCCAAGACCTTCAGCTGAACCGGGGGCAGGGGGGGCTTCCCATGATGTTTTCAGTACAGTTCCATTTTTCCTTCCTCGTTGTGCTCCCTGGATTAGCAAGTGACACTTGGACAGGTGGAGCTGCCATGTCCACTGTCCTTCTGGAGAGAGAAGAGCAAGGAAGGAACTCTTCTGTCCAGAAGGTCCTTGGACATCAGCTCGCTCGAACCCTGCAGATATTTGGTCTCAGATCACCCATTAGCACAAGGGGCAAAGATGTTGTCAGTGCCTCTCCAGGAATACCTACCTCACACCTGTGTGTTCCTTCTGCAGGTTGACCTTCAGAGGAAAGTTGAAGAGAGAAACCGTCTACTGGCAGAATACAAAGTAACGGAACCTCTCTTTGCTGGAGGCTTTTCTGGGGGCAGCATCTGGTGGTTCTTCAGTCTTGTGAATGTGACTGCTGTCTCCTCGGCACCCAGTCACCTCTGGGAATGGCCTTGTGGGTAGCGAACAAGTTGCAATAGCCATGGATATTTATGAGGCGGAGGGATCATGTGTTCTGCCCACAGCTTCTTAGAGCAGATCGCTTATTGTCATGCTTTTTGTGGTGCCTTGCTGCGTGTTTAATGCTTGTGCAGAAGTCTGTCAGGTTGGGTCGCCTGATTGTTCACTGATCCCTCAGGAATCTCTTCTCTGGGACAGTTGTCTGGCCTCAGTAGTGGATCTTTTGTGGGCCAGGGGACCTGACCTCTTCAAAAAAAGCTTTGACACTTGGTTCTAACATCTAGCTAGAAGTGCACACCTGGTGTAAGTCAGCCTGTGGAGGAACCTGGTCCTGGCAGATGACGTGATCTTCCCTGCCACGGCAAGGTAATTGTGAGCCTTCCTGTCCAGTTGATTCTCTTGGTTGCTGTGTTGCAGAAGGAACTGGGCCAGAAGGACTGGCATTTACAGCAGCATCAGAACAAGCTGGATGAAATGCTTAGGCAGCTTTCTGAGGCCAGCTACCAGCAGGTATGGAGCGGGCGGGCTGCGCTGATGCCCTGAGAGCTGGCTCTTGCCTTGGGGGTGCAGTTTGTGCTGACTCTTCTTCTCCCCTCGCAGGTGGATTTGGAGCGGGAGCTGGAGCATAAGGAGGCCCTGCTAGCTCACTGCATGAAGAGAGAAGCCGAAGAGGTAGGGGAAGCCCAGGTCTAAACATCAGACTGTCGGGGTGATGTTTCTGTCCACCACCTTCTAGCTACCTATCTCCAGAAATCATCCGCTTCATCCCAGAGAGGCCTGGCTCTGCAGTGTCTTTGTCAGTGCCCTAACCTAGGCAGCCAGACTCCACAAAGCATCCGTCTTACCACAGTGCTCAGCACTCAGCACTCTGGCTTAGCCTCCTGTCAAAACCCTAAGGAATGAAACGGTGAGGGGAGCACAGGAGTGAGTGCAAGTCAGGCTCTAGGCTTCTAGCTTCGGCTCTGACACTGGCTAATGGTCAGGAAAGGGTTTAGCTTCTTACCTCCTCCTTTTCCTACTGACCCTGGTATTGAGCACTTGGAATTGTCTTGGTGGAAAGAGTGCCAGGCCTGCTATCCGTCCCGCACAGTGCCACTTGAACACTCACTGGGCCCACTAGAGCTTGCGGAGCCCTCTGAGGTAGCAGCAGGCCCCTTCCCATCGCTGCCTTTCTCCACCTGTATGTGAGGAATCGTGTTTGTGCTCTCACCTATAGGACTGCCTGCACACTCCTTAGTGAGTGTATTTATCTGGTAGAAAACGGGGGCTGTATCACTGATGTGGGAAGCTTTCATGCCTTCTCATCATCTTGAAGTTCACAAACTGGGATCTCTGGGGAGGTCATAACGCTTACATTCCTAGTGGCACATGCGTCTTCCCCCAAACAGGTGATGGCTTACAGCAGCCATAGTGCTCAGAGCAATGGCTTCCTCCAGACAGCAGGGAAAGGAGCTGCTCCCACAGCCCACCGAGGGGTAAGTGCGTGATTATCTGAATCTGGCTCTCGATATCCTGGAAGCTATTGTATTGCTAGGAGATATTTTCCCTTTCCAAGACCTGTGGCTTTCGGTGGGAAGAAGCAGTCTGGAGTTAGTCTGACGTGTGGTCTCTTGCGCAGACAAATGACTTGCAGCTGGTTCGCGATGCCCTTCGCAGCCTCAGGAACAGTTTCAGTGGCCATGATCCACAGCACCACACCATTGACAGCCTGGAGCAGGGCATCTCCAGCCTGATGGAAAGGCTGTACCGCATGGAAACACAGAAGAGGCAAGAGAGAAGGGTAAAGGCTTTCTAGGGCACTTGGCTCTTCTTCCCCTCGTGCACAACCTGCTACGCATCAATGAGACCTCCAACTGGGAAGTCACGCCTTGTTCTCACTCTGTTGGCTTTGCACCCTAGATCCGGGGGAAATCACCAGCAAGCAGAGCAACAAACGAGTGTAGAGACTCCTGGCCTCCCAAATCCAGTAAGTGCCTTTCAGCTCCTGCCCTCCCACTGCCAAATTCATTGCTCGGGTTTCCTGGCCAGAGTCAAGGGCATAGCATCCCCTTGGGAATCTGCCACCTACAGCCTCTTATCCCCTTGACCAGAGCTCACCTTCCTCCCTTTAGCTATTTGCTGTACAGGTTAGGCTTCACTGCGAAGGAGAGGGAGCAGAGATGGTCTGTGGCTGGTTGGTTGTAAAGCACCATCGCGGTAGGAGTGTGGCCTCAGGTAGTCCTGCAGCATAAATTACCGACAACTACCCCGGGATGAGTGGGAAGTGTGATGTTACTGAAGTTTTCCGGCTGGTTTGCACCATCTAGTGGACACAGGCCTCTTCCCCTGTTCCTCCCCTCGGTGTCTAGCTCCTCTCATACCTGTCATACAGCACAGCCCTTTCTGACACCACGTTTCCTGGCTCCAGCTGCGGCAGCTCCACGTTTGCTTTTCATTACGAGGGCTACTTTTGGGAGCAAATTTGCTGACGCCCCCGCTCTTGTCTGCTGTTGTGGCAGGAGTCTGTCTCTTCCCAACCGATTGTGCCCTTTGCTTTGCAGAACTGCCTCACTCTCACAGCACACCTGTGATGAGCACCAGTGCCTGCACCAAAGTGTTGTACTTCACTGACCGCTCCCTCACGCCTTTCATGGTCAACATACCAAAGAGGTGAGGTCTGGCTTTGCCTCGCCGCCCCGGATGCGGGGAGGCGCTTCTGTCCCTTGAAGCATTGGTCTGATCCCTTCTGGGTACGGTCACTGCTCGCACAGGCTCCTTTTGTATTAACTCAGCGGGGCATTGGATTTCATCCCGTTGTCTGGGTAAAATTGCCTGAAGCAGTCCCGTAGCGGAGGCATTTGTTTTAGAGCCCCAAGAGATTCATCTTTTTTATTCACTTCCAAGAGCAGGAGAAAGCAGCCAGACGGTTGTGTTGTGGCACGTAGCGCAGGCCAGTCCTGTCAAAACAACTGTGGGTGTCAGTGCAAAAGGGAAGGTGAAAAAGGCTGTCTTGAGGGGGTTCTTCGTAAAAACAGGAGGCAATTCTGCCTCTGAAGAGGACCGCGGGGTTGACAGGTGTGTTCCTGGAGGGGCACGCTCTTCACGTTCCGGTGGTCGGGGTGCCACGTGCCTGGTTAGACGTGCTGTGGCTCTGCGTGCCGTGTGGGAACGCTCGAGCTAAATCCTGGAACGGTCTGCCATGGGATAGTGCCAGACTCTTCCCTTGCAGGTTAGGGGAAGTGACGCTGAAGGATTTTAAGGTAGCTATTGATCGGGAAGGAACCTACCGGTACCACTTCAAAGCCCTGGATCCCGAGTTTGGCACAGTCAAGGAGGAGGTAAGTGTGGAATGCGGTTATCAGCCGCTTCAGGTTCAGCGTTAGCGCACGGCCCCGGAGACCAGGGGCTCATCGTTTCTAAACTCGTGAGATCTTTGGCCGTGCCCCGAACGGACTGTCTGCCTTCACACCCGTAGAGGAAGCTCCTCTTGTAAGGTGCTAAATTAGGATGTTTTCATCCCCAGCCAGAGCAATCCCGTGAATGTGATTGCGGTTGCCTGGGGGTTGCAGAGGTGGCTGTTGTCAGTCCGGGACACAGCACTGCTCGGGGGACACTGGGCCGAAGCCCAGGCTATGCTTCTGGCTCTCCAAGTGGCTTCATGAAACCTGCTGCAGTGAGAGACGCTTAAACACGGTTTCTTCAAAAAACTTTTTCCTTCTTTCTTTTAACGGTTTTTGAGGACACCGTGGGGTATCTTTCCTTCGTGTACCGCGTCACGGCCTTGCTTCTGTTCAGGCTGGTGGTGTGGATTAGGTTCATTACATGTTATTGGGACAGTTCCCGTTCCACAAATTAAGTGCTGAGGGTTACCCTCTCTGGGAACAGTCAGCTAACTAGGTAGCCGTCCCGCAGAAACGGCTGGAGATTGCAGCCTGGATCAGAAAAGGCGTGTTTCCCATCTTTATTTTACCTTTTCTGTCAAAAACGTGCCCCTGTTAATCTTGACGGTTAGTGGTTAAAGCAGGGGCCTTAGTCTGCGTTAGGTAAAACCTGGACATGTTACCTAGACATGAGAATGGTGGGTGAGGCGGACGCTCCTGCTGTGCAGTGAAATCTGAGCTGGGATCCGGCCCGACGCCTGCCTCTTACGCTACTCACGCTGCAGCGCAGCGGGGTCCAGGCTCCAGGCGTGACTGGATTCCCTCCTTTTCCTAGGTATTCCACGATGATGATCTCATTCCTGGTTGGGAGGGAAAAATTGTGGCATGGGTGGAAGAAGACCATGGGGAGAATTAATCAAGCTTGTAACTCTTGTCACTATGGAAACGTGTTACTGGCTGCTGAGCTGGAAGAATGACCGAAAGGCACGCGTGCTGGAAGGAGACCAAGCTGCCAAAAAGGAGGGGCAATGCATGTTGTGGATGCCTGGCAGCTGACTTTCATGGCCAAATGCAGAGTGTGCCGAGACCGAAATGACTGGTCTGTGGGAAAGAAACACCTCGCCTCGTCCTGTCAACGAAACCCCGAAGGCCTTAACGATGCCCTGCTCCCTTCCCCTGCTTCTCCATTCCTGCGGTGTGTGCTGCAGACTCCCATCTGGGCGCTGCAAGTCCAGTTTCTTGTACATCACTGATGGCGGGAGCGTGAAGCTGTGCCCCGGGGTCAGAGGAAGCTGCTGGGTTCTGTGAGCTGAAGGTTCGACCAGCCTGGGGCCTGGACTTGCCATGCTGCAGGAGCAGAGTGGACTGTCTGGACGTGCCAGACAGTGTGGCAGTCTGACCTGGGGCGGGAAGACAGCCTTCTGGGGTTTTACACATGGTCTGAGGCTGAGATCACTGGCCTGGCCAAGCTCCTGTTCTCCCTGACTTAGGCTTCCATTTCGTATCCCTGCTTTTCCCACTTGCTTTCCAAAGCTGTGCTCACTTCTGAGGCCTTCTGGGCTTGCTCTGTTGCCATGGGGACTGTGGGATCTTGGTGCTTGCTTATTTGCTGAAGGATTTCATGTGCAGGGGAGCTGGAATCAGCTATTTCCCTGAGGTACTTACGATCCTTCTCCTTGCTGAGCTTCTTTCCCTGCACCCCTGCCCTCTCCTCTTTCATCAAGGCAGTTTGTCATCATCACCTGTGCACAGGCATCGCTGTGCTGCTGTCCACTCCTGCCGAGGCCACCGAACACTTGTCCGCACCAGAAGGATAACCCTGTCAGTCACCCCGTGAGTTCCCTGGTATGCCTGCTCCTGGGGTGCCTGAAGGGTCAGGAAATAAATGACTGCTCGGGACAGAAGGAGCCCTAAAATCCCTGAGGGTGGGTTTTGCTTTGGGCTGTTTCGTTTCTGCGTTGCCTGTCTCAGCCCCTCTGCCCCTCAGCTGTGGGTCCGTGGTGCTGGCTGTGACGTGCAGCGGACACTGTCGACCGAGAAGGTCGGCCGGCGAGTCGAGGCTCTGCTCGCTCTCGGTACGCGTGGCCCGGCCGTGGACTGCCCGTGCGCGAGGCTGGGTTTACCGTTTTATAGGAACGGCTCCTTTTGTAAACACCTTCCTGTTCTTGGATTATTTTGTACCGGTTTACATCTGTCTGAGGACTGTGGATATTTTTATACCAGTGTGAGTCCTTTCTGTATATCTCTGCACGCGTTACGCTCTGTTTTACTCATTTCCTAGTGGATGCTGAGATGTTTTGTATTGTCCTGTTAACACTGGGCTCCTGACCTTATTTTACTATGGAAATCCAACTGGTTCCTACTGGGTTTTATATTCTTTTGCCAACTTTCATAGGCAGCAACGATACTGTTTTATTTTTTCCCACTGTTTCGCTCTCCAGGCAGCAGTTCGAGGTTCTTAGGTGGCTCTGTGCCACACTGGCACAACACAACGTGCGCCTCTTGTTCTGGACAATGTCGTGGGGGCTTCCTCCTTGTAGGCGGCAGCGGGAAGGTTCATCAGTGGGCTGCAGGGGGACGGTACCGCTGGAAAGGACGCAAAGGTTTTCATCCTCCCCTGGAAACAGTTTCTCTGTTGCATGATCTCTCGTGGGTTGGTGAGGAGAGCATGGCCATGTCATACTGGCATCAGTTGCATTGGAATCGCCAGGTTGCTGAATGTTTCCTTCTTTGGGTTTTACTCATCAACTTTGTTTTGGAGAGAGCCGTGCATCCCGGCTACAATTTAATGGAGAAAAGGGTTTTCAAGGTCGGTAGTTGCCAGTTCCATATCCCTCTCCGCCGCTCCACGGCGAGCAGTTTGGTTCTGGAGCGCTGAAGACGGAGGAGGCTGTTGGTATCACCAGAGCTTCTGTTGGATGAGGCATCAGCCCAGCCTTGCCTCCCCTAGCTATCCCGTTTTCCCAGGAAGAGAACAGGCGTTAGCGGACGCGGGAGGCAGCCCGTTCTCGTCTGCGGATCAGGTAACTCGCCACGCTCACAGTTCGCACGCTTAGGGCCACCGGAGCACCTTCTGAAACACACACTCGCTGGGGCAACCGAGGGCGGTATTCCAGAAGGAGCACGACCCAGCGAGAGGCTCCCTTTCTGGGGGGCTGGATTTACTAGTGGATTTACCCTGGGGGCTGCGCCCTTGGTGTACCCAGGGCTTGTGTTTTTACTGGTTTCGCCGTTTCTTTCTGTCCGACTTTCTTCCAAGCTCCTTTCCTATTCCTGCCCTGGTGTCCTGCTTGTGTAACACACGTGTCTCAAACTGTATTTTCGGAGAAACTCCGGTGTTTGCTGAGAAGGGGCAGTTCTGCTGCAGCCTGTTTTTTGGGGAAGCGATGTTTTTACCTGTAAACCAGACCCACGCGCCTGGGCAAGCCTCGGCTGGGCGGGCCGAGCGCTTAATAAAACGGGATTTGCAAAACGGAGGCTTTTCCGTGTTTCTGGAGGGGAAGGTAACGCCTCCCCGCAAACCGCCCTCGCTTGCAGCGCGGAGGGCAGGTCTACCCGTGCGGCTGCACCCCACGCAGCAGCCAGCGCGCCGTGGGGGCTGCACGGAGCAGCTTCGGGGTTCACACCCCGCTCCGGCTAGCCTCCCCCGGCCGCGGTAGCCCCCTCCTCAGCCGCCGCGGCCTCCCGGCCCCCGCCCCGCGGCGTCATGACGCGCCGATCCCGCCCCGCCGTCCGTCCGTCGGCGCTTTACGGCATCACGGCAGTGTCGCGCCGTGCCGTGCGGCGCCGTGCCCGGACGGAGGGAGGAGGTCACGGAGCGGCGGGGCCGCGGGCTCTGGCTCCAGCATGTGGCGGGTCTTGGCGCGACGCGTAGCCCGGGGTGCGGCGGGGGCACCCGGTCTGCTGCCGACCTGCCGAGCGCTTGGGACTGCTGGGGCCGGCCGAGGCGCGGCGGCTAGGGGGGTCGGGGCCGTGCCTCTGCGCCGCGGCCCCGCGCACCGGCCTGGCGGGCTCCTGCTGCCTCCCTCCTGGCCACGGCTCGTCCCTTGCCGCCGCTGCAGTCTCCCGGCGCACCAGAAGGTGAGAGGCTCTCCCCTTCCCCCGGCCCGGGTGCCCCCGTGCCCTGGTGGTGGTGCTCCTGCGGCCACTGGGGTCCCCTCGGGGCAGCGCCTTCGCTTCGTCCCTTGCCTCCCCCTCGCCCCGCTCCTGGCGTTCTCACACCCGTGCCGCCGCGCTGACCCAAGTGCCCGTGTCGGGTGCCACCTCCTCCGCCACTAGTCCCTTTGCCTAGTGTCCCTCTTGGTCCCCTGGCGCGGCTCGGCCCTCCCTCGCTCGGCCCATCTCAGCACCCCGGGCTTGGCTTCCCCTGGGGCTTTCCCAGCACGCTGGAGCCCGTCCCGACCCGCCGGGCTCTCCTGGGTGCCCGTCACCGCCCCGGGTTCCTGCTCTCTGCGACGCTGCCCTGTTCCTCGCAGGTGGCCTTGCCCGCTCTGTCCCCCACCATGCAGATGGGCACCATCGCACGCTGGGAGAAGAAGGAGGGTGACAGGATCGGCGAAGGGGAGCTCATAGCAGAGGTATCTGGGGGGCGTTGGCTGTGGTTCTGAGGAGCTGCCCGTGCGTCTTGGGTTCTGTCCCTGCCTCCACCGCGTCGCGGGTTCAGGATCACGCATCCGAACAGACGCTGTTGGGAACGAGTGGCCAACAGCCTTGCAAGGCTGGCTGCTGCCTCTCCTCTTCCTGAGCAGGAGCAGCACTTCACCTCTCTGAGAGCTGCTTTCCTGCAGCTGGTGCCATGACCCTGCGCGTGTTGTGACCCCGCGCTGTCGGACTGGCAGGCTCTGAGCTCACCGGTCTTTGCTGTTGCTGAAACGATCTCCTGTTCTCTTTCAAAGGTGGAGACAGACAAGGCAACAGTTGGCTTTGAGAGCCTGGAGGAATGCTACTTGGCCAAGATCCTGGTGCCAGAGGGAACAAGAGATGTTCCTATTGGGGCCATAATATGTATCACAGTAGAAAAGTATGTATTTTGCTAACCCCTGAGCTGAGTTTTTCCCTCTCGGGGCATCTTGCGTGAAAGGCTTAGAGACAGTCCTCTGACTGTTTTTGCGGTTCTGTATTTTCTTCCAGGCCTGAACATGTTGAGGCCTTTAAAAATTACACTCTGGATTCTGCAGCGTCTGCCCCCCCCGCAGCCTCAGTGCCTCCCCCTCAAGCTGCAGCCCCCTCATCACCACCTCCACCTTCTCCTCAGGCTCCTGGCAGCTCTTACCCTCCTCACATGCAGGTAAGAGAGCCGCGCTGGTGATTTAAGGTTTGTTGCGCTCTCTTTCTGTCTTGGGCGTTGCTGGCTCTGGCACGTTTTGTCCTAAATTCTCCCTGGAGTGAAAAGTTACTCGCTGTAGTTGCGGGAGCGTGTGCCGCTCGAATTGTTGCATGCTTAAAGCAGGTGCTCAGGGAGGTCCCGGAAGCAGGAAATTATTTTAGCATCCCAGCTGCTAGTAGAGGAGAGACTTGTCTCTCCAGGACTGTCACGCAGTACAGAGAAACCCGATGCAGTGGTATGGGTTCTGGTGTAAAGGAAGCTCGTGCCAGGTGTGAATAGGCTCTGAAGGCCCTGCCTGCGTCTCGGAGCAGAACTCGAGTCTGTGATACCCATCAACACACCAGACGTGTTTGTGGGTGACCAGTAGTTGTAGCTGAGGGTAGTTTTTTTACCTTGCTCCGATACTCAAGCGTACATCCACTGTTGTTGTGTTTGAGCGCTCTGTAGCGGGGCATGGCTGTGACAAGCCTTTGAAAAAGAGAATTTGATATACTAAATCTCATTTCACAGATGAGACACGTGGGAACTCGTCTGTCTGTGCTGTGCAAAGGCAGTAATTGAATAAAGAATTAAAAGCTTCTTAATCTGACCTGTGTTTTAGCCACTCGACTTGCTTATTCCCCACGGTTGGCCCTACCTGCCCGGTGCTGCTCCGAAGCTGTGCCTGCAGGGGCTCTGTGTGGTGCAGGGGCTCTGTGTGGTGCAGGGGCTCTGTGTGGTGCAGGGGCTCTGTGTGGTGCAGGGGCTCTGTGTGGTGCATCTGCACACCTACAGCATCTCGGTGCTTACAGGGAGACAAGCCTGTAGAGCTTTTAAAGGGGCCAAACCTGTTTGTCACAGAGTAACTCGCTTCGGTCTTCGTTGTAGCCCTGCAGGTGGTGGCTGCAAGACGTTCCCAAGGCGACGGTGGTAATCATTACTTTGATATATAGATTTCTTGCCTTTTGCTTGCTTCCTTAGGCCTTGATAAAGAAGCCACGTTAGCGCCATGGCGTAATACTGCGCTGTAACGGAGCCGGAACTAGAAATGCGTTAAAGGCTGGCTACTTGTCTAGGTCGGCATCGTTCAGTCAGGAGTTAAAACTGTGTTCCTCTTCCGTCTGGATTACCAGAGTCTGACTGTCTTGTATTTTCTGGCCTCCCAGGTCACTCTCCCTGCCCTGTCACCTACCATGACTATGGGCACAGTGCAGAGATGGGAGAAGAAGGTTGGGGAGAAGCTGAATGAGGGGGACTTACTGGCAGAAATTGAGACAGATAAAGCCACAATAGGTGAGTCCAAAGCCAGGAATGGATGAGGTGCCCTTAAAAGGGGGGGATCCAGGGCAGCCTCTGTGCCAGCTGTTCTCCTGGCTGCTCAGGATGTGAAGCTGTGGGGCAGCTAAAACAAGTGTTGTTAACTTCTCATTCCATTGGAGCTCCTAAAAACGCTTGTGTTTCTTCATCAGTCCTTCCTGGTAAATACAGGGCGTGGCGATGTTTCCCCAGCAGTCGCACTGAAGAGGATTCTCTTGCCTGCTAAACAGGGGACAGGGCTTTCGCTACCCAAGTCTTCAGAAGCAGCGTTTAGGGGAACTCTTCAGCTGCATCAGGCACCAGACCGGTTTTGTTTCTTCCCCTGACAGGCTTCGAAGTGCAGGAGGAAGGCTACTTGGCAAAAATCTTGGTGCCTGAAGGAACAAGAGATGTGCCATTAGGAACAGCTCTCTGCATCATTGTGGAGAAAGAGACTGATATTCCAGCCTTCGCTGACTACCAAGACACGGCGGTAACTGACATGAAGGCGCAAGCTGCTGCTCCTCCTCCTCCACCTCCTCCTCCCCCCGTAAGGCCCGTTCTTGGCATGGGAGAGACGTTGTGGGGACCGTTAAGAGGTCTGATCTGAACTGGTCTGGTTTGACAGGGTGAAGCCCTGGCTTCAACAACAGTGTTTATGATTCCGGGCTGCAGGGCTGTCACAGGTGTTCGCCATAGGCCACCTAAGGCATCGCTCGTTTGCCCTCCAAAGAGCGGAGCGGATTTTCATTCCTTACGACCTCTTCTCCAGCCTGTTGCTTGTGCCAGTTCTGATGCCTCATCCTTGAAAACTGGGAGCATAAGTTATTCATGTCACCTTTTTCCGGTGTATAGTTCAGCAGCTTAGTTGGCCTCCTTCCCAGTAAGTTCTTGATTTAATTTCTGACACTGGGAAACTCCTCTGAATCTGAAAATTCTGTTAGATTAGGGGCCTGGTTTTGCTGTTCTCTTGACTGGTAGGTAGAAGGTCCTGTTCCCTTGCTGAATGACCCTGAAGCTAACGGCTTTGATTCTTGTGTGAAGGTGGTGGCAACTCCCGCTGCTGCTCCTCCTCCCCAGCCTGCTGTTCCTTCCGCGCCAGCGGTTCCCGCGGCTGGACCACCTCCCCGGAAAGGAAGGATCCTCGTTAGTCCCCTGGCAAAGAAAACAGCAGCAGAAAAAGGAATTGACCTTGCCCAAGTGAAAGGTAGGTTGGCCGTCCCCTCCCTTGCTCTCGCTGTCAGGTGTCGGTCCCTCTCGGCACACGCTTCCCTGTTTTCTTCCCCCCGTGTCAGGAACATCCTGCCTGTGCAGCTGTCCTCGCCACAGGTTGTGCTGAGCGAATAAACCCGGTACCTTTAGAAACAACGCCCTGTGGCACGTTTTTCCTTTGACCCTTTTAGGTACCGGACCAGATGGCAGAATCACAAAGAAAGACGTGGAGTCCTTCGTGCCACCAAAGGTTGCTCCAGTGAGTAGGCTCGAGATCTGTAAAAATGGGTGTTTTATGGCAGCGACGGAAAGGCTCCGTAGAAACGCGGCTGTTCGGTGGAACCGCTCTGCTGGATTGCTTGAGTTACGACGCTGTGCCTGACCTCTCGGAAACATGGATAAAGGGCTTTTTCCCTTGAATTATCCCTCTGGTATTTCACTGAGGGGAAAAAATGGGGCTTGTAAAGAACCTCGTGGGTACTGGAGAGGTGAGGCTAGAGCAGAAATACCTGCTGCTTTTAAGCAAGAGGCACCTTAGCCTCAGCCCTCGTCCCACGTACGGCATTACCGCGCGCGCTCGACGTGGGGGTGGTGCTGTGACCCGCGCTCTCGCTCTCTGCCTGCAGGCGCCAGCGCCGGAGGCAGTTCCCGCTGCGGTTGCAGCAGCACCGGTGGGGACCTTCACGGATGTCCCCGTCAGCAACATCCGGCGGGTAAGATGACGTTACTCCTTTCTGGTGACGTGGGTTGCAGTCAAGAGCTTTGCAAGCTGATTGATTTCCGCGGCTCCTGCCGTGTTACCTGCAGGTCATTGCTCAGCGGCTGATGCAGTCTAAACAGACAATACCTCACTACTACCTTTCCGTTGATGTCAACATGGGAGAAGTACTGGTGCTGCGGAAAGAGCTGAATCAGGTACAGCGTTAGGGCACGGTGAGAGCGCGCGGGGCGGGGGGGCGGCTGCGTTCTCTCGCGGGTTTGCCCGCCCTGCTGTTGGGTATATGCCATTCTGCCTTGGGGGGAAAAAAAGAAAAAAAAAAAAGGAGTATTTTCAGTGCCTTTGCTACGGGTTCTGGTCGGTCTGTGACAGGACGAGGCGTTTCAGCCGGGTACGGTGCGCTGATTTCTGGCTTCCCTAAGGGAAGCTTTGTGCTCTGCTCGGCGGTGTTCAGCGCGTCCGCTTGGAAAGTAGGGCAGGAGGGTAACCAAGTTTTTAGGAGTAAAAAGGGTGGGAAACTGAAGCAAAACAACAATCCTAAGCTAAGTTTAGGGAAAAACAGACATTAAAAAAAAAAAATTATACCTTCCTAAACCACGAGGGAGATGTGTTCACCTCCTAAATTACCCCGGCGCTTCGAGTATGAACGCTTAGGCGCAGTGTGATTGTTTGCTGACGTTTCCCCTCACCAGGGCTGCCTGGCAGCCGCTCTCCAGGCGAACCGAGTTAACGTGGAGGAGGCAAACTTAACGCCTCAAATGTGTCCTTTTCTTTTCAGGAGGTCTCGGATAACGTTAAGCTTTCTGTCAATGACTTCATAATTAAAGCTTCTGCTCTGGCATGCTTGAAGGTGCCCGAGGCAAATTCCTCATGGATGGACACAGTTATTAGGCAGTAAGTTTATGGTACGGTCGAAGCCAGAACCTTTCTTTGCTCAGTAGAGTTCACAGCAAGATAGCAGACACGCTGGCGTTTGGAGGAGGGAGGGTGTAACGCAGCGGTTGAGGGGCTGTTGTTGAAGTGCCGAGAGCCTTGTGTCTGATCTAGTGTACGAGCTGAAATAATTGCTGCAAAATTAATCATGATTTAGAGTTGTCTGACCTGTTCTGATAATTTTTTGTGGTTTTAATGATCTCGCTGGGGTAAGTGGCATCTCCTTTGTGTCTTGCAGAAATCACGTGGTGGACGTCAGCGTTGCAGTGAGCACTCCTGCGGGGCTTATAACCCCCATTGTGTTTAATGCCCACATAAAGGGCCTGGCTTCCATTAGTAGGGACGTGGTTTCTTTGGCAACTAAAGCCCGAGAAGGCAAACTTCAGCCTCATGAATTCCAGGTGAGAGACTTGGATTGCTCTTCAATATCGGTGCCCTCGACTTCTGTTCCGAACGAGCAAAGCCGATTTTTGTGCTGTTTCAGCCGTGTTCACTGGTTTTTCCGCGTGAAACGGCTTTGGTGAGTTTGCCTGTGAATGCGTTTTTCTTGCAGGGTGGCACTTTCACCATTTCCAATTTGGGAATGTATGGGATTAAGAACTTCTCTGCCATAATCAATCCGCCTCAAGCCTGCATCCTTGCCGTCGGCTCCTCCGAGAAAAGGCTAGTGCCGGCGGATAACGAGAAGGGGTGAGTGTTGATCCGGTTCCGCGTATACTGAGCTCCGGAAGTCAGACTGTGAAGTAACGGTTAGTTTTCTAACGCCCCGCTTCCATGACCGCTTAGAAAAGAGTATTGCCGCACTGCCTTCCGTGCGTCCTGAAGAAGCACAGTGAGATCCCGTGTACAGGTGGCACAGGGGCGTTAAGGAGCAGTACAGCGGGTGACGGGCCACCTGCCGTGCGTTCATTCTTGCAGCTTCTTTGCACGTTAAGGAATGGCCGTTTCTGCCTTCCACAGGGCTTAAGCTGTGAAATAGAGTCTGGGATCCACAAGGGTGTTGGGTTTTTCTCCTTTCTTCTTTCAGATTTGATGTGGCCAGCGTGATGTCCGTTACGCTTAGCTGTGACCATCGTGTTGTAGACGGAGCAGTTGGAGCGCAGTGGCTTGCCGAGTTCAAGAACTTCCTTGAGAAGCCAGTAACCATGCTGCTATAACTGAACCACGCAAGAAAACCTTGCCTGGGTCACACTGTTGTGTTTCAAACAAGCTATTACGCTGTAGTGTTCAGACTTATTAAAAGAGTTCCTTTTTTATTTTAAATATGTATTATATTATCTGGTAATGTTGTTACCAGTCTGTACAGAAAACAAGTTTGCAGAAAGTGCTTTTCAGAGCAATATTCCAGCTACACTGTATTTTTATACAGTCGGTTCGCTTGCAGACTCGTCCAAAACAGAGTTAAGCATCCCAGATTTAAAAGTGGTGGGGGCAGTAACGCGTACTGCCATCTGGTTCTCGGCCGGGGGGGTGCGTACCAAGCAATTCCATGACCTCGGTCTTCCCAGAAATTGGAATTATAAACACCTCCTCCCAGGAGTTCAGACGAGATGGTAACTGGAACGTTCGAGCTGGTGGAAGGTGAATTCCCTTGCGCTGCTGTTCTCCTGCTGGGGTGGGCGAGTATGGCAGACGCGCTAAGGGACGGACGCGCCTGGGAGTAGTTTCCTGACGGCCAGGTGTCGGCATTCCGAAGCTCTCTTGGAACTGGGCGCTGGTCTTCGCAGCTGTGTGGTCCCGTTTGAGCACTTTAAGGTGAAAGAGCACCGATACCTGTGGGGTCACAGCTCTCCATACCACAGGGAACGTGCTGCCTTCTCACGGACTTCGGCTTTCGTGTGCTTTTTGTATGCAAACGCTTGGGTTGCTGTTCCTCTTGCTGAGTTAAATCCAACTGTGACGGCGTGGAAGTAACTTTTGCAGAACGGTCAAGAGAATCCGTGCGTTGGAACCCAGCGTAGGCAAATCGCACGCGTTAATCATCCCAGCGGCGGATCTCAGTCCCGTGAAGGCTCCAGCGTTTGGGGCGTTGGGGTTTTGTCAGGCGTTCTAACGTGGGAAGTTCCCTCAGTCCCTGGCGCCGCGGTTCTTCCCTGAACCGCCTGTGTTGTCCCAGCCTCCCTAAGCCGCAGAACGTGCTACCCGCAGTCGCTCGGGCTTGTGTCCGCTTACCCCGGTCGCTGTGTCCGGGAAGGGGCGCGGCGCTGAACGTTCTCAAAATCCACTTCCCACGTGGAAACGTTAATGTCAAAAGGACGACGACCGTGTAGCAATTACAACGCGAGCAGGGGATTTAAATAAGGGGGGAGGAGTTTTAAGGAGAGGGTAGAGCTGATCTGTTATTCTGTGTGTTGCATTGAGTACTGTCTCCTGTAAAGTTCTGCAAAATTCACTAAAGATAGTGAAAGAAAATCCGGTGGGAATGAAATATTTTTGTGGGCGCTATGTAACGTCTGCTTGCTGTGATAGCTGGTTTTCCTGCCTGGCTTAAGCGAAACAAAAGTGCATTAAGATTCTGTTTTTTCTTCGATGGTCTCCAACGTCTTGGTTCCAGACAAACCTCCCTTCTATTAAATGTTTGGAATTGACAACTACTAAACCACGTTCCGGTGCTTTTCTGTTCAGTCGTGCGTGGCTTGTGCACGAGTCGGAGCCGTTCAGCCTTTCAGGGACCCTGCTAACCCTCAAGTGCCAGGCGAGCCGCGCTTTATTCCTGTCGTGCAGCCGAACTCGCACCCTCCTGCCTTCCTTGCTGCGCTGTCCACCGGCACCTCAGCCTCCGGCTACGGCGACCTTTCATTTTCTCCCCGCGCTGAGAACTCCAGGTAGTTTATCCTGTGGGAACGCTGAACGAACGTCGGAATGCCTGCAACTCGTAAAACCGTACCCAGTGCACGTGCTGGGAGTGCTGGCGGTGCCGGCAGCGTCCCGGCTCAGCTCACGCGGTCACAGACTTGCAGCTGGAGCCACCAAGGCTATTTCGATACGGCCTAAGTAGCTCTGAACCGAAGGAGGGGGAAGGCTGGGAGTTCCTGCCCTTGGGCAAGCCCAGATTTTAACGTTGCAGCCCCAAACCCATTTCTCTGTGTCTGACCTAACGAACGTTGCTACGGAAACACAGTCGTAGCGCAGATGCGCGGTGGAAGCCGAAAGAGGGACGTGTTACCCAACCAGGCGTGAAATTAAGGCCACTTAAACTTTCGTTTGTCCCTTTCCCAATTAATTCTAGCAATGATTAGTACTCCTGTGTGTAAGGAGTGGCGATCTCCTCGCCGAGGCGCTCCCAGGATGGCTGGTTTCCCCGCGAGAACCGGGCTGTTGTTCTGTGGTCTTACACAGAGGTTACCCCAGTGGTAAGAAGCGAGGTGAGGCGCGTTCACTGGCGGCAAGGCCTGTGCCGGTGCAGAGCAGCGGAGACCGTGCTGAGAGCAGCAGCGGCACGCGGGGCGTCTCGTAGGGCTGGGCACGGCGTTAACTGCGGGAGAGCGGCTCTGAGCGGGTGAACCCGGCCACCTGTTTACCGAGCAAAACCGTCACAACTCCAGGCAAACTGGATGACGTAGTAAAGCACACGCATGTTTATGGTTCCTCCTCACACTCTTTAACCCACTCAAGCCTTCCCCGGGTGTTTACAGTCTTTTCCTATGTTTACCTATTTTTCCTAAGCTTGGTGGCGCCGGAATTCTCCCCGACGCCCTTCTCTACGCGCCTCTTCTAAAGTTATTTGAGGCGTTCACCCCTGAAGACTAAAAGGTCGATAAAAAACCCCTCCTCACCAGCTACAGGTTAGGATTCTCATCCCAGCTTTTTGGTTCTGCCATCCGTGGATGCGAACTGGACAGGACGTGGTCTTTAAGGATCCGGCTCGGCGACTGGCAACGTGACCAACAATACCCGTTTTCCTGTGTTGAATACCGCTGTCGTCGTCTCTTCATCCACCAGTTCTGGCAGATTGAGCTGTAATTTGTATTTTTCAGGGACTTCAATGATGAGGTCATCCTAAACCAAGAGAATGGAAATACTTGATTACGTGACGATGACTTAGCAGCGAGCGTTTCTAGGGATTGGATGCTAGAGAGGAAACACGAGATTCTTCTTTCTCCTGTTTACCTTTGAAATCCTCAGGTCGCACTCAGACACAGAGCTAACCTCGGGCAGTTCAATTCTGAGTTCAATTTGGAGCGGTTTCTTGTTTGCATCCTTCACGGTGATCATTTCGTAGAGGGGGTTCCTCAGCGTCTCCGACAGGTCGGTACCGGAAATTTCCTCTATCAGTCGCGCTTTAGACCGGGTCGTACTTGCCTTCGGCAGCACAGGAGCGCTGCTGCAGCCCTCGCCTTCCAGGCTGCGCAGCAGCTCAGCAAGCGTCAGTTCTTTCAAGAAAAAGAAGGTTTTCACACACAGCACTCAACTATAATGCTGTGTCACCTGACAAATACACGAAAAGCTTGAGCTGTAATTAATTGTAATTAGCAATTTGGCCAACGGAAAACTCTTCCTGGCAGTTTCTCCTTCGCCCATGATTTGGTTTTATTGCCAGCAAGTTAGAAGTTGTTGTTTCCAGAACACTAGTGACAACAGCAACCCCTTGTACTCCCCTTAGGGAGAAAGAAACTTGGCACCTCAGAGGATGGAAACCCTAGCAGAGCTCCCGCGCCTACGAGATACAGGAAAAGGGGAATTTGCCGTGCCAGTGTCACTGGTTTCTCAGTTGTAAAACACCAGGGGTGAATGCCTAAGAGTGACAGCACATCTCTACGTACCCTTCGTGCTGAGCTGACCGAGACGCGGAGCTGGCGCCTGCCTCCCCTTCAGACGTTGCTGCATTGTTTCCAGGCTTCCTTTCAGTTTGAATGATTCAACGGTGTGCGAATAAGAAAGAATAAGGTTGTACCGTTCCTCAACGAATTTAAGTGTCAAACGGATCAGGTGTTCCATTTTCTCTGGGTTTTCTTCACCCCTCTGAAGGACATCTGGGTTGTAAGCAATATCTACAACGCTGTGCAGGTCTGTAAGAGTAAGTTACGTGTCAGAATTGTTGCTATGGAACCACGTGCTGGTGTTCTGGATAATTACCTGATTTAAAACCAAAGGAATTTGCGGCTTCTGGGCAGACAGCTCATTCCATCAACCTCGTCCAGAGATCCCCCTCTCCGTGTTGTGTTCCAGGAGAAGCGTGGGAACACCATCCAAGCCACCGCAGGTCAAAGAGATTCTGAGTTCCTACGTACTTCCCGGGATTTGGATGCGTGTAATCTCTGTGCCTCTTAGGGGTTTCTCTCAAAAAAGGAGGGAGTTTGGAGTCCCTGCCGAGAGACACCTGCCGCATCCTTGCCTTGCCGCCTCCCCCCCCCCGCCCGAGCTGAGAGCTGTCCGCGGCACAGCACCACCCTCCGTCGCTGTGAGGATCTGCGCGGAGTAAGATGCACTCGGGGTGAGGGGCACCTCCTCCGGGACCTGCCCGCTCCGGGACGTAACCCCTCCGGGACCTGCCTCCTCCGGGACGTACGCCCTCCGGGACCTGCCTCCTCCGGGACCTGCCCCTCCGGGACCTGCCCGCTCCGGGACATACTCCCGCCGGGACGTACCTCCTCCGCCAGATACTTCTTCCAGCGGCCCCGCACAGACGGGCGTGGGGTCACCCGGGGCTTTGGGGGCCGGGACCCTTTTCCAGCCGCAGACATTGATGAACAGCGGCCTCCCGACACCACCCTGCAAGAGACCGAGCCGCGGCTGAGCGCCCTGCCCGCGCCGGCCCCGCGGTTGCCCTCACACCCGCTCCCAGGGCGGGAGGTCGAGCCCCGCACCCCGCGCACCCACCGCGGGCCGGGCCCGCAGGCACAGGCGAGGCTCCGGCGGGGCGCAGAGCTGCTCGGCCTCGTCGCGCTGCTGCCGCAGGAACCGGCGGTAAGCCTGCGGGTCGTTCTCCGCCATCTCGTCCAGCAGCGACCAGAGCTGCGCGGCCTCCGCCAGCGCCGCGTCCTCCATGGGCGCCGCCGTCGCCTAGCGACGGTAACCGGAAGGTCCCGGCGCCTGCTGCCAGGAGGCGGCACCTCGCGGGGGAGCGCTTCCGGCCGGGAACCGACAGCGAGGCCCGGCCTCTCCCGTTCCTTCCTGCCCGTGGCCGCGGGGGCGGCCCGGCGAGCGACCCGGGCGTCCGCGGGGGCCCGTGGGGCGAGAGGATGTCCCGGGTGCCGGTGGGGAAGGTGCTGCTGCGGAACGTCATCCGGCACACGGGCGCGCACAACAAGGTACGGCCGGGGCCCGGGGGGCGCCGTCCTCGTCTCTCCCTCCCTCTCTCTCCGCGAGGCGGTTCCGCCCGGTCCTACCCCGTGCCCGCGTCTGCCCCGCTTTGGGCCGCGGGGGGGACCGCCGGGGCATCGCCCCGCGGCGTGTGCGAGGCCCGGGGCTGCCGGTGCCTCCCCGGTGGCGCGGGGCGGGCCCGAGGTGTGAAGCGGCGGTGGGCGAGGAGAAGGAGCTTGTTGACATCAGCGGCGTGAGCGCGGCTGGTACCGTCCAACAGCCGGGTCAACCCCGTTTCTCTGGAGTTCTCAGGCTGGCGGGGGCACGTGTACATGGAGCTGTAAGATTTGCCGTGCGAAAAACCTCTTCTCTCCGGAGTTTTCGGGAGAATTCCGGTTGGCCTTTTTAAAAGCAGCAAACCTTTGGGTGTTGTTTGCCTTTGTTCTTTGTTTTCCTTGGGGCTGACGCGCACAGGCAGCGTTTTAGCGCAAAATTCCGAAGCTACGTGAAGTTCCGAGTTCCCCACGTCACTCGGCAGGTCCGACTCGCTGCTTTCGTCCGTTTCTCCGCTCGCTCGTTCGCAGCGGCTGCGAACGCGAAGTTGCGCCAGGCGGCTCGGCGTTCGCGCGCCGTGTTTTCCAGCCTGTGGTGCCCTTTCTAATCCTGGCTCGGTCCTTCCACGCGCTGTTCGGGTACTGAATTCGCGGGATGCGGGGGGTGGTAACGCGTGACGGGGCGGGGGACCCGGAACGGCTGAGACACGGCGAAATCAGGCGAACCCACCGTTCCTGATGGGCTTTGTTAGGGTGTTCTCATCAAGACGTTCTCCTTTCGGTCGCTGTGGTTGTAGCGAGCGATGGTAACCTTTCAGGGCGGTAGGAAAGCTTGCTGTGAATTTGGGTAGCGGGACTGTTGAGCTCGGAACGGGTGGGCCGTGGCTCTGAAGTTGCCCTAACGTTACGCTTGTTCCCGTGATTTTCAGATTCAGGAAGAGACAGAAATGTGGAAGATAAGGGAGTGGGAGAAGCAGACACAAGAGACGTACTGGAAAAGACAAGGCAGGATGCTGTCAGACACCTCCAGGTGGGATTTACTTGTGCGGAGGAGATCGTTGTCTCGACTTAGCTGCTGAACCCTTTTGTGTTGTGATGCTTTAAGAGCTGTTCTGTGATGACTCTGTGTTTACAACCTATGAAGACTACAGATGGATTGATTTTCTTCTTCTTGAGGCCCTGAAAGAGGCCAGACCTGTGCTTAAGCCTGACCTTTTATCTCCTCACCTAGATGTACAGTCTTCAAAATGCGGCGTTAAGGCGGCCCGGCTCGCTGAAGCCTGGGGGGGTGGGAAGTGCCCAAGTAATAGGTCAGAGTGTTGTGTAGGCAGTGTAACTGCCCTTAGCGGTAAGTGAAACCGGTGTGGTGGGGGGTCCTGCGCTGCTCTAGCACGTGGTGGTGCCTGTTAGATCCTTCTGACAGGCCTGAGGATCTCGCAAGCTCCGTGAAAACAAGCTGGGTTTGCGGGGAGGGTTGGGGTTTTGCAGGGGGCGGGGAGGCCTCACTGCCACGAAGATTGT
This sequence comes from Rhynochetos jubatus, assembly GCA_027574665.1. Classification (NCBI taxonomy): domain Eukaryota; kingdom Metazoa; phylum Chordata; class Aves; order Eurypygiformes; family Rhynochetidae; genus Rhynochetos; species Rhynochetos jubatus. The sequence goes on along the minus strand of CM050670.1, from coordinate 6,162,874 downwards.
TCAGACGTATGAGTGTTGCAGGAAGTGGTTTTAGTAACACCTTTCAGACTTAGTCCACAGCTGCTGCTTGGCTCCGGAAGCGTGGCCTTTCAAGTGAGAAAACTAGAGCCGCAGGCGTGTGAGATCACTCAAAACTGTCGATGCTTTCTGTGGATTTGAGCCCTTAGTCCTGGTACCTGATCGAATTGCAGTTCTAGTACGTCCGTTCTACTTCAGGTTTCCCCCTTGCTGCTTTTACTAGCCTACACCTCACCCAGATCGTTAGTCTGCGCCTGCAGAGCATTCCAGAGAAGGGAACGGCGTTTGTTGTGCTAGGCACGGTAACCCTAGAGAAGTGTCCAGAGAAGGGCGACAGAGCTGGGAAGGGTCCGGAGAACAGGTCTGATGAGGAGCAGCTGAGGGAGCTGGGGGTGTTCAGCCTAGAGGAGGCTGAGGGTAGACCTGATGGCTCTCTACAGCTCTCTGAAAGGAGGGTGCAGGGAGGCGGGTGCTGGCCTGTTCTCCCAGGTAACCGGTGACACGACAAGAGGAAACGGCCTCAAGCTGCGTCAGGGCTGGTTAGATTGGATATTAGGAAAAACTTCACTGACAGAGTGCTCAGGCACTGGAACAGCTGCCCAGGGAAGTGGTGGAGTCAGCATCCCTGGAGGCGTTCAAGGAGCGTGCAGACGTGGCGCTTGAGGACATGGTCTAGTGGGTGCGGTAGTGTTGGGGTGATGGTTGGACTGGATGGTCTGATAGGTCTCTTCCAACCTTAGCGAGTCTGTGATATGGACATCCAAGGCTTGCTGGAGTTTTGCTGCTCTCCCTGGACTAACCCCTTGCTCAGAAAGTTTCTCCCTCAGAGCTGACAGCTGAAGGACAACTGTTCTCTTTCCGCAGCAGTCGGATGCGCAGCGATGGCTTTGATGAAGAGGGCCACAGGGCTGACTGGAAAACAAAGAACTCGCAATTTCTTGACCCGCTCGAAGATGATCTCCTCAGGGCCCGGTCCTGGAATAAAAAGCTGTATGAATGTGAAGCCAACATGCCAGACAGGTCTGTGGGGGAATTCACGTTCTGTGATTATCACTGTAATTAGTACACCTTGCTGGAGTCCGGTACCAAAACGTTAGTACCTTGCTCTCTCCATCATGTACTCCTGTAAGGTAAGGCTTGATCTCATTTTGAGAATGAATAAATAACGTGCACAAACCTCTGCAGTGTCACAGAACACCTCATTTGAGCTCATCTGTAGAGGTCCTACGTCACAGTAAGCGGCAAAAGCTCAGCCCTAAGCCTAGTAGTTATTATTTTGCCCAAGGAACTTACTGAATTTTGGGAGAGGCAAGTTAGTGCTCTCCAGGGTTATTTCAAAGAAATTTGACGTGTGGTTTTCCCTAACTAGAAATGGAAAAGCGGCTGAGAACATAAACGGTATTTAAATAGTACGAACCAAATCAGTTATGTTTCCTTCCTTCTTTATTGGGAAGGTTCCAATATCCCGTCTTCTTTCCTATTTAAACTCAAGTTCATTCTGTGGCTCTGTCTTTTCAGAATTCCAGGGTTTTTTCCTTAAACACCTCTTCTGTTTCTAATGGATGGTTCTGCTGTCTTACAGATGGGGTCACAGTGGCTATAAAGAGTTGTACCCTGAAGAATTTGATACGGACAGGTAAGCGGGCTTACTAATGCATCCAGAATCTTACTTCGGTCAGCTTAGGCAGGGAGCTTTACCAACGGGGTTTTCAGTTTTGAGTATAGTGAAGTAAAGCAGCAGAGTTTAGTTACAGGCACCCACTGCAAAAAAATGTAGTCCATTACGTGGTTCCTCCTTGCCTGAATCTTAGGAGGGAATCACACCTTTTATAGTAATCAGACATTCGGCTTTAACCTGAGTTACTAAAGTGATGAGTCTGGAAGGTCTGTCTGGGCCAACAGAGAGCCAGGGTAGGCTGAATCCAAACCAGCTCAGGATACACACTCTCAAATATCAGCTCCAGGTTCTTCTTTCCATTATAGTGTGCATGTATTTTCTGTGTTTCTCCTTATTTGGAGAATATAAATTCTTGCTGCATTCTGGAGTGTGGAGACTTAACTGTAAAATAAGATCTTGGGCAGAATTAATTATTTTCCACCTAGGCCTAACAGAACCGTGAAGTACGATGTTCGTCAGGCTTACAGATTTGAAGTAACCTGCTGTAAATGAGTTTTCATCGCTCAGTGGCTTTCAGTACACATCCTCCTTAGTTCTGGCTCAGCTGTCTCAAACAGGGGTGTTAGTAAGGTGTGGACCCAAGCTGTTAATAAGCACTTGAAACAAAAATGCAGCTACCACATCTGTCAGAGCATCTGCTTCTCTGCTCTAACCAAAAGAATTGACAGACTTGCTTGAAACTTTGAGACCGAAAAGGCTCAACTGCAGCTACCACATCTGTCAGAGCATCTGCTTCTCTGCTCTAACCAAAAGAATTGACAGACTTGCTTGAAACTTTGAGACCGAAAAGGCTCAACTGCGGTGTGCCTGCCTGTCTGCTTCCTTGTGGTCATCCTTTGTTCTTTTTACAGTGACCAGCAAGAAGGAGATGAACAAAACGCTATCAACGGGAAGAGGAAATCTCATCAGGGAAAGCAAACTGCCCGTGAGTCGCACAAACGGAAGAGAACAAAGAAATCGCACAAGAAGAAGCAAAAAAAGCGATCACACAAAAAGCGAAAGAAAAAGAAAAAGGAGCAGGGGAGAACCTCATCAGATTCTTCCCAGGAAAGCGAGTGCTCGGAAGAGGAGACTTCAAGCACGCGGAAAGGGAAACACAAGCGCAAGAAAAAGACCAGGAAAGTGCCTGCCAAGGAACCTACCTCTTCTTCTGGGCAGGAGAGTGACTTTTCTCATGCAAGCAGCTCAAGCACCAGCAGCTCTGAGGACAGTGAATCTGAGGAGAAAAAAGAGAAACGCCCCCCAAAAAAGAGAAAGAAACGTCACAATTCTGTGTCAGAGAGGCACAACGAAGTACCGGAGAAGAGGAGCAAGAGGAAGAACTGGAAAGTGGCTGCTGATGAAAAATCGGAGGATAGCTCAGATGAGGACTGATGGGTCTAGGCTGCAGCTCAGACAGTAAGGTAGAGGACAGAGGCAGGTATTTATCTTTCAGCACTGCCCCGTGGCATAACTTGTTTCAACACTGTGGTTTACATACATCCTGCCAGCCCAGAGGGGAGCAACTGAGCCTTGGCAGCCTGCAGCGGGTGCCTCTTGCTTTTCATGGACTTGACATTCAGAAAAGCAGGGGAGCAGTTGCCTGCCTCGCAGGTTGGCTAGTCCCGCCAACCTCGGATTCTTTTTCTGTGACCAGGCTGACCGCTGACGCACCACAACGTTACAGGCTGTCTGCACGGGGGAAAACGGGCATGTTTGCACTTTTGGTTTTTTTTTAATTAAGAGTTTGCTTTCTTGGGTTACTGAATCAATGACCAAGACTTGCAGTAGGAGAGGGGAGAGACAGAAAGTCTGGTAACAGAGGAAATGTCACTGGGTTTAACGCTGCGGTAGCTTGGTTTCCCCATCCCCTAGCCAAAGCAGGCCTGTACGGCAGCGTGCGCACGGTCAGCTGGACACAGAAGGGAGCAGGGGGGAATACTCTCGTTCCAGCTGAAGGTGCAGTGACTCCTTCCGTAATGATGAAGAAAAGACACCAGTGCATTTGCTTGTTTTAGACTTCTCTCCAAATCCTGTCACGGGCTGGCCATTGTGTCTACCTTGCCTTCTCTCTAGGGGGATGCAGAAACCGTTTGTGCTGACAGAGAAGCCTCGGTGGGTGTTGTGTTCTGTCTCTGGTCTGCCCAATGTATTACTGGAGAAATTGGTACTGGGCCGTTCTCCCTGCAGTTGAACAGCCAAGCCTTTGACTAAAATAAACAAATCCGGACACGCTCGATGCTTTTGTCACTGTTCTGGAGTAAGGCCCAGGGACAGAGCACAGGCCTGAGAAGTCTGGGTGGTCCTTGTGTTCTCCCTGTGCCGTGTGTTTCTGCCTCATCAGGCCAGGTGGCTACGGGATGAAATAAGGGAGGCTGGAGTGGAAAGTAGCCATGGGGGAAGCGCGCTGTGCTGCTGTGGAGGCCGGGCAGCGACGGAGCGTGGCTCCAGCTTCAGTGCGCGCCCGCCCAAGCGCAGGCCAGCACCCCTGGGCCCTCACTCCCAGTCCTGCGGGTGGGAAGGCGCTCCCTGCACGGCCTGGTCTGCTGGCTGATGCCGAAGGCTCGGGAAAAGCAGTGCTGCAGGCCCGGCTCGCTCTCAGCTGCCCGCTTTGCTTATCGCTGCCGCTCAGGCACGGCCTAACAACGCAACCGCTTTGCCCACGCGGTAGGACGCGCCCGAGGTGGTGGTTATTTTGCCTGTCTTCCCTCGCACTGAGGTCTGTCGTTAGCAAGCTGGTGAGAAGCACCTGGATCCGCGGTGCCCATCCTTGAGGACTTTAAGATACGGCCGAGCATCTCCGAAGCGGCCCTCCCGCTGCCCGGAGAGGCTTTTGCTCAGCCACTGCCGGGTTGAGGGCGGCGCGGTTCGTCTCGGTGTCTGTCTCACCCCCTCGGTGTCTGTCTCGCCCCGTCGGTGTCTCGCCCGGAAGCGGAAGGGACCGCAGCCGCTTCCCGTTCCGCTGCGCGGTGCCCTTGGGCTGCCTGGGGACGATGGCGGCGCTGGGGCTGCTGCGGGCGGGCCTGGGGCGGCCCCGCGGCGCCCAGATGGGTGAGTGCCCGGCGCCTTGCCCTGCCCTGCCCTACCCTTCTTCCCTTACACCTCGTCTCCCTTCTCTCCGCAGCTCTCCTCGGGAGGACCCTTCGCTGCCGCCCCGCGGGCCTGGTGGCCGTCGCCGATCGGAGCGCTCCGGCCCGGCACAGCCACGGCCCCCCCCAGCAGGGCCACGGTACGTCCCGCGCCCCGGGGCAGCCCCCGCCGTGTGCGGGGCTGCGCGCGTCAGGTCTCCTCTAACCCCGGGACCGGCGCCAGGTTTGTCAGCCGGCCCCCAGCCGTTATTCCACTCCTCCTGGAAACGGTTTGTCCCGTCCAGCCAAGCGGCGGGTTCTAAGGGTGCCCCGTACCCCCACGGGTAGGGGCGCCCGTTCTGCGAGCCCCGGTTGGGGGGGGGGGGACACTTTCAGCGGCAGGTGCGAGTGCCCGAGGGCAGAAAACATCCCCGGGCTTACCTGGGTGAGGCGGGGCTGCCGGTGGTACCCAGATGTGTGAGGACAGCCTGTGACGGCCCTGCCCGCGGTTGACAGCGCGGCTGTTGCTCTGCAGGTCTGATGGGTGTAAAACAAGGCGTGCGCGACCCCACGCTGCGGCGGGGATTTGAAACTGCCGTTTGCGGTGGCAGTATCAAACCTGCGAATCCGGCGAGTCTTCAAACGGGAGGCGTTAGCCGAGCGCTGAGAAAGGAAATCTCAGCTTATTAACCGAGGTGGTAGTTTGTCCAGGCGTGGGAAAAAAGGTTGAAAGGTTTTGAAAGACATCGAGACGTAACATCTCTTATGGTTCAGTAGCAGTAATTATAGGAAAACACTGTAATTGTGACTTCTTTCTTGGAACAGCAGAGCTTCGCTTTCACCGAGGTTAATCCGAGACGTCTGATCTGCAGGCAGAGGGTATTTCTTAGACTGGGTTTTTTCTGTCTCCGTGGGGTAAGACTACCCAGAGATGATGAAAGATAACCACACCAAAACCGCGCTCTGGTCTGTCAGTCGTGCCAGTCTGTCAGTCAGTTTTCAGGGGAAATGTTGTGACCAGAGGTTAAGGATGTTTTGTAGCCATTACAAGTGGAAGGGATGAAGAAACCCTTGAAAAGAAATTGGCTTAGACTGAGCCGTTTCCTTCCTTCTTATTCTGGACTTCACGCGCATGCTGTGAAGTGTTCTGGGCTGCGGAGTTCTGCGGGGACAGCTTATGAGTCCACAGCCTGGGTCCCTTTCCTCTCGTACTTCAGGTCCTTCGCTTTCCTTATCTTGCTAGTTTTCTAAATTTCTTTCTCCTTACAAAAACGTGCATTTTGTTTTAGATGGATAGTGTCTGTGCGCTCGGTAAGCACTTACGGGGTATTGTGTTATAAAGGTAATTTCACAGTCAGTTCATGATGCTTTTAGCCTGGGCTGATGCTGATGTTCTGGTTCGAGGTATTGCTTATGGTATTAGGGTTTTGGTTAGCTCCAGAACCTTCTAGGTGACTCCTCCCCCGCGGTACTGGCATGCTTCTAAAAAGTAAGAGTAGGTTACCGAGCTCCTGGTATTTCTGTTTCTAGAATCATCTGTTACGTGGTTCAGATTGTGCCTAGCTGAGTGTCAACGCAGGACTGAAATCCTTTGGCCTTCAGGCTGCTTCTAAGCCATGTATCACTGTGATGTTCCCAGAAGTTTAAGCTGCTGTTTACAGTTAGAAATAGCAGTATTTGTTCCTGGGCAGAAATGTGCACAGAGTTATCACGATGTGCCATTCACTGGAACTTGTAGTTGTATCCATCCGGCTCTCAAAGCCATTTCTCGAAAGATGGGAGTAGTAAATAGTACCTAACAGTCCTGAAATCCGCTGACAAAAAGGCTTTGACTTCGGAGACACTTCTTTCTTGTGATGGTTGACGTGGACCCGAGTCCTGAACTGCAGGTTGCGGAAGCACGTCTGGTGCTCATTTTGATTTTACCTGTTGAGCTTCTGTTTTGTAGTAAAACAAGCTTCTCTTTCTTAGCAACAGCCAAGAGAGGAGTATTTAAAATTCACATTTCAGACACTGTAAAATAGATACAAATTCTGTAGCAGTAATTCAGAGGCATCTAGGTTTTGCTCGGATGAAAGCGGAGTAATCAGGTCGGAGAAAACAGGCAGTAGTGTGGTGCTGCTCAGAATGAGGTACCTGTTTTTACGCTTACAGGAACTTTGCACTGAATAATACTTCTCCTTACAGGCAGTTCCAAGGCTGCGTCTTTGCACTGGACAGGTGAGCGAGCTGTCAGTGTCCTCTTGCTGGGTCTCCTTCCTGCAGCCTACCTGTATCCTGGACCAGCCATGGACTACTCACTGGCTGCAGCCCTCACTCTCCATGGCCACTGGTAAGTGCAACAGGTCCCTCAGAGTCAAGAGTGAAGTCCGATATCAGGATGGCTCCAAGCCTTCGGTCTTATACCTGTGTATGGCAGTAAGTCTGCTGACTGACTTCCCGATGTAGTATAAACCACCTAATCTAGTATAAAACAAACTCACTCCTTACCCTCCGAGTTCTGTGATGGTCGTGGTCTTTGACAAGACTGGCCTTGCTCTTCTTTTGTCACCCTGTTCTCTCAGAAGGCAGGATACAAATTACTCTTCAGGTATCCATAAACATTCTCTAGTAGCTCTTTGCCACAGTATCTTACCTTAGGACCCCCTCCTTGCCACCTGTGTAGCACCTTAGATGTTTCTGTCTTGTAGAAGAATCGATGTTGCATGAACAGAGGGAACAGACACAGGGCAGATCTGTATAAAGCAAGTCGTTCTGAGGTTCCGTGGAGGCTGTGGGCTGGCTTTGCACATCACAGCGGTAAGCAAATACTCCACTAAAGAAGCTGACACTTGGACCGTTGTTTTCTTGATTCCTGGGAAACGGATACTTGTTCATGTCCTTCTCAAGTGTAGTTCTTCAAAGCTGTGATCTCTACTGTGAGTAGTAGGCTAGACGAGCCTCGTTAGGAGCGGATCTAGCTGCGTGGTTGGCCGAACTGGCAGCGTTCACATTCGTGAGGTGATACCGGTCTGTAGCTCCTTGTCACGGGGATGAAGCAGATAAGCAACTTCGTGGTACTTTGGGACGACAGGTTTTCTTAAATCTCAGTTTTTCCCTTCTGAAGTTGTACCAGGGATTCTTGCACTTTCCTCACTGTGACTGGGAGCTTCTTCCCGAAGCCTCGAATCTAGTACAGGATCAATCTGAAATGTGGCTGTCCTCGAACATATTTGGCAGAGCTCTTTCCGTTATAAAATACATCAAGCTAAGCTTGCCTGCCTTTGGAGCATGCCTTTGGTACGTGCATGTTGGTGCCAAGCTGGATGTGACCGTGGGAGGAAGTACCACGCGACAGAAGAGGTTGTTGCCAGTCGGCGTGTCAAAATGGGCTCTCTGGGCCACGTTTTGTGGCCTTTTCCACAGGCTAGGGGCGGGGGGGGGGGGAACTTTCACCCCGTGAGAAAAACGTCCTGCTGCTTGTGGGCAGCTCTGCCAGGAACTTTCATCACAGTGAGCTCCTCCCCCGCTGTGTGGGTGTTTTGTTCTCTTTTTAAGCTGGAGTGTTTCTCCAGTATTAAACTCTCATCTTGCTAAACATTGTCTTAAAATCTGAAAGGTGTTGCAACGTAGGAAAATTCTCCTCTTGTGCTTTCCTAGGTGCTAGAATATCTTCGAAAGGAACAAAGATCGTTTACTGCCATAAACGTTGATTTGGTTGCCGTAACAGATCCCATAATCCCTCTAGTAGCTGACCAGAAACTGCAGAGGAGTATTGCATGTGGTTTTGAGAGGTTTTCTTTCACATTTTGCTATGTTTTGCCTTAGGAAATCTTGTCCTAAAATATGGTGGAAATAGTGCTTCAGATATTGAGGTGGTTATCAGTCCAAAGACCCACCCATCGATACGCTTACTCGGGATGGCTGACGCCGTGTTTATCCTGTACCCTTTCTGCTGGCGTGTAATACAGGTTTCTCTGCCCAGCCATGCTGCTGTGTGGTGAGCTAGATTCTGTGTCTGCCACCTTCGTTGTTCCCTTGTGCCTTTTTCCATGAGCACTTTGTGTCAAGTAATTCACGTGCTGTAAAGTCAGGTTTTCTCAGAAGTCTTACCAGGGCTCAGTCCTTGTGCAAAGAAAAGATGTTATGAAAATCCCTTATTAACACTGCAGTTGATGGGCAGCTGATCAATCCCAACTTGAGTTTGCCTTATTGATCTGCACTTTGGAAGCCTGGAAGCGTGGCTAAGTGCTTCAGGCACGCCTGGCCTTATTCCAGTTGTAAAAAACCAGCTGTAATTAGTTTGAGAGTAATTGCCTTGCAGACTGTTTCCACTTTCTGCTTCTCTTCTGTGTATCCAGGGGTTCCTTGCACCTGTTTTCCTGCTTTTGATGTCTTTTCAGTATTAGAACCCCATCTAAGTGAAACTGAGCTCAGTTTTCACTTGCAATGGCATCTGCTGCAGGCCTTTGACCCTTGCTAGGTCACTAGTGTGTCTTAATTTGTGAGCTCCTTCAGCTTCAGGGCAAAGGGAAAAGCAAAGGGAGAAAATTGTTGCATTAAATATAGTTTCTTCTTTTTACCAAGCTGACATCTTGCAGAAAGCAAACATAGCTGTACTTTCGGGACGAGAACTGCCACATTAGCTCAATGGCGTACCCTGTCTTGCTGGTGCTGGGTAGTTTAAATCTGGACAAGGGTTCCGTTCCAGTCTGGCAGATGTAGAAAAACTCCAGAGGATACCGCTTTCTTGGTTGACAGTGTTTTCTAATGGCACTACGCATCCTGGAGTCCTCTCTGCAATTGTGACAGCGCCTGCTCCCACACCTGGCTGTTCACGCGGGACGGGTATTTCCTGTGGTTTCTTTTCTTCGGTCCCTGTAAGTCAGATAAGCTGCCCACTGTTTCCTGGAGGCAGGCTCTACGCGTTCGGTCGCTTGCCAGAGCTCTGCTCGACGCTGTTTCCTCCGTACTGTTAAGAAAACTCTGAGCCAATATCTATTTTTTTAAGACCACGTGTTTTGTTTGGGTTTTTTTAACAGATGCATCTTTTTGAGTGGGAACTGGGCGTTCTTTAGGCAAGGCTGATGATAGTGGGTGCAAAAAATGCTGTGTTTGAGCCATCTTAGTAAAATGCTGACATAAACCGGGGAGATTTCAGTGAGGAATGCTCTTTCCTGATTCCAGCTTTTTTCTCCCTCTTATCCTGTAGGGGCCTTGGACAGGTTATAACTGACTACGTCCATGGAGATATGCCCGTTAAACTGGCCAATACAGGTCTGTACGCGCTGTCGGCCGTTACCTTCGCTGGCCTCTGCTACTTTAACTATCACGATGTTGGTATCTGCAAGGCTGTTGCCATGCTCTGGAGCCTCTAAGATGCGACCGAGTCCCTGACAAACACGATTGTTCACTGCTGCCTCTGCTTCGTCGTACTTGTACCGACATAATATAATGCAAAATGAGTTAGTTACCAAGGGTCAGTAGTGTGTACGTACTGCAGCACGTTCAGAGCTGGTCTTTTACAAGTAAATACCCAACAGCAGTAAAAATGTTAGAAAAGAAAAAGTAGCTTTAAGGTGGATGATGTCCAGGTGACAGTGAGTTAAGCTGCAGTGTAAATTGGGAGGAATTAATTACATCAGTGACAGACTTACGTAGCGGAAGGCAACTTTCCTTGTAATGGCAGCTTTAACGAATGTTTTCTTAAGTAACTGTTGTTTGGTTCCCTGCTCTGTAAAACAACCAACTTGCAGAAGATGGAACTGTTATTTCTGATAGCACAGCTGCTGGACTGTGTGTGAGGCACCTGCTGTAACTTTGGACCCTGAGAGCTGATGTAGAAAAGGGAATACCTTCTTTTTTTTCTTAATCCATACAATAAAGAATTTACAGAAATTGTGTGTGTGTGCTTCTGAACGATCTTGACTACTCTGGGGTTATTTAAAATGTTTTCTCAGCAGGTAGTTTGGTTTGGTTGGGGTTTTTTTCCTCAAACAAATTCAAATACTCATTCATACTGTTATGTTACTGTTCATACTGTTACTCTGCATGACCTTGTTATAAAGCAAAAAATGTTTTTATGAATAGGTATTGTCCTTAATACTTAAAGGGGTGTCAGACTTGACTTAAGAGTAACGTCCATTAGAAGGTACAGCCAGAATTCTTAGATGACCTTTGCATATCAGTTCTAGGAGCCATAAACAGCATTAGCCTTCTGCAGTTTCCCTGGAACCTCTATGTTCATCTGCAACATTTTTGAGGGTTTTTTTTTATGCTGGTACACATTTTCCTGGGTGACTGAAAAGACCACAGATACACCCTTTCCGTCGCACCTTGACGTGAGACCGAGGCAACGTTCTCTTCTGACTAGGTTTTAGAGCGTTTCTGGGGGGAAATGAGATTCTGGTTGTTGACTTTGTCTGCTGTATCTTTCCTGATGTTCACGGGAGTAAGGAGCGGTTAACTGTTTCCACACTCTACTGGTACGTCTGGGATACTATTAATAGTGAGAGGAGGAGAATTGTGTGTTAGAATCAGTCTGATTATGCAATGAACAGAATGAGTTGCTGTTTGAATCCTGCAAGCCTTTCTGATTTCGTTTAATTTTTCTTTAAACCTGGATTGGAAGGTTTATGCATTTACTTACTTATTCATGTAACGCTGGGAAATGCCATGTAGCTGGCCGCTTTTATTTTGCTAATCTTGTGGTCAGATTTGAGGGGGGTGGCTCCTGTGTGATGTGGTCTCATTTAGCTATCGGTGCAGCAGTCATTATTCTGTCATAGTGAAGGAGATGCATGTGAATGAGTCACTGGTAAGTGCCCCGTGCAGTCTGAGCATGTGTCATAGAAAGTGTTTGCCGTTTCCTCTTTTGAGACCGAACACAAGACGCCCCGTATGTGGTGCTTGGTTTTGGTGTGATGAGTTACGTAAGAGCTCTGGGAATGGAGTAGCTCAGAGCTACGATGTTAGGGGCTACCAACTCTGAGACCAGTTTGTTGTGGCAACAATTAAAAAGGAATGACCACAGCTTTCCCTGTGAGTTGCAGACATTGAACCGGTTCCCTGCAGTGACCGCTGATGTGTTCTCGGTTACTGTAACCATTTGGCCTAATCCCATTTTTGAATGTTCATCGGGCATATAAAACCGGGACTCGGTCCTACTGGGCACCCAGAGGTGTTCAATACGTTTGTGAGCTCTTCCCAAGCAGTAGTGCGCTCGGCGGCTGTGCCTGACGCTAAGTAACTGGTTTCTTACTGCCTCCAGGTGCTCCCGTAGCAGCTACGTAGGCGGAAGGGCAGGGGCAGCGTAACAGGAAAAGCTGGGACAGGGTTATCACATCGGTTTCATGGCTCTGTGCTTTTTTTTAAAGGCCCTGAAATTATAGTTTTGTTTTGTCTTATCTCTTCTGCAAGCTGGAGGGCTTTCCTCCATTTCGTGACAGACGGAGGCCTTCCTGTTTTCTCGGATTACTTCTGCCTGTACGGGGTACGACAGTTGTACAGCTCTTCTGCGGGGCACGTCGAAGGCCCGGGACCCCAGCTGCAATCAGTGTTCAGGTGATCACTGCCTGGCCTTGGAACAGGAGAGGAAGACCAACGCTTGTATTATGTGTAGAAGAATATTTGTTCTATCGGTTTCCCTGAGATGGAAATACTGAGCGTGCATCACATCAGGTTTGGGTGAAACCCAGTGCTTGCCCAGCTCTGACTGTGAAACGGCGTTCACCGCTCGACCCCAGTGTGGGCTGTGTCGTCACGAACACAGGACATGGTCCTTAAGGGAGCCAGCCACACCTACAGTTGTTCATAAGTCAGACGGACCAACATCTCTTGGATGTCATCGCTAACCTACAGTTTACTGTCAACTTTAAAAACCTTTAGGTAACAGCACAGTTCTCTCTTTCGGTGGGCCCGCTGGGGACAGACACCTTTCTCAGACCTTTGATTGTTCAGGTAAGTTAACGTGCTGGTTGTTGCAGTTGAAGGAGAGAATGGCACTGTGTAACTCGGAGTGATGATGATGCTCATGAGAGAACCTTAATGCGCGAAGCGGATCTCGAAGTGTTTATTGGCCGGGTGCACGCTCTGCCTATGAAATCTGTCATTTTAAGCTTTTTTTCTTTCCCTCCCCAAAAATAGGTCTGCTGCATTTAGGAGATACCCAGTTCAAAATCTGTTTGATCAACAGGCAGTAAGGATTTTAAGGATCACGTTGTAAGGACTAATAGGCATGCAAATTTTTGTCTCTCATTGCATAATTCTCTTTCTTCCAGCTGACTGGAAAACCTGCTTCTGCTGCTTTTTGCCAAGAGTTTGATTTTTTTTTTTGTCCTTTGCAAGACACTAATTTTTGTACCTATTTATGGTGGTTAAGAACATCGAACTGGCTTGCCTCGGGTGAAGAAAGAATAAGATTGCTTTTTTTAAAAAGCCAAGGTTTATTTTAAGACTGTTGGAGTGTATCACAGGTTGTGACTTTCACTTCGACTTCAATCAGAAACTTATCTTGGTGGTTTCATCCACTTCATCTTCTCTTGACAATTTCTTTAGAATTAATTTTCTTAAGCCACCTTCTTCCTCAAAGGCCAGAAACATTCCTTGTTCTAGTGAGTATTCAAACTTAAATGCTCTGGAGCTGCAAGACGTAAATATCTTTTTGAAAAAGATTACGTTACTTTCGCCAGGAATTTCTTTGGGAACTTCTCCTTCCTGAGGAAGAAAGAGGGAACGGGTTAGTTGTAGCGCAGCCCTGAGCGGTTTCGTTTCAGCTCTCACGTTTGAATTCCTAACTAACTTAACTTACTACTACCATACAGGTAAGGTGTGGAAAGCAGATACTCGCCCTGAATCGAACCATCATTTTTCCACATTCTTTCTCACAACACATGTAGTAACTTTTGTCTTCCACCTGGACGCTGAATGCAACAGGCATCCCTGCTGAGGGTGTGGTCGTTTTGTAATAGTGAATGTTGAAATGCATTCCGTTCCCTAAAAATAAATTGTTTATTATTAATAGCCTGCTCAGGAAGGAGCTGCAACAACTTAACCTTACGTCTTACCATTCCGCTGGCAACTTGCGCCTACCGGGGATGCTCTTGCTGAGGGGAGAGCCAGGACTTGACTTTTTATGACTGCTGGTAGCACATACCTGACTTTCCGCGGTCATTCAATGACCGAGATTTTGAATTTGGAAGCAAGCACGTGCCGTTACCAGTTAGCGTGCGCAGGATGTTCGCATCCCTGTACGTGCGTGTATAAAGTGAGAACTGGGTTTGTAAACAGTCATCTCTGAGTCAGATGATGTCTGTAGCTACGTGATTGTAAATATGTCTGTTCAAAAATACATACAGTTTTGAATGAACTGCTGAAGCCTCGCCCCCCCCCCAAAGGCCACAACCAAAAGTGCATTGTAAACTACTGCTGGTAGAAGAAATTAAGAGCTTTCAATATGTTCTGTTTAAACCTAAAAATGATTTTTTGTAAACCAACACACAAAAAAAGGGGGGAGGGAATTAAAAACTTTGTCTGTGATCAGAGCCAACCAAAAATCTTCACAGCCCTTTTCTGCATGGGATTTCCTGTAGGCCTCAGCCTATTCCAGGGGCCTAATCCATTATCAAGGCACAAGACACAAAATTTCAGCGTACCAGATTTCATCTCCTGGTCTGTCACGTTTTCAAAAGCTGCCATGTTTAAATCTGGACGAACCACAAGCAGCTGGCTGTTCACATTTCGAAGGACTCGGTGAAGAATTTTTTCCTTACAAAAGGCATCGCATTCCAGCTCTGTAGAAATATTAAGCAACGAAGGTTAAATAGCTGTAATCTCAGATCTTAACACTTCACTACAGGTTTAATGTTGTCACTGGGGAGACCAGGTGACATGAATTCTTAGCCTGGCAGTCTCAGGTGACATGAATTCTTAGCCTGGCAGTCTCAGGAGGCCATGTCAATCTTTCCACCTCCAGCTTGCAGCAATCCAGGCAAGAGAAGGATTTCCCAGAATACAGCAGTCTGGATAGATAAGTGAGAGAAGCTACTCTGTCTGTTAATGAGTTCAGAAGCAACAGTTCCCTCTTTTGCCCAAGAATTAGAATTGCATTAAAAGGTCCTTCTGTTAGGGAAGGCACTACCCTGTACCTTCGGAGGAAATCGGGTACCACCAGCTTCAGGAGGAGCAGGTGAGCTGTAGCTCTGTTTTACAGCATCCCTCATCACTTTGAAAACTCCTTAAGGCAGAAAGCATTTGGGGGTTAGTAAGCGTGAGCAGGTTAAGTTCAGGTAAAATTGGTAATGAAGTTAATAAATTACAAGCCTTCATCTTACCATCATCATCTTGGTTCCAAGTGAGCCATGAAAAAAAAGCAAAGAAAAAACATTAAGCTCTGCCCCCACAAAAGAAACCACTTTCTACCCAGTTTTGTTCTGCAAAACTGGAGGCAGCCCGCCAGCCACCCACGCATTTCCAGTTGTACTCCCCAGCACCGCTAAGTCACCGACCCGAGCCGTTCCAACGGCAGGGTGTGTTTTGTGAGCATAACAAACAACGGAATGATGAACCCTCCAGCCTTTGGGAACTGGAGTCACCACCAAGCCAAGAGGCACGCAAAATGCTTTAGGGTTATTTAAGGGTGAGCAGCTCAGGTCAGTTTAAGCTCATAACCAGGGAATAAATGGCATGCAATTTTTTGTTTTCATCAGCATTTATTCTCAGCAAAAGCACAAGGAATAGTCATTACAAACTGCTTCTAGAGGAGACGCTGTTTTCTAACTTGACTTTATCCTACGAGATCAGAAGTTATCCACCTATTCCAAGTCCACACCACACTATTACAACCCTTCTGAGCGTCCTTTACGGAAATGTATTGTATGAAGCAACAAATAAATATTCCAGTGACTCAGATACTTGGCTAACAATACTTCCAATGGCAGCTTGCAGGAAAATTAGATGAAGTCAGACTGATAAAGGAATTGGTTGTAATCAGAATTCAAACAGAAAAAGTTATTAAGTGCTAATTAATAAGGTAATGAGCTGTTAACACACTGGGACAGCTGTCTCCAACTCAGGTTCTTTTTGCAGTGAGCAGCCTCGCTCTATAATGTAAGAATTTTTCTAAATGGGTGGGGACTGTAACTGCTTTGAGGATTGCTCGGGTAACGGCCGGGCGGGGGAAACCAGGATTCCACAAACCCAGGGATGCCAGCCCAAGGAAAGGATCGAATCATGTATCCGCTTTTGCTCCTCTCTGCAGAAAGAAGACGCAGCATGTCTCTTTCAGCAGTGGGCAGCAATTACCTGCAAAATAGAGGCAGAAATTGTCTCCAAGTTGTACTGCACACACAAGAATCTCTTCACCGCTCATCTTCACAGTGTCAAAACCACGGAGAGGGTTCAGTCAAGGACTGCTCTGTTACTCTAAAGCAGAGGGCAAGGCATAGGCAGGACTTGCTGCTAAAGGATTAAAGGAAAACGTAGCCCTTCGTTTAATGGGTAAAACACATAAACCCGACTACACTTCTTCCCTCGCTGCCTACTAAAAGCTGGTTGAATCTTTATCCGAGCACCTTTGAAAGGAACACTGGGAGCCAAAAGGAGGTTTTAGCTGCCTCTAGGGTCGTGCCCCGCGCGGTGCCTGTGCTGGAGCCGAGCCCGGGGCACGGGCGGGTACCACGAAGGCGCGGCGCTGCCCGCGGTCCGGCGCAGGGATGCCCTCCATCGGCAACGCGGGCGGAGGGCAGGGCTCTACCGCTCGCTGCAGCCCCGAGAAAAGGATAGCTGCCGGTCCCCGAGCGGAATGTCCCGCCCGCCTCGCAAACGCGCTAAGAGCGAGCATCTGCACCGACACTGGTACCCCCGTGCCGGCCGGGATGCTCTGGGCATGCCTCGGCCGGGGACCACCGGCAGCCGACGCCCACCCGTTCACCCCACCACCACCCGGGACGCGACCCCGGCCCGCTCACACGTGTACCTCGGGCGACGGGGCCGAAAGCTGCGCGGCTGCGGAGTCCCGCCTGGTTGGGACCGTGCCGTGCCGTGCCGTGCTCAGGGCTGCCTGCGGCAGGGTAGCGCGGCCTGGGGACCGTGGATTACGGCGCCTTGCATCACGGTGCGACAGTGAGCCGACTGAACGAACTGCGGAGGAAATTCGGGCTCTTTCCCAAGATATCTGCCTACGTCTGCATGTCTTTGACGGCACTTCCTCTCCTCGGTGGAGAAAGCGAATCATGCAAATCAGAGGTTAGGAAGGCAGCTTTCTGCGACTCCCTTCATCTCACACAGATGTCGTCAGAGGACGAGTCTCGCTTCTACAACCAGCGCGTTGCAGCCGGTTCGCTGGGTCCGTCGAGTCTCCAGCAGCGGTTTTGAAACAGGTACCAGCCGCCAGCACGTAGACTTCCCATTCTCCCTACGCGTGCGAGCTGCCCGTCAGCACTGCGTCTGCCTCGGGGGAAGCCAGTTTAGGGCTGAAAACACGTTGCGTGTGTCTAGTTCTTTATAAGAAATATATCGCTGGTGGGGAGTCTCCACATCGTCTCCCACATCGCTTCAGGGAAACGGACAGCCACAAACTGGCCAGTAGTGGAAGCCAGGTTACCAGCTCCTAACTCACCCGCTGTCAGTTGTTTCCCAGGGATGTGTTTTCATTATTACACCTGCAAATAGATTAACCGGCGATAACCATCGCTGAGACCTAACCGCCGAGGCCCCGAAGCGCGATGGTTTTCAGAACGCAAGCGCTGCCTTTGGAGGGCTTAACGTGATAAATATTGCTGGGAGTGCAACGATGGGACACCCGAGGCCATAAAAACCCAGAAGTAAACTTGGGAATGAATAATTAACCAATATGTTGTATAGTTGGTAGAACCTGGCGGTGTTAACTGGGATCCCCGTGCCTTGATTTGCTGTTTATAATGCCGACTAGCAATGCATTAGGGCATTCAGCTGCGTAGCTCAGCGGGTAAATTGAAGAGGCTCAAGTTTTAGCACTGCGCTGTGTGGGGAGGGGAAAAACCCCACACCAAAAGACCCAAAAACCCCAACCCCCCAAAAAAACCCCTGACCAAAACCAACCCCAAGGCATTCTTTCACCTGTCTGCGCGCCCATTACTGCTCTTGGAGGAAAGCAAACTAACCCCTGCAACACGTGTCTGTAGGGAACGCTTTCGTGTCTGTAGCATAAATCCAGGGAGGTAGTTTTGAGGTCAAAGGTGCATCTTTCAACCTCAGCTGAAATAATAATCCTAGAAGTCAGAATGCGGTCCATTTTACGAATTCTACCCGCAGGGAGCAGTGTATTTCACGGACATGTTAAGACAAGCACAACCCATGTGTACTACTGAAATTTACCTTCTCTGTTGAAAGATGTTGAAAGAAACTAATGAAACTGAATCACAAAAATTTAAAAAAGCAGAATAATTCAGCAACAGAGTAAAATCTGCTGACGACAGACAGACAGCTACCACTTTCAGCTAAGAAATGTATACCCCTATTTACTGACACTCACCCTGGCTGAATTCCAAGCAGACAGCAATACTATAACATCCCCTTTCAAATTCCTGTTTTGGTACATGGTATTCGGTACGTGTGTGGGGTTGTGCTTACCTAAAGCTGCATGCCCGATCAAAATTTGCCTGAAACACCTAGATCTAGCTGATTTCTGTATACAACTGCCGTCATTCTACCATTCCTCTCGGTACTTTATTTGAATGATTGGCTGTTACAGTGGGAAAAAAAAAAAATCTTTCTAAATTTAACTGGCTTCTGCTTACCCGTTTCTGTCTATTTTCCTGATAGCCATTTCGTAACTAATAGTTGCTTCCTGTCAAGTACAATCAAATTGCCTCTTGGTCTTTTTTCAACTAAAATAAACGTCTTCAGCCCTTGAAGTTTCTACCTCTGAATAATTTTCTTCAGCTTCAACATAATATTTATGTCTCCTGTCTTCACTGCAATTGACTTTTAACATGTTTTGGAAAATTGGGGCACCAGAGCTTTATCCAGGAGGTTTTCTCACCTGGGTGATGCTGCTTGCATTTCTTGTTCCCAGATAACTAATTTGTCATTTCACCAAAAAAAAAAAAATCTTTCAAAAAAATTAATGCTGTAATAATTATTTATAATTTACATTTAAATCACCAGTGAAACGTTAAACAATATTGTATTTGATATCAAAACTTGTGCAAAAGCACCAAACCCAATGCCAGTCAGCCAACACTTTATTTTGTATCAACTGCTGGCACTAATATTTTTTGCCTATTGACATTCTACATGAAACCATCAAGGAGGACTTGGTCTTCCCTGCTAACCTTTCAGATCCTAAAAATTCAATTAGGTCGTTTAGCATACTGGGTAAAAGGAGTTTTCTTCTCTTACTCTGAACATAATTGCATTTATAAGGAGCAGGGTGTAATGCATAACAATAGCTTCTATTCTAAGTTTTAAACTTTCTCCTGGCATTTTAGTATCTTAAAGGAACTGGAACTGCTTTTAGAGTAATGGCTTATTAAGGACTTATTTTTTATTTCTTAGTCTGAGCTTTCTCTGTAGATTGTTAAGTCCATAAGGTACTGAATGTTGTAAAACAATTCAGGTGCTTCATGCAATTCAGGTGGTCTGTTAATAAAAATATCTTCACACAGTAATGATAATTAGGTAAACACCTGAAGATCATTTTTCCTAGCGTACCTTTTCATAGCTGTTTCTTAATGTTTAGGTAGTATTGCTAACAACATTAAAATCTCTAATATTTTTTGAGAATTTAATGAGGTGGGCCATGGCAGCATATTGAATATTGGTTTTGCTTTGGGGAAGTGTTCAGTTCTCGTTCTTTCAGCAGTTTCATTTCTTGTCCTGAGTTTTGACTTTCAGAGCCTATCTGGATAACACATGTAAGGTTAAGGGTCTTTATTAACCTTCTTTCTTAACAGAAATTAAAGATGCTAAAAAAACCCAACAAAACAGAGAAAAAATTCTCTTTACTCCAACGTAACATCAATCTTGCAGGGATTTTCTTCACTGTCACTAATGAGGCCAGGATGTAGGAATTCAGTAATTTGATACAGCATTTAATATTTTTGGCTAACGACGTGCAGTACTGAAAAAGCTCTCCTGAATCACTGTGCCTAGTTTCCTCCTGCCGTGAGAAAGCCACCTCACGACGTACTCTCTGTCACTTCTTGATGAAACTAAACATAGCTTACCTACAGCCGCCAGGCATGACGGAAGGGAAACGCAATCCTATTTTCCACTGTTCGGGAGAAAAAGGGTCGGTCTCGCCAGGTGTCCAGTTTTAGCGGTGTTATTTGTTTTAGCGACAGCAGTCTCTCAGATTTTACTAATTCACGGCCTGCCTTTTCAAACGGATCCGTCTAGGCGTGCCTGGCATTTCACTGCGGTCCCAAAACGTTCCAGTGGTCCAAACCGTGACCGGACCCGCCACAGACTCTCAGAAGACGAAATAGGAGCGGAACTGTTTGAGGGGTCGGCACAACGCTTTAAAGAGCAACAGCTGACAGCGCCGTGCTTTGACTCCAACACCTCACTGGGATGAATCGCTTCTTCCCGGGGTCGCTGGAAGAGGAGGGGTTCCCCTTGGCATTCCAGCAGCGGGCCCGGCTGCCAAGGCCTCCGCAGGAGCGGGCGGGCCGGCCCACCTCCCGCCCTCCGCAGGAGCCGCCGCGGCCCGGGCAGCGCGGGGAAGGCCAGCGGCCTGGGCAGGGCTGCGGGCGGGCTCCAGCCTGCCGTAGCCTCCGTGCGGGCTCCAGCCTGCCGTAGCCGCCGGCTGTTGACCTGTGCCAACGGCCGCGAGGGCCGGTAACGGTTCTGGGCCAGCGCTGCTTGAGGAGAGAGGCCCGGGGTGGGGGGGAGATGGCCTGGGCCGAGGGGGTGTCCCGCTGGCCTTAGGGTGGGCATAGGTAGGGCTGGGGAGGGCCAGAGCCCTTTCGGACAAGGCAGAATCGGCCTCAGCAGCCCGAGGCCGACCTCAGGCACCCTTCGGCACCCCTGAGAGCACCTGGCGGCGAGCCTCAGCCCTGCCCAGGCTGGCCCGGGACAGCGTGGGACTTGGGCCCACCATTTCCAGTCCCCACCGGGGCTCTCGCCGTGCTCCGAGGCTCTGCCCCCTCCAGCGAGGAGACCTCCTTTGCAGCTGGTACTGGTTACTGCTTTTACACGTTTTTATACAGATGTGTTTTCCAGTCGCGCAAGGTAACCGCTTACCAAATACCATGTTGTACTTGTTATCAGACAGCAATGACAAGCAACACACAAAAACCTGATGAAAACAGAAGTAAACGCAAAAAAGAGATGGAGGTGAGCAGTACCGTGTGAGGACGGGAGACCCTTCTTCTGCGCCCTTACCCCATGTCCTTCTTTGGCATGCCTCAAGCTCTTTTTAAAACTCTTCAGTTAAATTCTGTGTTCAGCTTAAGTCCTAGAACCTGTATTTTTTTCATGTGCTTTGTTGTTAGAATGAAGCTTCAGAAAATCCACGGTTGTCCTCCCTTGACAAAACAGATTTGGCTTGTTCTGAAGGCTCGCAGTCCCTTTGCAAACCTGAACCACTGGAAAAAGTTTTAAATGGTGATGTGTTACATATGCTGAAAGTAATGTGCAATTACGTAATTGGATGTCGAGATGAAAATTCATTCAAATGTTTAAATAAAATTACTTTTTTCTTTTAACAGAGATGAACAAAGAAATTAAGAACTTGTTATCAAAATATGCTCACATTTTAAGGCAAGTTAACTTTGTTCTGTTCGTCCAGCACTCTTCTAACTTCTCTGGATAGATGGATTACCGTGGCTGCAGTTCAGAGAAATTAGCACTGAAAACTATCCGACACAGATCTTGAAATAAAAGTCCTGTTTTCTGTTACAACAGAGAACTAATTTGGTCAGAAACAGTATTGATAAACAACATATTTTTAAGTAAAGCATTAAAACAGTTCCAAGTAGGGAGAGAGTTAATGGCTTCAGTGTTGATTTTAACTCCAGATTTTTTCAATTAAGTGAGAGAGCAGCGATGGATGCTTCTTATGTTCAAGAACTTGATGGAATCTTAAAGGAAGCGAGGACCTTAGAAAACCACTTAAAACAGAAAAGGGAGAGTCTGAAACAGAGGTTCACTGCGATTGCAAATACTCTGCAAAGCTAAATGGAGTTTGGATTGCAGAGATGTGGCGCAAAACTTGTATATTTTATGTATTAAAATATAAATGATGATGAGTGCTATGGTGAATGTTTCATCAGTGTCTTCTGTAAATATTTCTAGCAGTTCAGGAAACTTTCAAAAACTTAAGCAGCAACTTATTTTTTAAATAAGTAGATACAATACACAGGGTAGTGGTAGTTAGTAAAAACCAGTACTAAATACCTATGTTAAATCTATGACTCCAAGGGATTCTACACATGAAAACATCTCTTTTTTGCTTGTTGACCCATTGCTTAGGCTGTCCCTATGCCTCCAGCCCTAGAAAATACTGGAAGCATTTGGAAAAGAATGTAGAATGAATTTTGCATTGCTTTAAGGCCAAGGAAGTCCAATACAGCTGAATTTGGGAGCAGCCATGGTATTGCTGGTGTCACTGCTACAGATGGATTTTTCTTTTACTGTCGCAACCCATCTTTAAAGCATAGTCTAGAAACTTTTCTATGAAACTTAGAATTCTAGAATGTCAGTGGAAAAGGCCCTCAGATTATTTCATATTAACCATTTTCTGAGGGTTATTTTAGAAAATATTTTGGTGCTAAAATCTTAGCAGAATGTACTTGCGATCTTATTTCCATTTTGTCTCAGAATGTAAATAGATTGAAAAGACCAGCTTAGAAATAGGAGAGTTCTACTCAGAATACTGCTTTAGGAAATGTATAAAGAGGTGTAAAATCTTCATTTGAAAATATATTTTAATACTTCTACAGCTTTCCAAATGAAACCAAGGCCATTTTGATATAAAAGCACGCGATCCAAGCTTTGCTAGACGTCAGTAAATAACTAGATAATGTTAACATGATCTAGAAATACACTGCTCTTTTATCTTGTCATTTAGATCAATGTTGTTTTCTGTATATCCAGTTTATTTAAGGATGCTTGTGGAGTTTTTTGAGCACTTCTTTCTTGTCATTTGACTCTGTTAAAAAAAAGGTGAAACGTAAAATGCACAAAGCATCATCTGTACAAATTGTGAGGCTAATGTAATAAAGAAAAGTGCTAGATAGTCCTGCTGCTAGCATAAGATCTGTCTTTACCCCAGTACGGTGTATTAACTTCCTTTCAATCCTTTCAGACTGAATCAATCCTCCTTTCCCCCTGTTATTAGATAACAGTCATATGCAAATGTGCTGTCAAACTGGTACTATTTAAAACAAATAACGAGAGAAACCGAACATCTAGGGTGAGATTTTTCGAGGTATTTAGATACCTAAAGATGCAGATATGTACTTAGTAGGATTTTCAGAGTGCCTAAGCATGTAAGCGCCTTACATGCTTAGGAATTTTTGAAAATCCCATAAGGTGCCTATCTGCATCTTTAGTGTCTAAAGACTTTCAAAAATCTTGCCACCAGTCTACATCATATTTTACCAGTCCCTTACTTTTTGCTACTACTGGCACCTTGTTTTGTAATCGGTCTCGGCAATGCTGTTTAGACAGAACAAAGTAGGAGAAAGAGAGAGGATGAGATTTGAAGTTCAGTTTTCTAGAACATCGTGCTAAGTGCTTCTAAAAATCTATGATCATCTATCATGACAACAAAAAGCAGAGTTTTAAATTGTCCTCTATGAAGTGTCTGAATTTAGAAATTTCCCTATAGTTACTTACGTAAACCTTTAAAGAAAAATTGCACAACTTCCCTTACTGCTGAATAGCTGCTTGTTATGAAGAGTCAGAAGCTTCCTGCATTTTATCTGTTTGTGCTTAGGAAAATTATGCAACCCTTTCAGATCACCCAGGTATAGATCGTCCTGATTAAGTTTATATGGCCGATATATCCAGGTGGCAAACCTCTGCCTGCAATATTAACTATTATTAAGGGGCCTTGCCTAGATAACTATTGGATCACATAATCTAAGTTGCTTCCCGTAGGGGGTCAAGAGGGCACAGCCCCGTAGTGTTTCTGTTGCAGCAGTTTGCTCCATTTAAAAGCTTCATAAAATCCGGTAAGAGTTAGTAAAACTATACACCTTAGAGGAGTGAACTGCTCCGTCTGGCATCCATGTGCAGCTGAATTCAAGACATACCTCTCTAAACGATGACCCTTGTTTGTCTACAGCGTGGTGATGCTTATTGAAGGGAAGTCGTTCAAAGCTTTGTGAGATTTCGAAACAGGTGTTTTAAAAAATTGTTTTTAAATTGCTAAGAACAACAAAACTCAGGGGTTTTTGCTGCGTGAATCTATGTGAGGATATATAGGAAAATAAACACTGACGAGATGAAATGAATAAAATAGGTAGTTTGATAAAGTTCCAGCTGGAGATAGTAAGTTCAGACAGCTTAAGACACCCATTGAAAAGAAACCAGTCTCTTCTCTTTTGAGGGTAAAGCATACTTCAGCGATGGACATGCTGGTTGCTTTCATACATAGGGCTACTCCTGATTAAAAGGGAGCCTTCCATTATTACTTTGTGGGCTAAAAATACCGAGTTTTTCTGCTGGCTGCCCTTCAGCGTTCCACTCGATATCTATATATACGGGAATGGCTCGTTACACACCATCTTCTAAACCCTTAGAAAAGAAAATGTTACTGTTTTCCTGTTTGTCTACAATTTGTCTGCCCTGCTAATGATGTCTCGGCACTGATTGCCCCTCTCATTCATTCTGGTGTTAATTGGGAGAAACAAACCGAATTTTTTACTCTCTTCTTCTGATGTGAAACTAAAAGCTCCTTCATTCTGTCTCTGAGGAACGAGCTACCCATGGAATCCAACTGGCACCCATCCCATCACTATCCGCTTTCCAGTTTTACTGAAGGATGTTTGAACAGAAAATTAATTGGCTTTAAAGCTGCCAAATCTGATCAGCAAAGCTCAGCTGGTAACTGCGTTTTCTTTAAGCTTCTCCTCCTGTTGTTTAAGCCGCAGTGCCTTAGTAAATTAACACGAAGGTCTAAGATGACAGATCAGTGACAGAATGTGAATGGATTTAAAAAAAAAAAAAGGGAAACATTCTAGACAAAGGCAAGGGGATTTCTGACAGTGAGTCTTTTTGCATTTTCGAGCTTGCTGTGAGCACCTCCACAGTCTGGAAAGTGTAAGTGATGAAAAACTAATAGTTCCTCTCCCTGCTCTTCTGTTATCTAAAAGCTAAAAATGGAAAATAACAGATACTGCAGGGACAGCTTAGGTATGCAGCAAGGAGAATTCTTCCCCGAGAAAAGGCTCATTGTGACTGTTCACTTGAAACTGCCTTTTAGCATAGATGTAGGAATGTGGATCACAATAGAAATAAAATAGAAAGAAATAGAAATAGAAAAAGGCCAAATTGAGTAGGTGACAGGTGTGTTTGAGGCTCACGGTGTTCTGCTGAGATCTCAACAGAATTCAATTTTGCTAATCGTAGAATCTTTACGCTTTGTCTTTGAAAACCTGAGGAGGAAGGCAGCACTGGAAAAGAGCAGAGTGGGTGTTTTCTGTCATCAGGGTGAATAGCCAGAAAAAAGGAGGGCAAAGAATCATAGATGGATCAGCCTATCCCACATCCTGTAGAAAGCCTGACGTAAGTTTCTTAACAATGGCTGTAGAAGCACCTGGGGAACGAGAAATTAAAAAGAAATTCCTTTATCAGAGTAGCTGACAATATGGAAAAAGCGATAGATGGGGTATAGCTTGGTGTAAGGTAATTGACACTGTCCTGTACGATACTACATAAAAATGAGAGCACTCAGGAAGTAGGGGCTGCATGAATGAGTTAAAAAGTCAGTGAAAGGAATACTCATTTTTTTTCCTGGAAGGCCAGCCTAGGTGGCAGCCTATAGTGACAACACCAGGGCTGAAGTGTGTCAGCTGTGGGATAGCAGGTAAGGCATAAAACCTAGCAGTTGTTTTACTCTGTGCTACTTCGGTCTTAGCTGGAGGATGGGTCTGCTTATTAAAAACTGGCTGGCCATGAAGATGCTCCGAGGGCTGGAGCCCCTCTGCCCTGGGGACAGGCTGGGAGAGTTGGGGGGTTCAGTCTGGAGAAGAGAAGGCTCCAGGGAGACCTTATAGCACCTTCCAGTACCTGAAGGGGCTACAAGGAAGCTGGGGGGGCTTTTTACAAGGGCCTGTAGTGACAGGACAAGGGGTAATGGGTTTAAATTGAAAGCGGGGAGATTTAGATTGGATATCAGGAAGAAATTCTTCCTGGAGAGGGTGGGAGGCACTGGGACAGGTTGCCCAGAGAAGCTGTGGATGCCCCACAGGAATAACAAAGGGCAAAGAAAACATGATTTGTGGGGAAATGTTGAAGCAGTTGAGTATGTTTAGAGGAAGCACAGATCAGGGGAAGGCATGGTAAGTTGCAGAAAGGACAGTAGCCAGGTGTTCCCTATGTCTTTTAGAAAGGACAAGAAGGAATCAGCTTAATTTGCAGCAGAAGATTCAGGATGAGAGGTAATCCGTCCCATCCACCTTAAGCACAGTAGAATGGGCTACCCTAGGGTACTGTGCGCTGCCTTGCTCTCAGGGGAGCGGGCAGCTTTTAAGAGCTGCTTCAAAACATGAAACAAACATAGCGGTGCATTTGCAGGGTGCTAGCAGCTTCCTCTCAGCATCCCGAAGGAAAGGGTCCAGGGTCCATCGTAGGTTGAAAGAGCAGAGCATCACTGGTTCTTTAGATCTGATGATGGTCTAATCGGTATGGCAACCAGTATTCCTAAAGCTCTGAGATTTGCTGGGGTGCAGAATGGTTATTCAGATTTTGAAACAGAACCAAGAAAAAGAATTTTTGACAGGTGAAAAAGACGAGGGGACAAGAATTTTTAAAAGAATTGCCTGGAAGCCTGGCTACATCAGTGCATAGACACATCGCCTCTTCTCCCCTTCCTTCCAATTTCTCCAGCTACAACTCGCCTGCAGTGTTAAAGCACTTTTCCCACCAGTGGTAACGTACGCTTTAACTGTCTGGGTGCTTCAGCAACTCACCTGGCCCAGCTGAGCGGGTCCAAGGGCTGCTGAGAGGGTCTAAGGGCTGCTGAGCGGCTCCGGCTGGAGGCTGGTCTCTCCCACGCCCTGCGGCTGCCTGGCCCGGCTGTACCAGTCAGCGCAGGCAGGCTGGCTCGTTCATCCTCCTCTACTAGGGCAGACATTCCCGGCTTTTATTCTGAAATGATGATGTCAGGCAGCTCTCTTTAACCGATCCATCAGTGCTGGCTGCACACTGTCATCCTGGCACCGGTACCTTTGCCTGACCACCTCGGATCTGATGCCTTCTCCCAAGCGGAATATGTTTTCCAAAATCCTTTTGTCTGCCATCAGCCTCCTGCTTGTTAACTTGCGGCATTTCCTCTGCTCTTTGATGCAATTCATTCCAGGTAAAATGCATAAACAAACAAATCCTTCTATCCCATCCTCTGGGGATGGGGTTTTCTGTTGCTGTGAGAGCTGCTGCTGACACCGGTCGGTAGGGCAATTTCATTTCTAGTGATCAGAAATTAAGAACTAAGCAATTTGTTAGAAGCCAGAATTTCTCTCTGCTATTTATTGAAAAGATAAGCAGGAGAGGCGAGTCCATCGCACAGATTCCCTCGGATTACGAGCAGATACTGATGGTTTAGAGCTGGAAACCCAGTAGGCAGCAGATTCTGTCTGCAAGGGAGCCCGCTGTGAGACGGGCAAGCGGGCTGTGAAAGGGTTGTGTTGAGCTGCGACACTGCAGAAGCTCTGATCTGAACAAGGGGGTTTGTATCCCCAACGAACGCTGCAATTTGGACCATCCCTGCACAACCTGAACTGTTTTATTTTTTTTTTTTCTGCGTGTGTAAGAGTGTGAGATCTTAGGAATCAATAACGATGGTGACTTTATTCACCAGAATCTCTGCTTTTTGATGGTGATTGTGCTGTTTTCCTCCCCCTTGGAATCAAAGGATCACTTCTGGGGTATCCAGAGCTCTGAAAGGTTCTCAAACCTGCCTTATTGTGCCACCAGCACACATCCATGGGTGCAAATTTAGGAGCAGTCCAGGTTTCTTTTTCACTGCCCATTAGAAAGTTGGTGTAAGGCATGTGTAATCAGCTACATCTGTGAGATGGAAAATTCAGAGGCAGAGTAGTTATTGCAAACTAAATAACCAAATATTGCCTAGCATCGGGAATGTTCTCTAAAACAACCGATGGTATTTGTGTTTCAGGGTGTGATAAAGTACTTTCCTCCAGGGAAAAAAGCCTATATGCGTAAATATATGATGTTCTTTTGGTCTGCAACCAGATTGCAGCCACTGCATGATCGCATTTAAACTGGGACGCTCTGCTAAATTTAAACTCTCTTCCACTCTACCTCTTTCATTATGCTTTGAAGCTGAACTGCATAGGAACAAAAAGAGCTGTGTTCCTTGTCTTGATTACCCGTGTGACATGAAAAGCCTGCAGAGTTCCTTGCCTCGCTTTCTGTATCTTTTTGAAAATTACGGATTTCCCCTGACTTTTACTAAGGTCTTATTGAAGAAGCTTGCTGACAGAGAATTGTCTCAGTTTAGCTAAAAGGTGAGAATGCTGGATCATGAAAAAAGCAACCCCTCTATTATTTGCTCAAGCATTTGAATGAAACTGTAATAATGAAAGAAAAAAGTGTGAGTAAGATTTGCTCCATCTGATACGTTTCCTGCGACACCGGCAAAATGTTCCTAGCTCACCAATTGTTCATAGTGCCTTCTAGGATAAGTGTTCCAAGGACTTGATCGTGTAGATTAATATTTAACAAAGAAATTACACTTTCTTCATGTCAGCAATACAACACCCCCAAAATGTAGAATCTATTTCTGCAGGTGTCTTCGGGAAATCAAAAGGTATTTCATAGGCAAGAGTATGCACAATTTACAGTTGCTTTTCTCCCTTACCTCCCTTGGACAAGCCTTTCTCCGCTCCTTTTCTGCATTTCTTTTTCCCTGTGTTTTCTGTCAATTCTTTTATGTTCTTTTGCCTGCTAGCAAGGAGGTGGGCGGCTGAGCCCCTGGCAATGGGAAATCAACAGACTAGATGGAACAAGGAGTCATGTACGGGCACCTCCCAGCAGACACAAGGCAAGTGCAGCAACTTCAGTTCAGAAATGAGTGTGGGATGCTCAGGTGAGCTGAGGGGTTCAACCCTGGTGAAGGCGGAGGGTGAAGGCTAGAGAAATCAACGGACAGAAATCAACAGCTACAGCAACTGCGGTTCGGGGTGGGTGGATGGGAAAAGACGGTTTGCTTGCCCTGGTGTTCCAGTCCGATTCACAGTAATCATAATGTGGCCCTTATCTTGTGCCAGAGGATTTCCAAATCACCTGTATGGATATCCTGAATTTGCATGAGTCCTCAGGGAAAACAGAATTCTTGCTTCACTCTACCTGCCTGAAGAGTACTGACCGCGAGCGTTCTGTTTACTGAAGTCTGCCCCTAAGTCTGGTCCTGGATGTCAGTCTCAGTCAAGCAATTAGGCTGTGCAGTTTGCATGTGGAGATGAATGTTGGTGGTCCTTGTGCCTTGGATTTGAATACATAACTTAAAATGAAGTTGGTTTTGCTATATCCAATGCAGTTTCAATGTCACTGCGAGCAAAAGGCTTCTGTGGTTCCTCCATCCACTGTTAAGATGTTTCTGTCCCACCCATTGCTATTCAAGTACAATTTAGTGTCTGATTCATTGCAATCCTGCCCAAAGCCGGTGGGGTAGCTTCTTCTGCACAGGATTTCAAGATCCTTCTCCTTGGTTCCACTGTTTCTGGATAAAATAATCAATGCTAGGATGTCGGTTTGTGACGGGCAGAGAAAGTATGACACAAGGCTTTTTGAATGCAAACAGTACGTGAACAAACAATGCCAGGCTATGATAAACCTTTAGAAAAGAGTTGAGAAGTATTACAAGGCTGTCTTTGTCACTGCCTCTGCTCTAATGTGCCAACGGATGGTCGGATCCTTTTTTAAAGGAGGAAAGACAGTACCTTATCCTGCTACGCGTGTTTGTTTCTCTCCGGTCTAGTAGGACGGGGTAGTAACATTCTTGTTGTATATAGCCTGGTCTCAGACTATGTCTTGAAATGAATTCTAACTAGATCAGATTTCAAGAAGGATTACTAAGATGATCATGTGAATGGCAAGGTTATCACAGGAGAAGGAAAACGAAAAGAACTTGGCTTGCTTAGCTTAGGAAGTGATATGATTGCTCACTCTAAATACCTGTGGTATTAGGTATTAGAAGGGAGGGAGAGCTACCACAGCCACGTAACGATGCTGACAGAAGAACAAGGGGGATAAACTGTAGTTCTGTAAATTGAAAGGATCTCTCTCATCATCTGGGCAACGAGTAGTATTCCAAACGGGATAAGTGCCAGGAAACACATTAACTCTTAAGACAGAGTTCATACATGTGACTCTCTGGGACAGCAACTGGGAGGAGACGATCCATGAGGTCTTATCTAGTTCTGTTCAGGCTCTTTTATGAAGTTTATCTTTCTAAACTCCGTCCCGTATGTAACTATGCCACTGTCCAGAAAGCTTCCATGTAGCACCATCCTTGGTCATGCCACCTTTGTTTCTGCATGGATGCAAAAATGTCTCCTCAGGGACACATTGCTCTCCTTTCTCCTGCATATTTTACATCTTTACAGACTTTAGCTTGGCCTGCTACAGCAGGTATTCTGCAAACAGTGATGTAGTCACTAAACCTGCCAGGTATTGGTTGAGACGAAAAGCCTCCACTTCCTTATGTCAAAGGAAATAACTCTGAAGCACTGGTGTTGGGATCAGATTGAGTGCTTCATATAGGATTTAATCAGAACTTAATTGAATTTTAAGAGGGAGAGGATGTTGGTGGTTTGAGGTTAATTGCTTTAGCCCTGCAGCCTGAATTCTTTATCTAGCTGACTTACCATATTAGAGATCTAAAGAAGGATTTGAGGATTGGCAAGCCAGAGAACTACATTGAAGGGATCTTGCAATTTACCTTCCTGCATGCCTGACACCATTCTTGCCTGTGCAAAAAAAATGCTGTCTGCCAGCTGAATTCTTTTGCAGATATTCTCCTGTCTGAAATAGCAAATGTCCTCTGTAGATATGGTTTCAGAAGCTCGCAGGTAAATTGTGCAGCAGCTTCACTTAATCACCTGGATTAAAGGCCGTAGACTAGAAAAAGCAGTGGTGAAAGTGACTGGTATAACCAGAATTGTTGCATCAAAAAATCAGAATGAAATTCAGTATCAGTCTGTACTCTGTCCAGTGTTTGGTCTTGTCTGTTTGGTCCTGGTTCAGGAATAGATTTATGTATGCCACACTGTCCTTTTATATCAGTGTTTCACTTTTACCTAAACCTTTAGCACTTCTGGTTTAGTTCAGGGCTCAGCAGTCTTACGGTGAGGATGGAGCAGTGTAGCAAAGCAACTCCACTGACCTGTGACACAAAGCCTGTGGTAGATGAGGCGGTGATAACGGTGGGAGGGAAGGCAACAGCCTGCGTACTTTCTAGGTAAACCCACCTCTGCAGCTAAATAGATTGCTAAAGCAATCCTTGTGTAGATGAGGCTTTGCAAAACTGGCTGCCGGAGCTAGGAGCTACTGTGTGCTGCTAGCACGCAGCATTCCATGCTTTCCTGATGCCTTTGCCCTGTAGCTGTGCCTACTAAGGGGCTATTGCATTCAAATAAGAGGCTCCATCACAAATTACCCTTCTCAGCTATTGCTTATTTACTTACCTGTTTAATTTGGTTTGTCCTGTCCTGTAAATGCATTTCAGCTCAGTTTCGTTTGTCTTCTTCCTGACTTCTATTTTTTGGGGGGTGTGCGGTTAGTTTTGGTTTCGTGGTTTTATGTGCAAGGGTTAAAGCCAGCCTCTTTGAGCTTCTGAAGTCAGATAGTACCGAGGAGTTTGAGAACTGGACCTGTACACCTTTCAATAGCCGATGAGCTTCTGGTCTGGTGCATTTCAAATAATGCCAGCTTAGCAGAGTCCTCCATGTGCAGTGCAGGGCAAACGTGACGGTGTGTGTTGGACAACCGGTATTCCAAGACTTTGGGTCTTGGAATCTTGGGTCTTATCATCATGGTCATAACATTTGTTGTGTAACAAGCTGTGGCTTGCCCGGATTCAGAGTCTGGGCCTTCTCTGGGTTGTTCTGTGGGGTGTTCTTCCTAGCGAGCTGCTTTATTTTTCTAGAACAGCCTTTGTACTATGGGCAGGAAAACGGGCGTGTTGGGTTTTTTTTCTTTGTTTTTTAATTCACTAAAGGATGTTGTACACTTCTGTTGAAAACAGCACATTGTTTTGAAGAAACCTAATGCCACATCCCCTCCCCTAAACGCCCGAGCTGGGAAATCCTGAATTTTGGCTGACTATTCAAGTTAAAAGGAATACTGGTAGCGTAAAATTACTTCACTGTGAAAGGGTCAGGATTAGGAAAACATGTATTAGCTTTAGCTGCCAAAAATGCTGCTTCTTACTGTGAGCAGCCTTACAGCACAATTTTCCGACACTCTTTCAGAAACCCTTGGTGTTAGAGGGTGTTTTAGAAGGCAGTTTTTCTGTCTGAGGTGTGCCCGGCTCTGCCTTGCCTTTGGCCACGTTATCGTATAAAGGCAACGTGCGTTCCTTTACGAGGTGCCTGGTTGCATCCTTCTGCTTGTGGCTTTGGTCTGCAACAGTCAGATTAGCTCCTGTCTGTCACTTTCTTCTGCGGACTGCTTGTCAGGAATCACTGGGAGATTATTTTTAGGGCTCCCCCTCAACGTTACTCTATCATCCCAACTTGGAACGGGTATCTTTTTGCAACCTCATAGGTTCTTATAACAAATATTCATATGTTAGGTGCTCTTAGTTACTTACTGAAATAAATTTCAACTACAAGCTTCTTTAACTGAAAGTTCTCTCCTTTCTCATCGTCCTGTATTTTATTACCTGCTTTGGACTGCAGAACAGGTGTCTCTAATGGATTAACTACAGTAGAGTTAAATCCACTGGATTTTCAGCTCCCTGTATGTGTGGGGTATTATGGGAACACAGCTTTAATTTGAATATCCACTTCAGCTTGGCTGCTTGCAGAATGCTGAATGCTAGTCTCCTAAACCTCCAAACTCAAGGTCTAGCAACTGTCTCTTTATTCAAGTGAAATTCTTAGCTACCTGCTTTTTGTTCTCACTGCTTTCTTTGCAGGTTTCAAGAATTGCCTGCCTGGCCCATCCAAGGAGCAAATCACCATCCACAGCCCCAAGGGTTTGCAATGCATCTCACCCTTAATGCAGACGGTAAAGGAGACCCCTCAGCCCATCCCAGCGAAGATCAAAGGGCATATTCCCAAATGGATTAATGGCAATCTTCTGAGGAATGGTCCTGGCAAGTTTGAGTTTGGGCAGGAGAAGTAAGTCCAGGTTTGATGAGTGTGTCAAATGATTCTGGCCTGAGCGCTGCCTAAACCTAAAGGGACCCGCCCCAAAATGTGTCACCACTGTTTGGAGCACCTTGTATTTTCTTTTTAAGTAAGGCAAGGAAGAAATGCTTATGTTATCATTTTAAGAACAGTTGCTCTCTCATGTGGAAACTCCCAGTGGGCTCTCTGAAAATAGGAGCACGGTTAACTTATTAAGGTTGGAGAAGCTGAGTCACAGAGAGGCTGTGACCTACTCAGAATGATATAATGAGGGAACAGAGCCGGGGATTAAAACATCCACACTCCTAGTCCTTTGTCATTAACAAAAGTCCATCCCACGAGCATTCTGAAATCCGGGGCAGCATTTGTAAAGTTGATTGCACTAAACTGTGTGAGTTGCTTTAGAAGCAAATCCATCTCATCTTAAAAATAACATATTAAAATATTTCAAGAAAGCAGCTCTTGCCTTTGGCTTGGAATCTGCCATTCTAGCTAACTGACAAACCTAGCTTTTCCTCCTGCAAAACCGATGGTAGCAACTAGCCAAAGTTGATCATTTTATCATATTTTCAGAGACAGACTGTAAGGTTTTCTCAAAGGCTCAGAGATTTCTCATTTTGGAGAAAATAGCATCCTGCAAACAGCTGAGAGCTAAAGGCTCCTCCTTGTGCAGCTGGGCTTTCAGTAATAATGCCTATTCTTGTTGTACAGTAAAGCATAATTTCTGTTCCATATGCAGAAGTCTGCAGAGCGATTGGTTTACCAGTACAGATTATTTCCCCCCAAACTTACACATACCATTTTCAGAAGTCCCTGAGGTCCACTTTCAAAAGTAACGTAGCGACCCCAAATCTCACTGAAAGTCAGTGTCTAACTTCACGTCTCACAGCTGTAAATACACTTGATTTGTTTCACTTGATGCAAATGTTTTTCCAGACTCATCGCAAGGCTGTGCATGTTTAAGTGATCATGGGATCTGGGCATTAGCTTTTTACAAACTATAATAAAGGCAAGAGAGAACAGTGTAGGAGAACATCATATAGTGCCCAACTCTTGTTCTCTTATTTATCTCTTCTTGAAGATTTAACCATTGGTTTGATGGCATGGCCCTGTTGCATCAATTCCAGTTGGAGAATGGCACAGTGACATATCGGAGCAAGTTTCTGCAGAGCAGCTCCTACCTGACTAACAGCCAGCACAACCGCATTGTGGTGTCAGAATTTGGGACGCTGGCAATGCCAGACCCATGCAAGAGTGTCTTTGGGCGCTTCATGTCACGCTTTGAGATGCCAAGTAAGAGGTTTTCTAAGGAATGTTCTGAGATTTTCTTGGGAAACTCTGTGGTTATGTTTGAAGGGAGATGTGAGGAAGTCTGGTAGCCCTATTCTGAGCCCCAGTTTTTCTTAGAAGATGACTCCTTGGAACAGCAACAACAACAACAATGCAAGTTGGTGTCAGACTCAGCTGGGAGAGGCACGTTCAGTGTAATATTTTAGTGCTACTTCAGCTCGCTTGATGCCAGAGTTTGTTGCAAATTTCCAGGAGAAATCTTTCCCCAAAGAACACGCTGTGCAGTCCTGATAATGAGCACTGCAATCTGCCCTTCTACCTGAGACACAGCTTTGCCCTTAAAACACCTTGTCTTGCTAAGCTTGTAGGATAAGTGGAATAATCCGTCCCTTCCTGTACTAAGATGCAGGAAATGATATGAGTAGGGTGAGAGGTGGTAGTGCACTAGAATGGAAGTACCATTACCTATAGGATTCTGTCTATGTCAGGAAAGAATTAGGCTTAAATGCAAGCAAAGAACTTTCCACTAAAACTAGAACAGACCGCAGGTTTGCAAGTTGCTGCTCAGGTGTGTCACCATCCTCTGCTTATCTTCCCTGAGGAGATGGATCCTGTCTTGTCATGTCATCTCTTCTCTTCAAAGGAGCTTACATGTTCCCTCCTTGGTTGCTCCCCAGGTCCCCACCGTCTCCAGCTCTCTCAATTAATTTCAGATATTTCTACATCCCCAAGTCTTCTTTTTCCAAGGTCCAGCAGGTTGTTCCTGTACACGCTTGCCTATTTGACTCTTTATACAAATGTAGGCTGTTGTACAGGAAGGCCTGTCCTCGGGCTTGTCCTGTACCAGGCTCTCAGTTCACCACGCACGCAATGTGCAGCTGGGGGAATGGCTTTTTCCTCAGCTCTTCTCAGCCACCTGGCTGGTGAGTCTCAGCTCCCCTAGGAGTAGCAAGAACAGCTCTGGCTGTTGTGAGCATGTGGCTCTCAACACACATCTCCCTGACTCAGTCTGAAAGAGAATAGGGAAGAAGCAGCATTCCCTGTCCAAGCCCTGTCACACGAATAGCATCCCTGCCCTCCCCTCAGCCTAAGTTGTAGCTTCAAGTCTTGCCTCTCTCGTTTCCAGTGCTGCGAACCAAACGTGGCACTCCTCTTCGTATGGCTGTCAGAGGAGAGGACTTCAGCTAGGGAGGAAAGGGAGAGGGATATAAAGAAATAAGAGGTCAGAAACAAAGGGCATATAGAAGTATGAAAATTATCTTGGCTTCACTGCAGTGATTTCCACAAAAGACAGTCCTTGTCCTTTTATCCTGAACTCACCTGTGCAGACAGTTTCCTGAGTGCCTTTGTAGATTAGTGAGATATTTCTAATCAATCACAGAGGTATTAGTGTCATTGCAAATGGGTTTATTTGTTTAAACACGTCTAACTTACTCTAATGTGACATGAGCTTAAACAGAGCTGTGTACAACTCCGGGATTTCGTTTCAGAACCAAGTGACAATGCCAATGTGAACTACGTTTTGTATAAAGGAGACTATTATGTCAGCAATGAGAACGTCTTCATGTACAAGGTGGACCCGGAAACGCTTGAGACAAAGGAAAAGGTGTGGGCAGGTGGGATAAAGGGGTTAGCTGATGGTACAGCTGAGTCATTCCTTGCTGTTTCTAAGAGAAGCAAGGGGGAGCCGAGATTCCAAAAGAAATGGTCAGTGCAGCTCTGAGGCACAACCATAAGCTTCTCTTCATGGTGTGCTTGAGTCCCTGAAAAACCTACTTAGCGATAAGGCACCGCTCATGAGTGAAGATTCAGTCACTGCCCATTGTAGCAAGAAAGAGGAGAGACAGATACAGACTCGTTTCCGTTTGGGTACTGCTGGCATCCTTCCAGCGCGCTCACTACTTGCCTGGACTTGTCTGTACTCAGCAGTGTGTGAGGCCTAAAAGCGTATACAGGAAAAAGTTAACATCACCGATCTCAGCTCTGTATTCTTGCCCTGTCTCTTCATTCTTCCTCTCTCTTCCCTTTATCTCCTTCTTTACACCCCCAGCTTTACACACTCCAAACCAGCCCTTCAAAGTCTTGACTAAAGCCTCTGTTGCAAATGGGTGGTGAAGTCAGTAAGTCAAGTCACAGTTCAGCTGTCATTGGATTTTCTCCCGTGCCAGCATATGTACAAAAAGCCAGGGCTGAAGCCTTCCCGTAAGTTTGGTGCGTCTCCCAGGAGCGTGTCTCTGTTTGAAGGAAGTACGTGACTTCATAAGCTTCATACTGACAGCATAAACTGTGTGTCCTCCCTGCCTGCACCCTGAGAGGGGATTTGGGTATTTGCTGGACTGGACAACTGAGAAGGACTGAGGAAGGATTCTACCTGTGTGTTACCAGGGACTATTTAACACCACAAAATACCAGGCTCAGCATACCTTCAGATCTCGAGGGAAGCATTCTAGGACTCCCTCTCTCCAGGATCAGTTGTGGGTCATGGAGAAACTCTGTTTATGAAGTACAGCGTGTTGCTTGCCTGTTGAAATGGAGAGGTTGACGATTTGCTGTTTTATCTGTTTTGTAAACCAATACAGCGATGAAAAGGTGCGTGGGTATTTTAAGTTTGAATGTTCAGCTCTGTTGAGCCATTGTGGCATTTAAAAAAATTCCCCTTAGGCTGCTTTTGAGATGCACAGTGGTATTTTTTGGCAAAATGAAGAAATGGAAGGGATGATCTCACATTTAAACTCTCTGATTTGAGATGCCTTAAAAAGACATGATTTTCTAAGCTTCCAGCGGTGTGGCGCTCTTTCTGCTGGGGCCTTCCAAAGGTCTCACGTTGGGTACTTGAAAGCCATTTTTTTTTAAACTTTTGGAAAAGAAGCATATCTTCCATGGTTCAGTGTTTCAATTCACAGAATTCCTCCAACTTTTCCATTCAGACTTTCCTCCCAACATGTCCCCTCCACTGTCTGTGCCCAAACCCCAAGCCAGGAATACAAGTTAACAGTACTCAGAGTTGTACCTTTGCCCTAACTGTCCTTCTAGGTGTAGACAGTGAAGCTGAACTGTTTGCTTTGTGAGGGGAATGAACACTGGCTGTCCATGTGCTGCGGGTGCTTTCAGAAAACTTGGTTATTTTGTGGCAGTGACTGTCTCTTCATGCATGTCTCTCTGTGGTTATTACATGGGAACCTAGCTAAAATGCTCGGATGGGCAACCTTCCCACTGTGAGCACTTCCTTCCGTGGGTAATGCTGGTGTCTCCTGAGAAATGGCTAGTGCTATTAGTCCCATTTTACTGGTGAGACTAATACAGAGAGAAACATTGTTAATTGTCAAGGGCTTTAGGAGGATTGCCAGCAAAATGAAGGCTAAAGTCCAGATCCCACAGTGGGGCCGCATCATCAAGCTATTCTTCCCCGGGCTTTCACAAAACCAACATTTAGAAAGAGTTTGGCTTGCTGCACAGCAACAGGAAACTTTTGTGCTGACCGAAAATCTTTGGCATTTGCAGGTAGACTGGAGCAAATTTGTTGCAGTGAATGGAGCCACCGCTCATCCTCATTATGAGTCTGACGGGACAACGTACAACATGGGCAATTCCTATGGGAAGCATGGTAAGAGTGGGGATGACCAGGCCTGGCTTGTGGTACAGGCTGCTTCTTGCTGCTGCTTCAGGGAGCAGCTGTTGAAGAAACTTCAGTGTCTACAGAGACTTTGAAATTGCTGTTTCTCTTTGCGTCAAAATGATGGCAAACCACGTTAGTTCTTATTTCAGGGTGTCCGTCTGTCCCAGAAAAGTGGCTTCTCTCAGCAATTAGTTTCAGATGCTCCTGACTTTGGCCTGTGAATATCCAACAGATTCCCCTCTTCCTCTCCCAACCTTTGATGGAAAACAGGAGAATGACTTCTAGAGTCCCATCCAGCGTTGAAGCCTCGTCCAAAGAATGTTGACAATTAGCCACACATTTTCCACTTATAATAACTGGTTTTTGGTAAGGACCTTAAATGTTTATACAGGAGAGAGGGTGGAATTTATTACAGTTACCTGGCTATCTTACAGCAAAGCTGAATTTTCGGGGATATTTTTCTTCCCAAAACTATGAGAATTACATCTAGTTGGGATCTAGTTACATCGACATGGCTGTTCAGAGCTAGCATTCACCGTTAGTTACATGAAAGCGTTCTTTTTCAGGTGCCTGAGGCCTGTGAAAACAGTCACTGCCCTTTATTACGCTACCTCAAGCTGTTTGCAGTTCACTGAACAGTTGCCCAGTTTTGATCAGTTTTCATTCTTGCTATTTTCATTTCCTTTAGCAATATCTAGCTTTGCAGCACATGGTGTTTTCAGCTGGAGACGCCAAACGATCGATTGTTATTCAAATGTGCCATTCTTTCCTGCCCATATGCTCAGCTTTATTCAGTAAGTGTCAGTCATCGCCAAGGCTCAAAGGTTTCATTTCCTGTGATACACAAGCTATGAAGTTGGTTTTCTTCCCAATCCTGTTATTAGAGGATACTCTAGTTAACATAAGGAATGCACTGCAGACAGTAAAACTAGATGGCAGTCTACCAGACTGAGAATATCCTTCTACTTCCTTTCAAGCTTCTCTTTTTTTTTTTTTTTTTTTTTGCTAGGTAATCCTCTGTTGATTGTTTTATTGACTTGATAACTGGCTTTTTGTTTTCTGCTCAGTTTAGCTATGACCGTAGACGCTAGTATTTTAGGGAAGCAGAAAGGAGCCTGACTTTGGTTTCAGGAATGCGGACAGTCTTAATCTCAGTGGTGCTGACACCCTTTCTCCTTTCCAGGGTCTAGGTATAACATCATTCAGGTACCTCCACAGAAGTCAGACTGTAGTGACACCCTAGAGGGGGCGAAAGTGCTGTGCTCCATTGCTCCAATGGATAAGATGAAACCTTCCTACTATCACAGCTTTGGTAAGAATGCCTTCTATCTGAGACTCGGTGGATTTTGTCTGCTGTGAGGCAGAAGGGGCTGTTCACTGTCCTCTGCCCCCGAGATTTTTTATTGTCTCATTTGCCTAATACTGGGATGATATCTCCTTCCTTCTCTTCTCAGGAATGAGTGAAAACTACATCATTTTCATTGAGCAACCCATCAAGCTGAATCTGTTGCAGATTATCACTTCCAAACTCCACGGGAAAGCCATTTCTGAAGGGATAAGCTGGGAGCCCCAGTACAATACCTGCTTCCATGTGGTGAATAAGCACACCGGGGAGGTAGGTGGATCTTCGGCCTTTCCAGCAGATGTGCAGCTCTTGCTGGAATCTTAGATCCCAAGAGAAGAGGGCTGGGTAGCAGCCACAGATAACTGTATGAATCAATCCAGAAGTTACTGCACTGTAGGCTTTAAAAGCATGGGTGTAAGTTTATTAGAGATGGGATTACTTTATGCATTTTCCTCTCTACTGATTCATTTTTTTGCCAGCCCTAAAAGAACAGGCAGAAATCAGCAGTTTGGGATTCCTGGGACTGAAGGACAGGGACTGAAATGCAGTTCCCAAGTACTATGGAGTATAAAAAGCTCAGTCATAGTCTGGGAATGATGCTATAGGGATGGAGTCATGAAAGCAGGGAACCTATCCGGGGCTGCTTTACATCTTGGCTTTTCTTCATCTGGTTTTCCCTACTTATTGGCTTAAAGCAGCCATTCTGTAGGAACACAAGGGCACAAGACAAATCCCAAGGACTGACTGAGTGGGGGATGAAACGGGGAAGGAAGAGAAAACTCTTTGAGGTGTGGCTAGGATCTTTAGAGGGCAAATTTAGCCTCTCTTATGGTCGCTGTAGGTGCTGCCAGGGCAGTGGTACAGTAAGCCGTTTGCGACTTTCCATCAAATCAACGCCTTTGAAGATCACGGCTGTGTGGTCCTTGATCTGTGCTGCCAGGATGATGGAACGACTCTGGCTACCTACAAGCTTCAGAACCTGCGGAGGAGTGGGGAAGGTCTAGATCAGGTAAGATCTCTGCGTTTGTGTTGCACAGGATCTGATGGGGCCGCGAGCTGGCTGAGTTACTTTTCTGAAGGTTCAGGTTAGTAGAATGGAGAACACTACGGGGGACCACAAGGTGGACAGGTGAGCCTCAACTCTATGGAAGAACTGAAATTATGATCTATTGATATGTTGGTTTTTTTTTTTCCTTGAGTTTCCTTGAAACTTTTAAAACTGGTGAGTGACACAGATCCCCGTCAGCCTGGCAGGATGTACTTATATTTTAAAATCTCGTTTTTAATGATACTCATTTTCCATATCCCGGTGCAATAAAATTTTTCCCCCAAGAAAGTATGCAAAGTAAGTTTTTACATGACTGTTAAAGGGCAAAAGAAAAAGAAACTGTTTTAAGGCGAGAAAGCCAGCCTTTATTATATAAATCACAGAAACACAAATATCACAGAAACCTTTCCGTTGCTCCTCACAACAGCACGTACTCATAAATCACTTAATTATGTCCAGCTCTGTCAAAAACGCTATTTAAAGCCATCTAAGAGGCATTATTTTGCATAGGCCATACCTTGGAAAAGTGGGGGTGCTTTCAGTTTCACGTGCAGCAGATGTGTTTATTGGAAACCCACCGTACTGTGGGTGAAGGGCAGGCATGTCTACAACATGTTCAGACAAATGTGAACTTCCTCTCTCTGTGTTGAGAGCTGTCTAGAAGCAAGGCAGTTCTGATCTGAAAAGTGTACAGTCGTGTCCCTGGGGGGTCATTTTGTTCTGCTTTCTTTTGTTTTTGGTTTGTTTTTTTTTTTTTTTTTGCGAAGATGTGGTAAACATTAATTCAAGTACAGCATAGTGTTAATGTGACCATTTGCTCT
Organism: Rhynochetos jubatus; assembly: GCA_027574665.1. Classification (NCBI taxonomy): domain Eukaryota; kingdom Metazoa; phylum Chordata; class Aves; order Eurypygiformes; family Rhynochetidae; genus Rhynochetos; species Rhynochetos jubatus. The sequence goes on along the minus strand of CM050670.1, from coordinate 6,121,506 downwards.
GCAACCTGATTCCAGCTTTTGTTCAGCTTTCTCTGAGCTTGAAAGAGCTGTAACTTGTTCTGTCTGACAGTGTCCTGTCTGTATACACACACCACTGTAAGTCATTTCAAAACACAGTCTTAAATTGACACTGCACTGAAAGACTAAGGCATGCCCGTGCATGATTTGTCTGTTTTCCCCAAGTCATGCTTAGTGCTTTTGCTTGCTGACTAAACCATATTTTGTCTGGCAGAGTTCCTCAACCAGCTTACTGTGGCTACATAAAACATAAAAGCTTTGCAAATAGGGTTTCAAGATGAATACGTATGGTTAAAATGAAGTTTCACGTTGAACTGGTGAGTTACAGATAGAATCATAGAATTGTTTAGGTTGGAAAAGACCTTTAAGCCCTTACAAGAACTTGGTAAAACACATAAGAGAAAGAAGAGGATTTCAGGCGTGGGAGGCATGTCTGAAACTTCAGAATTGTTCCCAGAAAGGGCACTAAGCCCCAAATGCCACTCTTCTCTCTCCATCACCATAACTTTGTTGCCGTAACAGATTTATGATTCGATATCCCGAGCTTTCCCTCGTCGCTTTGTTCTCCCACTGGATGTGAATTCAGACACCCCTGTGGGGAAGAATCTGAACCCGCTGTCTTACACATTGGCAAGGGCTGTGAAAGATGCAGATGGCAAGGTATGTATTGAAGACTTAACGAACTCTTTGTGGCCGGGGTAAGATTGCGTGCAACACTTTTACCATCCTGTGCTATTACCTTCTCAGATCTTGCCCGCCAAGCAAGCAAGGTTTGGTCATTACTAAGACAGGACTTAGTGTTTTAGTACAAGGACTACCACATTGCCTTACATGAGAGAGCAAAGGCAGGTTGTGACTTGGCAAAAATGCCAAGGTAGATTATTAGCCCTTACAATAATTGGCCAAAATTTAGCTTCTTCATTGACAAGTTCTGGGTACAGCACTGCCCTTTGCTTCCAGCTCTGAACAGCCCTACAGAGTGGCACCCTGTGAGGGGAGTCATCTCTGTGTGTACATCTGAGTGCTGGACGTGGGATTTTCCGAGCTGGGAGTGCAGGAATACATGGGCTTGCTCCTGTTTTTCACATTAGGGTTGAAGCTTCCCAAGTCTGCGATGATGAGTCAGTTCTTTGGGTGAAACAGATAGATGATAGATAGAATTGCTGCTTCCACGTGCCTCAGTGCAACGTCAGGCTCATCTTTAAACACCTCCGCAGTGGTTGTGCAGTGGGTTTGTGGGACCATCAGGTCTGCTGCCCAGTCAAAGCTAAACTGGCACTTGTGTCATGCGTACTTCTTTTAGGTCTGGTGCACACATGAAAATCTCCACCCTGAGGGTTTTGAAAAGGTTGGGGGCTTGGAGTTCCCCCAGATCAACTACTCTCAGTACAATGGTAGGAAGTACCGTTACTTCTATGGATGTGGTTTTCGGCATTTGGTTGGAGATTCCTTGATCAAGGTCGATGCGGACACCAAGAATTTCAAGGTGAGGTGAAGTGACGTTATCTTTTTCCAGCAATGGGAGTCATTCCACTGAACTGGCCTTGAAGGTTTGTCATTTACCAGCCACTTTACTTGTTAGGGGTCTTCGTTCAAGTGGGTCTGAGACAAGATTCCTAATTTCATCTCTCACCTAGCACTTTATGAATGTGGCACGCTTACCAAACAGGAGAGGATATCACTCCAGGTTCTTAGAGAAAGGGTTGGATAAAGTATCATCTTCCAGGCCAAATAAGAGCCATCTCTTACCAGACAGTACAGAAAATACCCAGGTAGCATAGGCAGCTGGAGATAAACTGCCAAAGTATTTTTGACTCGGACAAGAAACAAGGTTTAGGATATTTCCAACGGCAGACACAAGCTGGGATTTTTCTTGTGTCCTCCTTAGGCAGGGAATAATGATCTCTAAAGCATTAAATGCTTATTAATCTGAGACTTCCCTAAAGGCTAAGAGAGTCAGGAATACTCAGATGTGCATTTTAATTGTTCTGCTCTGGATACTTACTTCGCCGTGAGTGCCCTCCTTCAGCACAGCTTCGGGGTGCTGGGGCTCTGCGTGCTCTAGAAGCAGCAGCTGTGCCCCCAGGTGGCGATGGGGACAGATCTCCTCTCTGCTGACATGGCACCTCTCTCCACACTGCCTGGACGCAACATGGTCAGCACTACGGTGGTGGGAAGGTGGCTGTGCTGCCTAGGATGGTGGTGTTTTCTGAGCATGTAGCTTCTGTCTGTGCCAGTGTAAACTGTTGGATGATGTGAGTAATGGAAACCCTTTCCCCTGCCTGTTTGTTTGATGCCTGGCACAATGTGCACGCAGTCACAACACTGGCACCATCATACTACTGGATTCAAAGGAATTAATGAAAAGGTTGAGCTATAGGTTTCTTGGAGTGCAGAGTATGCATGGGTATCTTTGTAGTGAGCACTTCAACTGGCAACTCTGCTACCTGTAGTAGACAAGAATTAATGAAATGCAACACATCCGTATGTTACTGTGCTTGCTAGATTTGGCAGGAGGATGGATTCTACCCATCAGAGCCTGTGTTTGTGCCAGTGCCTAATGCCACGGCAGAAGACAGTGGAGTCATCTTGTCTGTTGTGATCTCCCCCACTGAGGTAAGCTACGAGTTCGTCAAAGTCACATAGTATTAGGTATGCTTTCCGAACCACAAAACTGAATTTGAGGGTCTCTGGCGGGTGGTTCTAGCACAGTGCTCCCCAAGGTGTGTGCCTCTGCAGTTGCCAGGCACAGCCAGGTAAGCTTTAAGTAGGAGTGTACCTTGGAATGTCAGTGTTTTCTTGAGTGGCATCTGTGACTGTCAGTGCTCCTGGCCAACGGTCTTACAGGTTTAGTCTGTGTAGCCTGGTTGTACGTGACCATATGGCCTGGTTGTACATTTGGGCTCCCTTGTGGGTGACAGATGTAGGGGGTTAGGACAGTGGAATGAAGTTTGGGAATTCATTCCAGCTTTCTTTTCATCCTGCAGAACCAAAGTGCTTTCCTGCTTGTCTTGGATGCAGAGACCTTCAGAGAATTAGGGCGAGCAGAAGTCGCCGTGCAAATGCCATATGGGTTCCACGGCATTTTTACTTCCCACTGACTGAAGATCCTGCCACCTCCTGTAACTCAGAGGCAGGTCAGGCTCAGGAAGAAACCTCTGATTCCTTTTACCTCCCACCTTTGCATTATGCCCAGGATGAAGGAACTGCCTTTTTCTCTATACTGCTGTATCCCTGACAATATTCAGGAATATTCAGGTCTGAGGAAGGCAGAATCCTGTTCGCTCCAACAGCCCACTGCTTTATCTTAATTTTCTGACTATCGAGATAGACCAGTTAGCAGCAGTTCACAAAGGCTGTCACGTCCAAGGCTTGCAAGGGAGAGAGTGGAAACAAAGATGACCGTTACCTTTCCTTTGTAGCAGTGTGCTCTGAAGGGAAGAGACGATCGGTGCTTAGGGCAGTGATTTTGTCTGAGATGTGTAAAGCGGAAGGCAGGAGTAAAATCAACTAGCAACATACAGGCACAGTGAAGGGCTGTCATTTCGCCCCCATCGCATAAAGCTGTAATTGTAGTGCTTTTCTCTGTACACTAACGGTGCCCTCAAATAAAACCTTGCAAAATTTCTTCCTTTCTTTCCCTGCCCTCACCAGACCTGCAACCCAGACACACACCTTATTATGTTACATGATCTCATAGACACGCGTGGCATGTGCCCACCATGCTCCTGCTTAAACAACATCGCTGGATACAGCTCTGATGGCTAATATTTCCTGCCTTCCTCCTAATTTAATGAGCATGAAACATGCAGAACTCCATTGTGGCCTTGACATCCCTTTGCTCTGAAGCTCAGGAGATCAAACTCTTATGTGCTTGCTTCCTCATCCAGGCTCCTAAAGTTCTTGAACACTGAGGTGTAGGTGGATGGGTGTGTTGAGGGAAGCCCTCTGTAGCAGTTCACTACATGCTCTGCCTTTAAGGATGCTGTGAAAACTGAAGGCTTCCAGGAGAATGGATCCCACTCCTGGCTTAAGGACTTTTTATTCATTGTGAGAAGCCTGAAGAATGTTTTGAACCATTTCCTTGGGCAAAAATGAGCCCTTGTGCCCTAGGGTTTGAAGGAAAGCCCTTGCTTCCCAGCCCAGACAGAAGAGAACCAAATCAGAGCTCACTCAATCTACTCAAACAGCCCATCTTTGTCTACTCTGACCTTCTACACCTTCCTTACAGCTCTGGGGACAAGACACAGGGGAGAAACAAGGATTGCTGACCAGGGCTGCAGCAGGGTAAGGCAGAGGCTCATGCCAAAGCTGATCTCACAAAGCCACTAGATGGCAAACACCTCCCGTTGCTGGAACTCCAGCCCTGCCAGACCCATCTGTAAACCAGTGGAATTGCCCTCCTGTAGCCTGTCACACGCAGTGGGAGGGAACAAGCCCCAGCCAGGTCACATCCCCAGGGCTGGAAGCTGAGTGACACTAAGGAAGTGCTCATTGACGGTGGGTAGAGTTCTGTCACCACTGCTGCTCTTCTTTAAACGTTTTTTGTTGTCCTTGGTGAGGTGGGAAGGGGAAAGGCAGTGTCAGAGGTTCATCGAAACCCTGTATTAACTGCAACCAACCAGAGTATCCAAGCAGGGCTGTAGATCAGTAATGCAGGGGAAGAAAGATGCTCTGCAGTGCAAAGTCTGTCCTGTGTTTACAAAGCTGTGCTTGAGCAGCATGCAGTCCTAGCCCCTGCCTGTGTTGTGCGCACAGGCTGCACGCCACTACCTTAAGAACTGTTTTTTTTCTCCTGTTCCTGTTACACAGAACTCAGAGATCCTGCCCCGAGGCTTGGAGTTTTCCCACTCTGACAAAAACTGACGGATACACTATTATTCCTGGGGCACCAAGAATTTCCAGGACTTGAGGGAATATGCTGATGCAGTTAGCTCTATTCAAACCCTTGCAGCACTGAGAAATCCAGGTTCCACCCCCTCTCCCAAAGCTTCCTGAAAATCTGCTTGAACTCTGTGAGTGTTAGTACCAGACAGCACTCCTTCGAGCCTGCCAGGTTCATAACCATCCCAGAGGCCAAACTAGTTTGCCGGGATAGAAAGGGAATGGAGAGGCCTGGCAGCCCCTTCCTGCGAGAGGTGCAGGGGAGGGCTGCTGTGCACACTGAACTTTACCTAAACCTCCTCAAATCGGGCACATGACCGCAGAGCAGGGCATTCTCAAAGGTTTCACAACAGCTCCTCGGGTACCACAGTGCTGTGGGGTGGCCAGAGCTCGGTTACTTCAGGCGGGTGGGAATTAGGTCCATGACGTTTTCTCGGTCCCTTCAGGTGAGTATTGCTTTGCAAACCGCTTCCGTTTGGACTGCTCTGTGAACACCTTTCAAGTGCATTTAGAGCCCGTCAGCTTTTCTTGGCAGACCCACCCCTGTGCGCTGATGCATTTAGAAACACCCTTCTTGCAATTGCCCTAATAAAATAACACATGAGCAAGTCAAACTGTTGGCCTGCAGGTCAAACCATAGCTAACATTCCAGGATAAATGAGAGGATGAAATGCCTGGGAAGAGGAATGTCAGCGAAAAGACAAAAGGCAAGATGCGCAGATGTCACGTCCCTGACCTGGGTGTGCTCCAAACCCCAGCGCCACCCCGTAGCGTGCTGTTGGAGCTTGCGTGCATTTTTTTCGGAGCACATCTCAACGCATTCTGTTCCCAGGCCTCACACCCACCAGCTCAGCAGCCTAAAGAACGCTAACTTTGATGCGGTCCGAGGTAGTTTTTGCGTATGTTCTGTAGCGCAGCATATGGCCTAAGCCAAAAGGTTAGCTCATCGGTACTCAACAGCATCGCTCGCCCAGCACCGCTGGGCCAAGCACGCCCGCGCACAGGTGAAGAGCAGCGATTTGAACTGGGAAACGCAACGGGCTGTTTTCGGTCTCGTTCCCAGCTGCATCGCTGGCTCATACAAAGTCGCAGTTTGTGCGCAGGAGACGTGAGCTGGAGACTTGAGCGTTAGGGCAAGGCGGCGGCTGGGCGCGCCTTGGCCGGCGGCTCCCGCGGGCGGCGCTGCCGGGCTGCTGCTCCGCCACCGGCCCGGATGGAGGCCCGGATGGAGCCGGCCCCGCCCGCGGCGGCTCTGACATGGCGCCGCCCGCAACGCGGCTGGCGCGTCTCTCCCGCACCGTTTCCTTCAGCGCCAGCCACCGGCTGCACAGGTGAGCGGCCCCGGCCCCTCCGGCCCCGCCGCCCCGGGACGCGGGAACACCCGCGGGGCGCCCGCAGCAGCCCGGCTACCCCCCCCCCCCCCTCCCCGGGGGCCGCGCTCGGTGGAAAGGCACAAAGGCCTCTCCTACACCACAGGGGTTTAACGAGAACTGAAGTTTCGTTTTTAAATGGTACCAGTGACGCTCGCGGTTTGCAGGCAGCTTGCCGTGTCCCTAATCTGTGCCCTTTTCCCCCAAACTTAGAGATTCCTAAAGAGCGCCTTGACCTGAAACAGGCCTCAGAGCAGGCACTTGAATGGCCTTGAAGGGGAAAGTCAGGGATAGAAGTCATCCTTCATACTTCCTGGAGCTTCTGTGGGAAGCTGTGGTAGCTAATAATAAATAATAGTATGCGCAGTTTGCTCCAGGCGCTTCCTCCCAGGAGCCCAAGCGATTTGGCCGTATTCACACGTCAACAGCCGTTAGCGTTCGGACAGCGGCGGTATTAGGCAGTATACAAAACCTGCGTATATAAATACACAACCACGGCCAAAACCCCTTTTGTCAGCAGCTTTTCGTGGGCCAGCCCTCTGTGTCTGTTTGTGCGAACTAGTGGGTTAAATTTGGGAGGGTGAATCGATGGAAGAGCTAGGAAGCAGTCACGTTAACGCCACGGGCATCTGTAACGGATCCTGAAATGTCCTGTCTCTCGCAGTAAATCACTGAGTGATGAAGAAAACCTGAAGCTGTTCGGGAAATGCAACAATCCAAATGGCCATGGACACAACTATAAAGGTAAGAAGTTGACGTCCATGCTTACACGGGTAGTCAGGGACAGAGGCTGCTCTCAGGCGGGCTGGTCTGAATGCGGAATGATCCATAGCAGAGCTGGGCCGTAGTGTCTCAACGATCTGGTACGGCCCTTAGTGGCTGGTTTTGGGTTTTTTTTAGAATTAGAAGGAATCCTCAGCAGCTGGGGGGGTTGAACCATGGCATGGGTTTGGAAGCTATGAAGTTAAGTAGATAGTAAATACTTCAAGTGTCACTTCATGAATCAAATCTACTTGTTTATAATCTGCAAAATCTCAGTCTTTTGAATGAGCATTTTTCTAAGCAACAGACATGCGATTTAAACTGCTTAAACTTCATTTGAATGTTCTACTACCTATACCCTATGCACATGGAATCAGATCTCTCCTAATAAAGACCGATTCCCTGTTTAGCACTGTACTGTAGGTACCCTGAAACGTCTGCTGCAGAGCTACTGCTTTGCCTGGCAAGGCAGATTGCTGGGCTGAAGAGCTGTCCCTCATTTTAAAGCTGACTTGCATGCCCAACAGTTCCTGCTTTAGCGTATAAGATGTTCTCACTGTAAAAAAAAAAAATGCTGGGAAGCTAGGGAGATGCCGCTAAAACTGTCCCTTGGGTGGGGGGAGGGAAGAAAGAGTGAGAAGATGCTGAAGAGGCTTTTCCGCCCTGGAGGAGAAGCACAAGCAGGCTCAAATCACTTTCTATTTCTGTGAGCTCCCCAGTGAGCTGTGCTTCTGTTCTCAGCTCCTGGGGTTAGTGGGGAGGAATGCTGAGCTTGTAAGGATGATGTTTCCAAGTGGTTGTCTCTTTCGTTGAAAGAACTGGGTTGAAATGACACCTTGCAGTACTTGTTCTTAGAGAGTTGGCAGCCACTTCATCCCTCATTTTCCTTCTCTGGTATTCCATGATGTCAGAAGACTTAGAAGCTGACCCTGCATATTCTGATGGCAGGGGTCTGGTTGTTGTACGGGCACGTAGGGTATCTGCATTGGCCAGAATACTCTGCTGATGAAGAGACTCTGATCCTGGGTGTGCAGGGCACAGGCTGTCATAGGGAAAAGTCATGTAGTCTTATCTCTGCCTTCAAGGGACAGTGGTGTGTCCCTGGGCATCAGAACCTGGAGGATGACTTGTTCGACTTGCTGGCTGACTCTGAGTCATTACTCTGTATGGAGTGGCTACCCATTTTATAAAAACTGTCCCACTTCCAAGTGCTGGGAAGCCTGCAGCAGTCCTAGTGGAGAAGTGATGGGTGGGTTGTCCATTCCAGTCACTGCTGTGCGTTGTTGTTCATGGTGTCACTGTAACCTGGTGTTTTCTTCTTTTCAGTTATAGTCACTGTGCGTGGAGAGGTAAGTGTGATCAGCATGATTTTCCCATTCCTTAGGGTGGCAGGATAGATACCGTGCCTTCCACAGTACTGCAGTTCTAGCTCAGTTGCTAGGTTTCCCAAGGCGTTTGTGGAAACTCTGAACACGTCAGTACAGAAGGTTTTCCGTAATCACTGTCCTATTCACCTCGCCTCTAACAAGGATTTGCAGGTGACCATGTTTAATCTAAGCTTTGCAATCATCCTTTGGGCACGTAACTTGGTCTGCCAGAGCCTTACTGCAGAAGGTATAGGCTCTGCTCAGATCTGTGGGGCACCTTTGGGTGACGACTGAGCCACAGGGAGGCTTAGCACTTCCAGTAACTGATTCTCTCTGCTGTTTTATCAAGGTATTTTGCAGCAAAAATGAAAGGAAATTCTGCTGTTTGCAGTTGTTTTTCACCCTTCATCCTGGCACTGTTCCGTGTGTTCTTCAGAGCTGTTTAGATAGCACTTTGGTTTTGATGTTTTCCAAACAACTTTTTGAAGATTTCCAGTTCATAGGAAAGGGCGTTTCTCTTCAGGTCTGAAACTAAAATTTTAAAGCCTCTTCCTTCTACATTCCCCGAATATGCTGTGAACTACACAACCTGTTGTTGTTCCTGGAGCTGTGCCTTCTGCAGACGGGAGGGTGCCCAGAGCTCAGGCTGGTCTCTGTTTTGCCACTGGTTGTTCAACCCAGCAGTTTAATGCCTATTTTCCTGCTTATGGTCACGCTAGATTGTTTCTGGAAGACTGTTTCAGTGAGTTTTTTCTCCCTGGCGTTTTTGTGAGAGATTGGAACCACTGGCATTGTTTGTATGCTGTATCTAGCCTTTGGGAACGTCACAGGAATAGAATTAGAACTCAGTGTGTGGAGGTGGAAAGATGTCCTGAGTGTAGAGATATTCACAGCCTTATTTGTACAGGCTCACAGCAGCCTTAGTAGTAAGGACGTGTAGCTAGGCTGCTAATCTCCCTTTTGTTTTCCCTGCAGATTGACCCAGTCTCAGGAATGGTTATAAACCTGACAGACCTGAAAGAATATATGCAGGTACTAGCACTGTTTTCATAGACATCCCCTGGGAGAATTGGTTAGAGCTTAGCAATTTGTCTAGTACCAGAGTGGAGACATGGTGAGCTGATGATGGTAGGAAATAAAGAAGAAATGAGGGAATGATTGAAGACTAAAATGCTTTAGCACTCTGATGCGAGGCAGTGCCGTGTCTCCAGCGAGGAAGTTAGCAGGCGGATGTACGGCTCTTATCCTTTTCTTACATACTGTTGCCTGGCTCCATTCCCATTTACATGGTAACTGGAACCCCAACTCCATTGACCAACTGGGACAAGACTGTCACTGTTTTCTTTCTACAGGAGGCAATCATGAAACCGCTTGACCACAAAAACCTGGATAAGGATGTGCCGTACTTTGCTGAGGTTGTGAGGTGGGTGATGGGGACTCCTTCTGGTATTGGTTGCGGGGTCAGGGAACAATCTTCAAGGCTTAGTCCTACATCTGAAAGAGCAGCCTTAACACCTGTGTGTGTAACACACCTGGGACGCACACTCGTGCATGGTAGGTGCTGGGTGCCCTGCCTGCCTTCCAACCCTGCTGCCATGCAGCCTGCCTCACTGTGCTGGGCCGGGTGCAGGCCTTCCGGGGCAGCTGCTGTCCCACGTACCCAGGAAGGCACCACTCACTTGCACCTGAGGAGCCCTGTGCAGACTGGCACTTGTCACATGAGCCTGTTCTGTGGACAGCTTAGGAAGAGAGATATGACCTGTTAAGTAGACCTCGTTTCATCCATGTTTGCTGGCAGTGGGTCAAACCCCACTGACATTCAGGGTGTCATCACGTGAAAGCTGCCTGCATGGTTCCCTGTGGCCTTTAGCATCCTTTCTGGCCCGTTCTGGGTACAGCCTTAGATATCATTGCTGTGAGTTCTGAATCTGCTCGTGTTTCACCCTTAGCACCACAGAGAACGTTGCAGTATTCATCTGGGAAAACCTCAAGAAGCTCCTGCCTGTGGGAACTCTCTATAAAGTCAAAGTGTATGAAACTGAACAGAACATTGTTGTTTACAAAGGAGAAGAAACCATCTCTGAGAAGTGAAATGAGCTTAAGCTCAACTGGTCAGGAACTCTGCTGCGTTATAACATCAGTGGGTTACTTCAACCTTGCTCGCTGTACTTCCTACACCTAGATGTTGGTTATGTATTGGATAAAGACAAATACAGATGTTTCACAAGAATTCTTGCAGCAATCTAGCAATTTGGGATCTCAGAATTTGTTGATTTAGCTGCTTTTTCTCAAGACATTCCTGTTTTGCAAACACAAACCATCAAGCTGATGTGAAATTTACAGTTGTGCCATGTTAAATGAGGCAGCTTTCTAGAGAGGAGGTGGCTGGCAAAATCTGTGTTCCGTCCAGTCACAAAAGGCTTTGTTTTTTCTCTAATTAAACATTGATTTATGATTTTTAATAACCTGGCCTTCGGTGTTGTTTTGCTTCTTGATCAGGTAGAGAAACATTCTTGAGAATGAGAACTACATGATTCTCTCTTCTTTTTTCTTCTGTTTGATGTTCGTTTGGGGTTTTTTCTGTGCTACAGGTTTGTTTTTTCTTGTGGCTACCAGGTCTGTCTGTATAAGGAGCTGGTATAGGTAGCAAAATAGCTGTTCCCAGTCTGAACTGCGGAGCTAAAGAGAACAGTCTGTTGTTGAGAATCAGCTTGGGAAGCTGAGGAAACTGCCAAGTTGGAACATCGCAGCCCCAGTGGTGTCAGAGTGCCCTGATGCATGGCTGAAATTGGAAGTAGGGAAGAATAAACCCTTGAATACTGGTTATCCAGCTGGTGTCCCAGAGGTGCCACTCTAGTGAAGTTTTGCTGAGAGAACGCTTTTCACCTCAGAAAATTCTGGCTGATTTTGTCTCATTGTAGTGCCAGTACTTAGATACCCCATGGTGATATGTTGGCTCAGGGCAGGTACAGAAATACATCATCCTCACCTTGCTGAGGAGCCATCCCTGCTACAGGAGACTTTCCATTCTGCATCTGTTCCTGGGGAGCTGAAACAGGAGAGGAGGACCTGTGATACCTTGAGTCCCTATCCACTGAAGCCCCCTGAAAACTGTTGACACAAGCAGCCAGATCAAGCATGTTCTTCTGCGGGAAGTGTTTGAGTTCTGTAGGAAAAGGATCAAACTCTGTCTTTCTGGAGAAAGCAGTCAGCTCGTGTTCCTGCTGCGATGATCAACAGTTACTTGATGTTTTCATCATCAGAATCCCATACCAGGAAGGCCTTGTAGACAAAATACGCACTTGGTATGCATCAGCCGTCAGGGCTGCAGGTTCCTGCTGTCACTTGCACACTAGGAGATGCAAGACAGTTCAGCATAGGTTGTTACACAAGGCTGAGATGAGATTAAGTGAACACTAATTGAATTATTCTGAAGATTCCTAAAATTGCAGGCATACTGCGAAAGCTAATTGCTGGAAGAGGAGTGCACACAAGGCCAGTTAGGGTACAGTTACCGTACCATTCCTGTAGTTAAGAGCTTTAAGATCAACCTGTCTGTCCAGGGGCAGAAGTGATAGTACTGTGGTGGTTTCTCACATGAAAAACGTCCTGAAGAGTAACTAGATATGGCCATGAAGAACAAAGTAATGCATATAATTAAAAAAGTGATATCCGGGGTAATAATTCCCTTGCTTTACAAAGAAATCATGTATCTGAATAGTGGTAGCAAACAGCACCATTTAGAAAGGTTTGATCAGACGAAGGGAACACACTGTTGACACACTGTTGTCCCTTCTCCCCCTTTTTTTCCCCCAGATGTGGAACCAGTCAGCTTGCTTTTTTCAGCGTGGACTCTGGCCAGGGAGGTTTTGCAGCTGATCTGAACGCTAGTTCACTAGTGCCATGCGTCATTGTGGTTTGCTGAAATGCTGTGAATCGTACTGGATGATGGCTGCTGCTGCTGATTCGTAGAAGCGTTTGGTGTCTTCAGTGCATCGTGGAGGCTAAAACATAGCACGTGTGGTCTTTGTCAGGAGGGTAATTTAGCTGTGGACACAAAGCAAGCAAGCAAATGGTTACATCTGTATAGCGCAGCCCGTTTCTGTTACCAGCATGGAGTCAGGTGCTAGGCCAGAAAAAACCAGCCCAAATTCCTGGTCTTCTACTGCAATGCAACATTGCCCTGACCAAGTCCCACGATAGCGTGGGCATGTATATTTATTGCTGTGTTGCGTGCCAGAGACGTATGCATGTCCTTTATTCTGGTCTCTCCAGTTGAAATCGCAGCAGGATGCGAGAGATGGAAATAAACTGGTTGACTGGGGAGTGGCTTGGGTGAAGGGTCTTGGCAATATCAGAGCTGGAACTGTAATTACATACGTACCAAGAAATTGCAGTGTATTCTGTCCCTTCTCCTGCTTAGAGGGGTCTTGATCTTTGCAGGTGCGTGTGAGCTCCCTGTAGGGAAGTCTCTGTAGGAATCAGCCTCCAAATTCACGGGTTAGGGAGGGTTATATAAGGTGAGAATTAACTCATATAATTAAACATCAAGCATCTCTGTGCTGTAACTTAGTTACTGAGTGATGAAATTGTTTGAAGGAGAAGTCTTCAGGTGACAGTGGGGTCCAGGACAGCAATTTATAGATCAAAGTTGATCCCAGGAGGGCTACTGTGGGAGCAAGACTTCCAGCATTAGTACACATAAATGTAAATAGCAGTATAATGACACCAAGACCAGGAAAGTGCTGGGTTGTGTTTAGTAGAGACAAAGGGGAAGACCCAGTTCTGCCTTCTTGTCACAGGGAAAGATAAATCATCAGGTTATATTGGAGGGTAGTGCCAGGGCAGGGACTGAGTGAATGAGGAGCCTGGGCAAGAAGCTGGCCACGTCAGCCGCGTGTGCTGCACTTTGCTCAAGTCGTGTTCAGCTAACGTGACCATTTGGTTCTGCCAGCTAGAAGCAAAGCAAATTTTGAGGCTGCCCAGTTTCAAAGGAAAGCTGTTTAGCAGCAGCTCTTCTTTCTTACTAATTGTTTCTAGGGAACGTTTTCCCATTCTGCCTGACTGCAAGAAGAACAAGTCTTGCTCTTTTCTGTGCTTGAAACACAGTGACCACAGGAGGACTGTGGATTCAGCCCCAGCTTTTGCGGTGTGGGGAGTGGGAGTTGAGCATCTTCCCATGGTATCTGAGATTATGAAATGTCACAGAGCAAAACGGACACCATTACAAGGGTAAAATCAAAGCGAAAAGCAGCAGCTAGGACTGAGACTCCATCTTAGGTGCCGCTCCCTAGACTGCTATATATATATGGTTCATTGTAGCCCCAGCAATGACCAAGTTAATTAATAACCCAGACATTGCTTCTGATGAGGACATGGAGCCTCCTGTAGAAGCTGCTTCTCCAAGTCCAGACAACTGGCAGTATCGTACGGTTCCTGGACCAAAGTTCGTCTCTGTAACGTGGCTTCTTTGTATGTGTGCACAGTGCCCGGAAGGCGGCGGAGGCTGTGGGGGTGTTCGCAGGACCTCTGCCTGCTTTGGCGACCGAGACCGGCAGTGCCTTGCAGGGAATGAGAGGTTGAATGTAGCGACAGGGAACCCCCAGCTTTGTTGGGCGAGAAGGTGGGGAAGGTTACTGTGGGCTGTCAGGAGAGAAGGAGCGGCTGTCGGTAAGAGCTGCTGAGCTGCCGAGAGAGGGCCCATCCCTGTCTGCCCCAGAGCCGGAGGGCTGATTTGCGGCCTAACAGTTTCCTAGCTGCTCACCGCGTGGTCCTCATCTTCCAGGGGCCCTGCCTGGGGTGGGTGTCTGCAGAGACACAGGCCAGAGACGGGAGCAAGCCTAGGGGCCCTCAAACATAGTTCCCTGCTCTGCAGGCAATCATCATTGAGGCTGTCCAGTAATGGATCAAACCGTACTTTAAAGCTCATTAGGATGTTTGCTCCATCCCTGGCTCTAATTAGCAGAGGTCTCTGTGCGTGCAGTGGGGAGGGTGACTAATTGGAAGTAGAGCATAAGGCCACGGGGAAAGTGGTGCTAGTCGAAAGAAGTGAAGCGGTTACGTTTTGTGGTTCTCTTCCTGCAATGAGCATTACTTGTCCTGTGTACTCAGTGAGGCCAGAGCCTGGCAGAAAGAGGGTGTGATCATACCACATTCGTACAAGGGAGCTGTTTTATGGCAGAGCTGTTTTCAGATGTTTGCATGCTTTGCCTCCTCCAAGGTTCTTTTTATTGGTGTGGGTGTGGGTGTCCGTAAGTACAATAGAGTCATTAGGATGGGAGGTAAAGCAGCGCTTACTGTACCAGAGGTAGGTTGTGTTTATTCAGACACTCCTGAAGCACTGGTTTGAAAAACTCAATGGCTGCCCTCAAAGTTACATAGAAACGTCTGTGGATGTGGCAAAGGACTAGACAATGCGATCCCAGGATTAGGGGCTTCTGAGCCAAATGTTTCTGCTTCAGGTTTGTAGGTATTGCCAGACCCTCCGCTATTATTCCTGTCCCTCCGCAGTGGGCTACTGAGAAAGTAAACATTGCCATATTTCCTCCAGAAAGGGGTGGGTGCAGCCAATAGGAGACCCAGGGCTAAAACTACATCTTGTTCGGCAGCAATGGGATTTTGGAGTGATGTAAATTAAGGAAATAACATTTAATCCTGATTGTTGGGATACTCCCAGAAAGAGTGGTGCACTTCTTTCTCCTATATCTACGCTAACATACATTAATGAGATTGAAATCTGTAGTCCAAGAAGTTGGGGGGTTCTGTTGATTTTTTTGGGACAGTGTGCATCACCTGGGATAGCACAACAGCTGTTGAAAGTTCAGGAACTACAGGAAGTCAGTGGAAGAGTGGGAAAATTTCTAACGGAACTTTATCCATTTGCTGTAATCACACTCTTAATTATTAATCAATGTTTTAAAGCTCAGTACTTCCAGTAACAGATTCCTACTCATGGTTAACTCAAAATTTCATAGATGTGTCCTCAAGAATTGAGCCTCAGCGCTCATCTGACACGCCCTCAGCCACTTCTCTACCTCTGTAGGTGGCAGAGAAGTCCCTGTCAGATGCCCTGTCGTTGACTTTGTACCACCCTCCATCTGGCAGGCTCTCCCAGAGGTTGCTCCAAATGAGCAGGGCAAGGCTCTGTGCTGTGCTGCAAATGGAACTGAGTGATTTACAGCACAAGAGAAAAAAATATTGTTTGTCCTAGGCTTGCTTCAAACCATGGATCACACTGTCAGTCCCTCTCTGCTGCCTGCTATGGAGTCTTTCAACCAATGACCCAGAATTTCCCCACTGTGAGACCCAGAGACCGTCACAGGAACAAAGACTGAACTAAGTCACCAGCTCTTGTGTCCTGGATGAATTTGAGCTAGCAGAAGGGAGCCTGGATCTGAGAGACCACAGAGCCCCAGGTCCAGCAGGCCTGGCTGGCTGCACCAGTGAGCCCCGGCCTCCCAGCACCACAGCAGTGCACTTCAACACTGGCTGCTCTTCACGGGCAGCTCTCTGCTGGGTGCTGGGAACGGGCCAGGGGGACAGACTGTCGTGTTTTCATGTACCTTCCTCACATCATGACCATGCATGAAAGCGTTGTGGCTTTCTCTGAAGTGAAGACAGGCTAGAGAGCTGGTGTTGTCCTGTATCGATAACTCATTTGTCTCCTACATGCATCCACACGGCTGTAGGACCTCGTCGGTCTCTGCCATACGTTTCTGCTGCAGAGCTTGCAAGTTCAGCAAAATACTTGACATCTGGATCCAGATTGTGTGGTGGAGGGGCTCCGCGATTGCCTTTGGGGCAAAAAAGGAAGATGCAGGCAGCTGTCCTGGTGGCAGGGCCAGATAACGTGGCCTGTTCTTGTCTCTTGGGTCATTTAGCTCTGAGTCACAGGAGGGTCTTGCTTTGCTTGCATTTCAGGGTTGGAAACTGAGGTGATGCTAGTTCTTTTCTTAGTGTTATTGACAGCTACTGTGTTTGGCTTTTTTAAAGATGACTATTAATCTACAGGAGTTTCACATGATTTAGTCTCAGCAATGTCTTTTACCCAATGATGGGAGCTTCTTAGGTCTACAGGCCTCACCCTTATTGCCCTTCCTGCTCAAGCAAGGGAATTTCCCTATGTTGGGTTCAAATTCTCAGTTGGAATGCAGTACCCTTTTCCCTCCTTTTCCTGGTCATGTTTGTGAGATAAGGGAAATTAGACCAGGGATGTAAAAGGAAATACTAGTATTCTCTGCTGAATAGTGTGCAAGTTAATGAAAATGCCACTGATGAGGTTTATCAATGGGACAAAACCAGCGGTATGCCCCGTGCTCACAGATAAAATGGTAAATGGGAGTTGCCACGAGGATATTTAAAAGGAATTTCGTATGTATTATCCAAGGCAAGGAGCTGTTATCTACGAGATAGATGTATCAACAGTGAGATTCAAATTAAACCGTAGTTTATAGCCCTAATTAGAATTTTATTGTGTGTCCTGCACTGCGATAGCAAAGATACAACATGTTCAGATCTCTGCTAATTACCCTGCCTGGGAAACAGATACCACTTTTAATAGCTGGACCCTAAAAATGTATTTCTACTAAATTCTGCAGAAACATCCCAGGCACTCCAGGCACTAGGTGGTTAAAATTTCATCTGTGATATTGTGCTTGAGACTTCTAACTTTACAAACCAACCCCTCTACAACCCATCAGGAAACAGGAAATTCGGTGGAGATTAGTATGAAACAAGTCAAAGTTTACACTTGCATTGAGAAGCCTAATGGTATGAGAGGGAGGAATATCTTGTCTGGGATGCAAACCATGGCTTTTAGAGATAGATAAAATTTGAACAAGCAACAGAGTTGGGTAAGATGCTCCCACTTTAAAGCAAAACTAGTCTTAGCGAGGAAAAAAAGGCCATGGCTCAGGGGAAGAAGGGGACTGATCTCTGGAATCAAGTCACCTTGCGTTGGGTCCAAGGATAGGTGTATGCAAATTCGCCACTGCATACTTCTCCCTCCTTGAAACAGAGCCGAGCACAGCACTCGTAGGTTGCACCTGTCTTGGTTTGTACCTGTGCCTCTGAGCTGCCAAACGCATGAGTGCCAGCCAACGTGGGCTGATGGGTAGCGTCAGCTCCGAGCAGCTGCAGAAACCAAAACGGGCTAAAGAAGATGGCTGGAGTGAAGACAGGGCGATCCAGTATCATGCCTGCCTTTTGGGAGAGCAGACCTCTGAAGAGAGGAGGCCCAGTGGGCAGAGCAGGGCACCCGTACCCCCACGTAGGGCTGAGTACAGGCAGCCAGTCCCTGCCCCGGGGGACAAAGCACTGAGAAAATGGGACAGTGCCGAAGAAAGGATCAGATGCCCAAGGCAGGTGGAGAAATTAAGTAATTAAGTGGTTGTAGTTAGTATTTCCAAATTCTAAAATATTTCTAAATACCAGCATTTCCAAACTGCACCTCTCAGTTTATCGGTTTCCTTCCTGGCTGAGGGGGTGCAGAAGTTCCGGAGGAGAAAGCGAGAAAGAGCCTGTGTGTATGTGTCTGTGTGACTGATGCTGGGACCAGAGTCTGTAGGGACAGCCCAACCCTGACCCTGAGCACTGGAGCTGCATCTCAGATGTTGTTCTGGGCTGGCCTTACACCAATAACAGGAAGGACAGAGCTGGTTCTGATAAGCATGAAAGCTAACACTGCTCTGAGTCCTTCCTCCCTTGAAATTGTGTGTGAGCAAATGCTCTTTGGAGGAGGACTCTGAATGCAGACCCTGGAGGGGTCTGATGCTGGCAGAGGAGGATAATGGAACATGGGTTGAAAAATGTGGGTGACAAAAGCAGATCTGTGAAGCAAGACCAGCTTGTTGGCATGGCTGTAACAAATAAAAGACAGGTATTAATCAGAGCTGTCCAGTTTTAGCTATTAATTTCTCAGACAGTTCTGTAGGAAGAAAAAAATCCCTTTTAAACCACACCTGATGTCTGAATGCCTGAGAATTACAGATGGCCAGGGACAATTTCTTCCTGTTGTGCCCAGCTCCTGGGTTAAGTTCTCAGGAATATGAAGGCTTCTCTACTGTCGGGCTGTCAGTGCTCTGGAGTGAACCTTTCATCACTTGGTAGAATTTATTCTACAGAAATGAGGGCTAATTGTAGGGAGATCGCAAACTCTGGGCTAGTCAGGCCAGGTTAAAGCTAGATCTCTCATCCATGACCATCAGAATACTGTTATGATGCGGAGCTCAGTTGTCTGAAGAGGAAATAGCAAGAGGATTAGTGGGGCTGGAATGCCGCTCTGACGCTACCCTCTAAAAAGCCTTCTGGCTCACCCTGTAGAGGATTGCAGCGTACAGGCCTCACCTTTATTTGTGTCTTTATGTGCTCATCTGTGGGGTCAAAGCAAAATATTTCACAGTATTCAGAATTATTTCACCCCCCACCCCCCTCACCACATCACAATGAAGCCAGGAAATAATGTGAGGTGCATTTTTATTCCTTAATTTATTTAGATTAGCTTAAGAAAAAATTACTTTCCAGAAGTTTGAAAATTCCTAAATAAACAGTATCCATACAAAAATACAAACAAAATAATAAAATCAAGACATTCAGTGACCCGTATAATCTTGCCCTGCAGCAAAATCAAGTTGTTGATTACAAAATGAGAATAAAAACTACCCACCCTGCCATTCCAGAAAACCAGAAGAAAACCAGAGAAACTTTATAAGGCATCCACTGAAATAACAAAATTTAGGGGATGCTGGACCAAATAACAATACGGACCATAAATCCCTGAGGCCTGGGTCTTTATGGAGGACACCCTGCCAGCAGGATCTCCAGCTTGTCCTGTCGAGGGGGTCTCCTCCCCATGCAGAGGGTTAGTGGGCACATTTATTTTCTCTGTGCTTGCACTAGAGCTTTGAAACCGGCTGAGGCATGTGAATCCGAAACCCATAATTTCCCCTCCCAGTCTCAATTCTGCTTCCAACAGTTGGTGAAATACACTGTGGGGGGCTGTGCCAGACTGTCATTGGGGCATGTATGCACACACACACACAAATGCATCTTTGAGCTTCTCAGCAGACCCTGGTACCCTGATGAGAAGGCGGCCTTTTCCCTCTCAAGCATTTTCATGCTTTTTTGGGCTTCACAGAACCCCACGTGAGGAGGAGTTAATTAATGCAGTGTTCCTTTGTTAGACAGGGTCTGCTCTTCACCATGTTATGCTTTTCTAGCTGAAAAGCTAGAACAGAGTGATCTCTGATTTGCTATGAAACATTCCATCTTGCTGAAATTACTGGCCCTGGGGGAGGGGAGTAAGGGAAGGATCAGCTCTGTGGTCAAATAGACCTTTATAATTTAATGTTTCTACAGTTACCATCCTGAGGTACAGAAGAAGTGAATAGCTTTCCTGAGTACATCAGCTGCCTGCCCTCCCATGCATACCACAAGCAAGGAGGAAAGGTACAGCACAGCAGGGTCATCTCTTCCTGACTCCTAGGAGAGCAGTTTGTTTGTGGCAAGGAGCAGCGGCAACTGAAGGACAGCTGTGAAGAAGGAGCTGCTCTGAACCATGGAGACGGAGTTGGGGGTAGTTGTTGGTGGTGCTGTCGTTGTTTCTAGTTCTGAAATGGAAGGAAACCCCCAGAGTTGATTAGAAGTCCAGAGGACCAGCTGAGCTACAGACCTACTCCAGGAGGCTGCATTTAACTCTGTTTTCTCAGAAAGAAGGGGTCAAACCCATGGTGGGGGAATGGGATGTCTGAATACATCCACTGACGTCAGTATAGGCTCGAGGCTCCTGGATGGCAGGAGGTTCTCTGGAGTACCAGGAACATTAACTGTGATGGCAAAGCCACAATTTCCAGTTTGTATCTGCATGACAGAGGGGGATAAAGCCTGTGCCAATACCTGCAGAGACAGATAAGCCTGTGGCCTTGTTTGTAGCTGTTTGAAAAGGCACTTAAAGCAGAAAGGAAGCTTGTAAAAGTTTTAAGTTCAACATAACCTGAAAAACCTTTAGCTAGCTCCGGCACTCCAGTGTCTTTGCCTTGTCTCCTGACAATGGGAGAGGTGAGATACTCTTCAGCTGGAGGGACAGTGAGCCCATCTTACCCCTCTCCCAAAACACCAGAGCACAGATGAAACCCTGCTGTTTGAACTGCCCCGCTGCAGCTTATTTACCTGTGGTGAGAGTCACAGTCTTGAACGTGGCCATTTTATTGGCGATGATATATGCCCTGTGGAAGGAGGAAGAGAGGGGATATAAAGGGACATTAAGAGCAGATGAAGAGACAGGAACTATGAAGTCATCCTGAGCTCACTTATATTGCCCTCCAGCCGTATTGCTCTTTTTTTTTTTTTTCCTCATGATGCTTTGGCTGCTTTACTGCCCTTCTCTGGAAAGGGTAGGACTGCCTTGTAACAGGGTGGCATTCTACTGCGACCATCTGCTCCTTGTAATTAGAATCACTATTGTCATGAACCGTCACAGATAAGTCCAATCAGGCTAATGGCTATGGTCTCCTTTGACAAATATTTCCAGCTACATCCCTACTGATGTGAGCAAGTCTTTAAACTACAAGACTGTCTGTGGGGTGATCTGGCTTTGCAGAAAATATTTCCTTGGTATTTTCAAGAGAAAATCTGGAGAAGGCTCATGAGGTTTGTTTCAACTCCTGCTCTAGAGCTGGGCTCTTGATTCTGGGCGTTGCCAAGAGCTTACAAGTACTGTCTCGGCTGAATACTCAGAGGTGGAGTGTAGTCTTACCTTATTTCTATGTAAGATATGTTACTGTCTGGAGATGTCCAGTTTGCTGCTTTCTGAGTGGCATTTAATATCGCTGTGTCGATAGAACTGCAGTTGGCCTTGCTTGTCACCTCCCATTCTCCAATGGAGACATTTTGTGGGGATAAGGCTTGCAGTAAATACTCGGTCACATTCTCGCTGTCAGTCAAGTTTCTGTTGTCACTTATTGTAACTGGAAACAAAGCAAGTTAGACAAAGTAAGTTGTCTGTCCTGTAAGACAGTCATCTCCAGACCCCGTGCCTTCAGGGTTTGCAGCCAAGGAAGTATTTGCAGTGCTCTCTGTGTGACACGAGTGCAACCCTGCAAAGGGAAGGTGATGTTCTACTGTCCTCCCCCAACCACAGGAAGAAGAACGCCCTTCTCTCCCCGCTTTCCACCCTGCCCAGTTGGGGAATAGGGTAGGAGGAACTCCTCAGTCACCAGATTCAGCCCCTGCTGTGGTGGGTACCATATCTGTAAGCCAAACTAGACCTCCTTGTGAATAAATCTCTTCTGGATCCCATGACGGGATGGAAAATGGCAGGGGTGGAAAAGCTAAAGCGGACAAGCTTTTGGGCAATCAGTTCCTGCTTTCAGCCCACAGCTGAATGTGCCAGACACCACCCTTTCTTCCCCACGTCCTTCCTCCGGGTTGCTGTTTCATAGCTGTGACTAGTCCGCACGGTGTTGCCGTGTGTCATGCTTTCGTTGCAAGCAGAAGTGGGACAGTAAGCAAATGAAGCAAGAGGGTCTGCGCGCGGGGGGCGGGCGACTCCGCAGCTGTGCCTCCCGGCCCGGGTTGATGCGCGTGCTGTGTTGCCGTGGCCCTCTCGGCCTTTAGAACCCTCCAGGTCAGGAGTGTTTCAAATGAAAGCTGCCAAGAAGCTACTGTCAGAGGCTAAAGGAGCTGATGGGAAGCAGTAGCCAGCATCAAGCTTGAATTCTGTGCTCAAAAATGCAGTAACAGCAGTGAACAAAGCACCTCTATATTAAAAAACCAGCCACCTGCAGTGGGTGCTCCTTGGGTGAGATCTGAAGGATCTACGCCAATTCACACCAGCAGACTACCTCCCTCCCTTGCAGGAGGGGATCAGGATGTCTCTCCTCCACTATTGTCTCGGGATTTAGGCTTTGCTGAACCTCTAGGCAAAGGGAGGTTTGTTGTGAGGTCTGGGAAACAGGGTCAGGCTGCCGTTTACTCTGCGGCTACGTTCTTTGTAGTATTGAAAGCCATTTTCTACGGTTGACATTGAATACCTGGCAGCATCCAAGTAACCTCTTCACCCTTGTCTTTACAGACATTACCACTGAGAGGGGCAAATTCTCAGGAAGTAGGAAAGGGAACAAAATGATGAAACAATTTCCCCCCCCCCCCCAGTTCTGTGTTTTCAAGAATATTCAAGTCCCTGTATACAAGTTTAGGCAAAAAAAAAATTAAGAGAGAAAAAAGCATCCTAAGGAAAGAAGGAGAATTCCGGACCCACCCTGTAGACGTGAACATGACATAGGAACAAAGAGGTAACAACCGGTGTCGTTTACCTGTCTCCTGCCTGAAATAAGAAATGTTAGACCTCACACATTTTAAACCCATCCGAGAACACCCCAAGACTCACGAAGCCTGCTGGGTTAGGGGCAGAGGAGACGCGTTGCTGTGCAGTGTGAAAACTCTGAGATCCAGACAGAGGTGGCTTACCTAGGTAGGTTGTGTTTGCCTTGTATGCCTTAGGTGTCACCATTACTGTGAAATTGCTTGCAGCTGCATTCATGAGCAAATCACAGCTCGCTGTCTCTGCATATGCTGGGACGATTAGTGTCCACATGAAGAGGAGTTGCACCAAGAAGAGGAAAGTTGCCATGATCCACTTTAATATCTCTGCTTCATGCACCTGCAGCTGGGAACTGAAAAAGTCTCACACTTTCCAGCCTATTTATACTCTGTTTTTGATGAGGTAAATGCAAATATGTCCTCCTCCCCATCCAGCTCACATGTACACACCCCTGATGGGAGGTTTCACTCATGCTTTTAGAGATCACTTCCTTCTACCTGCTAGCCTCTTGAGTGATTAAAATAAAGGGGTGACCATTTGCGAGGGATTAAAATGGACAGCGTGCATGTCACTCAGGAACCCACGGGCTGGAAATCAAGTCTCTGCAAGCCTTTGAACACTCTGTTGTTCATGCTCATAGCCCCTGTAACTTCTGGATACGTGGAGGAGCATCTGCAGTCCTGTTTCCAGTCCCGATCCAGGCTTTTCTTAAAGGCTAAACAGTTCCAGGAAGTGTGGGAAACCCATAATTTTGGACATTTCCTTGTAGAAATGTCCAAATATAGCTGACTTATAGAAGACGAAAGCTGCATAGTGAAGGGCCAAGAGCCTGTGAAAGGCTGTCTCACTGACTATGGACCATGACCCCCTTTCACAGCACTTCACTGATGAACACAGCATGTTCTTGTTAGGGGGCATGTCACTTACATGATTCTTCTCGAATGGTGACCATGACGAGTCGTTTTGGCTGTACTCAAACAATATTCTATGAAAAAAAAAAAAGATCAAATTTCTCTTTTCAATCCTTCCTCTTGCCTGGATTTCCCCATTCTCCCCTGCAGGCCATTGGCTGGGGTTTTCAGAAGCTGATTTTGCAAGTGCTCTTTGAGCCGTTGGGGTGGTGCTGATGTGAGGTGAGTTATATCAGCGCTGGTGTGAAAGGGAGGACTTCCCCATTTCTTTGAACAGGAAGGGTTCCTCCTGCATGCCTTCCACCTTACTGGGTACGGATCAACAGGTACAGTCCAGAGCGAAACCCAGAGCGAGTGACACCCAGTAATTAGAGATGGTGATGATCCTAAATCAGTTCTCCCGAAACAGAGATCGCTCCAGAAACTGTTCCCAGTGCTAATTCCAGCGAGAGCAGTTATTTCCAGCAGTCAAAATGAGCAGTACACTGAAGGCATGGGTACTCCAGGTGAGTTAGCTCCTCAAAACGGAGAAGGGTATGTCCTTTCGTTCCCCCTGTCTGCCTTACACTTGCAGACATATCGTTGGCAGCCCACAGGAAGCGCCTGGAGGCATTTTTTATGCCCTGGTTCTGTAGTTTTATCCAAGCCCACCTCATCCGCTTCGTCTCAGGCTCTGCTGAGTCACCCGTGTGATTGGGCAAGTAGGAGGACTGGATTTCCCTCCCCGTGCCCATCTTCTCTTTTTCCAGCCCCAAAGCACCTCGCCCAGGCAGGCCTCAGCCCTGCCAGGTTTGAAAGAAGCTGTTGTGTTACGTGTTTCAAATAAAAGGCGAACAGAAGTGGGAGAAAAAGGGCAAGGGCAAGACACGGAATGGGTGAGATCAGGACAAGCGGAGCAGCAGCAAAGAGGCCAGAGAAAAAGAGGATGAGATGATACAAGTTCAGTAACACTAACAATGGTTGGAGGTAAACTTGACCCTAATGCAGAGAGTTTGGAGAAAATGAGAAACTGAGCTTTTCTGGCTCGTTAGGTTCACAGAACCAAATCCTGCAGGGCCTCATTTCCTTGTGCTTTCCTTCCTTGCCTTCTGCCCTACTGGGAGCTTCTCTGGGCAGTGTCTGCAGCTCCAGCGATGCCCAGCTGAGTTCGGAAAGGCGCTGCATGTCCTTCCCCAAGCAGGAGAGAGTGCTCCAAAGGGACTGTAAGGCTGCAAGTCCCCTAGAAATAGGAACTGTTCTCCCCCACTTGCTGCACAACCTTTTCTGCAAGCACCTTAAGGAACATGGAAAGTAAGACGGCAAAATGAGAGCAAAGGGAGTGGGGAAAAAGCAAATAAAAATGCAAGCAGAGGATTTTACAAGCACAACTTCTAATGCTATTTGCTCTTGACAGTTTCATCTGAAGTCTCCTTGCAAAACCTCTGTGCCATCATTCAGTCTGTGAGGATGACTCAGTATCACGTCACTGGAACAAACTGTGTGGAAAATAGATGTGTTTGCCTCTCAGAGAGAATGAATTTTGGAAAGGAAAAGGCAGGATGGGATCATGTCACATCTAAGGCTCTGCCACCAAAACTTACCCAGGGCAAAGGAGATCTTTGTAAGTGAAGATGGAAGTGAAGATGTTGATGACATGATGTGCGCTCAGTGGGGCTTTTCAGTTTTATTCCTCATTGGTCCTTGAAGAGGTTGAACTCACTACAGGAAAGCAGGAGCCGAGGCCTGCCGTTGGGAGGGGGTATAGCCAGAAAGCTCTGTCAGGAGGAGGTCTCTGGGAAGAAATAAAATGAATATTCTTAGCCCACAAGGTGACTTCATGGTCATTAATTTAGTGAGGGATAAGCCCATGTAGTGAAGCAAATCAATTGGGTGTGAAGAAGTCCAGTGGAGGCAGGACAGGCAGTAGGAATTATTTTGGGAGAGTCACGTGTGTGTCACAAAGAGGGATTTAAATCACAGGACTCAAGGTATCTGAGCTTCCAAAGTACCCAAAATATAGGGCCAGCAGGAGCCTAGCACACCTCATGACACCTCTGGCGGTGACAAAAACAGACCCTGGGGAGGGAAAGCAGGAGCTGGCCCCTTCCAGACTGGCAGCTCTAAAGGCTGGTTTGCGGATGCCAAAATAAATACAGCCTCTGGGTAACAAGCAAACACTGAACTCCCCAGCCACACTTCTAAACCACAGTTCCTCAGTAAATTCAAGGATCCTTTGGAAATGATTTAGGCGTGTTTCCCCATCTCCCACCCACACTACAGGTGCTCACACTACTACCATATGAATTGATTTGGGGTTTATTCCCTCTTGGCCAGCAGACAGCAGTTATTCTCTTGTCTGTCTCCTTGCTAGCACAAGGATTTGCTTTTCCTGCAGCAAATCCATTCCTTTTCATCTTCTCCAGAGTTACATGAACCTTCCTTTTTGTGGGAGGAGAAATGGGATCCCCAGGCAAACAGCAGCACCTTGAATTCAGTGCTCTGCTTCAGGAACGGAGGTGAAACCCTTCAATGTATTGGCTGAGAGTTAATGGTCTGGAGAAGACCAGAAACCAGGAAAGTGAAATCTTTTCCTCCTGCATCCAACTGAGTAGGAGATGGCACGTGAGGGAGGTGTCTGTGGCAAAGCTGCAGCGGTCTTGAAGAGAATGAACAGTTGCATGCAGCCACCTGCTTTGTAGCATGGATATGTTGAGTCACACCTAAACTGGATCAGGCTGTCTCTCTGGCACTGTGGTTGCAGCAAGCAAAACCATTTAGGTCAAGCAGAGGCTAAGCTAGGGCCAGGGCAGGATGCTGAGGAAAGAAAGGAACAAAGGCAGCAGACACGGAGAGTCCTGTGTATTCCCTGTTGCCATGCTGGATGGGACAGTCTGGTCTGTCCTGCAATGACCCTGTACAACGGGGCAGCACAGCCTTGGTCCCAGCACAACACTCCCTCCCCCAGCTCGGGCATCCTCTCCGCCTGGCTGCTGGCCCTGCGTGGCAGATGGGGACTCTGCCCAGCTCAGCGCACAGAGACGTATATTTGCTCTGAGCTCCTCTACACGGGTTTATTGGACTATTTGCTGTGCACGAAGGACTCGAGGCAGTTGAGTTTTAATGGCCTGTTTTGCAAACAGCGTGTTTTGTAAATGTAGGATGTTTTTCACTGCTTGGACTGCTGAGCTGGCTTTAAGGATTGCCTATCCTGCTCGTGGCGTGGGGCAAATTACCACTGCTGGGGTGCACTTGGCACCTCTGCTCTGTCCAGGGGCTTTGGAGCCAACGCTCTCACAGCAGTTCTCTGCAGCTTCCAGGAAGCTGGTGGAGGGCCCTGCCACACACCATCTCCTGCCTCCAGATAGGAGAGGAAAACAGGGAGGGAGGGAGTAGGACAGGCAAGGCCTAGTGGCTCACTGGAGTTGCACACTGGATGCAGAACGCACTTTGCATCAGGAGGGAGCTGGGAGGCCGCCAGTCCCCACACATGTCCCAGGTTTGCTACAGGGAAACACCTCAGTCCTGGTCCTTTGCCGGCTGGGCCCTAGGGGTGTCCCTGGCATTGGATTTCCCAAAGAAAAACTGCAGAGGGAACCTTCAGTTTTAAGGCACTTTATCCTGGTGCGTTAGCCCTGAAGGGGCTTTATCCAAGCTTGGATAACAAAAGGTGGATTGTTCTCTGCATTTGCCTTTGAAGCACAAGGTCCTGAAAGCCTCCTTGTCACCTCCATCAGAATGGCTGTCCGCTGCAGGGAGAGGGAGGGCAGGTTTGCTCTGGCAGTTTGCAAGGGACAAATCTGGTTTGAAGGACAAACATTTTGCAAAAGGGCACTTCCCTAAAGTGAGCAGTTTAACAAGGGAATTTTCCTGCCTGATCTCCATTGCTGCTTTGTACTTCCTCATGCAAACTTCTAGCCATTTGTCCCCTCCTCCAGTGGGTTTTATGGATACAGATTCCCATTGTGTTGGCCTGCCAGCCTGGCCACCTCCTCAGACAGCTCCTCCTGTTCCTGCCCTGAACCCACAAGATGCTTCCTTTCAGAAGCTGGGAGGCGATGCAGGGTGGGATTGCCTGGGGAGGCAGGGAAAAGTAGGCAGACCCTAGTATGTCTTGACCTATGAGACAAAACATGCATGAAGTTACATCCCATCATGCTGGAGGCAGGGCCTGTTGTGTGTCTGTATGCGTAGTGCTTGGGTAAATGGAGCCTGGTCATTCTGAAGCAGTGGGATTGTCACATCCTTATGCAAATGGACACTGTTTGCTCGTGCTAACCTGCCTGAGGCAGAAAGGTGAGACAGCCCAGGTGCAGGAGCTCTCCTGGCAGCTATGCAGAGATCACTGCAGATTTCTTGTTTTGCATGGTGGACAGCCCAAGAAGTGTGGCCCCTGAACGGTCTTCGATCACAAGAGACAGGAGAAACAGCACTCGGGAGTTTGCTGTCTCTGGGACTTGAAGGTCTACAGAACACTGGCTGGGTTTACTTGTGCTGCAGGGGGAGGCAGGTAGCCCCAGGGGTAGGGATTTGGGACAGGAGGGAGCAATAGCCCTTGGGAAAAGCAGCTGATGGGAAATGGGTGCCAGATGGAGAGGGGCTGCCCAGGAGATGGCAGCAGCTTTCCACCAGCTGTACCTGGGTTTGCTGTCCTGATTCTGGTGTGTGCTGGCACAGGGCCAAGAAGAGGGGCAGGTAAAAACTTGCCCTCCCTCTGCCTGCCCCACATCAGAGGGGCTCAGCATCGAACCCAGCTAGGCCCAGCACAGCTGGGAACGTGGGCCATGCTGTCCTGTGGGGAATCAGGTGGGTGCTGTCCCTACGGCACCTTTCTTTGGTGGCTCTGTGGGAACCCATGCAATTTGTTAAACGCTAACCCCAACAGCGATGTGGCTCGGTGAGAGAGGTGTGGGGAAACCCTACCAGCCCCCAGGTTTCCCCACACACCCTGACTGCTCTGCCCTGTGGCAGGGGGAGTTAGGGTGCTGGCAGGGTGTGGGGAGCGGGGTGAGCTGCAGGGACCCTGGATGCCAGGATGCACCATGGCTCTGATCCAGCCCCACTGTCTCCCGCTTCCTGGAAAGCCATTTTCACCTATGGCCTGATTGACATTTTACATACACCCTGTCACACAGTGGCAGGAACAGACAGCATTGGGCAGGAGAGGGCAGGGATTCTGACAAGCCCAGCCATGACTACACACAAACAACCTTCAGAAGGAGGAAAGGAGAAAGAGAGGATGTCTCTTGAGTCAGCTTTGGTTGTGCACTCTCCTCCTCGTGTGGGCAGTTCATGTTTCAGCAGAACCGTGTTTCTGTGGTTGGGCGAGGGCCTGAAAGGGTTGAGGGCTGAGGCTGAACTTCACAGGTGTGAGTGCTGCTGAGAGTATAAGTGGGGTTGGGGCAGAGCTGTGCTCTTCCTACCAAGTGGCAATGGGAGAGCTGGAAGTACTGTTTCCTGTGTTGTTATGGCAAAGGTATGGGGGAAACCTGGTCTGAAGGAAGAGGGAAGATGCAAGAGGGACTTTGAATGAGAGGATGGGGCTGTGCTGGTCTCGGGACTGCAATCTTGGGCTGGGATTTGCCTGGCTTGCTCTCCCACTCCTGCCATAACTACTTTTGCCTTTAATGGCTGGGGAGGAGACTATGGTCACTGTTGTCCTTTTCTGCTTCCCAGGGGTGCATCCCCATGTTTATGAACTTCCCTGATGCTCAAACTTCAGGTGGAGGGAGCAAAGAAGGGTATGCACAGGGAGACAGGATGGTGTGGGAAGCTGTGTTCATCTGGTATTTTTCTGTTGAAAGAGGCTATTTTTGGAGGTGGCAAGGAAGTGTCAGAACGTGCTGGAGGTGGCTCAAGCCACAGCGGCCGGTGGTAGAGATGTTAGAGTTCCCAGGAGTTGGCAGGACCGAAGGTTGGTCCAAGGGTATGCAGGCTCAGCCTGGGAGGCTGCGGTGGGTCTTGGATTTGGAAGTACGGTTGTACTGAGGGCTTTAACTAGACAGCAGTGACCTCTTGCGAGAGCCGTGAGGATTACAACGTACCCTGGCAGCTTCCTTAGGCTTGCCCTTTCCAGCCTGGGAGGTGGTGGCTGGATGGAGAGCCTTCCTCCAGTGGCTGGTGCTCCTTGGCTGCTAACGGGCAAAGGCTCTGCCAAGCGGGACAGCAGGCTGCAGCATGTGGGGATGCCACGATTGCTAGTACAGGGAGATGGGGAGGACCGCAGGAGTCTGGGGGCAGTGTCTGGACCTGAGAAAGCTCTGCTGCAGAGAGCACTGGTCTATGTTGTGGTTTTGGTGCAAAACACGTGCTGAGGTCCTGATTCTCTGCTTAGGATGGGAGCAAGTTAAACAGCTCCAGTGCAAACCACTGATCCTGCTTGTATCTCCTCCTAACTGCCTTTAGGAAGAGGTGTGAACAAGCACAAGACCCTGACTTGGTTATGCTCTGCCTTCCCTTCTAACAGTGAGCTCTCCGGATGGGAATTGTCCTCCCAAACATGAGCCTTAACTCTGAGCCCATTCGTGGCTCCAGATTTGCCTGCTGTGGGTACAGACATTTTAAGAACCGGTGAAGTTTTTCTGCTTTATTATCTTCCTGGCAGCACTTGATAGGGCAGATGGGATATATCAGAAGCTGATATCTGAGGCAGGAGACAGCACCTGGAAGAATGGCTGATGCTACAGATACAGCTGCCAAATTGAAGGTGGGCAGTGAGCAATTCTCCTGGCTTCCAATCAACTCCAGCTGCTATGTCAGGTCCTGGATCAGGTACCTGCAACTTTATCCCAGAAAGGGGTTTTCCAGCTTGCTGGAGAGACTACACTTATTTAATAGAAGACAGCAGTGGTACATGTTTGTCCTTCTGAACTTTAGCAACAGGAAGGTGGCTTAAGGGGGAGACTGGAAGGGAGAGGATGTGGTCAATCCGTGGTACATATTTAATCATCACTTTGTAATGGCATTTGGGGATTTCCTGTTTAATCAGTATTTAATGTGCCTGCTAATTCTGCAGGACTCTTGGTGCCCTGAGCAGTGCAGAGTGGATTCTGAGCAGACCATTCTTAAATCTGGGAAACGGTGAGGAATAATAAAGTAGCTGTAATGAATTGCACAAGACGCCAATTTCTCTCCTGGTTCCCTCTGACAAGTATGATTTTTTTTTTTCTTTAAATGAGGACATGTGTTTTTGGTAGGCAAGCTGTAAAGAGCCATGTACTGCAAAGGAAGTAAGGGAAAGAGAAGCTGCTATGAGTGGATTTTTGTCTTGCATCTCTCAGCCATGACACTACCAAATCCTTGAGGCACGTCAGAAGGAGACCTTTCCCCGGTTTTCCCACCCTAAGCCCCTGTAAGTACTGCACTGTGCGGCCTGTGCCTCACTGCACGAGGGTGGCCATCTGGGCCATGCTCTGACCTCACAAGTGCTGAGGTTGGCGTGTTCCTGGATAGTGACTAATGAGCAATCTGATCTGCAGTTTTAGCTGCGAGGAGCCTTTAATAGTAAGTAGGTTAACAGGCACTGAGGAAAGGGCTTGTGGAAGAGAGGGCTGTGTAATGTCTTCTGAGAAAAGTGCACATGTGCAAAAAACCCCTGCACTGCAGAACTTTGCTGTTTTATTCATGCCTTGATAAAATGCTCCCTTGTCTCAGAGCACCTCGACCCGAGTCACTGGTGTTTGTGGCTGGCAACTTTGCACTGACTGGGGAGAAGAAAAAAAAAATAGAGGATGAAAAATATTAAAAATACTCCACTCAAATTTGAGATTCAGCGCTGTCTTGGCTTTCTGCCGGCTTCAAACACAGCGGCAGAACCTCTTGTGTTTAGCCCCAGAGGAGTCTCTAATTAGTGGAGAAACAGCAAAGCGCTGCACACGTTTGGGAATGCTTTAGCGCAGTGGCCCCCTGAGGTTCATTAAACAAATGAATTCAAAGCAGTCAAATAGCTCGGATCTTCAAAGTGACAAGGACCTCTGTCCCAGCAAAGGCAGGACAGCCCTGCAAGCAAGCTGGCATTGCAAATAAAATGTTTTCTAAAATGGGTGGAATAAAGGCACCCGGATCTCTGTAGCACACCAGGGGCTCTTGGACTCCCAGGCTTGCCATGCTGCTCAACATAAGAATGTACATCAGAAGCCCACTTAAGCAGTCACTATTCAACCTTTGCTGCTTTGCCTCCTCAGTCCTGCAGGCTGCCTGGCCACGGAGCGTGTTTAGGTACAAATACGCTCCAGCAACAGAACTGATCCAGAGGTGCGTGAGGGCATATTTGAATGCAGATTATGCTCATACACATGTACTGATACACATATGCACCTCTGCCCCGACTCCGGAGAACAGCAAGGTCAGGGCTGGCTGTAAGGGGCAGTACAATAACTGCCAATCTAGTTTAGCAAGACTGGCAAAACGCTTATTGTCAGCCTGTCTGTGCAGACTGGCACAAGCAGCCTGACTCTCTGTGTGTGCAGGAGGATGGGCTCTGGTGGGTCTCAAGGATCCTCCCTTGTTGGAGGAATCACCTTTCCCACATGGGTGCCCTGACTGTGAGACTCCCACAGATGATGTGGTGGGTGTCTCAGCTGACCCCAGCATGGGCAATCAAGCTGAGGGAATAGAAACGTGGGGATGCTGCTTCAGCTGCAAAGGATGCAGCCCTTGCCTCAGTGCTGGTCTCTGTTAGGAACACTTAAAAAGCTTAATCCTAATTTAATTTGCTTAATTGGTGTAATAAGACTGTCTAGCACTGCAGTGATGCTTTTCATCTGTAGAGTTTGAGGTGTTTTACAAAGCAGTGAGCTTGAGTCTTCCCTTTTTACAGCTGGTGAAGCAGAGGCAAAGCACGGACACCCAGCACTTGAGATGGCTGAAATTCCTGTGGGACATGTATTGCTCTTGTCTCCAGTAAATCTCTATCGATCAACACTGGACTGTTCAATATGAGACATCTCCCCTCAGGGATGTGTCTGTTTCCACAGCTGCTGTCCCAGTAATGTTTTGGGCCCTTGTTTAAAGAGATATGGTTACTCTTTCCAGGAAAAATGCAGCAGTTTCATATCCTTGCTTGCTTCTGCCCCCTTTTGACACAGAATTTCCGAGCATCTCTGACTATGTGAAACACATCCCTTCTTCAGATTAAAAAAACTTTAAAAAGGCAATTTTCCACTAGGGTATCAGGAAGCAAAGTTCAGATCATGATTCCTGATGGCGTTTTGGAGGAAGGCTAGCACGTTCCTCTCACCATGTGACAAGGTCATTATTGGTGCATGGAAAGGATGAGTAATTGGATTTCTGCAGGGAGTAGGCACATGGGCAAGGTTGACCCTCCAGGGATGCCCATCTGCTGCAGGGTAACCTGGAAAGGTGCTGGCACTGGGGGGAGCCGGCTCATCACAAAACCACTGTCAGTGGTACCATGCAGAAAAAAACCTCTTTTCTGCCAGCATGAGGAGCTCTGAGGGGTGTGGCAGGCTGAGAGAACCCCTGGGTCAGATTTTAGGGCCAGGGAGGAAAGGCAGGACGCAGCCAACTGAGCGAAGGTAAATGCTGCATGTGCTATCCATCTCTGCTCCTGTTTGGCCTTGTGGTACAGGACTAGTGAGTCCCAAAACAAGCATACTGATTACTGAAAATATATTAAGGGAGCACCCACGTTATAAAAATACGGGTGGGGTTTGCTTTTTCATAGTATACAACAGCATAAAGCCCTTGGGATATACAAGAGCTAGCTTTAACGTGATTAAACCCAATCCCTGGCATTGTGAGCAAGGCCTAATTTACCTTCATGAAAACCTATAGCCTGTCTGGAGTTGAATGCAGTGCAAGGTGGAATGTGATTTGCAATCACTTATCTTCTTCTATGGTGTGGCTAAACATGTTTCTGCTGATGAAAGCGCAGTCATTTCTTCAAATTGTAGTTTAACCATGAGCAGCAAATCAATCTTCAATAATGGAAAATCCAGCGTGGGCGACCAACAAACATCACTGCGGTGTTTCTCAACTCTCCTGCCTTCCACAAGTCTCTTGTGTTTCCTGCTTGGGCGCTGCAGGGCCTTTGACAATATTGATTGAGAGAATTGCTGGAGCAGAACAATGTGTGCTCCCCTTTCCAGCCAGACAACACCTCTGTTCATTGTAGATAAATTACATGTAAATCACCTGCTATTTCTTAGGTGATAACATTAAAAATGGTACAAAAATACCACCCTGTGAATATCAATAAGATACTCTGTTTTCACTGGCTTTAAACAATGACATTTGATGAAGGCTCATTTGAGAGATGCTGTGTTCCAGTGATGTTTTCCAAGTTGCACAAATACAGCAAGGGCAGGCTAAAGCACTTTATGTCCCTCTCCTATTATTTTTGTCACGGTTGACTTAAATTGGGCACCTGTGGGGGTGAGGAGCAGTTGTGTTGGCTACTGGTACCGTACAAAGCTCTTGTCCATACTGATCCCTGTGCCTGGGCCAGTACTTTGGTCAATACCTTACTCTGCATTCATTTATTCACTTTCACTTATTTTCCCTCCTCTTCCCTTTATCTATCGGTGCAGTCCAATGCTGTTGAAGAGAAGCAGCACAGGAAACTGAGAATTAATCCAAAAGCCTTCCTTTCTTGATACTCAGTTATGAGCAGTGA
The DNA here is from genome assembly GCA_027574665.1 of Rhynochetos jubatus. Taxonomy (NCBI): domain Eukaryota; kingdom Metazoa; phylum Chordata; class Aves; order Eurypygiformes; family Rhynochetidae; genus Rhynochetos; species Rhynochetos jubatus. Next base: position 6,087,265 of record CM050670.1, on the reverse strand, counting down.
GAGGAGATGATGTGCTACAGTAGGTGAACCGCTGGTCTCAGAGCTCCCCAGGTCTAGCCAGCATCTACAGCAGGTAGAGAGGAGGTTTATATCCCCAGAGCAGCAGTTATGCCCACTGTTTTGCTCTCTTCAGAGAGGAAGCATGGGCTCTCAGGAAGCATGAAGGCTGTCACGCCTCCACTGGAGGAGGACTCCAGGCACAACAGATGGAGCTTGGCAAATCCAGCCACAAATAGTGCTGAGACTTACTGGAGTGGAGGATGTAAGGAGGGGGGCACAGAGCTTGCTTTTCATCACGTGAGAGGAGAGCAGAGTGGACATCTTCCTCGATTCACATCTCAGCTTCCTACTGTGAACAAGAACTTTCTGGTTGCGTGGTTCTTTCTGGGTTGACCTGGTTACCAGTGAGGACAGGATCCTAGACCTTCATGGAGATCAGAACTCCTGAAGTCCCTGGCTCTGTTAGCAAACAGTGCACAGCATGACACTGACCCTTACTAAGTGAACCACTTGTGAGACATTTTGCAGCGTTGTCCTTCAAAAGAGCCTGACACGTGATCTACGTCTAACTCTGAAATTTACTGTTCCTTAAACTGGCACGTACTCTGATACACGGGCTTTGCGGAGTCTGTGAAGGTCTACTGTGTCATGGAGAAACATTTTCTTTAATGTTTTTATTCAAGAACCCCCACCAGATCAATGTATTCTGATCTGTGAGCTTTGCAAATGCCCAGAAGTTGTGCCAGTGCCAGCATACAAATTGAGGAACTAAACAGAACACAGCTCCCTTGTCCTGATCAGGGAAAATGAAGTTACTCGGTTTGGTCTCTAGCATCGTGTACTTGTGTTATTACTGTAAACATGAAAAGGCTCTCCTGAAGTCATTTGTGTTAGTTGTTGTCCTGGAGAGAAGTAAGGCTGGCCTTTTCCTTTAAGTGCTTCCATCTAAATGAGAGAGATACGAAGGAGGAGAAAATTTATTCTCACCTTCTTTTGCAGAGGTGGATGCATGGGGCAGATGGATTAAGCGATGTGCCATGGTCATAAAGAGAGTCTAGAGTAGAGCCAACAATTGCTTCCTAATTCCCAGCCCTGTACTGTAACGGTACAGCCAACTTTCAGCTAAGCTCTGAGCACCTTTACGCACACCAAAGACAGCTGGCAGTTAACCTCAGCTGTAACAACCCTGAGTGAAAGGGGGGGCTGGCTCAGGAGTAACAACAGGGGGCATAAAGCCAATAAACACATACCTCCTGCATTTTGCACAAGAGAGTGACCTGAGCTACCCTCACATGAGAAAGATGCTTTTGTCACTTTGAAATCTGGTGAATAACTGGGGGAGGGATTCCTGCTTTTCACTGATTTTTGGGGGCTGTGGGATTCCCCAGCTTAGAGACTTGACCTGGTCTCTCCCCTGCTGTTTGCCTGGCACAGTGTGGTCAGTTTGTGTGCTCCAGTTTAGCAGCTCTGGCCAGTCGGAGCTGGCTGTGGCTGATCCTTCCGCCTGGGGGTAAGATTTAGCATCTCCTCTGAAACAGCAGCATCCAGGAATGACAAACTAATGAATGGTGCAATTTGGAGAGCACGTGTGGGCACCAGTGCTCAGTTTATCAAAGGTGAAGAGGGACCAGAGTTAATTATATACCAAGAATTATATTAATATAACATGAAGGGCTTTCGTTGAGCCTCTCACAGCCTTGTTGTTCAGTGTGCAGGTACCAGATCCTGTTAGTTCTCGGGGATGCAAATCTTTGTGACTTGCTGTCATGGCCTAGAGGAAAGTAAAGAGCTTGCCTTGTCCCAGGTTTTCTTTCCTGTTTGCTTTGGCCCAGGGATTTGCAGGTCAATCAGTTCTTTCTTACTAGACATGCTTATTTAAACTTTAGCTCTCACCTTTCTTCGTGTTGCAGTGATCATTGCTAAGCTGCTGCTAGATACAGCCTTGTTTCTTGGAGGTTTTAGGTGCAACTTCTGGGCTGAATCCTCTGTGACTTTGTTTTCTCTGTCCTTAGAGGTAACTTGTCCCTACCCTGGCACTTGCACTGCCCCTTTTCTGAGGACAGTGGGTTTGTTTGAGCATCAAGACTGTTCAGTGCCGTCTGCTGGAGCTTATCACTCCATGAGCTCGTAGCGCAGTCGCATCCCAGGTTAGCTCTCTGACAAAATACTCGTTTCCTGTGCGTTGCTGTTTCTGTACAGCTCTAATAGGGGCTACTGTAAGATTCCTGCTGGAGGGTTTAGGGAGGAAGGTTTTGTTTCCCTCAAAGGGCAATGATTTCCTCAGGTGAGAATCCTTCAGAGGCAAGGCTGGGGGACAGAGCCAGAGATGTCCAGCTAAGTGAGTGGAAACCAATGTGTCATCCTACATAAATCACACTCATATTCTTACTCTAAATGAACACAGTACTTAAATATTGCAAATCGCTGACAATCTTTCAATTTTATAAACTCTATGGATTGATTTTTCCAGTGATATCCTCCCACTGCAAGATCCAGGGTCATTTGTATGAATTATACAGTGATTTATTTAATGACCTACTTTGAGTGCTATAAATTCCACAACATCTATGCAATTTATTATTTAAATGCCATATAAATCATGCAGGACAGAGAAAGGAGAGAATGTGTGTGGAAGGGAATAACTGGCGTGATGCCTGACCAGGAGGAAAACAAGGCATGGAGTCAGTGGCGCACGTGTGATGAAGTGCTCTGGGATTTGTACAAACTTGGCTGGTCCCACTCAAATGCCTGTCAGCTAACCATCTGGGCTGACATGGAGATGATACTCATCACATGTAACCCAGCTCCAGGCCCCTTGCTCCTCCTTCTGTAGGGGTTTTCAGTGTGGTCTCTGTCTTGTATTTGTGTGCCTTTCTTGAAAAAGCTCTTAATTTTCAAGCCACTCAGTTTGCTCATCCATCCCGTTTCCTCTGCCATGCTCCCTTATCTATTGGTCATGGAGCTCATGCAGATGATTTTTGTAATACCTATATACTATCCCGCACTATCTGCTAAGCTACACAGGAGCTGGCATAGCTCCTGCTATTTGCAATGGTTGCGAGACTTATCCTAATGCTGTTTGGCAAGAATACATGCTAAATTTACCTGGATGATATCTGAAGTTTCTAAGGCAAGCTTCCTTCTCTCAAGTCCTATATCTTTTTGATTGGCTCAAGACTTCCCTAATGGATGGAAGGGCTGAAATCAGCATGTTTCTGCTCTTCTACTGGGATGTGAGTCAACCCCCATTCCCATAAAACAGCCTGGCTTAGCCCCTGTTTCTTGAAACAGCTTCAAGAGGAATTCTTTGGGAGATTTCTTCAGCTAAATACATTGCAAAGGCATTGATTTACTCTAAAAGCCTTAATGGTTAGTCAGAGAGTGTGGAGTGCTGGAGGAGCCCACAGAAAAACATCAGAAGGCAGTGTGTGGTCTCAGCTGTATCTGAACCTGTTTGTCACCTTTCTTTTTCTCTTCCAAAGTGAGAAGAAGGTGGGAACACATCCACACGCATATAGATCAAATGAAAGAGCTGCTTTCAGAGACTTCTCGTGCTAGCAGTTGTGGGCTGGAAGAATGACCTCCATCTGAAGATGCTCCGTTTCAATTAGTTAATTAGTTAATGGTTGCAAAGAGCTCTGAAAATGCAGACATCTATAAATGATAATTATTATTGTTGTTGTTATCGGGTCTACAGCAGTGAAGCACATATAATCGGTGGTTAAGCTCCCCAGACACAGACTAATCTAAAGGCACAACGCTGTTCCTACCACTCAGCGGTATAATCAGGATCGGTTCAGCTCAGCTTGCAGGAACAGTGGGAAGGTTGAAGCATGGGGATGTGAAAACACTGATGCTGTTAGGTCCCTTTGGTACCTAGGGGCAGTCTCAGTGGAAGAGGAATCTAACAACGAAGAACAGCCTGAACATAGCATCCTAGTGACAAAGCCAGGATCAAACATCCTCTGTGAGTCCGGTGGACACTTTTGGACTGTCCAAAAACTCCCATCTTGAGTCAGCTTTCCATGCATCCATTAACAAGCTTATCTGCCTTTTTTGCCTGGGCTGCTACGATGAGTTTCCCTAAATGCCAGTTGACTGCTAATGCCCCAGTGCAGGGATGCCTGGCTGCTTCTGTTGGGGATGGTAGAATGTGCTTCAGCTGCTGAACATTACCAGGCGTTTGTCACTGCGATAAATTACATCATTTAAAAGCGAGTACATTGCTGGTAAGCACCGTCCCTATCGAGATTTGCAGCCCCGTTCATCTGCCCACATGCAGCTTGAAGCAGTGTACATCTGAATGAGAATTTGAGGGGGTGGATGTTGGCAAAAGCCCATTTCATTAGAGACCTCATATTTGGTCCTGTCTCAACAAGCTTTTGTGCTGTTCCTTGGCATGCTTGTCTTTCTTATCAGCTCACAAAGGGTTTAATGGCATGGGGAACAATCTTTGGCTGTGCTGACTAATTGTGTGCCTTGTAATCCTGCCAAACGCAAGGCACAGTCTGCGTGTTCACATATAACTGATGGGAAGGCATTGCAGGGTAAGTAAGTTGCTGATAAATGTTTTCATCTCACCTGTCAAACGTACCTTTTTTTGTTCTAAAGGCAAAACAAACATCCCTTCTTCACCTTCTCTATGGTGACTTTAGATGGTAGCGTCATCATGAGATCAGGGAGGCGGGAAGAGCTGTTCCTAAAAAGATCAGAGAGGAGCCTGAAGCATGTGGGGATTTTTCAGGCCTAATTGACTTTTTTTTTGGGGTAAATATAAATTTGATGTGATAGAAGATCTTCCTAGAAATGTATCTATGGCAGCAACTTCTATCAAGCGGGTTTCTCAAGTCCTGTAAGGAAAATGAGCTGAAGGTTCTGTATTCACACCCAGATTCAGGATCTGGGCTGTGTCACGCCCCGTTCACGTTGGGTCAGTGGCTTCCTCTTGAGTACACGCACAGCAGTGTCTCGTACCCCAGAGCAGCAGTTGTACGAGTGATTCCATCTTGTGGGATGCTGCTCTTCACTCGCAGGGGATTGTCCCTGCCAATTTCCCAAAACCTAGCTAGATGAGCGAAGATATCCTCCGCCTGGGTGTGCCGTGGGAATGTGAAAGGGGAGCCGTGCTCTGCTGGAACCTGGAAGTTAATTGCCCACCTGAAAAAGAGGCCAGTAAATACCAGAGGGTGCTCATAGCTGGGCTGCTGGTAGTCTCAGCACCACCTGAGGAATGGGCATGTGCCGCCTTTCCTTAGGAGAAGTAATCACTGATTTCTATTAGCAAGTTCCTGAAACGGAGCCCTGAAGTGTTCCCCCTGCAGCCATTCGGTTTGGGGAGCAGACTGGCAGATCGATGGGAAGGAAAGGTTTATCTTAACACCAGCGTGACCCAAGGGCAGACTAATGCTTTTCCATCAGCAATATGGGCTCTGTGCAACAGGTGCTGCCTCCCCAGCCACCTTCCTCCTTTTCCTTGGCACAAAAGGCCTTTCAGCAATTACTGGACTTGAACCTCTCCCACCTTGCCATGAGCAAAAACATCGGCACAAAATGGGCAGTGGGGGGTAATTTCACAGTTGGACTGCCATGACTCAGGAGCCCCCCTACTTTCTCCAGCTGAAGTCAGGACGCTAACAGCCTTCCCTTCTCTGAGGGAAGCAAGAAAGCTTCAGTACTCTCTTATTTTAAAATTTTCTCTTTTTCCCTGTTCTAGTAAGAACTGCTGCGTGGAATCAGATTATTCCTCTTAACTGTTCCTTAAAGCAGACTGGTGTCAGCAGAAGTCTCTGTCTTCCTCTCTGCCCTCTCTACTCCTGCTTGCACCTATGTGTGATTTTGCCATGAGAGAGATTAAAGGTTCACGCTAGGCAAGAGCATGTTCAGACCTGGAAGACTAAATCAGGGTGATTTTCATCTTAGTAGCACATAATGGAGGTGGCTGGTTTAGCAATTTGCCTAGCTTTACAGGAGATAAGGCCCTTAAATTAACATCTATATCATTTTACACCTTAGCTAGTTCCATTTCATCCCTCCAGACCTTTTCAGGCAACGTACCACTGGGTCTCTTTCTCCTTCTCTGGGGACAGGGGCAGTGTTGTGTTGGGTGGTGTATGATGGCTTGGCAGAGATTGGGAAGTCAGGGCATGTTAAGCTGAAGTGACAAGCCAGCAAAGCTGAGACTGGTATGCCAGTTAGTGTATTGCAGCAGAGACCCAGGGTGTTGCTGTCGCCTCTTTGGTAGCTAATAATTTGTCCTGTGGGGGCAAAACCAGTGGAGATGCAGACTTGAAACCTGCTTGCACCAGTTGAAGTGCTGGCCCGGCTCATCACCTGTGTTGTTTCATCAGCCACTTTGATTCTTAAAGCTAGAATTTGAGGTAAATGGTCTGAAAATGGGATAGTTTGAATGGTAAGGGCTTTTGGTATGGCATAAAGCACAGAAGGTTGCATTCCTACTAGGGTAAATATATGTATTTAAGACTACCCACTGATTTTTTCAGAGAGCACACAGTTGGTGCCAGAAGGGACCGTTCTGCTGCTGAAGATAAACTGCTACAGAAACGGGTGGGAGAATCCCTGCCATGGGGTCTGCCTGCCACCTGCGAGGTGAGTTCTCCAGCTTTTGCAGCAGCCTGAATTAACAATCATAGCTTTGGCTATTCCTGATTATGGTACGTGTCATGTAACAGCTGTCTTGCCTGCGTTTAATCACAGTACACCTAACAGCCTTGCTCCTTCTGCAAAGGGGGAAGAAAATACAAAACGAGGACAGGTGAGCAAATGTCCAAGTACGTTGTCACAGGCTCAGGGGTGAAGGGATGCGGGTTTTCCGCCTCCATAATAATTTGTGTTGTGTGGAGCTGACCTCCTGTTGTAGAGCTGGATGCACTGTCAGAGCCACGATGGGGAGAAGGTGTAGAGGAGACTGCCTGGCTTCTGGAGTGAGTGACCGGGGGATGCCAACCAGCTCAGCAAAAGGACCGTTACCGGGTGATTTCCCATGGCTACACTGCCTATTCTGCACGTGTTCCTTGGGGCTGGGACTGTCACTCTGACTAAGCGGGAATTCTGCAGATAAGAGTCTGTCTTTTCAGCCCTTTATCCACTTGCACATATTTAATTACATAATAAAATGCTGCCTTTCTGTTTGAGATACCCTTCCCAGAGAGGAAGGGGTAACCCCGCTTTGCTGGCTGCTGTCATTCCAGTGAGATGCAGTGGCAGAGGCCGCTAGTACACTTCAGCCAGGCACAGGGGACGAGCCACTGCATGGCTTCTGCGTTGCTTCTCTGGGCAGCGTGAAACCCTGAGCAAGGCAGGAGCCTTTTCAGTTCCCCTGCATGTCTTTGTCAGTAATCTCCTGGGATAGGTGTTATCTGCCTGCCTTAGTGGTGTCTGATCCCCCAGTTCACAGTGAGGAGAAAAGAAATGGGAAATCATGTGGCCATTTTCAGTAAACTCCCAGATAATAATCTGGAAAAGGTTTAGGTTGCTGTCTGGCAGAAAGATGTCCCTTTCTTTTTCAAATGTGGAAAAGGTGTGTATTTATAGATCTTGGCTGTTGTCGAGCTGTTTCAGTATTCCACACACGGGCAGATAGCTTACCAACACCTCATGATTTCCTTCCGAGCCTTGCAATATTTGTTTGTTGTATCTCTTGCTTCCCAAGTCAAGTTAGTGCTGAAAATACGGGGGTTTAATTCAAAGGGAATGAGTTCTGAATGCAGCTTTACAAGATTGGAAACCAAAAAAACCAAATACAATTAACTTAAACTCATTAAGGTGTTATTTATTTATTTATTAATCTCCTGGTGTGACTCATGATGTCTGAACTCTCGGGATTAGTGATGTTTCCAAGAACAAACAGAAATTTTTGGGCAGATGATATTTACCTTTGGTTAAGGCAATACCACAGTAAGGAGGAAAAAAGTTAAAAGGGACAGAAAACATGCAAGACAGCCTGTCTCTTTCCTTCCTGGCTGATGGCAAAACACCTGGTCAGTTAACAGAGGTGAACTTAGGGCTTCAGAGGAATCCTGCTGAGATCCACTGGTTATACAAAGCACCAGTCTGGCTATTCAGCAGTTGTTTCGGACAAAGCATTTATTGGAGATACGCAAAATCCGAGTGTGATAATGAAGCCTGTCACATTTCAGTTGTAAAAATACAACTTGGCTTCACCGTGATCATTAAACACCCTTATTTGGCCGCTTGTTGTTAGCCTAAGGCTGTTACTGAGATTAAAGGCATGCTGTATTACTTGCTGTCCCTACAGTGTGTGATGTACAGTGATGGAAGGAACAGAGTGCCATCGCTGCTGTTTCACTCAGAAGGAACAGGAGAAAGGCTTTGAGCTTCTCTAGTCATCAAAGGATTTAAAAACCAGCTCAGGCTTCTACCTGGGCACTAAAATACTTGTGCAGCTTTAAATTAATCTGGCCGTGTCTGAATATCTGGCCCTGAGGAAGCTCTGGGCACTGGACTGTTTCTGAAGCCTGACTGAGTGCAGAGCACTGACTCTGCGCTTGAAAAAGGACAGATGAAATGCAGAGGAGATGGTCAGCAGTGTCGTAACTGGTCTCTTCTTCCCTGTGCCTGTTTGGTCTGTGAACATCAGCAACTTTCATTTATCTTTTACAGGTGCTCCACTAGGCTGGGGAGATTCCTGATCTCCCTTCATGTCTTCACCAGTGATCATTTACAGGTTTTCCCCACAACTCCAGCACATTTTTTTTCTGCATACTCCCATAGGGCAGTTCAGTCCTGCCCAAAACTTCCTGTGAGGTTTGTCCTTCCAATGCCTTCAGCTGGAGGAACGTCGTTCTGTACAACACTGCGAACGCCTCGCTCAGTTTAACCCACTCTAAGGATTGTGGTTACTTCAGCATCTCTGTCCTTGGTTCCTTATCTTGTTTAGTCTCTCGGCTCCCTCTTCTGCTTCCATGTTTACCCCTGAATCCAGCAGTGGTGTTAGGCTAATGATTGTGGTGACAAGCTGCCTTAGAAATTGGGGCCTGGAGACAAAGATGGTACTGAAGGAACACGCTGAATCAAATCCTGCAAAGGAGATATTTTAATCCTCATTTTACAAAGAGGAAACGGAGGCCCTTCTCATCCCTTTCCGCTCCCCTAAAGAGCACTGCTGTTTTGTGCTCCATATTTAATCAGTGGAGAGAGATATGATTTTTTGCATCTTCAGTGAAGTTGGTTACCCCCATGGAAACATACTTCTAGCACTGACCAGGCCTGCACTGCTTGCCTTGGTTAGGAGTCTAAACCAGCTTGGTAGGAGAAACAGGAATATAAATGGTTAGGTAACATGACCAAGGTCATCCTGAGAGCCTTTAGCAGGAATGAGAACAGCTCCCTCTAATCCCTGTTAATGCTATTCTCAAAAGGTCACAAGGATTTTTTTTTTTGTTTTCCTCTGCTGGTGCCATAGTTTTTAGTTGTATTTCTGCACTTTTGAAGACTGTTAATTAGCTCCTTTCAGAGCTTTGCTCATCACACACAGATTTTCCTGTTTTAGCACAGTGATTATTATTTCAGGCTGGAGTAATGAGCAGAGGGAAGAAGATGTCATTTTAATATAGGTTAAGTATTACAATGTCAATAGATTTTTTTGTAATTACAGAATATAAAGAGGACAAATGGCTAATTGCAGAGCATTAAGAGGACAAAGGAGTCAAAGTAGCTGAAGTTTCTGATGACCCAGGTGAACCTTATTTTATTTTTTTTAATAGAAAGTTACTTTTTTGAGGAAGCTTTTAGCACAAAGCCTGTTCTGTGACTACTGTACCAGTGGGCGGTGTCAGAGCAACTGCCAACAACTTGGTTACTCTCTATCTTCTTTTATCTCACTGCAGTGAATGGAGGAATTAAGCCCAAATGAGTGAGAAACTACAGTCTGGAGTGAGTGATGATGAAGGATACAGATGATCTTGCTGACAACACTAAAGAAAAAACAATAGATGAGATCAAAGAAAAACTGGAGGGAAGGATTCAATGCAAATGTAGACTTCAGTTCCAAAGACTTTACACATCACCAGGAAAAACCTTCAAGCAACTGACCCAGATTTCAGGCATCACAAAACTCCTGGAGTGTGGGAATAGGTACGTACTTAGTGAAATCAAGCAAATAAGGGAAGAATTTTTCATTTTTTTTACCTTGAAGTAATTGAAGTTTTAACAGAAAGAATTGTATTTTCAGGAAAATGGTTAATGAAGTGGATAAACAACAGCAGGAAGTGCAAAGCCAGTAACTGTCTAACTGTGATATACAGCTCTGTCTAATAGTAAACGCAAGGACTTTTACGAGGTCATATTGTGCGGTGGTCCCTAGGATACTAGAGGGGTCTTCGCCTGCAGCTGATTGACCCGAGAGACTGACGCTGAGACACAGGTCCTGGCATGTACCAGCTGGGATAAATTAGATTTTAAGACACTGGTCAGGGTTTCTTTAAGGGCAACTTCGTGTCCACCTCATGAATGGATGAACATCACGTATGAACTGACCTTTCAGGCCCTCTCTGTGCAAGATGCAGCTGGAACTGCACTGTGTATGGCTCAGCTGGCAGGCAATTATTTTTGATAATGGAGGGGAAATCACTTTTCTAAATGGAGCATGGTAAGAAGTTCTTTTGTGACTCTCTTTTCCATCTGCATAGTCTCATAATGGAGCAGTGAAGTCTATTGCAGCTCAGGGCGAGTTCTTGCTGAACAAAATGCCTCTGGATGCCTATTTGCCGTGATGAGGGGGCACGTGGGCAGGCAGGAGAGATACGACTGATACGTAAGCAAATGAGATGACATCGCATGGGACTTTCCCTCAGGATCTGCTCGCCAAAGGAAGTTTTCTTTCGCTTCTCTTAAGCTGTGGAGAAGAAACTGTGGTGGTGGAGATTGACAGACTTCAGGGATTGTCTGTGGGGGGGGAGGCCCCAGCAAAATTGTGACCTGCAGAGTCCCAAGCTGATGGAAGACCGCTGGGCTGATCTCCAGATCCACTGAGCATCCACTGTGAACAACCCAATTAACTCTTCTCACTGCTCTCCTTGGCTTCATGGCCCAAAAGAAGAGGGGACAGAACTCTTACTCTTCCCTGGCTGCATATGTATATGGTTAAAGGAAACAACCAACACAAAATCCGGGGTGTTTGAAAGAAGGGAAGTAATTTTTAAGCAGCAGTCTTAACAGAATTTGTTTCTCACTTGTATTTATCTGCTGTATCTGTGCTGGATGGGTGAGAGTAGGTCTGGTCTGTCTTGTGCCCCCATCACAGGTTGACAGGATCACCTCCTCTGCTGCACCTGGCTCAGCTTTGATTTTTCTTTGATTTCTTTTAGCTCTGGAAGTGCCTGGCTCAGCCCGAGGTTTGTTTTCTGGGAGGTCAGCCGTCACAGCGGCAGCCTTTTCCTGACAGCGCCCGTGCTGATGCACCTTCTTCGTACAAGCTGCTTGCTGATGGAAATCAGACAACGCAGAGAAAGCTTTTGACAAAGTTAGGTTTTCTCAGAACCATGTGGTAAAGCCCCTGACGGTTTTATCGGTGTTCACTCCTGAAGACAGGACCTGGATTGTCAGCTCCAGTCGGATGTAAATTTTCAGGACAGCTCTGAACTACAGCAGTGAGGGTTTCATCTTGGAGAAAGAGAGAGATGTTTTCTGACTCGGTGGCTGCTCCTGCCTGCAGCCTGGAAGAGAGACAGCCTTGCATACACCCGATGTGATTAAACCTTCCACCTCCTGAATCTGCAACTCTTCCCGGAGTGTCTTAATTTCAGACTGAGAGCGATCCCTGAGGGATGGATGTGGCCACGCGTGTTTTCTCTTTTGTGCTGCTCATCTCTCGCACGAAACACACCAAGTTTCAGGCTCTAGGATTAATAACTGATCTAGAAGTTATGGAAACTAAACTGTCAGGCTGTCGCTAGGGCAGCAGCCAGTGCTCTGACGTTCGGCTTCACCGTGCTCAATAGGCTTAACGTGAAGCGATCGTTTCAACTCGGAGATCAGAAGCCGCTCAGAATCAGTATTCTGTGGGTAGCTGGCGTTACCTTGCCACGCACAGAGTAACGAATAGAGTCGCTGTGTCTCCTGGCATGGCCCACAGCCTGATTAATAGGATTATAAACAGTCTTGTCAAAGACAATGGGAACAAGCCACCTGATAAACCTGGGGTAGGGCCTGCCTTCAATCTGGGCCTCGGCTGAGGCTCTGAAAGGAGCGGCTGTTTTTGTAGAGATGGAGGAAGGGATAGGGGATTGTTTAACAAAATAAAAGCAAAACAGATGTTGGCTCCCCCCTCCCAACTGCATGCTCCTTGCCAGAAGAATCTGATTTTTGTGACTTATTTTAATTCTGCCAAGAATGGGGAGATGCTGGTTTTCAGAAATGACACCCAGATCTCACCTTATGTCTTTCTACTTCCCAATAGGCATGTTCACCCCGCAAGCTCCCCTGACAAACTCCCCTTTTTTCCCTTTTTTTTTTTTTGTAGAACTAATGTAGGATTTTTCAATCTGCTTAATTTGGGACAGAACAGGTGCTGCTGACTGCAGGCTTTCAGTGCCCTGTGACTGAAGGCTCACTCACATGACACCAATGAATGGGGAATGTGGCTCCTTGACCTCCTGCTAGTCTGAAGGTGTTTAATCACTATGAACTGCATTGGTACAGCCCTGCTTTACGGTTGATGCTGCTACTGAAATATTTGGCTGTTGGAGACAGAGTATAGGGCCATCACTGCCATGGGCAATGCCAGTACTCATTTTTTTCCATGCTTTTCACTAATTTAATCTCCTTACAGCTCCCTCCACAGCTATCACCATTTTTGGTAATGTCTTTAGTGTGAGGAGAAGGAACTAGTCCTACTTTAAATGGAAAAAGAATCCCATGCCCTCTGGTGAAACCGCACCTATCTTCCTTCAGGAGAAACAATCGACCAAACACAAGCGTGCAGCTATGAATCCCGAGGGAGGTGCATGACTGTCTTCTCATTTTCAGTCTGTGCAGGACTCGAACTAGCTCATGCCTCTGTAATGCCACAGGCTGGTCAAACATCACAGAGGAAATAGTATGTGTCTCAAATGTATAGGAAGGCTGAATGCTGGAATCTGAAAGCTGGCTAGAAATTGCTGCCTTCTTCCTGTACAGCTATGCCTAGGTATTTCTGGTTATTTGTCCCAGCCCTCTGAAAGGCCGGCCTGTGAAGCCCATACTCATTATGGATAGTGCTCCACAAAGGCTGTACTGAGAGCAAGAGAACGGTTGGACAGAGCTATATATGCCACAGCACAAGGTTATGGGAACCAGGCTGAAATTCTGGCTCTTCGCAGTCGATGGGACTCTTGCCATTGATTTAATTGGAGCCAGGATTTCCTGTCACTAACAGTGTTAAAAGCAGGCACTAATCCAAGGGCACAAATGCAGGGGTTTGCTAAAGCATTTATTTTAGCAGCATGGCCCAGGTTTGCTGCTGCAGGAGTGCACTTGTTGCTGGCGTAACTTCCCAGGGATTGATGGGATGGCAGTGGCATGAGCCAGCGTTCCCTGCCCACAGAAGACAATTGGCAGCTCTATTTGTGAAGTTCTCTTTGGACCTGGATTTTCAGCTGGAGGCTCTGTTTGTTTGTGGTGGAGCTTTCTGCCATGGCTGGGGAGGGAAAACAACAGTGTGCATAGTGTGCTCCTGACACCCTTTACAGAGAAACCATAACATATTAGCTACAAATCTGCCTGCACTATGTTTGTTCAAGTTAATAAATTATGCTGGAGAATAAATAGATGCTAAATTACATCCTGGCCTGGCCAGAAATTTTATCTTGCCTGTCAGGACTGTGTAATGTTAATCGTAGCCTGCCTCAGATGCCCTCGGGGAGAGCTGGCAAACAGCTGCGGCAGTCATCTATGGCTCTCCTAGCTCTGACTTGATTTTTTCATTTAATCAATGCCCAATGTATCTGTAATCTCCTGAATCTGGACATCTGTGTTCAGTGTATCCAGGAGGTGACCTAATTAAATTCCAGTTTACACCATCCCATGATGGGACCGAACACTTGAATTTCCGCTTCTGCAGCATCATGGTAGTGGGGAAATATCCCCACGCTTGCTCATGACCTTTGTGAAGACCAGGGAGGCCCCAAGAAGAGGATTTGGGGAATAAAGCAGGATGAATCTTTTCAAAAGGGTTGCAGAGGTTGTTTGCTGCTCACTGGCCACTCAAGGCTCTTTGCAAAAACACGTCTGCTGGAAAGTGCTCCAAAGAGGAGCTGCTCTTCAGCTGAGCACATCCTTTACTGCAGTGTAAAGTCCAGTCCTTTATGTGAAATGTCTACCCCCCTGGCTCATCGGGGGCTGTGCATTTTAGAGCCACCACATTTGCGTAGTGCAATGAAGATGAGCTGCTCCAGCTCTGGTTTTGGGTTGAAGCACTGTGTTAGGTTTGATGGTCGTGTAGTGATCCCTGCAGGGCAGGTCTGACTGCTGGAACTTCTCTTTGCACGGATCAATAACATGTTTAAGCAGTAGCCGTTCCGAGTGCTTGCAGCACGGGGAGGCTGTTAATCTCTTTGAGGTGACCCACTAAAAGTGAGCGTGACGCACACTTCATTATCACAGCTCATGAGAAGAAATGATGCTCTTAAACCCAGCGTAAAGACAGGAGGATGGACAGGCAGCGCTTAGGATTACGGTACTGGGTCTCACGCCCTGCTTTTGGCAATAGCAGTAGTGGATATTTAGAGATGAATACAAAAGCATAGAGTTCACGTAGTGCTGCTGTTGGACTGTTAGTGTCTTAAGGATTTCCTGTGCTCTAGACCATCGCCTTTAATGGTTACTGGTGACTGATAGAATGACAGATAGGTTTCCTGCGCTTTGGTAGTGCTTTATCCATCCTTACCACAGTGAGCTTTGCTTATGGCCACGAACCAAGGTGTTTAATCTGCAACTAACTTAATGCTCTCAACCTTTTAATCTTCAGAAATGCTTGTTCTGGGTGAAATGGGTTAACAGGCCGTAGTTTTAATTTCAGATGAACAGCTGATAAATTGTTACGCTGAGGAATGAGATTTGCTGTTTGTATATGGTTGGTAATGCAGTTTAACCTGCCTGTGGACTATTTTCTCCGCTGAGAATTACCTGCATTAGACAGAACAGATTTCATTATTTTATGGGTTAAGAATCTATTTGCTTTGTGCTTCTTTCAATAAACTTCGTTTAACAAACGCTAATTGTTCTTAATGCCTTAAATTAATTACAGTCATTTTCACTGCCCCTCCGTATCTGTGCTGTGTCGCCAAAGGATCACCATGGCAACTTGCTCGGCAGGGTGAACATGCACATTCAGTGTTTCCTTGGGCCTGACGGTTCACAGACAGCTCTGAGCCTGGAGACAGCACAAGCTGTTCTCTGCCCTCTTGGCTGATGGTTTGCAGGGCGAGGGGCCCAGAGCGGCTCAGAGCAGTGGGGGATGAGGGGGTCTTGGTGTTATGATACGAGGTGGAAGCAGGCCCAAGGTCCACCCTGACCGGCGAGCTGCGTGATGTGCCGCGCTCAGGGCCTCAGTTTCCCCTTTTGTAAAATAGAGGGGAACCCAGCTCCCTCAGTCATTTCAAATGCTTTGGGATCCACTGATGGAAAGGAAAATTGGTTTACGTCACTCCCTCTACTTGTGTAGATGGGAGTGATTCTGTATGAGCTCAGGGCCCTCCAATTTATCCTACTGAAGGAAGCACAGACATCTCAGATCCTAAGGGTTTACTTGTATCAGCAAAGGCTCACGTGGGCAGAGGCCCTGGGCCTCTGGTTGGCACTGCATGGCCACGAAAGGGCAGCAACGATGCTGAGGGGAGGACAGCAAGATGTTGCTAAAGCAAAGGAGAGAGAAGTTAGTGTGCCCGGACTTTCCTGATGCTTGAGGGAGGAGCAGGGAGCTGCAGTTTGCAGGCTGGGGACAGATCCTCCAGGGGAAGGAGATGCACAGATTGCAGTTCACGACAAAGCATCCCAACTGACCGGAGGGGAAAGCGAAGAACAGCTACAAGAGTTTACATTTCTGAGGCGTGCTGTGTCAAAGAAACCACAGAAACCTAAACCTGGACTGTGGCTGAAAGGCAGTGCAGTGCCCGTTTCCTCCTTTACTTGCAATCTGCTCTGTTTCTGCTCAAATTACAGCTGCACACGGTCAGCTATTTGATCTTTCCTCTTCGGGGTGTGCGCTGTTAATTATTGCCTGCAGCAGCCTATGACAACCCAGATCCAACAGCTGGAGCTTCTCACTGCTCCTAAGCAAAGGATTCGGTGGGTCCCAAGTGGTGAGAAGGAGGTTGGAAGGAGTGGGCTGAGATGCATGGGATGTGTTTTTTGTGTGGCTGTACCTGGCAGAAGCAAGCAGGCAGGCAGCACTAGAAAACAGCACTGGCAAAGCCATACTCCTCTGCCGCCTCCTGCTCTGACGGGGGGGTGGGCTGCAAGGATTGTCGGTCATGCATAATTTACAGCTTTGCTGCAGTGATTCTAAGTCAGTTGGCTTTGAAACGCTAATATGAAAGGAAGAAGTGCTGTTAGTTTTTGCTCTTTTTGTACGCTTTGGGCAGGAGCCTTAAAGGGACAGAACTGAGATTAATAACTCGGAAGGAAGGAAGACAAAGTGACAGGTTGTCTGCAGGCGTTTGAGCAAACTTTCATTGTATAATTCACCACTGGGGAAAGGAACAGCCTGGGTATTGGCAGTCAGCAACTAGGGGATTGCTAGTATGATGGGTATGTGCTAATTTGGGACCATTACTTCAGTTCTGGTTCTGACACAGACTTCCTGCGTGACCTTGGTCGAGTCCCTTAGCCTTCGCCTGCCTCCGTTTTCTGCCTGCGGGGCAGAGGCGCCTCCCCTGCCCGCTTGGAGGGCATTGTGCTGTCTGAGGCTGCTGGGGGTTCCGTATGAACAGCAGCTGTGGCCAAGAGCGGGAGTGCTTTTGAAGTCCGCATTTTAGGTGGGATATGAAGAGGAAAGGATGGGGCTGCTCGGTGATGTTAGTGGTTAGACCACATCTGCTCTTACGCTGTCCCTCATTTACCTTCCACAGCACAGGTTTCTCAGTTCAGTAGCTCCACTAGCTGGGGGAATATATTCTGCTTCTCTTCCTTACTATTTGGTATTTCTTCATGGGCCAGTGACTCTGATACTCACTGCTGCCGTCCTTGGGAAAACTAACTGAAAACGTAGGGCAGCAAATCAAGGAGCAATCGCTCCAGTGGCTTTGGGTGAACTCTTTGCAGCTGAGCAGGAATTTTCCCAGTGACTGGCATGCACATGTGTTTTCCCATGGCATTCATTGCAAGAGGTACAGAGTCCTAAATCCTGCGCTTATTCTGTCTCTGAATATCTCAGAGTGGGTCTTCCTTCTCCTGGCAGCCACTCCGAATTTGCTGATACACACGGGGGCCTGGGAGCCCCGCTATGCCCACGCAGTTTTGGTATTTCAGGGCGGTCCAGAAAATGGCCAGGGCGTTGCCTCCGCCGTTGCTCCTCGTGAACGCATCAGCAAAGGCAGACTCTGCGGCTTTTCTTCCAGGGAAACTCACCCACCCTAGAGCCCTGATGCTCTTTCAGGGGCACACAGGAGACTCCAGCTCCTTTAAAATAATTTGTAATGGTGGTGTGTGCTTGTGTGCTCAGCAGGAGTTTGAGATTGCTGGAGGTTACCCTTCAGGTACAAGAGAAGCAGCACTAACTGCCTTTTTAAGCAGCATTTGTACGGATGGGAACACGGCCTAGAAATCTAACTGAGTCCCAGGTTTTGTGCTTCCTTAGCTTCAGAAGAAGGATGAATTTTGCCCTTTTCTTATATGAGCATCTTCAGTTCTGGCTCATCTGCGTTGCTGTGGTCATTTTAAACTGGCCTTCATCACAGAGTCTGTGTCGCAGATTGCATGCCAGGAACACTTTCCTTGCTATGAAAAGCAGTGTATTCTTAAATTGACTTAACAACCATTGGACTCTTTTATTTTTGCTCAGCCTGTGCCTCAGAAATACTCATGAATTTTACACTAACATCTTGAAACATTTCTTGTCTTGTTACATTAAAAACATTTTCCAGAGAATGCACAGGCTGTAGAGCAACCATTTCTGGTACCATTATAATTCAAAAGCCAGTAGATATTATATAATTGTTAATGTCTTGGATAATTTCCTTCAAACAAGAATGCTCTAAAGGCTTGTTTGTCTAGGTCTGGGGTTTTTCTTTTGCAAAATTTCTCTTACGACACGTTTTCAGTAGCATTTTGCATCTTGGTCCTTCTGATTGTCGTACTGTGGATAAAGTCCCCTGGAATATTACGATGACTCGCGTGTCAGATATTTGAGTCAGACTTTGATCACTCTGTGTGGAAGAGTGGAATATTTTTTAAGAAGATTAGCAAAGGCACTGAGCCCTCATTCCAGTACTCTGGAAGGAGAGGAGGCAGTCAAGTGGCCATAGAAGGAACCAGTAGTAGCAAAAAGGGAAAAGTAGGAAATCTATAATGCTGTCAGTGATGCTGCAACAGATAGACTTTAGATCCTTAGGAGTAAAGACACAACTCAGCAGCTGGGAGGAAAGTCAGTGCTAGCAAGTCACCTGCTCCCAGTGCTGGATGTGCTCCAGCTGAGCAGCATCCAAAGCTCCCCCCTCAATACACCTGCATTTAAAAATACGTGTATAGCTTGGCCTCCTGAGACATCACTTAGATGAAGTCTACAAAAATCCCAAACCTTCCTTTTTTTCTTCCCAGTGAAACAAGCATTGGAAGGTGTGGGGTTTGGTTTGTTTTAGTATCTAAGAGTGACCTCAAACCAGCTGAAATCCTTCATCATCAAAAGCAACCCTTGCATCAGCTGGAAGTGATCAGCATCTGCATTTGTTGCTAGAGAGCCACTGCCCTGGCTTTGCTTGGGAAACCTGGCTGTTGGATCTAAGAGTGCCTGGATCACCCCTCGTGTGCAGCACAGATGTGGCTGGTGAGTGAAGGGTTTAGGGGTTTTATGTTGTCTGTAAGGCTGCACTCATCAGTCGGGGTATGGAACAGGTTAGCATTGTTTATCAGCATCTAATTCTATCTGAAGAACAGGCAAACAAAAATGAAATCGTGGAATCAGAAAGCTCAGAAATGAGCACAGCGAACAGACAAAAGGTACTTGATTGCGTCCTTGTAATGCTACTTGTGCCGTGCTGTTTGAGACACGTTTGACAGGGCTTTTCAGGAGCTAGCTGTTCTTTAAATCGACTCAGGAAGAAACTGGTGCTGGGGCTGACCTGTGCTTTGGGGAGATGTCCCACAGACCCCCACCTCTCTACCTTTTCGTCTCTCAATGGTTGAGAGGGCCTCCTGCCATTAACACACATGCTCTGGTGTTGCTGGTCATCCTTCATGATAATTTGCCTACAGCAACAGGCTCTGAGTTTGATTATGTGAATCTCTCGGAAGTTAACGGTTCAATTAAAGCAGCAAAGTGCATCAGAATTTTCAATATTCGAGTCATTAAAGTTGCTGGCAGTTTCCCCCATGATCCACAGCTCTGGAAAGCTTTTTTACCCCCTCAGTCCAACCAGTTAAAAGACAGCATTTGCTGTCTTGGAGTCTGAGAAGTGATCAGCAGAAGGAAATTGTTACTGTTAACAGCCTTATTGCTTATTAATGGAGGGAATTAAACCTAACTAAGCTGAGGATAGCATGAAGCCTAAGAGTGCGTGTATATGTATTCCCTGGTCTGAATAATATGCTCAGATTAATAAAAGAATTGACATAGACAGTGGTTAATGTCTGGGAATTGCTCTTGAGACTGTAATGTAGACAGTTACCTCCTTCAAGGTTCCGTTCGCAATAACATAGCTAAAAATAGCCCAGGTCGACACTTTAAATAGGGCAGCTGTTGTGCAGCAGCATCAGATGAAACACCCAGCACAGATTAAGGCTACCTAGACCCAGGCTGTTACCCTGCTCTTGACTTAGCCAAGGAAGGCACAGGGGGGAAGCAAATAGCTGGAGCAGAACAAGGAGATGAGCTCTGCAGTAGTACAAAGGAAGAGTTACCTGCATGGGGGAGTTACCGCTGTAGCGTGCTGTATCCACAGCACTCTGGGTGGTGAGCCGCTCTGGGACGCTGCAGTCTCCAAGTGGGGTTTTGGGAATTCTGGAATGAAGTATCTCCCTTGCCCTCTTGTCTGCCTAATGTGGGTGCTCACCGGGTTTGGGAATGTGAGGCTGGGAGCGTAAGACGGGACCAAATCAAACAAACACAGGGAGAGGTGTTTCTTCTCTTGTCCCTCCTAAACCTGGCTGAAGCCCAGGTCCCCTAGGTCTGAGGAGCAGGAAAGGATATGAAACAGAAATATGAGAGATTGCTTGAGTGGTATTTCTGTGTAAATAACAAGAATATGAAGCATAAATACCGTATTAGTGCTGTTTCTGGTGAAAGTCTCTAGGGTTTCCAACTTGTTACAGACCAAGATAGCTTTTGGTCTGTAACAGGATGCAACCCAGGCCTGCCTCCCTCCTGCAGGGTGTGCAGCAGAGCCATGCCCCTTCTGTAGCAGCTACCTCTTGGCAGATGGACAGATTTGGCCTGCCTCATCAGGAGGGTCTCCAGAGGTAGGTGTGGAAGGGTAATGGAGATGCAGAAGCTCAACACTCAGTAAAAGCGAAGCTAGCCCCCAAACCTCATTTCTTTCTGCACTGCTGAACTTCTGCAAAGCAAATGGGGACCATCTTAATAACGTGGTGAATTACAAATTCATTTGAGTCGGTCAGTTCTGAATAAACAACATGAAAGAAGTAGGCTCTCATAGCTGCTTGTTAGTAATAGCCTAGTTTACTGAGGTCACCAACGTGATCGTTAGTGGCACTGCAGGTGCACCCAAAGCCGTGTCCGAGATGGTCAGGAGTTCGTTTGTGGAGTTACTATATGGACGTCTAACGAAGAACAATCCCTG
The DNA here is from genome assembly GCA_027574665.1 of Rhynochetos jubatus. Lineage (NCBI taxonomy): Eukaryota > Metazoa > Chordata > Aves > Eurypygiformes > Rhynochetidae > Rhynochetos > Rhynochetos jubatus. The sequence goes on along the minus strand of CM050670.1, from coordinate 6,066,296 downwards.
CTCAGTGGAGGGCATATACTAAATGCGCTACATGTGCAGGGACTGGGAGGAGGGAATAGTGTGGTCTCTGAGAAACTTGTGGAGAGACACTAAGGAAGCCTGTACCACAAGTTAGAAATTAAGTGTGATCTCCTGAGTCCCACTTCATTATTTCTGTGGATTAATCACAAAGCAATACTTTCTCCTTAAAGGACGCCCTGTGTTAGCTGAGCGTCAGGCTGAAGTAGAAAGTGCAGCCACTGCTGAGCTAAAGCACCGTAAGGTGTTTAACAGCTGCACAGCAACGCTTCCTTATTGGCACTCTCCAGTGGCAAGTGAAGGGTGAAAGAAAATGAAACCGTTGACATATTTACACTGCACATCCCTTATGCTGAGGAGCTGCTGCCCTGCTTAATGCCGTGTGTTGATGTATTAACGTTTAACTCTTACGCAGTCACAGGATAGAAAGGCCTATTTGAAATTTAGCCTGCGGAATACAACTGTGAATCAGAGTTGCGACGTTCTGTGCCTGTGTTTATCTCATCCAAGTGCCATGGTCCTGAGACTGGGCTGGAAGAAAACCAGAGCCAAATGAACAATCGCTTTTCTGAATAGCATGCGCTCTGCTCTGGGATGCAGTGTTAGGTCTTTAAGCTTGCTGAGCTGTTGGAACACTTTTCTTAAAATAAGGTAATACGTAAGCTGGAATTTAGGAGTAAAATATGGATAGAGGTATACAGAATATTTTGGCTTTCTGCTGTTAAGTGGAATATAAATTTTACGTTCCGGATATGTGCATTGAATATGCTTCAAATTTTGCTGGACCTCAACGGTCCAAGTATTTGTAATGTTGACCCGAGTCTAGTAACGGTACAGCAGTGAGAAGCCAATGACCTGCTGAGCTTGCCCACCTTTACCTCCTGAGGCTTTGTGCCTACTGGGCACAAAGGATAGTTAACAAAATCCATTGAGGCTGACGGAGAATGAGTAAGTACAGGAAAGGCATGCAATGAGATGGAGTATTAAAGAGTGTTGCCATGAGGGTAAACCCCTGTAAGAGCTTCTGAAGGGAAGAGAAACTGCTGTTGATAAAAGCGAAAGAATTAGCCAAGTGCTCCCGTATCCTCTAACACATTTATGTAGCAACAATTTGTCTTACTCCAACAACCTGATTAATCAGTTTTCTCGTGTTGTAATGTTGCCCAGTGGTGGACCCTGTCACTGGATATAGTGCACGCTGGCTGCCTGCATTTTCTTTCCCACTGGCTGGCAAAAAATAGGACCTCTGCTCTCAGCTGATCCTTCCTTGTAGCTGCATTAAATTTTGCTGCCTTAGGTTGAAGTTGGTAATAGAAAAGTTTCTCTTTAAAAGCCTGAAAGAAGCAACGTTTGGGCTAAAGGAGCAAATCCCATTTGAACCACAGTCTCTGAGGACTGTTTGGAATCTTGTCCTGCATTGCTGAAACCAAGGAGAACTTGGCAGGTAATTAATAATGGGGACAAGGCCAAAGCATGCTAGAGCTCTGCACTATAAAGCTCCTTCATTTGGAAATATTTCTTAATAGGTATATATGAATGTTTACAATAAATGTTTTGACATTCACTCTTTGTGAAACGACTGGATGGGAGGGAGATGAGAACAATAATCCTATGGTGGATTTATTGCTGCTTGCCTGTCATTTACAGAAGGTAAATGCCCAGTCCCACTGCTTGGATGTATGCTTTAATGCACATGCTGAGTTAATGCTGTGAGAACAGGAACAGCACCGGTTACAACACATTGTGGTAATAGCCGGCTTGTCAATGGACAATCCTCCGGGTAAAGTTTCTGATTTCCAGGAGAGGGAGAGGTGAGAGTTGCAGGGAACAGAGCTTTTATTGCTACTCAGCAAGAAATGGCCTTAGAAGTCCTGCCGTGAAGGATGCTGTATCTGCAAGCAGACCAGTATGTGCTGCAGGGAAAGAAGTTGTGTGCTGCCCCTCGTCCTACCTGTTCTGCCCTACGTATCTGATGGGCAGATAGTGGAGAGATGACTGTAGGCATGTGTCACACCTTGATCCAATTTCCTCTTCTTCTGCAGAGCAGTATATGTGTCAGAGCTGGGTGTCCTCTCTGATGGAAGGAGGCTGATAAAAGCTGTCTTCAATTTACCCCAGAGGAAGAAGGAAGAGATACTAAGAAACCAAGCAGGACCGTGACGATGGCGGGAAGAGGAATCCCTGGGTATGAGCACATGTCAGTGGTGCGTGCATTTGCTCATTCATTGCAGAACTGAATTTATCTGAATTCAAGTGATGGCAAACACCTCTCCTTTCTCTGAGGCCTGGGGCTGGTTCTCTGAGCTCTAGCTTAGCCTAGCCCTTGTCTAAAGTGCTTATAGTTCAATACACAGGGCACTGAAAACTGTGCCGATTGCTTTCCGGATAAGTGCTGTCTGTTAAAGTGTGGAATAGCATAGAAACATTGCTCTTACTGAGACGGAACACTCGCATTTTTCTCTTCTCGTAATTTTGCACTATAATCCAGGAACGATTTTTAAGCCTCTCAGAGTGCTGGCACTCTGGCGCAGTGACTGACGAGACATCTGCTCTGTGACATGTTCTATAACAAACAATTCATTACTGCAAAATGGACTCGCAGTCGTTGGCCCGGGAGCTCTGAGTTTAACGTGGCATTCTGCAGCCTCACCAATCCTGCTGGGCTCTGGGGGTTGTGCATCATGTTTTATATCAGTTGTGAAACCTGAACTTCAAAAGACAGTGGATATTTAACCTGTTCAGCCTTTTAGTTGATGTCTTTGCTGAATTAGTCCATTTTGGAGGCAAAACACTACAGCACGCGGGCTTATTGTTAGAGATCGATGTCGAGAGCTGCACTGCCCAAGGAAACAATGTCCCTGAATGCCTCTGTCCTCACGTTCTCATTTAAAATGTCAGCACCACTATGTGGGGCTTGGGGAGGGGACGTGCACTTCTTGGCTCCAGGTCTGCCACCTCTGTTTGGACCATACATCTTCTCAAAAGAACATAGCTAGCATTTGGAGGGAAAGTGGCTGTCACTGGACAAGACTTACTGGGGAGAAGGTGAGCGGAAAAGGATGATTCTTGCTTTCTCCTCCCTCCTTCCCCAGACCTTTCTTTTCAGGAAGGTGACGTGACCGCTCCCAAACTCAGACTCATTTCCACCACTTCCCTAGGGAGGGCTCACTCAGCAAGTGGCAGTATCTTACTCTTCAAACTAGAGATGTGCTCCACTGTGCAAACATCCAAGGCAGTTCCTTACAAATGAAGTCTCTGAACTCTCCCCAGAATCCCACTAATTGTGACTTGAGCAATGCTTGTGCTGGGCTGCTCAGACTGGAGTTTCACCGCTGCCCTCCGAAAAGCACAGCTTGGTTTTTGCTCTCTTTGGCTTGCCCTTTGCTGCTGCTTGCGCAATCTGCTGTAACTGAATTGCATGGTGGTTTGTTTGCTTCACTCAAGTGGTTCTGCTTGGCTGGAGCTTTGCGATAGCCTACTGAATCCAAGCACGTCCAGGGGCTTTGTGCATCACAGGGCTTCGTGCGTTCCTCAAAATCTCAACTACTCTGTGTCATCGTGAGAGATAGGCACTACTTGGTTAGTTCCTGTGTCCTTTCTCCGCTTAAAAATGCATAGCATCATTCAATGCAGGTAGCACCCCCCTGTGAGGAGAGGAGGCACTGGCACAGCTGAGGGCTCGCATGCTGGAGCATGGCTTGCTTTCTGAAATTCTCCTGGGCCTTGGGTTTTCTGGTTTGGAGCTGTCCCTGTACTTCACCAGGTTGAGGTCAGCTTTTGGAGAGGATACAAATGATCTTGCGCTATCCAGGTATATGTCCCACTTATCCACCAAGATTTTGATTCGTAGCACAAACGGGCCAGTCTGAGATTTTGTGATTGTTTGTCATGGGGTTGCATCTTGGCTTGCTGTAAGAACAGGTCCCCTTCTGGAGGGTGCCTGTTCTCAGCCTGCGTGCCAAAATGCAGTGGGATACACCTGAGCTACCATGCAGCCTGCTGTCTGGAATGAGCTCTGGGCTTGGGACTCACATAGCCCAGTCCTTGCTCAAACAGATTTGTGATGCCAAAACAGAGGTTCTTGGGAAATTCTCAGCTCCAGTAATTAGAAACGCACTGGTTTCTAGCCTCAGTGATCGCAGTCTCTCAGCTAGGATAATAGAGGACTTCCTGGAGCCTTCATCCAGTGTCAGCAATGTTGTAGTCAAGGCAAGGAGCATGCAAGGAGATGGTACGATGCTCTTCCCTGCCCATCTCACGGGAAAGCGCCTGATCCTGTGTCAGCCATCAGGGCCACAAAAAAGCCACTGGGCTCCTCAAGTCCTAGGGGCTAGCAAGTAGTTGGCCTTACTTGTGAGAGGCAAGTTAAGTGCCAGCTCTAGGACAACAGCTCCCAGATGATGATGAAAAGATCGCCAAGCGTCCAATGGTGGAACATCTTGAGTGGCAGCTGCAGACATGGGAAGTGCACTGCGCAGACACAGCTGACGTTGATGCATCCCTATGTTATTAAATTCTCCTGACATGCTCCTGTTCTCTGTGGAAAGCATTCAAACATGCTAGTGACACCGCACTAAAACAGAGCGGGGAGCACATGCTGCGACTGGTGCTGTCTCCCCACCTAACCGAGTCCTGGTGACTGCGTTCATTAAGCTGTTCTTCCAGCGAGATGTGACTCCTTTTCTGTCTGCTAGGTCAGTGCAACAGAAACCAGATCTGTCAGGAGCTGCCACACAACAAAGGCAAACATGATGAATACATATTAAAAATAACACCAGAAGCAAGGAATGTTGGGTCTGATACAGCTATGCCTGCTGCATTAGCACAGCTCATATTGCAGTAATTGTATCTACTGCTCAGACAGCAGGTTATGCTGCCAGGGATCCCCTTGGGCATTGCAAGGAAAATCAGGCTGGATTTTCCAAATTGCCTGTCCCCCATTGCAGAAATGCTAGTGAAATACATACATAGGCTTGCAGTCACAGCTTATTCTGCTGTTTGTAATTGCTTTAGTGTCACCTAGGATGTCCTTACTCTGCTTATCCCTTCCACAGGGATTGTTGTTTGGCTGTGGGTTTGTACAGCGTCTGTCGTGGTTTAGCTCCGGCCAGCAATAAAATACCACGAAGCTGCTCGCATACCTTCCCCCCCTCCTCCAGTGGAGGGGGTGAATCTGAAGAAGACGACCAAGAAGCTCGTAAAATTGAGACAAGAACTATTTACTAATTGAATATAAATGAATAATATATATAAATTAGTATATAACAATACCATTAAGTAATTAAAATCATAGAAAATTAAACATATGATATAATTGCTCACCAACTGCCGACTGATGCACAGCCAGGTCCCGAGTAGCGAGAGTCAGAGTCTGAGAGCTGGAACCCAAGAGCAATCGCAGCAGAGTCCGAGCATGCCCCACAGGCTACAGCACAACTGGGAAAGCCAACCAACTAACTAACGAATGAGCAAGCCAAGGAATTAGCAAAGCAGCTAACGAAGGAGTTAAGGAGCGAACAGAAGAGTTAGCAAAGAGAGTGATGGCCCCCAAGCCCACTCTGGGCTTATGTACTGAGCATGACGTGCTATGGAATGAAATCCTCCCTTGGTCAGTTTGGGCCGGCTGTCTGAACTGTGTGTCCCCCCACACTGCCTGTAGCGAGAGCGCTGGGAACGCAGCTGCAGTATCAGAAGCTGGGAAAGACCCTGAATTTGGTGCCAGCACTCCCCAGCACCAGCTAAAAAGCACCTTCCATATACTTTTCTCAGGGTAAATCCAGCAACAGAGCTTCGTACCGGTCACAGTGAAGCAAGTTATCTCTTTCCTGACTAAAACCAGCACAGAATTCCTGATCTCTGAGGCACACTGTACTCACAGCAGCAGAGTAATAATGAGAAATAACCCAGCTCATCTGAGTATTTGAATAATTCTGTATACAGAAAAACTGATGATAGCAGCGGCCACTGGTGCTCGTGGGCTTGAGGACAGCCTGCTTGGGATTGCAGTAGTGCGTGGAGAAAGGTGTCGGTGTGAACGTGCACCATTGCTGAAATGCAATAGGCTCTTTGGTGGTGCTTAGTGTGTTACCCTGTTTGGTTGTGAAGTCAGCGTGGTCCTGTCAGAGGGTGAGTGAAAGACCTGACCTCATGCAAGACCTGAAGCCATAAGTGCTTATCTAAACCAAACATAACTTTCACCCGCTCTCAGTGGGATCCCTCAGCCCTCCTGCTCCAGCCTGTTTTACCTCATTCGTTTTGATGCTTTCCCTCTCTCAAGAGCGCTTTTGTAATTTTCAGCCAGCTGAACCCAAGGTCTTACGCAGCAGCCTTTCTGGGGTTTGTCTTTGCAGCACAGACCAGGAGTGTTGGCCCAGTGTGCTGAGTGCCCTGAGAACTCAAGCTTTAATGTATGCACTTCTTTGGAGATCTGGAGAGGAGTGTGAGCTATCCAAAGTTCACAAGCTCCTTTAGGGACTTACAGCCAGGCCGTTTTCTGCCTTAGTTCTGTCTTTGATAGGAAAAGAGGAAAAAAGGTTACTGCTCCACAGCTGAAGGTAAATCTGCAAGGGACCTTCTCTTTCTTAAATGACTTTGTGGTGGGGGTTTTCTTTATTTTTAAATTTTTTTTCCCATGCCTGACTGTTGAGGGACCTTGCAAGGTCAGGTAGATTTGTGCTGACAGTCTTTCAGGACCATGCACAGCTAGTATGCCTGCAGAGATGTGTGCAGCTGCAGCAGCCATGTGCTGCCCTGGGAAGCTGTGGTTTCTCTCTGGTCATGGATCATGTCAAGAACACGGGCCTAGAACTTCAGCCCCTACATGGCCCCCTCACACCAACAGCATATGAAGAAAACCAGCTGATTTTCCATGTCAGGCTTTCAGAGGAAAGCCTTATCCTCCTTTTTCCAGAGAATGGAAGGCAGAGGAAAGGAGTCAATATAGGAAACAGACAGTATGGGGAAACTGGAGCGTGAGGCTGGCTGAGGGTAGAGGGCTGGAGGTCAACAGAGGTGAGCTCTTGGATGGGAAAGGAAATAATCTCTGTAAATGCTAGGCTTACCATTATTCTTGAGTTCTATCTGGTTAGACAGCCCCTCACAGAAGCAGTAATAACAGGAGAATGGAATAAAAATCCCTCCCACAGTAACTTCTTGACTAAGATAACAAGTGATGGAGGTTGGATGTGCCGCTGTAGCATGCTTCCAAAGTGTTTATGTCACCCTGGGAATGCCAGGGAGTTGTAGCTGAGAGCAGCCTTGCGGTGAAAGGCTACGGGAGGCGTGTATGCAGGCAGGAATGCATATGTGCCTGAGCGTAAGATTGCAGGAGCGCAAATGTGCGTACCATTCCACCGATGGAGGCACTGGGAGTGTTTGAGGACACGTGAAGGAGCAAGAAGCGTGGGACTGGGTGGTGCATAGCATTGTCTCCCTAGCTGTGCACAGGGTGGCCCCTTCCACGGCCTCTGGTGTCAGCAGGCTGCTGAAGCTGAGCAAGCCCCAGAGCCCTGCCTCAGGTAGTGCAGCAAGAACTGCCTCCTGAATTCTTGCTTGGAGGTGTGTATGTGGTTCTTCATCTGGGACCTGGCTCTGTTACAGCCCGGTGTTGCATGCAGGATCTCCAGTGTGTGTTTGGAGAGTGGCCATGCCCATGAAATGACCCCGAGGCTGTGCCAGTTTCTCCCACCCACCCTCGTGTACCACGCCTGGGCAGAGGCACTAGGCAGCCGGGGAGCCCCAGTGCTTTTCCTGGTGTCTGGAGCACGCGCCTCGTTCTGTCATGCTACTCAGAGAGATGGTCTCACCGCGAAATCAATAGGTAGATGTTCCCTGCTGTGTGTTTATGCGGGGCTGGAGATAAATCTAACTCATTTGGATGTATACACAAGGGGAAGGAATTTAGAAGGGAAAAATGCCTTGGTGATGTTCAGCTTAGCTTGTTGCTATGCAACACCGTGCTGTAACCATAGCAACTCCCAGAGAAGCACCTTGCACAGATCTTTTCTTCTAGTACGGGCTGGAAAGAAAATGCAATAGAAATGCTGGGTGCTTCTCCACGCTAGGGCAAGTATGGGCTCAGTAGCCCAAACCTGTTCCAGTATCCTGTGGGTTCACTTTTGCCGCTTGTGTTCCTAGAACTGGTTATTTTCTGCAGTTACAGCTTCATGAAAGGGTTGGGTTTCATTGCTTTTCAGACTGGAAGCCTTTGCATTAAGGGACCCTGGACAGAACAGCAGTAAAACTGCTGGGAACCCAACCAGGCAGTAGCTACATGGAGCTAGATTGTCCTGTAAGCAAAACAGCACATTTGTTCTGTGTTACTATTCCTAGTAAAGGGAAGAGTAGTGTGTCCTTGCCTCAGACTGTAGCAGTTCCTGTAGGGTCAGAGCAATTAAAACTGTCAGGAATAAATACCCCTAGTCTTAAAAGTATCAGATTCTTATCACTTCTCCTGGGGAAATGGCCCCAAAGGCAAACTCCAACAGAAAGTAAGGAAAATAGTGGAAAATCGGAGATGGGGATGAGGTCAAATGTGAAGTTCTGGGTGGCTGTCCCAGTAAATCTTCCTTTCCCGGGTCTCCAGTCTGCAAATTCGGCTCGGGCGGAACGGGGATAAGTCAGCTCTTCATGTGATAGCTGCCTTACATACTCCAAATAGAGAAGTCTCCTTTGCGTCTTTTTGAAATGTGGTACCTGCTAGAATGCAGCTGGAGGCATTGTGTTTAAGAGGATGTCATAATTGTCCTTTCTCACTGCACCAGGAAGGAGAGAGTTCTTGCTCCAGAGGTCTAATGCTTTTACTTGGAGGACTGCAAAATCCACAGGATAACTCAACAGAAGGTACCAGCTGGAGATGATACTGCGGAATAGATAATTAAAGAGATTTTAAAGAAAAAGCAGCTTTCAGGAAGAATGAACATGCACAGAGTAGGAGGCTTGGAGTAGTATATGATAAATGTTTGGGATTAAGCCTTAAACCCAGAAGGGGAGAGTAATCTGGATAATTCCTGAGGAGTAGGAGTGACTGACTATCCATCTGGCATATTTCATGGGCATGTGGGTGAAGTGAGCATGTTTCTCTCAGTAGTGCAGATAGCGTGCTGAAATAGGGATGTGCAACCTCCAGCCTCTAAGGGGATCCCGAAACCTGCTGGAAGAAAGGAACAGTGGTCGATAGGGTTAGTTTAACCAGCCAGATTTCCTGGTTAGGTTTACAGTAGCTCATAGATTTTGTTCTGCTTTGTTTTAGAAGTCATTGTGTGACATTAGCTCTGTAGTTAAGAGCAGTAATTGTCCTCCAGGGAGAAGAAAAAGCCTGAACTGGTTCTCCAGATGTGGAGCTGAACAGGAGGCAGTGATGAACAGCCTTGGCTGCTGTGTAGGCGTAGGGACACGGTGCTTTGCTTCTCCCTGAGCCCAGGTTTGGGCAGTGGAACTGTATGCTGGTCCCTGTGCTGCTGCATCTGTGAAGCTGATGGGGTAGAGCTGGTGCCTGAGCAGGACCACTACGTGGTCACTCCCTGCCGGCAGCAACCCTACAGGCTCAGCCTCATCAGAGGCTTAGAAACATCCTAATTAAATGAACTGCAGGTGCAGGGGTTGCTAAGCAACGCCATTATCATGCAGGAGCCATCCCATGCTCTCACCTGCTGGAGCTGCCGCCTTTCTCTCCCCAGGCAAAGCCCCGTCCCACTCCCCCGGGTGACAGGGGGAATTTGCAGGGCCAGGTTTGAGGCAGGAGTTGTGGCTTGCATATAACTGAACCCTGCTAGCTCCTGTCTCCTTGAGAAACGCCAAGCAGGGAAACTGCTCTGGGGCTGGGGTAGCTTGTAGGTGCTTAAGGACGAAGCAAGCACAGCATCAGGCTGGGACATCAGCAAAATCTGCAGGGGCACGACAGGGCAGCCACTAGGAACATAAGCTTGGGTGGAAGATGCTGGTTAGAGGTGAGCCTGGGAAATGCACGTGTTGACTTGCCTGAGCAAAGGCTAGAACAAATTCAGACAGCATCTGAAAAGCAGTCCCCTTTGTCTTTCTGAATGAATTGCACTCCTAGTTCATGAAATGCCTTCTAATCCCTCAAACGTGTTGGTAGGGGACTTGCAGTTCATCGCCAGGCGTTACAGGGCAGCCCTGGCTGAGAAGCAGGCTCTCTGAGGGGCCTTTGGGGCCGGGGGAATAGTAAGGCGTGTGCCCCAAATGCACTGCCCCGCGGCATCACCCTGGTACCGTCCTGGTTCAGCTCAGTCTCCTGCTGATGCGTGACAGAATGTTGTCTCTCCTTTGAAGTGCTGTTGTGGTAGACGTGAGTTTTGAGTTTCCTTCCTCAAACCAGAAGTTTCCACCACTATTCCTGCCGTTTTCTTATGGCGGATGATATTTAGTCATTAACTTTTAGTACAATCCTAATTTTTTATTAACTTTGAGGGAAAACTGTTTCCCAGGTGATCATTCTTCCGCAGAGTTCCAGACCAGCAGCCCACAGCCTTGCCCAGGCTGAAGTCCAGTCTGAGACATTTTTGTTGCTTGGGTCAAGGTAATCAGTTATTGATACCAGAGGAATATGCCACATTCAGCGAACAGCTGCTAGCTTAACTCTTATACTTAACTTCCTCCTAGCTTCTGTTCCCACAGGGAAGGAGACTGCAGCATGTTTGCTTGAGTGTTCCGTTCACTGCAGCAGGGCTGAGCACCGTTTCTAGCCTTGCTGCTATGTGAGGTTGACAGCAGCACTCAGCATCCATGTTTCATCTCTGTTTTATTCGAATGCAAAGTTATGAAGAGATTGGTGGGTCCTTCTTCGTGGCCAGGTTACAATTGGGTCCTTCCCTGTATGTTTGTGACTGACCACAGCTCTTAATTTGGGGGTTTGTGCTGAAGAAATAGTGCCTAGGTATGTTATGGTTTTTTCCTTCAAACACATTTGTGATGACAATAAATTGAATTGCTTTGTGATGTTTGACAAATGTAATTTTTCAGGGTTGGTTGGTTTTTTTTTTTTTTTTACCCATGGAGAAAGATTGCAAACTAAGGAAAAAAAAACAAACCCCAACCAACCAGCCATCAACTCCAGAATGCAAAGAAGTACTTGATGAAGTGCATTTTATCAACAGAATGAAATTAGATACCTGTCAAAATATATTTGTCCTCAAAATAACTATTCATACATTTCATTTTCCTGCATAGATATTCATCTGTTCTCTTCTGTCTGTCATTTGCTACTCACAATCCAGCACTGACTGTGGGAGGGAAGTTTTTAGAGACGCTTCCAAAGCGATAGGCTGGCTGGGTTTATATCATTTCCTCTGGCTTTCTTAGCACCATTCATTTTAGTATGAATGAGAAGGGAAACATCTATTTAAAATCAATCCAATAATACTGTGTTCCAAAACATTAATTCCTAACTGCAAACCCCTGCTTGGTTTCAAGCAAGCTCTCTGTCAAATGAACAGCTCTTAGGATTTTGCTTCCCCAGGCAGGGCAAAGCTGCTTTTGGTGGTTAGGGATGCGGGGTGACGCAGGGGTGTTTTAGCTATGGCCTCTGGGGATGGGACTGTTGAATGGGGGCAAGGGAGCATTTGAAGACCCTTTTCTAAAGTCTGGGTCCTCCCAGGGCTGTTACACTTGATATGTTTGGAGGGCTGAGTGCCTTTTGGTGAAAGACAGCCTGGGAGTACTGGAGAGACACACAGAGCTGGACAATTCACCGGCCCTAGGGAGGCAGGCAGCCCTCGCTGTTCCGTGGCTGCGTGTGGACCTGAGCAGCCCCCGTGTGCTGGATGCTTGGCAACCTTGTCTTTGCCCAGGCTGAGGGGATGCACAACTGCTCAGCAGCAAGAGGCGTGCCCGGAGCTTGTCCCTCTTATCAGTGCCAAGTGGGGAATTGAATCTCAGGGTGCAGCCTCTTAACGGGTCATCCATCCTCCCTCTGTGAGTATCGTGCTTCCTTAAAACGCTTGATCAGTTTATAGGTTAAAATTTCCACTGGAGACAATTTGGAAGGCATCTGCACCAGTGCAGCTGGGTATTGTGAGCTCTTTGATGAGATGGTAGGAAAATATCAAAAAGCAAAGCTTCTAGTGGAGTTTCTAGCTAGATCAAAACTATAAAGACCCTGGAAAAAACAATTTGCAGCACAGTCTTAGGGCCAGCGGGATTTTGAATTCAATGTGTTTTGGTTCCAGCCTTTACAAAGCAATGTTTTAGATTAAAAAATGGTTAAACTTCCATACCCTGCTTCTGAAATTTGGTAGTTTCGCCCTCTCCCCTGCTTGGTATGACACAGCCAGCTACTCCCAGGCAATCCTTAGAGGGAGAGGAGCAGATCACCTACGAGATTTTCTGAAGTACACTGACTGCTTTTTCATTTGGCAGTTGCATCATGAGAGGCTGCTAATAAAATTTCATATCTTGTTAAATTTTCCAGTATGAGTGAAGTGCATCTGAAAATTTTGCAGATAAAAGAACCTTTTGACCAAAAGGAAAAACATGTTATTTGAAACCCCGAAGTACTAACAACACTCATTAGCATATGTTTTTCTTCTATAACGGTTCTCATAAGTAATGCAAACAGATTCAGCACTGTGTGTATCAAAGAAGCTCGCTAGCACTTCAAGAAAAACATCAGTCGTGGAAAAAATCCTGGTGTCACAAACACCTTTCCTGGAAAGACGCTAAGAGGACGTGTGTGTGTGTGACGCACAGCTGCAGTGCTGTCAGCCCAGGCCTTGCTTTGTTACGGCTGGCTGGACAGGACTACGAGTCAGGCTATAGAGCAGGTCTGGGCAGCTGGATTTACTATGGTTTTACCATGGAATTACTGTGGGTTTTTCACCCCGTAGATCTAAGAGGCCAGTCACCATGGTGTAGCTGCTTCCCTGCTGCTTGGCACCACGTGCAAGTGTATGTCCACGTGTGCAGAGTCTAAAATTGCTTCGTTTGCCTGTGCTGGAGGGGTCTCGGGCTTGGGGAGTGCCAAAATGGTACGGTTCCCAGCAGCAGAGAGCTGCGCTCTGTCCTCTGGTGGAACCCTCCAACCTCTGCCCTGGGCGTCTTGCCTAGGTGGGGAGAGAGACTGCTATGCCCCGTGGCCCTCTGCGCTGACAAGCAACGAACCATTTTCAACAACTTCTGTCCTTAGAAATACTTAGTCCAGGACCTCCAACGGGTACATTATTTTCTTAGATATCTCAGAGACCTTAATGAGTTTGGAAATGGAGGAATTAATGAACTAAGGTAGATAACGATTGCTGCCCATTAAAACAACTACATTCCCATGTATTTCGTGTCCAAACCGAGGGGTATGCTGAGCAATAGACTTTAACCTGGAATTAAAAAAAAGCCAATGGTTCACCTGGTGGGTTTTTTCTGGTGGTTTTTGTTGTTGTTATGGGGACCTCCAGGCCTGTCAGTCTTGCAGTGTCTGGTGCAGCTCTTTTGGCATTTGAGAAATTTGCTCTTCAAGACAGAGACCCTCAGCAACAAGGCAGCATTTACTAAACTCACTCCAGGCATCATCCTTGACAATGGCTGTTCTTAGGAGAACAAAAACCTGTCTGAAGATGGCAGGGAAATGTGGCAACTTTCTTTTCATATGGAGGCTGCTCTGCTTCCCCATGCAGCGCAGACTAATTAAAAATCAATATAAAATATAAGATCTGGATTAAAACCACATGGTACTAATCCTGGAAGTACAAGGATTTGTATCAATGCACTTGCAGAACTCTGAAGATGAAAAACCCTGGATTGATTTGTTTATAGACTTCCCTTTGTTCCTTGGTACTGCAATAACTGAGCATATAGGTAATGATTATTATGGTTATTTTATTGTTATCTGTTTTTATTGATTACAAGCTTTGATTCCATCTTTCTACTGCTGCAAAACGCAAGACAGATGATGATGGTGACAGGTAAAAAGAGAACTAACCTTTCAAATCACTTGGGACACTCTTCAGCACGTGTAACTAGTCTTTTTAAAAACGGTCAGGCACTAAGGATGCTGTGTTAGTGGTGGAGGCAGTATACTCTGGAAAATCTAGAGATTTCATTTCCATGCCTAAGTATCAACTGAAATTGCTGGAAAATCAGAAGCCAGCTGTAGATGCTGAGCTCTCTGGCGGGTTTAATCATTGGGAGAACATGGTCAGTGCATTTAAAACTGTCCTACATACAAGGGTTGCATCTCTTTAAGCTGTTCTTGACCTGCACAGCATAGACAGTTATAGCAGTAGAAATTTGACCGTGTAAACGTAGCTACACCTTTATGAAGGATACATAAGGTACACTACATCTATGCCTATAGATGCCTTTATGTAGGGTGTCTTTGTGTTACTGTAGTGGTGACCACACGGTGGCACGTAAAGGTAAAATATCTTGTCCCTAAACGACAGAGTGGCAGGCATACAAAGCTGGGGCAGCTGAGGAACAGCTACTGCAGTGTGTTCCTGTCACCAGGGCAGGAAGGGTGAGCGAGCCCTGTACAGCTCTAGCAGAGAGCTGAGGCTCCCCTGCAGCTTGCTGCGATGCAGAGGGACAGTGGAGCTGTGGGCTGGCTAACCTGGCATGGCCCAGGCAAAGTCCAACTGATTTAGCCCTGATGAAGATCTGGCCTTCCTCTGTGGAGGAGCACTGCAGCAAAAGTGTCATTAAATACGCAATTTGGAGTTGAAATATCCTTTATCAGAAATTTATAACCCATTTTAAATGAATCCATTCAGGGTCCAGTGAGGGTCCTGGTTGAGGGAGGAGATAATTCCCCAGGCTTATTTATACAGTTTGATAGCTTTTATGCCAGGTTAGTAAAAAAGAGTCTGTGCCAATAAAATACCTTCTCTGCTTGTAAAATTGGAGAGTGTTTTATCTGCGATGCTGAAATTGTGCTGCTCTTTTAGCTTTACGTGGGAACTGGTGGAGGCGGGCACCAGAGTGGAGGGGAGGCCTGGCCCAGTGGGGCTGCACTGGGGGTAGTGGGCCAGGGGTATGGCTTTCACTGCTTGGGGACTGTCTGGGGGTCGGTTGGCGGGTGGTGAGCGGTTGTACCATTTGGGCTTTTTCCATTATTTGCACTACATATTATTAGTAGTAATAGTAGTATTATTAGTATTGTTAGAATTATTAGTGTCTATATATACATATTTTCAACTATTAAACTGTTCTTATCTCAACCTGTGAGTTTTCTTGTCTTTTTCCCCTGATTCTCCTCCCCATCCCACTGGGGGAGGCGAGAAGTGAGCGAGCGGCTGTGTGGTGCTTAGTTGCTGGCTGGAGTCAAACCACGACACTGCTGCTGCTCCGTTCTGTGATCACCCCATTGCGGGGCGACCAGAGACCCCCACCCCACAGATACTGCCCTGGCATTCGGGAATAGCGTTCTTCCCCTGCTGTCGTACTTTCACCGGCGCTGAAAACCCACAGAAGGAAAATTTTCCCCCTGACTCCGGAGGAGGCTTTCACCTAGGAGAGAGCGGCCTGCTCAGCGGCTGCTTCCACATTTTCTGCTCCTGTTTCCAGCTGATGGGCCTGCCCCGGAAGAGGTCTCAAAGGCTTAGCATCAAAAGTAGTTTAAGTAGACAAAGCAAGTAGGCGTGTTAACACGGACAGTATCCAAGAGAATGGGTGACAGGGAAATCTGTAATTTGACATGCTGTTATGTAAGAAGTTTTATTCATGCTTCACCCGAATACGCCACTGCAAACAGGTGGATTAATGGAAGCGTTTATCATTTATACAGAGAAAAATAAGGTGATCAAATCAGAATGCATTTTCCTTTCCTTCAAGATAGGAGAGCAATTACAGGACAATGTAGTCTGCGGAGAAGTGAGAGCGGCTATTGTATCCAGACAATAGAGAGCAGAAAGAAAACTGTGAAGGAAAAACCAAGCCAGCGGGGGAGTCAGTGACAGAGAAAGAAATAGAAGGAACTATATTATCTGTGACAAGGACAATGTAAACTTGCAGCATCGAAGTGACAACAGAGGCTTCGCAGAGAGGGAATTTAAGCGGCAATACCTGCTGATAAGCGAAGGCGTGTGCTATGGGGCTGCAGGAGCCCGCACAGCACGCGGTCCATCCCTGCAAAGGCAAGCACTGGGAAGGAATTAAAGCCAGCAAAGTGTTTGATCAGCTCCTGCAAGAGACTTGCAAAGGACGTTGGGTGTTCTTGAGAGTGGTGAGGCGGCGGCCGCAGGGAGGAAGATTGATGGGAGGCCTCTGGATCCTGGCAATACCAGCCTTCTGTGCATCCCCAAACCTCCTTGGAATCTTGGAGTACTCTTGCCTGCTTCTATCTTCAGGGTGGCGTTTTCCTTGCAGGGAAAGGCAGCATGAGGCCAAAGTTAAACTGCACTGTGGAATGAAAATGAATAAATGGCCACTGGCCACTTGTTTCACCTGCACTGTCGGAGTTTCCTACCTTTCATATGCTGCTTTTATACCCTAATTAAAATCCTTTTGCACCTGGCAAAGTCTGAGACAATCGATTGCAAACCTGAGAGGTTCATGGCATTGGCTATCTGGCCGCTGCTTAGGAGGACAGAATCTAGGGATATGTGTTGCCTTTCCACAGGTGCAAGAATTTCTAGCTTCTCCCCTTTTTCTATTCTAGGCAACCCATTTTCTTCTAAATCCTGGAAATGTAGTCCAGATGATTAAACCAAAGAAACTCAGAGGAGTCCTGCAAGCATTTCTGGCCATCCATGCACTCCATGAAAGAATCCAGGAAAGCACAATTAATGCAATGAGTTACAATTTCTAACTATGGCAAGCAGTCAACCACAAAGCAAAACCCACTGAATCTCTGTATGACTTCTGTTTTGGTCAATGCTTGAACCCTTGGGTTCTGTGCACAGCAGTCTGCGCTTCAGGCTAATAGCTGCATGCAAATGACCCAATCATTTCACTTTCAGTGCTCCCTAATTGTATTTAGCCCTATTTCTACAGACTTTAGCGACGTTTAGAAGAACAATGCAGGGTTTGCTCTGTCGCTGCTGTGACTGTACTGCTGGGCTGGGCTATCTGCTTGGTGCTGCTCATGTGGTTTAACAAAGCAATGAGTCTGGCATTACTTTTATTGCTTTTCTAGCAATGCAAGTTATTTTCACCACCTCAGATACAGAGCTGTGTAATAAAAGCATGAGGGTAGTGCAAATATTCTGTTGACTTAAAAGCAAGAAGTAGTCCCAAAAGGGAAGTAGAGAGAGGTTGTTTATGTTGGTGAATTGTATTTTACTACAGAACAAATCTGGATTAAGGTTGACATTAATCAGGCTTGTCAGCAGGGATCAGCAGATGGGTCTGAATGAGGACGTGCCTTGCCCTTCCGGAGGAAGAATGCGGCGTCTGTGCCAGCTCAGCCTGCCGTGCAACAGGCAGCTTGCTTTAAAATTGTCCCAAGCAAAAATTCTTCGTGGATATTGAGGAATAGCTGATGTGAACAGAGAGGAAAATGAGCGTGAAGCGATCTGCAGTCCCAGCACAATGGCCTCCAGGATGGCAACTTTGCAGACACTAGTAAGACGGCGAAAACGCAGTATGCAGCATGCAGCTAAAGCAGTCATCCCCCCCAAAAGTATTTCGGAAAGCAGTGACATTTAACAGACCCAGTGGTGCCAGCAGAATCATTAAAAGTTGTTTATCATGCAAGATCATCCAATGTTGTGTAGCTTTTGGGTCAGCCATTTCATCTCCACGATTTCAGGGTGGGGAGTTCACCTCCCAGGGAGTTTTGACGATGCTTGTGTGTTTTGTAATGGCCCTGAAAAAAAAAAAAACCAACTTGAAAAAGTTATCACTAAAAAAATCATCTGCCTGTTCTGAGCTCAGCAGGAAAGGCTGGCTGGCTTTTCTATTATTGATGAGAGAAAAAGGGAGCAATGCAGCAGAGCTCTCAGGAAGGGCGTTAAACACTTTATTTCTGCAGACTTCAGTAGAACTGGTAGGAGTGCAGTACACCAATATTTAACGGGCTCATTTTCAGTGTCCCAGTCTGCAAATCCCCATTCACAGGTGGCAGTAAGAACCTCCATAAGCCCCACTACACTTGCCTGGACCGTGTGTTGGGTAGAAGTTCCACCTCGACTCTGGCTCGTTTCTTGTAACCCAGAAAGAGAACCTCATAGTTTTCTGAAATAGGCAGAAACTGGGGAGTATTTTCCCATATGAACCATGGCCAAATTGAGAAATCAGTGTGCCTCCCTGCTGAATAGCTGGCTTAAATGCTTAGCATTGTACTTTTCCTATCTATCTATATACTCATAAAACAAGCGGTTTCCTAAGGAGGAGTGACAGTGCAAAATAACCTCTTGTCAGTGATGCAGCTGAAGTATTCTGGTCCAGAAGGGCAGGTAGAGAAGAAAGCATGCCAACAGGCCTATATTTCCAAGCTGTTGACTGGAGGATATGATAGGAGAAAAAGTATTTATCATCCCACAAGCCGCAGTCTGAACATAGACACTAGTAAAGCCATGGCAATTCTCTTGCCCTGCTGCCTGGCTATTGTGGGAAAAACAATTAATCATCCTCTGATTAATTTTTTTTCCCCCAGAACAGAATCCATCTGATTCTGTTCTGGAGGGAAAAAAAAAAAAATCTGTTACAATCCCAAGGCAACTCTTAGTAATGAACATCTTAAATGCATTGCCAAGCTGTTTATGTTTTATAATGAGCTTTATAGAAAATATGATATTGTGTTTCTAATAATCCCCTTATTGAAAGGTTATTGATTTGGGGAAAAGAATAGTAACATGTATTCTTCTTAGGCCTCTGGATAAGGATGGAGAATTGTGTTAGCTATTTACTCTTAAGAGGTTTAGCTGAGCATGGAGTTGCTGTTCAGAAAGCTTTTCTGATTCGGGATATTAGCCAGCATTTGTACTACTGACTTTGCATGTCATAGAATGGTTTAGGTTGGAAGGGACCTTAAAGATCATCTAGTTCCAACCCCCTGCCACGGGCAGGGACGCCCTCCACTACACCAGGTTGCTCAAAGCCTCCTCCACCCTGGCCTTGAAGATATTTATTAATTAGCCACAGAGATAATTGTTTAGGATTAAAGGTTTATTCTTTTTAGTAGTATTACTGATTGGACGAAGAGTGGTTCTCCTTGTTTTAGCTGCTGCATGCACATCACTGCTCTGAAAGGCCTCAGCAAGCCTTCTTTTTACATAGCCTCTGGCAAATCAGCAGTACCACAGAGACCCACATGTCCCCCTTGCTGGTAGATGGATCCAGTTAGATCAGCCCCATTGCCAGGTCCAATATCCTGGTGGAGCATTAGCCAATGCTACTTTTGAAACCTACTGTCTGCCAGCAGTGCTGTTGGTAATTAATGGTGTAGCAGCGTGGTGTTTTGGATAAACAAGGTATTCACAGCTCATATTACTCTGTGGTAAACCTCCAGGGTTGTTTTTCTGCATGCCTTGAAGCCAGTCAGTGGAACACACTGAGCCTTTCTCCAACTGACCTCTAATTACAGTCTCGTTATTAATGGCTGTTAATGTTTAGCCTCTCCCCATTATACTGCTCCTCAATCACACAAGCTTACTCTGGGCTTCTATGTCCCTTACGTTTGCTTACTGCCATTTACCGGGCATTTTCAGGTGTCAAAAATACACACAGCCCCAGACCATAGATATTTTGATCCCTAATTGAAGCCACGTCAAACCAAAATTGCAGGCAGGTCTGGAGAACAATGGCTGTGAGAAAGGAGCACCAGGAGTCAAGTAAAAAGCTTGGAAGACCATTTCTGTTAATAGCATGCCAACATCGAAATCCCAGTACAGACAAGGTGGCAGGAGTTCACCCGTGGGTTGTAATGATGGAATTTCAGAGCATTCCCCACTAAATCAGGAAAAAAAATTGAATACATCAGCCTTACTCATCTATGCATCTATATTACATGTCAAATGCCCTTGAAATCAATATTTATCGGCGCATTTTAGATTTGCTGTGTCTTCTAGCTAGTTACTGAGAGTGTGTGAGGAATGGAGGCAACAGGTGAACTCTAGCAGTTGAGGGAAGACGGTGCGTTCCTTGACATGGCTTTTGGAGCTAAGTGGTTCCACCATTACATGCACCGTTCTAATGATTGAGTGAAAGCACAAGGCAAGTCAGCATAGAGCACCAACACGCTATTTGTTATAAAATTAGTTTTTCTAACTACTAAAGTAATAGCTATAACCAACCTACTCATTGCCAAAGCACAAGTATCCCTATAAAATCAATTCTCAGCAAGTAGGTGCAAAATACCTCGGTCAATACGGCAAATATTGCTTTAAATGGAACAGAATGACAATGGCTATCGACACATTATGTACATATTAAAAGACTGTTTATATTTACATCTGTCATGACAGGTGTGCACACCTCTGAACCTTCACCGAATCGGACAAATGACCTGTGGATACTGCTGAGAGTGCTGCACAATCCCTGCTAATACACCCATAGGCAGCTTGGCCACCACACAGAGAGGCAAAAGGGCCATTCCTGTCAGGCCCGCTTGTGCCTGCAGAAGTTAAAACCAAAAGATACAGGTGAGCAGATGCATCTATCCAGTGCATACAGAAACTCAAACGTTACTTAGTGCTGGGAGTGAGCTGGTGCTTGATTTTCTTCAGCCACCTGGAACTCCTGCTAGGAGTGTGTTTTTCTGCTGAGACTCATTCCTTATCTGAACTAATAGAAGCAGAAGAGGGACAATCAATACTTTGGAAATAGCCTATTTCTTCATGTGCTCTTTCAATATTAGTGAGATTTCTGAGCCCTTCCCCACCTTGACGCAGTCTGTAGCTAATGTATGCTCTGTACTGTGATGGTGGATACAAGCCATCGCTGGCAGATGAAAGGCATGGACTACCCTGTGTTTCTCAAAGTCAACTGCATTTGCTCTTGGCTCAGGCGAGGCTCACAGGGT
This sequence comes from Rhynochetos jubatus, assembly GCA_027574665.1. NCBI lineage: Eukaryota > Metazoa > Chordata > Aves > Eurypygiformes > Rhynochetidae > Rhynochetos > Rhynochetos jubatus. Next base: position 6,045,370 of record CM050670.1, on the reverse strand, counting down.
TAGTGGCACGATGCGTCTCATCGGGAATGAGCTCTGGACTGTATTTCAAAATAAGATCTGTAATTACAATTGGCATTTCTGAGTCTCCTACTGGCAGCAGCCGGCTGCCTCACTGACAAAATGCTGTTATTTGTGACACTGCCTGTGCGTGGGATCCATGGAAGCGCTGCTTAACCAGGTGCACCTCTTTACGCAACCTTCAACCAGCTGTTGGCGAGAATTCCTGCTCTCATTCCCGTGCCCTTCCAGCCTGATAAGGGAGGGAAAGAAAGAACCCCCCAACTGCCCATTTGCCCTCCTTTAAAGCCTGTGGTGTGCACCACAGCATCAGCAGACAGTGCTGGGTTGCTGCTGTAGCCTGGGGATGGATTTGGTGTGCTGCAGCCTAGAACAGGACTCCGAATTTTCCAGGGCTGAGAAGTAGACCAAGATGCAAGCTTAAATGAGGCCCAACCCCCCCCCAAGCCTCTGTCATCAGAAGCATCTGGATGCACGATGCAACATGCATTGCCAGATTTATTAAGATGGAGATGGATCTTCTGTTTTGAGACTCCAGGGATTAATACGGTAAAACTCGGTATCGAAGCGCTGTGAGTTCTTACAGCCATCTGTTCCCAAGGGCAGCCCTTTGCGCCCCTCTCTATTGCACAGCGAGTTGCAGAACTCCCTGCTCCGACCAAGACAGTGATTGATGACTGGCACGCGAAGGGAAAGGCAGCAGAGGAAGCACTCCAGTCAGTGAAGCCACGGGAAATATGTAGAGTAATCCTGTATCCCTCCGCTCTGCCTTGCTGGTATCTGGCTGGTATTTATGGCGCAGTGTGGAAGCAGAGAGTTTACCCTTTAGTAGACTTTAAAGGCTTTATGTAAGTGCTTTTGTGGGTTTTAAATGCACTTCTGCTCCCTGCCCGGCTTTGCCTGTCTGGGGTTTCTTTGTCGTGACGGTGAGATATTGACCGGTACCATCAATGCCTGTATAGCAAAGCTCAGGTCTGCTGTTTCTCCTTTCTCTGCTCCCATAGAGGTCACAACCCTTATTCCTGAGCACGTAACTGCATCTCGGGCAGCTGCTCCTTACGCAAAGATGACCATCGTGTGCCGTGCTTTGTCAGACTGGGGCTAGGGGCAGACCACAGCCATATTGGTGCAACAGCTCACGGAGCACTACATGCAGTATTGCAATCAATCATTATTTTTCCTCACCTGGGGAAGCTTGGAAAGCACATTTAAAATGGATTCATAGCTATAAAAGCAGTACCCAGTAGAACAGAAAACGTATTAGTAATTAGCATTTGCATAGACCTTTCTAGCTGTGGTGATCATCACGTTTTGCAGGGGTGGAGGCATTTTACCAGCACATAGGCAAAGAGGTTGAGACAAACGGCCTCATTCACTAACCCCTTGGCGAGAAGTAGGAAACAGAATTCACTTCCCTTGACTCCCATTCCCATTCATTATAATTTCCTCTCAGTAATAATCATACTACTTTAAGTGATGCTTCTTGCATGGCTAAAGCACCTCGTATCTCTTCTATGCTGCAAACCTTTCCATCTTCAGTGAGAGAAGGTGAGGATCTGTGTTGAACTGTGAACACCCAGTCCGTTTTGGGGAGCTTTGCATTTTATTGCGATTTTCGTTTCGAGAGTCACCTTCGCACTGAAGGTGTGTGTAGGTGACTCTCAACCTGTGTGAAGGATGGGAGCATCCATTTCCAAGAGGAGCTGTGACGCTGCAATCTCGAGCCGTTATCTTTGATTGTCTCCTAGTAACTAACCAACCCCTGGAAAAAACCCAGTCTCCTGAGAAGGCTGGCTAAGGAGTTGGCTGGAGGTTTTCAGTCTGAGTGTAAGGAAAACGGAGTATGAGACTCCGTAAGTAGAAGTTCTCTGATAAGTTCATAGCTGGCTCGTTTGCCAGCTATGAACCTGGCTGAGGGTGAGGTGTGTTTCACAGGGTGACCCTGCCTAGCTTTAGCCAAGGAAAACCCCTCTTTTGTGAGGAGCAACTGCAAGGATGAGGAACCTCGGATGTCTTGCCTTTCAAGGACACTGCAGCAATGGGAGTTGCTGTAAATTTGCGGTCACGTAAAACATGGGAGTTTTGTGCTCTGAGGAAGGAGAGTGGCCATGGGGCAGGTGGATCACTGTTGTCCTGAAAAGGTATGGATTCTGAGGCTTTGAGCAGCCTGGGCTAGTGGAGGGTGTCCCTGCCCACGGCAGGGGGTTGGAACCAGATGGTCTTTAAGGTCCCTTCCAACCCAAACCAGTCTGTGATTCTATGATTCTGGTGGGATGGCATCTGGGGAACAGTTAATCAGATAGATTCCACAGCAGATTTTAAAAGATTAATAAACTTTGTCACTTGCTCAGCTCCAGGAAGAAGCAAATACATGAAATCTGTGAATGCTGCAGGACAAATGGAAGGCAGGAAGGAGCCATTTCAACGTGGTGTGATGCTGGCGCACCGTTACGTTTGGGAGGTTTAATAAACACATCAGGGTAGTTCTTTGGTGTACACCCTGTGGGTAATAACACTGCCTGAGTTCCTGCTCACAAATGGATCGCTCCTTTCATTCTCTGATGTTTCGTTTAATTGCTTGCCGGCCGCTTTTTGCTGGTGCCCCCCAGGCAGGGCAGCCATTTGGGGCAACGTCTCCTTTGTGCACTCCTTGGGGGGCTGTCAGTTAGTCACCAGTGTGTGCCCAGCTAGACGCTGTGTAATTGCCAGTGATCTGCCAAACATCTTGCCCGGGTGCAGAGATGGAGGAGAAAGGGACAGCTGGGCTGAGAGTGAACATCTCCACGCCACGCACACGTCAGTCCTTTGCAAAGCTCTGCTTCCCTGGCACCTTGGAGGCAGCGGAGCACAAGTGCCTGGAGGTATGGGTACCTCGATTCCTCTTCAGCTCCCCCCCATGTGCAGGCCAGTTTTCTGATCGAGACCAAAGCTCACAATCCCCCGTAGCGCTGCACTCTCTGAGCGTACTCAGATTCCCACATGGGACATCCCCACTGCAAGGACTGCAATCCTAAAGCTGTAGGGCCAGGGTGACCCAAATGCCATCTGCAGTGGCAGAGGAAGGGCGGTAAACGCAGACCCAGCAGGATCCCTTCAAGCTGATCCCCAGCTGACCTCTGACACGGCTGTGCTGCAAGGCCAGTGGCAGGAGGGGGCACGGGGCAGCAGGCACATCCCTGCTCCACCTTGCAGGTGGAGGCAACAGGACAAGCTTGACTCGCCAGCTTGTTTACATCTAAACTTAGAAGTGAAATGAGAGAATATTATGCTTACAATTTCCGGACAATTACATTTAAATATAGTCATTTGCTGTGGTGTTCTGCAAGGTGCAGTTCAGCAGAGCTCTGTTAAACAAGCAGGGGCGTTCTTGTCCTGCTCCAGGGGAAGGTATCATGTGTGACCAAGAAGCTGTCTGGCCATGGGGATTAATGACCCTATGTAGTCTGAGAGCCAAACTGGGAGGAGAGAGAAAAAACACAGCGGGTTTTTTTCCCCCTTTCTTTTGTTAGACTTCTAAATAATTAACAAGCGAATCCTGGTCTGTGGCTTAATGCTGTTTTGCAACCCAAGTGGGCCCTGAAGCAAATGAAATCCATGACTTGCCATTCTCAGTTCCCTAGCAACGGGCAGAAGCACAGAAATGTGCTTCGCCTTATCACAACAAGATGTTAACGCAATTAATATTCATCACCAATGTCTTCCTGCACTGGAAGTGAAGCCCCCTGCTCAGAAAGAGCAGCCGTGGTGTAGGGAAAGACTTGAAGAGAGATGAAATCACATTAGTCTGAAAACAAGGACGCACACGATTGCATGAAGAGACCCGTCTGAACGTGAGAGCAGTCCCACGCTTGCCTGTGTGCACATGTGGAGGCTGCACCCTTGAAATTAGGGGCTTTCTCCAGCACAACAAGGTGAGAGGTACTGTTGTGCATGAGAAAAAAAGAGACATTTGAGGGTTGAATCTTGTGTTTCCATGTGATTCTGCCAAGTGCAGCACCTGCTAAATTACTTCTGCAGTTTAAACCAAGCTCAGCAAACAGATTTCTTAAGCTTGCCTAAGAAACTGCCACGGTCTTAAAATCCCACACGTAGCTGATGACCTGGTCTGCTAATTGAGTTGTTCCATGCTGCGGCAGCAAACGATCTTTTGGGAACTAACAACTGGGGGTAGTTGGGAGAAACGAAGTGCTTTGGCTGCCAGGGACCATGAAAAACACAGCAGCAGCTAATCACTTCTGTGGGCTGGGCCTGTGGGAGGATGGCGAGGCAGCAGAGAACCAATCTCTTGATTAAAACAATAACATTCAGAGAAATAAAGTCACCTGCGTGGTACAGGGGTATCCTTTGCAGGGGTGAATTGACTGCCACAGCAGCTAGCAGCAGGAATTCATGGAGAGAAGGCAAGTGGGTGACCAAGTTTGGCATATGATGCTGGCATGAATGCCAGAGGAGGAAGGTCTGCGTGTGTTGCATGGTGTATTGTCCCCAAAATTTTACATGTGCTCAGGCAAGTTTTTTTTACATGTACCTGTGTTACAGTGGGTGTAGTCAGGCGTTTCTGTGAGACGATGTGACTCTGGGTTTGCCTAGTGCAGTGCTAGCTGATATGTCACCCTCCTGCTGCCATCAGCAATGCCACAGCAGCGTTCCTAAAACAGACTGGTACACCCAGAGTCCCTTCCTGTTATTGATTACTACAAGTGAGCTGAGTTTGGGCCTGTAAAATGTGGCCATAGCACTTTTGTTGCCTGTATCTTTTTGAGGATGAGATGCGACTTCAAATTTCCTTCTGTTCTAAAATGGGTCTCTGCCTTGTCATGCCAACTAAAAAAGGTCTCTGCTTTGTCATGCCAACAGACTAGGATGCATGTTAACACATTTAATTGACCCCTGGCTCATTAATTGCTTACAGGGGGAAATAACAACAGATTTAGAATATTTAATTAAATGCTAAAATTTGGTAGCAAGTTAATTAACATGTAACATTTCCCTCTCCAAATAAACACTTCTTGAGACAGGGTAGGCAAGGCAACATTAATTGTAACAATTAATTAGGAATTAAACTGATAATGGGTACAGCTGCTAACAATTAACAGCTAATTATGTCAAGCACTTTAACCATTTCAGAAAGAACCGAAGGTTGGTGGGAGGTGTAGGTGTGAGAGGGAAGGATAATTGGCTTTAGCATTCCTGAGATCTTTGTAAGGAGCCACCCGTAAGGGTGTTTGTGATGCTGTTTCCTTCTGGTTGTATGTAGGTTGGCTACTGGGGCCTTGATGTCTTTACTGCTTCCAGAGATCTGCGCGTAAGAGAGGGCTGAAGTGCTTGGTTTGTGTTGCCTACCATGTAGTGTTCTTGGTGCCTGTGTTGTTCAAGCATTGGTTGGTGTGCAGCTACGCTTCAAAATATGAGGTCATGAGTATTAAACTTGGGGAAGTATTCTATGTCTAAGGTGTTGCAGACTGTGGGTAGCCAGAATGCAATGCTCTTCCTGTAGTGTCTACTGACTTGATGCTTAAGGACAGTAAAAGACACTGTTACTACTAAGATTGTAATGTGCTCCACATCGAGGGTATGCCCGCTGCCTGTGCCTTTATTTTATTTTATAAGGGGGATAAATGCTAACTGTATCTGGCAGTGTGCACTAGCAGCCCAGAAAGCCAGCCGTTTCCTGGGCTGTATCCAGAGCAGTGTGGCCAGCAGGGTGAGGGAGGTGATTCTCCCCCTCTACTCTGCTCTCGTGAGACCCCACCTGGAGTTCTGTGTCCAGCTGCGGAGCCCTCAGCATAAGGAGGCCATGAAGGTGCTCTGAGGGCTGGAGCACCTCTGCTGTGAAGAAAGGCTGAGGGAATTGGGGGTGTTCAGTCTGGAGAAGAGAAGGCTCTGGGGAGACCTTATCGCAGCCTTCCAGTACTCCAAGAAAGCTGGGGGGGGTGGCTTTTTACAAGGGCCTGTAGTGACAGGACAAGGGGTAAAGGGTTTAAGTTGTAAGTGGAGAGATTTAGATTGGATATCAGGAAAAAATTCTTTCCGAAGAGGGTGGGAGGCACTGGGACAGGTTGCCCAGAGAAGCTGTGGGTGCCCCATCCCTGGGAGTGTCCAAGGCCAGGCTGGATGAGGCTTGGAGCAACCTGGGCTAGTGGAGGATGTCCCTGCCCGTGGCAGGGGGTTGGAACTAGATGATCTTTAAGGTCCCTTCCAGCCCAAACCAGTCTATGATAAATTAACCTACTTCTGTTTCTTTAGCTGTGACAGTGGAGGAATTCTTTCACTGCAGAGCATCAGTGCTTTCAACTGTCAGGAGGGGGAGTACTCCAGGCTAGATATATTAGGGATGCTGCAAAGCTGTGGCTAGATATTCTTGAAAAGCACAATAGCGAAGAAAATAACAGCACAAGGCTTTAATGTGTTATTAAGCCCTGGTATAAATTACAGAATATCATTGAGACAAAACATTAAATAATAGATATAATACAGTGGCAGCTTTACTAAGACAAATTGTTGCAGAAGCTATAAATAAAAGGAATATGTGGAGCGCTGGCACTGTCCCAAAGAATGGCTCTACTGCTCAGGCACAGAACAGCAATATTTCTCCCTGTTAGTTCAGAGATGGAGGGCATGTCTGCTGGAGGAAGCCTGCTCACTGCCAAGCAGGCTGGTGGTATTGTGAGGAGGGAGGCAGGGGCAAGCAACAGCTCCCAGGTGTTGGCACTTGGTTGTACACTGGAGATTGCCCCGCTCCCAGAGGAAGCAGGTGGGAGAGAGGGAGGACTGAGTGGGCCAGAGGGCAGGAAAAGGTGCTTTCAGGCTGTCTCTACCCTGGCTGTCAAACCCGTGGTGTTCCATGATGTAGAATACCACCTAGGGTCAGAACACAGGCCTCTCATAGCTTGTACTGAAGATATTACAAGCCAGTTGCTCTTACATCCCTCTCAGCCCTTCTCTGTTTTGGGGGTCTCTTGTTAATTTTTGCCCCAAAGTATGGTAAAACTGGGTTTTCTTAATATTGTGACAGCTTTGACTCGCTCGTGCTGGTCTAGACAGCTTTTCCCAGGGTCACCTTGACAAGTGTTTCTCAGAAGTCTCACAGTCTCCCCAGGCAGCTAGTCCAGCACAGAAAGTGATTACTGCTTTGGTTCCAGGCTTACCCACCTCACTTCTGCTGTGCAGGGCAGGTGGCAGGAGCAAAAATATGAGGAACCCTCTGCCCGGAAGAACAAAGGGTGAATAAACAAGAATAAGGCTGGAGACATACCAATGTTTTGGAACTTGGTTTTCTACCTTAATGAGGGGAGAGGGAGTAAAATATGAAAGATGGGTTCCAGATCCTCCAAACCCATGCACAGAAGAATTGGAAAGGGAGTAAGGTGCTAAAACGTGACAGAACAACAGAAACAGAAGTAACACAGATTGCTTTCTCTTCAGAATTTGATTGGTTTCTTCTCATCCTTTTCCTGCGGGGAAGTGTTAAGTCTTTCATTAAAAGCATCTCTCATGGGCAAAATATAATATTTTGGCTAGTCTGGGCCCCAGGCTGACCTCAGAGCGTTGTCCTCTGGGTTGAACAGAATGCCCCACGTTGCGGTTGCCCGCTTGCTTTTCTCTTGCAAAATAACAGCCTGTCAGCAACCCGCCGTTGTTTTTATGTCATAAAGAAGTTTGGACTTTGCCAGCACAAGACAATGAAATGCAATAATTCAAGTTGTAAAATCCATCTGTTTGAGCACACTGAGTTTTTCCATGATGTGGAATTGCTTGTGCTTTCCATTTATATTTAAATTCATGCCTATGGAGATACCTTCCTTTGCCAAAGCAGCAGAGCCTGTAGTTGCTGGAATGAGGAAATAGCTGCATGGAAGTACCTTTCAGAGCCGAGTGGTACAGACTGCATCAAGCTTGTTCTGCACACTGAGAAATGCAGATAACTTAGGTGCTGCTATTACTTCCACAGTTTGCAATGAACCTTGAAAATATCTTGCAGGATTGTGGGGAGTTCGAGGGCCAAACTTTCACTCGTGCAGGTGGTCATCACTCTTAAGTGTTCACTGAGGTTGCCATGAGTTGACCTGGGAGTGATGTGCAGGTCCTGCTTTTTTTCCTGTCCTCGTTGTGTTCCGTGCCTGGGGGTTTACCAAATGACAGTGAAAGCAGTTTGCCTAAGTGAGAGCTGTGATGTACTTAAAGGGGCAGACTCAGGAGGCGTAGAAGCCAAAAATCCCTGTGTGGCCATCAGGTAGGCATGGCAATGGTGGGGACGTGACAAAACAAACAAACCCCCACAAACCCAAACCACATCACATTTTTAGGCAGCGTTTTATGAGCCAGAGAGGCGGTAAGAGAACGCAGGAAAAGACTGATGCTGGTTCAAGCTGCTTTCACATTAGTGAAACTCTTGGTTGCTGTGAAATCACCCATGGCTTATGTGTGGATGCAGGAGTGAAGAGGTAGGCACATCAGCGACCGCCTTCTTTTGGCTTGGTAGGCAATGGTGGATCAGGTTGCCATTGCAGGGTACGTGGCTTAATTCTACGCTGGCATGGTGCAGCTGAACTCCTTGCACCCCTTAAACCGAGGCTTCTATTGCTCTCCCCTCTACAATGATGTCGCAATAGGATATCAAAGCTACACTGAGTCACCATCAGTGACTGGGAGATTGGGTCTGCAGTCTGCTTAGTTGTGATTCCAGAAGATCTGAGTTCTGGAACATTAAAAAATAAATACATTCAGCTGTTTTAATGCATCAAAACACAAGTAGCTCTTACTGAAGCTGGAAGGTGGTGTCCTGTAGAGACTCCCCTTAGCAGTTACTTGGCTATGATGATCTGTTAACAATACAAAGCAAACCCCTGGATTCGCTGTCAGCCCAGTACCCCTCTCCCATGAGTGGCTTGTCCCACAGAGGCATCTGCTATAGGCTCTCTGCCCGCAGCATCTACAAGGGGTAAACTACTCTGCATGTGCTGACGTGGGCAAATTCTGCATCTCTAAATAATACTAACTAGTGTCTCTACTTGGGCTCATCCTTGGTCGAAGGAGCTTGCCATTCTCCTTTGAATCCCTTGGCAGATGTTTTCTAAAAAGGCCCTAACTGAAGCCAGCTGCTTCCCCTTTCCATTGGTTCTCTCATTCTGAATGAATTTGTTATGCTCTGGCACAAGTTCCCATCCCATAACCACTGGCTTCCCTGACACAGATGCCATGTAAGGAATTAACAGACCTCTGAAGAAAACAGCTGACTCCAAACTTGATGGTTGCTTTCAAAATGTAAAGTTAGCTTGGGTGTGTTAGAGGTTTCGGTTAAAAGCATGAGTATTTGTTTTTTCATTTGCTGTTTTCTTGCACAAGACACGTAATGGTCACTTTTTACACACATGACCGTGCTCAAGAGTTAAGTAGTTCAGGCTCTGAGTGCCTTGAGCCTGTTTCAATAACCTGACCCAGAGCCCCAACTCTTGCTTGTGCTGGGTATCAAGTCTGGGTTCAAGAGGGACTGCTGCCAACCAAGGTGGGTACAAATGGCTGTTCTATGGGGAGAAGGAGGCTGTCAGTCTGCCCAGGTGCTGGCCCCGTGGTTTACTCTACCCCAGAAAGGTAAGATAGTGTAGAGAGTGGGTAGAAGGAGTAGGTGCTTTTTCTGTAGGGAAGAAGACTCAAGTAATCAGTGCCTGCTTTGCTCCAAATAGGAGCAGTATCTCAAGGGGTGAAGCTTGGCAGGTTTCAGGCTGCCAAGTTTATAGGGTAAACCTTCTTTCCATCTTCATAGCCCTGACAGAAGCTGCCGCCCGTCTGTTTCTTTAAGGGAAGGAAGCCACTCCTCCAGTTTCACTGCTTGCAAATTCTTGGCATGACCATACTTCCTGCAGAGGTTTGTGCTTTATTCCTGGCTGTAGGCTGTCTGTAATGGATGGCATCCCAACGTGCAGACTTCAGGGTGTTGACAGGCGGGAGAAAAGCACTGTCTCTGGGTACAGCTAAGGAAGGAGCGTGGTTCTGAGTTTGCATCAGAGGAGGCAGTGCAGAGAAATCTGTTGAGTTTCTGAGAGATCTGGTGTCTCTCCCTGAAAAAAGGCTTTGAGAAATCACAGGATGTTTTTGCTGTGAGGAGCTGAGCTGTCTATCAGTTCAATGCAGAGGTTAGTGACTAGGTTAAAAGGGAGCCAAGGGAGCCATTGCCATAATTGCTGCATTCCTTGAGTCAGCAAGATGCAGTGATCTGCTTATGGAGAATGGTGATGGCTATTATTTTTAGTGCAGGAGCATTCCAATGCCATGATGCACCAAGTGTCAGGCTGAACCAAAAGATAATCACAGTCTCCAAGAACTTATGGTCAGTCCACAGAAATATTCTGTCAGGTCCCTCTGCTTGCTGCATCACTGCTCTTGCATGTTCGTGTTCCAGACTAGAGAGCGAGGAACTGGTACTGACAATGACTTAACTATTTTCTGTTGTGTCCTTGCTTCCTCTGTTTGCATTTTCAAGATATAAGTTGCAAGCTGATTAGGGGTTTCCTTGCAGGTTTCACCTGCAAGTGGGCTGGCTTATAAAGGGGAGCTGATAACTGAACTCTGTGGAGAGACAGCTAATTCAGTTTTGAGTGAAATTCAAAGTTTCACTCGTAGTGTGTGAAACCCCAAATGTTTTGAATCATCAGTGGTAAAGGAAGCCCCAGGTTAGTTTCCATCGGGACTTCAGGTGAATGTTCAAGTTGTATCATCTCAGCGTGAACTGGATCACGTGCTTCTGTCTGCACGGAGCAAGGCTTTCTTGCTTCATTAGCACAAGTGATCAGCTAACTATTGACACAGTGCCCCTGACGGAGTTTAATGCCAATTGTTATTGGGATTATTGGTTGTTAATTAGCCACTCATATTGTTACTAAGAGCAAAATCTTTCATTCTGAACCAGACTTCGTTGACTCAGCTTTCCCTCATAACTGGGGTTGCAAAGGCCTGCCAAGAGGAGCACGGCACTGCACCGACATTGCTCCCTCTGCAGATTCCCTAGCCAGAACCCAGCGGGGCTGGTAGGGCTGGAAAACATGGCTGGCAACTATTAGGGTGAAATCAGTGTGAATCAGCTTAGCAGCTGGGTTGCCAATTGGTATTAAGAGCACCCTCTTGTCAGTCATTTTGCAGCAATGAGTGGTCCACGGGTGAGCCTGGAGCCCGTGCTGGCATTCCTTGAGGACTTCACATTCACATGGCCCTGCACGTGTTTTTCATAGCATAAGGAGGTAAGTAAGAGTGGAACTGTGACTTCAGTCCTTTTACTTGAGTGAAAATTTCTACTCCAAAAAAATTCTTGCACCTTAAGAAAGCATCTCCTTCTAGCACATAGGAAACAATGTCTAGGTCTAGATTGTGTTTAAAGAGCCAATTGCAAATTGAGGGAGGTGCACAAGCTTTATCACCCCTGGGTGATGCTGGTAAAAGGCATCTTACTAAGTTATTTTGGGAATGAAACTTGACTTCTGGATGAAAAAGAAGTTTTTGGTAGGATTATTTTTTCACATAACTTAAAATTATTATCAGAAAACCTCAGTCTTGCAGGATGCCATTACAACTAAGTCTCAGCTTTTCACTTCCCAGATTGTGAAAGCAGAAACCTTTCAGCCTCATTCTCGCATATTCTCAGCGCAAAGTCTGGGCTGTATAGGCTGGCAGGTGTCCACCTTGGCAGCAGTCGTTCCCTGGGCAGAAGCGCTGGAAGGACTCGTTTCACGTGGTTTCTCAGGAGGCAGGAATGGATTCATCCTGTCTCTTGTCATCCGTCTATTCAACCCTACCAATCTCAGTGAATGAGCAGGTGGCTAATAGAAGCCTCCCCCTGCATCAAGAAAGTGCTGTTATCTAAATAGAAAAGGAATTTTCGGGCTGGAAAGGACTGTGGAGGAAGTCAGAGAGAAGAGGGAATCTCCTCCAGGGGAGATGAAACAGCGTTGTATGCTGACATCCACTGAATTGGTTTTTGTAAGTGGGGCACTTTAATTTTGCATCATAAAGTGGGTCTTTATTTCTAAACAAATAGTCAGTGGTTCACAGACAAAGCCTTGGGAGCTCGGGGTGCAGCAGCATCTGTGTGACATTGTAACACCCATCAGGTAGAAGGATTTTGGCAGGAAACTGGATTGAAATTCTCAGGCATAGGGTTTTTTCCTCCTCCTCCCCAGAGCAAAAGAGAGCTTTGATGCCCGAGCTGAGGACAAAACAAGCAGGGATGTGTGAAGAATTAAACATCTTGACAGTGCTCCTGTCTCTCCCAGCTGCAGAATTCAGTGCACTTCTCAGTCTTTTAAGCCTTTGCTGTTCCTGTGGGTGGGGACAAATGAAATTCACTTCCATCCTAGGCCAATAGTGACAGGAATTGGATTGTACCACATGCTTTTCTCGGGAGATTCCTGCTTGCTGGTTCTTGTCCTGCCTGTTTCAGAGAAGAAAACTGAGATGACAAACACTCAGGAGGGACATGATGTTGGAACAGCTCCCATGGATCTAGAGAGTGCTCGGGTCTCTCTCTCTCTGCCTTCCATCTGATCCTCAGCGGTAGTCTTTCTCCTAGTTGTACCTCTGGGCAGGGCTGCAGCCTGGGAGTTTTCCTGCATTGCTTCCCATATGCTTGTCGGCACTAGGCGTGCCCACATCCAAGGCTCAGCTCTACTGGTGAGTTTTGACTCCCTGCCAAATGCCATGATAGCAGGTTGGTAGGAGTTCAGTCTGCAAATGGTTGAGCTCACTCTGGTTTCAAGAGAAATCTTAGTTTTGGGGACCTTCATGTGAAGTGCTTTCGTTGTGATTGGCTAACCATTTGTGCTGGTTTGGGTTGGGGTAATTTTCCTCGCAATAGCCAGTATGAGGCTGTGTTTTGGATTTGTGCTGAGGAGAATACTGACAATATACTAATGTTTTTGGCTGTTGCCAAGCAGTGTTTATATCAAGTCAAGGACTTTTCCAGTTTCTGATACTGCACCTGTGTTCCCAGCTTCTTGTGGAGAAGCAGCTGGGAAGAGAGACAGCCGGGACAACTGACCCAGAGGGTTATTTAGTGGGGTTGGTTTATTTAATTTATTTTCAATTATCAGACTGTTCTTATCTCAACCCATGAGTTTTCTGGTCTTTCCCTCTGCTTCTCTTCCCTATCCCATTGCAGGAGAGGGGAAGTGAGCGAGTGGCTGTGTGGTGCTTAGTTGCTGACGGGAGTTAAATCATGACACCGTTGCAAATGCTTGCTCAGTGGCTAGTTCAAAAACAATGTTGTATGAACAAATCAAATATTTTCTAACAATCCCTGAGACAGACTGATCTCAATGAGCCCTAGGCCTACGTGATGCAATTAAGTGGGACCATGGCAGTCTATGCCTTGCATATAACTCACAGTGGCCTTCTGGGAACAGGAAACTAATTTTATTAGATTCATTATCTTTTTCTCAAGAATTAATAGCTTCTGAGACTCTTGGCTTAATGTAGCTGATTTTATATTGTAGTTGAACAGCATGAGGAAAATTGCTGTCTTGATCAAAACAATCTACAAATCCTCCTCACCTGTTAGTGAGGATGTGCTGTGTGTGCGTAAGGGTGAGTTGCCTTTTTACCTGTTTCGGAGGGTGGCTGCTCCTGCCCAGGCTCAGCACAAGGTGCTCTATGGGATAGAACACTGAACTATTTATTCAATCTTTAAATCCTTGTGGGACAACACACTTTGTAACTACAGAAATCGGGGCAGTTGAAGCATCTGTCTTATGCTTTGCATGGAGTATGTGGGAGGAACAGTTTTCTTATGAATTTCCAAGCTATTGCATGATGCTAAAATGTCTCTGGCTACTGAATGATGTGATGTTTGCTGGCTACTGATGAGACATAAACAGATTTCACCATGTGTGGGAGGTTCCACTGACTGAAACTTCATGAGCTGGAATATGGATTTAAAGGGAAAGACACTTTCAAGGGATGGCTGCATCTCAGCCTAGATAGTGAGAGCGCTCCAAGTACACATCCTCAGTGGAGGGAGGAGGGAGAGAAACCTTCTCCATGGGGTATTATCAGCACCTGTGAGGAGCAGACTTTTTTGAAAGGAAACATAAAAGGATTTCAGTGTTAATCTGGGCTGATTTTCAACGTGCTCTATTGCTATTTTAGAGCAGCAGCACCTGAGCGCCTGACATTTGTGGACAAAGACCCTGTTGTGCTGAGGACAAAGAGTCAGCTCTGCCCCAACAAATGCAGCATTTGTGCCAGGGGATCACAAGTGAGTCCAGGCCAGAGATAGCAGTTCACAGCTGGCTTTTAGCTGAATGCCCACAGCAGCACATCTGTGTTGTATGGCATGGGCTTTGCCAAACACCCTTCCCTGGGTTTCCCTGTGTTCCTTTAATGCCCCCTTGTAGAGTAGTAAGTGTGAGGGAAGGTCTCTCCTGTGCCCAGTATCTGTGGTGTTATCTGCCTGGTCCAGCTTCATCAGCTGTGGTATGAACTGAAGACCCTATGAGTTTGGTGGTTGGAGTAGGACTAGGTCTTGTCATAGCAGCCTGAGGGGAGAGGAGAGAGTTCTTTGGAAATCACCACAAACTGAAGCTATGGAAGAGCCAGGAACACCTGTCTGCTGCCAGCCACTGCTGTTGTGTGCAGGAACAGGCATTATACCTGCTGGAAAATCAGGCACTCAAGAGTTGGCTAGACTGTTTCAAGCTGCAGGAAAGCCAGCCCTTGCTCTCCAGACCCAGCTTCTCTGACTCCTAGTTCTTGATGGTAAGATGCTTGGGAAGAGATTAAAATACATGAGAAGAATGAACTGGGGGTAGTGATGGGAAGGTACAATGAAGCAATCCTTTCCTTGAGCCTCAGGGCTTCTCACACCAGGAACATGTGCATCATCCTAAGGCAAAGAAATCTGTCAAGTCTGAGGCAAGCCAAGAATCTGTTCCTAAGCTTCACTACACACAACATTGCAAGCTGCAGTTGTATATCTAAAATCGGATTAGGGTGAAGGCAGGCTTTGTACATCCTTTGGGTCGAACCTTCTGAACTGTTTGTTCCTTCTAGCCCATTTGGAAAGAACTACTTTGGAGTTTAGAGTCCCTCTGTGTAGATTGCGTGGTGTTGGATAAGTTGCGGTTGCTGATTGTACTCTGTAAAGAAGTTGTTGGCTTTTGCAGCTCTGAGCCTTTGGGCCACATCGTAGCAGCATCCTATAGTAAAGGAATAAGCTGAGCCTGAAAATTCAAAGTGTATACTGGGACAGTATCTCATTGTGACTGACTGCTGGATTATAAGGACTTTTGCTTGAACATCTGGGTAGAAGAAGAACAGGAATATTTGCAGGAATGCCAAGGACAGTAGATTTCACTGACATTGGAAAAGTGAAGATGCTAATGAGAGTGAAAAGCTGTCTGAGTCACAGGCCAGGGGAGCAAGGTTTTAAAGAGGAATAATGGAACAAAGTCATTAAAAGGAAACAGCAAAAATAACTGTCAGCAAAGATTAATCAATTTTAATGTCTGAAAGGACGGTTACCTCGTCTAGGCTGTTGTGTCTCACCGGCTGCAGTGTTAGATCTGCTGAGCCCTGCTCTGATCTCAGCGCATGTGTCTTCCAAGAAGGCACACAGGACCCTGATTCCAGGATCTCAGCAGCAACAGAACCCTCCACTTACTACTTTGGGCTGGCTGACTGCCCTCACTGTAAAAATGGGTCCCTTGTTCTCTTCTGAGCTTGTGTAATTTTGCTCTCCAGCTACTGTTCCATGTTCTGCCTAATCAAGGCGCTACCTTGTATCCTGTGCAAAATAAGAGGCCTTCTGGTCCGATTTTCCTTAAATAGCTCCAAGGCCTAGCATCATTGCTTTTTAAGATCTGTCTCCTGTAGGGCCAACAACCCAGCTGAGTAGCATAAAATTCTCATAGAATATCCTAGAGAGCACCTAGTAGATCCAGCATGAAACAGTTTTTCTTCAGACCTGGTAGAAAACGGTGACAGCACTCTATCCATTTGGAACCATAAATTTTGCTGTGTTTGATGCTCTTGAAGATACGAAAATTCTGGATGGCCCTGTGTAAAATTAAGAAGGCATTTTTGTGAGCCCTGTGCAGAGGAAGGCAGTGCCTCAGGGTTTGGCAGTCTTCAGGAATCCTGGAAAAAATGAGGAGGAAGTGGTTACTTCCTTTAAGATTAAGCATCCTTTAGATGCGGACTGGAACCTGCTTGCTATTAAGACCCTGGATAAACATAAATCTTTGATTCTGTGGAAATGAAGCTTTGCAATTCACTGATGTTAGTGATTCAATGAGACAGTGAGAGAGATCAGAGGGCCATTTTCAGAAATTCCTACCTTGGGAACCAAAGAATTCAGATCTAAAACTGGGGAAAGGGTTGTTCAGCAAACAACAAAAATCAAGATAAGCCATACTATGCCACAGCAGGAGTCTGAGGAGCTGTGGAGACTGTTGCTAGTGGAGGAGAACTGTGCAGGGGATGGGCTGCCCATGAACTTCTGCCATGAGCATGTCAAGGGCAGGTCAAGCTGACAAAAGGGTTAATTGCCTGTGACACTTGGCAAATGGAATCTCATAAACTCGGCCCTGCAGCACTGGACAACCATTGTTGATTCCATGCCATTCCTGACTTGGAGTAGGTGGGGAGCAGAGCTGCGCTGCCCCCGAGGCGCAGGGAGGGTGGGCCTGGGGCTCAGGGCTGGCAGACGCTGGGTGGCACTGTTGCCTTGTACAAGTATTGAAGGAGCTGCCCTGATGTGGGACGTAAAAAACGGATTACTTCCAGGGACAGAGGTTTTGAAATGGCACTCATGCTGGCCTTCTCCCATCGCTTTCGCTGGTTCCTTCCGTCATTCATGAAAAGAGACATTGCATGTTATTGTGAGTGTTCTCCAGCAAGGAATGGCACGGGAAGCCTTCAGCTGGGGCACAGTTCTTACAAAACGGGTGGCTGTGCCAACTTCCCAGCCCGCATTTGACAAAGGTTTGTTCGGCCACCCCCTCCAGTTGCAGAGGAAGGCTTGAGAGCAGGGGGCAGATGCACCCCAAAGCTCCCATGCGTTCTTGGGTGTACTGAGATGGCCTCAGACCCTGTTTTCTGGTCCATCTTGCATTGCACTGAGTAGTCAGAGGACAGAATTGCAAAGACTGTCAGCGAGGGCTGGGCTTTGCTTTTTGCTCCTCTCAAGTCTGAGCTGATTAATGTGAAAGGAAAAAGTCTGAGAAACACTAGGCGGAAGATAACCTGCAGACAGAATGGGAAATAACACGTCCTTGGATGGTGCTCAGGAAGTTTGCAGGTCACCCTCCCTAAGATTCAGTTTTGGACCTCCTTCACAGCATAGATACAGCTCGAGAGTGGGGATGACACACACAACTTCACCCCTGGGAGGCAGAACAAGGATGACAAGTCCAGAGAGTTCACAAGGAGAGAGAAACGGATAGAAAAACTTTGAGATCAGCAAATGAAAAGTCAACCACTTGACCTTCTTTGAACTTATTTCAAATCCATCAGGCATGGAGAAAATTGAGACCATAACTCAGGTTGCTCCTGTTGGTCGCATTACCATTTCCATTACACTGGGCTGTTTGTCTTAATTGAGCTGGAGCCTGTCCTATGACGAATCGCCAGGTCACACCAGCCCTAAATTAAAGAACGGTTTGTTAAATTTTTTAAAAACTTTTTTAACAACTTGAAAACCTAGTTATTGAAACATTTCCTCCAAAAGTCTATCTTTTTCCAGGCAAGCTAACTAGAGGACCGAGTTCAAACCAACACACATTTTTATTATTGGGATGGTTATTTATATTCCAGTAGTGCCTACACATAAAATGGCCCTGGAGGTTAGTCTGAGCCCTGAGAGTTTGCAATATAGACAGAAAAAGGCAAGAAAACTGCTTCCTGCTCAAACAAGGTCCTTGCAAGTTTTTAAAAGAGGAGATAAGTAAAAGCTAACACAGGTTTATCAAGAGTGGACCATGTCAGACCCATCTAGCCTCCTCTCTTGTGGGGTAGCAGGCCTTTTGCACTAGGGAGCGCAGTCGGGTATTTGTAGCTTTCGTATTCAGTGTGCCTCATGTTTTGTATGACCTTTCCATGAGTTGCTGTTAGAAATATGGTCCAAACAAAGCTATGCAGAGGTATGCAAAAATGGTTTGTGCCTGAGCACATCATCAACAGTTTCCTGTAGAAGTATTATCTGAGTTCTTCAAGGCTGATGTTAGCCAATGTTTTCAACAGTAGCCTTGATGATAGACTGGAAAGCATGTGGAGAGAAGAGGTGAATTTCAGAGCAGCTGCAAACACATCAGGGAGAGGGTCAGAATTCAAAATAGCGGTGATAAACTGGAGGATGCTCTAGGAGAAAATGTAGACCAATTGAACAGGAAAAAGTGCTGAATTGCCAGAAGGGGAACAATGAGCAGGGGAGCAGTGGTGTTAAAACAGATCACATGCCTAATGAGTCAGTGAGGTGGGTGGTGATGTTACAAGAGCAGATGCTGGCCAGAAGTGGATTCTGTAGGAGACACGAGGTTGTCATTCCATTCCAGTCTGCACTTTTGGGGTCTCAGTTCCTGCACTGCATCTGGATCTGGACACCTACCTTTGGAACAGAGCTAACTAATGGGTGTGAGCTACAGGAATGCTTAGAGGACTGGAAAGTGTGACCTGTGAGGGAAAATTGGATAAAATGTGGTTTATTGTAGGGAAGACAGGATGGATGTGAATAGCAGTCTTGAAGTATGTGATAGCTACTATAAACAACTGATCTCTTTTCCATGTCTGTGGTGGACAGTGCGAAGCCTGCTACAGCCTCATTCCTCTGCCTTGTTTTGTGAAAGTTGTATGAACAGAATTTATGTAAGACGCAGCCCTCTCTGATTAAGGAAATGGGCAATGTTTGGCTGTGGAGCATGAATATGTTTTCTTAGAAAGTTGGCTATAAATGTAACCGCAGTTCAACCTGTGTCACCATGGATTCTGCTGGATGCTCATGCCTAGGACATTGCTGTGAGGCTTGGGGTCTGCAGCCTGTTTCTGTCCCAGTGACATTAGTCACAGTGATATCATTAATCAAGCATGCTTGCCATCCCAGAGCTCCAGGGAGGTTTCATCTCATGGGATGCTGTAAGAGGCCTTGTAATATCCAGGCACCTATGAAATAGTACTTCCTTCCCCAGCCTCAACTTTTGTCTTGTTCCAGCACCAACTGATGAGTCCTTGCCATCGAATTCCACCTGAGACAAAGGAGCTGTGGGAGAAAGACCCTGAGTTCACTGGCAGGGGCTCCCATGTGCTGGTTGTATTGTCTCCCAGAGGCGAGATCCTAGGGTGGGAGACCCTCAAACAGAGGCTCAAGAAGGACACTGTCTTGTTGGGGACGCAGCCTTACTTAAGACACAAGCACAGTAGCTATACATTAACCACCTCTGCTGTAAAAATAAGGTGGCAGCAGGGACCTAAGCAGGGGTTGTACTACAGGATTTGGAGCGATTCTGCCAGTGTGTAACTGGCTTCACCTGCTCCTGCACTGAGCAGCCTGCAGAACAGTGGTACGACCCATTGTTCTGCTACAGGGAAGTCTGCACAAATGGCTGGTTCTTGCTGCTTCTCTACAGCCTACTTTGTCACGAGTGTATTTAGTTGGGGTTACACTTGGCAGAATAGCCCTGAGATTAACCTTAGTCAGATGTGGATGTTACTGGTTTGACTCAGCTAAGCCTGTGAATGGAAGGGTTTATTTTTATTGTGAGTCTGAGCTGCAAGCAAATCACATCGGTTATATGTACCACAAGCCCCTGCCAGCCCTCCCCGTCACCGCTGTGTTCACGTCCTTTCCAATGGAAGGGAAGCTGCGTTTTTTCTATGGTCTTTGTTTCTATTTGCTTTCTCTGCTGATACATCTATCTAGCCATTCCATCAGATTGAGATGAATAGTAACATCACACCCATTACGATACGCTAAACCCTTCAGGTTGTGAGAGGGTTTAAGATCGCTTGGTCAGGTGCTGACAGGGTAGGCTGGAAGGGGAATAGCAGTAGCTGTAAGGGAAAGGGCAAAACTCTGTGTTGAGCAGCAGGCAGGGAAGCAAGGTGGAAATGCAGCGTGAGTATGTGTGTACTATGTGCAGCAACACTAAGTGCTCCTGTAAATCTGCTAGCTGGGCTCTCATAATAAGGAGCATTTAAAGGCGAAACCCAAGGAATCAGGTAGATGGTGGGTTCTGTTCATAAATTAAGTCTGGCCTGCAGAACGTCTTTAAAAACAGACCAGTGAAAGAAGCCCAGTCAGGCAAAGGGCAGTGGGTAGGGGAAGCTGCTTAGCATGAAAAGGGACTGTTTAATCCAGTGGTATGGATTATTCACTTCATTAAACAACTACAAGGCCCCTCAGTTCCCTTGGTGGCATCTTCATGCCCCTGTGGGCGGGGTTTCTGCACAGAATGGTTACGGGGATGTCTGTCAGGAGCTGCAAGAACCAGGATCTGGGAGCAGTAAGATCGGAGTCCTCCCTTTCTGAGCTGCTGGTTTATGTCCAGCCCTAGGCTTGCCTGTGGTTAAAAGGCTCTACTCTAGACCTGGTCATATTAACCAGAGCAAAAAAAGAGCCTCAGCTGCTGTTCTGGCAAAGGGCCATCCTTACCACAAAAGCAGTCTCGGCCATGGCTGCAGCTTTGTCTGCAATGTGAGGAAAACAGAGCTCTGAGCTCTGTGACCCAACGTTTTCTGCCCCGTGTCCTTAGCTCAGCTCAAAGTACTGTACCCGGGAAGAACTGACTAGTTGGCTACTCACTGTGTAGCTCTTACAGGAGCTGTCAGCCTGTGCTTGGACCCTTGCACCCACTGCTCTTATTGGTCCAACAGCAGCCAAATTTTGTCACCCTTGAAACTTTTAGCTAGAAACTCCAGCCCAAAAGCTGTTAAGGGTTAATTTGTTTACATTTTTCCTCACACCTATTCTAAACCCTTGGCACTTAAGTATGCTGGACTGTCCCTTCAGCTGCTGCTGCGGTCAGTTATGGTACAGTATGGTCTGATGTGCCAATATACCCTGAGAAAACAGGACCCTGAGTGAGAGGCTTGGATATTTTGTGAAGGGGTGCCTTGGAAGTGACCGGTTGGACAGGGCAACAATTGTAGCTCACAAAGACCTTGGACAAGCACATTGACCAAGTTGCCTGTTCTGTTTGAGCAGCCAATTTGCAGGAGCAGGGAGTAAATGAGGTGAGCAGTTGTGCTCTCCTGTCCCTAACATATTAACCTTATGGTTCGTACCTCTCTTCCCTGACATCAGTTATCTGTACTGCGAGCTACACGTCCGTACTCCAGCCAGCTTGGCTGATGTATAATGAAACCGTTACAATCTCTCCCAAGTGGAAGTACTGTACGCAAACTTTGATGGAGGCCTCGTTGGCAAAATGCATGCCTTGGCAGTGAAATGAAGAAAGGACGCTGTCAGATCTGTGGTCTCAACTGGATGAGGAAACTAGCGTTGCAGTGCTCTCTCCACTAATAAAATTGCTCATGCTGAACTGCGAAGCACTATCCCGTAAGTGGCTGTGTGTGTTTAGCTTGATGTATCATTATCGGTACGTGGTAGCCTGAAAACTAAAACACTCTCGCTGTTCAACCACTCTGTTGCAAAGGGGCAGCAGCAGAGGCTCAGTGGAAATGATTCTAACAGGAAGTTGCTGGTGACTTTTTTTGTGGTGCGTTCTGAGCTGTACGTAGAGGAGAAATAAGGCGCAGTGGCTAGACCTGTAATATCGCATTAACTTGGAGTTCAGGGTTGTGGTCTAACTGTATACCTTCACCATCTACGCTGTTTTTCATGCCAGTGTGAACCTTGGGCTTAGTGGATTGAAACTGGTGGCTGCCAGCTGGGGAGAGCCAGCAGTGACTGGCTTTCATGTGAGATCTGCTCACGGGGTATACGTGCTATAGCTCATGCCCCTGGGCTCAGTTCTAAAGCAGCTTTTGATAGCTGTTTGCTCTCTTTAGGGGGCTTTGTCCAAAGCCTGCAAAGACCGGTGGTAAGGTTGTTAATTCTTCTTTCTTTCCAGCCCCCATCTCGTGACTGCTAGGACAGGAGAAGAGCCATTTCATTTCCATGTTGGCCGTAGCTTTAAGACAAACAGGAATTAGTTCTTACTCCATGGAATCCCTGCTGCATATGAAATATCTGATAGCGCTTTGTGGTGTTATTACAGCCGATGAATTCTTTCTGACACATTCAGTTCCTAGATGTGTCTGGGATGAGCTGATCTCTGCTGCTTTGAGACTTAGCAGACCTGTTTATTATCTGGGAAAGCCTGGTGGTGTGTTTGGCTTCAGCCTAGCTATCTTTAGTTCTCCACTGGGAGAAAAAGGGAAGAAATGTGCAACTGAAGATTGGAGGGGAGGAAGGCAAATTGGATGCTGAAGATCTGCCTGAGCTATCCGATTCTAGTTGGCACTTCCTCGTGGGACTTCCTACTACAGAGCTGCTAGCAGCAGCCACCTCCTCCAACTTGGCAAAGCTGGGATTCAGGTTGTTATTAGCCTGATTTCATAGAAGTCACTCTAAAAGATGGAAGAATAAGTCAAGAGTAGTATTTCCCTCTTTCCAGTATTAGGGAAGACCTTGCAGACCCGTTGCCACGATGAACAGCAACATGAGAGCTGCTGCACAGGACAAGGAGGTTCTCTGCTCTGTATTCACCTGTTCCATTAGATTTCATTAGGTAGGCTCCCTCTGGGCTACAGTTTGATGCAAGGGCTGCTGCTGTATCTGGATAAATCACCCTGGCTGTAGCTAGAAGCTATCAGGAGTGCAGCACAGACAAGTAAAGGGATTTCACATGGGGCAAGTTTTGTAATTTTCTGCCTCTGAAGTACATTAGTGAAAGATGCTAAAGTGAGCTATAGGCTCCTGGACACTTTGCTTCTTTCTCTTCTCCACAAGCCATCATCTGTCAACGGGATCTGCCTTCTCTCTTATTCTGGGTATGCCCCACAGATGTGAGCCATGTGGCATAGGCATTGGAGCAGCAGGTGGGGAGTGGGATTGCTGTTCAGTGCTCAGCTTAGTGGCTCGAAAGGTGAAATCTCTACTTGATCTTGGAGGCCAGCCTCTGGGGACTTTGGAAAAATGCCAGATGCTGCTCACTTCACCACACTAGATGAAGGGCTTCACCTTGCTTCAGTGTTCAGAGGTCAGAAGCTGCTCTCTGTTAAAGGATGGCCTTGTCCTTGCAGCTCCCCATCTGACAGTCACATCTGGCACCAGAGTACATACGAGGGCAAGAGCTATCTAATCTTAATAAGCCCATGATCTGACCAGACAGCTATTTCCTACCTGCACACCCCTGAAGGCTTTGCAGGCAGTCCCATTGCATTTGTGTTCCTTACCAGAAAGCCTGTCACACCAAGAGAAGAGCACAGCCTTCCCCAGGGCAGGACTGAGCCTGCAGGAGTTATCATTATCTGCGTGCATTCATTATAGTTTAAGGGCCTTGTCTCATAATTATTCTCTCTTATACATTCATTTCAAATTATTACTACACAAGGGCTGGCTAATGATTCTTCCCCTTTGATTTTTTTATAGAGCGTTTACTTTACATTAGCTGGGGCTGCTAGGGTGAGTTCCAGGTGTAACAGCTTTGGAGCAAGGATTGACAAACCCTTTTCTGCTGCTTTCAATTAGGGAGGCATTACAGTACTTCTGGTGGCAACTATTTGAGGGAGGAGGGGATTGGCTGCTTCCTGGAAGATGGGGAGAGACAACTGAATTCTTGCTTTACTGCTAAGTCCTCCAAGATGTCTACAGGCAAATAATCTGCTTAAAGGACACTCACAGAAACAAGGTGAGGTAAGACTCTAGTTCCTTTAGTAAAGGGTAAAGTGTCAGTCTCCTCAGAGAATGACACTGGGCATGCAAAATACTCTGGAGAACAGTCTCTGTAGGGACAATCGTTCTGACACACAGATTTTTTTTTTTTTCCCTATAAAGGATGCTGCTTATTAGATAGATGCAGTCATTGTCACAATTAGACAATTAACTATGCCATTAAAAGCAAGCTAAGCTCATTGATCCAAAAGGAAAAGCACCAAAAAATTTGAAATTGGATATCACAGACAGGCAGCCCGAGGCACAGCATGGACTTTACATTCCTGATGTCTATCGCTCTGGTACTCGTGATGTGACAAGGAACTGATTCTCTCCTAACTTATTGGAGCAATATCAGCACTGACAACACTGCAGCTTTAGCTGCTGAGACATCTGCTGTTTTCTTGCACTTTGCTCTCAGTGGCAAACATGTGGGATAAGAATCTTTGATTTAAAAAAACAAAAAAATCACCCAGATACTGATAATACCTGTTTAAGCAACTTTCAATGTCAAGCACACTTTCTTTAAGTTTTGCAGTGTGGTTAGGCCAAACGGCATCTAGTCCTCATGAGGGTGACATGGGCAACCTAGGACTGCTGCGCTCTAAAGGGAGCTGTGATGGGATCGTGTTGTATCTGAAATGATCCACCTTCTAAAGGGCTTTGAGCCCATCCTAACAAGACAAAATAACTGTGGCCAAATGCTTCTGACTTGGACCTTAATCTCTGCGTTCAGGATGTTGCATCAAGAAAAGGTTTTGCCGTGCTCCCTCACGTTTCTTGCACGGCCCACTTCTGTTCGGAGCAAGGTTGCTAACAGGCTGGCTCACTGTGTACAAGGTAAACGGGATGCATTTTGTTGGTGTCAGTGTTGGTATCAACATTGTCCCTCAGGGCTGATGGCACACAGCACGTTCTTCAGCCTGCTCTACCTCTTCCATGTCTTTAGCAGATCCTTCTGCTTTGGCATGTGACTCCATCCACGCTTTCTGGAACTGCCCCCCTGGTTCCTACTTCTCCATCAAGGTGACATAACTCCCTCTCTGGCCGCTTGTCAAATCAGAGGAGGATTTCTGGGGAGCTCACTGAAAGTCAAAATGAGACCAGATTTAGCTGGACCCTCCTCTGGAGCTGATCTCATCTAATTATAGCAGCTAGAATAACTAGCTATATTGGAATAGGCTTTCTTTAAAAAGTACAAAACCCAGAAAAAGAACTCATTGCATAAATCTTGTGAAAGCCACTTTACCCTTTACTGTCCCCCAGACTCGTGATTTCAGCTTCATAACAAAGCTTCTCCCACCACCTCCCTGTTCCCCCTCTTCCCTCCGTTTTTCTTTTTCTCACTGAAGCCATATAGGAGCCAAGTGAAATGCCTGGAAACAAGAGCATGGTCTGTTGAAAGTGAATGTGATTGAGAAGTTCTCTGCAAGAAAAGAGGTCACCAAATTATCAATAGAAAAGTCTGTCAAGGTGGCAACTTCCTCAGGTTTGATTTCTGTGAATATGTCTTGTCTGATTAGTTTTACATCTTCGGTCTATTATAGAAGTGTATTGTGTTGGAAACCATTCTCCAGACTGAGAAAATGCCTTATTACTTCTCGGGCCCTTTGTGAGAGCCAGGGAGTTTTGTATCTGGGGTGAACCATGGCCTCTACGCTCCTCCTGGTGCTTAAGAGATTGTTCTCTGATTTGGACACACTTCAGTGGGTGCTTTTTCATATATTTTTTTTTTTTTCCTGGCCATAAGTCTTTTGTACATGTTCTTTTTTCCTTTTCAAGCCTTAAAGATAGTTTTGAAGATAACAAGTCCATTTGTCTCCCGCTTTTTGAAATGTATATATTGATTTTTGTTCGGTAGTCCCTAGTCAGCTCAGTTTGAACCTTTTGGGACAACAAGCTGGACAGATGATCAGGGACAGAGAGAATGATGGATCACGGAAGGGAAAAATGAGCTAGAAATCAGATGAGACTCCCAGAAGCCTTAGTTTCAACTCTTCCCTACTTTTGTATATAGTATGGGCAAGTTATTGTGAGCAGGTGCAAAAGACTGGTCCTGGCTTCACACCATGCAGTCAGAGAATGTACTATCAACACAGGCTGGTGCTTTTGATGCTATTTATACTTGTTACTGCCCCTCCCTCCCCCCCAGTTTCAGGGCTTGATGTTAAATTATTCAGAAGTATGTTTCTTCTTCATTCGTATGTATGTATTTTGGGGTGGGGGTGTGCACTTTAGGGGCAGAAGCAAAGAAAAAAGAGCAGGTCATAAAATGGTAATCAGGAGATACTGAATTCCTTCGCTTTCATGTGTCTGGGAGGATTATATTCTTGTCCAGATACAGTGTTTCCAAGAGGATGAAGAAAATTTGATTCTTTTCATCCCAGATTTGCCATGCTGACCTGCAATTGCCAGTTATTGCGCGGAACTTTTAGCTACGTATGGCTCAGCTCATATGCTGGAATACTTGATTGCTAGATGGGAAGCAATGGTTGGGTGAGCTTTTCTTCTGACTGGGGACTCTTCTGCCTGGCAGTGACACTGGTGTAATAACCTTATACTCAGGTTACAGTGTTTTTCTAGTGTGGACAGTTTCACAGGTGGAAATGTTACAGGCTACACTGGAAAAACGTTTTAAATTGGTGTATCTGCATTAGCAGTGTGTGTCGGTGGTTTTTTGTGTGAACTTCTCCTAGGATATTTGGGTTTCCATCTCAGCATTTTGGCCTCTTTGAGGATTTTCCAAGGAACTTTTCTTTCTTCCTGAGAGATGGGGATAATTACCTGCACATCAGGTAAAAACGTTCTTTAGTAGAATTGTTGCTAATTCTAAGGTGAGAGGAGGTAAGCTGTCATAGCATACCAGCATTGTCTTGGATATGACATTTTAACAAAACTACTATAGGCTCCGTGTAGGTATTTTTTGTAATAAACAGATGAACATGTTAATTAGATGCAAATTGTGTCTAAATATTTAAACAAAAATCAAAACAAGCCACTTCTCGAGTTCCATACCAAGAATCTGGCTTAACCGTGGCATAGCAAACACCTCCAGGAGGTTTGGGGTGGGGTGATGTGTCAGAAGGGATGTGAAGGGCCACAGGGAACACTATTTCCAACATGACCTTTGAAGATTAAAAGTGATTTTTAGAACATCATTTGGATATACAAAGCAGGTTTGACAGCTCTATTATTGAATTTTTACGGACTGTTGCTCCACGTTGAAATCTTATAATGGCTGTATTTTGTGATGCCTTGTCTGTGTGCACATTTATTCTTTTATTTGGAGCCTGTTGCTCAGCAAGGAGGTGGCAGGAAAGGAAGAAGAGGTTGGGGAGGGTAACTGTAGAGCGAATTTGCCAGATCCATGCTTGTTGGCACTGCTTGGTCCAGAGTATTTGGCAGAGATGTTAACTACCTGCCCATAAGCAACACATGCACACACGATCACAGACACCTTAGAAACTTGCTTCCTTCTATGGAGGCTTTTACATTATCCCCAGGGGAGAGAGGATTTTTAAATGAAGGTTATAAATATGTTACGTTGTAATAAGATGTTTGTTCTCTCCATAGTTAAATAAAGAAAAACAGTGTGTAAAGAGCCACTTCAGTTCTTCATCACTGACAATGAAAGGCACTTACCTCTTATGTAAATGATATAAAAGCTTTGCTTTTATTTGAGGGGAACCATTCTTAGCACTTCAGTTTACCAGCCACTGCAGCAGGCTAAGAGCTGTGTCTCGCTAGCAGCATCTGCCTCCAGTCAGCTTTGACTCCATGGCAGGTGCAGTGAAAGCAAGCAAGGTTGATTGAGGGAACAAGCCGTGTGTAGATATGGGTGATTCTGTCCCTTTTCCAACCCTTTCTTCTGCTGGCAAGAGTCTGATGTTGAGGAAAGAAAAACTCCCTGTCTGTTTCTATCCCTCATTTTTCATGTCTCTCTCTCCATCAGGCTGGAAGCTTGGCATGTCTCTCCAGAGCCCAGATCTGTTGCTGCAGCTGTTATCTCACCACACAGATATTTGTTCCATCTATCCATTCTTTCCTTAGAACTGTGCCTTCTCATCTCCTTTCTGTAAAGTCCACCTGACAGAGAGATCTCTCTCTAACAATGTGCTGGTTACCTCCCGTATTGCAGCAGCTTCTCTTCCTGGAGGGTCTGCACTCCAGGTGTTTAGCACATCAGCAGCTGCTTGGCACAGCAGGTTTTGGGGGTTCCTGTAGAAGGGGGATGTTAAATGCTCTGCACCCTCACATCCGCAGAAATGCAACGACAACAGAGTTAGTTTATTTAGCCAGATGACTCGACGTTTAGTTAATCTTGAACTCCAGTTCCTGTGCAAACTCTATCAATTTATCTGCAATTAACTCATGACTCTTGCAGAATTAATCATTTTTCCTTGGGAGAAAAAAAAAAAAGGCAGAAAAAGGAAGACAGGCAGCATTTCGTGGAGTCCTGCTTTTTAAGTCCTACAGCTCAGAAAACAGAGCCAATTCTTGCCTCTTTCTTCTCATGTCTACTAGCAGCAACAACAATCTTTTCCTTTTGTTAGGTCTTATTGCTTATGCTGGCTTGAACAACAACAAAGACGTAGGAGTTAATGCTGCACGTGCATGATCAAGTTATTGCCACTTAACGAGTCACTGTGTCTCAAACGAAATGCAGTGAATTTATGGGTTGTAACCTTGGAAAATCACAATCAGATCTGACCGAATTTAGCTTATGAGAAGAAATGTTTAAGTTAAAGTCAATTATCGCTCCTTCGCCGTGGCGTAGCGGGATGCACATAGACAGGTACTGTGGCTTCCTTAAGGTGTGCTAATTTGTTTGGCTGGATGCATGCTTGACTGTTGTGGGCTTTCATGTAACGCAGGAATTATTTCCTAGGTGGCATTAGGCTCTGTGTGTAATCAATGGAGAGAAGAAAGC
The DNA here is from genome assembly GCA_027574665.1 of Rhynochetos jubatus. Classification (NCBI taxonomy): domain Eukaryota; kingdom Metazoa; phylum Chordata; class Aves; order Eurypygiformes; family Rhynochetidae; genus Rhynochetos; species Rhynochetos jubatus. The sequence goes on along the minus strand of CM050670.1, from coordinate 6,016,568 downwards.
ACTTCCCCTAACTGCTTTGGAGAAGCTTGCATGTCTCTTAGAGTCTATATGAGGCACCAACGTTCAGAATTTACACACCTGGGTTAAGCTTTGCGATGGGGGAAAAACCAGAATGCCTTTCAATTCAATTTTGGTATTGCCTGTTGTGCTTTTGAAGTATCTCCAACCAGCTTCAGCGATGGACTTTTATGTATCTGCGTATCACTGTTAGCATGCTTGTTATCGCAAGCACCCAGTGGTAAAAAATCATGGGAAAAATTAAAGGGTTGGGTTTCTTTGCTTATCTTCAAAAATCATCTGCCAATCAAGGTCAGCCAGCTGGATACAATTCCTGCAGCTAGAATAAAGGAATGATTAATGAACTAGGTCACTCATTTTTAATTAATTCTTCCTCACAAGAAAGAAGAAAAGAAGCAACTCACTCCAGCCCAGCATTTTCAAAAAGTGGACAGCCCTGTACAATGTCTCCCTCTGTCCCAGCTATGACGTGAAAGGGTCATTTGTGAATTGCTCCCAGAACGGGAGAAGGAATTTATATACTGGATTTTCAAGGTACATGCCATATGCACGTTTTCTGTGTAGCTCCACAGCCAGTAAGCAGCACTCCCATAAAAAGCTGTCCCAATTCAAGGTAATGGGACTCTTCAGAGAGGTTCTATTTCAGTCTAAAAAGCTTCCTTTTCTTTCAGAGCTATTCCCTTTGTAGTTAGTCACCTAAAATGATAGCGAATGTTCTTTGAGCATGTTACATATTCAACATGTGGCTGCAAAGGAATAGCAAAGAAGCCAGTGATTTAGAACAAAAAGACTGTAGGTCATGCAGGAAGAGCTGACAGCAGTCTGAACCCCAGAATCTATCTTCTCTTCCCATTTCATCTTCCTATCTCATTACACTCTGGTCAGAGGCTGAAAAATCAGGGTTTTGATGCAGTTTTGAGATTCTCTAGTCAGGTTACCTTAGCATTATTTATCCTTTGAAAGGGTTTTGTATTTAACTCTTCTACACTGAGTCAAAACCAGCAGGAGGACACTTTATCACAGTGTGTTAATCTTATGTGTGCCTCTTCTAATTCCCAGCTTTAATTGTATTTAAAACTGATTAGCATTTAACTCCACCATAACCTCACTTCTACTTTTTCTCTGATGCAATGAAGATTGCCTACCAATTGTGAGGGTCATGAACGAAGTTCATTTTCTGATCTTGACAGAAATTAATCTTGCATCTTTTCCTGCTAATGGGTGAAAGTGGAGGTAATTCTCTTTAGGAATGTGTGCAGGAAAGAAGCTTTTTCAAGGACAGTCACAGCCAGGTTGCATCATGAATCTGGAGGACACATGCTGTTTGTGATTTTGTTTCTTGGAACGGGTTATTTTCTTGCTTGATTCCATCTCCCAGTATCTGTTCTCGTTATCACCTGAGAGAAAATTTGTATTGATGGCTTGCCTTTAATGAAAGGAGTGAGCAGCCAAGACTGTACTAAAAAAAAATACTGGCTACCGTATCTTGATGGGGACACACAGCTCACGCTGAAGACATTTATAAATGAAGAGACTAATAAAGGCCATTCAAACTAATTAGCCTTGCTGACAGGAATGGTGCACAGAGGATTCTGTACACCTTGCCCCATCATTCTGACCTCCCTCAGCTCTGCTGCTGCCTCTATGTCATATTAGACAAGTATGTCTGGTGGACCATAGAATAGAATCATAAAATGGTTTAGGTTGGAAACTGACAATTCCAGGTACCTACTGAGAAAGGCTTTCAGATGAAAACAGCTCTGAAATAGATTATTTTCAGAACCTTCAGAGTCCTAAAAAAAAAAAGACAGGCTTATGATGACCTCCTATGCACAGACCGCTTCTTCTCAAGGCCTGTTATCTAAAAAGCAGTTTCTCTCTTGGAAGAGCAAAGCAGTTCAGTGGTCCACTTAGCTTCATGTTTCTCAAACATATTTAGCTCTGTCTGGGCTCATTTTTAGCTGACTGCCATTGCTTATGCCTTCTGAACAAGCTGGCTGCGGAATGCTGTCTTCTGTGACCGTTACTGAATAGGAAATGGCTAAAACTAATTACTGCCTCGTCAGATTGCAGAGCAGGTTCTTGGTGTTAGATCAGAAACTAAGAAGTGAGAGGAGAGGTTAAGTAAATAACCTCCTAGGCAAAAACGCCCCCCCACCCCTAATGCCCCCCACTGAAAGGAGCACTTTATACAGTTAACTTTCCCCTTGCACACATCCTTGTGACTGTCTGATTGCATTTACTCGTCCTTGTATAATTCATTTGCCATCATGGCCATGTCTTCATCCCACGTAACTTGGTAGTATCATCTCCATGCCTGTAACTGCGTGTCTAAGTGTAAAAACCTCTGTTTCTTTCAACTCCTGTCTTTAGGAAGATTTGGCTAGGGAACTTCCAGCACTTACATCTTGGGTTTTGCTATGAACTGAGAGACCGAGTTGGAAATGGTGTGTTTCAGTGTTAGCTGGTGAGAAAGATCTGTATGTTATTCATATGGGTTACACACATGCATTGTCCTGTGGAAGACTTTGGGAACATCCATTCCTGCAAGAATGACCAGATGACCTCAGTCCCAAACTCACAGAATAGACTTAATTTAGCTGCAGGTACCACACAGGAGGTTTCTGGTGCTGAACCCTGCAGGACACTTGTCCTCTGCTTGCAATTGCACAAGAGGTTGGTAGTGGAAAGGAGGAGGTAGAGAAAAGGAGAGCATGAGACAGAGGGGATGTATGGGGGGTAACTAAGACAAGGCGAGTTGCTAGGCTTCACTTGATTCTCCCAGACTGATGTTTTCCTGCATTACATACCATAGTGCTAGCTTCCTCTTCTGTATCAGTACTCATGGAAATAGTCCTAAAGGCAATGGGTTGGAAGAAGCTTGGCTGTAACACTGAACTGCTTTCCTGCAGCAGGAGTCTTCAGAAATCATAAGGAAGGTCCTTTTCTCCATCCACCTTTACATCTTTGTCCAGCTACTTCTCTGTAGTGTATGAGGTACAGCTTTACACTGTGCCTAGCTCCAATTTTATTTCCTTCATCCCATCCAACTTTTCCCAAGCCTTTTAAGGCTGGATCCACTTGGCTACGTACTGCTTTAAAATCATAAGTCACTGACTTAAACTAGAGCTGTCCCAGCTCAGATAAACCATTAAAAAAAAATCTTGTAAAAATGGAGGTACAACAGGGGAAAGCTTTTCATAAAGTTCTATTTGAAGCACATCAAAGCTCCTCATCCAAGACGTGATCATGTGGAATCAGGTAATATATGCCATATTTAAAAAAAATAAGAAGCATTACAGATAAGAAAAGGCAGCAAAAGGCGAAGTGTCCTCCCAAAGATCATGGAAAAAAAGGCAATGGTGGGCCAGGAGGGTTCTGCTTCCATGATGTCATCCCCTTTCAATAAATTCAATGTCATCTCTGATGTGCACAAAGCTGACAATAAGGGCCCAAGTCACAGCTGTACCAGAAAACATTGTCCCTTGCTGATTTGGTCAAGTAAACGAGACTTTATCCGTGTGTTAAACTGTAGAGTACTGGGCTGAACCCATTTCAGAAGTTGCTTCCATGTAACGTTTTCTCCCGTTGCTGTTTAACCAGGTCTCACGTACGTGCTGTGTCTCACCCCACATCTCCAGTGTCTTACTACAGGCAAGTAGTGGCTGTCAGTGCCCCACGATAACCAAAGCACAGCTTTGTAAGCAGATACCGACCGGAAAACAGAGGAAGCTTTTCTCTGTGCTGACCATCTGTCCTCGTCGCTGACTCTGTGCCACTGTCAGCTTTGGTCTGCTGAATGCTGGCACTATGCAGTGTCCAGGCATTGATTGTTTATTTTGCCTTCACATTTAGTATTGATTAAATATTTATCAATGTTAAAAGAGACTTTGCACCGGGAGGGAAAAAACCCCAAATCCTGTCTTCCCTGAGACTCTTTACAAAGTCCTTTGAGAGGATAATATATGTAAATAGTAAAAAGTCCTGACAGGCTTTGCCTGCAAGAGCATGTGGTGGTGGTCTGCTGTGGACATAGGCTTTAGGATATGTCAGTTAAGCCGTTTGTATAGCTGATGGGTTTGTGCCAATGTGTCTGGAAGTAAGGATGGAACGCTATGTTTCCAGCCACAGAAGTCAGATCCTGAGCTGCAGTATTTATTGAAGAAAATGCAGATTTTCATCGCTATTATTTATGCAATTAAGCAGAGAAGAAACCCAAACAAAGATTTTGTTCCTAGCAAAGTGACTGTGGCTCTGGCTCAGAAGTTTTCAAGTGCTGAATTTGATTAAAACACTTTATTTTGACTGGTCTGATGCCATCTCTGGGTCTGTCAGTCTCCATAGGGAGATCTCTGCAGATGCCTGTTCAACTGTTGTACGTATTTCGGTATTAAGTTCTTTGTGCCTTAGCAGGAACAAGTTGCCCTTTTGAGTCTCATGGTTAGAAAAAAATTCCAAGGACTCTTAAGGGAAGGGGTTACTGCTTAACAGAGGAGAATCAGAGTCATAGAATCTTTTAGGTTGGAAATGACCTTGAAGATTATCAAGTGCAACTGTTTACTAATCGTAAGACCTGTGCAAGGCTCAGTGGACTGGGGTTTGCTGCTCCCAGCACAGCAGAAAACTATACAAAGCATATGCACAGCATAGGGAAAAACAGCCTTTGCAGGAGCCGGTTCTCCGCGCAGTTAGGAGATTCTTGGCAGCAAATGGGCCCTGGTGCAGTGGCTGAAAGGGAGTGCTCTGGGCTGACAAATTCAGTCTGGCTGAAACTTTTATCTATCTGTATTTGCTGCTGGTATAAGTTTGAGTGCCTTTTTCTGTGGCTTGGGGATTGTTTTCTTGGCTCTGGTTTTTTTTTTTTCCTTCTTGCATTTGCAGTTTGGTTTTACTTGAAATAGGAATGTCTGTGGCTGGTCTCTTTCTCCAGAGAACTTGGCCTGTTTATTCTCTCTTTCTGGCCTAGATTGAGAAATTGCTGTTCAAGCCAGGGCATGGAGTCCTTATAGCTCCTTGGGTGAAGTCCTGACTCCATAAACACCAGATTTCTCAGCAAGTCAGTGGTACAAATGTTTTCTTGAGTGTGCTGGGTACTGCTCCTAAAGCTTGCACCTAACTAGTAGAGAAAATAAGGCAAGAGATGTAGGGAAAGAGAGATACTCTGTAAAGGAGTCACATGGAGTGTCAGTATCAGGTTCCTGCTCTGTATTGCTGTCTGGAGCAGCTTCTAATTAAAAGTTGTTTCTAGCTGCTGAGCTTAAACTGTCTAATAATTGTGCTATGAGAGTGTGCAAAATCCTCCCTACCCTGTCTGCACCTTAATTTTTCAGAAATGTAGCTTTTGGCTTGCCATTTATTTATTTTGTTTTAAAGAAAGGAAATAAGTAAAAGAAATAGAAATGGGCTGAGTACTTTTTCTTCTTAGGGTTCATTGTTCTGCTGCCTTGATAGGAAAGGTTTGGCCCTAGGAGGAGATTGCACTGTTCTTTCCTTGACAGCTCTCTTCCCTCTCCTCCACATCTCCACCCTTCCCACTGCATCATATCAAAACTGCTTGGGGACCTCAAGCCAAGCAAATATTGTTTCCAGAGGATTAGATTAGTTATGTCATTCTTGCTTGTCATGGCTTGATTCTTTCTGAAAGGTCAGCCCAGGAGTTGTTTGTGCAAGGCAGAGATAACACAGCGCATCACACTGTGAGTTTGCACAGGCTCCTGTGTGGTGACTGGGCCAACAGCCCCATGTCACTGTGATCCCCAGAAAAAACCAACTAAGGAAACAAGCCCCTAATATCACCATGCCCTGCATGTTTCCCAGGCAGGTGGTGAAAGTCCATTATGATGAAGGGTAGCAAAGGAAATGAATATCATAAGATGTCTTAAAGAGCTGTTTCTGCCTTGAAAAAAGTAGGAATGCCATAGATTTTGTGCACCCGCTCGTGTTAATTGAAATATTCCCATCCCATAAATTTACATGCATTTCTGTAAACACTTTTATGATGGTGAAACTAGTGTCCTTTGCCCTTTAGTGAACGAAGGATGTCCTGGTCCTGTCTGGGATGCTGGTGCCAATAAACATTCTTAAATCAGGAAGATCAAATTAGATTAAGCCAGACCTTAAAATTTAAGGGAAGATTTGTTGTACATATTCCAGAATATCAGGATTCTTCTCACGCTGACCCAGTGTGCAATGTACAGTCTAACAAATGGAAAAAAAGCTGGTCTCTAATGTGAGTCACTTTTGGTTGAGGAGTCTGAGGGAAACAAAGGGAAAAGCAGAGACACTTGGATATACATTTGCATGGATTCATGTTCCGAGTAGGTTTGTGTCACACTGACCAGAAGACTCTGAAATCTCTGGGTGACACTTATCTGAAAGGGAGAGAAACACACTTTTCAACAATTCTGTGTAACAGGTCTCGTTCTTGTGGCATTCGTTAGAGTCTCAGGACTTCCACAATTAACTGTTAGGGAAATGATGGTTCATTCTGGAATAATAATCCTTTCACTTGAAAATCAGTAGTATCCTTCCAAAGTGGAGCAATAGCCCTTTTGCTGGTATAGTGTTCACCTGCGACAGCAGTCATCGCCTCAGCTTCCTGAGGTACACAAGCTCTCTGCATCTGATCCGCAAACACCAAGCATCTGGGTCTCCAGTGGACTCAGCAGGAGCTCTTGAAGGGAGGCTGATCAGTCAAACTCTTCAAAGCAACGCTAGCTCTCTTATTTAAATACCAAAAGTGACAAAATCTGTGTGTTTGACAAGGACATTGCAATTCTTCCTACTTGGTAATTAGGAGCAGTGGGTAATTAGGGTGTAAATAAGGGGTGTTGTGCTCACAGTCACTGGTCATACTTAAAGCACCGTGTTTTGCATGCAAAAGACAAAGTTAACGCAGGGAGGAGGCATTCCAAATGTGCCTGACTGCTCTTTAATTGAGGATCAGTTTGCACTGGCTTACAGTCAAAGAATTCTGTTTCAACATCCAAGGCTGTAATGGTTTCGCAGACCGGCTAATGGGAATTTAGAAACAAAATTGCATATGTAACATCGGAAGAAACGCTGTGCGTAAGGTTGGGGGTGTTTGTCGTGTTTCTTTTCGGAAGAGATGCACAAGAGAAAGCTGGACCGTATGATTCAGGCCCTCAGCCCACCCAGGCAGCTGTGTGACTTGACCCAACCATTGCTTTATCGATGCTCAAATGAAAGGCATACGTAAACACACAAGGCTATTCAGATGAGGGGGGAAAACCAGCACACCCAGGCAAATGAGAACAACAGGTTCGCTGCATGTGAAGAAGAGCCACAGCTGATTTAAGATTAGCACAGAATCCCTGTCTCGGCCTAAGGTAGCAGGGAAAGGCTGAAGCAGGACCTGCGGGTCTACAGTATTCTCCGCGCAGCCTGGTCGGAAGTAAGTTAGTTCAAAAGCGATGATTTAAACTCTTTTCTCTAGCACTTTCTCTCCTCTGCTCTTCCTAATTAAACATTTCAGCTTTAGTTTTCCCTATCTGTCTCTATATACAGCATCATCTTTTACTTCATCAAGTTATCTTTGATACCTTTTCTTAGATGCAAGAACCTCCAATTGTCTCATTTATTGCTCTCCTCTGAGTCTAACTGCTCACTCCTCCTAAGGAGCTACTTAGGTTGAAGTTTGAAGTCTCTCAGAGTGTGAGTTATCTGTGAGGAGACTGGGAGAATATCGGAGATGAATCTAATTTGGGGAATAGAACCCAGGCCTTGGTCTTCATAGCGCAAGGTGAAACATGCTCAACCCCTTAGTTCCGTGTGTTTCTTTGGAACAGGGGTTTTGAGAAAGAGAAAATAAACTAACATTCTCTAGTGATCAAAGCTATGAATAGAGATTTCTGAATAATCTTAAAAAAAAAAAAAACAGAAAGAAGATTCTTCTCATCAATTTATTTACTCAGAGCTGCTGCCCTAAAGGCTAATGAGGCAGTAGGGAGATTTATAGATGATATTTTCCTAGCTCTGATGAGATTTTTTTTTAATACCTAATTAACTTTGTATCAAGGCATACCAATCCTCCTGAAAGCTGAGCTGTTGAGAATCCAGTACTTATTAATTTATACTCAGGATCTATGAAAACTGTGTCTTTCCAAACTTGTGCTCTCCTGATTACCTTGTGAGCTGAGCGAGACCACCATCATCACTGGTTCTAGGACTAGGCCTTTGGCATGCAAAAACTTGGAGCTCTTACGATGAAGAGTTGAGGGAATGCGTGAAAAGTGAAATTGGTTGTGTGGCTGAGACTGAACAAACAAGTGGCTGCTTGGTAGAGTATGTATCTCCTTTTAGATAGTGTAGGGGAAAGACCGAGCCAAATATAAACAACTTTGGGAAGGCAGAAATACTTTTGGTCCCATGAAAAGAACAGTATTTGTGGAACGGTTGGATAGCCTCATGCTGTATATAAACTGTGCCCTACCACCTCCTGAAGAATAATGCAAACATCTCCACACAGTTTGTTTTTAAACAGAAGCCACCCGGAGATGTGAATGATGCCTTATGGCTTGGCTTTTCTGATGGAATGTGGCTGTTTTCAAAGCAAGATGGTTTCAAAGTATTCTCAGGGGATAGAGGCCTTTGGACTTTGATAGTATAATTAAGGCCATATTTATGTAAAAGTAAACATTTGGGATGAGAACTCAGAGCTTCCTTCTTTCCTGCTGCTGATGTATAAGATTGGTGCAGCAACAAGTATTTTGCTTTTTAGTTCTAAACTAAACTGAGAGCCTTCTCTTTAGCAGTGTACACTCAGGGTTAGTACAGATCACTAACGTTCACAAAAAAAGTGGCTGCCAAAAGGGTTGCTCATGCGGTTCTAGGCATCACTCCTGGCAAATTCCACAACCCTCTGAGGATACTTAGGACTCCAAGAGTTCAAGCTCAGGACACTTCTCAAATGTTATTTAGAAACTGGATTACGGTAGCTGCTACGGTGTCATGTAAAATGCTACAGAAACAGAATAAGGAATAGACTTTTCCCGAAACCATTTGCACCCTACACCGTGGTGAGAAGAAAGGGTAAGATGATTGGAGTCGTAAGGAAGGGAGGTGGCAGGAGGCAGTTGGGGGTCTGATTTCATGAATCTGAATCCCATGTTCCAGCAATGGCTGTGCTTCACTCTCCTTCTGGCTCTGCTTGTGTTTCATCACAAAGGAAGATTATCTGAGTCTCAGTTTCTGAAAAGCAGGTAGTCTCCACTTGCCTAGACCCCCCAGATACACCCAGCTGGAGTTTGGTTTGAACACATCCAGGCCATGATTTCTGCTTTTCTTGAAGTGCTTAAAATGTATTGCCTCTTGTGATTTATCAGAAAGTGTGTGCCAAGCTAATAAGCACTTGCTGCAAGCACTGTTTTCTTGCTTTCATTTTCAAGTGGTTACGCATTTTCCATGTCATATTAAAAAGCGAGGGGTAAGCATATTTAGAAAAGGAGCTTGATTCTCCTCAGCGGAGAGAGAGAAGGAGAAAACCCCCAAGTCAGCTGAACGCCATCTGTCGCCAGCAGGCCCCGTGCTGTGTAAACCTCCCCATGATCAAAACCCCCAAAATTCTACCGTTGTCACCAGCCTCTGAGCCACGTGTTGATCAGGTGTGCTCTCCTGTTCCTTCCAGCATCCTTCCCTGCCACTGTCCGTGCCACCTGTCCATGCTGGAGTGAGGGGAGCTATAAACATTGGGTAAGGCGAAATAGTTTATTCTCTTACACTGCAAAGAGGAAACCAAAGCAGAGTATCAAGCAGCTGCTGTTAGTATGGCCTTGGAGTGGTGGGCTGTGTAGTGCTTCAACTCACAGACTGTGGTGAAGTTGTATACTTCTCCTAACTCACAACCTGCAAGTGGATTTGGGAGAAAGGTTGTTGCCTGTTGATGTGACCCTCAGAAGAAGAGGGGGAATTGAAGGCTCGAGTACTGGCTGCAATGCCTTATTTAATGAGACATGAGAAAAGTTGAATTAGTTGATAATTCCCTAAGGGAATAGAATTTTATTGGGTGAAATAACTGCCAAAAAAAACCCCTCAAATGCCCCACCCCCAAATATCTTAAGAACTGGAAGGGCTGGTATTAATTATTTTAAGTGCAATGAATGATAGAAAAAGAGGATTATTTATAATCCAGAGCACAGGAGATGAATTCAGGGGGCTGTGTGTTTTCTTCAAGGTATTGAAGAAGCTGATTCTGAGAAGCAGTTGTTTTACAGTTTCAATTAGCGCAGATTACGTTAGTACTTTCTAGGGTACCAGGCAGTAATTATTTTTGTGATGAAAGATTTGCAGATTTTCTAATTTGTACTACACATACAGAATGGAATGCAACAATAAACTGTAATGAAAGGAAGTCAGATCTTTTAAGAACTGAGTCTCAGAATGGATGGGCGGTTCAAGAATACGTTGTTGGAAATTAACAGCATGCAAATATAAACGTACCATGAGGCAACTCAATAGTGCTTATAAGGAAGTAGAAAGTATTTTAAAATTCCTTTCATTAGGGGGTGTGGCAGGAGAATAAGCGGAGCAGTGTGTGTGATACAGCCCTTATTAGAAGGTACCTTGGAAAGGAACTGGCACAAGTTAGAGGATTAATGGATCTGTGCCTGAACTCACTCAACCTGCCTAATTTCAGACACTTAAATGAGGAATGTGAGGTGGGTGTATAGTGGCCTCAGAGTTCTTTAATGGGCTCATATTTGTCTTTTGATAGGGATAGGAATGTCCTGGGTCTCTGTGTTGACCCTAGGCTTCGCCTTACATTGCATGACTTGGCTCTTGTGCTAGGAAATGGAAGGTTTACAACACCAAATTTGCACCTGCTAGCACAGGCACCTCAGAGAGGCTGCGGTGCTGTGACCAGCTGAGCTCTGCCCTGCTAAATCTTCAAGACATGCAGCTCTCAGAGCACAGATGGTAGATATTTTCAAGGATTAATATAATTTAAAATCCATTTCCTCTGTCTTTTAGGACAGCCTTACAGTTTTTCCATATTTGCTCATTTAAAATGAGAAGAAAGAGTCTATTTGTCTGCCACACATGTTACATATTATATGCTTAAAGACAGATAATAGAGTTTTAGTAATTATTTGGATCTTTCTTGTGCTACCATAGCTGTATAGAAACTCTGAGACCAGCCTCCCACGGTGCTACATGTTGTGTGTACGTACAGCATATGCCGTGTCTATTTTTATATACGTGTATTTCATGATGCTAGGAACCGATAGGTTGGAAGATCAGTGCGCCAGGTAACGGACTGAAAGGGATCTCTGGTGAGCTCTCACCAGAGAGAGCTCGTCATTGGAGGGGTTGGACAAGATGATGTCCAGAGGTGCCTCCAGCCTAACCATCCTGTGATGCTGAGCTGAGAACACTAGCTGAGGGAATGCAAGCTTTCTGTTTTCTTGAGGAAGAAAAGATCCAGCATTTTGAGCGGAACTGCCTGTCCATTCTGCAAGACACTGCTTTTGCCACAGAGAGGCAATTCCCAAGATGCATTTCTTTCCACCTTATGCAGCCTGTGGCCAAATCTACTGTAACTCGGCAAACATGAGGGAGAGGGAGGGAAAAGCGTGTACTGAAGGGAATATTCATCTTGTGACAAGCCTATCAGTTTGACTATACTTTCATGGTTTGTACTGCAAGGTAAGGTAACAGAGAGGCTGACCAAGGCACTTCCTAGGTGGTGAAATGACAGCATGGGCTCCCCAGTGCAGGTGCCTATAAGTACAGCTACAAGCTATGTATGCTGGTCACCAGCCAGACTGACATTTAATGCAGTGAGACACAGCTCTGGTGCTTTACTCTGTTATACCTTCCAGCTGTGGGAGTGCGGAGTTGAAGGGTAAATTCAATTCCACAGCCTTGCTAGTAGAAAAAGGCTAGTGATACAAGTGTAACGGATAAGGGGTGTCACTACTTATCAAGAGATAGAGAGCCAGTTGATGTACGCTTAGCGGGTGAAGCGCTTTTTGTCTCTAGTTTCCGGGGTCCAAGATGACTGATGGAACACTTCTTGCTGTGATGGTACTCACAGCAGCGTAGCCCTTTCTTGTACACTCTGCTTTGCATAGTGCTGGGATAACACTGAAAAAGAGCTTGAGCAAGGATCTCACTTGGATGAGGTAGTTTGAACTGACACCTGTCTCCCATCCTGATGTCACGACATGATCTAGCCTGCTTTCATGCTGGCTGACAAACGCAGATGTACCAACAGGGCTGGCAGTGAAAAAACAGATCCAGCCAGTGCCATTTTCCTGGAAGTTAGAGCAATTAGAATAGAAACCTCTTTAGTATTGTTCTCCCTCTTCTCAGTTGCCTTTGAGAAGAGGCCAGAAGTGTGAAGCTGCTACACTTTGATACAGAGAAAGCAAACTAATTTAGGGGAAGATGATGAAAGGGAAAGCAGTTCTGTGTAGCGTTAACTTTTTTGCATCCCCTTGGAAGCTTTTATCTTTAGAGAAATCACCCTTCCTCTTTACAGTTGCATAATCAGATTCTGTTGAGTTGAACAAGCTCATGCTGTGATATTGTTAGTGAATTCATAATTCTAGGTATTCCAGTGTGCTACCTCCAAGAGTAATTGATAATAATAGTTTCGTACACGTGAAGGATTCCAGCCACCAGTGCCCATCAAACACTGGCAGCTTTTCCACTGCAAAATGTTACCTTTGCCATCAACACGCAGAGCTTGTATCTACTACCTAGGAAAGAACAGGACTGTTGCTTCATATATTGGTCTCTGGAAAGGACGCTGAGCCCTTCAAGAAGAAGGAAATATGAGAATATCAACTTTTATTATTTTTTTTGTTAGTAACACAATCAGCAAGGGTGGTAAATGATTTAAACCAAACTGCTGAAGGAAAGTGTTCTCTTGAACTCATCACTTGGAGACTGGATGCCTTACAGGAAGGTCTGCTCTGGTCCAGCACTATTTGTCAGGTTCAATAAATAAGTAACTAGAAGGAATTATTTGCCCTGTGTTAGATGGGAGGTCAGCTTAAATGATCCGATAGTACCTTTTCCCTCAAAATTACTGACTTGTGTTCATGAGCTGCCCACAGCAGCAGCAAACGCATACACAAAACCAGCTGCAATTTAAAAGCAGTATTTGGGAATGTTTTCGGCGGTTCTGCTCATTCATTTTCCCTGCTAGATGGCCTCACTTCTTCTAAGTGGAGGCTGACTTTATTTGCGCTGGTGTGGCCACGGCAAAAGATTTGTGTTTGTGTTTAGGTTCCCTGGGACCTTGACAGTGCAGCCTCTGATGCACCCAGATATGTCTTTCACTACCACCAAGGTCTGTAAATTACTGATCTGAGTATCATGAGGAAAATAACAGAGGACTGGGGATGCAGAGTGTAAATTATTTAAACAGTAACAGTGGCCCTTCTCAGACCGTCCTAATGGGCTTTTAAAAATAACTCACATTGGAGTGTAGGGAAAATATGGCAAAATATATAGAAAATATATATTAACATATAAGTATATATCAAAAGCTTGTCTGCAAGTAAACAAGAAAGCACAGAAATGAGGGACCTGAGGACTGCCCATCACGTTCCTTCCAACAGATAGTCAAATAAGTCCAGTGACATCTTTAGAGCCCTAATGGAAAGTAAGCTCTCCACGTCAAACCAATCTGACTACGTTTTTAGGAACACAGAACACGTCTTTCCACTTAGAACCATACGAAAGGAGGAAGGATGAGGTTCTCAATCATTTATTTTCCCGTGGAGCTGGAATTCTCAAGCTGTAGCTTCTCATGTTCTGTTGGGCAGTGTTGTGATAAGGTCTCTGATGTTTGCTGAACTAAGCAACATGCCGGTTTTTTATCGTAACTATATTTCTTTATCAGCATTATTGATTTTGTGCGGTGTTCCAAATGCTCTCCAAACTTTCTGCTTAGCACTAGCTTAGGCCAGATATTCAGCGTTTGAATAAGCTTAAGCAAGCAAGCAGTGTCAAGATATCAGCCCAAGCTGGAGGCTGGGAATAGTAAGGATGGAGCCCCAGCTGGGTACTTTCACGGCAGAAAGGCTGAACAGTTATAATTTCTTGGGGAGGAGGCGGAGGGGTGGAAATCACTTTTAATGGCAATGTTGGACTGGGAACAGACAGATGTTTCTACTCAGCCCATTGAAAATGTCAAGATGGCACTAAAAATGCCTTCTATTTCAGACTGGGTTTAATTTTTATTTAGTTTGGGGGGAAGTTAGCAGTTTCTTAGCTCAGACTTCCAGACTCCTTTGAATAGTTAAAATTCTTAGTTTTCATTAAAAAGCAGAAAATTACTTTTTGAGTAGTTTATTTCAGAGAAAATGTTTTAAACACACACTTAGGGAAGACTCCGAAGAACAAGAATCGAAAGTGTAATTCAGGAACTACAGAATCACAGAACCATTCACCTACTTACTGCTTTTTAAAAACCTCTCATGGCTATTAAGTCAAATCCCCTTATTTTCAAGGAGTTTCTTCTAATGTTTTAATTCTTGATGTTTGCATAATCCAGGCCTTCAGAAACTAAGATGCGTATAGGTAAAGTAATCAAAGATAAGACTGTAGAAGCCTCAGGGAAAGTCTGTTTTCTCTGGTGTCTGTACAGCAGTGATGTCGTCGTGGTTCATAGCTGTCTGTCTAGGTACCTCCAAAATAAAAATAACAACCTTCGGCTACCCTCAGTGCTGCTTTTACAGCCCACCCATTTTAGTACTGCCCTCGAGTGTTTCTCTGTGCAGAGATTTTCTGCTATCCACAACTGCATCCCTTCAGAAAGAAGAAAAACCCCCCATATTGTGGAGCTTCAGTGACACTTTATAAATCTCATGACGCTGCTACTGTGCTGTAGGCTCCGCACTGCGTTCAGCTTGATGATAATAAGCAATATCTCTAGCACTGTGATTGCATGTCCCCCTGCAGCACTGACTTCCCAGCTTCTCTGGGGGTATTGAGGTAGTACTGGTGCACAAACCAGAAGAACGTTTCCCATGGGAACTAAAAATATTCAAATTTATTTCTCTGTGGGCTTGGAAGAATCCAAAAAAGATTTTAAAAAGATTCAAATTGTTCTGCATTACGTATTAAAGAGCAAATGCAGAGCTATTATTTAATGCTATAAATACACTTAAAATATTTTAAAATATAAAGTCTGCTAACAGAGTGGGAAGGGGGAGAAAACTAAATGGAAAAACTGGAATGTATCAAAGCCATACACCACTCTCATTTGAATGATTTCCAAATTTTCCCATAGAAATTTGGAATGGACTAATCATTTCTATTTCAACAACCCCCTGTTTTCTTGGAAAGAG
This sequence comes from Rhynochetos jubatus, assembly GCA_027574665.1. Taxonomy (NCBI): domain Eukaryota; kingdom Metazoa; phylum Chordata; class Aves; order Eurypygiformes; family Rhynochetidae; genus Rhynochetos; species Rhynochetos jubatus. The sequence goes on along the minus strand of CM050670.1, from coordinate 6,001,227 downwards.
TTTGGCTGAGAAGAGATGTTAGCTCAAAAAGGACAGGACTACATGTAATAATAAGCGTTACAGCTGAAAACTGCTTTGGCCCTGCCCTATTTTCTATGCTCAGACAGAGCAGGTTTTGTTTCGCTGTAGTACCAATCCACAAAAGTGTGATTAGGAAGTCTGGCTGCAAAGCTGCTATTCAGCAGATGTGCCCATTGTAAAATTAGTTCCCTCTCGTTTATTCCCTGCCTGTAGTTTCCTTTCAAGCATATCCATTGCCCATCACCACAATGCAAACAGGCGCGTGGCACAGCAGACATGCTGCAAACACCTAGGAAGAATTGATTAGCCCTTTCTTGTGGTAGAGAATGGAGCCAGAACAGTTCTATCTGCTCTTCTGGTATCTTGTGGCTGCCCGGTGTTGTGCTTAGTTGCCATTCTTCTCCAAGTAAACATGATTATTTTGAGTGGAGCGTTAGCAATAAAGGTACCTGATTCTACATGGCAATTGTGCACATCCTTATCAGCCCCTTCCCAGTGATTATTTTCCTGGCTCAGAATGTCATGACCTCATCATCATGAAAATCCTGGAAGGCATCCCTTTTCATGGCCCTCTGGCTCGCTCCTAGGACTGTAGAGTTTTGCACAAATAGGGATAAATAAGAAAAACCGTGTGAACGCTGAAGGCTGTGTCTTCCTGCAGTAAAACCCAGTATGGTCCCACTTACTTCACAAGCTGTGGTGACTGACGCTGCCTGTTTTTTATCTGGTGTCTCTGATGTAGTTTTAAACCCTAAGCAAAATAAAGGAAAATAAAGCAGTTTTATCATTTGTAGAACAGAGTAGCTGGTGGTGATCTGGCCCATGATGTCACAGTCTTCCTCATTTATTTATGAAATGAAGCTGAATCTGTGAATAGTTTTGATCCTCCTAAAACTCCCTCAGTTGGCAGAAGAACCACTTGTTAAAGGAAAAGGAGTTACCTACACATACCATGCAGGCCTGGAGTACGGATTGGACTGCAGAACACGACTGTAGTGGAAAACCTAAAAATCACTAGTCAATATTAAGTCCCCCTGTCAAGGCTTCACTGGTGAGCTGAGCTAATGAAGCTGTCTATGAAATGATAGCAGCAGGGTGAAGATAATTTATCCTTATTATTGCTCTGCTCTGCATCTGGCAGCACGTCAAAAAGGCTCTTCTGACATTGGCTGAGGAATATGGCTGTTGACAGTAGGAATAGTTTGTCAGGCCTGCTGGGACCATGCCTGAACTGTGCACAGGGCTGAGCGTGGGCTCCCAGGCAGCTGTACTGAGCAAACAACATGCAGTGAGCGGTGCTGTCATCCACTCATCATGGTAAGCTGGCCCGTTCCTGTGGCAGCCACTACTGCTGGGGCACAACAGGATGCATGGGAACAACACATTGGGAACTTTAGGCTTAGCTGTGATATTTAGCCTAAAAGACAAAGTTTTACCTCTTTCCTGACTCTGGCAACAATCAGAGCAGGTCAATTAGTAAATGAGGTCTATCAGTGCTCTAAACATGCCCTTTACTATTGTCTCTCACCCCTAGATGAGGGGACAAAGGAACCACACGTGAGACAAAAGCAGACACAGTTTTATGGGTTTTGGTATGTAGAGCTATTCTGATTTTAGTCCGCTGAAAGTCAGTTGCCTTATAATCAAGGCTTTGAGGTGTTTTTTCTTTGCCTTCCTCTCTGAGGTTATGTTTACTGGGAGGAAAATAAATAGGAACAGTCCCAAGATCAACTCTAAAATTATATTCCTATAAAATGCTGGGTTTAAAGTGACTGTGGTCTTGAAGCTCTTCCCAAGGCCCTGCCTTGATTTCAGTTAAGGGCTGCACTATAAATAAATACACATAATGGTGAATCTCCAAGTAGTGTGGTTCTATTATACAGCCTAAACTTTGAAAAACAGATCCAACCCTTTGGCTGACCCTGTGACCCTCTGTGGTTTTTCAAGATAGCAGTGAGACTTCAGTGTTATGTGCGTCTTCCTGTCCGGCGTTGAACTTGCTAAATGCCTTCATTACTGGTGCTTGTTTGTGCTTCTCTCTTACTGTCAAACTCCCTGCTACCAGCTGAAGGCAACTTAGCTGAGAGGGTCAGAGGCAGACCTTTCTGTCTCCAAGGTCACTGTCACAAACCCCACAGAAACAGCAGTGACTAAGTCATTTCAGCATTGCTGTGATCTGATAGTTTTTGTCACTGTGTTGCTCTGCTACAAGCCAAACCAGGGATCTAGCAGCCAAAGGATCTCAATAAATAGCAGTTCTGTTTTCCATGTGACAAAGTACTGAGGACCACTGATACTGGAGGTGCTTAGTCTGGAGGCTGGGCAGATCTGCTCTAGGGGATCCTGCTCTGGCAGGGGGGTTGGACTAGATGATCTCTAGAGGTCCCTTCCAACCTCTACCACGCTCTGAATCTGTGATAATGCTATTCAGACAAGCCAAAGCCAGTAGAAGAGGAGTATATGCCGCTATGTGCAGTAGCTAGAGTACAGCAAAGAGCCTTTGGCAGCAGCGACCGAGATTTGTATCAGATATTGGTAAACTCTTTGCCAATACTAGAGCTGAGCGCTGCGATGGATTGCTTTACCAGGGAACAGGAGTAAGGATTACCTGCTTTCAGTTAGCACAGCATCTGGGCCGTCAGAGAGGGAACTGATATGTTTGCTTCTGTGTTGCTTGCTTGTACCTGTTGCCTTGGATGGTTAACGCTTCTTGCTGCCTGTTTTGCTGACATAAAGATGCTTTGCGGCCCAGAAATTCGAAGTGCTGTGTAAAGTACGCTGAAGCTAAATCATGTAGTAGATAAAGCCAAGTATATCCTACAGCCTTAAGTTTAATCTACAGAAGTGCATTCTCTGCCACAAGTAATACATTATTACTGTAAATTACCCAAACAGATGATTGTCTTGCATTAGCACCGCATTCTCCAGTGATACTATCACTTCAGCCATGGCACAAAAACATATTTTGCAAATGAGTCCTCTCTAACGGTGCTTTTGGAAGTACTGTGTGTATTGGGTTTGTGTGGGCAGGGTTTGGTAGCAGGGTTATAAAGCCGTTTGGGTTTTATAGCATCTCAAGCCCTGTCTTGCTTTGTAATCAAATGGACTTATTTGTTGTCTTTTCATTTCCTCACTTCAAAACGTTCTGGTGCTGCTTCCAAAACAAACAGTTCTGTAACTCAGGGATATAAACATTCCTCAAAGGCAGAAAGATTAGCTTCTGCAGCTATTAGAGTGAAAAGTTAAATGTGGGTTTTGTCTCCCCTGATCCCTGGGACTAATGCCATTTTTGGCATCCTCCTTCTCTGGTTTGCTTTCTGCAGCCTGGTTAACGTTCTGATTTTCTAGGCTCAAAATTTACTTGAATCTTTCCGTTCGATGCAAACATTTGCAGTGCAAGGGAGAGGGACGGGCACCATCAGCAGCATGAGGTTGGGCTGTCATACCAGTCTTGAGTAGATATTGATGTACTGTATAGTGACCTCTTTTACTTTCTGTCCAGACCCCTCAAAGATTCAGCCACCAAGACCACCCTTCCTTGTGTGCGCTCAGCTGTTGACAGTCTCGTGACAGGCGTGACTTAGACACAGAGTGACCACCCAGAGCGTGTGCAGGAGGAGCGTAGTCCTCTCTCAGCCCGCTGCTGTGGATGAGCTCTGAGGCAGAACTGTCAGGATCTGTCTCTAATTTCTTGGTGAAAGAAATCAGTGGGTGAAATGCTTAGAGGTTCCCTTTCTTGTGCTTGGAAGAGAAGGGAAGTGATGGTCAGCAGCAAAAGGATGTGAACCCCTTCTCTTGCTGGGAGTAACTTTCTGCTCAGAACTGGACTGGCATAGATAGCAACAGAAATCACTGTTTTTGGACTTGCCAGCCTTGCCCACTAAGAATTAGGAGATGAGAGATGATAGTAGTTTTGCTGAGCAAGGACTGTTCATCCCTTGTGTGCTTACTAGCATCTAGCTGTCTTGTGCCAATGAGCTTGTAATAGTCTCCACAGGCACTACGTTGAACAGAAAGCATTGAGTCCAGGAGAAAACGTGACCTGGTAACAAGGCTGATGCAGGGAGAAGACAGCGTGGGTGGTTTTTACAAGGTGAAGCAGTTTTCTTGTGTTTCCTCTTTTCAAATAAACTACAAAAAGCAAATCCAGTTTAACTTTCAAATCTAGATCTGATGAGCAAACTATGTTTTGTTTTCCTCCCTAGTATCTCTCCTTTTCAGATATCACTTTCTTCAGTTAGGACCGCTGTTGTGTGGGTGATTTCCCCAATGTGAATTACCCGTTTTGGTCTCTGGGAAGTAAAGATTGCCCTACCAGCAGAACCAGCACCTTCTGTCCCCTGCCAAAGAGCCAGATGGAGGTGGGCTGTACTCAGGTCACATAAGAAAAGGGCAACTGAAAATCTTGAAGGAGGCAAGAACTGTGAAAGGCTATCACAGCTATTTTTGATTCCTAAAGAGGAAAGATTAATTTAGATCTTCTCGAGTACAGAAGGAAAAAAATCTGTTTGAAAACAAAGAGGCCCAGTTCTGACTTTTCTTACAGTCTTTGTTGTTAAATGCACTGATGAAAAGAGAATGCAAACTGTTCCTGTGTCGTTACTGAACTGCCATCTTTGAAAAAACCAGTTCCAGACCCAGGACTTTGTTCAAAATAAAAAGAGAAGGAACAAATTCCCTGGGTGCAACACAGGCAGATATAAATGCAGTATCTAATGTGCCTGATTAGGAAAGACAAAAGTGCCTTGAAAAATAGTGTTGCTGACTCAGTGTAAAAATCAATGATGCATTATTACCTCAGCCCAGAATGAAAAATGTAATATTGTAAGGTTTAAGAATTGTGAATCAAGTGAGATGCTTTCGGATTCTATGCTACTACTTTTCTCCTGGGTATCCGTAAAGCAAAGCTTATCAGCAACACTTATCCTGAAGAACCAACCACCAAAACGTTGCCAGCTGCATTTCAGCTGGTGTAAACGGATGGATGGTGCCATGGATAGCAATGGGATGGAAGAGAATGCTGCGAGTTACGCTTGTAGTGGTGGGGCGGCACGAGAAAAAGCTGTGTTTGCAGAAGGAAGCGAAGGAGACACATTTATGTGATGGGAGAAAGGGTTGGTGTTTGAGAGGAGGTGCATTTCCAGAGCTCTCTGTGTGTGTGTGTGTGATATTCCCTTTGTTATCTGCAGATTGTCATTTTAGGACTGCTGGGTCTGTTTTCAGCACTTGCTTGTGTGGGGCTTTCTGTGTGACCACAGGAGACACCAGCCTATGCTCAGCTGGGCGGGGAAAGATGAGCAGAGCATTAAGTGCTGCTTTCCCCACCAATTAAAACCCACCCAAAAGCAAAACCAGATTTTTATTTTTACATAAAAGAGCTTTTAGTGTGTAAAGCTCTGGGGGTGGTAAAAAAAAAAAAAGCAGTGCTTTAAGAAAGCAATTAACATTTGACAAGAGAAAATGGATGTGCGATTTTCATGGCATTGGTGGGAATTTGCAGGGGTTGTCTGAGAGCACTGCCTTCTCTGGAGACTTGTCCTACTTGCACAGACGGGGGAAGCCCAGTTTTCTAAGGTAGTTTTTCAGTGAGAAGGGTTAATATTTTGGCGCCTGAGTCCCAAAAAGCTCTGCATCCCGGGCTCAGCAGTCTGGAAGCACAGTCTCTAGCTGATGAGCTGTGTGATTCTTACACAGACTGACCTCTTTACTGCTGGGTTTGCACTGGCATTTAGCAGAGGTTGCACAGACATCCCTTCGGAAGAGTTTGTCTGGAGTAGATCATGCCTTGCCCTAACTGGACTTTAGTCCTTCCAAGTCCTGTGATTGTTATCAATAAAAACAGTCACATACAATGACTTGACAAGGAGAGCTGACAATAGCAGCGTCTGTAACACTAAAACCCAAGAGGCTGAAGAGTAAACCCAAGGAAAATAGTAGCTGACATCTGAATAAATGGAAGAAACAGTAGAACAAAAAGTGAGGAGGGCCAAAAGGAGCAAAGATGGAGCAAAGGCCAATAGACTCAACAGGGTCAGGGATACTGAACTGTAAAATAGGTGAGGGGAAAAAAAATCCCATGATTTCGGTGATATGATTTTCTGCCCTTGCAAATATTTGAATCTGGAAATATTGATGTAAGACCAAAATTAACCTAGGAAGAAGCTAGAGAGGATTGTGCAACGGCAAGGATTACAGCAGTTCAGATATCGCATTTTAAAGCTCAAGTAGTTACAAAGCAATTCTAGTCATAGTAATGCAGACAGCTGGGGGAGTTGTAGCATCAGGTGGCAGCAGTTCTGCTAATTTTCTTGTTCCTTTTCTCCTACATTAGCCAATATTACTTGTCTGACAATGGTTAACGGAGCTGTGTGCTTGGAGAAATGCTGAATGAATGGAAACTGCTAAAAATAGAAGTTAAAATATTGTTGAAGTAGATAATAGTGAGGTTGGGCCTATTCAAAAGTCAATGTCAAGATTCACTAGTCTGTTCCTACTCATCCATTCATCAAACAGGTTGGCAATCCCCGTGTTGTTGTGAGAAACATGTTCATTTTGACACAAATGTAGTAAATGAAGCGAAAACTGACGCAAACATTAGAAGTGGCAAAGTCTTGTAACGCAAATGAGTTGAGGAAGCACCTTTCTCAAAGCAGTGAGAGAGAAGACATGTAAACAGTGAAAGGTATCAAACTCACTTTTCCCCTCTAGTATTTATGTTTAGCTCACCCTCTGACTAAAAGGACTGTGAATCAATTAGAGCTGTCAGGTCCAACTTCAAGTGCCTCAGCAGGGCAAATGGTAATGTCTTGGCATTAAGAAAAATTCACCGGCATTTCTGACCTTGGATAAAGGAAAACGCTGATGCATGTCAGCGTTCAGGCTTCACCCTGTATCTGCAGAACTGCCTGCGTGTACCAATTACGTAGCATGAGCAAAATAGGAAAAAATGTCTATTAGTGTGCATCAGAGCTGGAGAATAATTAGCCTTCCTAAAGCTTTTTGAAAGAGCTGCTGGATTGCTTTGGTTAAGCCATCTGGAGGAACTTAATTTACAGCGTTGCTTATTTCCATCCTTCCTATAAGAAGATACGTGGAATTTCTCTGACACATCCAAGCTTAGAGGTCATTCCTCCGCTAGGAAATGACATGTGGTCACAATGTCATATGTCAATGCTCTGAGGCACCCAAAGAGTAAGTGGCATTAGCTGTGGTGCTATGGAAACTTAATTCCAGTGTTCCTTCTTTTGCAGTGTTTGAACACCGAAGCCGCTATGGTGGAGCAGGAACAGGTCAGCAGGTGACTGAAGCCTAGAAATGAGGGCTGAAAGGGTTGTTAGGCCCATTTATTTATACCTCTGAGGGTGGGTTTGCAGTAAACTCTTCTCAGCATCTCAGGTGCGATAGCTGTTTTCCCAAACATTTCATTTGAGGAAACGGATCAATTTTATTTTCTGAATACTTTTCTTCTACTCAGGCTGAGGTCCAGGCTGTATATTCTTAATTTATATACACAGAAACCTTTCTGAAGTGCTTCTGTAAGCATAAATGTGACTCTTAAACCGTAACCAGAGAGTCCGTAATTTAGTTCTGGGCATACTATGTCGAGGTAGCTCATCAGCATGCACCAGTGTCATCTACTACAAATGTTTTCCCAAGACTACTGCCATCCCCTCATGCTTTGTCTTGTTCCCTGTCCAACCTAATCCATTTCTCTTCCTTTCGGTGCCTAGATCATTCACCTGTATCATGTTTGCTTCTTCATCACTGATATTTGCTGGGTGCACTGAGCGATTTGTGTAATAAAAAGCAGTCCCCCCTTGTCCCTGGTACATTTGCTGTCTTTCATTTTCCAGTGCTCAGAAGCCTTGGCCAGCATTCAGTCTTTCACCTGGATTCACCCCATCCATGCAGTCTCAGAGGGGTTAAACCCAACCTTTTTGTACCCATTGGGAGGCAGACAGAAATCCCAATTGATAGTCAGCAGCTTAGCATCCCCTGCTCTGACAGGATGTAAATCTGCGAACTTTAAGAATTAAATTACAGAACCTCAGCATAAAAAATTATGACTCTTCTGAAGCCACCGTGACCCTTGATGCATCAAGCGTTGGCAAGGGGCCAGCCTACCACTTAGTGTGATGTTTCTGGAAAAAAAAAGGGGGCTAAATAACATTTTTTTTTTTAATATTACATCTTTCCTTTCCCCTTACTCTGGCATGATAAATTCTTTTCTTTAGCCATGGCACTCCAGGCTTCTCTTTCCATTTTCTAGCTGAGTTTTGGAATGGTAAATTAATCCAGAAACAATTAAACGAAGCCCCAGTGTTATCTGTTGATTATAAGGAAATAGGGAGTTTATTTCAGTAATCCTGCTATGGTTGTGTTCTGGTTTTGCAGCTTTTTTTCTGAACTAGCTGTGGTGCAGGAGATGGGGAGGAGAAGAGGTGGGGATGCGTTTATAACTTTTGGGTACTCAGGATGCTTAAATAAACAAGTCGGAGGTATGAGCTTGATATGAGCATGTGCAGGACTGACCAGCTGGGTCTGAGCAGTGTGACACCGTGTTTAGGTTAAGTTCTTTTAAGACTTAACCTAAAACCTGTATTTTAAAATTGCGCTCACTATGTGGTATCTTTTTTGAACTTCTGTTCCATGTGGCAAGTTCAGCAGCTTATTAGAATTTCTTGCTTTTTATTTTACTTGGGTGATGAACACTGTATAGAATTGTGAGTCTATATTGGAACTAATAAAAATTAGAGTGCAAAAGCCAGAGCAAATGAACCCTGGCCTTTTGAATGCTGTGAGAATTACGCAGCAAAACATATCCTCAGCTGAGGACTGAGCTGCAAGTTCAACCACGCAGTGCCCAGCTTTGTAACTGGTCCCGTGTAACAAGATATGAAATCTGTCACATCCGATTTGTTCACTGATATTCAGCATATTCAGGGATCTCTCCGCAGCAGTGCGCGGGGGCTGAGGCATTAGGTAAAAGCACCCTCTGCTTATTTTCCCTGTCTATCTTGCTGTGCCGCTTGTGAGCGGCAGGTGGGGTCAATTCTGTCCCCAGACTAAGCAGATGGCAGGGATATGCCTATACCGTGAGTCTTTTACCTTGACGCAGTACTTTTTTTCAGGGTGAATTAGGGACAAGGAAGAAAATCCCTCCTCTGTTGGCTGTTTGGTTTGGTCTCCCATCTCTCCGTTAAGCTGCTGCAGTACTGTCCTACCTGTGCACTGCTCTAGCGTACTCTGCAGCAGCATTTCTCTAACCTAAGTTTCACCACCCTGCTATAGCAGAGGTTGCAAGCACGTACTTACGCTCTATGATGCCACCTGCTCTCCCTACGCAGCGTTTGATCTTGTGTGGCGGCTTTTCCTGTGGTCCCTGCATGTAAATATTTAACACCCACGACGAGGCACTAGTACAAATCCATTCAATTAGTCCAAATGCCACTGTTCCTTCAACATGTGAGGTGGATTTGCAGGTCTAACTGAGGTTTTGTATGCTGATAACTGGTACGTGTGACTTGTGATCATGTCCAGGCCTGGCCTCCTCGCTACACAGCGAGGAGAAACCTCTGGGTTCAGTAGCTGCAGCACACACTGTCACTGTGGTGTGGGGTGTCACTGCCCCATATCGATCTGCACAGTGGGAGCTGCTGCTCTTCCTTCTACCAAGGGACAAAGCAAATTCATGAAGATACTCTTGAAAATGCCAAGTCTCACAGGAGACTCTTCACAGGGGTGCTGCCGTGAGCTTGGACGCTGGATTTCAAAAAGCAGCTAGGATCCTTTACCTGCAAATGAAACCAGAGTTTTACTTTCCAAATCTTAGACCCCAGCTGGTTCAAATGAGGTCACAAAGATGCACTATAACCGAGCTATGTGCATTTCTAAACCCGTTTTCCTTTGTAAGAGGTACTTGTGAAACGGAGAAATGATGCCTGGCTCCATCGCCAGGCCCACGCTCTCATGTTTTGCTGAGTTGCCCAGTGCTATTTAAGCATCTGTTGGCTTTGACACATATTTTAAAGCCCTGTGGGAAGCAGTGGCATGTTTTTATAAAGGGCACAGAGTAGCTTATGCAGGGTGGTGCTTTTCTCATCCACTCTATTCTGTTTTCCAAATGTGCTCTCATCCCTTGAGGAAATGTTAGGCCACCTGCAAATGTGCTAGTTAGCTATACTTGGTTGTTCCTAACATTTTAAGTCTAGTCTGGCTCCGATGGGGTCTATAGTCTCATCATGCAGTTATATAAACATAGCTGGATGCAAGCAGCCTCCCCCTTGTTCATCCATTGAACACAGTGATGATGTGCCGGGCTTACTCGAAGGCAAAATGGACAAAACACTCGGAAATGTCTGGAAGAGATCATCCAAGGATGTGGTAATGCTGCTACGTGACATACTGTAATATGCATGTGCATTTGTTTTTGAGGGTTCTGCTAGCTTTGGCTCATATTACTAAGGCTGTCATCTACAGTTCCTTTGAAACACCACTTCTGTCGTAACACAGAAGACACTGTGAATCAGGCTGAATAACCTCCTGCAGTTCCCATGGTAACTGGATGCATTCTTCATTATCATAGGGGCTTGCTTCACTTTTGACAACACAACAGAATCAGGTGTACTGTTAAGGAGAAACTGCCAGTCACATAAGCCCCGTCATGTAAACCTACACAGATATTTGGTGCTGCTTCTTCCCTGTGAAAAGGCAGACCATGAACATCCAGTGTCTTTAAGCAAAGGAATATGGAAATCCCACTGACATTACGTGTAAAGGTGTGGAGAAATGCGCTATGAAAGCAGAAGACCGGCTTCCAGTTAGAACACTGCAATGGGAACAGGCCACTTCTCTTTCATGACTTACATCCTTTTCACATAACCATTGCATCCATAAGCACACTCAGCATGTCCCTGTCACAGTGGTAGGTAAAGGTGGTGTGTGCCACCACACACGTGATGTGTTCTTTTCTGGGTTTAGGTGAAACTGAGGAGGTGAATTAAGGGACGGTTTCCAGGCATGGAGGGTTTTGTTTCATTTCTATCACACAGACTTTGCTTCTCTTAGAAGGTCTGAAAAATCTGTATTTAACGCTCCAGGAGGGTTATCAGGACTTCCTGTATCTCACTTTGTTTTGAGGGGAAATGTGATTTTATGGGAAAACATCTAACCATATAAACTCAATTCATTCTCATGGAGACAGTGGGTGAAATGTTTAAGTACTGTAGGTAAGTGAATATAATACCATGGCCTTTAGTCTCTCTGGGTCACTGTACGCCTCTTCAGAGTCTGGCTCATGAAATTCCATTATGTGACACTTTTTAATCTCCCCCAAATGTGCTGTCAAAGTAAACATCTGTATAGAACTGTTCTGTTCAAATGAGGCTCCATAACCTCCAACTTCATAGTCCTGGAGACCAACTGGATTTTATCTCCTGTTATATTTATATTCAATCATTTTTAAAGGTTTAATATCCTGGGTATTTAACCAGTTATGATTCCTCTAAAAAGCATTAAACAAACCCAACTGTGTAAATGTGCTCAGCTCCCTCATTGTCCTAGGAAGATGTGTTTGAGCTGTAGCATGAATTTAGAGGTTTTCCCTGGCTGTTTAACTCCTTCCTTCCTCATTGCCATCCTCCACGGTTTGGATTGGTAGCATTCTGCTGTTGCCAGGAAAGGGAAGATAAAAGCAGAAAGATCCAGCAATCAAAAATCCCTGAGGGAAGTCTGCTGGCTCCTGGTTAATGGTATTAGAGCATCATTCTGAGCCTTTACCCCAGCTCCTTGCATGCCAAGAATACTTGTGTTATTTTAGTAATCAGACATAATTCGTGCAGCTCAGTCTGTAATTCCTAGAGTGCTTTTCTCCAGTGCAAGTGAGTGAGTCCGTAGAGAACTCTTCCTATTTGCATTAACTCACTGATTGCTGGCACTTAATAAGGAACACGTGGCTTTGAAACTCCAGTAGTGTTTCACACAACCGCTTGCTCACTCCCCAACCCCAGTGGGATGAAAGAGAGAATCAAAAGGGTAAAAGCGTGAAAACTCATGGCTGTGCTCACATCAGAGTGCTACAGTACCAGGTACATCTGTCTGTCTGATGGCAGAATGGTCTGGATGCCATTCCAGAGAGAAGTCCTTTCTATTTTTTTGGAGTTGTTGGTTTTTGCCCTTCAAACAAACATAGTGGATTGAACAACTAGAAGGCCTAGGTAGTTAAAAAAACAGAAAAAGTGGTTATTCCCTTGGTTTTGTGAGCCTTATTTTCCCACCCACTGTACTCTTTAGAAGCCTACATCTGTCACGTCATTCCTCTCTCCATCTTTGGCACTCACCTTGATAGCGGGCATCTGTTCAATCTCTGGTACATGAAACGCATTTGTGTGGCTTTTGCCAAGGTAGAGTTTGAGCTGGATCTCCAAAGTCATCACCTGTACCCGCACTGTTTCAGGCTTCTGCTGTTTTCCTGTCATTTGGTCCCCTTGCCCATGTGATGGTCTGACCTGCATTTATTGCATTAGCACCAATCCTGGATTTGTAATTGATGTACTGTCTTCTGTTGCACCTGCCTCTCCTTTAGGAGATGATTTCTGAAGCAGATCTCCTACAGGAGAAATCCTTTATAGCCCCGCTGCACGTCTGCACAGGCCCCAACACACCGTGACCCAGTGGCTGAAGGACAGCCTATTCTGGGGAGCGATGGGAGTAGGAAGGAGTGGTCCATAAGCATGCATGGAGGGAGATTTCCGACAAGAGAGGGGCCCTTTATATTCACAAAGGAAAAATGGGGTGAACAGGCTGCAACGTAAGCTAGGCAAATGGCAAACTCACCCTGTACGAGGATGATTTGCAGTTATGTGAAATCGTTACATGGAAACCTAGCCTCTGAAAAACGTGTTTTCCTTCCATCAGGAATTGTGTTGATGCTGGAATTGCAGGAATCGATTCAAGCAGCCTGAATTATGCAGCAGGTCAGATCAAGTGGTCAGAATGATCCTTTTTGGCCTTAAAAATCTATTAATTCATAGCAGCACAGAAAGGTAGAGACGGTCAGTCTCTTTCCTGATTTTTCAGGAAGACTTTTTTTGGCATGGCTAGTTTTTTTTCCCCAATGCCGTTGCTGCTTTGCTCCATCTACCCACCTGACTTTGCCTTTCGGAATTACATAAGGAACAGCAATGTTTCCTGCCATTGTTCAAAGCCAGGGCTTGTTCATTCCATCCCAGGAGTTTCTGTGACATTATCTGCACATTGTCAGGGAGATATTTTTTACAATGACTGCACACTCTTCTCTCCCAAACAGTTGATCTAATCAGGAGGGTTTTTTAATCTTTTGTTGGAAAAAAATTAGTAATTTTCTCTGCATTTTCTTTCGTCTTTAAAGACAGGGAATGGACTACTGTCTCGGAATTGTAATAACTAATCTCTTCTTGTTCCCTCTGTGTTAGGTATTATTAAAAATAGTTATGAGTCTATTGTGTGTAGGAAATTAAAAGACCTGGAGTAGCCTGATGGGACTGAGTGTTTTATGCACGTTAGACACTCGGCTTAGGGAAATTTCTGTCTTGGTCACAAGCATAAGAAACTGGAAGTGATTATGCATACGTTTGAGAACTATATTTCAGACTGATTTCTTTTCTTGGAAGTAAACACTAGAGAGATCAAAAAAGGCAATTCTCTCTTCTTCCACAGAAGGAGCAGGAAGCCTAAGGAGAGTCATACCCTGTGCACTGATCATTTGTGTGCATGCCATAAGATAATTTCCTGTGTAGGGAAAGAAACTATGAACTCAAGATTGATTTCAGCACATACCTCCAAGGATAACAGAGGGACCCCGTTGAGCATTCCATAAGGGAGCAATGCATCCTGTTTGTGCAATACTGAGCCCTTTCTGTTTTAGTTAGAAGCACTCACCACTTTTACCAAGACGAGTCCTCTGAATATTTTTGTCTTGTTAAATGATCTGACTTTTTTTCCTTTGCTCTCCATAATGATTTAGTCTAAGCATCATGCTAATGTTTGATATAGAATCAAAATCATAGAACCATAGAACAGTTTGGGTGCGCAGGAACATTAAAGATCATCTAGTTCCAACCCTCTGCCATGAGCAGGGACACCCTCCACTAGCCCAGGTTGCTCCAAGCCTCATCCAGCCTGGCCTTGGACACTCCCAGGGATGGGGCATCCACAGCTTCTCTGGGCAACCTGTCCCAGTGCCCCCCACCCTCTCCAGGAAAAATTTGTTCCTAACATGTCATCTAAATCTGCCTGCTTTCAGTTGAAAACTGTTAGCCCTTGTCCTGTCACTACACTCCCTGATAAAGAGTCCCTCCCATCTTTCTTGTAGGCCCCTTTCAGGTACTGGAAGGCTGCTATAAGGTCTCCCCAGAGAGAGAACGCAATTCGGTACAGAAGATATTAAGCATGTATTTAACTGGAGATCCTCTGTGCAGAAAGATGTTATTTGAAGCTGTGATTAAATAATGTATTGCAGTCTTCATCAAGAACTGTTTTTCCTTCACAGAAAATACCCAGAGCAAATGTTACTGTAAAATTGTTTAATTACTATTTCTTGTGCTGAGTTATTTGATCAGCACTTACTGTATTTAGAAGGAATTCTGGGGTTTTGTCATTATTAAAATGTGATAAAATAGAAAGAATGTTTCTTAGGAATTTTGGAGCATGTTTGACTCTTCTGTTTCTTGTTTACTAAGTCCATAAATGCTTCTCCATTTAGATCTATGTGAACACAGTGAGTGGGGTACAATTGTTCTCCAGCTGCAAAAGGAATTTTACTCAGACACTACCATGTCTGAGTAGGCCCTCCATGACCTTGTCCAACTGGCCCAAAGCTACTGCTACTCATAATAAGAAAGATATTCTGTTAACAACAGTACTCTAGGTCGAGCTAAAAGGTTAATAGTAGCCAAACAGGCAAATTACCTTTAGGTGGAATCTGTTGGCACATATAAATCAGTATAAAATATTAATTACTCTTTTTGTGAGTGTATAAATAGAAATCAGTAGAAATAAGAGAACAAAGTAGCAAGACTGGAAGTATGTCCAAAGCTATGCCCAGAGTTAATTCTTTGGTGTTTGGGTTTCAATAGCTTGCAGGATTTTGGTATGTCTTTGGTGACCAAATTCCCTTTCTATAGCTCTTAAAACAAACTTATTTTAAAAAGAATTTCTTCAAGGGGGTTGGGGGGATCTGATCTCTGCACTGAGGAAGCTACAGTTTAATTCCAAAAGTGATCATGGCTTCTCCCCCGTTCTGTCTTGCAACCTGAGAGTCAGAGATGTTGGTCTAGCATGCAGTTCATACTTTTAATGAGACTTTTGGGCTGTGGGAAGAGCAATCCCATCCCCAAAAGGCTAAGTTTAAAAGTGGGAAGGATGGTCGTAATAGTCAGCCTGTCATGGTGATGACTCAATTCTCGTTCCTGATGCTATTAGAAACTCACTGGTTTACCATAGGAAGGTCATTTGATCTCCGTATGAGCCTGCTGTCTTTGTTAGGCCTTACGGATACTACTTGTATATAAACAGCCATCTTTGCCTGGAAAACCAGTAGTTAAAGAATCCTCTTTCACAAGAATGAGTTAAAAGCCTTTTTTTTTTTTTTCTTCCATGGGGGAAGACAGCTTTTAGCTGTCCCAAACTAAGTCAGTGGCTTCCAGATACGGCCTCATTCCAGATACCAAACAGAAGTGGAAAATTTCCCACCCTTCCAAGTAAGAGCCAAGTCAGTATAGATCTTAGCGGTTTGATGCAAAGCTGGGGCAGGATCTATTAACTTCTATCAGCTGAAGATCTTGTCTCTTACTGTGCTACAGAAACGTAGGACTGCAGCTTCTGGTGTGTAGCGAAAAGACCTTCGCTGAAAGGGGTTTATTTTTTCAGTGGTGAAACAAGCTGTCTCCCAGACGTGCTGTCTGACATTGATTAGACAATAGTTGTGCTGAAGCCAGTACATTCTATCGAAGGTTTTGTGCCTTCCAGTAGAGCAGGAAATGTAAAGCACTTTATGTGTAAAAAGAATTATTAATATTTAAGCTAAAAGTCAGGAAAAAATAAAACTAGTAACCAGAAACAGCTTTAAGTGCATATTCTTTTTTTTTTCCTGAACTTGCAAAAAGTTTAGAGGCTCTATGTGTATCTTGCAGTTATTAAAAGAAAAACACTTAGAGCTCTCTAATGTAGCACAGACTCTGTTGTCTTTGGAAACAAGAAATGTTTGATCGCTGCTGTGGGAAAGTCTTTGTCTTGGCTGCCTCGTGCCGGTCTGGTATCAAAGCTGGACTTCATTGCTTCGCTTGTACGCAGTGCTTGGGAGTCTATTAGTGGTTCAGTAAGAGATTCACTGAACAGCTTTTCTCTAAGAGATTCACTGAACAACTACATTTTATGGTCAGCTTTGTTCAGTGTTAGATACCTCATACAGCAGATTAACGATGCAGCCAGCTACATCTTGACTTCAGTGGGATCTCAATGGGATTTCATTCTGGCTGATTCAAATGTTTGAACACCCCACATCTGCCACAATAACAGCAGTGTTCAACTCTGCTGCCTTCATCTTGTAAGCATCTCAAAGACCTTAGGAAAACTTCAGAATGCACCTGGAATTGAGAAAACGCTCTTGGATCTGCTCCTTGTGTGATCATCAAAGGCTGAGTCTTGATCCTGTCTGTGCCACCACCTTTGGGCAAGAAATCCAGATTCATGTCAGTGCAAATTGGGCTCCTGATCCTACCGTGTTCTGTTTTAGGGAAAACAAAAATTGTCTTTGAGATGTTTCTTGCTCTTCCAAATGATTTTGAATGTCCAGAAAGTGTTTGGGCATGCACACGCAAATGGTTGTGCTATGTTTGCAGCCCTCGTTGCTGTCAATAGGCTTAGCAGAGAGCACAGGTGCACGTACGTTTTTGTTTTAAAACCATGGTGAGACGTCTTGATTTGCATTTTGCTTTACAGTAGGATAGCAAGTGACCCTTAGCGGGGCTTGAATCATTAAATCAGCACGAGCTTGCCTATTGATCTCATTGATTTTCAGGTGAAACTAGCAGAGTGGAGTGATGAGAATTTAATTTTCCGAAAGGTAGTTGCTACTGTTCTGAGCAATTTGCAAGGATAAGAGCTTAGATAGCATCCATCAGATTTCATCACTGCATCAGGAGAACCAGGCAGAGCTCAGGTATTTTATATTCTTCCTCAATTTCTAAGTGTCTTCTTAAGGAGATAGAAATTCCCTTAGCAAGAATAGAGATGTGGGTTATATCCAGAAAAAAACCCTTCAGTTGCAGAGCAAAGGACTTCATAAAAATGTCTTGCTGGTTTCTACACCAGTCTCTGGAGGTCTGCTGTTACTGCCATGGTGCTGTACTGTTAAATTATAGCTGCAGTACCAACCAGTCATGTGTCTACAAGGAGTCCACTAAGAAGCAGAAATCAAGATGTGGCCATAAAGTTATAAAGAGACCACGGAAAAGAGGTAGAGATTTACCTGAGAAGATAGAGTTAAGCTGGCATCTGAGTTCAAGCGGCGACTCAGAGACACACAAGAGAGGAGCGACATATGCAGAGGAAGTCTAAAGCAAGGCAGAATTAAAAATTTATCTGGATAAGACCCATTTGAGCCAACCACTTAAACTGTGTATTTTGCAGGGAGGTGTACGACCAAGTATGGGAGGTTACCTTCACCACTAATGTTACTTAGATGTACTTGTTTTACCGTGGCCACATTTGTACCATCAGGAGTTGCAGAAAAGGCAGTATCAACATACCTATTTATCCTCTTGTTTTGTACCTGTTGCAACTGTTTGGTAGTTTTCCCCAGGGAGTTCCTTGGAGCTCACCATCATGTGATGAATGCACCCACTGTCCCTTTTCAGAAGCTTTATCATGCAGAGCTGTGTCTGCTCTATGCTATAAGATTCATAACTCACTATCATTGTGTCTTACAAATTGTTCCTGTTATTCATGATTAAGGTCCAGAGCAGAAGGTTCTTGCGTATATACGGAGACAATTGTTAGAGACATACTGTTGTTATTAAGACACAGACTCAGTCAAAGGGCATTATGATAGCATCCAAATGTAAAGACCACATGGGAGATGAAGAAGAAAATGAGAGCTGAATATAAAAGTGTGAGTGTGGAAGTCTAATTGGAACGCACAGCAAGGACAAAGAGAGGGCATGAGCCAGGAGAGCAGGGAGGCACTGTGCTGTCATTAGCGGTTCAGTGCTCGCTGATATCTCGGTGGCCTGGCTCTGTGGAGTGATGAAAGCTATCTGGGGCAGGAGAAAGAAGGTTGAAGAGGTATAGCTTACTGCTATCCCCTCCTGGGTGGAGTTAGAGAACCTATAATACCCTGTGCAATTTGTTTCAAGCATCTTTAGACAGGTTCTTTCTGTCCCTAGGGCAAATCATACCACAATGCACGGTTCTCCCAAACTCCTCCTCCCCTAGTTAGCTCCATGCAGTTATCACACCAAGAAGGCTGCTTCCTCACCAAGCTTGAGGAGTAGAGAAACGACGTTATTGATTCATTGATGCTTGTTTAGTTGGAGCACATCCATAGGACAAGAATAACTGCAGGTGACAGAAGTCCCAGTGAATAGCTAGGCAGATGCGTTTGTCATGGCGAGGAACACGTTTAGTTAATGTGGAAATCTATAGGAGGAATCTGAAGGGGAAATAAAGGCTATTTAGGGACAAGTGTTAGATTTGTGCACTCACACAAGCAGGTTTCCTCCCTGATAAGCCCCTCCCATGTCTGTCGTGACATACTGCTGTTACTCATGTCTCAAAAACGGTTGTCTGTCAAATATCGCATCTAAACAAGCGGTGGCATAAAATGGGTGATTGGCAAAGGATGTGTTTCAAGGATGGAAACGTACTCCACATGCCATGGCTTAGGGATTTCCCAAGATTTGTAGTCAAAATAGATTCCATGAAAATATAAAAAATAATTACTCGATGGTAGAGGCAGTACCTCTGTGTGCTGGGTGGTGTTGTCCTGCGCCAGCCTCCTGCTAGGCTGTGGGAACAGTCCATTTCTTGTTCCAGCTTTCTATAGATAACTTTTTGGACCCAAAACATATCCACCCCCTACGCCTCCTTCAGTTTTGTTCCTGGATAATGACATCTGACAGCAAATGAAAACACAGTGCACATGGTGAGCTGCTGCCTTTACAAAGATTAAGCAGGCATTTTCCCCACCTCTCTTGTGTAATCTAACAGGGAGAGTTCACACACAGAAAGCCCAGCTTATTTCACTGTCTTAGAGCAGCATCAGATTGAAGAAACGTGCTTTCCAATGCCAGTCATCATTGAACTGACTCCCTGATGTTATTTCTGTTTTCAACATACACTAATGATGGGTCAGATTTTTTAGTAAAACCCTTTACCTTGCCTAGAAGCCCAGGAAGTCAAAAGCAGAGCAGTTAGGCTTTGAGAAAAACCAAAGGTGGGAAACCCCCCTTTGGTGGTTGTGTTTTGCCTGGTGCTTTCTAACAGAGCAACCACTGTATCTCTCCAGCCGTGTAAGTGCAGGAGTACTTCTTGGTCATCCAGTAGTATAAACCAAATCGCATTTTCAGTGTGTAAATTTGGATGTTTTTCCGTAGATCATTGCCTGTTCCCATTCATGGAATGGATTAGGCTTCAGCTTTCACTGGTGTAAGTTGCCACAACCTCAAAGCACAAGAAGGCGCTAATCAAGGTGTCAGAATTCAAATCAGTTATCTTGATCGGAGGCAGAACACCCTGTCCCACGTTTCAGCATGTTTATAGTGAAGAAGGTGGCTGTGCCGAGTCTCAGGACTTCCTACTTGATTCAAGAAGTTTCAGAGTAAGAACTGTGTCATATTGTGTGCACATAATTCCTTTTCGGTGACAGTCCAGGCTGCTTTAACCAGTATTCCAGAGTAGTAAAGAGCACATCAAAATTACATCTCATTAATTTTTCTGAGGTTTGGGGAATTCTGGAACATCTGTCATCTCATGTTTAAAGGCACTAGATCTGTCTAGACTAAAAATATCGTCTGTTCAGAAAATGAGACTAAACCAAAATCAAACACAATCCAGGGACAATCCTGAGGGATTTCCCCTCAACTGCATTCCACTTTTTCTCTGGCGTTGATACCCTTGTATTTTAGGGTGGAAAGGTGGCTGAGTGGCGTGCTGCTGGAGAGCAATCCGCTCCTGCCTGCACAACACCATAGACAATGGCCCATCTCAGTCTCAGAAGGGGCTGAGATGACTCTAAGCAGAGAGACCCAGCCCAGTTTTTGCCTTCAGACAGAAGGAATGACATGGTCCTTGTAATATTTTGTTGCCAGTCAAGTGCCCAGGGGCTGACACGACTAAGGAGTTGGGATTGTGAAGAACATTTTATAATAAAAAAAAAAAAAAAAAGGAAGGGCATTCTCATGCCCTATTAAAAATGCAACAGCAGCCTCTTTCATGAAGTTTATCTCACTGCACTAAAGGCTGCTTTTAAAGTGCTAGTGTTTTTGGCACAGGCATTGTGCTGAGAGTTAGCAAACGCCCCCACTGACAAGCTATTGTCTATGGCATCTTTATAATGAGATTTAACAAAACTGCCAGGAAGTCAAAATTAATGCAAATGAGTGCAAATTCACATATTCCAAAAGGATTAGAATATCATTAATGTGGGCATTAAATATTTGAACAATATCTCTATGAAAGAATTATGAGCCTTCAAAGCTTGTCTGTGTTTTATGACCACATTAAAGCAGTTGTAATGACATCTTCTATGCTGAGACTAGGAATTATCTTTTTTTAAATATCAGACAATGATCATGCCCAAAACCGCCACTCGATCCACAGGTTAGGGTGTCCCTGTCTGTTGTTAGCCAGATTTCAGCTCAAGTGGATGTGTCAGGATAGATGAGGCAAGGGTGAACCGTGCATCACTGAACATGCCCACGCCTACTGAAAAGCCGATGGGAATAACCACATGAGCTGTTGAGAGCCAGTCACCCGCTGGCTTCTAGAGTCACATCATCCATGCATGCGCGTTATGGGTATTGTAGGATTCGACCTGCCCAAGAGCAGGTTACTTTTTCCTGGTTGTAGCAGACCCTGTCCCTACAAACCGTTTGAAGACTCATCGTGCCCAGTGCAAGCCTTCCCAAACCTCGGTTTCAGCTGTCTTCCTCTGCTTTGCAAACAACTGTTCCTGTTGTGCTTGATCTCCAAAGGATGTCTGCAGAGGCAGAGATGAATTTGGTGCCAGCTGCTGGTGCAGTCAGGCAGTGAGAATGCTTGGTCAGCCTGGAGGTTTCTTACTCACATGATCAGTCTCATCCATGCTTTATTTACATATCCAATGCTCTGAGTTGTGTCTGATACTCTGCCTTCCTACCTAAGCCTAATTTCAACGGTCCAGATAGCGATAAAACATAGTTATGTTCTATAACCAGTTTAAGTGAAGTGAAAAGTTTGGATTTTTGGAAATGCTTCAGACTAACTTGATGGAAACAATGCCTTCCCCCTCTGAATGTCTTCCCATATTCAGTTACAACCTCCAGGAGCATGAACATGAACAGAAGCACTCTGAGAATGTCTCAGCTGACAGGACAGTTTGCAGAGAAAAGCTGACTGTGATCAATCCCCGAGACAGATGGAGATCATGCCGGTTATTTGAATGGCATATGTAAAATTAACGTGAACTTTTAAGATATTCGTAGGTTAAGAAGTTAATTTTTAAACCTTTCCCTGCTTCACGTAAGCACCATAGTTCTCAAAGACATATCTCCTGATTATATATATATTTGACTTTATTAAATCTCAATTATTTTGTTTGGTTATTTTAAATTTTTAAGGCAAAACCTTCTCGATTGGTTTAAAAACTGCTCCTGAGAATTCTGATAGCATGAGAAAGGGCTGAGCCACTCCAGGGACTGTTCATGTAAAACACCTTGGTGGCGATGACTGATGAGGTCACAAAATGGATTTGAGCCTTGCTGAAGACTCAGCCTGTCAGGAGCATGTCAGACCTTTCTCTGGCTCTCCACTGCAATGCATAAGGGCTCATCACCGTCTCAATTCTTATTCTCTGGGCATGGTGTGATCTAAAAGCTAACAGATCATTTTAAATATCTGGGATTGTCCCGTCACACACTATGTAATTTCTAAACCCAAGAGGGCCATGACATGAAAGTCTACAAGGGGAATTCATCCCAGCTTTCCACTCCTAGTGCAAAGCACGCTTCTTAACTTGCATCATTGTCATTTCAAGCACAGCACCCTGTGTGTCTAACAAAGGAAGTAAAAAAAAAAATACAGTGAATCAAGGCAGCAGTGAAAATAATCAATGGCATTATTCCTCTCAGGGAAAGAAGAGAGAAGTGAGGAACTCACCTGTATAGCTTAATGCGTTTTTTTTAAGGAGCTCTGACACTACAATGGGGAGGAGAGGCTCACTAGAAGACACAGATCCAAAGCCCGTTAAGTCGGTGGTAAGATCTTTATTGATGTAAGAGAATTGTTATTGAGGCCCTTGAATCTCTCCTGGCAAGCCACTTAACTCTGCAAAATGCTGGGAACTCTGCAGTGGGAAGTGCAGAAAAACATGGTGGGCTGAGATTATTTCTAAAACAACCGAATACATTGTGCCTTCTGTGCTTCAAACCCTTGCTTCTTCTGACAGCTTGTTTTAAGTGTCTAAAATAAACGGGTCCTGTAGCTGTGGTTTGATTGTCAGTTGCCACCGAACTGACGCAGGTGAGAAGGTGGTTCCAATTGCCCTGAGATCTTCTCAGCCCAGCTTTGCAGGGAGCTAATGCGAGGAAGGTAGGTGTGGGTTTAGCAGGTGCTGTATTAGCCTATGATTGATGCTTTTGCAGAAGGGTGCCCTATCTCTCTTAGCAGCTGCAGATGACAGGAATTATTGTGCTGCAAAGCACTGACTTTTACGCCAACTTCATATCATGTCAGTCATCAGTGTTTCTTTACCTGGGGCTAATAACTTTTGCTGTTTTCTCCTGAGGACTTGGCGGTCTACCATGTCACAGTATGTATGCAATGTGGTAGGAGGAATTGGCTGTGAAAGGAAAGAGGAGGAATTCCTGGGTGAGGAATGGGCTGGGGTGCCAGAGATGAGCAAAGCTCCTCATGCTGGCAGCTGCTGTTTCCTGGAAGGGAGATGCTCTCCCAGTAGCCCACCAACTCTGGCTAACCCTTTCCAGGTCAAAACAGGACCGTACACAAAGGACTGTGTGGATTTTAGCAGGTTGTCAGCACCGAGTGCTATGCT
The DNA here is from genome assembly GCA_027574665.1 of Rhynochetos jubatus. Classification (NCBI taxonomy): domain Eukaryota; kingdom Metazoa; phylum Chordata; class Aves; order Eurypygiformes; family Rhynochetidae; genus Rhynochetos; species Rhynochetos jubatus. The sequence continues at coordinate 5,977,919 of CM050670.1, read as the reverse complement.
ATTTTTCTTGTTTCTTTGCTTTCCTGCAGTTGAAGCAAAGTTGTTTTGCTTTGTGCATATATGTATACGCATAAAACCCCCAAAATAAATTAGGGCAGTACACACTGCCTTTCTTTTGCTTTGATCAGGTTGTAGTTTCTCTAGAGCTGTCCTGATTAAATCAGAATGATGATAAATTGAAAGGGCTTGGATCTGATTTGTAAGATTTCTTCAGGAGTTAAAGAAGGGGAGAGAGAAACATCCAAATAACTAGGAAAAAAGATGGTTTAGTGCTTTGTTATCAAATAACACTGCTTCTTGCTAACACAGGACATTGTCTTTAGGGATAGATGCTGCAGGATTTTGTAAAACTAGGTGGGAAGTGCCAGTTCTTCATCCTTACTAATCTGTTTTCTGAGTCCAGTATTTCACAGAGAAACACTGCTGTAGTGGAGAGCTCTGTAGGGAAATGCAGGGTCTGGACACCCCACATCAGAATCTGGTGCTCCTTGACCTTCCTAGAAAAGCATTTTGTTCTCAGCATCCATTTAGCACTCTTAGTAAATGCAAGATGACAGCAGTGAGGATAGCTGAGGCACGGGCATCGGGAAAGATTGGGCTCTGCAGTGGTTGGGGTATTTTCTCTACAGAAACGTTACTGTGTCTTTCAGACTCTTCTCTGCCAAGGCGCCCCATGCTTTCAGCTGCCAGCGAGGACACAAGGCTGAGGTGGCACTGTGTCAGCTCAGGGAGGCAAGCATGTGGGGAGAACTTGTCACTGGAGAATCTGAGGGCTTAAGCAAGTACTAAAAATCAGCTCAAGTCAGAGGCATAAGCTCTGCAAGAGCTGCTCCCAGCGTACGCTGGCTGTTTCTATTAATAACCACTACATCTGCAGAAGAGGAAAATAAATCTGATCCCACTGAGGTTTTTGATACTGTAAACATCAGATTTTTCTCTCTGTTATGTCTGAGTTCCAAGCAGTAATCCTTGGAGACAGGGCTTTCTGCTTTCATCCTGCAGTGTAGTTTCCCCATGGTTGCACGACTGTCCGTCGGCCACGGGTGTACCCACCCCCAAGGGGCACAGCACTGGCATGCCCTGCAGTCAGTGGCCTCTAGCCCACCCCTGACACTCATTTCCAGTGGGAAATTCAGGGAAATTCCTATGCAAGCCCTTTCTAGTTAAATGACCACCATGCAGTATGGCATGGGGGTGTGTGTATATTTAGATGTGTCATAAATATATGTGTATATTCAGCCCAAATGAAATTCACTTTGAAACTAACGAACTTTACTAATTTCATCCCCATAAACCAACAAACACTTGAATTTTCTAAATTGCAGCACAATTTACACTTCTCTGTGTATTACCGGCTGTGCAGTGTCAAGGTTCTGACGATCGCTTGTGCAGGTTTTTTGGGAAAAGAATATCATCCATGTGTAACTCATACTGGGATAATCCCTGCAGAACTGATTTCTCAGTGTCTGTAACCAGGAACAGCTACAGTGTAAGGAAATGATGCCGTGCACAGCATCATGTACATTGCTTTAATTTTGGGGGGAAAGACTTTTCACTTGTGTCTATAATAGTATCACCTTTACTTGAGCAAGATCTAAAGATAGCGAATTATAAACGTTTTTAGCCGTAGCCAGCAGCAGTTGTCCTACTGGCTGCATGACACAGGACATGCAAGATGTGACACTGCTTCTCCTTGACTTTGTAGAAATGGAGGGACAAGTACTGATAACCAGGTGCCCTAAAACAGCTCTGTCCCCACAGTTGGTGAGCTAACTTTTCTACTTCCATCTGTGGGTTGGTGGGTGTTTGTGCTTTAGCTGCTTGGCAAAACGTTCCCAAGCCAGAGCTCAGGGTGAAAAGGATTTTTTTTCCTTTAAAGCTCCTGAGTTGTCTTTTGTGGCTCTCCAGGAAGCACCCTCCCTCATTTGTACCTGTCTATTAGCCTATTAGAGACATAGTAATGGGGGTTGCTTGTTGAATAGAAATACTCAGCCCTCTGATTCGGCTGCCTAATAGCCTGCCTGCAGGTACCATGCCAGCCTAGAAAGAGAGGTAGAGATGTTACAAATCCTAGTCACAACTCTTAGTCATTAATCCTAACTCTAATATTAATTACTCAGGGCTCTGGGCAGGTAATTACAGTACTTATCTGGGCCTGAAAGGGTTGCAGGTGGGGAGAGACAGGAAGCTGAGTGGAGAGACAGCCAGGGCAGCTGACCCAAACTGATCAAATGGATATTTTATTCCATAACGTGTCATGCTCAGTATGTAAGTTGGGGGGAGTGGGAAAGGGGTCTCTTGCTGTGGGTCTGGCTCTCGGGCTTGGGCTCATGCTCTCTGGCTCTTGCTGCTCAGGAATAGGCTGGGCTAGCACTATTATTTTCATTTCATCTTATTAATAGTAGTTATTTTAATTTTACATTATTAGTAGTAATATTAGTGTAATTAGCACTGTTAGTATTAATGGTATTGGTAGCATTATTAGTATCATTATTTTATTTCATTTATTTTCAGTTACTAAATTATTCTTATCCCAACCCATGAATTTTCTTGTCTTTTCCTCCTCTTGTCTCTTCATCCCACTGGGGGAGAGTGGGAGGTGAGCGAGCAGCTGTGTGGTGCTTAGTTGCTGGCTGGGGTTAAACCACAACAGACACTTATCTACGCTGTGCTCCATGGGGACTTGCCTGGTTTGCAGAGCGTATTCTGACTGCCACTTGGGCTGCGTTCCCCCCGCAGCTCGCTCTCTAATCTGACCTGCAGGGCGGTATGCAGTGCCCCTTGAGAGATGATGTAGGCTGGAGTGCTGTCCTTGGAGCACTAAAAGCTTGAACTTCGAGGCATGACTGAGAGATACTTGCTCTTTGGACTAGGCTTCAAGAGGAGGTGAAGCCTGAGCTGCAAAAAGGTCTAGGTCACAAACAGGCAGCCAGCATAATGCTTCCAGAATCTAGGCTGCAAAAATGCAACAGCATTGCTGCGGACACTGGTACAGTAATGTTATCTGTGAGAAGGGAGGGGACGGAAAAAGGGCAGTTTTACCCTTCCCACACCATCGAGCTTACCCAGGCAGGCTTCAAGGACCATAGGTGAAGGTAATTAGCAATGTTGCAGTGTGATACCGTAGGTCTTTCTATCAGTATCAGCACCTCTACCCACAACATGAATATTGAAATCACTGGGGCCGCTCAGACGTTAATCTCACTTCCCCATTGTGGACAAAAGATGTTCTATTCCCAGCCACAAAAAGGCTCTGCGGGGATGATTGAGTTACTGGAGTTGCTTAAAAGCTGCCTGCATCAGTGAAAGCCGACTGACAGGCAGGGAGGGGAGGTCAGAGGTGGAGTTCATCACCTCTCTAACAAAATTAATCAAGGGGAGAAAATCAGAACACGTTTGCTATTGAATACCCAGTCAGTGTTCACCGTGTAAAGCATCTTGGTGTGGTCCCAGTTTAGAAGGGAATGAGGAAGACTTGGGGAAAGTCCGAGAAAGGAGAAAAACCCCTTTTGTTTCTAGGGAGGGAGGAGAATGAAGGAGGGAGAGAAAAGGATTGGTGCAGAAATGTCACAGAAAGCAAAAATTCTTGTCAGATCTGCCTGCTACTTTAACCTTTCATAAGGTCACTAACAGGTTTTAAATCTAATGGAGAGAAATAGAAAATGAGAAAAAACAATACCCCTCTCCCCCCTAAAAAGGAAGTAAAACCTTGCCTCTGGGGAAACTTGTTCAGCTAGAAGTTTGATTTTTAATGTGAAATGGAGGAACAAAATATTGAATTGAACCTTTTAGTAAACCTTGCTACTGTTATTGCACAGTGCCGACAGCCCTTTTCCATGTATGGTCTCTTGAGCCTTTTTGCACCCTACTATTATTTTTTCCCCAGACTTACTTTTTCTCAATGGCTTTCCCAAGATAAAAAGCATGCATTCTTAAATTAAAAAATGGGAAAAACTATGCTCCTGCTTTGTAACCAATCAGGCTCCCTTGGAAGTCTGCTTTAAGAAGTGTATTGCAAGCCTGACTTGCCTATTGCTGACTGCCTGATCCTCGGGTTAGACTGTCTGATTCCCGAAAGCTGCCTGTCAGACTTACCAGACGAGGGTAGCAGGCCAAGTTACAGTTAATTTGATTATTGGGCGAGCGTGCAAAAACCTTAGTGTTTTCTTCCCCGTTTAGAAACCGCGCCCCAATCTTTTACTACTGCATTCGAGAAACTGCGTTCGGTGAACTTCTGCTACGTTTCAAGGTTGAGCTTTCAAAACAGAGCGTCGTTCCAAGCGCAGCGCAGCAGAAGGCAGAGCTTTTGAGGTTCAGCTTTCATTCATTATCTCACCAGCCATAAAACAGACTTGTTGCAGAAAAGCAAAGACAAAGCGAAGGCAGAGTAACATGCCTCTCCTCGCTCTTCCAGGAAAAGCTGTCTCTGAAATGAGGCCACATCTGTTGATTGCACCCAGTGGATGAAGGGAAATCAACTTGCACAAAGACTCTGTCTGGGAGCTGTTCAAGTTGGATTTTCAGGCAGACTGCATGTTCCTTGAGTTTCTTCTTCATTTCCCCGCTCACCATGAAACTTGACAGGTCTGCTTAGGAGATTAGGATGGAATGGAGCCTTTAGCTTGAAGAAACTCCTGAAGTTGAATAAAACAAAGCTTATTAGAGCAGAAGGGAAACGACCAGGTCTTGAGGGAGTTTGCATCCAAGTAACTTACCACACTGATCATTACATTTAGTAGAACTACTGGGCTGAGGATCCAGTGGAAGAGCAGGGCTTCACCTCACTGTTAGTGTTTAAGCAGATGATGCCAATGTTTGCTAGAGGTCACAGAGCAGGGATTGTCATAGGGGAAAGGAGGACAGCAACCCAGACCAAGCTAATGCCTGGTTGGCTGGAGTTACTGAGCTGAGGGCTTCTGTCCAGCTCAGCTCAGCATTGCTGCTGAGGCGGTCATCTGCAGCCCTGTGACAAGGCAGGGCTAGAGGAAGGAAGGGTACAGCTCCTTCTGACTCTGCACCAGGAACTGAGTCCTATGAACTTGTCCTGTTGGTGGGGGTGGGGGCTGGCGTTAATGTTCATCTTAGGAGGCATCCATCAAGCAGACAGAAGATCAGATGCCACTGTCTGGTGAGACTGTCCACTCACATAAAGTCTAATATGGTGGAGGCAGCATCAACTTACATGTTCCTTAGAAAAACACACACAGTGGGGCCATACAGGATGAGATTTCCTGTCCTCTACTCAAGTACTTTCAGCACTGAACCAGTTGCCAGGATTCAGCCTCCTGCCCCTGAACTGCCCAGTTCTATGTCCACTCTGTACAAGGCATCACATTTATGAGTTTTCCAGTTTTATCTTTGGCAATACAACCACGGGTGAGAAGAGGTGGAGAGTAGTAAAATAGTAAAATATATTTTTCAGCATTTACACTGAGAAAACATGTAAAGGACTATGTTATTACAGCTGGACCCAATACTTCACAGAAGTGCGAACCCTTGTTTTTTCTGCTAATGGTTTGCAGCACATCTGGGCAGCAGGCAGGGGCCTCTGTCTGTGTGCAGATGAATAGCAGGGACCAAAATGGTCTTCCAGCTCAGGAGTCAGGCACCAGCTCTTACTAGTCCCTGAGAGAAGAACTCAAACAAAACCTACCACAGCTATGTGTGGACAAAGACTGAACCTAAACCTTGCCTGGGAAGGGCCCTTGGCTTTTCTCGCTGGAGCTAGGAGCAGCTCCAGTAGCTGGCAGCAATGATAGGCTCTTACCCCAGTTGTCAGGACACTAGAGGAAGAACAGACCTCACCAAACAAACCTCCCAGGGAGACAGGAATATTTGTGGAGGCTTCTATATTTGTTTTCCCACAAGGAGTCTTTGGACCACTGGCTATTTTTTCTGCATTTAGGACCAGTAACTCTGCTGAAGGCTCAACCAGTAGATTTGGCTCTTGCTGATAACAACGTAATAATATATTGTACTAGGATTCAGCACAAACATGCTATTTAATACTATAATAAATGGAAGTCTAGAGAATATATTTACCAGACATACAATCTCTGAGATGTTGCTCCTCCCGTTGCCATGGTTGCTAGGGTTGACAATGTTAGGAGGAAAATGTGCACATCATTTCCCCTCTCGTTTTCTTTCTCAAACAAAATATGATACCCAAGAACTGAATTAATCCCTGGCATAACTGCAGTTTGCTTTCCTGTATAGTACCTGGGATGCATATATACAGTGATATGTTTTCCCTCTTTGGACTTACCAAGCCCAAAGAGTTACACCAAATTCCCTATTTACCACTGTTCCTCCTTAACACTTTGGCTGCTCTACGTTCCGTAAGAAGGATCATGCCAGGCGTAGGGGAAGAAAGATTATCTAAGTGATTGATTTATTTGTAAACAAGCAGGTCAGCATGATTTATTTAAAGGCAAAGTTTTAAAACAGTGTTGCTTCATCGGTGCTCGGAGTGTGGGTACTCTCATTTCATTTTATACCTCCAATTCAAACCAAGTCAGCTGGGAATCAGTTGAAGAAAAGTGCTAAACTGAGTTGCCCTGTTGTAAAGACAAGCTTAACTTAGTAAATAAAGCTTACCCTTCACCCTCAAATCCCTCTCGTTACCTTTCCACTGTGTTATGCAATTCTCTTGCTTTGTGTATCCTGGCTCACCTCTCCTATGCTATCCCACCCCCTCGCTTGTGTCTTTGTGGACTGAAATTTTCCAAAAGCCAGAACCTCACCTCCTGTGACAAGCTCCCCATTAGCTCTGTTTCTGGTGCAAATTCCAAAGGCCCCATCCAGCTCCAAGTTAGTCTGAGATTCAGTATCCTCCTCAGACCTCACGGGGTATGGGAAGAAGCAAAATACAGGGATGGAGGCTGTTGTGCCCCGGGCGGAGCTGTCACACAGGAGATTCTCCTCAGCTTAGAGACTGGGCTCCCATGCCAGCGGAAAGAGGACGCTTAGTTTCTCTGCTTATTAAGTAAAATCAATCTTTCCTTTTCTTATTGGAATCTGATAATCCCACAAGCTTCAAGCGCTGAACGTCGAGGAAGAAAACTTGCTGACTGCAAAAGGCTATTACTTCCCATGCAGCCCACCAGCTGCCACTCCTAACAGACTATGAAAATAACATTTATGCTTCCTTGATCCCCTTCCCTAAATTGGGAGCTTCATTTTTGCAGTTTACTTCTGAAATGGGGCTAAGTGATAGTAACGAGCCACAAAGCTGAGGATGGGGTTGCTTAGCAATACAGCACAAAGATGTCTTTCAATCACTGCTAAGCTCCAGCACTTCAGCTCAGATGAACCTAATGTTCCTGTCACAAATTGGCATGTAACTCCTTCAAGCATCACTTTATCGTTAAATTTAAATCTTAAACATTTAGATACAAACATCGTATACTTAAAATTCCCAGGCATTTCTTTTGCTTAATCTTTGTCCTCAAACACTTACGAGTCTGTTCCACAGTTTATTCCTTCCACACACATTGAATAACCGAGGCAGGAACACAAGATTACAAATATATTGATAGCACTTTTACCTTTGCTGACTGCTGCAGCAAATTAAAATCACCTGCTAGTAATAATACTCCTAACCTGAAGCTTAATGATGCCATGAGCTCTGCAACCGGAGTTTTGGGTGTTTGATCCGATTATCCATGGCTAAAGTTGAGTCATGACAGAAAGGGGAAGAAAAGCAATGTTGCTGAAGGGAGAGAAAGGTAGAGACAGCAATAAACACACCACAGCTCCTCTTTGTTCCTGCTCATAATCCTTGAATTGTTATCTGCCTCTGTGGTCAAAATTAGGTTGTTAAAGATAAGGAGTTAAAAAAAAAAGGTTCCTAAGTTATCCACTTTTTTTGTGGTCATGGGAAAAAGGTCCAGGAGAAGGCAAGTCATAGTCAGATAACACAAGGTGAAACACAAGCACCTTAGAAACAAGGTGTTGCTGGTGTACCGCAGCATGCAGCTGTGTGAGACGGGAGGTGCCTGGCATGCACAGAGAGTATTTTTCAAAGGGATCCATTAGTGGGAGTTTTTCGAAGAGCAGAACTGAGTTTTGCAACTTGTAGTCTAACTGAAGCGCTGGGCAAAACTAATCCATTGGTGGGAAAAGCATATTGGCTCTTCAGTTAATACACAGAGTGTGACACCCAGTAGCCAGGGTTGTGTATTATTACACAATCACACACCTAAGACGAGACTTGAAACGTGATGTCATAGGTTCTTACTGCAAAATGTAATCTAGACAGACAGGACTAAAGGTCGGAGAAAGATTTTCTCATTCGCTCAGTTTAGACTTGAGAATATAAGGTGTGCTGATGCAAAAGGACCGTGAAAAGCCAATGCGGTGACAAGCTCAGCTGGAGGATTCTGGGATAGCCGAGTTCAATCCTGCCTGCAGGGAGATGCTTTCTACTGTCTCCGTGGCTTCTGCTCTTTCGTTTTGCTTTTAATTTACATTGCACAATTTAACCATTATTATAACCATTTTTATAGGCCCTTCAGGCTATTTATTCTTTGAGGATAAAAGATGAATGGAAGCAACGTGTGCTGAAGCTGTAACAGCTCGCAAATTCTCCCTGCTGTTCTTGCTGCTATATAACAAAGTTAAAGACTGCTCTAATTTTTGAGACTGTACCGAGAGAGGATGGAGCGTAATCCAACAACTGGATGTGAGAATGGGCATTCAGACACCAGTCTAGTCTGCTGTTTCCCTTTTATCCTACCTGTTCTTTATCCATCATGCCAGCTTATCAAACTCAACTAATATTGTAGTTGGTTCTGCTTTGAGCAGGGGCTTGAACTAAAGATCTCCAGAGATCCCATCCAGCCTAAATTGTGCTATGATCATAGGGTTCGTTAGCCTAGGAGATCTCCAGGCCAGAGAAAGCCTTCTCTTTTATGTTTGCACAGGCCCATACAATCAGTTCGTGTCTCTAGGTGTTCCTGGATACAAGCCCAACCTCTCCATCCCTCCACAAGCAGGATGCCTTTCAGGTCCCTGCAGATTTCTCTTTGCTCTCAGCTCACAAGAGATCTGACATGCAGGGACCCAGTCAAACCTCTTGTGGCTTTGCTTAGCCAGTACCCTCTAACTATTGCTTTGAACTGTTCTTTAATGGGGAAGAACACCAAACCAATGTCAAGATTACTTCCTGCAGCAGATCTGCTTTCCCTATCGTAATGCCAAGCCCCACACAGGATATATGCTCTAACAGGAAAAAGCTACTCTGATATAGAAAAGCTGTTTGTAATTTCCCCTTCAAATGTATCTGTGAAGAATTAATCTGAAAATCCATTGTGTTTTCCTCCCCCCTTCTTGTGATATTTAAGCTAATAATATTTCTTGAAGCAAAGAGAAAGATATTCTAATGGAACATGCTCAGCAGATGGGATTTCAGTGGCTCTAGCTGATCTAATTACTCTCCATCTCTGCCATACTTCTGTGGCATACTTCATAGCCTTACATATTTCTTGTAAATTTTGTGATTTTACAGCCCTAAGAAATGAAACAATAACATTAATTGATTTGGAAAGTTGCCTGCTGACTGCACTAATAAAGGTGGCAAGCGGCTAGTGGTATCGGTTAATGAATGCTAAGAGGAATAGAGAAAATTAAAGCCCATAATTCCACTGACAGGCACTAACTCTTATGACATCACTCCCAGCCCCCCTGCATCTGGCCAAAACACATGTCCCGAGAAACCAGAGATTCAAGTCCTCTAGATGGTTAATTTCAGGCAGGATTTCTAAGCCATGAAATTTTGGTACAGGCATTTTTTCCTCTGAAAACAACAGATGCAAGTGAAGAATACAAAGCGGGGGAAAAACGCTGTTTTGATGAGTAGGCCTCAGAGAATTAGGAGCAAATTTGAGTGGGATCACTTGGCCCATGTGCTCAGAACATCGCAGTGATTATATAGCCCACAAGACCGTTTCCCGTATGTTTCCTATCAGCTTTGTCTTTTCTTTAATTAAACAGGATCATATGCTGTATGTCCATACCGGAATGGCTAGAAACGAGGTGCTTGGCCTGGGTAGAAGCTATCAGCTTTGACAGCGGACAACCCCTAAGCTGCAGGCTTTGTTCAGCAATCCAGCTCAAATAGCCCCCATCTCAGCCAGCCGCGGCAGGGAGAGGGACAGCCAGGGGACGGAGTGCCATTGGTAGTGGAATGACACCACCACATTGCTTAGCCATGCATCACTGGAGCTTTTTATTCCAAGGGAGGCTGTCAACACTGACCCAGAAGTGTTAGTAAGGCCTTGTAATCACCAGCATCACTCCACAAGACCTTTCCCTTGCCCTCTACGGCTCTCCCAGCCCTGACCTGCAGCTCAGTGTGTGGATAAGCGCCCGTCATCCTTTTTGGGCAGCTGCTGTGATGCAGACCACAGATGCTGGGCTCCATAATTGATTTATTTCTCCTCAGCGTGTCTCATGGAGGCTCACAGTGAAACCCTAGGATGTGGGGGAATCTGTTGGCCCCCTTGACAACTGACATGATGGAGAAAATTACCATGTCACCACTTATTAGGGACAGCATATTTCCTCAGTGTTAGAGAGGACCGAGCCTGAGCCTGAGAAGGTTCCAGCCGATGACCAGAGAAGCTGAGATTCACCTGGAGCTGGTGGCCCTGGGCTGGGTGGTGAATGTTTGGGCAAATATGCGCTGCACCCAGGGGAGTCTGCTGGGGCGTGTGAGGTATTACAGCATGTTTTCATGCTTGACCTGTTCCTCACCTCTGTCTTTGCCAAGAGACACAAGGAACAATGTGCTCTTTTCTGAGTGAGGATGCCTCGATATTTTTGGCTGCTTCACAGGGGATGAAATCACAGAGGGAACTCATAGAAAACAATTCCTTTCCTTCCTAATTAGAAAGTATCACCGTCTGTCACCCCAACCAGACATTTCTCTGTGTCTGTTCAAAACCACTTGCTGGCTCTTGCAAAGCACCTTATGAAAGTCCTGGTTTTAGGGACACAGTACTGGGGTAAGCTGGCTTCAGTTGCAGCTTCTGCCGCTCTCTTTGAGTGATTGTGAGGGCATCATCTGCCTGTTCATCACGTCCAGTGCACCCACCACTACCCCTTCCATTAACTCAGACTTCTAATGCCTCCACATGCCATCTCTTTATCAGACAGCAAGCACTTTGGAGAAGGAGGGGCGGGGGGGGCAAATAGCACACTGCATCTCAGTTAGGCCTACAAAGCATCCCCTTAACCATGTACGAACATTCTGCCTGGTTAGAACCACAGGCAGTTGCAACACCGATTACTCACAGAACAGAAATCTGTTCTGACAGTTTTTGGTTACCTTATTTCCTTACATTATTTCCCTGGGAGCCTGCAGCAAGGTTAATATCTGTCCTAAGAAAAAGAAAGCATCTGTCACCAAGACTGTAGACAGTCTTGCCTCGGCTATGTGCTTGAACATCCAGATAACTTCGTCACAGCTCCTGTTGCTCGGGGAGGTAGAGGGAATATGCCTGCTGCTGAATTTCATTGGAAATGCCAATTTTTCTTCAAAATTAGTTTAACTCTCTTACCCAGGCTCTTAACAGTGGTGCTTGGCAAAGCTGATAAAGAATCTCACTGGGGTCAAGAGAGGGAAAGGGGCATTTTCCAAATTTTCTATTTATCCCAGTTTTTGTAGTTCCCAGGGCTGGATCACTTCACTTGTGAATACATTTGTCAGAAACCAGGATTCAGTTTCTGTGACAGATGAAAACATAATAATCTAATTGAGAGCTCATCCTAATCCCCTCCCTCGTAATTAGGTTCCTTGCCAAGGCAAAGATCCCTGGTGCATCGCAAACTGTGTGTGGTTGGGCTGGCTGTGGCCACGCTTTAGACTAGGGATAGGCTCCTGCGTACGAGGCACCGGAAAGCGTGGGGGGACCCCCATGCTGAAGCACACTGGTCATGCTGGTCACCCCTAGCTGGGCTTGAAGGAAGGGCTGTGTGCAAGGCTCACAGTGGGAGGAGGGGGTGGCTGGACAGGGAGCACATGCTGCCTCCAGCTTTCTAGGGAGTATCTGTCTCAACGCTGGAGGCAGTGCTGATGTGTTTGGCAGCCTTGCGACAGATTTGCTTTGCTGTCCTTATCCCATCAGCTTTAACAGGGAATTGGAACTGCAATTTTAACTTAAAAAGAAGCAGTTCTGTTAAGGGTAGTAGAGCAATAACGCACAGGCCAGAGGGAAGAGTGGAGAGCTGGGATGATTGCCAGCGAGGGATGAACGTGCAGGAGTTCTTACAAGCGTCCGCTCTTAGGTGCTCACGTACTACAGAGATGATAACCATCATCGGCACCAGTGAAGGCTGCAGAGACCCTCAGCAAAGGAGCAGCTGGAAAATGTTTACACCGTCAAAAGAGCTGTCACCGGGATACCTGCTTTCGCTTCCTTTTCTATGTTCTCTGTTTTAGCACAAGCCACAGCAGGCTCTAGGAAATACAGCCACTTTCCTTGTTCCTACGGGCCCAGCCTGCGGGAAGGAATAGTGACCACTGACAGACCACACAGGTTTAAAGGAATCTTTAGTACCTGGAAGCCACACTGACAATCTTTACCCTTAGCAGAGGATGGCTCCTCTAGGAAGGCTGGCAGCAGCCTAAGCGCTGACAGTCAGACGCTGTGTCTGTGGTGAAGAGAGAGCTTTAAAAATACAGATTGCCCTGGGAAGAAATATTTGCATAAACATTTTACTTCTAGCTGATATCACATCTCCCCAAATTCAGCCCTGCCTGGGAAATGAAATGAGCTGGTTTGCATGCTCTGCACAGCCGGGGTAATGGGAGATTTTCTGCTCTGAACAGAGATAGTAGAATCATATTCGGCAGGTGCCTCTTGCTTTCCGATAGCCAATGTCACCAGCCAGCTTCTTGAACAGGGAAGGGTGGGTTTGTACGGCAAAATAATCTCTCTCACCAGGAAGGTGTGACAGCACTTTAAAGATCAGGCCTAGAAGGACAGTTAACTCATGCGTAAGAGCAGTGCAATGCAACGGAGTAAATCCAGATTAATATTAAGCAGAAGCAACTAATGCCATAAACTCTAATATTGTATTTTTCCCCAGAACATTCTTTTCTCCACCTTATTTTTCCTTCCCTTTAGCTCAGTTTGAATCCTTTGAAAATGGCTTAGATGATTGCAGGTGATTCTTTGCAGCCAAAAGAAATTATAGACTTTTTTGGTACTTATATTTTTACATGTACAACTGACAAAGCAGATTACCCTGTTGATACAACCGTGTGTTTTGATAACTGTGTTTTTTGAATAAGCCATTATGAAATTTGATGCTCATGTTACTTGTTTGTTGAGGTTTCAGTTCTTCTCTCCATTCTAAGTTGTATTTTTTTTTTGATGGGTTTTTAGCCATTTCAAAGTTTTTGTCATGGATTTCAATATGGTTTTAATTAAAATAAAAATGTTAATGGCATACAAGTATTCATACAAACAACAGCAATAACTCCCCCGGTGACTCACCTAGAGAAAGAAAGTGCATCAGGTTGCAGGTTGTACCTTTACACTAAAATACGCTGTTCTACCATTTTATTTTTTCAATCCTGCCAGGCACTCACACCCTTGGAATAGACCAGGACTGAATGTTATCCTCACAGAGAAGCTTTGGTTGGTAAAGCCTGTTATCTGGGAGGAAAACAAGACAGTAAATGGGAGTTCTACATCACTATGATAACTTGCTTAGTGCTATAGAGTTATGACCAGGGAAATACAAGGAAATGGTAATCAATATGCCAAAATACACACTGTCATTGGAGGCTGCTCAGGCTGGGTTTATTTTGTTTGCTACTGTTACTCTGGATTCTCCTCTCATTGCAAGAGTATAATCACTTGGCATCGAAAACATGAATTTATTCCTGTGTACAAAGCAGCTCCTAATAATTACCCCAAACCTTAATTTGCTGAGACTCAATTACACTAGGAGCTCATTGACATTGTTAAGGTGATTAAACTCAGTGATTCCTAAGACAGGAAGCATTACAAATCGAATTGATTGTAGTAATTGTTGCATCAAACCATATGAACAACAGGCAATGTGTTATTTAGCAACACTGGAACAACTTTCCCCAACATTCTTGGGAGAGCTGCAATGATCCGTAGCATTCTGCTCCGAGTAGGTACTATTACAGTGAAATTCAAGCAGCTTGGAACGTGAGAGTCTTTTCTGCATCATGGGGAATTTCACAGCCTAGCCCCTATCTCTCTGCAGTAGGATCCAGACTGAATCTCAGCTGTATCCTCTCAGAGAATTAAAATCTAGAGCCCAAAGATTGTCTATCTGAGACCCATCCCCTCTGCTGTAATTACAGATCTCAAGAAAACACAGGCAGACACTGGCGGGCTGGTAAGGAGTGGCAACTTTTCTTGCCCCAGCTCTGGTGGTCTGTGCTATGGCCCTTCTGCAACAAATTCCTTGGTGGGAAAAAGTCACGGAGGTTATCGGTGGAGTTACCCTAGCAGTGGCTTGACCCTTTGCTTTGAACATACCGTAGACGGTTATGCTTTTCCTTTGCAGGGTTGGAGTGACATAGGACCACTACTCTTCTTTCTCCTCGTCATCACCACTGAGTAAAGGAAGGATGGCATTATGTATGTGTTGAAGTGCCTTCTCAAATGAATCTTAATCTCATGGGCTAATTAGAGTCTGTGTTTGTTAATCAGATGTGAATAGTGGTCTGATTTCTCTATGTAGATAAATGTAGGTTAGAAAACCTCTTGGTGGATAAGCAAATGTTTGCTACCCAGTAGTCTAAGTGGGCATTGTAGCACGTTGCAAACATAATTTCAGAGCTAATTAGGGTAAAATGAAAACAGGAATTCTAACACCCACTATAGGATCCCAGGCACTTTCCCAGGTGTGATGGGTGGCAGTGAAGTATTTAGGGTCTGCATTTGGGATCCTGGTTCCTCCTTAGGCTAATTATCATGAATCCTGCTAAGCTGATGCACATGACTGCCCAGCTCTCCCTCTCCCACAAAGTCAATTAGAATCAGATTTCCTTGTCTCGGTGCAACCCAGCCTAGTCTTCTCACAGGCTGATAAGAAACAAGTTAAATAAACCTAAAGCCTTGAGAAAGCAGATGTAAATGGGAGGATGATCTTGTATCTAACCAAACTTTTATCCAAATTTACAATGCCCTCAAGTTCTTAAACCAAGAAGATAAGTGCATTTAGCCTTAAAAGGTCCTCAAGGCTCTCTTCCTAGGGGAGCTGCTGCTGATTGTGCTTTCTATTCTGCCAAACTCTTCCTTCTTATCACCTTATGGTTCTCATCTGGTGCTGTGGGTTGACCCTGGCTGGATGCCTTGCAGGGACATCACCATCCTACTGGGTCCTACAGTCAACAGCACTGGCAGCTGAAACTCGAGTGAGATTTTGAGTATGTTTGGGTTCCCTTCACACTATCAAGAATTACCCTGAAGAGTAGTTAAATATCTCTCTTAATAATTGCACTGTTGCCTGCTACCGATATTCCTCTGCCAACAGAAGTGCTAAGTAACCTGATTTTATCATGCATACCTACAGACTACAAAGAGATCTTATTAACTGCTCAAAACTGACACATCTGTTTGAATAAAGGGGCTGATTTCTTTGGAGGCAGTCGAACAATCCTCCTGTTATGCCAATAAATACAGGTATTTGCATAAATGTAATCAGAAGTTGAGTCTTACTGCATAGGTAGTCTGATATTATACGCTTCGCTCTCGGGTGCTTGAAAGACCTGCTCCTGAAGTGAAGCTACATGGACATTTATAGAAAATAGATACCAACTGTTTGAACGGCCCAGGGACTGGGAAAGGAAGAGGTGAGGGACCGTCCTTCCAGAAGGCAATCTCAGCTTCTTGAGGGGAAATATTCTAAGACACTCTATCATACACTTTGCATTCTATTGCATTATACATCGTGTACATTATATATTGTATTACAGATAAGAAAACGCAATTTGCTCAGTTTTGTCTGGAAGAGCTCTGATTGTGCTGGACTATCCCTTTTGATGAACAATGTACCATGTAGTATTGCAGCTTTGTACGTTTGTAAAATAGGCAAATGCAGCACCCCAAAACCCATGTGGCATCTGGAGCGTGCAGTTGCTCTATGTGGGGGAGAAAACAGGAGGGAAAAGTTCTAAGCTTTCGATAACCATTTTTGCTGTTGTAGTAAATAACCACTTTCCCTTCAACTTGATAAAGAAACCAACAAGACATTCTGCAAATTTGGGGAGAGAAGCTGCTTAAATGCTGGAGGGACTTGTGATGACCGTGATCTTCTGTGTAACACAGAAGGATTTTGTGCCTTGGAGAGCTCTGCATCAGGTTGAACCCAAACAGGTTTTTTTTACAGGGCAGAAAGGGATGGGGTTTCTGCAGCCTCCCTTCTTAAGCTGGCTTATTGCTGTCAGTGCTAGAAAGGTGAGGCTTCTTTCCTAGCTGCAACAGTATTAATGGCGAACATGTACATCCCTGCTTATCACTGCCCAATGTTGCTGCTTCCCTCCTATTTCACTGCATGTTTTGTCCTTCAGCAGTACAGAATTTGCTTTTGGAGGTCAGAGAAGTGCTGTCTTCCCTTTTTAACACATGTGCAAATGCTCAGCAGATGTCTACTTCCCTGTGTGAAGCCCTACTTGCACTGAAAACTGGAATACATTGCACTTTAATAAGGGGAAGCTCATTTAGTTTGAGGTGCATATGAAGGCAGGGGAAGTCAAGGTATACTTTCAAGACAAAACCAGATGCACCTTTCATGCAGACTGAACCTTAAACCATGTCTCCCACATTGCTCACCTTCAGATCCCATCTGGACTTCTGGCTCGAAGCATTACTAATGAGTCCTTTCCCTCCCACGCTTCCCTCCCTTACTTTCCAAGGAGGGGCTTGGAACACAGGGGTGTGAATGCAAGGGCTTATGCAAAGTCTATGCCATTCTTCAGGCAAAACAGTCTGAGAGCTATTATTTATTCATTTGAATAACATTTTTCATACATTTCTAAATGCTTCAGAGGCAAAGCATTACTACAGGTTCACTGAGGCACTAGCTAGGGACTCTTCATGCATTTTCAAACCATTTATTCCTAACTACAGTTTATAAAACTCTCTTAAAAGTTAAAAAGTGAAATCTGGTTCTTCCTCGCTTCCTCTTACCCTTCACCATGCAAGCATTTGACCTGGTGGTACTGCTAGTTTCCTACTGTAGGGTAGCACACAAACTCTGAGGTACAGGGATTGATTACATCCCTTTGGTAGAAGGAATATTGCTATGGTAATACTTTCTTACTCTTGTTACAAGGAAAGGAAGCTCCCAAGACAGTCTGATAACTTTGTGTGTCTCACCTAAGTGCCAGAATTCCCATCTGAGGTCAGGCAGACCAGGCCACACAAGTACTCATGCAGGGCTGCCACCAAGGGGCCAAGACTGAAACCAAGGGGAGCAGGGCAGCTCCTTTATCAACCTCATTGTGTGGTGCAGCCTCCCTTTACACCCCAGCTCATCATGTTACAGCTACAGCTCTTTCTGGTACTTCAGACATACCTTCGTAATGTGACTGTATTGCATTAACCATCCTGCTCAACCACCAGGGACTTGGGTCCCTTGGAGGAGAAAAGGTGCTTCCAGGAACTGAGCACCAAGAAATATTGTTAGCAGTACAAAGGGTGTATGCATAATGAGAACAAATTACACCTCTCTCCAGAGCTGGAGAACCTCTTTGCTATCATGTTCTCTTTCTGGGCTCCTTGCTGCTCCCGGCTTATATTTCCACCTGCCTCCACAAAAGTGACATGGCTACAGACCTCTTGCTTCCCTTCAACTCACTGAGAGGTTTTCTAATTAACGCATTTCTTTCCACATTGGTACCTTTCTCTGGTATTGTTGGTTTTCCATTTATATTAAATTTCCACCTTTATCCCCCTGGGGAGAGTTTAACTGGCATGCTCTGATAACAAACAGCAGGCTGGCCTGCTTACCTAGAGGGTCTTTTTTTCTCTGCAGCTTTGTCTTTTAGATGCCAAGAACTTCCCTTCCTCTTTGCCTGGTGTCTGGAAATAGCTAAATATAGCTCAGTGAGAAGAAACAGAGTCTGCCAGTTCCTACTAGAAACTCTCTGGCATCCAAACCAGCAGCTAGTGGCTTCATCGCGGGTGTTGGCTCACAACCATGACTCCGAGTGTCTGAAGATGCTCCTGCCTGCCTGATGGATTACCTTCAATTAATGATTGCGGGTGAATGTGCTGACAGCGTGCCTCCGTATATTGGAAAATAGTGTAAGAAAACTCAGCTCAAGATCTTAGGGAAGGGAGAGGTGATTTAATTTTTATACAAAATCTCTAAGCACATTGATCCACTCAATTTGTCCAATATGCTAAAGGCTCCTCACTACAACATAGAATCACAGAATGGTTTGGGTTGGAAGGGACCTTAAAGCCTCCTGGCCCCCTCCCCTGCCATGGGGGTACAGCTGGATGCAGAACTCCAGGTGGGGTGTCACGAGAGCAGAGGGGGAGAATCCCCTCCCTCTCCCTGCTGGCCACACTTCTGATCCAGCCCAGGATCCAGTTGGTTTCTGGGCTGCCAGCGCACACGGCTGGTTCATGTTCAGCTTCTCATCCCCCAGCACCCCCAGGCCCTTCTCCTCAGGGCTGCTCTCCATCCATTCCCCACCCAGCCTGTCCCTGTGCTGGGATTGCCCCAACCCATGTGCAGGACCTTGCACTGGGCCTGGTTGGACTCCATGGGGTTGGCACGGTCCCACCTCTCCAGCCAGTCTAGGTCCCTCGGGATGCCCTCCCTTCCCTCCAGCCTGTCCAGGTCCGTGGGGATGCCCTCCCTTCCCTCCTGCCTGTCCAGGTCCCTCTGGATGGCATCCCTTCCCTCCAGCGTGTCGACCACACCACACAGCTCGGTGTCATGTCAAACGTGCTGAGGGCACGCTCGATCTTACCATCCATGTCACAGATGAAGATGTTAAACAGCACCGGTCCCACAGAGGAGGTCCAGGGGGCCTTAGCAGCTCTGTTTTGGAAGTAACTTGCTGTGACATTCTCATTCTGCTATTTTGTTTTCCTTTCCCTGCAAAACTTACTTTCTGTTCTGCATTCCTACAGCAGTTAGGACAACAGAGCAATGACATGCAATGCAGGTGTTATCACAGTCCAAATGTTAAACAGTAGCCAGCTGGCTCTCCTTTCTTCTTTTCCAGAGAGCCTGTTTTTACAAAGACAAGCAAAAGCCTTCTGTTCCTGTATCCCACTTAGCATCAGTCTTTAGCAGCTACAAATGCATTTGAGCTGCCTATGACAGCTGTGGGCATATACCCATTTCAAGATGGAAGTTGAGGCTTGCTAGTTTTAATATCACCTCTCAATGTTTTGCATCAATCTCTTCCTCATGTATAAATTCTGCCCCTAGTAGAAAGGGCTGATGAGCTAATGGGGAGGAAGAAGCAGAGACAGGAGGATGGGTGATAGCTATAAATTTGGCAGATATGCAACCGCCTGAAGCATTTACTGATCTTTCTACCTATAACTTTCCTTCTCACTAATCAGCCTCCTCTCTTTCCTGGAGGACCAGAATGGATGTGCCCTCCTTACTCCTCCAGCTGGAAAGGAGAGTCCTTCCCTTAAACAGTAGGTGAGCTCCTGTTTGATATAGCATTGCAGTAGCAAAGAGGGTGGCTGCTATCACACTGTGATCTGGGCCACCTGCGTGTAGGCATCCCACCTTCTGGCAGGGGCTGAGGTACTCATTGAAAACAGTTTTGTGTTGCATTCCAGGTTAATTGGGGAGCATGTGCAATTAAATATATTCCAGGAAGAAAGGTCTGTGATGAGCTTGTCTCACTGAGGACAACAAATGGGTCCTCGGATTCTTGAAATCAACTCTAGTGGCTTGTGGGAAGACAGGAGAAAATCTGTCTTATATTTAGAATTTTGTTTATTGTGAAGGAACCATAAATCACCAGTAGTTCTCACATATGGCAAGCAGCTTGACCCCAGGACACCAGAAGTTTCAGGTAAGAGAAAATCTGTCATATTTAAAATTTAATTTGAAGTGACTGTAAATCACCAAGGATGCTCAGATGTGGCAGTGGTTTGGCCTCAGGGGAGAAAAATTTGCTTTTAGGTGCTTGAGATCACTAGCCTCAGGCATGTGCGTTGCTACTTTATTTTTGACTTTTCCTCTTGGTAGGAGGAACAGGGAGGCATAACTTAGAGCATAGCACTTTAAGACTTCGATAGCTTTAGGACCTGGTCTTTACTGGTGAGGATTTGATGCGTTTGATCTTTTGTGAGTGATGATATCTGAAGTCTGCCATTACCCTGCTCTGGTCAACTGAGAATGTGTCTGCAGCCTTCTCTGCTGCTGCTGCAGAGGGCAGGCTGTGCTGCCCTCTCTGTTGTCCTGAGGACAAAACCTGTTTTCTTTTGTTCTGATGAGGATTGTGGAGTTGAACCTACCTTGTCTCTGAGGTGCCAAGGAGATTGATTTATCAGCTCCGCTCTGTGTTGTTTCTAATGTTCTAGGGAACTCATGAGAACTGTTCAGAAAATAATTGGAGGTTCCTTTCTCAGCCAATGATGTGGTTTAGTACTGCACAACACCTCAATCTAACTTGCCCCCAGATGCAACTTTTCCTCTTTTTGCAAACTGCAGTGAAGGATGATGTTGTCACAGACCACATCTCTGATATGTGTCACACATTTCAGAGCCCTTTATGAAAGAGAGTAACTCTTTTGCAATTAGGCACAGAGCAGCAAGGTGATTAAGTCATCACGTCCCTTTCCTCCACCCCTTGTAATGAATCCTGGTCTTCTGTGATCCTATTCAAGCTCCATCTAGGTTGGTTCAAGCAAGCTGGTAATGAAGCATCATTGGGGACCTTTTACTTCCCAAACCCACGTTGTGCTTTCCTTTCCATAAACAAAAAAGGCAGTTTCAGAACCATCCTTGCACCTGACAGCCTTGTATGGAAGCCTCCATGAATTCTTATTTAAAAGTGATGACAGCCTGGAGGATTTTTATTTGTTGGGAACTTTTCCTTTTCTGCTGTGTGCACTTTATGAAGAAAGGAGGACTGTATTTCCTATTTGGCACATGATTATTACTGGGGGATGGGACAGGACTCACAGAAAAGGAAAGGGCATTGCTAAAAAGAAAGGAATCCCGTTATATGACTGGAAGGCTTCTTGCCCTCAGGCAGATTTGGGATCTTCCAGCTGCTGGCCTGCAGGGGCAGCTCTCAGCAGGAGCTGAAAAGTGTTGCTGGAGAGATGCCAAAGAGGTGGTGCTTTGGCCAGTGGGTAAATAGAGGCTGTCAGCTCCCAAATCCCTCATCGGTCTCCACTACTAAGTGGATTCCCAGAGAAATAAATCAGAGGAAGGGAAATTCTTTGAGGAGGATCTGGTGTACTTGAACTATTGCAGAAGAGTAGCGCAAAAGCAGTGCTCTGAGGAAGGTTTGCTGGAAGAAAGTCTGGTCACAGTCTGCTGTTTAAACATTGCCAGTTGCTGCAGAATCTTCTAGGTGACATGCAGGTTGCGCTGCCAGGTGCTGGGTGAGGAGCCCTTCTTCTGTAAACAAGAATGTGGCATCATCCCAAGCTGAGCCTTTCGAAGTGTGTATCTTTGTTTTAGGGGAGAGCAGAGAAACCTACTCCAGAGGCCTCCTATAAGGAAGACTATTTACTCGCTCAGATCTATATAGGTGCACGCTAGGGCCACTAAGAGGATGATGCCCTGAGCACCCATAGTATTGAGTCGAGGGCAGATTTTGGCCTCACTTCCCAACTGCTGCACTGAAGCAGTTACCAGTAATATCAGTGCATTTCAGGAGACCACCCAAAGACAGAGAAGTAGTTCCCAGGGTCTTACAACTCTGCCATCCCTATGGCAAACAAGAATATCTCAGAACTGAGTAGCTTGAAAACAGCAGTGAACCTGGTGATATTAGGTTAATGGTTGGACTCGATGACCTTAAGAGTCTTTTCCAACCTAAATGATTCTAAGAAAATTAGTTTGTGTGTCTTGTGGGTAAACACGCTGCTGAAAACTTCAGGTAGTGACACAGTCTGCTCTTGCTTGTTGGCTGAATTTTGGATCTTAAAAGCATTTAGTTCCCCATCATTCCCCCACCACAACAACTCGTCCTGTAGCAGTTACAGGTCAAACAATACGTGCAGCATTCATGTCTGTGAAATAACAGCAATCCTCGTCCCTGTGTCCCTACAGAATTCATTTCACACCCAACCTGATGGAGAGGTAATTTATCCTAGAAATGATGACTTAAAGTTTGGCTGTTTGGTAAAGTTCCAAAAGGCATACAGTACATTTGGCTTGGAATTAATGCAGGAAAGGACTTTCAGACATTCTAACAGGGCAGAACACTGGAAGGAACTGGAAGGTATTCTTCAGAACATTCAATGTCGCCCTAAATTAGACCGTAAAAAGTAAGTGCTTTTTAAAAGCAATTTTGCACAGTAAGGTCTGCATTGTCAAAGCTTCCTAGTGATTTAGAGGTTCTCCTTCCATGTGACTCCTGCAAAAATTCAAGAAATGGGAGTCTGGCTGCTGTGAAAAATACCCTTGTCTTTAAATTTAGAGGAAAAGCTATATATATATAAATGTGATAAACGTCTATAAACCAGAGCCCATAAAACTGGATCTGACAGCAGAGGTGTGAAGCACTGTCATGTGAAGAGCAAGCCTGGATTTTAACCCTTTGGGCCTCACAGGAAACTGAGTATAAAGGTTGCTGGAGCTCCGATGCTTTTCCCCAGTCTTGGTCGTGATACCTTTTTGGAGGATCACATCAATGTAGTGAATAAAGGAAAATCTCAGAGCACAGCAGTGGCTCATTTGTCATCAAGCTACTCTTTTTTTCTTGTTCTTTCCAATACATCATTTGAGTCACCCTCAAAGCTGCCACTTGGCTGCCAGCCTTTCCTGAACACTCATGAAAAACAGCAGTGCCAAGGCTCAACAGGTTTTTCATTGAAATAAGAAGGAAAGATGAAATGAAGACCCAAACAGAAGTGGTGTAGAGCCTCACCAAGCTGCATTTTGTGAGTTTGAAAATCCAGAGGTGGATTTTCCAGGAAGATACCCTGTCAGGAAAGCTATTGAAACAGACCCTGGACCCTGGCAACATCCAAAACTCTATGCTCTCTGCTGCATCTGAAGTATTCAAGCTAAAAGCTCTGAGCTTCCTTTACTTCTCCTCTGTTACTACCTCGCTCCTCTCTAGAATCACAGGAAAACATTGGTAACAACTCCATGTGGCTCAACAACTTTTGTCAGTGTTTAGTTTCACTGTAAAGACAAATGGAGACCATCATGACCCCGTGTCCTTATACTTTGTGGTTAAACAGAAGAGCGTGTCTCCTTTGGTGACAGGGCTTCATTCAAATATACTATTATAAGCATATACTTTGCCCCATTGGATCTAGTCACAGCTGCCGAAAGCACCCTCTATGGCCAGCATCTCTCTCTCACTGCCTTTTAAACAGTTTTCTTATCCCCTTAATTTCTCTGTAGTTGACTCCACTCTCAGTCATCAGCTTTAACCTGCTTTTGCCCCTTGTCTTTGCGTCAGCTACCGTGCCACCTCCCTTGCTGTTCCTGGGATACTGATACTAATGGGAACTGCCTCATATACGGGACAACGCTGAGGCTAAACTCAGCAGAGTCTTCAGTGGGTTAAGATAACAATGTGGAGAGGAATTAGTGCGGGGCAACAAGATGCTGGCCTTTCCCAGAGTCTTAGTGAAAAGCCCTTTCAGAGCCATTTAATTTCCTCTGTCAGTGGACAGACTGGATGACCCAGAGGACAAGAGACCTCTTAGTTCTAGTGTATACCTTGCTGCTTTGGTCAGTTTACAGGGTTTAAACTTTTCTGAAAGTGTGCACACAGACAAAAAAGGGAGGAAAAAAAAAAAAATCAGCCGGGTAAATAGCATTCCCTTCCCCATCAAGTGCTTAACACGGAAGGACAAGACACAAGCACAGCTCAAAAAGCCTTATTATAATCTCTAATGACATGTCAAGCTAGCAACAGGCAGAGGAGGAGCTCTTCAGCAAACATCCAAGAGCAAAAGAGAGCAGAGTAATTTTTTATCTCTCTAGTACTTTTGTCATGTCTATTAGGCTAGTTCTTAATTGTTACAGTAGTAGCTGTGCCTTACAGCTCTGCCACTGAATCTGGATCCTTTCTGACTCAGCCTAAGTCCCAGCTACAGTCTACACGTGGGCTTTGTAGCAACACAGCTAAGTTAGTGCGAACTGGTAGTGTTCATTCATGCTTTACATGACTAGCTCAGGACGTGGGTAACCAGGCAATCTGCACACAGCTGTGGCAATTAAATGTTTTCCAAAGGCCTGGCTTGTTGCTTATCTCCTGTCCCTCTGCCAAGAGATCAGCAGTGTGAGTGCTCCCCAAGCCACGTGAGTCCAAATGGGCTGGGTTGGCAGAACCCTGGTAGTAAATGCTTTAAGTACCTACAGAGAGGTTGAGAGCCCTTGGGTACAGCCTTGCTGTTGCTACTCTTCAGGCTGTTCTATGCTGCAAGGTGCCCCTGATACTTGCTTAAATGTCTGCACTTGGGGGGAGGGAGAAATTTTGACAACACAAATCTTTGCAGGAGAGACAGCAGGAGGCTGGGAAGGTACTGCATACCTCTGGGTTAGAAAGTGGCCCTGCTGAGGAGTAACTTCATAGCTTCATTTAACCATATGTTGTTCAACTCCATCTGGAAAATTCATGGGGTAAAAATTTCTGGCCTGAGCTACTGCATGTCAGGAGATCAGTCTAAAATGATTGCAGTTGCCCTCTCTAGCTGAAGTCTCTTAGGGAAAACTACGGAGCAAGACAGCATCCAATCTCTGCTTTGCAAGTGAGCCAGGGAGCTGTAAACAGATTTGAGGAACTGGCTGCTGTTGACATCCTGCTCCGTTCCCACCAGGCATGCAGGAAAACCACACAATTGACAAGTTATTTTAACAAGGAGGTGAAGGGTAAGCAGAAACTCAGCGATTTGCATACAGAGTATTGAGATCATGAAGACAATCAAATTAAAAGCATAAATCAGGTACCTCATGGTTTAATCACGAGGGCTGGCAGAGCTACAATATCCATTACAAGAGCAGATGTCTGCAGTGGCGGGGCCTTGAAGGATCTTTGCACTGGGGGAATCGAGGTGAATTCTGACACCTCAGACAAATCTACATGGGGCTTTTCCTCCTCTGATTGGCTTTTGTAAACACCTTAAATTAGGATCAGCGCTTGTTTCCATATCAGGAATGAGTCTAAAGGTGGTGTCAGTGGTGTGTGGTTTGTGCCAGCTTTGCAATGTCTTGATTGCTCTTTTCCCAGCTTCCTAGGTCTTTGGTTCTGGAGCTTTTAATTGGAGGTGAGCAAGATAATCCTCTGTCAGCCACGCAACCCCTTCTCTGTTCATCTTGCCAAAAAGCAAGTGTATACAGGAGCAATGAATGAGATCAAATCTGAAAGCAGCATCTTACCTTGCCTGTCCTGGCAAGAATTCAGTCTATCTTTCCTTCCTGTTCCCAAGGCTCATGAGATGTCTCTTAGGAGTGGAAACAGACTCAGCAAAGACCAGCTGCTTCCTGTGTGTCCCTCCTCTGGTGTGGCAGGGTGTCCTGTGGTCAGGTGCTGAAGGCTAAGTATTTCCAGTGAGGAAGGTCAGGTTTTATGAAGCTGTCATCAGAAACCACTCCAGACAACTCTGCAAATGAATCCCTCTGCTGAAAGGCGGTGGTTGAACGTAAGCACGTGACAGAAAGCTCTTCAGCATGTCTGAAAGGACAAAAAAAAAAGCGCCATTTGAGGCTGGATTAGAAGATGAGTTCAAGTCCCACTGAGGGACCTGTAAAGAGTGACCACGTCTTCAGAAACAAAATGAATGCATGTTTTTATATTCTTGGGATGCCATGTCTCAGCCACAGTTCCAATGAGTGCTGTGAGCAGCACCTACTGCAACTCCTTCCTTCTTAACACAGGAACCCTCTTGGCCACCCGCGGCTCAGTTTACGTTCCTTCTTCTCTTCATTTTTTAACGCTAAGCGGGATCTAAGCTGACCCCACACTTATAATCATCTCCAATCATCTGTTGGGTCTGCAGAATTTGGGGGTAGAAAATAGCTGGAGGAGCTGTAGTCCAAAGGTCGCATCCCTGCGGTTTGCTCACTGGCACCCTGTTGCCATCAGTATTGAGCAGTCTGGTTGCTGGGCTCACAGGAGGCCCAGGCAGCTATTGTTTTAGGGACAGTGTCAGAATTTTTCAAATAAACCCTGGTCAGATATGGCTCCTAAAATAGAATGTGAGCCACCAAACCTGCCACCCCCAGCAGACTTAGCATTTGGATATGCTTCAGTCGCATTACCATGGTTAAGCACTCGGTGATAAACACACTGGATAAGGTCCCTCCTTCCTCATCAGAGCCTCATAAGACCACTCAGAATGACACTAATTTAATGCATCACATCCTGCAGTGCAAGGTACATGGAAGAGTTGTTTATAAAGAATTCCCATCTTTCATATCTATTATGCTGGCTGCAGAGGGACCAGCCAGCCCTGTGCCGTGGACCTTGGTGAAGTGTATCTCACCGTGCAGCACAGGAGGGGCATCAATACCTGGCAAACCCTGAACTGCAGGTTCAGCCATAGCCGACATCGAGTCAGGGAAGCGGGGTAAATGCTGAAGTGTCAGGCTATGCTACGTGTAGGGTGGCCCTCCTGACCTCCACCATCTCACAGCAAATGCCTTTGGACCAAAGGCACGGCAGAGAGCTCTGGGGAGAAAGCAATGTTTTAAGCCAGGGAGGAGCTTTCTCTTATAGCTGCCCTTTTAGTCTTTTATCCATATTATTTATTATCGTATTATTTAATGTGAAAGGCCACTTCAGCCCTAGACTTTAGCAATTATCACTAATAGATGATTACACAGCAGAGGCAGTACATAAAGACAGCGCTCATTATGCGCAGACACGTGCTCCACGGATTTATCCGCTGTCTGCCAACCTGCTGCTGAACAGCCACCACCAACGCCGTGTTGTGGGGCCATTAGACACCTCAGAGGTTCCTGCTCAGCGCTTTGTGTGCAGTTGTCTGAACAGTCAGCTCTTTGGAAATATGGCTGTGTATTTTGCCTTTTACGTACACATGCAGGAGAGCACGTGCACGGAGTAATAGGAAGCCCTCACCCAGGCATAGTTCCATTCCAGATAGCATGTATTTATTTTATATAATGAATAAGGCTACCAAGATATGGCAAGTCTTTCTTCCCACGCTGCTCTGCCTGGCGGCTCAGACACCAACCGTGTTGAACACCACCAGGGGGCTCAGAAAAATATTTTGAGTGCTAAAAGACCCTCATTCTAGGAAGTACAGAGTGTGAAAGGTGAAAAAGGGAATGAGCACTCACAACTGCAAATACTTGGGGTGCCTTGTGAAGTGTGGCAGTTTTCCCTTCACCAGAATTTAATTGCAGCCCTGTTCTTTCATGGAGAAAAAGAAACTGGCATTCCATTTCCTAAGACCCCATTTCTCCTTGATGCTTTCTGCTGTGTGTAGGTTGGTCTACTGTACTAGCACCCAGATAAGGCCTGAAACAGGGATCAGTGCTGGGGGCAGAGGGGGCAGCAAGGGATACACCTGCAGCCTGCTGTTGTGCTCAGCATGTAGCGAGGCTGGAAGGAGGGAATTGAAGCTTACAGCATGGGTGCTAACTATTAAGGGCAATTCCAAGTACCTGTGACTATATTAAGCCTCTTAAGCTAGGCTTAGTAAACAAGGTAGCATCTTCCCTGTCAGCTTGCCTAGATTTGTGCAGGAACTAGTGGTCTTGGTACACTTGGTTCAAGGAACGTGTAGACATGGTGCTTGAGGACATGGTCTAGTGGGCACGGTAGTGTTGGGGTGATGGTTAGACTGGATGATTTTATGTGTCTTTTCCAACCTTAGTGATTCTGTGACTAAAGAGGTAGCCTGCTTACAGCAGTGCCGCTCTCACCACTGAGGACCTCATGCTCTGCCTCTGGAAACACGTCCCTGCAGACTCAATCTGTGAGGTGCACCTGCGGCAGCACAGTATGTGCAGTGCCAGACGGCTTATTTTCTAGCAGAAGCACCTGGAAACAGCTTCTTTCCTAGCTTTGTATTGGAAATATGGTTTGTTGAATTTTGTATCTGAGAAAATCACTGCAAAATGTGCCAAAGACACCTTCTCCTCAGCAGCTGAATCCTGTTAGGGAAATGTCTCCAGAGTGCCCAGGGTGGAAAATGAATAGCAGCTGACTTGGAGTGTTTACTACACTGGCTGGCACATAAAGGCTCTTTCCCAGCTCCACTTTGACCTGCTTGTTGGTCTCTGAGTGAGAAATCCACACGTGGGAACACTAAACAGAGTGTAAAACAAATGCAATACTACAGATCCTTCCTGCCCCAGAGAAATATGGCACCAAGTGGGGAAGCAGCTTGCAGTCTGTTCTCGGGATAAAGTACGTCTTTGTGCTGGCAGCGCTCATCGGTCAGGCATTCCTTGGCAAGCCAGAATTAACAGGCATGAACAAATGAGACAAGTGAAACAGAAGGTTGTTTGCTACGCTGGGTACCTCAGGAAGTACTGAGGAAGGACTTTCTGCTGACAAATTCACCAGGGAACTAAATTCCTTTCATTCCTACTTTTCAGGCAAACCTCTTCACTTTTTTGGATCCAGCAGGATCTGAAATTATTCTCGCTGTGCATTGCTGGAGATCTCAACCTCAGGCACTGTGATCATCAACGTGAGAGACAGGACACGTTTCTGCTTTGGACATCAGTAAGTCAGTGGCTACCGAAGCAATTGGAGAGGTGTCCTGGAGGTGTGACAGAGTTAAAAGGCCAAGGGTAGAGTCAGGGATCGAAATTTCTCAGTCATTCTCTTTCCTGTTGGTTTCTCATACTGAAGCAAGCTGCTTGGACTGTTGTTGGCCTTGTGTTTCTCAAAAAATAGTGACACATTGAATCTGTAGATCATCCCCCAAAATATCTAATTTGTACTAAGAGGCATCATCTTTTTTTATTCCAGTTTGGCCATAATCTCTCCCTGCTCCCCCTGCTTCCCTCAGATAGAAGCAAAGCTGTTGTTTGCAGAGCAGCATGGCAGTTCTGACTGCTACAGTGACAAATACTAGCAAAGGTGGCAGCCTAGATGTGACAAACAGACCTTGTAACAGCCTTTGAAACAGGGAAACATTTCATGCAAAGGACTGTCCTGAGGCTACTGGAGCACTGCTTCCTCCAGCTGAGTCAGTGCCGTGGATTTGGCCATGGCTGGATTGTATCTGTCTTTTGGAACTGAAAACATCTGGAATGAGATTCCCACTCTGCCTGCTTTCATGCCCAAATGAGGTCTTTTTGCTTTGGGATCTATCCTCTCGAATGGTTCAGAGGGTGTCAACACGAGTGGATGCTGCATTTCGTCCCGTTTAGCCGTGTTTAAATCATGATAAGAGTATTTCTTGTTTTAATGCAATTTCTTTTCTGTGTTACTCCCCTCTTATCAGCTGGTTCTGTAACTGTCAGGATAACCCTAGTTCCTATGTCTGTCGTATCAAAATCCCACACTCCAGTATATGAGTGCTTGAGAATGGTGATGTCCTCTTCCTACAGGAGAGAGATAAGCAAGTGTATCTCATCTTTACAGCCATTCAGACAGGGCTGTGTGAGGACACAGAGGCTATGTCTAACCTGGTTTTCTGAAGATAACATGGTTTCTTTCTCATAGGAAGTAATATGCGAATTACACAGATCATTTAATTTTCTTTTACTTGATGTTTTGTCCAGGATGTGCTCTCCTCTTCACTCTTACACATATACTCCTCTACAGAGAAAACGTAATAGAAAGCAGCCTAGGAAAAAAAAAAAAAGAGGAATATTAAGTGAGTCAGGAATCCTCAGGGGATATCTCTGCTTTAATTGCAGAGTCATCACCAGAAAAAATTGTAAATCATGTATTCTCTGCCTTCCTCTCAATGTCTTTCTATTTAAAAACGTAATTAGATCTGTATGTTCCTTGTGTTTAATTTTAATTATAATTATGTGTCTATAACTGCATTGTTAAGGTCGTTCAATCTCAGTTTCTAAATGAAAATAACTCTGTTCTATCCTGAATATCATTGTACTTTGTTCTGTTTTAGAACAGGGAAATATATTATTTAAAAAAATTTAAAAAAATTTTAGAAAACATTTAATACCCTTTTTGCTAGGCCTTTTCCCAGGGATTTCTGCCTGGACTAAAGAGGTTTGTATTTACAGAGAGTTTGATAACAGCCAGACCTTGCAATTCTCAAACTTTCCTGTGTTTAGGAAGAACGGAAGACACCAAGTTGAGCAAAGCATTTTATTGGCTAATGTAGTTATTTGCCGTGCGGTAGGACCTCACACCAGCAGCTCTGCCCTGAGTATGAGGAGCTGCACGAACACAGAAGGAAAACACCTGCAGTTCCTGCCTCCATGCGGAGAGACTGAAATGTAATAAACTACAGACATTGTAGCTGTATCCAAAGATACTGCTATAAGAGCTGCCTTGCAGGCTTCTTTGTTTACATGTGCTGACAGAGACCTCGAAAGTTACTGACAGAAGAAAGGTGCTTTGGGTAATCTGAATCTGTAAGTGCGTTAGACACGAGCAAAGTTTTGATTCCAAGATAGCAAGAACCAAGGAAGGAAAGGCTTTTTTTGTTCCTTCTTTGTCCACATGATCTGGACTGAGCTGGGATGCTGAGTTGGGATCCATTGCTCTGGGTATGGAGGCAAGCAGAGGAGATTAGTGACTGTCGTCCTGTCCTGACTAAAATCAGCAGAGTGATACAGCTGGCGGTCAAGAAAGATCTACCATCTTCTCATCACGCTTTTCTCATATTCTTAAATCTCTTGCCTGTCTTCAATCCTGGCCTTATCGCTCACTCCACCAGTGTTCTCTGAAACAAATAACATCGGGCTGCAGCCTTGTCTGTCTGCTGTCTGAGTTGTGCCATGATTCAGCGGGCCTAGCTGTCCAAGCTGCTGCACTGTACTTCATTCGTTTTGTGCTCCCTAATGGAGTTCAAGCCAGGTCAGCAGCTACACCCAGAATTAAATGCAACTAACTTCATGTCACCATGGGGAGTTCTAATTCTTTATGAAATGCCACTTCGTACAGGGTCCCTCTGGAAGTGGCATACACTCAGCTTCCTGGCCATCTGGCCGCTGATGTCTGTGGATGTTTAATAATAAATATAATTTGCTCGTTTATTTTAAAAACTGCAGGCACACATGATCATGTATATAACCGCAGTTCCCTGAGGGCCAGAGACAGTGCTGGTGACGCTGTAGCCTCCAGATACCCTTGTCACATAACCAGCAAGAACCAAAACTTACAGGGTTGCTGCACTGGATATATGAAAACCATCAGCCTTTGCATCCCCATGGATAATGCACATTCCAAAAATGCTACAAGTCTCTGACTTCTAAACCCAGTTTCTTCTCAGTTTGCATGCATAAGAAAATACAATGCTACTCTGTTCCCGAAAAAGCACGGCTGTGGTACAACAGGGGAAAATTGCCAGGGCCTTTTTTGATGCATGAAGTATAAGCACATAGCCAAAGGCTGTGCTTCTCGCCCCTGAGAACTTTGGCTGGAATATCTGAGTATCTTTAAGGAGTTACAAACTCCAACAGTGCTGTGAGCAAACGGCGTAAGGAGCTCCGTGTCTGTTTTGGGCTCTTTGGAAAAACACAGCTTCAGGATATGAATCTCAGAACGCAGTGCCAGTTGGAGCACGTTTGACTCCAAGTGCAGGGAGAGGGGCAAAAGGTATTCACTTCTAAAATAATTAGGCATAAAACCCGCAGACCTGCCAGATACATACTGTATCCATGTACCAGAGTTCTGCCCTCTCCAGTTCCATTCCAGCCAGTCTCTTCCAAGTCCTCATGCTCATCTAATCCTCTTTGTTACGCAGCTGGCATATCTGGCCTATTAAGCGAAGAAGTGCTCTATTCTTTTGAATGAGGGCTGCTCCACCTGCTCATATAGAGGAGCTTCCCCTCTGAAGCACGTCTGTGATTTGCAGGGGAATAGATGGCACTTTAGAACTATTAATTTAATGAACTTATTCCAGCATCATCCAGGCAAGGTAAAATTTACATCACTTATCTTGTGTGCCTTGTGAGAAACCAAGGATCCTGAGGTGATTAGGGCTTCAACTCGTCAAAGGTGTGTTAACGTGGGTCTGACTTCAAGACATTTGAAGAGACTGCTTTAAAGTAAGGGTGGTAATAAAGGAGCTGTGAATGAACTGCACCCTCAAGGATCTTTTGTTCTTGGTTGCTGCCAATGGTGTAGTTCTTTTTTTAGAACAAAACAAAAACCAGCGAAATAGGCTGAAAAATTTTCAGAGAAATGGATATATGCCATTACCTGGAAACATCGTCACAACCTTTGTTTGGATGACACATTTGTTTGGTCCCCAGGGGACCTACGCTGCTCCCTTTGTTCTCTAGTGCAGGAAGTAGACATGCTGGCCGTGCCCTGGTGGATTTTAGGACCAAAGCAAACCCATTGATAACCTATTCCTCAGCCCTGTAGGGAAAAGAATGCAGGATCCTGGTGTGATCTCTGCACAGTTTCAAACGTGGGAGCATTTTCATGTTAGGCACCCACAGCAACTTCTCAGTTACAGGGCCAAGCTGTGCTTTGGAGAGGCCAAAGAGAAGCTCATTTCTCACCTACATAGCTTCAGCCTCTGTGCTGCCTTGCCTTTATCTAAACCCTTCTGTTCGCTGCCATCAGTGTTCTGAAGCAGCTGCCCAGTCTCTCTTTATCCTGCCATGTGTCTGCCTTGCACTACTTTTCCCAGCCAACTCCCTTGAGCACATATGTCTTGAGGTTTTCCTCTCCATGAGCGCAGTGCTGTCTCCAATCTTTTCCTTTCCCTGTGATGCTGGTTTTATGCAAAGCCCTTTGTTAATCCTCGTAGCTTTCACAGCATGGTGAGTTTTCTGAATTTATCCTTAGGCAATCAAACAAAGGTATATTCTCTGGCTCCCTCCCCTTCCTTCCCCTTCAATCCTCTCTTTTTACAGAGAAATATATAAAGATTTCTTCCTCCTCAAAAAACATGACCTGGGAGATGTGGTAATAGTTGCAGGAGGTGCTACAGGAACAAAAAGTGAAGGTACTCAGTAGGAGTCCAGTGACCACTTGTCTCTGGGATGCTTCTAGTTCAGATACTCATGTTTTGCAAAGGTAAGAGGATAAATTACCACCTGTTAGCAATTCCTCTCAGACCCTCTGAGGTGGCTGGACATGAGAGAGATGCCTGAGATGCTGTGGGCTGCTGCGCTGAGCTGCACTATGATATGTGCCCAGTCATATAACCTTTCAGAGCTGCCTGCTGTCTCCCAGTATTAAATTCCTCATTATCTGCCTGCTTTAGAAACAAAGCCTTTCAGGGCCAGGGCTACTTGTCTCAGATTTTGTTCAACAACTAATGAAACAAGTTTTTGGCCTGCTTTGGATTCTCTGGATAATCAAATTTTACATGGATATGGAGAGAAATATTAGTGGAGAGACTTAACTAAGATCTCTTGGTTAGAAGAAGCTCTGGGAAAGCAACCAATGGACATGCAGGTGGAAAGGTAGTGGTAGTGTCTGTAAAATGTTCTCCACCTTGTTGGGGACAGAAAGAAATGGGGAAAACCACTTATGGGGTGGTGGAGAGACACGTCCTGCCCTCAGGGTTACTCCTTGGAGCTTGCCCTAAGCCTTTTCCTGGAGCTGGCCCTAAAAGCATAATCTACACAGAGATTTGCATTGAGTTTGTAGCGTTTACCACATGCCACAAGCACTGTGTGTGGCTGTGTAAGGTCACGGATCAGTGCTACCCCAAGTAACTAATGCCAAGAGAGAGGTATGCAGGGCAGTACGTGGGGAAACTTCTCAAGTTGCTCCGAACTCCTTTACAAACAGCACTGTTAAATTTGACCTGTCAGGTAGCGGTTCTTTCCTTTCTCCTTGGTGTTTTTTTGATTCCTCCCCTCCCTGCTTAACGCCCGCCTGCCACAATCCCTGTAATGGCTATTGAGGCTATGGAGATTGATAAAGGAGAAGTTAAGAGGGAGAGGAGAAAAAGAAAAATCATTTATCTTACTCCCTTCTCATCGCGCAGACAGAGTAGGTCTCTGCTTTGGAGCCAGGTTCAGGTGTCAGACATTCTTAGTAAATGTGAGATTTTACTGTCAGCATAAGTAAGCATGAGGCAAGGCTACTTTCCTTTTAGAAAATATGAAATTTTCCTAATTGACAGTTAACGTAAATTCTCTGATAGTTTTCTGTGCTGAATGACATACATGAACCTTTCAATCACAGGCAAGGAGGCTCCCACCTCCCCCTCTGGTCCATCTCACAGCAGCTGGATAATCTGGTGTGTCTTTTGTAGCAATTCTTTCCCTAGTTTGTTTTTCCTCCTCTCTTACTGCCCCAGTACTGAAGGCAAGTTTTGTTCCTTTTTGTGACTAAAATAGTTGGGAGCAGTGTTAAAGCAAGAATTCCAGGTTTTTCCAAGGAAGTCCAAACCATTTAAGCAAGAAATTTTGGTCACAGAAGGAACAGTTCTTCAAGGGCCAGGTACCTCTGGCTTCATAAATTTTTGGGCCAGCAAAGCAGTGACATGTGAAAGATCAAGTTCATACAGGGTACAATAGGCTGAGACGTGTAAATGCTTCTGCAATTCCCATTCACCTGTTACGGAAAGCTGAACAGAACATTACTCTTTTCTGTCTACATATTCACCTACAGTCCGAGAGCTTGGTGAGAAAGGGACCTCTTTTTATGGAAAAAGAGATTACAATCCTACCACTGGAATTTTTAGCTCAAGTTTTGTCCTGAAACAGAACTGGGACGTACAAAGGCAAAGTGTACAACTCCATGAGGCAGCTGCTGCTTTGCATTATGGAGTGTGTCTGGGAGTCATTAGTGTACATGACAGAGCTTCGAGACCCGAGTCTTGCTTGCAAGTTCTTCCCCACCCCCTCTTGTTATAAGGAATTCATTCTACATGGCTTCTTGTGTTACAGATCTAAGTTTATTTCCTTGTATTCCCTACACTGAACAGTCCCTCCCTGCTGAGGATTACCCGTTCTACCTGAACATGCAGCATTTCAGAGCTCAGAAATGTTCCCCTAGACAAGAAGACTGTGAGCAGGCGTTGCCATGTAATAGTTGTGTCAGTCTGGTCCCAAAACAGGCTGAAGCTTCAGAGCTTCAATTTACTTATGTTCTAAATTGCAATGCATAGCTTGAGTAACGAAGAATGAGGACAAAACTGTCTCTCCCTTCTAGTTTCAATGCCATATTTTATAGGATGTTGCAGGTACAGCGTACCAAATTCTTGTGAGGAAAGACTCTGCAAATTTGAAGACTGAGGAGTACTTTAAAAATGTAGCTATTGGAAAAACACTTTTTTCCATATCTGTGCTTATTGGGGTCAGTTTCAGACTTGGGAATAAAAAACTAGGCTGCAATAACTTGGCATATAACATGGCTGCTGCGTAAGGCAAGGGTGTAAACATCTGGAAGGCGATACAAAGCGGGGTAGGTGTCTATATTCTGATTTTTTTCCAGTAGGAAGAGTGGGTGAGAACATGTTTAGTGACAAACTGACCCTGCACCTTCCCTACTTTTTATTGCAACACACCCCAAAGCCATCCTCACAGGGGTCCTGGGGACTCTTGAGTAGAAGTCCTCAACTTGCCTGATGCAAGGTCTCTTGACTGGTGTGTGACAGCTCGTCACTAGCCCACAACTCCCTCTGAGGAGAGTTGGAAAGAGGGATTGCCTTCCCAGCTCCAGACCTTGGTTTACTGAGCTGTCATCTCACAGGTTATCCTACGGTGTAACTCTGTCCCCTTGCTTAACAAGTTGCGTCTTAAAAACATGGGATTAAACCCTACTTTCAGCAACGGAAAGTCAAACACTAGCAGTGGTTGCTTATCTTTGGGCAGAAAAAGAGACGTCCTTAGTCTGAATTCTCTGTGTCACGGGTTGGTAAAGCCATAGCGCTTACACAGTAAGTCTGTGGAGGGCAGACAAGACTAAACAGGTGACTGTCAGATGGGGTTGGTTTACTGCCTTCTGCTGCAGCTGATCAGGCTGGAAACAGCATACACTGAAGGAGAAAGTCCTGTTTTCTTAATACACTTCTCCCAGTTTGCTGTAATGCAAGGCTGTGGAAGAAGGAGATCCAAGAAATCCATGTCTGTCTACACACTGTCTATTATTCACTTATTTATGTCTTTACACTGTGGCTTTATTATGGTTTAACAAATATTGCTTGGCAGCTCCAATTCATGAGACCAATCTTAGCTGCAACGGGAACTGGCAAAGGCCTTATCATTTAATTTTCCTAACATCTCTCATTTCTAATTTATACATCCAGCTCTATGACAAATTGAATTTGTATAACACAGTAAACAAAAGGTCTTCTAACTCTAGTTGCCTGTAATGGAATAACATTATTGGAAACACACATTAAGTGGAACAGACTGACCTGGGGAAAGGGCTCAGCTTCCCAGTTGTAATTCACATAGGGTCCAACCTGGTTATTTTGCAATAAGGCTAATAGAAATTTGCTTCTGGTATAATTATTCCTAATGATATTAGGTATTTCCCAAGATTTATGCAGCTTTCTGGAAGGAAATGAGGGAAAAAACCTACATATACAGTGACAAACTAACAGGCGATTCAGTATTATTCTGAGCAGAGCAGTAAGGTGGTAACAGGGAGTAGTTGATCTTTACTGAAAACCAGCCACTGTGACTATCCCTGACAGCTGGGCCGTTTGTCATCGTGGCTGGATATTTAACACAGCAGCAGTCTACTGGAGACATGGCATTAGCCATTGGCACAAGAACATTGAGTGAACGTAGAGTTGTCTTGGCAGTGGTTGCTGTAGATGCAGCCCAGCTTAGATTGCCCCAGGAGGAGGCAATCACAGGCTTATCTTTCCCACTGAAAGATAAGTCTGTGATCACTTTCCCAGGAAAAGGTCAGTAAAGGAAATCCCCAGTGGGTCTGTCTTTTCCCTAAATGAAAAATTGCTCTGAAACTAAATTAGATGCCTCTGACTCTGTAAAGAATCAGCTCATTAGCACAGCTGAAGTGTAGGAAAGCCAGTGGCTAAGATCAAAGCCTGCTATGAACTTGTCTTCAGGGTCTCAACAGCTGTCAGGCTCCAAAATGTGCCCACAGACCTCTTAACTCCAGTCTCCCTCTGAGTGGCCTCAGGCCTAGGCTCCCAAACGCATGCACTTAATAAAGGCACCGCTGTGAGGAGCGTCTTTGCTTCAGGCTCTGACAGACTCCTCAGGAGCATGTTTTGGGCCCAGATGGGTTGAAGAAAGTCAAGGCATCTCTATAGCTGATGCAGGGGAAAAGTAACTGGGCCTCAGCATCCCTGTACAAAAATGCATAAGGACACCTGGATGCACCCACATGGCTTCTAGACAAGCACTCCCTTCTCCTTCCATCTGTGCTCCCTCCACACTCCCCCTGACAGCAAGTCATGCTGCAGTTCCATTTATCTTTCCTCACCAGCATGTTTTCACCCTCCTCCTGTGCTCAGCCTTTTTATAATACCTCTGTTTGTTATTATTCTCTCCCTTGGGAACAGCCCGATGGCTCAGTTTCCTGAGAGTGAATGGAAGGAGCTCTACTGGCCTCCTGATTTAGCACCTGGAAGCAGGGTCTGGCTGAAAGCAGTGACAGCCCAGCCCAGAGCAGCCCCTGCTGCTGCTGTTGATTGAGCTGGCAACTGTGTGGCCCTGGGATGCATTTTTTCCCCTGTCTTCCTCCCATTTCTGTCAAAAACCTGAGCTGCTCCCACCCTTTAAATGTAGATTATACAGAGAAGAGAGAGAAACGCTTGTCACTTCTTTGCCTCCAAGTACAGAATGCAGGGAGACAGAGTCTAAAATTAGAGTGCATCACAGACAGCAGCATCTGAGTAAACTCATTTAATGTCGCTCCAGCAATGGCCCCTGGGGAGGCTGCAAATATACCTGGAAGCAACTGATAATAAATAACATGTGAAAGTAGAAACAAAAATAAGCCCAAGATTCTTTTCTTTTCGTGGCCGGTAGCAGCTTTCTCCTGAGGTGGTCACATTTGCACGTTTGTGGGGGTTGAGAAGAGTGCACGGCTTATGCTCTTGGACTGATATTTGAAGAAGTGATGTGTTGCCTGCAAATTAAAGGGCAGAATTTTGATGGCACGTTTCTGTATCAGATCAGGAGGGCATCACAAATTATACTACCCCTGAATTTCATCTCTTCTGGGTAATACTTCAGTATTCTGCATCTTACATCTCTATCAGTCTCTTTCCACGTAGCACCATCAGGTATGAGTGGATGTCCATTCATTAATCGTGATCACCACATGAAACCGTATCAGCTGATCTCATAATTCCAGTGCTAGCTTGTTTTGTGGGCCTCAGAATCTGCAGGAGTCAATACATACTGTTCCCTCAAGGATGTAGACATCCTGTGGCCATCTCTCACCTGACTCAGAATTTTCTTGGTTCAAGAGAAACCCACAATGCCAGTGCCTTCCTCCAGCGACAGACGGGGAGTATGGATTCATTAAGCTCTGGGGTGCCATAAACTGGTGGCTGATTTTTCCCAAGAATTTATCCAGGCGCATATCTAATCTTGGACAGAAACATAACTGTCTTTATTGAAGCCTGATGCCTCAACCTGGTATTTGTGCAGTGCACAAAGTCGAAGCAATGCAGTATTTTAGCACAAGGGATGATGCCAGGCAATACCCTCCTTGTCTCAAACCGATCAGGGAGTTTACAGGAATTGTGAGGAAAGCAGAAAGCCTGGCAGCCCGGAAATAGCGTGTGACTGAATGCAGACGCTCTGTTGCGTTATTTCTTGCTTCTCACCATTTCATAGTTACCTGTTTGCGCTAATGGAAGCATTCAAGGTATGCAAATGATACAGCGAGGCATCTCTCCTGCATCTCTATGGGGCCAGGGAGTTATCAGCAAGTGAGGTCTGGAGACAGAGAACCTGGGGGTTAAATAAGAGGAAAATTGGGTCTTTTACACAGAATCCCTATTCTAACTCCCAGAGATTAGAAGCAGATCTTCCACAACTTTGAAGCTGAGAAATGTTCTTTCTGCATTGTTTTGGAGCCAAAGTGGGCTTTGAGTGGGTACAAATCTATCTTTAAGGTTTAGGACTTTTACCACAAATTCCATTTTATGCTTTTCATATGCCATTAAGTTTCCATTACATTGGTAAATGAATTATACACAAAATTTCATAGTTTCAGTAGGAAAATGGTACTTTTGGTAAGTTTGACTTCTTGGTAATGTATTGTCAACACACAAAAGGGGATATTTAATACCAGTGTTGGCAGATTAACAAATTGCCTTGTCTAATATTACAGGGGATGTCACAAACCTGTCAGGGAAATACTGAAATGGTTATCTTTAACAGGAGCTGAAAATGAGCTGGCCTTTGGATTTATAGTCAATTGAATCCAAGAAATGTAGGGTAAATACGTTTTTTTTTTTAATTCCAGGTGACAGTTTCCTTACAGTGGCACAGAATTTTGTATGGATGGCAGCAGCTCAGGCTGTGCCAGTCAGGGATCTGGTTCCACTTCCACAAGGATTCTCTTTACCCCTGTGGGAATACCATTGGCTGCAGCTGTTACCTCCAGTTTTCTTTGGAACATTTAGGATGCAAATCAGGCCTTTTCTTGGCTTCCTTCAGTGTGATGTCAGTAAAGTTAATTTTTTCTTTTAATAGCCACTCAGATACGGATGTGTCCCTTT
Organism: Rhynochetos jubatus; assembly: GCA_027574665.1. Lineage (NCBI taxonomy): Eukaryota > Metazoa > Chordata > Aves > Eurypygiformes > Rhynochetidae > Rhynochetos > Rhynochetos jubatus. The sequence continues at coordinate 5,937,999 of CM050670.1, read as the reverse complement.
GTTTGCTGGGTGCATGCATGCTGGGAAGATGTGTTTACCCCTGCGTGTGCCAGCTGTGCTCACCTCCTGCTCCTGAAAGATTTGATGAGATCCTGCCTCTGTTGAACAAGTTGTGGATCTTACGAATAGATGCTTCTACGCTACTGGAAGCCGGTCTCTGCCCAGACTCCGCCAGTGAAGAGAGGCAGGTGTGGTACCCCTGGATATGTTCTGGAGAACCCCTGTGTACCAGCTTTTGCCTTTGTAGCAGTAATTGAAGGGGATTGTGAGTGGCCAGCACAGGGATTCAGAGATGGCCAAACATTTTGCTATAGGATGAGAGGATTTGGCTGAGTTCAGAAACCTGCATCTTCCGCTGACCCCAAGTCAGGTTAAACAACTCTGTACTTTGTTTTATTTTCAACACTTTTTTCAACAACTTGAAAAACAAATTTCAGCTTCCCACGTTTCCTTTAATTACCTTTACTTTAAGGGTAGCTGCACGCAGAGATTGTATTACAACGTCTTCTGCAATTTGTGTGTCTTCCAGTGGATGATTTGCCCACCGCGTTATGTTTTGCTTAAACAGTAATCCCCAAGGAATGTATTGCTTGGAGCAACGGTTGGTTAGTTGATTGCTGGAGAGCAAATGTAGGAAGAGTTCCATTGTTATGATCTATTGACAAGGCTGGATTGTTAGGCTGATTTTTCAGGGAGAGTATTTCCTAAAGACTGTAGCTGCTGGTCTGAGTAACAGCAAGACCATGGAGGATGGTCACGGGGGGTTGGTTTTTTTATATTGAGGAAAAGAGCAGCTGAACAACTGCTCTGGGACGTTGTTGATTGCTTCTGGCAACTGCTTTCAGTTAACGTACCTACCTAGTGCAAAACACACAGACATTTGTACTTTAACAAGGCAAAACTGTAATGCCCAAACTGTGAGTTCGGCGCACGCCCTGACTATAAGTGAACATCCAGGGCACGTCATCCTGCAAAGATCAAAGCACGCTTTTGCTAACGTGTATTTTCTGTATCTGCACACCTTTAGTGATGGGGGGGTATCCTGTTCTTCCCTGAGGTTCTGTTCATGCATGTAACATGACTTGCAAACTGACTATAGAAAGAAAAGAACTGGAGCTGAGAAAGATGGAAGGATTTGCTCAAGATGTGCACGGAATGGTCAAGTCCCAGTCTAATGCCTTTATGAATCCTTCAGAAGGAAGAGCCAGGTAGCATCCTAAATGTGTTTTCTGCAGTTCGTACCAGTCTTCTGCTTTGCAGCTGGGGTTGAGATGAAGCCTTCAGATGTGATACTGGACTGTCACTCCAGAACAAAATACCAACCCGCTCTCGTGCAGAAACACATGCATGAGAACATTAAGACTTCTCCCTGGAGTCCCCATATGACTAATGTCTGCCTGACAGGTTTACTGAAAGGCCTTTATTTTGCCTCAACTAGAGTTAAGAGAATTCTAAAAGTATCTCTGAGGCATAATCCACCATTTGTTAAAATCTTTCTGCAGACTGGATTCCTACTCTTTCTTTTCTTGCTGTCTGTTTGCATAAAGGGGAAACTGGACCATAAACCAGATAAACGAGAGAAACTGTTTGGATTAAAACTTTAGTATTAATCCCCAAACTCACAGATTTTAAAGATGTTTAGGTTTTATTACTTCACTGCCTCAGCCTGCTAACTCTGGTATGTGCAAGAAAACCAGAAATGACTGATAGGGATAGGATAGCACCTTAATTTTGAGCACCTTGATTGAACCTGGGTAAGAAAGGGTGACATCCTGCTTTACTGCAGAATCATTTAGCACATGGTTAAATCTCTCCTTCATCCATGCTTGTCCCTCCAGTTGCTTCTGGAGGATGCTGAAACATCCCATCATCTAGCCTAGCCCTGAACACGGAAAACTGCAGCAGCTGTCAGATGTTAAATGCTCGACTTTAAAATGTCACCCACATAGGAAGGGGGACAAAGGAAGGAGGGTGGGAGTGCACTGCAATCTACTGAAAGAGACAGACACAATCATGCTTCGGCAAATCTAATTCTTGCAGTCAAGCACAGGTGGTTTAAAACCTCTTGTCTGCACCCCAAATCCATGTTGTTCCTAGTAAATGGACTGACATCACCCCTTAATCAAATCTCTCCACAATGCAGTCTGTTCCTGTAGTTGTTACACGGAAGATAAGGTTCTAACCAAGTTAAGCGTGAAAGCTCCATGATGTAATTACATGTAACATGGCTTCTTGAAGTAAGAGAGAGGCAGTTTGTTCCTCCCCTCTTTCCTCTCAGGTTTGCAAAAAGCGATCACCTTGCATCAAACGCACAGGATTTCAAAGACCAGAGGAAAATAGGTTTGGGTTGCCATTAGCCCATGTTTACTGCTCACAAACTCCCTCTCTCTAAGCTGAGTCTTGGTCCATGATTCCTCCTCTCTCACATGTACTCAGGCTTGTTTTAGCAGATCTGATAGCTGCAGATGATGGCAGTCCAATTAACGGTAGAAATTAGAAACTGGCTGACCCATTCTTACAGCCTTTCTGTCATTCTGATTCAAAAAGTTTTCCCCTGAAGTTACACGGTCAGCTCTCAGCCAGAGGAAATCCACTCTAGAGACAGCAGCAAAAGTGCGCTAGAAGCCTGCGACTGCTGGGGCATAATTTCTGTGCAGAAACCAATGTAAGAGTTTGTTATAGCCTGAGTGAATGTGGAGCAGCTGATAGCTGTTTGCTAGGCAGAGAGTCTGAACTGCAGTTCTGCTCAGCCCTCGATAATGTACTTCATTCCTGGCAAGAATATGATCTGTGGCCAACCTGGTGCCTGCCAGCTCCACACCCCTTTCCTCACACCAGTCACTGTTGACTGAATGTGAGTTACTGGTGTCATTAGAACTAATACACGGTACGTTGCAATGAGTCAGTGACACATTGCTCGTACCTGCAGCAAAAGACAGTTATAGCCAAATCCAAATGTCAAGTCAAATGCTAGCTTCGGGGAAAAAAACCTACCAGGAGCATTAGGTATGATGGCTAATTTAGAACAGAATTGGATTATCTGTGTTATTATCTCTCTGGATGACACTCACAAGAAGATGACATTTCTCCTTTCCTTAGAGTGAGGATTTTGCTCTTAATATAGGCAGGAGGTTCCATTTTTGGACACACAAATAAATCTGTAGCTTTAAACGATGTTAGCAGAGCTGGCTTAGCAAGCCTTCTGCATTTGCTTCTCCTTTGGCTGCTATGTAGAAAGTTGGGACTTTTAATACACTCTCGAATTAATTTTGTTATTGTCAGATTCTCGTGGAAAATCCTCAGCGTTCCTAAACTCTTTCGTTGCCATCAACCTGGAAAACTTTGGGGTTTTACTTTACATAAAGGGTTTCCTGAGCCTACATAAAACCCCAGTACTTTTGCAGGGCGCATGTATGAACGCACAAACCCACGGACACACACCTCCTTGGCACACGACCAGTACTTCCAGAGCGGCTGGTCTCTCTCAACAGCCAACTTTCCAGTCTTTATCAAACTGCCAAATTCCAAGAAATCAGACACTTGCAAAGTCAATTTCCCCCTCATTTAATTTCCAGATTGCTCTGTGATTCCTCAAGGTGTCATGTCTCTCTGGGCCAAGGTAACTATTAGATTATGGCAGGCCATGAACGCTGGGGAACAAAGCCAGCTTGGAGTATTGTTTTAAGCATGTGGGGGGGTTTAGGCAGGAGCCTGTTTAAAGTTACTCCAATGCCACTCTGTTGCTGTCAGCTGTGGGCTGCGTACTGACCGCATGGCAGCTGAAAGCTGTAAGACTGTATGTGACACATCTACTGTGGAAATATTCAGCAGATTGGTGAACCTAGTGCAGCTGTTTAACATTATTTCTGCCAGAGGATGCTCTTTTGCAGTTACAGTACTAGATTATCTTCTTCCTGATATTTTAAGCAAGACACGCACATCTCAGTTTAAGGATTGTGTGAGTTTATGAACACCTCTGTTGTTTCAGCTAAAAGTCAAATGGATAGAGACCTCTTAAAACAATTCAGAGGAGAACAGCACTAACCCTGGCCACTATTTTCTGTCCAGAACCTTTGCATGAAGAGGATTGCATCCACCTGGAATAGCTTGTGTGTTTCACTCTATGGTTTGGGGGAGCTAGATAGACACAGTGGGATGTTTCACATCAGTTTGGGATCCAGAGACATCCTTTGATCTGCACAGACACTTTGCTCTGTGAGGATGCTGATTTTCCACCAGAGTCCCCACACCTTGCTAAACTGTAAGCAACGCTCCCAGCCACGCTCTGGGAGATGTTTTGCCTAAAGCTTTTAGTCCTTTCTTTTGCTTATCAGGAAATCTGATTTTTTAATGGTACTGTGCTTGAGTTCAGCTGCACACAAGCTGTGGGCCAGTCATTATTTCACACAGCACTCCCAAGTATGTGTGCCCCTTGTTTCAGTACATTGCTTGCTACTATTATCACCAGCTAGTTGCTTCTCTCCTTTCTGCTCCTCCCTTTTATCATCCATGGCAAAACCACTGAGCCTGTCTGCAGTTGCCTGTGGTCTAACACAGTCTTATGAGGGCGGCTCACCCTCTTCTACTTCCATCACAGCCTACTTATTACTGTCACAGACATTGTTTGAACAGGCAGCTTGTGTTCAGCATGTGCGTGCATCTCTTCCTGCTTAAACAGCACTATCTATTTAGCCCCGAAAGCCAACCGTATCCTGGGCTGGATCAGGAGAAGTGTGGCCAGCAGGGAGAGGGAGGTGGTTTTCCCCCTCTACTCTGCTCTTGTGACACCCCACCTGGAGTTCTGGGTTCAGCTCTGGGGCCCTCAGTATAAGAATGATATAGACCGGTTGGAGCGAGTCCAGAGGAAGCCACAAAGATGCTTAGAGGAGCCCTTCTGCCAGGGGGACAGGCTGAGAGAATTGGGCTTGTTCAACCTGGAGAAGAGAAGGCTCCGGGGAGACCTTATAGCACCTTCCAGTGCCTGAAGGGGCTACAAGGAAGCTGGGGGGACTTTTTACAAGGGCCTGTAGTGACAAGACAAGGGGTAACGGGTTAAAATTGGAAGTGGGGGGATTTAGATTGTATATCAGGAAGAAATTCTTCCCAGAGAGGGTGGGGAGCACTGGGACAGGTTGCCCAGAGAAGCTGTGGGTGCCCCATCCCTGGAAGTGTTTCCTTGAGCCATTGCTATTTTTTATGCCTTTTTTGAAATAAAGCATGGACACCAGGACACGAATAGATTTCCAGGAATGGCTGTGGGAAAAGGTTAGTACAATCTGCTTCTCAATGTCCCTTTTCCTTGGAGAACCTCTTTAAGCCATGGAAGTGCTGAAACATCTCAACCAGGGAAGTTTTATCTAGTCCTTTAAAGGGTCTCTAAACACTCTGGGGAATTAAAAAATCCAGTGCTTCTGGCAAGTTCAGGGAAGTTCTCTTTTGTTTCTTGATAGCAGAAGCACTGGCTAAGCCTTGTAGCTCATTTTCCATTTATCACAAGTAGGAGGGCAAAGGGTTAGTGGGAACTACTTGTAATTGCAGGTTTCAAAGGGTGTGATTACAATTTGTCTCTATTGTGAAAGCTCAAGTTTGGAAAGAATTGCTTTGTTTACCTTCAACTCTCTTCCTTTTGCACTGCATTTAAAAACACTCAAGAATCTCTTCAGAGCTGCATATTCATCAGTAACTTGCAGAATGACCCCAGTAACATAGGGCTAGCACTCCTGAGCTCAGAGTATTTTCTCTGAGTTGAATACAACCCAAAACTTTACTCATAGCATTGAAAGAATCAGACAACCCATCAACGGCAACAGAGGATAGCTAAGCTAAAGACCTAACAGAATTAACAGCCCCTGTGCAGTACTCTGTCTGCTGAGCTCTCCTTTCACCTGCTTTTAGGAAGGTGAAGGTTTTAGCTGTAACAGTTGCCCGTGGTTTCTGCAAGCATCGATTTGTTCTGATGAGTAGAAGAGAATTGCCATGTATCTGAGATATTTCCTATGAAGGAAACAAGTAAAACTTCTGAAACCTCATTCTGGCTTAAAAAACCCTATTTATTCTTGCTCTAAACCTCAGTTTGCCTTCCCTTTCCACTAGGGCAATCAAGTAAACACATAATTACTAATTAATTTTGTTACTCTGGCTGCTGACTGGATATTCACCTGTGAATTTTGCTTTCTCCCTTCACAGTTTACCGTTCTGTTACATTAAACAAAGCCGTTCTCTCTGAGGGAGAGTCATTCCTGTCCACAGGACCAGCGGAAGACCTGTGTAATCCAGGTGTACAGCCCATCAATACCTCCTGTAACTAAAGTACCTTGAGCCTTCAACTTGTATTTGCTTGTTGGAAAAATAGGTGAATCACCGCCCTTCCGTTTTAAGAGCCAGTGCGAACCATTCCACTCCAGATGAGCCAGTATCCCAGCACAGATACAGCCAAGTTCTGCCCTCACAGAGATTTCACGCAGATTTCTGCTGCGCTTGCAAGTACTTCACATGGTCCTCTAGAAGCCCGCAGTCTGTTTAAAATCTCAGGCTAAGCTGCCGTTAGAATGTGCAGGTCTGCTAATAGCCTTCATGCCCTCCCTCTGTTTTTCACCACACACCTGGGAACCCACGTTTTATTGTTCCATGTCTGCTGCTTGCCAGTGTCTCCTGACTCCTCGGTGCTCTGGCCCTTTACCCATCTGGCTGCCTTCAGTTCTGTGCGGGAGCGATTGCTTAGAGGCACGGCAGCCAGGCGCGGATGACCGCAGCCCTAGCAGCTGACTCACTGGATTGATCTGTTTTCTTTGCTGTTGGGCTTATTCCCATCACCGGGGACTCTTTGATTCCGAGGCTACAGCTCTTTTTGCAAATTAAATCCCATTCTCCAGCTGTGCGTCCAAGAGTAACAACAACCAGCAGCATCAAAACTGATTAAACACCTTTCTGTAGAATAGAGGTGACAGAATTTTTAAGGCAGAGACTGAAGCCCAGCACCAGCCTACTGCTGCTGCCGTGCTTTACAGCGGGATGACAGGCCCGCAGGCGGGAAGCTGGGCTATACCCAGAGCAACGGGCTGTGTAGCGAAAGGTTTGCTGCCGGCACCTGGGCACAGGAATGGCTTTCCTGTAGCGTTAACCACGCTGCAGTACAGCGCACCGTGCGCTTCAATGTACTCCTGCAAATATTAATGAAGGCTCAAGACGCTTCTCGTTTATCTTTGTTTTGTGGGTGAGTAGGATAGGAGACCTTTCAGGGGCTCCCTCAGGGCCAGCATAATCCAGATCTTGCAGTCGTGCTGTCAGTCTGAAACTGCACTGCCCTGCCGGACCAGGAAACAGAACTAAGGAGTCGAGGTTTCCAGCCCTTAGTTTTTCAGGGCTGACTAGGCACCCTGGCATAATCAAGGGTAATTTTATTTGGTCAAAGTTGTAATTTATTACTTCTTTCCCGGAGCAAATTTTTCCCTGGGTGGGGGCTCTTACGAGGGTTGTTTCATGCACGGTGCTTGTGTCATTCTTTGAAGCCACACTGGAAGAATGTCCCTACTTTGCTTCCACTTCTATCATCCATGCTACAGAATTTTTAATACTTGATCTTTTTTGAGGTCAATGTTTTTCTCCTCTTTTTATGTTCAGAGGAAAAATAAATGCTTCTTTAGGATCTGTTCAAAGCAACCGCGTGCATTTTCAGCACCTGGGATTCCCCGATCCCCCAGAGAGCTGCCTAATTAAACACTAATTCGCTCACTCACTCGAGCTCCACAGCTGAGCTACCATCAACCTGCTGTACCACCCACAGCCAGTGTTTGCTGCATCGCAGAGAAGCTACTTAGAGATGAAGAGAAGCGGCTTTGTTGCCTTTGATGTTCACACATCACAGCTGCCGCTCTTAGACCACTTCATAATCATTTCTCCTTTTTGTGGATTAGGACTATCAGGGCAACGCAGTTTCTTTGCATCTTTTCCTGTGAATGACGCGATTGCACGTGGGGGAACGTGTATGAAAGTGGCGCCGTTTAAAGCATAGATGCCGAAGACAACCAGCATGAAGTGGCTAGAGCAGGAAACATACTTCCAATAGAGCACTTAGCCAGATGCTCATGCTGCAAAGTCAGCCTCATAGGTGTGAGGAGATCAAGATACTACAGACTGTAGCTACCCCATTTCTGTCTACGCGGTGTCTACCTGCTGTCATTTAGCGTGTTTCGGTTGTTGCCTCTTCTCTTTTGTCCCAGAAACAATCTTTTTAGATTAAGGAGGAAACAAAAATATACAAATTGTAATCTGTTTCACACAGTAGGTCTGTGAACTGTTTTATGGTGTTGCCTGCAAGAAAAAAGAGCTGAAGCCAGAGAGGAAGGTGAGCAGACAGTGATCACACATACACATAGTTTTCTTGTCAACATATCAGGATGCTCTGGGAAAATCCCAAACCCCCATTTTGCAGCAAGAGAGGCAAGTAGCGTGCCTTATGGCTAGGCTGGCAGTACCCAAGGTAATCCTGAAAGGGTCTGGATTGCTGGGGCTCTGTGGGATGAAGCATAAATAGCTACCTATTTCAGCCTGGCTCTGCTCTCCACCTGACAAAGCCACAGTGCTCTGCTGCGGTGCCAGCCAGTCGTAGAACAGGCATGGGAAGTGACCCTGCTCGTCGTGCAGCTTCTCATCGCTGGTAACATTTGTCTTGGTCACAAGGAGGAGCACTTGGCCTCACTTTATCTAATGGAGATGCTGCAGTACCTAGGGAAGCATATTAGACACGGAGTTCCTCTCCAAGGTGGTGTTCCTGGTTTATTCACGGCACCTAAGCGGCTTGTTTCATCAGAGCACTGGGGGCTGGCCAGTCCACGTTCAGGAACCAGCACCTGGAATAAATGTTGCTGCTGTCTACCTAGGAATAGATATGTAGCTGTGAAGTACCTTCCAGCACACTCCAGAAGAAAAGTACAGACATCCCCAGGAAGCCCCAGTGAGCCAAAGAGAGCCTGGAAATATATCAGGAGAGACAACCCACAGAAAACGTGAATGAAATTGAAGGAGCAAGTGAGGACGGAACATTGGAGCTTGACCAGCAATGCTGATGGGTAGTTAGATCTTTCCAAGAGAGAAACAACCTTCTTCCCCATCATATATAAACTTATGTTTATTTTTGCTCATCAGAATCTGCTTTGTTTTGATTTCATTGTAGGATGTTATTATTGAAGAGGTCAAATTTACAAAAAGAAAAAAAGATGACAATCAAAAATGTTAATTTTCATCTAAATGTTCCACAGGAACAAACATACGTTTAGTGAGCACTCCTGAAGGTTTGCTGGAACCAATTCTGCCTGCCCAGAGTTAGAGTAATGTCTGGACTGAAAGGCAAGGTGGGGAAGAAGAAACACACAGTGCTTTAATTTTGGCTAAGAGCATACCTGCTTTACTTAGGTGTGTTGTTGGACAGGCAGTACCTGCCTTCACTGCACTGGATTTTTCCAAGGCCCTCATGAAAGTATTTAGTCTCTGAAGGGCTCAGAGCAGTTTTCTTTTCCCCTTTCCTGTCTCCCCCTGCACTGTTGTCTCTCTTCCAGTCTGTGTTTCATCAAGGTATGGTTTTGATTAACTGGAGAAAAGGCATGTAAACAATGTAACACCGTAACTCACCCCTGCTCAGTCTGTATGTTTACATAAAGCTTATAGAGAGGGGATCTTGATGTCTAGTTGGGATCTTACATGAATGTGTATTAGAAAGAGTTGTTCTCTCTTTTTGCCATCTTTAATTCTTGCCCATAGTTTGCTTCTTTTCTTTTATTCTCAGTTTTTTTCCGTTTGATTCCAATATACTTGTTCAAATGGGCTTGTTCAAACTGAGTTATAAAACCTTCAATTGCTTTAGGGTTCATGAGGATTTGTAGGTTATGAGCTGTGCAATATTTTCTGCTCCATTTGCCAAGGGCTGCAAAACCATGGTCCACCCTGTTAGGACTTATACGTGTAGAGCAATCTCTCAAAATATTAAATGAATCCAATATTTATTTCCATGTCCCCATTGTTCTGCCCTCTTAAACCTTAGATAGCAAAATGGCTAACAAGAGATGCGTATTCTGAACTCTGTTACAGCTATTCGTAAAAAAGATTGTAATGAAACACTGCAGCCTTATCATAAGCCACAGGGAATTATATCCGAAACATGGGAAGTTGCACTCCAAAGTGAATGGTCTGTTGATCCTAAGCTATTCCAGTTCTAATGCCCCATCCCTGGCAGTGTCCAAGGCCAGGCTGGATGAGGCTTGGAGCAACCTGGACTAGTGGAGGGTGTCCCTGCCCACGGCAGGGGGTTGGAACTAGATGGTCTTGAAAATCCCTTCCAACCCAAACCATTCCATGATTCTTTGTGATGCCTGAGGTACACAGTCCTGGTACAGCTCCAGAAAAGTTCGTGGCTAACAGTGAACAGTGCTGAAGGTTTCCAGTGCTGCATCTCACCACTACACTGTGAGGTCTGCCCAGTGGCTTTGGAGGACACAGCCTGAGATCCCTGTGGGGGTTGGGGTTTTTCTCTGTTTTTCTGTTCCTCACCCACTGCACAGTTATATGTGCCCACCAGTGGCAGGTGGCATTTCAATCTAAAACTGCCTAATCCATCACAAAAGTCCCTGAAAATATGGCAATGAGAGAAAATCCAAAGAGCAAGTAAACAGCAGAATGGCATTGAGACAGGTGCAAAACCAGTAACAGCCTTTTGACACACTAATCAAATTATGAGGCGTCAGTTGCTGTTTGAACTAAGCAAAATAAATACTCTTAACCCAGAAACACTTAGGGGGAAAAAATGCCAAGAGACTCATAAAACCATCACTGCAGTATTTGCATTGATAAATTTTAACTGACACTTTACAGGGTGGCATTTAATTCATGTGCTCAAGGCACAAAATCTATTCCCAAGCCAAAAAACCTTAAAGTAAAAAATGGATTTCAATAAAACAAGATACAGCAACAAGAAATAACTGTAAATGGGATTGAAATAAAACTGCGTAAAGCTCCAGAGTGAGCTTTTCCTTTCTATTCCAGAAACTTTACCTCTTGCAGCTGCTGTAGTGTGATCAGTATTCATACCTACTTTCCTAAGAATGTACTGCTTATGGTAATATTCAGTGGTCCTTGATTCCCCAAAATTAGCCAAGAGCAGGTATTCAGCCTTCCTCTTCTCACCACCTGACCTACCAATGCTGGAATGAACAGCACAATTTCTAGCTTGAGTAAGCGATGAAACGTGGGCAGTGGTATCAGAGGAGCAGAAACAGGTAAAGGAGAAAAGATCCCTCCCTGGAGACAGAAAACGTGAAGTGATTTGCATTCTATCAGTGAGTTTTCTCCCCACAGCCACAAACGTTGGAGTTGGCCTGACGGCAAAGTCGCTGCTACCCTGTAAACCCTGGCCCTGCTGTGAAAAATGCAAAGTGACTTTTCAAGGCGAATTCACGGTATTGCCAAAGGGTAAGGTGTTCTCTTTCAAAGCTTTGAAAAAGGCACGAAGAAAATGGTATATTTCAGCCAGAACCAAATAAACAAACAATAAAAAAGCATTTTACATGTGAAACTCGCTGAGCTGGCAGACTCGGGTGGTTTCATACACTGCACATCAGTGTTAATGTTGGCACAGCTGCCCCAGGATAAGATTCCTGTTTTCAGTCAGTGGCTGCTTTTCTGTCATTCAGGACCAAGCAATACCAGAGCGGGACAGCCAAGAATACCATCTAGTCAATAGTCCATCTCCAGCAGCAGCAGCCAGGACCAGCTGCTTTAGAGGAAGGTGCTTAACAGTTTGAACAAGGCAGTTGTGGATGGTTTTCCAGGGACAGAAGTTTCCTTTCTGGAGTTGGTGCCAAACCTGACACAGGTGTGAGCACACAGAGCTTCAAATTTATCTAAACTATCTGATCCAGCTTCATTACCCCTCCCCAGCCTCTCTAAGCTGTAAATAGATTAGGGCTTGGCCTTATCCATCCAAATGGAAATCAACCTAGCACAGAGAAGTCTGCAGCCGGAGTGAATTTAGCTGCTACCTTAGCTCTCACATCCCCGACTCTGCATAGTCCAGGGTTTCTCCTGCACTCCAACTCTTCTCTGGGACAGAGGGGTGCCTTGGAGCTGAACATTGCCTAAAGCTGCCCCTAGCTGTCTCACGTGAGAGGAGGAGGAAAGGGGGAGAACAGGGAGTTGCACCAGCTCCCTTTTTACTGAACTGCTGGGACCTCAGCTACAGCGGGGCGTGTTCTCCTAGATGTTGGTATTCATACGGGTCTGCACAGGACCCAGGTGCTAGCGAAGTACCTACCGAAGGCAGACCCTCTTGTGAGAAGGTGATTCCCACCAGCTCGCTTAAGCTCTTGCATTACTAGTACCCTCCATACAGCAACTTTGCTTTTGCCGTTGAAAGGGGTTTTTTCCAACCTGTTACGTCGATGTCTGAATAGTTCCCTTATTTTCTACACTTGAATATAAGCTATTTCCAAATAAAGGTGGCACATAATAAGCTTTAATATGAATGACTGCTTAGCTGGAAAGGGAGGTGCAAGTGTAATGGCAGTGGATGAGAGAGAGCAGTAAATGTGTATCTCACACAGGGAGAAACCAGCTCTGATTTCTATTATCTCAGTTATAAATGGCTGTTTGACATTCTTCAGTGTTACTATATATGGTTTGATATTACAATACACACTGTATAACTCAGTTACTCAATAAAAGAGGCTGTGGCGTCCTTCCAAAATCTAATCTATGTGAAAGAGTAATTTCTGCAAGGAACTCATCTCTGCTGCTGCCATGGATTTGCTGAAGAGATGATTGGCAACCAGTTGTCGGGGGGGGGGGGATTTTTAAAAGAGAATACACTTAATATTTTATCATGTTACATGGAGCAAATAGAATGCTATGTATAAAATCACTGCTGTTGCTAGACCGTGAAAATGAGCAGAATTTACTGCAAGGGTATGTTAGATCCTGAATTTTAAAAAGTGGATGTTTTGCTGGGAAAAAAATTACTTTTCAAGTTGAATATTTACTTTCTTTTCCATCTAAAGGTGTGCTAAAAGCCAGAAATGAGAGGCAAGATTGAAAAGCACTCTATTAGCAGATGCAGGGGAGATCATGTATCTCTTGATAAAAGTGTCTTGCGTTGGCTGTGTCATTTAAAAGCAATAGAGGACCCTGTGCAGAAGAAAGGTGATATGTAAGGGATGGAAATCTTCTGTAATTAGTAAATGTGAGGGGTTTTATGAACAACCTGTTGCAGTCTTCAGTGTTTGATTCCAGGAGTGATGCTGTAGGGATAATCCCTTTGAACTGATGCTCAGCCGCATCCCTAGTCTGCTGTCATCCTCATCTTTCCCGCAGGTAAATACTCTGTGCCATTATCCAGTTCACTGCTGAAAATGTTGAACATGGGCCCTACCATGGGCTCCCAGATATTTGTCCTTGATTCCTACCCTTTAAGGCTGGTGGCCCACCTAAAAGGCCATTTATGAGGTCCATAGCTAAAAGCCCATTCGTGAGGTCCATCCTTAGCTTTGAAATACAAATGCTGCAGGAGACAATGTAGAAAGCATTATTTTTTAAATAATTAAAATCAAATGCAATTAAATTGCATCTTTCTTTCTTCCTTTAGCCTTCCTGTCATGCTGACCGCTTTTCTGAGCATCCCTGGAGCCTCCCAGCCAGACCCATGAATGTGAATGCGTCCAGTTTAACTAGTTCCTAGCCTGTGACTCCCCCACATCAGAGGAGACAGTGTCAGTCGTGGTGTTTCCTCCCCGGCCAGCGTGACTTAGGGCACAGGCAGCAGTCCATGGGCTGACTGTGCTTGGGCAAACATTTGAGCTGTACAGAGGACTCCAGGTTCAGGTCACAAAGCCATTCCAGGCATACCTCATGGAGGAATTGTCTTCTTCCTGTCTTGCCCACCCCATTCTATATTTAACTTCCCAAGGCTCATTAACCACAAGCCTGTACCTTGTTACCACATCAATTCAGTGGAATTATCTTTTGGCTGCGGTTATGCTTCAATTTGGAGTATTAATTTCCTTTAACACTTGCCCTATTAATCACTTTAACAATCAAATTAAGACAATTATTTTAATGAGTTAATGGATTATACAGAGCAGACGATACACATTTATAACCACTTATGCCGGAGCACTTTTATAAAAGTCAGCCTCGTCAATAATATATTAGACCATAAACGTACTCCTGTAGGGTCGGGGGAAGGGATGGAGAAGTGACTGATCTAAATATGCCTGCCTCATCTCAGTGGCAGCTTTTATGTGCTCTGGGCCTATTAAAATCAAGTGCCAGTCACTGAAAGGAAGAGCTGTTAGTTTTTTTCTGGGATATCAGTGCTAGATAGAAGGGTATTCTCTTTTAGATTGCTTCTAATCTGGCTGCTCTGGATATGTCATCAAAATGAAGCTTTTTTACAATATTTTTCACGTATTTTCTCAAACCGACGGTGCATTACAAAATTCCATCATCTCTCCCTTGGTTCATAGCGCTCTACTCCTCCTGTCGAAATTTTGGCCTGAGAAAGTGAGGAATTGTTCAAGTATCGAGCCTGACACCTTTCATATTTCTCTGATTTAAGCGTGGTTTCTTGTGGGATTCCACCCTGCCAGGGCAATTTAGGTTGACATTTACAAGAGCTGGAAAGACAACAAGGTTAAGAGTAGAGGGACCAAACCCAGACTCTGCAGGAATACATGGACACGATTTCATCCAACAAGTGCGGGCGAGTTTGTATAGGCTAAGTTTTTGTCACTGATGTTCATGAGGAGTTGAAGAGCTTTAGACAAAAACGTTTAGAAGCCATACTTTTTTAAGATTTCAGTAGCAGTTCAGCATCTGAGAATGAAAAGAACAGGGGAAAATCAGCCACTTTGAGGCACTCTAGTTCCCTGCCTCTCTCATCTTTTTGTTCCCAAGGTGGGAATGAGTGCACAACACCAGCACCTACCGTTGGAGCTGAAACGTAACGAGAGAACTCAAGTTGATGCTCTTTATTTCTTTTGGACCCATTTCTGGCCCCAAGTCTTCTACCCACAAGCAGCAGGTTCCTGAGTAACTGTGATGGAAAATAAGGAAAATATACTTGTCTGTGTTGGGCATATTTGCACAGGGAGCTACACGCCTGGTGCCCTCATCAGAATAAGCCCTCATCAGCCCTCATCTGGCTGAACTAGGAAATCATTTGCGCCAGGATTTCCAGACACATGACACTCAAGATAGAAAGCAACTGTTTAAGATGTCTTTCTAATGGCACAGATATATCAACAACACTTCACTTTCTGCAGCTGAATCCTATGATTGATCATACAATTTCATTGCGCAAAAATCCATCTATATTCCTGAAGCAGTTTCTGCTAAGATAATACTTCAGTTTTGTGGCCATCTATACCAATAAACTCTGCGGCTTACAGATCTATTGGAATCCTTACAAGGCATATGCCACAATGCTGTTGAGATAAATGACATCTTTCCAGCTTAAAGTATCGATTTCCAGAATCGAGGTATGTGCTTCGGGGTGGGTAGGAATATACATCAGAAAGACTGAATCAAAATGACCAGGATGAGTTGGGAGGAGCCCAAATACATATTGTGGTGGCCATAGTTAGAGACACAGTTTTCTCCATGATGGTTGTACTTAAGGCATACATATGGAAGATTGAATTGACTGTCCTTCAGGGAAGAATAGCAGGGAATAGAAAACTGCCTGATTTAGCACACTCAGTGTGCAAGGATCCCGTGACTGTTACCTAGCTGATGGTTGCCAGCCTGAGAAACGTCAAAGAAGTGTGTTTAGAAGAATCTGAGCTAAGGAAGAAAGTTTGTCTATGTCTACGTGGCCAAGTAGTGAAGCCCAATAGCAGAGGATCTATAGCATGAAACAACTGGTGGGGGGCACCCAATATCCACATCACCAGGCTTTGATGGCTTTTCTGCAGGGCAGCTCTAGTATGATCACATTACCTGAATGTCCAGTAGGTGCTGCCACACATCCTGGGAATCCCCCGAGCACTTTTTCCCGTCCAGTTTCTTCTGAAAGGAGCCCAGGTTGCACGCCCTGTGACAACGAGGGCACGTGCTTCAGAAGGGTGTTGCTGATCTGAGCTGAGGTGCCAGCTGAAATGCACCTTCTGCTTAAGGCAGGGAGATAGAAAACTAATACTCCCCTTTCATGAAATGCCAAGGATTTCAGAAGTAGTGGCTTTGCAAGAAAAGCTCTAATCTGGTATTACTTCTGCTTGATGAGTGGAATCTGAACGCAGAAAAACCCCTCCCTGAGTAAAGCATTTAGCAAGGAAGGGATGTCCATTGCTCTCTTAACATACAATGCTGGGATCCCTAAAGATTCATCCCCTTAAAACATTTTTATATCCTTGGGGAAAGGTACATTAGAAACCCATAATTTAAACTCCCAACCCATTAATCTACAGGCAAAAGCAAACTCAGAAATGTAAAGCAGTTATTATTCGCCAACAATACATCTTTCCTGTTACCGTCAGCAAGAGTAAGTGATGTCTTTTTCTGGTTTGCTGGGCAGCTAGGGAGTTAATGGGGTGAGGGAAGCAAATAGTCAGTCCATGAATCTTTCTTTTTAAAAAAAAAAAGAAGGCGGCAGCATTTGTCTGGTGACATGCACTGCTCCTTCAGCAAGCAGGGATAATGCAGCGGTTACTCTCATGAGCTGGCCAAGAAGCCATCTCCAAAGCCAGGAAGGGAAGGCACCGCTGCTACATTTCTCAGAAGCAGAATTGATTTCTCGCTCCTGCACGGCCCTATGTTAATTTCCCCGCTTTCCACTTCCCCCCACTGCGGGAAGTGATACGTCCACCACAAGAACTGCCTCTGCCCATGCAGCCTTGTTGCTAACAGCACCGTGCTCTGCCCGCGGACACCTGTCACAGGGGCACTCTGGCTGCTGTGGGTAGCCTGGTCCTTCACCTTGCCTTTGGGCTGAACAGGCCAGGTGTGTGCCTTCCCAGACAGGATTCGGATCCTTTAAGTATTTATTAGCATTCACTTTAATACCAGAGAGATTTTCTGTCCTAGATTTTAGGTGTCAGCTTAGTACAGAAGCTCTAAGCCCTTAAGGTCATTCATTAAATATCATGCCCCAAGACAACGGTCCTTTTCAGGTCGAGGACCGGGAAGAGCATCTTTCAAAGCTGCTATATTCAACACGTAATTTAAGTTCTAATACAAACCCGTGATATGATTATATTCAGATACAGTTTGTTCTCTGCTTTGGTCTTTCACACCTATTGCTGTTTCAAATCCTAGTTACTTCAGAGTAACTTTTTAATAGCAAAATCAATTTTCTCTAAGCAAAATTTCATTATCGCAGAATTCTCATTAAAAAGGTGTCTGATATAAAAAGTGGCGGATGGGGATGAGTAAAGTGCAAGTCATTACTGTAGTTTCCTTCCAGATTGGTTTGCACTCTGAAGAGGTATCCAGTGCTTGCGCTGGGACAATAAATAGTGACCTACAGCTAATAGAAAATGTTGGGCACCTGGTTTATAGGTTCTTCCTTCATGTCGTGGACTTTCCTATCGCAGGAACAGAGAACAAAGAGGGGCCTTTTATTCCATCAAGTCCAGTCCTCTGCTAAATCTAAACATAATTTTTCTCAAATGAAATTCTCAAATTTCCACAGAGCCTTCTGGCTGTCAACTGTGATGTTAAGATCATACTTCAGGGCGTTCCGGGTTCATGGGTGCTACGTAGGTGAACCTTCTTGCCCCTCTCAGCCGTAGATACCAGTAACATTTTCATCCTAGGGAGTTATCTGGTGACCAGGAGTAGAGGCAACTGAGCAGTCCCACACTGGTGTCACCATTAAAAAAAAAGAAAACAAATCCTAGAAGTTCTCGAAAGGAAAAACATTCATGTGGTAAACAGAACAGTGGGCAAGATTGAGGGCGTGACTTTATTTTAAATGGCGACTCAAAGCGTACGGTTGCAAACCACACATCTATTGCTATCTGCAGAGCTAAAAGAACCGTCTAGAGGTTTGTTTTCTTCTGCAGTGTCAGTGCTAAACGTGGCACAGAAATGCGTTTTTAAAATTCGATGGAATTAAGATCTTGGGGTACATATATTTGACCTCTCAATTGGGTGACGTCGCTTCGGCACAGGGCTGTTGTGTGTGTAATTCACGGTAGACACTCATTCATTCTATGGTGGGGGCCATGTCAGCAGTAAAAAATTAGGCACAGAAGCAGATTAAAATGAGATGGGCAAAGCTGTGCTCTAAGAATCCAGAGATGCCATTAGAAAGCTAAGTGCATTAAATGCTGTGCTTTTCACTTTCTATCCCAAATGCTTCCATATTTCCTACCATGCACATCTACTCAAAGACACTATTTCCATGATTTATGTATGTTATATTTTTATTGACACTTGTGCAGAACTCCTTGCTGAAATGAAGAAGATAATAAAAAATTATTGCCACGTTTATTATAGGTGTAGGTGTAAAACCTGAGTCATGACATATTTCTCACTACCCAGAAAAGTCAAGCTGATACATTCTCATTCTCAGAGTTTATTTCCATGGTGTTTGAAGTTCCCTGGTAATATGGTTTTCTCCAACACTCCAGGGCCAAGATTAGGTCAAAATGATTCCTGCTGCCTTTTAATTTCAGCATTGTCTTGCTGGAGTGAAGCAGGCAAAGGCAAAGGTTGTGGTGTCATGATTTTACTTTGCTTAAAAGGCAATCTACACCATGCCTTCCAGACCACCACAAATCCATATTGCCAAAATGTTAATGCAGTAACGCAGTGAAAGTGATTGGAATCTGAGGGTGCAGTGCAGCATCTGTGGACCACAGCTCTGGAAACATTCAGGTAGAGAGCTCAGACACGACAGCATACTGGGATCAGTGCTCTTAATTCGGCTCCCGGCTAAGAGATGCCTCTAAGAAGAGCAGTGATGGCTTTACAAATGGCCCACAGTCAGGTACCATTCCTTCCTAAAGGGAGTAATGTCCACAGTCAGCACAGCAGTTCCCACACCCCGGAGTTGGAAAAGGAGAACTACACCTGAGGAGAAAGGAAGTTTGGGTGAGTTGCACTCTAACTTAGGAGCCAGGGGAAGAAATGGGCTGGAGGCCTTGTCCTTCGTGTCAGCTTGGAGTGAGCGAGGAATCAAGACGGCTCTAGGAAAATAAGGGGGCCGCGGTACAAACATCAACTGTTTGCAGTTTGTGCTATGGACAGTTAATGTAGACTTGAGGTAGGTGAACGCCAATGAAATGAAATTCATTCAGAAAGAGTCCTGTTCTTCACAAATTCACACATCAGAAGTCCTCAAATGTAAGCCATCTTCCGACACCGAATTACTAGTGAACTCTCACTTGCTCCCCCACCACAAGCGCTCTGTTAAGCAAATGAAATAGAGGCCTTCAGGCTCATACCCTTTTTATTCTTCCATGTGATTAACTGCATAATAAAAAAGATACTAAGTGGGTATAAATTTTATGTAGGCCCATCTAAATGGCAAACCATTATAACTACAACAATAAACAAGGGCCATATTTCTGTGAAGTGCTGAAATGTAGCATGCATATGCACCGTGACTATTCCAACTCCACTGTTCCGTCCAAAGCCAACAAGCTGCCAGGAGAACTGGACACCCCCAGCTTGTGTGTGTATACTAATGCTGGCAGCTCCCTACACAGACTCAGCCCTTCTTGCTTTTCATTTGCAAGCTTCAGCACTCTCAGGATCAAAATTAAAAGCAGCACTATAAACAAAGCTTCAGCCAGGGAATTTTGTTCCTAGCTCTTGCTGGAAAACAGGGATGTTTTTTTGTTACCGGTGTCATTTCTGCTACTATGATTTCATTCAATTTTTCTAGAAATGAGGACAATTCAGCAAACTGAACAACATTAGCCAGTCTTAATACAACGCTGGCAGAACAGAGGGCTACTTAAAAAAACTGTTAAATGTGGGTACAGCGGGTTCCATGTGTCCAAAGGTTAAAGGAGGCGTCTGTCATGGTGTGTCTGCCAGCAAGCACATATTTGCACTGAAAAAAAAAAAAAAAAGGAAATCCCCACTAGCATCCTGGAGTGACATATTTATAAGTGCACATCACAGTTCATTTTGTCTTACTCACGCTGTGCAGTCACTGCGCAGTGACTGAGAACCCCTGATACGATAGACTGGACCGTGCTGACAAGGGTTGCATTTACCATGACCAGGAATAAGAAAACTGAGGGGTTTGCCTTTTCTGTAAGACATTTATTTTATAAAACCATTAATAAATCTTTATCAGATTCCAACTAGGTAATGGAATACTTCACAAATGCAGATCACATAACGGCTTTACAGTAACTAAATGAATCCAGCAGTAAATTTTGGAGGGAGAAGTCGCTGACCTTTAGAATAAAATCTAGCACTTCTACATCTCTTGAACTCCACTCTGAGGTTGTCTGCAGCAGGTGTCCTAAGGCTACTGTCTAAGAGCTGCTAAGCATGGAAGATTTTGTGTCAACACATCTGGTTGTATCTCGCAGTCAAGACAAAGAAGTTACTCTAGCCATCAACTGCTGGATTCCTTCCCTCATCTCCTTTCACTAAGGCTTGTCTTTCATGCTTCTGAAGCTACAGATCAATTGCAGAAATCATGCCTCTGTCTATATAACGGCTTATGCAAAGTTAGTAGAACGGAAAAGCTTTATTGAGCTTATGAGCAGCATCACCTGTCCCTGCTGCATACGAAGCTTAGCGTGCAGGAAACAGCACTGGAAACAAGACACATTTACCCAGATCTCCTTCAAAGTAGAAGCAACTTATCCTATTATTCCTGTTGTTATTACAGCCTGCATGCATGCTGCTGCCCCATGGTAAACATTTCATAAACCTGTGCTCTGAAAACAGGCCAAGTCACCTTCTCACTCTGCTTCAGAGAAGACCTTGGTTGTTACACTGGGAGACACGTGTATAGATCACTCACTGTGATTTTATTAAGGGTGCGTGATCTTGTTATCAAATCTTCGTTTAGTGCAATTTACAGAAAGAAGTCGGTTAGGCTAAAATCAAGAGAAACCCCTTTTTCTCTGTTATTTTTATTGGTAACTTTCCAGTTAGAGTTCACAGTTCAACTCAAGCTGTGTGACTGAGTGCTTCTTCATCTGTAACAGATCAGTCTGCTGATGAGCGTATCCCCACTGGGGAAAGAGCTTCCCAGAAAGGCACTGCTGGAGACAGTCATTCATAGAAATGACTCAGAACGGTCGTTTTGGGTAAATACCACCTCATAAACTAAAACTGTAATCGTCCCACGCTGCTCCTATACATGGTCGGAGAGACCCAGCCCCCCTGAAGCAAGGAGGTGTCTTTCCCATTCTTTCATGGGCTCAGCCTGTGGCCCTTAAGACAGAGTTTAGTAGCTGTTAGCTTTTCAGGGAATCTTGTGGTAGTTCAGATCCTCTTGGAAAGTGCCTACCTGTGAGTATAGGCTAAGGTTAATTTTATATTTGAGGTGTAGGATAGAGGCAACGAAGAAAAACCAGACCTAACACGTTAGGCTTATTAACATTCTCGCCTCCTACAGCAGCTACAGGAACTAGCCTACAGTCTGCTGCAACAAACGGTTTTGGTCTGAAAAATAAAGCAGAGCAAAAATGCTACTGTTGCTAGCTCCTGATGTTTCTTACGTGGTTCAGGGGAAACTCAGGTTGCCTTCGCACCCCTCCTGTGGTCTGCAGATTATTGGTCCCACTCGTGTGACCTAGGTAAATAGTAAATTTCTCCTAAGGCTACGCTCAGCAATGGTTTTGCAACATAGGAGCCCACGGATCTGAGGCAGACCACTTTCTCTTATGCAAAGACAGACCACTTGAAACTCCTGTTATCACCCCGTGAAGGACTGTGGTTGGTTTCTATGTTTAGCAACAGAGGAAATGAGGCATCTAGCTGTGGATTAGGTCTAGAAAACTGTGGCTTGCATCCAGCAGCATAGGGAGCCAAGGAGTACACTTGAAAGAGAGCCTTGGCTAGGAGCCAGAAGAATTGGCTTCGATTCCCTAGATAAGGCATTTCTTTCATTCTCTGTGGACAACTTCTAGATTTAGATGCTAACAGCGACCCCAGTTCCTCCCTACCACGTTCCACATTCATGTCACATTTTTTATTTTTGTCCTTTATATTTTTTCCAACTCTCTTGATTATTCTCTGTGAGGAAGGGAGCGCTGAGTTCAGTGGTGGGTTATTCAGCTGAGTGTTTCCAGAGAGGAGCGAGCATCTTGGAAACCTGAAGTAGGAAAGTGTTCAAAATTCAGACTGCACATACACTTGACATTGTACATCTGTATGTAACATGTTTTTACCTTTTAAGTGAAGCAGAGAGAAAGAATAGGAACTGTGAGCTTTGGGCATGCTTCCTCTGATTTTACTGCTCTGAGATCTAACAAGCTATTTTTATTTTATTGAGGTTTATAATGGAATCTATTTATTTTGCTCTATCACATTACTTAGCAGTTGATAATAAGAAGGTAAAAGCAGTTAATAAAACCCTGAATTCTCTGAAGAGGGTTAAAATTCAGAAAGTCAGTAACAGGAGGGGACCTGCATTGTCAAACACGACTTTCAATTTGTTTCTTTCTCTAGGTGATGACATGGAAATTAAACAATTACGCTCCGTTCTAACCAAACCAATAATCTGTACAGCAGAGGTAGAGCCCACTGGTTACACCCTACGTTGCCAAAAAGACTCACCTAGTAATTTGATAAAAATTGGGGTTTGGCATTTGTGTACCTAAATAGGGCTTGGTTTGCCTTCTGACGTTTAATGAAGATCAGAACATTAAGTGTGACTTCAGGGAGAGTAATCCCAGAACATACTGCATTCTGTAGCTTTGTGCTTTCTGAGTAACGCTTGTTTTCTGGAATAAGCTCAGCAAATTCATTTCCAGTTGTCTTTAGGATAGGACTATGTCAAAAAACAAGCTCTACTCAACACGTTACAGTACTCAGAGCACTGTTTGCTTACTCGCACATGTGTGAGACGACAGTTTCTAGCAGGAGGGTGTGGGAACTTCCCTGCAACTAACTATTGGTAGGGGAACAGAGGAATCAGAAAAACAGATTTCACTGTGAAGCTCAAAAGCATTTCACCAGACAAATTCTGGCAGTGGGTCTGTAAGCTACCAAATAATCTATCATTTGATGATGGCACTTGATCTCAGCTGACTATAATTTGTGAGAAAATAGAGATGCTGATCCAACAGGATTCCTACAGCTGCTCTTTCTTCTTCTTTTTTAAAAAAAGAGGGAAGTCACGTTTCTCTGATGTCCCGATAGCCTTGAAGAATTGTTCCACTGTTCACACTTGCCCTTTTGAGGGAAAACAGAAATCCTTAATTTCTGGATATGCTCCATTCCCTCTAGGAACTGACAATAGGTTAGCTCTTTCTGCAGAGCCAGCACAGGTGTGTCAGAGCACATGCTTCCAGCTGGGACCAGAAGTTGCCAAACTGTTGTGCCCTCTTTTTCATTTGCCAGAATAATGTCAGGCTTCTGATGGGACCATCTATAGGAAAAGCTCAGAACTAATTGCAGTCTGCCTTTAGATTTGCAACAATGTGGATGCTTTGCTGTATTTACCTTGAATTCTTTGGTTAGAGATCAGAAGAAAATCTAGAAATTGCTGTAGCTCCTACAGCTGGACTCATTCTCTGGATAAACCCCATCCTGGTCCCATTACACAAATCCTCCAATTACACAGCTATGGTTTGGCTCCTCAGAGCTCTCAGGGGAGGTGGGAGGGCATGGGTTAAGCAGCACATATCAGATAATTTGTGAGGGGTAATACCTCTTCATTGCTTTGGGATTCTGGAAGCTTAGATCATGCTGTATGTGCCTCTGTAGCGAGTTCTGGGTTTTTCCAGCTTCTGTCTATACCATGACTTTTACTTCTCATCTCAGGTGAAATGATGAAAATGACAAGACACAAAACCCGATTTTGTTGCAAACAAGTTCATGCTGAATCACTGTATGTTACCACCAAAACAACTGACTCCTTGGTGATTTAGGATCAGATTCAGGTGTTCTTACTTAGGTTCAATATTGTCTTACACCTCTCTGATGAAACTACAGAATACAGTTCCATTGCAAGTCTTGCTTTTATTAAATTTTAGCAGTTCAAAAAGCTTTAGAGGGTTTTGTCAGCTCAGGATTGGCTTCTAAGCACACCTAGGTGTTTGGAAGACTCAGATTTCATTAATATTCTGTGTTTACTTCCATGAAGCTCCTTTGAAAACCAAGGTTGCGTAACCCTGAAATAAAGTTTCAGTAGAAAGGAATATAAACATAAGTGATTTGAAGATATTTTAAGACTTTTTTTCTTTTTCATTTTTGTAGGAAGTCTTACAGATCATAGAGTGGAATGGAAATGCTCTGAAGGACTCTCTTCCTCGTGGGAGAAGTGTGCTTTGATACGGTGTTCCCTGAAGATAGCCTGATTCTATTGAAGGCCCACAGGAATGTGGGTAGGTTCACCTGTCTCATCCCTTAGCAGTGAAGCCAAGAGCCTGGTAGATGGGTGCAGTACAGATGAGAGCACAGAGCAGTTAGAAATACCTTCTTAAAAATAATCATCAGAACAAAATAGTCTGGAATGTCCAAGTTGTGCTCAATGTGCATTATTAACCTTTCCCTTCCGGGTAAGTGCACTTCTGAGCACCTAAAAACCTCTTAGTAATGTACCTGCAGCCATCAAAAAAATGGTCAAACCACACCTGCAGTACACTTTATAATTCCTTATTGGCTGTTTACAAATGAGAGCTGGCAGTTTTATCTGTGCAAGATAAACTGTTACATCAATGCAAACAGCAAGGGCTGGGAGTGTTTGATAAAGGCAGTGGCAGGGGAGATACTAGAGTTAGAGATGCTCATCCACGGTGTACTGTATTGAGCTTTCCCAAATGAAACCGTGGAAGACTATTGAACGCTCTATTCCCAGTATTACCCATTGGAAGAAAATTCCTGTCTCCCGCAAAAGATTTGCTTGAAGGTTCATCAGAGGGACCACGTTTGTTCCTCCTGATGCCGGGGAAGTGTACTCTTCAGCACTGCTTCTGTGGCTTGCTCAGCATTCAGAAGTGAAACCTGCTCTGTTTCTTATCTTGCCAAACCTCATTAAAGCCAAGGTCAGCAAGTCATCTGCAGGTAACCTGCTTCCGCCTGCTTCCTCCAGCCAACAGTCATTAACTAAAAGTGCAGCTGGCAGATCAGCTCCTGCCTTTGAAAGCTGGAGGAGTAACCTAACCACAGACAAGCAGTAAGTCACAAAGATGCCAAGAACAGGCTTTAAACTGTCTTTTTGTTCAAGGGTTTCTTTGCTAGTTGGTGATTTTTTGAGGTATTTGTTTGTTTCGTTGCTGTGTGTCTCGTGTCCCCCTCCCAGCAGCTAACCTTTCCCCTGACAGGGAGCAAATCTGTAGGGGAGAATGGCCTTCTGCCTTACCTGATCCTGCCTCACCTTTATTGTAATGCCACATGTGTTTGTTTCTAAGTGCAGCTAATTGTATTTTCATAAAGGTTAATTGTTCCAACGAGTGGAAGGAGAGTCAGCCAATACCCACGGGAAAGCAAGCGCTAAATGCATGACTCTCTGGAGAGCTACTGGTACAAAGCACTGTGAACTCCCTAATGTGATTCACACAAAGACATTGCAGCTGCATTGTCTGCACTACCCTAGGCCTGCGTTTCTCTTCCCTGCACCTTCTTTATTCTGGCCCTGTTCTCCATCTCCCTGTGCTCCTCCTGCAGGACACTTTCTGCTCTCAGTATGCACTGGCTATTTCCCTGTTCGTTCTTTCTCTGTCTCTTTAAAAGAATCTTCCCACTCCAGAGCTGTGTATCAGACAGCCTGTCCTGGCTGGGCTTCCATCCAGCCCATTCTGTCAGCAGACAACTTTCCGTGGGTTGTCTTTTTTGCTCTTGGACCAGAGGAGGTTTAGATTGGATATTAGGAAAAATTTCTTCACTGAAAGGGCTGTCAAGCATTGAAACAGGCTGCCCAGGGAAATAGTTGAGTCACCATCCCTGGAGATATTTAAAAGCTGGTGTAGATGTGGTACCTGGGGACATGGTTTAGTGGTGGACTTGGTGGTGTTAGGTTTATGGTTGGACTCAATGATCTGAAAGGTCTTTTCCAACCCGCGTGATTCTATGGTGTTCCATCTGAGGAGAAGGTTTCTTCAGACGGTGCAAAGACAACTAGCCCGTCTTCACGTTTGGGTGGGAAGTGGGGGCGAGGTTTTTGGTTGGTTCTTTAATCTCCATGACAAGTACAGTGACCCCTAGACCAGAAATAAGTTTTTCAGACCTTTTGGCAATAGCAATTAGGTGGAGGGAAAGGCAACCTTCAAGCAGGAGGAAATGGGATTACAGCTGAGATGCAGACACAGCAGCGTTTTATTCTAAACCATTTACATTAAACCTAAAATGTAGCTTTTAGTTGCGGGAGATGTACAGTTCAAGGCAATCATGAAGGAGTAGTGAACAGGGTGGGGGGTGAACAGTTTTCTCAAACTGTTTTGAGGAAAGTCTAACAAACTTTCACTTTCCAAGGGTCTCCATGGCAAATATCGTGTGGCTGGCAGAAGGCAGCAAGGACACTTTTCTTCCCCTTTACAAAAGGGAGATACAGAACGTCTGGTAGTGACTTCACCAGGAATTGAGGATTGTCACCTCAGCTTAGCTATTTAACAGTTTTTTGGGATGTCCTTGGACACTCCCCTATCACCAGGGGTACCCTTCTGGAAACTTTGGTTAATCATTCCACTTCTAAGCAGATTCGTTACGAGGTTTCATCAGCCCGTCAGAACATTTCTTATCACAATTTGTCCCATTAAACTCATCTTTAACTATTTTGGGGCATTATTTCATTTTCATTAAATACAGTGGAAATGAAGCAAGGTTGGGTAGCAAACTAATCTTGCGTCCTGTGAATAATCCACAGCTCAGGCTTGGAAACTCTTGGAATTCAAGGCCAAAATAACAGTGCCAGGGCTATCAATTTCTCAGTATCCTCAATTTTTTTCCATGAAACCCATGCCTCATCAATGCATTTTACTTAACCCCCTCCCCCAAGCTTCCCCATCCCTCCCAAAAAACCCAAACGCACTCCCCTGCCCACTCCCACCCCCGAAAAAACCCCACCCTAAACCAAAATGTCCCATTAACTTCTGCAAGTGAAAAGATCCAGTTCAGCAGGAAACTCTCCAAATAGTAAGTTTTCATTTCCAGATGGAATTAATATTAGTCTGACATTTCAGCGTGGCCGTGAAAAGGGCAAGCGGCTTCCATCCACTTGTGTTCATACATCTGTCTCCACAGCTCCATGGCCGTTGCATCAAAGGGGCTGGTGTAAATCTCGGCTGCGTGTTTTTAATCCTCGTGCTGAATAACAGTGGGACACCAAAGAGCGTGCTAAGCTGGGCTCTAACCAGCTGAATACCACCACGGTAGCGTGCACTCGCGCACACTCGTGTTCGATGCGAGGCAAACAAGTACAGACACTAAGCGAGAGTACAGTATGTTCAGGTTTTCATGCATCACGAAGCACCAGGTAAACCGTGTTCACAAAAAGATAAGGATCAATGGAAAAGGCAAGGTGGACCATCTGCAGCCATTCTAGGCTTGGGTTGCCATGGTGACCTGAACCCTGAGCTTCGGGATGTATTTGATTTCTATTATAAAGACTGACTTGAGCAGAGCAATTATGATTGATTTACGGTCTCTAGAATAGCAGAACTTCTCACAGGTATGCTGCCTTTATAAGCAGAATAACTGTGAGCGCTCACATTTTTTCCCCTCTCCTGTGTGTTTCATCTACTTGTTGTTGGTTTGAAACAGGCTCCTGTCCACCAGCAGGAAATTAATATTGTTATTCCTGTCATGTGCAAACTAACGTCGGGACTGGCTAGCACAAAACGCCATAGCAGCGGGGCACGTTGAGCGTTTTTTCAGGGGGTACAGCCCGTTTGAGGGCGCTCTCAGAGGAAAGGAGGTGACGTGTCTGATATGATACCAAGTACCAGAGAAAACCCAGCCCCCTGGGGTTGGCAGGAAGGAAGAGGGAAACCCACATCACAGCTGGGAGGAAAAGGGAGAGGTAGAGAAGGAACTCCTAGAAGAAGCAGCAGCATCTTAAACTGTCGTGCAATTCCTGCAGCAGCTGAAGGATGAGTGGACTATCGACTGCCAAGGAGATCTGTAACTACCAAGAATGTGCATCACAGCTAACGTGGCCTGGGTTTTTATACATGCTCTGCTGGCTACACTTGCTTTGCTCAGATGCTTTTCCCACACTGCCCGGTGTTGCCCAGGGCTGTCAGCTTGAGTTTATAGAGGTTTCTAAGCAACCAGGTCTGCATAACACTCTGCAGCCCCTTACAGCGATACCACCATAGATCCTGGCAGCAGCGCCATTTCATTAGTGCTGCTTCTCTCTGGAGTTAATTAGGGTAAGTGCTGGAACCGGTCACGGCTGCGGAGCTAGCACCGTTACAGACAGCTTGCTCATGTCCCTGCTGCTCTGACCGTCCGTGGTGGCGACGGCTAACAACCAAAGGAAAAGTGTATGTTGCACCTGCTCCAGCTCACTCCTGCCTTCAGAAAGGCTTGCAGTTCCTACGCACCTCCTATACCGGCCGCTCGGAGATGAGCTTCATCTTCCCTGAGAAGAAGGAAGGCAGGTGACACTAGGTATTAAGTATGGCAGGCCCATGCCTAGAGTCCGTGCCATGAGTTCTCACGTCATGGCCCATGCCATGAGTTCTCATGTGATTATACTAGATTTCAACTCTTCTTAAAAACAAAGTAAAAAAGGAAAGAGAGAGACGGAAGGGAGGTTGTTCCTAACTTCCAGGACTTGGAAGAGAATTCCAGCTGATGTAGAACACATTTCATGTGCATTACAGCTGCTCTCTTTTTCCTCTTTAGAGGTCCAGAAAAATACATTTTTGAGTCCAGGAGCTGCAACAGTTGCCAAGGAAGACTCAATATTCTAGAGGGAAAATGGTTATTACATGTGTAAAACTTGAAGTTTCTGTAACAACTAAATGTAAAACAAATGTGACATAAGGAGGAGGAAAGAGTGGGTGGGAAAATGAGGAGATGAAGTAGAGACACAACCCGGGATTTAGCAGGAAGTCCTGAAGTCAGCTCTATCCCTTTTCAGCACGGCGTTTACAACGTTGAGTTCCACAGAATACACTTGGGGAGCTCTGTGCTGAAGGAATCCCAGGGCACGGACTGCATGTTGATCTAGTTCTGTGCAGCACAAATGCACGTGGCTCCGCTGTTACTAACGGTGAGTAATAATGAGAAGCCATGCTAAAATAATATTGGGCGTCACACACTCAGACCGAGGGGCTATTTCAGGTCAAAGTTCTCAAACTATGCTGAGTTTCTAAATATACTGAGTACATTTACACACTGTTTTGCAGGCAGACATGAGCTCATGCTGCTCGTGTTCCAGATTACGAGCCTGCCCCAATGTACAAATTCAGCAGCTACATTCAAAGGTGCTGAGCTCGGGCCAATATTCCTCACAGGCAATTCTTGTGCTGCAAAACATCTCAGGAAATGTTGTCACTGCTATTTATAGAATGATCATTAGTTTTTCAATTTCCAAACAGAATAAAATGGATGTTTTACAAAGAGCTGGAAGGATTAAGTCTTACACGATGAGAACCAGGTAGCGTTCCTTGTGCAGCCATACATACGACCCACTGACAGGCGTAGTACGGAGGCACTGAGCTGCTCCAGACAGGCATTTGAGAGACAGGAAATCCAAAGTAGAGATGAAGCTGTAATGGGCAGACTCTAATTCGCTCCTCTTTCAAGGTGTGTACCAACAACCATGCTCTCCAGAGCGAGCATGCAGCAAGGGAAGAAGGGTATCTTGCGGAGTGGCCACCCACAAGTTGGAGCAGCTCCAAAGGACTAAGCCAGTCCCACCTGGCTTTCTGCAGCAACTTTCTGCCTGGAGCTGGGCCTAGTGGCACAGTGCTCTCCCGAACTGTAACTTGTTTTTCCCAGCAGCCTGCATGCTCTCATATTAGGTTTAAGAATCAGCAGTGCAGGTGAGACTGTGCAGGATGAAAGCGTGAACAGAGAAGTGGTCCTCCCAGCTCACTCTGACTCTGATCCCTGGGAGCTGGGGCAGCCTTTACCCCAAGGCAATAGGCTGAATGCACAAAGGCACTTTCCATGTTGTCACATAACCCTCAATCAATTTTTCACTGGCCACAAATGCTCTGCTGTGGGCTTGCCATCAGCTGCAAATTGATTGGGTTTGAACTTCATCAGGGAGGCTGGTTAGATGGTGCGGTACCGCCCCCACGGCTCTGACTCCTTAGTGGTTGCACGTGCATCCTGCCATTTGCCTTCTTTAGCCTGTCTTGAACTGGTGATCATGACCTCCCTGTCAAAGGTGACTGTCCCCTAGGCCTCAGCTCTCTGACAGAGCTCTGTTACTGAAGGGAGCCGGTAGAAGTGTTTCAGGACGGGCTGATGTGAACATTAATGTTGGGAAGCGGGAGGGGGACTCCTTGCTGCAGTAGTTTGGGTGGTGCAACATAGATCATAGGTCCTGCTGCTGTGTCCTTGGCTGCCCATCCTTCTGTCATGGGCTGGCTGAAGAAGCTGAGGGGTTTTTTTGCTGTTTCCGTTTCATGGTGTACTCTACCAAAAGCGTCTGTCTTTGCTGGAACTGACACGTTTTAGAAACTTGTGACAATTCTGACAAGATTTCACGTATCCACGATAGAGGCAAAGTGCTTTCGTGTCAAAACATCCTGTTGTGATGTTTTCAAAGTAGTTTGGGGGGCTCACTTCAGATGATTCGGTTCAAAATGAAATTCACTATTTCAACATCAAAATAAACTGAAAAATTTGACAGTCTGAACTTTGTTATGGTAGATTTTTTTTGTAATGCATTTTCATTCCTTTTATGGAATGCACAAATATGTGAAAGTTTTCATTTCTGTTGTTTCTAAGGAAATGGAAAATCAGCCTCCCTCACCCCTTCCCCCTGATCTGGAGTTAATTGAGTCAAAAACCATTTCTAGTTTAAGGCTTGTTAACTGTCCTCTGCTACTAAAGATGTTTTCCTCCTGCTGTCTCACACCACAGACCATACCATCTATGTGAACAATTCATCTCTGGAGCTTCCAAGAGGCAAAGAAAGATTTGACAGCTGAGAACCAAAGAGATTAAGGAAGAGATTTTGCTACCTAAAACCAGGTAAGTGTATGACCTCTTTTATAAGAATGCCAAGGTCAAAAAGATTGCATTGCTTAGCGACAGCGTGGACTTGCTGACCTTAAAGGTATTTTCTAACCTAAACAAGCCTATGAGTCAGATTCAGGGGGCAAAATACCTCTGAAGCCTATCTGTGTCTTGCACAAAAATCTGTAATAAGGCTGAAGCTGAAATCAGATCTTTCTAAGTGCATGGTTTTAACCAACCAAGCATTAATCTTCCTTTACTCATATGCATCAATAACCTTCAGGCTACTGATAAAAATAAGGCACTTCTGTCTGATAAGAAGCACTAAGGGAAATCACACCCTCATGGAGGGGAATATGCTTCACAGGAATGCCACAGTCACTGGCTTCCCTGGGTCATTATTGTGACGACAGCAGGTGGCTTTTATCCCTACATGGGGTTGGCTGCAAAGCTTACAGTGAGGATCAAGGGGCTATGTTCCCCTCTTGTTTTCACTGGTCTTCAGGGAGAATTGGAAGCTCTGCACCTGCAGAGAGCTAGCTCCTTGAGGGGTATGCGCAGGCCTGGTGTTCCACATGTACAAGTGTACTCTTTTCTGACTACAGTTGTTGGTCCTGTTCTCTCCTCCCACCCTAACTGTATGGATTTGGCTTCCAAACACGGCATTAAAAAAAACCTCAGAGGTGAAATAGTTTCTATTCATTGCAGCTGCATAAACTATTTCACACATACAATCGCCCAGGCGGGTTAATTTTAAGCCTGCCATTCAGCGGTTGAGTAAGGAGACCAAAAACCAAAACCCAGGATGCCTGGTTTCTCTTTCCCAAGGCTTCAAATACCCTGTAACTTAGCACAAACTGTCAAAGGTGTGAGACAAATATTCGTAATATAAAATCACAGCTTGGATCCTTAACTTGCTTTGCCGCCACAGCTGAGACAATTCAATCTTTAGTAAAATCTCCTTCAGTCCAGTCATCTTGCTGAGGCCCTGTATTCTCTGGATGGTCCACATTAGGTCACGCTAAACTGACAGCTCTGGAGCATGGAGGTATTTGTCCCAAGAACAGACACATTGACACAAGCTATACCCATCCTCTCCCTGCCTCTGGGTGTCAGCCTGTTGGCACAAGGCGGGCGATGCGTGAAGTGAGAGTCGCTGGCCGGAGCTCGCCGTCTGCATGCAGACGCACAAGACCAAGCAGGGCACACCATTTTTATGGAGAGGGCAGTAAGAGGTTTCTGGAGAAGGAGACTGTAAAATAGTATTTCAAATCCTGTGGAGTTTCAGTATTTTTGATAAAACAGCAAATTTAAAAAACAATTGACCTGTTGTAAGTGCAAAGAAATTGATGTGAGAAATACAGGACAGGTAACGCTGCCCCATAAACACTTCATTTGGGCACGGAGAGGCTATTAGTTTTCATGATTCTTCATACCACAAGGCAGAAAAGTCATCGTTCAAGTCATGTATGATGAAATCTAATGTTGTGGTATCATTTCTTCCCATCGATCAGGTCCTAGCCTATCTGGGATGATTTATAGGTATAACTAGGGACAGGAACTTACTGCAGTATGCAAGGGCCACTTAAGTTTATGTACGGTACGGATGTTCAGAGTTAAAAGATCTTAAATTATAGTCTTGGGTAGTACTGCTACCGATGCAAGCTTACCTTGAGGGTCTGACCAGAAGTGGTAGGTGATGGAGCAGCAGCTAGTACAGCTGCCACTCACCTCACGCGTTGCGTGTGGATCACTTGGGGATGACTAATTGCCAACAGGGAAACAGAACAATCAAAACAACTTCAGATCGTAGCAAAAAGGGACCAAAACTGCAGGGTGTAAGTCAGCACTGGGTAGTTAAAAATCAGTGGAGTTAACCTTCATCTATGTTAGTGAGGGTTTGGATCAGAAATTCGAAGGCAAAAGGGTTAATATTCTTTTCCTTTAATATGAGATGAAGTACAGAACCAGTGCTCTGGTGTCCAGAGCTGTTGAGCGGTCTTCAGAGAAACCGGGTTCCTGTAAGCAGACCTGAAAGATGGCATAGAAATGATAACCACTACTACCACCATGATTCACACTGTTATCACACTCCATGCCTCAATGGAGACAGTTTTACAATTAAACAGGGTCTTGCTTCTGCTTTCTGCTTCTGGTTCAGTAATGTGGATGGCCATAAGCACCTACAGAGAGGCAGAAGCTCCTGTAGGGAAGCTGGAGAGAAGAGAAAGACTCCTGGTTCCGTTCTTGAGTATCAACAGGCTGGAGTTAACCTAAAAATGATGCAGTCAGAACAGTGCAGCCTGCAGTGGTACATTTGCATTGCCAGGGGAACCTCCTCTCCCCAAAACAAACACAGCACCCAGGGGAATCACACCCCAGGGCCCACAGACATTACAACAAGGCAGTGGTATGGCAGATGCTACCTTCTGGTGTATGACCGGCGGTTACAGGAGCTCAAGACCACTCTGTGGTTCATAGTGCAGAACTCTTCACATGGGGCAACCAAAATTAAACAGCAGGTCAGATTTTTTACCTGCAGTCTTACTGGGGTTTAGCCATGATGAATGCATAATTCCTTCTACATAGTGGAAGCAAGTAGCTGCTTGTTTGTTTGAAGATTAAGTGTGGAAGATTTGTTTTTCCAAACGATTTGTTTAATTTTGAAAAGAAAAAAGCAGTCCAATCACAGCAAAATGGAATTGTAGCAAATGAATACTTGTACTCTGAATGGGAAGAAACAAGGCTTCACTTCATGGACCAGAGCCAACAGCTGTGCTTTTAAAGAAGTTCCAGTAACTCTGCATGCCATAGTTCTTGGATTCTTGTGTTATAATTCCTGGATTCTTGTGTTAGAGGATTTTTTTCTTTCTAACTTAAGTATTGAACTGAGTTTGCTCTAGACTGGCAGGAAAGATTTTCTCTGGGAGTGTCTTTTGTCTTTCTCTCCACTGACAAGAGAGGGAAATTCCAGTAACCACATTCCTAACGACACTTGGGTCACAGCTCTGGCATCTGTACATGACTTGATCTAGGTCAGTCACGTGTTTGTATTGCTGTCAGATGAGATCTGTCCAGAGCTTAGGCTAGCAGGTTTGCTATTGTACCCGTCAGGACCAACAGACCCAGGCACAGCACAAGTCATCAATAAGGATATCAATGGAGAGGTGCCAAAGGTGTCACAAGTTGTGGCTTACAATGCAGTAAGTGATGGCACAAGGTGCAGAGCGCAGCGGAGGGGCTGTTTGGAACTAGCTGGCTTCTGCACCTTGTGCATTCACCCACGTGTGAACACAAATTCTGGATGCCCCTGGACTTCAGGATGTGCTCCAAGATACATTTGGGGCAATTTGGAAACAACAGCCGTGGTGTTCAGGCACTGCAAGACTAAGCTGATTTTTTTGAATATTTTGATACCAAACCCAGAATTTCAAATAGTTTTGCTGTGCTCTCTTTCAGGTTTGGTACCTGTGGCTATGGAAATCAGCAGTACACAACCATACAGCTACCTGATCCAAGTGATTTCTTGAAACAAAAAAGAATACTTCATTTCATTAGTTGCTTGGTCACAGCCCCTGGCTGTTCTAGTGTGGACTCACTATTTTCAGAAGAGTAGTGTTGAGGAAGCTGTCAAGAAAGGAGTGATTACGTCTGGCCAATAGTCCAAAACGTGACCCTCCAGCCACATGCATCCAGGGCAATTTGGATCCCAGCAATTTGGTGGCACTTTATAATCCTTAGGATTAATAGTTACTGCTGAACTATTTTTACCTTTAATGCCGCAATTTTGCGAAATGCCATTTCCCTCTCTCCTCCACACGTACCCAAACATCCCCCTTACAGCCACCATCTGTCAGACACGCAGCCAGCCTGACAGTGTGCGCACACGCGTACCTCCCAGAAGGGTATAGTGTGCATTGCTGTTTCTTCTAGCACTGAGTCAGTCTAACGGCTACAGAATGAGAACAGCAGCATTTTTACCCGGAATAAAATGCAGGAGAGAATGGCATCTTAGAAGGCCACAAGTGAGGGCTGAGAAAGCCCAACAAGAGCACCTGCGTACTGAAATAGCCCTGCGTCCTGGCTAGGCAGCCAGGTGTAATCTCTGCGTTGTTTCTAGTACAGAGCATGGATCGGTGTTCTCTAGCCATAACCAGCGAAGGGAAGGATAAAGATCAGTCTGCACTGATTCCTGGTTTTCTTTCTTCTCCAACCCTTATATCTTTTTTTTTTTTTTTTCACTCCCCAGTGCTTTCTGCTAATCCTCTAGGCATGCCTCACGAGCTCGGCTGGTTCCCCAGCACAACTCCTCCGGCTTTGCAGCACCTCTGTCAGCGCCGATAATGAAAAACGCCTTCTTCCTTCAGCAGAAACCAATGAGATCTCCAGGGAAGCCAGTTGGCAGGACAGCTGCAGGTTTAGCTACCTTAGTTATAGAGACATTAAGCAAGAGGATTAGGCACCCGGTTCTGGAATGGAGCATCAGTCTGCCCTTGGTAGCGCTGAAGGCATCATCCCTTGCTACAAGGTCTATCCACCCGTCATGCCAACCAGCTGATGGAGCTGGGAACTGCTGTGTTTCTGACACTCCTTTGTCCTGTGAAGATACAAAGGAGTTAACCTTTGCAGGAGGCAAAGATTATTGCTTCTTGGTTGCTCTGACAGTGAAGCAATGCAGCATTTACAGTTCTGGCTGTAGTTAGACCTCTGAAAGATTCAGCTGCTACTCAAAGATCACAGGTAGAACTCATCTATCACCTGAAGATACAGTAAAGAGAGACAGGCCAATCTGTAGTTAGCAAGTTTATTTCATCTATTCTGACATCTATAGATTAGACAGCTGCCAAGAAGATACAGTAACGTGCTTCACCAGGAGTTATTTTCTGAACTCATCAGGAACCACTGATGAGATGAGCACATGCTGAAGCTGTTGCTGGTCCCCATCCCAGCAGTCACATCGCCACTAATGAAGGAGCAACGCTGAGTCTTTACTGTGTGTTGGGCTTCAGTTAATGCACCAGGATTTCTGGCTCGCTAGCAAGAAACAGAGCACGCAGAAAACCTGCCTCGTGCCGAGGCTTCAGGCAGAAGAATGTGCTCATCCTTCCCCATCGTCATCTGTTCCTGAGTTAATGGAGGCAGCCACTGATCTGGATGAATGAGCCAGATTCAGTGCTGTGAGAAAAACATCTGCCACTGACGTTTCTGAGTGATGCCAAAGAAAGGACGGGACCCGAGGGGTGATGGTTTCACCCTAGAACCTGAGTTTTAGATGGGGAGTCACAGTGGACAACGGTCTCTTAGCTTTCGTAGGCTTCATCGTATGGTGCCGGTATTAAGCCTTCTCACTTCCTCATCCCTTGCTAGAAAAATCATTTCCTTGCATGGTGTCAGGTTACTCAAGTGACAAAACCTCAAAGGCACTTCAGAGATAACAGGAGTGAGTGCAGGCCAGTGCCTTTAAAGAGACTTTCCGTCCTGTGTAAGCTCAGTCAAAATTAATTGGGCCTGAGGGGTCAAATTTTTGTAAACACACTTAAGTACAGTTAGATACCTAATTCCCAGAGTTGCCTGTGGAATAACTCACCTAAGGCTTATCTGAATCCTTAGCTATTTAAATACTTTTAAATAACTATTCCAAAATGTTGAATTCTGCAGTCAAACCATTTGTGCTATCATTTACAAATCCTGGTTTTTCCTCATAATGGGATTACTGGAGGAGTTTTGCTGTAGCTTTGAGAAAAGTCAGTCTTTCATACCTATACTTCCATTTCTTAAACTGGGAGAGAGATATACAAATAGTCCATCTTTTTAAAATAAACAAAGCCTACTTGTGCGAGGAAACGGAACCAATTTTCATTACCATCCTGTACAGAAACCAAACATGACAAAGGGATTCCTACAGTTCAGTCCCGTCCAAGTGACATTAATTAGTTTGCTGTTGTGTGGATTGCACGTAATTTCAAGGGCTGTGTTCGGTTCCTTACGGTTTAACGGCAGCGGCTCCGTGAGCTGCTCAGGCAAGTGTGATGTACTTTGCCAGAGAAAGGCGGAGCGGCCTGGGAATGAAAGAGGAATTAATACAAGGAAAGCTGTGAGGGTTTCCCCAGTCAGAAGATGGGTTCCCAAGGAAACTCAGCCATGTGACAAACGTCCTGGGTTATACGTGGCATATACACTCTGATGTCTTCACTGCAAACCTGGAACACGTGGCCAGCAATTGCTCGTGCTGCCCCAGCACAGCAGGAGCTGAGATTAGCAAGCATGTCCCGAAGCTGGTTTTCTGGCAAGCTCAATTCCCTGACTCCTTCTGTGAGAAAGCTTCACAGATCAAGGAGGCAGCGTGCCTCCTTCTTCAGCGCCAGAAGGATTCACGTGAGGGAGAAACAAGCAAACTGTCTTGCCAAAGAAAGAGGAGAGAGCGTGGAAATGATTTTCAATCTGTATTTTTGCAAGCGCAGGGAGAGGCTCTCACTGCTCCACTTCCGTGGAGTTGCACGCTGCCAGACTCAGGCCAACTCCTGAAACTCTGCTGGTTAGCACACTGAGCAAGGAATAATTTTAAGCATCTTGTACAACTCTTCTCCGAAAGAGAAAGAAATGTTTTATTTTCTTCTGTCAAACTGTAACTCTATCTTGGGACAGAAATAACCGTGTTTTGGCACGAAGAGGTCAGGCTGCGTTTTGATGGCACTGTTCACACTTTGTCCCTGAAACAGACTGAGCAGTTGGAAGAGTAACACAATTTATTACTGAATGAGAGCATGTGAAGAACATTTGGCTTTAACCTCTCCACCAACAGACGTTTTAAAATACTCCTGGCAAGCTGCTCCTTTCCGATAGCAAAATACTATCACAGGTTTGTGGTACGCTGCTGCTCTTCCCAGGAGCAAGTTGCTGTAGCAGGTCATAGCAAAGATCAGGCCAGGCTGGGGTCCCTTGCTTGGAGATAACAGCCAATGTTTTGGGTAACGTGTCCCACAGCATGAGTATGCACACCATGAAAATCACGATTCACGCCCTGCCCGATGAGACGGCGCGGGGAACTGCAGGACGCTCTTTTCTGGCACTGGCGGGAACCTCTGCCTGCAGCGTGCAGCTGGTTTACTGGTGCTTGTAGGGAGCTCCTGTGCACACACCAGACCTCTCTCCTCATCCCCAACCTCCACTTCTGCGCCACCCACATTACTGAAAACAGAGATTTTTGTCCTTACATGGATGCGGGGGTGGGTGGAGCATGGTGGGAGCCCTGCTCAGCATCCTGCCCTGCTCAGCGTGGGAGCACTTGTGCTATGTTCCACAAAGCTAATATATTCCACGTGGCACCGTGCCTTTGGCTTTGCTCTGTTGAGCCCAAAGGGAAAAAAAAATGGAGTGATCAGAGAAAGCGTGCAGAAGCCTTCTGCTCTTTTGTTTATTATCACCTCCCTTTAGCACACCCAGGCTGCCCTCAGGAAACCGGTCTTCGCCACCGTCACCCTGCGCAGTTTGGGGAGCAAACAGGGCATCAGCTTGAACTCCAAAAGTAAGGAAAAACCAGCAACACATAGGCTTGCTAATTATTTAGACCCTTGAATAAAAGTTTGGCATTTTCAGGCATTGCTGAGGGCAAGGTGGACGCCTGCTTACCCTTTTCTCCCCTGGAATTGTCGGGTGCAGACCATGGTATGTATTTCCAATGCCACTGGCCTATAAAAAGAAGTGTGTGCATCACCCCCTGGCTCCCTAGGAGTGAAGAAGCGATCAGATTGGAAGTGTCATCCCAGATAGGCTCATGCAGCCAGATGTCACTGCTGCTTCAACACCACCAGCGATCTGCAGCGCTGAAGAGGGTGACAGATCTGCTGTTTGCAGATGGGGAGGAGGCATTTCCAGGCTGCTTTAGTGCGTGACTCCCAATAATCCTATAGGCTCCCTGAGCCGGACCATGTTGCTGGCCAACCTCATGCCTTTGGGAACTCACCCAAGGCCTGCTTCAGAAGCAGATTGACTAGAGATGGTCAGTGGACAGTTCTGGTCCAGTATGGTCTCTGGGGGCAGGACGACCAAAGCACAGGTAGCTCAGGGAGTGCATTAAGTGAGCTGTGTCTCTAGTAAACACAGTTCCGTGTGTTTTGGGACCACCTAGAGCTCTGTTGCACATCCCACTGCCATCCTGGCCTGGATCTTCAAAGCCCAGTTCCATAAGGCAAAATGTGAGTTTCAGCTGAAGATGTAGAAATAAGCTTCTTGCACCACATTGCTCTGAGGTCTTTCTCCCACAGCAGGCTTCCAGAGAAACTAGAAGAAGGAGCTAGGATTTAACCAGAAGAAGACAGGGGACGAACCTCAGGTCACGTTTGTAGAGCTCGACAGGTGAGACGACAGCACATTGCTTTCCCTAGCAAGCTGAGCTGTGTTTATGCTCTTTTCTCTGCAGAAGAGATGCTGGCCCCACCCTCTCTGCTTCCAGCCCATCCTTCTCAGTAATGCACTGTAACCCACGTCCCCTCGGATAAAAGATGAGAATACTAATTGCTTGGAAACACTCCACAGAAAGTGGACATTAAGTGGACTAATGCTGAACAGCAATGGAATTACAGCATGGCCATTACCAGAATCCATCACAATTAATGAGATTAGAGCAGATACCACAAGAATCCATAATGATCTACCCTGTGCCCCCAAATTTTTGTCAGTGCATCTGAGCCATGCTTTGCTCTTCTTCTGCCCTCTACTCGCACACTTTGAGGAGTACAGACAAGGGAGTACCCCAGGAGCCTTTCATCCTACTCTGTACCTCTCTTATACAACCCATGTTTCTAATTGTAGGCAGACACAACAGCAATGGCAATGACTTCATAGCAAACCTCCCTAATGAATAAATCATCCTAATTTCAAGGCAAAGTTAGCACAACCATCCACTGTGTCATTTCCATGAATCACAGTGATAAAGGGCCATGCTTGTTGAGACGTTGCTTATGCAAATGCAATACAGCACTAATGAATGTAAGCAAAGTCCTACAGTGCCAGGACAAGGCAGGCTTGTGCCAAACCTCCTAGGAAGCGGCTGTTGCTTTGTTCAAAGGAATAAGTGATGGGCTGGGGCAGAGAGGCTCTCAGGAGCCTGGGACTGTGCTATTCAGTGATTTCAGATCCACGGTTATGGTCCTTACACTTTCGGGACATACTTTCATACCGAATCTGTCTCATTTATAAGCAGCAAGGTCTCTCTCTAAGATCCTGGAAATGGTGATAGGAGAGGGAATATTCTAAACCAGGATGATCCAAAGATCAGCTCCTTTGCGATGAGATAGCAGCATATTGGGAGTGCGGTGTGAGGTGCTGGAAAGGACCCACAATACTTTGGATTTCCTTCATTATTCTCCAAAGCCTGATCTAATTTAACACCTCACAAAGCAGGGCATTGCTGAGAAGGTATCTCTGTTTTCAAGCAGGTCTCACTGTTGTTGTGTTTGTGCTGATATTTGATACCTCAGTGTTATTGTTCGTATGCTCTAGAAGCCTATAAAAGGGTTAGTCCTGTGGCGCTACGTGATTTATGGGTAAAATGTAAGAAAAGGCCCTGCCACAAACAGCCAGAAGGGCAAAATAGCTGGGTGAGGGGTAGGATAGCAGGGAAAGGCGGAATGATTTCCTCAAGGTCACACAAGTCACAGCACAAAGCTGGGAATAGGCTTGATGACTCACAGGGAAGGGCAGTATATTGTCCTGCTGATGCAATCCCTGATCAACACACCGCATGAAGAAATTATTTCGTGCTCTGGAATTCTCTGGCACCAGGTATCAGTCAAAAACGTCTAAAACAATGAATGGAACTCAATATATGTCCCCAAAGTTTTTCTGTTCCAAATAGGTGCCAAGCACAATTGATTTTCTTTTACAGTTGCTTTCTTTGTTAGATGATGTCATGGATTATTTATCTCTGAAAGCATTAATGATACAAAGCACTTGATGAGTCATTGGGAAAAACAGTCTTCAATTCTAGCTGGTGCAAGAAGAACAGACCATAAATTCCCCAGTCTCGATGTTTCCAAGGCTCAAAAGCAATTGTATTGCTCTCACACAGCGAATGCAAGGAGAGTAGATCTCCCCCCTTCCCAAGCCCTGCAATTGAGCAGCTCGTACTTCACTGCTTGGTATTTAGGTTTCAAAGCCTACCAGTGCCACTCATCGCTCCAGCAATCAGCACCTGAAGGCAGCTTGGACTGGTGCTATCCAACTGTGCCTCAGTGGGCCGAGGCTGGAGCAGATGTGCTGTTCAGTGTGCACTTGAGCCAGTGAAAGGCATCATTTTCCGTAGCGTGTAACACCACTGGAGCGTTTGACCTACTAAGGTCTGCGTTGTCGGTACCCCCTAACAGTTCTGTGTTTTATGAAGTTCAGGCAATCCCCCTTGGCAGCCTCAAAACAAAGCAAAACCGTGCCTCAAGCACACTGATAAAAGGCTTTTGAATGGAGATAGATGAATCACACACCATCTCACAATTAGCACTTTTAATTTTGAACGTTAATTAGGGCGCTGGTGTTTGGAGAGTTTAGTTCTCCTCGACCCACTTACGTTGTTCAGAGAAGGCCTAAAGAAATACGGAAGTTTGCAAACAAATCAATAGGAAAAATGAAAAGTCAGTACCAGCTGGAACCCACGAGCTGGCCAGGGAAATACTTCACAAAAGAAGGCTTGCTCGAAATGATATTTCAGCTAACATACGGTGACACTGAAGAAACATGGGCACACCGGACAAAGAGAGTGGTTTCGTGTACAAGGCACAGGACAGGCTACAGATGGCAACCCACAGCCCAGCTTTGGAATAAGAGTTCTCCTAGGCACTGGTGCAGTTATCCTACCAAGCTCTACCATTCGTGGAAAAGAACATTTTTCTTGTGCAAGAAGCAAAAGTGTTACTTATTTGAAGGTGTGAACACAGTCACTAAAGCCAAAAGTTTGTGAAGAGGCTTGGATGTGAATTCATTATGAATACACTCCGATGAAATGAGATTTCCTGGCTCTTCTTTACATAAGAAACTGGAAAGGAATCTGGAAATAAAACCAGATGGAGACCAGCACATCCCAGCCATAATATAAACAGGAGTACTACTAAGCAGTAGCTACAGGTGAAGCAACAAATGTATTTATCCTAAAGAATTAGAGACACTGAAAACACATGCTGCTTTACAGAAAGATAAAAGCCAAGAGAAGATAGTTCCTCCCACGGCACAAGAAAAAAAGAAATGAAATTATTAAAAGTCAGCTGAAAAGTACACCTCCATCATGGCAACAGCAGAGCAGCCTTGGTCATTTTCTGAGGACCACCTTGTGTAGCAGCCAGAAGATAGCAAGGACATCCCTACAGCAGGAGCATCCCAAGTGGGGTTTGGAATACAGATGGCACGGTAAGTTTTGCAGGGTGAACGGGAGTTTTAGAGAACAAGGAGGACTTTTCCATGCCATCCTTGCTACAGCCTTTCATGTATGCAATTGAGGGCTTTCCCCTTCCGAGCCTCTCATCTCAGCATGTGGCTCACACCCTCCCCTTTATCTGTCCCCTGGCACAGAGAGGGTAGGAGCTCAACCCCTGAGAACTTGCATTGGAGACCACAGCTGGAAAGCACGCAGCAGGTTGGAGGGTGACATGAATGCAATTTATTTTCCTTTACGTAGGAAAAAAAAGCTGCTGTAGAGCACAGGGTCCTATTACTTAGTACTGTGCATGGTGTTTGACTTAAGAGGCAGAAACCTTAATTAGGGCTCTAACAGGCTTCCTAATAGTGCGTTCAAAATGCTGGGAGAGAGGCATTTGTCTGGTCAAAGCAAACAGAAGCTGATTAGTTTCCCTGAGGGACCCAGGGAGTGAAGCAGGAATGACACAGAGAAGACACCAGGTCCAGCAGGACATAGCTGGATTATTTCTCTCATACCCTTTACATCTTTCCAAACATCTGTCCGGACTGCAGATGCAGAGGATAAACTGCAAGTGAGGTCAGTGGGATGAATGAAAATTAGAAGCTAGATTCTCCCTGGGATCCTGATTCGCACAAGAGCGAACCCATCAGCTTGAAAGGGTTATTCCAGATTCATAAAGCTGTAAAAGAACTCGGAAGAAGATCTGTCTTAGGAGCAAAATTATCCTGGATCATGGCTATGGATGAAGGGACATGAAGTCGATGAAAAAAATGTCTTTGAAACATCATTTACAGGTTGTCTTTGACTTGCTTTGATTGTGGGGGTGTTCCCCAAGCAGCTGATCCTGGGATTGCTAATTGGATGAGACAGCAAGGGGTGGAGCTTGCACCTGGCAGCCTGGGAAATTTAAGCAGGCAAAAATCATTTGGCTCAAGTAGGCACTATAGTGACTATCCTTCAAAAAGCCTTGTCCTTTGATTCCCCTGAATTTCCAGCACCTCGTAGAGGCAATGCAGCCCTGCAGACAGAGCTTCTGGTCAAGCATGTGACCACCCTGGTCTTCAGCTGTGGGCTGCCTGAAGGGGATATTCCCAGAGGTGGGAGAGATATCATCATCTGGTTCCAGGATTGGTGCCTCTGCCAAAACTTTGGGGCATTAAACCATGAAAGAACCTTGGAGACATAAGGTATTTTGGGGCCGAATGGGTTGGGGAAAACATGTCTTTGGGCATAAGCTGGTGGGACTGATTGAGAGAGCTTTAAACTAAGAATTGAGGGGGCAAGGGGATGCCAACAGGGTTGCAGTAAGTCAGTCAAGGCTTGGCATGGCATCACCAGAGGATGGCCAT
The DNA here is from genome assembly GCA_027574665.1 of Rhynochetos jubatus. Taxonomy (NCBI): domain Eukaryota; kingdom Metazoa; phylum Chordata; class Aves; order Eurypygiformes; family Rhynochetidae; genus Rhynochetos; species Rhynochetos jubatus. The sequence continues at coordinate 5,893,983 of CM050670.1, read as the reverse complement.
GCTGTTGGGAACACTTACACTGCTCCTGGAAGCACAGAGGGCTTAGGAGCATGTCTGAAATGCTTGCACACCACTACACGCAGTATGAGAAACAAGCAAGAAGAAGTGGAAGTGATGTTCAGCTCCTAGAGCTATGATATCCTTGGTAGTGGTGAGACTTGATGGAATGAGTCCCATGATTGGAGTGCTGGGATGGAAGGCTGCCCAGGTGGGATGGGCAGGGGAAGTGGAGGTGTTGTGTTATAGGTAAGAGTGTAATGTCAGTCACATGTATAAACTGGGAGAGGAGTGGCAGGAGGGCAGCCCTGCAGAAAGGGATCTGGGGATGCCGGTTGGCAGCAGGCTCAAGATGAGCCCTGGCAGCCGAGAGGACAAACCACATCCTGGGGCGCATCAAATGCAGCGCAACCAGCCAGTCAAAAGAGGGGATTATCCCACTGCATCCCGCGTTGATGCAGCCTCACCTCCAGTACTGTGCGCAGTTCCGTTTAAGAAGGATGCAAAGGTCCTTGAATGCAGCCAGAGGAGGACAACAAAGCTGCTGGAAGGGATCTCCTGTGAGGAGCCGCTGAGGACTTTACATTTGTCTAAATGGAGAAAAGGAGGCTGAGGGGCAACTTCCTGGCTCTCTGCAGCTTCCTGAGGAGGGGATGTGGAGAGGGAGGTGCTGATCTTGTCTCCCTGGGATCCAGGGACAGGATGTGAGTATGGTTCAAAGCTGCACTGGGGTGAGTCAGATTTGACATTAGGAAGCGTTCTTTTACCAAGAGAGTGGTCAAACCCTGGAACAGGCTTCCTGGAGAGGTGATGGTTGCTGCCCTGTGCCTGTCAGTGTTTAAGAGGCATTTGGACAATGCGGTTAATAATGTGTTTTAACTTTTGGTGAGCCCTGAAATGGTCAGGCAGTTGGACTAGGTGATTGGTGGAGGTCCCTTCCAACTGAAATACTCTATTCTATGCTTATTTCTTTGGGTAAAGGCATTGTAGTCCTGAAAGAGTAAATTTAATTGAAAGAAACGCTCATCACGTGGGGGTGACAGTGGAGGTAAATGCAGGTTAAATCAAGGGTCTTCTCAGGTAGAAGCACTGGCAAATACTTTGCCTGTATCACTCATATAAGCCAGAGTTCATAAATGAACAGCTTGGCATGTTTCTCAGCCTCGAAATAAAGAATTGTACTTGTTAGTTCAATTCTTATTCTCTTCCCACAAGTTTTGTATGATCTTACACTGTGTTGCTTGTTTTCCCCTTTCCAGAGCATCTGATTTACTGTCTCCAAGAGCCTAGATACTGATGCAAACAGGCCTGTTTATTCTACAAGTGCCTGTACACATAATATTCAAATCAAATATTGGTTCAGGGTAGGGACTCATAATGGGATAGTTTTTCACTTGATAAATAGCTGGGTCTGTAGGGGGATTCATATCAGGCTCCATATAAACAAACCTAAAGTAAATATTTGTCCACCTTACTTGTCATTTTTGCCTGCTTCTGCAGGGCCTCTTGAAACGAGCCAAATCATGCCAACTGTTGTGGGCTTCACCTCGTGAATTTGTGTCTTTGGGCAGGCATGGATAGCAGCGGAGCCTGAGGCGAGTAGACAATGCAATTCATTCTGTGCCATATCAATGACAAATCAGGGAACAGAAATAGAAAACAGGCAAGACTGAAATCACCAACTCAGCTGCTTGGGATAGTGCTTTTCCAAAATACTCCAGTTCCTCTTTGAGCCAGGACAAAGATGTGTTTGCTTTTTTCCTACTGCTCTCTGGTTTTTAAGTGGAGAATAAGTGAGTAGCTCAGAAGTTTCACTCTTCCTGACACTGAGTGGCTTAGCTCTGTTGGCGTTCTTTGTGCAGTAGTTAGCAGCAAAACAGCTCTCTCATTTTCTTAATATACCAACTTACTAAGATGTGTGGACCCACGTGTTAATTAAAAATACATGGCTTAAAAGCCACTTTGCCTTTCTTTAAGAACCACTGTATTTTTCTAAAGGAGAAAACAAGTCCGTGGAGGAATCTAAAGTCTGCAAATAAATGGGTTGGAATGGAACTACAGGAGGTTGCAAAGACAATCTGTTGTTGTCCCAAAACTGATTTTTTTTTTTAGTTCTTCATTCCTAAAGATTACATCTATTAGGCTCTCTCCTCCCACTCTGCATCTATTATTTCTATACACGGCTATAAAAATACAGTTACTATTTTAACTGCCTTGTAAATACAAATGTTGCCAATTAGCCCATGTTTTGCATGATGCCTGGAAAATATGGAGTCCAAGTATTCATCCAAATCCACATATGGCCAGTTCCTTAGTTGGTGTCAGTGCTTGCAGCTCTGCTAATTTTTTTGGAGCTGGGCCACTTTATGCCTGCTAAGGATATGGCCCAGTAGAATCCCCCTGAAAGGCTCTCTGGCTTTTCCAAGATACAGATCTGGACCATTGTTATTACAAATGCCTTAAGAGTTCTGGAGTGTGTTCGATGGTGGGGCTGCTCCTCTGGTAAACCATCATATGTTGGAAATCTTTTCCTACCACTTCAAACTCCTTGAAGGAGGAGTTGCAAAGCCTGTTCTTTCCATTCCTGTTTGTATTGGGACCAATAATGCTAATTTTCAAGGTTAATTTAACATATGCCTGAAAGTTGCCCAATTGCCCCAGTCAAAAATTACAATTGGCATTTCCAGTTTCTGGCATGGCTGAGTTTAGAGTGGGTTCTCTATACAGAACAAAATATAAAGCATCATCGCTGGTGAGGCCTGGAATACAAGTTGCTGCCAGGCATGTGCCCAAATCTTTGATGTTCAATCACAGCGTAGGTCAGGGAAATGTGAAAGGAGCAAATTCTGCTATGTGTTTACTAGGAAATGAGAAATTGCTCTCAAGTGTGTTACATCACTGGGCTGAATAAAGATGGGAGTTGAACAGAAGATTAAACCCGTGGAAGGTAAGATTTAAATACATCCAACATCAGAACACCTGGTCCATTCAGATGCTGTGTGCCTTTCATTAAAAAGAATACTCTCAAGACAGCATAATCTACATAGAACTTCTTATTAGACCATGAAGTGGAAGTATTTCTGCCTGACTTCAAATGTAGGATGAATAAATGGAGTTGAAAACTATCTGAATGCACTAAAGGGCATTTTAAAACCAAGAGAGGGGAAGAAAATGAAACGTAAACCAACAAATAGAAGGACAAATGGTAATAATGCCAATGAAGCATGAACAGCCATACAGTGACAGGTATTCCCTTACCGGAAAAAAACATTTAAAATAAGAATGCAGGTGATCTGTCTCCAGACATTGCTCCACACAAGTTACTATTAGCACAGGGGGGAGGGGGAGCACCACTCCGTTGAAGCAGATCTCTAAGTTAAGGGAGCCCTCTTAAGCAAGTCCCCCTTCAAAGGATCAGCTCTTGGCTGCAGATGTAAGAAGCTGGTTGTGGAACAGCCCCAAGGGGTCACTTGGCTTTGATGCAGAGTGGCGAAAGAAATGTAGATGAGTTGACACAAAGCTGTTGCATCTAAAGACTTAATAATTAGCCTGTGACTCAGTTGATGCTGTGAAATAAATAAACCCTGCTTAGTATCATCTCTTTTTTTTTTTTTTTTTTCCCTGCTTCTGCCTGTAATTTCTGGCAATGTCTTCGTGTGCAAAGAGCTGTACAGTCTCTTTCCTTGCCAGCTTTGACGCTGTTGTATTGTCCTGTAGCCACTAAAGGTGAGGTGGTTTAAGAGTCCTGGATGTTGTGGTGAATCTTGTGCTCTCTCAAGAAGTACCTCCCCAACCTTTGAATATGTGAAGTATTTAGAAAGCACAAAAATTGGACTGCACCCCACGTATCATTTATTAAAACCATTTTTATTGACAATACAGTTTGGTCTCGGGGACAATACTGTTGTAATGAGAGGTAATGGCAGCTTTGAGAGGAAGAAAATAAACGAAGGTAAAAAAAGTAGACAAGCACCCCTTTCCCAAGACTGTGAGGCTGCTTCATACCTCTCTTGGATGGCGTACAGGGCATAGAAAACTACCACCACAGGCAGCTGCATTTTCTATTTCTACCTAGAGTGGCAGAGCCTGGGCAGTTGCAGTTAAAAGCTTTGGGGTTGGAAGTATGGTGTAAGTCTACGCTGTAAATTTATGACCGAGGTAGGGCAGACGCTGCTATTATTCCTATTATAAAGGATTCTCTGCAACAGTCTGTGTGGGCATAGGCACAAGAGCTGCAATGCTTGCTCGCTGTTTTACACTTGGAAGGGTGTCACATCAGGAGCCACGGGAAGTAGGTCTTGGCTCAGATGGAAAGGGGGTGGGAGACAATTCAGTGTTTAAAGCTCCAAAGAAGAGTAATATCTATTAAATCACTGATGCTCATTTTTACTGCTGTGGAGCTGGGGAAGGTTTTGAAGAATGGACCCCCGTACTGTATTGCAAATACACATGTGTTCTGTGATTAAGGCGCTCTGTTTCTCTGCATATGCATATCTATTATCATTTATGTGCCACCAGGAATGTTCATGGCACTTCAGAGACATAAAACAAGCTGCTACCTGCCATGAATTGCTTCCAATCTAAGCGTTTTGTAAGGCTCTTTATGCAACTGATTTGGAAATGCAGCATTTTAGTGCCACTTCTTAATGACAGAGGTGCTGATGCAATAGAAATCATTTGTTTTCCCACTGAAATTGTGAGGGCCACCACAGGCTGGTAGTGAGCAGGTTTCAGGATGAAGTATTTCACTGGAGTCTTCATAGTAGGAAAGCACTCTCTTTTTCTGCCTTTTTTTTTTTTCTTCCCCTATTTCATGTGATGATTTATTTATAGCACCAAAGACCTTGAAAGCTGAAAACAGCGATACATTGCACAACAAGAATCTATCAAACATGCCCAGTGTAAAGATGGCTGGAGCACAGAATTTATAATGCATTTTTGTCTCTGCTGGACTGAGTCACCAAGATGACCCTGTCTGTGTAGGTCCAATCGTATCACACTTTGGCTGAAATACGAACAAGAGATCAACCATTTGCAGATTAAGTGGTGAATGAAAACACCTACGCGGAGCGTGTGTCAGAATGGCTCTATCAGAGACTTAAAGTCGTGAGATTCCCAGGAGGACTAGTGCTACACATGCAATATAAATTATACAAGGCGCCAGCCAGCCAGCTTGGAGGCACTTCAAACAGCTGTAGCTGCAAACCCCATTTTTACTTCCTTAAAGTTCTGGCTGGCAGTCCGAGAGGGACTGCGAAGTGGCAGATTCAGCCTCTGGTCCAGCTGGAAGTGCTCACAGACCTGGGGGAAAGCAGCAACAGTGTGAGGAAGCGCAGGGCTCTGGGCACCGGCCTGCACCATCTCCGCCGCTGAGAGAAGGCAGGATAAACGGTCCCTCTAGCACACTGTTGCCGGAGAGTGGGGGGAGCTCGCTGATGCTCTTTTTTTCCAGGAGCATTCTGGGGGATGTTTCAGAAGCAGTGTAATAGAGGAAGCTCAAGGAGATTTTACAGCCCCAGCACTGGAAGAAAAGGAATTTCCACTGCATTTAGCAAAGTGCTGGCAATTCCTATTTTGAGACAAGCGAAACAAATAGGGGAGCCAAGCAGATCTGCAGCCAGAGCATCTGATTAAACAGCGTGTGCTTGCCGCTCCTTTCCCTGGCTTTACATCAGACTCATGCCAGTGACGTCAGTGCGTTTACCCCTTGTTTACAGCAGCCCTAGAGAGAGAAAAAGCAAGCAAGCTGGTTTCAGTAAATCAGCGCAGCCTCATTAGATCTCATCAACTTGCTCTAGCATGTCCAGTGAGTATTTGGCTTAGAAAGAAGGTAGCAGCCACAATACACAGGGCAGGATTTGGCAGTGAGGATTTTCAGGAGATAACAAGTCAAAGCTCTGGTCCCACAGAATAAGCCTGTCATGAACACTGGCCTGTTTTTACTGTCAGTTACTGATTAATGCTGTGATTGTTGTGAGATTTGTTGTGCCTCCCTGAGCATTTGTCCACTTGCAGACTATTGCAATGGGAACTGGGCGACAGAGGGAAAGTATTTTCTTGTGTCTACTGCTGAGAAGCTTTTAAATTAACTTGTTGTTATTGTTGTTAGCGAAAGAAAACCCAGAAACTTGCATCAACTTTCTGGTTCTTTCAGTGAAAACAAAAAAGCATCCCTACAGTCCAAAGAGGTTGATTTATCCTTGAGGGGAAAAATGAGTAATTCAAAAGAGGCAAAACCATGTCAAAGCAGAAGTCATCTTCTTTTAATGACATGTTCAACCTGGCTTCTTCAAGGGTCAATGTTTCTGCAAGCAAACTGTCCTTCTGTGTGTCAATGCCTGCCTGTCCCTTCTTTCCAAGGCATGGAAGGGAAAGCAGTTCTGTGAGGGCTGGTGTTACTGGACCCTAAAGAAATCACACCGGAGGCAGGCATGAGTGGTCCTCTTTTAGCTGCTAATGAAGAAATCCTGAGTCGGAAAGATGGAAGAAAAGGAAAAACAGCTTTATGGGCTATCCGACCTAGTTGTGGTGGCTGATTATACATAATTTCTCCAAATCTTCTGTAGCCCTCAGCTTCAGGGAGACATTTAAACCTAGACTGCCCATGCTGCTACTGCTGTGGCTGCTCTAGGAGGCACTTGCCGCACGGCTGGCCTGGGCCCGGCAGGGCAGCAGGTCTTGGAGCGGCGCAGGGCTGTGCCTGGGGTTACAGGGGGGCTATGGGGATGGAGCAGTGATGAAGGCAGAGATCCAGCTGCTCTTTGGGAGAAACTGGAAGAGTTAGAGAGGAGCCATGACAGCACTGAGAGGAGTCTCTGGGGTAACAGAGGAGAATACAGCGTTGGAGAGTGCATTTAGGGGCAGTGTTTCTTCACAGTGGGAAAGAGGGAGGAAAAGGGTTGGCTCTCATGATGCCAGTCCTGCCCATCATGGAAAGCAGCAGCTGGTAAATGATGCAATGGTGAGGTTCTGTCTCTCTTTTCTTAGAGAGTCTGAGCTTGTCATCCAGATTTAGACCAAAGGAAAGCCCCTGGTGGGATGCATGGTGTGGCTCTGTCTCACAGGTTCCATGAGTCAGGCTTGTCCTAGGAATAGAAACTAGCACAGGGCTTGCTCAGATCCCCCGGTTGTCCGACATGTGTCTCAGAAACACCAAGGTATTTTTCACCAGTGGTTGAGTGCTGCAGTTCCCAGAGAGTCACAGTTCAAAGCCTGGCAGACCCAAATCCTGCCAAGGCCCAGGAGAGAGGCTTCCTTGGAAGGGCTGTCTCCCAGAGGTTTCAGTGACACATCTCTTTCCTTTTGGTTGTGGTGTGTACAGCAGGGATGCTGCTACTACATTTGGGTGGTGCCTGATGCCATGGTGATGGGCAGCATGTGAGCCCGGCTGCATTCAGCCAACAAGCCTAAAGCCCCGAGAAGGGCCAGCTCTTTGGTCCCTTTCCCTGTCTGCTGATATCCTCTGGTTGAGACACGTCTTTGCTGTGTCCGGGTTGAGGTTAGAGGCGCTCAGCAAGCGGGAGGGAGGACAGTATCTCTTGGGATTTGGTCCAGCACGCTCTCCTCCTTTACCACCCCTCCAAGCAGCCAGCTTGGCAGCACAATGGCTGGCTGCAGAAGCGAGTTTTAACGGGGCCAAATGAGAGCTAATTGTGTCTCCGCTACAAAGCACAGGAGGCTCCAGTGGAAAGGTCAGGCACGCCGGGTACATAGGAGCTATTTTCAGTCAGATACGGAGATTCCAGCACATCCCTCACTGCATTCTTGTTTCTATAGCAATACTGGGGCCAGGCTGCACTGGCCTGCACAGGGACTCTGGGGGAATATAGCCCGATGCAAATAAGAGTATTGCTGCTCGAGACTACGTGTCCTGGGGTGCAGGAAGGTCTTGGGAAAACACTGCACGCTCCATGCTAAGTGCTTGATGCAGAGAGCTGTGCTGAGTGAAGAAAAATTGTTCATTCACTTACCAGAGGCATTGTAGAAAAAAATCCTAGAGTGTGACTAGGAGAAGGCAGGAAGGGAAACCAAAAGGTGTCCCAGAATGGAAATAAAAATGTTAACTAGAAAGAATACTACACCTTCTAATGTGTTTTTTTAAGATATTGATGAACTTGATGCTCAGGATTTCTTTCTCTGAGTAATTTTATACAAGGGTCCAAATGACCCACGGAACAGCAGCTACAGTATCCCCAAGAAACAACTTTATCTCCTGCCTTCTCCCTTTTTCTGTTTTCTGGCATGACTCAGCAACTGCCTAATATGTTAGCATCCAAGCATCCCTTGGGAAACTTGAAAAGGAATCGGGAAAGCTGACATTTCCTTAGATCTGTACAGACTAAAAATGCTGCATGTTACTGCAGAACATTCAAACTGTGCTGGGTGCTGTGCATCTCCACAACAAGAGACACTCCCTGCTCCTAAAAGAACATAACATGCCATCAGGGAAATCGAGCAAGACTAGATGGAAAGAACTGCTGCTATTTCTAATTTTTCAGCTGAGGAGCTCAGACGTACAGGGATTAAAGCATGCTGCAGAAATGCCACGTAACCCCTGAGAGCACAGACACCCCCCCCATCCCCCCAAAAAGAGGGGAATAAGGTCCCCAGTTTCATGGGTGTCCCACAGCCTCCAGCCCTTGACCTTCTTGCAAGCTGCGGTCCCTGTTCGCTGTACGTTTTGTTAGGATGGTAGCACTCCCTTCCTAAAGCAAATAGTCTGAGTTCTCGGTTGCAGTTAGTGCTTCCCTGGCATTAGCTGCTCCAGGTAGCAATTCAATGAAATCCTCAGGGTTTACTTGAAAGTTGGATGGAGAATTAATTTATGCATTTTTTAAAAAGAATTATTGTGTTTTCCCTGGTCCTGACAGTTATTTCCTGTTTGGTATGGGAATTGGCATTGTTTTCCCAATCTGACAATACTTTAGTCTCTCTTCTCACATGGTTTTCTTATCACCTTTCTCCGTTTCCTCCTCTCCCTGCTGTCCTGAACTCTCGCATAATGTTTTGTCACTTCTCAGCAGTTCAACGTTCAGATCCAAACATATCCACACCTGGATTTCTAAGGACCTTAGAAATCGAAATTTATCTCAAGGTGTGACTTAGGTGGACATTCACCACAAGACCGGTCACTCCAGTTTCCAACCAGTGTCCTCCTAGCCTTGTGACTCACAGAGGAAGTCCTCAGGAAATCCCGAGTAGTGACATCGGTTCTGCTTTACGCTAACGCTGCCAGTCTCAAACCAGCCCTACCCAGGGTTTACAGCTCCTGCTGCCTCAGTCGCTGAAGCTGGTCCCAGGGGTCAGAAAGGCATGAAAACAGTGGCCTTCATTGCTGATGCTGGTTAATTATGTGCCCCCTGTTATATCCCTGAGGCTTGAACTAAATATTTTTCCATGCCTAGCAAAGCTAAACATAGCATTATGCTCCATTCCCAGCTGATTCCCATTTTCATTTCCCCTTCAGCACTGCTTTTCTGTTTCATTTGCTTGTAAACACCAAGCACTTTAGATGATTGTATAGGGGAAGTTTGCTGATGTGGGAAGAACCTTCCTTCCTTCTGGCTTCGTTTCCCAGGAGATCACAAGCAGTGCTCCAAGGCAAGCACTGGACAAGAAGATTAATATGTGCAGCAGAGGAAGATGCTGGCGATATCTAGTGTGCATGACGTGGAAGAAAGGTCTATTGAATAGCTCCCTTGCCTACTCTTGCCTTGCACCAAATGCTACCCATCATATGTCTAGTAATACAGACAAGTTCCACGTACGTGGGAATAAGAAGCGTTCATGGCACAGCTTTTTTTTCTAATCCCTCATAAAATCCTCCATGCATGACATTGGAGAGCCTTTCTTGTTCCTTGGGGTGTAGATGCCAGCAGTCCTCCTTATGTCTTCTCAGGAATGTCTATTTTCTTTGCTTGGTATGATGTGCGGTCAAAGCAATGGACTTACCAGCTTTTTGAACAACTAGCTGTAAAACCATTAAGAATCCAAGGAGTTTAGCCCAGCTGGTCTTACAACATGGCTGAGACAAAAGATACCTTGTTTTTCCATCAGAAAGCACATGGAGACCTCCACGAATCCAAACCCTTCTTTGGTAAGAATCACCCCACCCTAACAAATCTGCGCTTGAACTGCTTAACAAGATTCCCCCTCCAGCCAACAGAAACCTGCATTGAGGCCTATTGTAGATGCTCTCAGAGTAGATGACATGCATCTTAGAAACACCTGCTTCTCTCAACCGAAAATGAAGGGTCCAGAGAAGTAGCTCAGGTGGAAACATTCATACCACAAACATCTATACAAGAGCTATGTCCCATCCCATTGGGACTATCCTGGCTTTACAGCCCTTTGTCTGAAAACAATCTAAGTGATTTCAGCTTCTTTACAACCGGTAGTGATTTTGCTGCCTTTTGCAGGTATTGCTCGAACACTGCCAACCTCTTTCCAGGAACTGTCGTTCAATTTTAGTTTCGTAAAACAAGAGAAGACGTGCGTGAAGAGAACTCTTGAGAAACATCTTTCTGTCTAGCACTGTGCTAAATATAAACATTCTTAAACAGAATGATAAAGAATAAAGTAAGAGCTCAAGGGTGGCCTGATGGAGTGTCTCTCCGCTTCTGGGGTGCACCAAACAGGGAAGGAAGCACCAAGCTCTTCAGGACCTACTTTTTGCAGAAGCGCACTAGAGAACAAACTGCAATGCTGTGGAGATATACCCTTGCACACACACTTTAACACAACACAGGCTTTTGAACTTCGTTTCTGCCTCAGTTATTGCTCTTCTTTTCAGGCCAGGTTTGACATCTATCCACTTCCCATGTGCAGCCAGCTAGGAGCATCATCTGCCAGAACGCTGATCCACTGGGCTGCAGATCCATTTCCTCACTGAGAACGGCCCTGACGCATGTCTGTCCAGATGCTTCCCTGCTGTGGATCTTGGGGTTTTAATGCTTCTTTAGGTCTCTTGTTGTTATTGTCACCATTTCTAAATCATACCTTTCTTCACCGATTTCAGAACATAGCTCAGTCATAGCTCTTGCATCCTGGCCTGAATTCCCATTAATCCTTTCTCCATGTCATTTACCCTCAATCCAGGACCTCAAATTCCCTCATAATGCATTGCCAAAGTTAATAGAAACAGACCAAGCTTTTTCCCTTTCTCCTAAAAAGCTAAGTGACATGGGGTTTCTGCTTGCTTTTTTTCCTAATGCATATACAAAGTGCAGTCATCATTAGAGGGTAATTCAATTAGATAAGATCAGCTATCAGAGCTAATAAACCAATATAAAAATGAGCTTGCGCCAGGCATCAGCCAAGCCAGATGAGAAGGTATCTTCTACCCTGTTAATTAGTTTAAGCAAATGTGCATCTGTGCATCCCTGGTGTGAAATCAATTCTGGGCAGCCCTTTTCTGAGCCAGGTGTCCCCCTGCCAAACCCCATGGGGCTCACCCTGAGCTGTCCAGCCACTCGCCAGATGTAGCTTCGTCTGCCCCCTTGTCCAGCCTGTCATTTAGCCTCGCCTGGTCTGCTCTTGCACCCCACACGGCTGCCTTTGTTCTCCTTGAAAACAGATTTTATTTATGGCGGGTGCTAAAGCAATATAGAATCCCTGCAGGGGCTCATCTCCAGCTCAAAGAGAGGAGTTATATGGAAAGGGAGAAATTTCCATCTGCCAGTAGCGGATGCAGTCAGAAAAGGCAAAAACGAGCACTACCTTTTAAAACATTTGCAAACCATGCCTTCTGGGGTTTGGTTTTGCAAAATAAAACCCGGGACTGGGTCAGTTTCAAGGCACTAAATGCAGCTCAGAAGTGAAAGGACGTTAAAGAAGCGTTTATGCTTTTGACCTGCATTTACACTTTAACATTTCTGTCTCACTCCACATAAATTCATCTGACTGGCTTCAGTAGCAGTGTCTGAAATAGGAAGCAGGAAACCTTCCAGAAATATGAAATACCCTGCCTGACAAAAACCAGAGTAGAAAACATAGTTGCCTTGCTGTGGTTGACTTTCCCCAGAATAAGGTACAAGCGGGTAACTTGTGCCACTGTTATTAATATTGTTGATACAAATGCACCTCCAGGATTCCAGACAAAGATGAAAGCACCTTCTGCGAGAATGTGGCAGGTGAGGGACATGGATAAGGTGAAGGGGGCTGTGGGACGTACTGCTCACCAGCAGTGACTACCCTAACTTGCCCCAGAGACCTGCGTGTGCCTGAGAGAGGCCCTCTTCCTTTGGCAGATTTACATACGTATATCTCCTATTGCTCCCGGTGTTCCCATGTGTTCTGGTTTCTCTTTCAATGCCCTGTTGACACTATGAAGAACTGAATATCCTTCTCTAAAAACTGTTATGGACGGTTAACCCGTGACAAACTCCTTTAAAGAGGTATTGTTTATCATGCACTAGTATGGCCACGTTTTGAGTGCTGTGTCCAATTCTGGACTCCCCAGTACAAAAACTTAAATCTCTTACTGGAGTGAGTTCGGCAAAGGGCCACAAAAATGGGGAAGGGGCTAGAGCATCTTTTGTATGAGAAGCTGAGAAGGGAGTCTCCATCCATGGTATTCAAATCCCAGCTAGACACAGAGGATTTTTCAGTATGATGAGGGGAGAAAAAATACAGTTCCCCCTGGAAAAAGAGCTTGCCTTGGCTAGTAGGGTATTTGGGCACTTGCTTCTGATCATGCACCAGTGTTTAGCTTGGAATAAAATTACTATGTTCTAGGATGGATGGTCCATGCAGGGGCATGTCTGGTGCCGTGCTGACGTTTTCTCCAAACTGTTTCCTCTTGCCACTAACACTCGTCTTCACTTGCTTTACCTGAACACTTAGCGTCTCTTCCCTCCCCTTGGCTTTATTAAAGCCACTGTTTCTGTGTTAGGAGCAAATACTAGGATTGAACTAGACCTGAGCTGCTTCTCATCCTCAGGTCTCTGACAAGACCATTTTCATTACCTATGCTTTCCGTGTGGGAAACCTCCTGGTTTTAAGATTCTCACTGTTTGCATATTTATCTCTCTCCCCAACCCGTGGACCTGCCTGTTTGCAGAAACGAGCGACTGTGAGTCACAAGGTGTTTTTAGTTGCATTTTACCTGGTGTTGCCCAAGTCCATCCTCCTTCCAGTGGCTCCCTCCAGTGGCTGGCTCCAGAAGCTGTTTTCCTGCAAACCCCTCATCTTTGGGAACCTCAATTTATAGCTGGTTGATAAACTTCACAATAGAAAACATACTTTTGGTTTCCTTTGTGTACCCAGGTCACAGGACGGAGGGGGAAGCAGCTTAATGTTCACTCTGCAGAGCAGAATAGGCTGAGCGAAGTGGTACTGGGAGCTGACACATGAAATTTGCGCACAAGTGAAACAAGAAGGCAGGAGTGATAAGATCCAGGAACAGATCTGCTCCTTTACATCTCCACATCACCAATAAGAGCTGCTGGGAGAGAGGGACTGACTTGGATGTGTGAACAACAGGCAAAAAAATGGAAGAGAAGTTGGTAGCAGCTAGGAAATGAACCCCCCACAGGCCTATATTATAACCAGGCACATTGCTGTTCCTAAAGGGCTTCATCAGCAAGGAAAGGAGAAAAATCTCAGCCCTGGGGGGTCTTTATCAGCAAGGTGGTCGGAAGAGCAGGTGAGCCCAAATCCTAGGTGGTCTGCATTTCTGCCTAAGCCCAAGGGACACAGACTCCAAACACCTCTTCCTCCCATTAGCAAAGGTTTGGGCCATACGTAGGAGAGTGCTTACAGTTCTCATGTTGCTCAGTACCAGTGCAGATCCCAGACCGTTCCCCTCCTTCTGCTTAAAAACTGATTGTGTCCTAGGCACCTACTCAATCTGGGAACCTTGCATTTCTGAGGTGCGGCTGTCTTTGCCAGGAAACAAAATCGCCGAGGACCTGAGCTCAGAGAAGCAACAGTAAGTTGAGTTGTTTAATGAAGCCTCTGGAGGCTGCAATAGGAAGGTGAAAGCGTGGCAAGGCAAGAGAATTTCTCACAAAAAGGGCCAGTGCCTCCAGACTCAGACGGAAATATTCCTGAGCACCCTGTCTCCTAGAGGGTCAGAGCAACAGCCGTAAGAGGTGAACGTAGCATCAACCCACCTGGCTTTCTTTTTTAGCCTGGACTAAACCACCTTAGAACAGGTGAAAGCAGAATCCAAAGGAAATACAACACCCCTAGTTACGCTCTGTGAAACTTCCACCCTTTCACAGAGGGCGGTTTGATGCAATGCAGATGACTCCTCAGCTGGAAAACAAGGGCTGTTGCTGTAACACTTCAACTGAACGAAGAATGCCCTTATCAACTTGGCTGTTCTTCAGTCACAGGCAAGGGAAATTGGCAACGTTGATTCATTTAGCTCAGGCACATTCAGGTCAAAATCAATCATGTCAAAAATACATCAATTGCATTCAGTAAGTTTTTAGAAAAAGAAAGAGACATATAGACTACAAGAATAAATCACAGCAGAATGGGGCTTGGTTTGAAACAAACCTATCATTTGCTTTGAAAGGATAAATATGTTGTTCACTTTGAACATTTCCCCAATATTTAACAGACGACTTGGCAAAGAAACCAGGCTTGGCTTTGAAATGGCCACATCTCAAGGTCAGAGAAATGGGATTGAGAAATCGAGAGGGGCAGCAGGAGGCCAGGAGCAGAGCTCCCACTTTTCCAGACTTATAGCCCCTTCCTAATGCTTCTCCTCGAGGCTGGAATGGCACCTTCTCTGTGGGCAAGGCTTGAAACTGGAGAGAAGAGGTTTGTTTCCTCTTACACTGGGTGAAAGGATTGCTTTTATAAAGATAGTAGTCTCCTTTGAATAATACCAGCCTGGTCCTGCAAAGACCCAAACCACCTGTTCCAGTGATGACTCCCCCAGTGTCAATGAGTTTGTCTCACCACAAAGATCAGTTTTCCAGCCAAAATAACTGTGGTGTGATTCACCCCTGCATGTCTCCACTACACAGCAGTCCTGTACACTATCAGAAATTGAACCAAAGCGTAACCGGCTGAGAGTACATTCTTTTCCTTACAAAAGCAACGGATGCAAAGTGATGGCCACAAAACACTGCAGCAGACATGAAACAGTAAGTTATTGTAGCCACTCATATTTTGTCAGAGCAGTGTAAATCATCCCAGCTCTGCTGATGTTGCTAGTTCACCTAATCTACATCAGCTGAAAATCCATGCCATTTGCATTAGATAAACACAACATTATGGAATCCTGAGAGGAAAAAAAAAAGCAACTGAGGGTTTCAATAAGAAAGATTACTGTGAGGCAAAAGTGTTTAAATTAAAAATAAAGGGTGAGATGGGGATTGTAGGAATAGCAGCTGAGGAACCAAGCCCACCATGTAATAAGAGGTAAGCTGAGGACTGAGACTAGGTCCTCCCAAGACCAGCTCCTGAATTTGCAGTCATTAGTGGTTGTTGTGTATTCAAGGATATGGTTAGGATGGAGAGCAAGGCAAAGATTAGAGAGAACTGGAGCGGCAAAACCAGTTTTCTTGTTGAGGCCAGGGAAACTTCTAAGGTTTCATTATGAGTTTTCAGTCAGCTACTGGTTCCTGTCCTACTGGCTTCCATGGAATATTTCTGAGATAAGCGACTAGCACCATGTGATGCTGCAGCCTTTATTTTTAGGATATTAAAATCTCTTTGCCACAAGCTCAAGTGTAAATCCCAGGGCGCTCTGTTATCCAAAGCAGAGGGTCCAAACCAGCTTTCTTCCTAGGTCTGTACCAAAAATTGTCTTTGCATTTTCTCGAAGGCTGGGGCTCTGAGCACCACTCACAGGTTTAGGCTTTGTAAACGGGTTGAAGCCATAGCCCAAGGCTGGCGAATGACACTGAATGAAACACACCGTATCAGTTGTGGAAGAGCATTGCTGGAGAAACACGCTCTTCTCTCACTCACAGAATATTTCCTAGTCCTGTAGATTCATCTCACAAACATTTTAGTGGCAAATACTCTCATTGCCATTTATTTGGTTCTGTATTGCTTAGAGACTTGGATGGGTCCAGCCTTCATTCGGAGAGCTGTCAAAGTACAAATTACCTGCAGTTCAAGCGCACCCATCCCTTTCTTACCTGGCACTGGCAAGAGCACAGGCCGTGTCCTTTCTCTTACATGGGGACCGCTAGTGAAATGACACAGTAATTTGAATGTGATCTTTACCTCGGGTCTTCTCCTGTGCCACATCTTCTATCAGCAATTGATACACAGGTTTTATTTTATCCAGAGTATCTGAAAGAAGGGTGCCTCTAAGCAAAGAGCAAACACTTCATCCAAGAGTTAAATTTCCAGAGCAGCAACTCACTGGGGAACCATGCTCTGTTACAGGCATGTGAGCCTAATTGTCAGGTAGAGATTTCCACATGGATTCAATCAACAGGCTCTGGGAAGAAATATTTCCCACCTCAGCATTCCTGTAAGCTTAGGAAGAGTCAGGGAGCTCCAGTGAGAATGCCTCTAATGTTCTTAATTTCACAGATGGCCGAGTGAGTATCGCACTAGGAGAGACTGCTTCTGTGACCCAAGTGCTCTGTTAGGACTTGCTCTTCTCTTTCCATCTAGTTCAATTGCAGGAAAAACTTAGGAATAAACACCACATGCAATTGCAAGAGAAAGATAACTTTGCGCTCTGCTCACACTCCAGTTCTCATCTCTTCAGTTTAACGGATATTTATTTTGCCCAACTGCTGCCAAGTTTCTGTTTTTAACCCATTTTTCAATTCAAAAATGAAAAATGAATCATGAAGGCTGAGTTAGTCTGGACTTCAGGTTGCTGATTTCAGGAGCAGTCCAGAATCAAAGTGCTTGCAAGAACTACCTCCACACATTTCACATCTTTCATGTAAGTAGCCTGAATCCAACCTGCCAGAGATCTCGCTGGTCCCTGAGGCAGGTGATGTCTTTTTGGAACGGTACGGTTGTGGAGCTGATGCCATCCTGAGGGCAGCCATGAAGCTATACAGTGCTTACATCTGAAGACAGCCCTTGCAAGGAGTTGTAGCATTGGTGGGAAGTGTCCCAGTTTCTGATTTGCAGTAAAGAATCGGTCCATTGCTTTGTTTTGCAGTAGTTGCTCATGAATCAGATGATGTTTCTGGCAATAAGCGAGCTGGCACAGACAATCCCTCTCAGGATAAAGAGGAGTTTTGTTGTATGTGAGTGGCTCCTGGGATTCACTGGGCTATCAAGTCATACTAGCAGAAGTAAATGGCCAATTGATTCAAAATGTATTCTTTCCAAAGCCCTTCTGTGAGGCTGAGCTCAGGAAAGGGAAGATCAGGTGCCCATTGCAGATGCTCAGTGGTTTAAAAACACTTAGGTGTGGAGGATGTACAGAGTACCACCACGATCCCCCACTTGGGATATCCTTGAAGCCGTATTCAGATAACCTAAATTCTACCTTGTCCTCTGTGTTTACTGTATAAGGAGTGTTACCCTCTGACTTTTGAACAGGAAATTGGAAGTATTGAGCAGGGGGCTATTTAAACAGGGCTTTAAAGCTCACGCATGCCATTAAAAATTCTCCTTCCCAGTATAACATTCACAACTGAAAAAGCTAAAGGGAAGAGGGCATTTTACAAGATTCCAGCTAGTTTTGAAAACAGTAGAAAAATCAGCTACTACCCTAGACACCCAGATGCCTGTGCACATTCTTCTTTTAGACTAAATGAGAGTTCAGTGGTCTATTTGCAATACAGCTGTCCTGTATGTGTGGGAAACATCACCCACTGATTCAGAATTATACCGTTGTATAATGAGAGTTGTTCCAGACCCAGATAAGCTCCAAAGAAGTTAAACTGAAAATATCCTTGGCTATTGCAACTGTCAGACCGTGAGCTTTGAACCGCAGGGCTCACCGCTTCATGCAACCTTTGTCCAGCGCTGACTGATTGCTTCACTTCATCCACAGAGTTGTCATTTGTGACAAAGTGACCAATAGAAGTCAGGAACTTAGCAGCACAGACAGCAAGGCATAGGTGCAAATATTAGGATGTCATTTCCAGGTGGAGCAAAAACTGAAACTGATGAACGAGAAGATGTTATGACTGGGGATGTTCAGCCCTGAGAGGAGTTCCCACTGGGTATTAAAAAGATGTGTGTTGGTTGCTTTGGGCCGTGAAAGAGAGATCAAGAAGATTGTCTAAAAATGGTACACCATTTATCAAAGAGACAAAAGCATAGGTTGCCTTTTCAGAGTTCTCCACTAGGCCCAGGGAATACGAACTGAATTAATATGCTGAACATATAGCAGCGAAGGCATCAACTGCAAACTTAGCGCAAAAAACCAGCAGCAATTGTGGAAAGCTAAGCCATCCTTACACCTCTTCTGGCTGTAGGTTTCCCTCTCCATCTGTGAGCAGGAAGGATTTGGATTGCATGTCCTGGTGATAATCCAGAAAGACAGCCATGTGGATTTTAGCAGGAAGCAAAAAGATAAGGAAAATAGCAATATTCTTAAGAAAGCTAAAAGCAGTGGGTTTTGGCAAGCGGGAAGGGGTGGCAGAAGGAAGAAGGCCAGGTTTTCATGACTCTTATAGCTGCTGGTGCTTCTCTTCCCTATCAGCTGAGCACTGACAGCAACTGTGGAAGGCAGTAAACACTGAACAAAAACAAAGTTCCTACACCACCTCTCTTTATTCATTAAACTTTCACACTTGAAAATATGCAATGGAATTGACCTGAACATAGTTCAGATTGTTCTCATGAACAATCAACATCAGCCTTTAATTTTCAGAAAGGACACACATCCAAATACTGTACACTGAAGTGATGCACATAGGCAAGAATCTTCAGCACTGTCACCCCTGGGGGCAAGTTCAGTGTGACCCTACCCTCAAATGCCATCTCCTTGTTTCCATCGCTGCAAATTTCCCCTATCGCTTTTTCCAGCTCCCCGGCTGTGTCTGTCCTAGCCACATCCTCTTGTGACAGAGACATCAGATGTCTGTACCTGAACAAGTGGTCTTGCTGCAGAATATTGTTCATGGTCAGTCCCTCAAACATTCCTCAGCCCTGCATTCCAGCAGAAGAGCAGCTGAGGCTCCTTCCCTCCCCAAATACCAGTCAGCATTAACGTATCACCGACATAACCAGCTGCTGCCTGACCGGCATGAGATGTCGTGTCGTGTCACGTCACTCGCATTGACAAACCTGTTTAGTGGCACTTTGGAATATTTTCAAGGCTCACCAGACTCCAGCTAATCTCCTGCTGCCTGCCTGGATCCCACTACACTTGTGGTGGACTTGACAACGGCCAGTCTGTGAGTGCAATTAAGCGTAGCATCACCATTTAAATAAGGCCATATGTTTCCCTGACCAGGAACATCGACAGTCATCTACAGCATTGTACATCCCAAGAACCTAATCCTTCACCTAGAGAATCTTCTTAAATATTCTGCAGCGGCTAAAACCATCTGTATTGTCTACTACTATAGTTCAATAAATGCAGCTGATTAATTTAATACATTTAATGATGTTTAATAATGCATTTCATTATCTCAGGCTAGTCATATCTTCTGATTAATAAAAATATTTTAGAAAGTATATGGCCTTCTGGAATAGCTGAGAAAGTGTCCTTGGCTTTCCTAACATCTTGGATTAGAGATGGGGGAACTGGGAGGAGTGAGAGCTGCAATGCCAGTGTGGCAGTTTTGTGACTGGTACAGTTTACATCGCACTGGGGAGGATAACAGATTTGAAGGTGTCTGATTATTTCCAATAGTGGCCTTAACCAACTTCCACCTACCATGCAGAGTGTCATTCACATTTGTCAAGGATGGGAATTAACCAGTTTGATGCTTTTTATTACACAAAACATTCATGGAGGATTTGTTTCCCAGTAATAGTGCAGTCAGACAAGATTATCTAGGTTATTTACTCTGAACAAATCTTGACTCATGTTGCTCCGTGACAGATACAGAAAGCTCTGGTTAATCTAGAACAATAATTGGGGGAAAAACCCCACTATACTAGTAAGTCATTCTGTGAAGGACAAGAGAGATGTCACCAGAGCCTAGCACCAAAGTTTGTAGCTTTTTTAAAATCTCAAGGAATAGTAAAAACTGTCACCTGGTGCTGTTTTAACTGCTAAGACCAGCTGGGAGAAAATAAACTGTGGTTTGCAAGGATCAACATAACTCATTCATTTAATGAGAACAGCCTGTGGAGAATGCAGTTTCTGTCCAGTATGCAATTCACTGGGGACAAAGCTTTTTAAGCGATGGGCCTGCTAGCAACATACAGATAGTGCTTGGCACAGACATGGTAAGCTGAGAGTCTAAGACGAAAACTGTATTTCAAGGTAAGGATGCAGAAAGCAATGACCTTATCATCTCATTAATTAGAGAAAAAGAATATGAATGGTCTTCCTGTGCACTGTGACATGTGTAAGAGGGCTTGGAGCGGAGCTCAGTGTGAAGGAAACTGAGGCAGGAGGTGGAAAGCACGTGAACAAGATCCACTCAGGATGTGTGCAACTTGTCCCAAGATTCCAGATATTTCCAAATCATAAGTAACAGGTGGCAGTTGAGGCTCATTTTTGCTTTGATTGTGCGAAGGAAAACATGCCTCCGGCATCAAGTAATAGAATAGAGGCTCTGCAAAGGTCAGAATTGGTGAGTAAATAGAAAGGACAATGTCTTCATTTCACTGCCGTGAATACAACAGGTACTCGTGTACTTCTTCCTCAGTGAGAATTAGATGCAGGCTCCTTCAAGCTCCAAGACTACAAGGCAGCGTTTCCAAGTGTCAAACAGGAGATTTGCATGGGGAAAGCTCGCAGAAGTGGATCAGGAAGGAGGCTCTGCTGGGCAAGGAATGAGTGGAGTGAGGAACAGCGTCTTCCTGAGCGTTTGTGGGACTGTGAATGGTGCGTAAACAGAGCACAGTACAAATCTGTCAAAGCAACCAGGCCACAAAAGAGAAACAACTGCTTAGGATTTCACTGCCAGCAGCAGCTGTTAGAGAATTTAGTATCTTTTTCTGAACTTTCTCTACCGACACAAAGCAGCTAACCCCAAGCCTGCCATTCAGTCAGAATCAAGCTGTCTCCTTGGTATGATGGGACTCTGCTTTCCATGGTTTTCACGCCTTCCAGTGCATGAAGCAACACAAACATTGTGAGACCTAAATTACTGTATTTTTAAGCTGTATTCCGATGAAAAATACATCTGTTGTGGGAGAGGCGACCACTTCAATCAGTAATTTTCGTTGCTGAAGACAGCCCCACGCCATACAAACAGAAGCGTTTATGCAGGCAGTTGTAGTAAACCTCAGCAAGCTCTGTCAAATGAAACAATTCATTTGCCTTAATCATTATATCACTAATCAGATGGAATTGGTGCTGTATGTGGAATAGCTGCCCTGCTAAAGGAATCTCTGGGTTGTCACTTTTAATTGAAGTGGCATCGTTACTGCAGAAATGGAACAATACGGATGAACATAAGAGGTGATTTTAAAAGCATTGTGTCAAGAAAAAAGCCTTGGCTGACTTCAAATATGATCTCCGTTGTGGTATCAAAGCTTCAATTCTGCCCTAAAAACTCCTGTTGCTAACACAACCATACCAAAAATGATAGTTTTTCTTGTGATTTCCTAAAACCATGGAAGAAAAATGTGAAGATCTTGCTTTGGCCATTTAGGGGCACAGGGGAATATTCCCTTTGAACCACAAGAGTTAGCAGGATGTCATCATTCTCGTCATCTTTGCTTGTGGTTAGGCAAATAACAACCCTATTTACTGCTAGACAGGCCTAGCTGGGAGTAAAAGGTGTTTGACCTTAATCAGGTGAATGTTAGAAGACAGCCTGCTACGAGGTGACATACCAAATGACTGACACCATTGCAAGCAAATCAAACAATTACAGCATTTTCTCTTCACCTCAGAAATGAGGCAGTGCGCATTTGGTGTGGGCCCATGGAATACCAGACAGGTTTGTACTGACTGCACGTATCAGCACAGACTCCAGTGAGCCTCTAACCTTGGAAAACTGATCTCATCCACAGCTGCCTACAAACAGGCCCCGAAGTCAGCAGGGGGAAGGATGTTTGCTTTAATACTGGCCTTCAAGTATTTAAGGAATCTTTTTGGCAGCTTTGCCATGTAAAAAAGTTTCAGTGATGCCAACATATTCCCCCCTTGCGTGAACTCTGCTTGGGCTGCAGTGTATCCAGTATCATTTTAGCCTGACCTGATTTGAAAAGGAAAATGTTTTAAATCACAAAATACATAGAGAAAAGCCCTAGCAAGCCTCTCCAGAAGCACAGTGGTGCTTTCATGATGCACATTCGGAGGTGTATTACGTTGCTGGTCCTCAGGGGCTCCCTTCATTTTTAGTTTCCTTTCACGAAAGTCCATGCTGCAGGAAGCGGAGTGGCCTAGCTGTTCGGATGATGCTGTTTGGATGATGCAACTAGCATTGCCACACATCATTCTCTTCTCTAGGGACCAATTTGTTTGGCTCCAGCTTCAAAGCACTGCTTCATTTAGACAGGCAAGGGCATTAATTAGAAGCATGAGCCACCTGGATCTGAATGAAGCAAAGGCAGCTAATAACAAGGCCACTGCAAGGTTAGTGAGCTGCTGGTGAGCTGCAGCTGGGTTACTCTTACACTCTCCCACTAATTCTGAAATGTTAGAAGCTAAAGAAAAAAAAAACCAAACCCAAGATAAATACCTAACTGGCAAAGCTGTGTGTATGCCCTGCCCTTCGTTAACCTTCCTGACAGACGAGTTGGCAATGTTTATATAAAAGGTGAGTCTTAGTCCCATTCTTAGTCCTGGGAAAGAAAAGAGGTGAAGCAGCGGAAGAGTAGCATCAATGGTGAGCAAACATAATGCAGATTCTTTGTGTCTGCTTTGTGGTCCTTAAACCTGCCTCTCTTCTGGAGCCTTTCATCGTATGTTTACAATTCATAAGCATTTATGAAGGTTCCTAAAACCCTTTTGGAGAACACATTTTGCTCCTTGTGCATAGAGGTAACTGTGGTACCCAGAGGTCTGCGAGTTGGCAGAAATATTGTGCCAGAAAGGTGTGCTGGTTTTGATTTCTGGTCTTTTGTTTCAAACACAAGCTCCTTCTTTCTGTATTGCTAGGAGGGCTGTTCTTTGCTGCTATTGATTAGGAAGTATCCAAAATTTTGGGGTGAAGTTCTGCCTCCTGTTTCAGACTGAATCACTTTGATTATATCTTCCGTAAGATCTGTTTCTTGTTATTAGTGTGTGTCTGTAGACTGCAAGTCAGACAGTGGTTCCCTGGGGTACTAGGCACACATGAAAAGAGAACTATCCCTAAGGAAATGGATAGACTGAGCCTTGTTTCTGCTTTCAAAATTCTAACACAATTAAAAAGTAAGTTGATAAATGTGTCTTCTGTGAGCCTATGAAGTTGCATTGTTCACAGATGCATGCAGCTGCTATCTGTCCATGCTGCTGTGAGGATTCAGTGTGTCATGGAAGATATCATGGTGGTCTATCAGGTTCACTTGAAGCTAGGTTGTTGTCTTTTTCCATATTTCAACTCAGTTTCTGTGTATGAGCTACAGTAACTCACCCTGGCCAAAAATACCTTAAAAATCTCCCTGAAGCAGCCTTTTAATTTAGCACATCTTCAACCACTCCTCAGCCTCTCTTCAGAGCATGTCTGCAGGTCTCCAACAAACTGGAACAAAATAAAGAATAGGAAGCAGACATTTACCAGCTCAGCTCCTTCCTAAGAAAGTGTCCAGTCAAGTACAGCATGTACCTCCCTCTGCAAAGCAAGCTTTTCCCCCTTCCTTTCTCATGGTGGAAGGGCCCACCCCCCAAAACAAAACCTAATGCTGCCATGTTCGGACACTAGCAGGTGGCGGGGAATGCCCTTCTGCCTGATTTGACTGGACCTTTGCAATGGGAAGCAGAGGGGAAGATTTGGAAAGGTAGGACTACACAGGGTTTACAAGGAACTTAGAGGTTCTTTCAACCTTTGTGGAAGTTCATCCATCCTCCCTACTCTGATGAGGTGAGCACAAAGCAAAGCTCTTTCTGTAAACAGGGGCGTTTCTGGTCTGAGTGGAATCCACTGCCCTTTGTATGCAGTAGAGCTACCCTGAGCCAGCACAAACGGTCTTCAGCTCCTGTTTGCTGACAGGGAAAAGCTGATGCAGTTCAGTAGGAGAACCGAAAGGGAATGAAAGCTGTAGCCCCTGCATTTGGGCTGTGCCCAGAGCTATATAGCACAGCATGTGCATCGAAAGTTCCGTCTGTCTGTTGATATACACACACAGCGTGCGCACAGGCTCCCCTGCACACATATGTTTTGATCATAGCTTTGTACTATCAGCTCCAGGAGTTGGTCCAACAAGCTCTGGCTGTGTTTCCATTCAAGTGCTGTACAAGATACGTTCTAGTACAAAGGTTGTGTTTACAACAGGCAGATGAAAAGGCAGGGGTAGTTTTCATCTCTTTTCTGTCTGTCAGTAACATCATTAATTTGGGCTCTAACCCTAAATAATCCCCTGAATTTGTCAGATCACAGATTAGGAAACATGAAAGTGATGAGCCTGAAGCTACTCGGAAGCAAATCAATGCTTGGGCTGACAGACTCCAGAATTAAAGGTAGGGAAAGCTCAGGCATGTGGGGGTTAGGCTGTGACTGACAGTGTTGTCAGAAAGGTCCTGACTTCAAAGACTGGAAGTGAGGGGCAAGTGGCAGTTTCTGATGTGGTTTTTTTCCAAGTGGCGGGAGGAAAGGTTTGTGCTTTCTCACAGCAGCAGAGTCATGAGGCCCCAAATGTTGAACAACGAGGGAAAGTTTGAACCAACAGCCTCGCTTAGCAGTAAGGAGTGAGTTTGGCAGCACTGGTGTGAGCAAGACTGCTCGGTTAGTCCACCCAGGGTTTAACCTGGTGCTCACTCACAATGGCTGTCACTGTAGTAACACAGAAAGCGTTAGACCAGGTATTTTCAGAACCAGAGGTTAAAGTCATTGATACAGAAGAAATGTGTGTGCCCACAAAGGCACGAGAGTAATTTGAAGAGGGATGGGCTCTACTGCAGAGCCCAGAGCTGCCACCCACAGTTCCACCTACACCCTTTGACACGTGCTCCAGCTCACTCTTCTGAAGGAAAGGTTTCCTGAGGGAAATAGCTTTGTTTCTTTTTTTAGCAAAAGGAACTGAAGAAGCTCTTATTAGCGCAGGTCAGGTGTAATTCATCACAGGTGTAACACTTGGGGAGCCAAGCTGATCTCTGCCTGCAGAGCATCTGGCCAGATACAGCCAGTGCAATTTCTTGTTTGTGGTTCTTGCAGTTTATTCAGGGCTCCAAGTTCTCTTGTAGCAGGAGAGACTTCCCACTGCTTTCTGGCTCATTATCTATCCCACATTCATATCCGTGTATTTAGCAGGCTGTGCCGTATGCGATTATCCGCTTGTTTTTTGATTAACAAGTTTAGTTAAATGGATGACAGGAAGAAGACTTGTGTTGGAGTCCTAAGCATAAAGATGATTCTAGGTGGAAGTTCCTGTTCTCTTCATACCAGTGACTATTTCAGGGGTAGAAAATCCTCCTTTCCTCATCCAGAGTCTTTCAGTAATCTACAGGAATGTGTTTTGGTTAGTGTCTCAAAACCAACCAACCAAACAAAAGACCAAAGTATCGATTCACACGCTTCAGCTATCCCTGAGGAAGAGATCAGATGTGGTTTCCTCCCTCAGAAAGAAGGAATTCAAACTTTCTGGATCACCTTCTGTCTTAGGTAGCTTGGGGGATGTTGCACGAAGAGCAACATTGTTTGCTTTCAAAATACACTGAAAGGTTTTCTGCGCACCTGAGGCCCGTTGTCAAGGTGTCCTTTACTCTAGCTCTGTGTGCCAGCAGTTCTGTACTTTAGTGACGGAAATTACTGTCCCTTTCCTCTGCTACAGTGAGGTGGATTACTGCTGGTGGTGTGCCCTTGCGGTATGTTTTGAGTGTGGGATCTTGCCCCTGCCTGCAATAATCTGAGTCTTCTCTGGTGCCTGCAATTGCTTTAGAGCAATCCTGCTGCTGAGGTGGTCTGATCCAGCCCTGGTTTCCCTCCCTCACAAATTTCATTTGCAGACTGCAGTAAGCTTGTCTTCCTATAAGCCTAAAATAATCGCACAAGCGCAGGCTTCACCTTATCACATTGTATAGTCTTCTTTTTATTTCCTTTTTTTTATAATAACTTCTCATTAGAGAAAAGAGAGAGAAACTGGGACAATGGGAAATTTATTTAGTCCCATATTTACCTACTGGTTGCTTGCTTTTCTGACTGTTCTAAAATCTGCTGTCTGGCACCTCTACTGCAGCTTGTTCCTCACTGGACTTTGATTTCATCAGAACATGTCACTGTTGCTGGGAGTTATTAGCCATTTCACCTTCCTGAAAGCAAGAGCTTCCCTGACAAGAACCTCGACTAGTGCCACATTTCAAAGGCCTTTCAAAGAGTCTTTAGTCCAGATAAGACTCGAAGGGTAAAGAGGCAACAAAAAGCAGCTAATCCACTTAACTGCAGTGAAAACTTCACCAGCAAAAAGAGCAAGTTATTTTGTGGAATGACTTCTCTGTAGTCAGATACTGGGGATTTCCAGCAGCTGCACAGTCCTCCCTGCCCATGTTTTCTAGTAATGAATACTAACGATCCTTCACTTCTATTATAATTGCCTGCCTATCAAGCTTTGTTAATCTTTCTCATTTTCCTTAATCTTTCATAGTGTCACTTTTATTTTTCTTTTTTTCCTGCTCAGTGAAATGTTTAAATGCCTTGTCAACACACAAAAAAAAAAAAAAAGGGGGGGGGGGGGGGAAGAAAGAAATCTTCCCCTTTGCATCTGGAATGCTCATTTTCTAGATTAGAAAATAAGTAGCTGTGGTATTTAATTAAAACTAATAGGTTAATTGGAATATATTCAGATCCCCATCCTTCCAAACCAGGAATACTGTAGGCTGTTTCAAAGTCAGACTGTGCTCATAATCCACACAATACCTGCAGCTAAGACAGGGTTTCTATCAGAGGGAAGCTAACAGCATGTTAGCCAGAAATTCACCAAGTGTTTGATCTGTATTTTGCTAAGTGAGAGAGGTTTTGACCAGCAGAGAGCCAGAATCGCTGCGGTAGTAAAGGTTTCCTACTTCTCTTGATGTTTCTTGAAGCTATTGTTTTTAATGTGATAATCCATCTTCAAGAGTTAATTCCTCGTGAATGTCCCTCAACCCCCTGAGGCTCTGCAGTGAGGCTTGGGTTGGTGAAAACGCATGTTATCCTGGAAGTGGAAGGAAAGTGGGAATGCAAATTGGTTCTTTGCAGCAAAATTCAAGATGAATTTAGGTGATGGAGAATTCTATCAGGAGAGAAATGGCCTCCAGCAGAACTTTTAAATCTCCTGGTATTCATTAAGTATATTTAAGGAGGCCCTTGGTTGGGCATGGAATGAAGCAGAGATGACACACTTACAGACTTTAATTGGCAAAAGTCTGGGTGGCATGACCCTCATTGCCCCACTGCTGGATCCATCACAACTTGAGATAGGGCAGAAAGCAGATAAGGGGATCTTTCAGAAAGAAACCTCAGACCAGGTGCTTGGACCACACAGGTCTTGGGTTTTATATTCCAGGGCTCTGCCAAGTGACGAGTAGGGCTGGAAATCAGATAGTGTTATTACTAGAATTTGAAAGGGCCTGCTGGGTCACCTGTAATTCATCATGCCACTCGACGCTCTCCTAAAAGCCATTTTCTGAGGGACTGTAAAGGTCTTGAGGAATGAGGTAAATCCACCAAGACATACAAGAGGCAGTTGGAGCTGCCCTCAGCTTGTACAGCCCCATTGTGGGAGCTCTCCTGACTGCTTTAAGCTACATGGAAGCATTAGAGGACAATTAGTAATGGTAAGTCGCTTATAAGGGCAACTTTTCCTTTAGGCCATATCTATGGGAGGTGCCTGGTGTAGGTTTGCCAAGGTACTCAGCCTGTGGAGAATGGGGATCGTGCCGTAGTGTGCTAGACTGCTGGCCCAGAGGCCCTGATTTCATACCCACAGAGAGTCAACCTGGCACTGCCTGTGCTACAAGCTGTAGGACACCAAGAAGTCGGGAAGTGCAGATCAGATACTGCTGTAGTTTCTTATCCTTGAGGTTGTTTTGAGACAAGCTGGACTCTGGGCCCTGCTAGCGACATCGGCGGGAATGGTCAGCCTGCAGCAGCTCTGGTACAGGGGCTATGCAGCCTGCATTGAGGCTGCTCTGGTGCCTTACTCGGGTGTCATGCCCGTGCCTCTGACCAAAGCATCCCAAGAACTGATTCTGAGCATCTGAGGCCCCCATCAGTGCTGGCTAAAGCTATAAGCATTCACAGCTCTCCGTGACTATTGCTGCAGCCCTTTGGAGACAGACAACAACTGGGATTTCCAGGTCAGTGCCATAGGTGTAGCATGTGAGAAGGTCAGCTCCATTTGTTTAAACTCTTAAAAGATGGTTAGTGCATAAAAACCCCATCAAGCTGAGTATACCTGGCTGTTTTCATGTGATTGCTGCATTTCTCCCACCCCTGGACATGGAAGCTTGAAAGCCCATCTAGATAAGGTCTGTAGGTAGGATTCTTCTGGACCCAGTCTGTGTGCATTTGTCATTATCTTCTGTCTCTCTCTTTTGCCTTGAGTGTTTGCTCCCATAAGCAGTTTCATGAATGGGATGCTCCCTATTTCCCTGCTTAAGTTATGCCTCAGTTTTTACCAGAACACATTCAGACACTGAAAATATGCTTAATCTTTCAAGGGAGTTCCTGATGTGTGCTGACTTGAGATCTGCATCAACAAATGACGGGAGGGAGGGAGAAAACAAAAAAGTTTAGGGAAGAAAAATAACTTCATACGCAACATCTAATAATGACGGTTGTCCAGTTACAGAAATCTGATTTTAAAATCTTAAGGTCACATTATTCCAAACAAATTTCTCCCTTCTCAAACACCTTTCATGGCAGTCTCAGTTACTGAGCTCTTGTCAATCCTTGGACAAGTTTGTTATATTAGCATACATTGCTACTGTGGAAGAAAATCCACTAGGGCACAAACCAATGTGAAGTTTTGGGGCATGCCTCATCACCTTGTTAGAGTTTTCCAAAGTGTTCTCATCCTGCTTCTTCCAAAACCATCAGATGACAGATTTTAAAGCTTAAGGGAGTACCACTATGACTGCTTCCTCTCATCTGGTCAGGATTTCCCAGGTCACAGGCTGTCCCAAGAAACTCAGAGGGAGACACGACTGCCTCAGCACAGACCTTGCAGAGCACTGAAATCTGACAGTCAAGGATGACATCATCGCATATTTCTGGTTTTGTGATTAAAATGATGGCAGGGAGTTTACACTTCAGTGATAGAGGAAATGCAGCTTTTCTTCAGTCTTGGAGTCTGTTTCTCAGATGTTGTTTTTCAGTAATATTTGGATCATGTCAGCTTCCCTCCTCTAAGAAATGGGATTCTTCTCTCATACTGGGCTAAATCAGGCATGACTGCATTGAAAATGACGGTGCTTCTGGTTTGACAGGTTAATTGATCCCTAAACATTGGCGGTGCAGAGTGTTCATCACTGATCTTTCAGGCTGTGCCAGCAGGGCATTTTTTCCTACAAAAATATAGCATCAGTGGAAGCAATAGTAAATTTGTGTTTGAGGGGGAAGGTGTGTGTGGGGGGTGTCAAACAAAAAGAGCCTCTGAAGCCAACCCAACCTATGTCCTGTGCTCCAGAGCAAAGTACAAGAATCCTCGTTTTAGAAGGTTGTGAGGTGGCAAATGCTGCATGTCAAGCTTGTTCAGAGTTGCTAGAAGTTAGACAATGTTTTCAAAAGGGACTCTAAATACCTCCCCTCAAATGTGGGATTACCTCTGACACATACAGATTCTGCTCCCTTGCCAAATCTTGCCATATCCTGGACTTTGGTTTATTTGCATATTGTGAGGAAACAACATTTTTGTCTACAACTTTAGACTTTTGAATTTCTTAGCTGTGCTTTTCCAAAAAGAAAGTAAAAAAGATCCCTGGGGCTCTCAGGCTGAGGCACTGTATTGCCAGCCAAGCAAGCAACCTTGATTTTGAGCCACAGACAAACTGAGGGTTACTTTGGAGACAGACGTTCAACAGCAATAACAATGCAGATACTGGCAAGAATTAGTTACAAATCCTGATTGCAATGGACCCTCTCTTCCCCCTTGCGAAGGCTTGCCAAAAAGTCCTTGCAGGGAAAGGAGCAAGTGAGGGGGCTGAAGAACACCCAGCATGCATTCCCCTGCCAGTAATCCCTGGGAAAACAGACTGGCTCTCCCTTCTCTTCTCGCATCCTGGCCTCTCTCTGCATTTGAGCTTGCTACAGCAACCATTGTGAGTAACGAAATGCCTTTCAGTTGGAACTGAACATCCTGCCTCGTTCAGCATGGAAGCATCTGCTGCCTCAGTGTTTACATTGCACTTAGGTTGCATCAACAGTCAACCTCAGCTCCTGCTGTGTGTTCACATGGATGTGCTCTCTGCTACGCACAAATGCTACGGATAGTGTGGTCTCCCACTTTTTGTGAGGCATTGGGAATTAACCCGAGAAGAAAGAGGCTTGCAGAGGAAGTGGGTCAGCAGGCTCTGCGTTGGCAGCAGCTGGGAGAGGAGCGAACAAGCACAATGAGGAGTTGTGGGCGACTGCTATTAAGGGCTCTCCGTGGAGGGATTTGTTGAATGCTGCTCGAAAGACTGTTGGGGAAATTTGCATGGTCCCTCCCCACTCTGGCAGCAGAGCGAGGAAGCAGCCATGCAAAGGAGGAACTCAGTGCAAAAGTGAGAAACAGGAGACTTCAGAAATCCCCGAGCTGCATAATTAGCATGAGGTTTTCTTATCCCTCAAAAATCTGAAGGAGTGTTTGTGGCTGAATCCCTAGCCTGGTGAGTTTGAGTGCGTGCAATCAGGCCTGGGGCTGAGCACATGTGTGATGCTGACAAGCGTCACACTTCTACTCACAAGGATATCTCGGTGGTGAGAGTGATGTGTATGGAAGAAAAACCCCCAAACTCCACCTCAGGATCCTACAGGAAGGCCTATGGGGAGCAGTGGCTCGTTTATGCACATCTAGTCTTCCCTGAAAGGCCCTAGGCCCCACAGGTACCAGGGATGCACTCTTAAAAACTCCCACTGCTTGTTGCCAACACCAGAAGCCTTTTCATAGACAGGCAGCTGCTGCTGTCTTGATTAAACCTGCTTTGACCAGCTCTTTAACGAGGAGTTTAAAGCAACAGCAATTACAAGCTCTTAATCCATTGCGATGCAGGAGTGGAACCGTTTGCGAACAAAAATAGTCGTGCAAACTGGGCCACAAACAGTGAAAGGACAATCATGGGAAGACCAAAGAAACAAAGGAGCTGCTAAAGACAGGGACAGGGCTGACTAAAACTCATCCTGGAGTGCAGAGAGTCAGAGGCAGTAGTAACAGCTGGTGTAAGTCAGTAGACTCTCAGCCAGACCAGAAATTGAACCCTAATCATCAATGAAAGCCTATATTTGCAGCAAGTAGAAAAACACTCAAGTTCTGTGATGCCCCTAAAGGAAGGACTCAGTGTTTATGTGAAAGATATTGTAGAATTTACTCTCCAGGTCTGTTTTATTAAAACAGGTTTATTAAAGCACTCCCTCTGGTCTCTGAAGTTTATTTTACCTCAAAATGCATACCCTGGATTTCTCTGCTAGCTTGTCTTCTGAGTGACAGGCCTGGCTTTACTTCTTCTAGATATCACTTGTAGCAGCTAGCAGTGTTTTCCTAACCAGAGTTACTCAGTAACTATTAGTCTATAACCAAGCCATTGTGTCAAGTGTCTCCTTCACAAAACCAAGTCAATATAACATTCAACAGGCAAAGTGTGTTGGTTTCTGGGAGAGGCAAGAAATTCAGGGCAGTTAATGATGATTTTGTATTTAGATATGTAGAAAACATACAGAATGTGTTCGTACCGATATTTAAAATCTCTACCACAGACTTTCCCAATCTTTCTGGGGTTGGGCAGGAGGAGGATTTGGCTGAATAGTTACCTTTGCTTGCTATAAAAAAGTAATGTTTCATTTTACCTGGTTGATACATTGACCCAAATGCTTCCCCTCAGGGCTGCTCTCAATCCATTCTCTGCCTGGCCTGTACTTGTGCTGGGATTGCTCAGACCCCTGTGCAGGATCTTCTGCTTGGCCTTGTTGAACTCCATGTGGCTGGCACTGGCCCAACCTTCGGCCTGTCCAGGTCCCTCTGGATGGCATCCCTTCCCTCCAGTGTGTCACCGCACCACACAGCTCAGTGTCATTGGCAGACTTGCTGAGGGTGCGCTCGATCTCCCCGTCCATGTCACTGATGAAGATGTTGATCAGTCCCAATCCCAACCCCTGAGGAACGCTGCTCATCACTGGTCTCCACTCAGACATCGAGCCGTTGACCACAACTCGGAGTGCAACCATCAAGCCAGTTCTTTACCCACTGAGCGGTCCATCCATCAAATCCATGCCTCTCCAATTTAAAGACAAGGATATCGTGTGGGACAATGTCGAATGCTTTGCCCAAGTCTGGGTAGATGACACTGGTTGTCCCACAGCCTGAAGTGACCACTAAACCAGTAAGAACAGAAACCCACAGCAAATGGTGCTGCTTCTGAGGGGAGGAATTCTTCAAAAGACTGGGTGCTGATGCATATGATAAGGTCATGTTCCTAGCTCTGGCTTCTGCAAAGACTCCTGGTAAAGCATGCGGTTCCTCTGAGACCCTGTCTCCTTTGTAACACAGCACAGCTCCTTCCTCTGCCTGTCTAATGTTCAGGACACGGGCTCTCATCATGTAGATGTTCTAGTAAAAGGGGTTTGACCTCTACTGTGGCTGCCAAGAGTAACTGTAATATGGGAAATAGTAATGAGTCTGCTTTTCTCCCCTGCCTGGGAACTAGGTAAGCGACATCATCCCACTTGGCATTAAAAGAAAAAAGCAGGCACAGAAAGGAGATGGGATTTGCTCCAGGTCACACGGCAGATCACTGGCCAGGAACAGAAGCCAGCTTCCACTTCCCTTCTCAGACCCCTCTTCCTCCTGCACTCTGTGGATCTCTTCAGTGTGTACTTTAATCACTAGACCATGTTTGTTTTCATGGCTGTGCATTCCTCCCATAAAGCACACCCACATGATACTGGATCCTCTTTCCCTTGGTGGGGCAGGTGGGTGGATGGGGAACGGGTAATTTTCTCCTTGCTAAGTCCTTTCCAAGTGAGGAATCCTGCTCTGTCACGCCACTGTGAATTTCTTAGGGGGGTTTCTAAACTTTGACCGCTTGTCCCACTAACACTCCCTTGCCCTGAGGGAAAGGAAGCACGAAGAGCACTTTAAACTTGAACTGGCAGACAGGAAATTCAGTGCACTGTCTGAAGAAGACACAAAGTGATAAGGGGCTGAAATGCGCAGAGTCCTGAAGGGAGGAAGGAGAATAAAACCCTCTTCACGGCATGAGGATGCATCTACGTGTCACTGTAATGCAGCATGATGTGTGCTGGAGAGGCCCGTGTACTCGTTTGTTAGCCCTTTTTTCAACTCCAGTGAAAAAAGAGTTGACGGCCTCCCTGCACCTTTTGCAGGTTTCCCAGCAGAACTTTCTATCTGAGAATAGAGCACCTTGTGCAAGCAGGTTTTCTTTATCTCCAGTGTGAGGGAATATAGGGGATTCTGTTCTGATACTGCAGCTCGGAGAGCCAGAAGGCTCAAGAGAACAGACTACCAGAAACAAATGGCTTCAGCCAAACAAAGGAAATGTATACTTTGGAAGGGGGAGGCCTGGGGACAGCCATACTGCCCCACAGAAAAGCAGCAGAGGTAACAGAGCAGGGCACTAAACCTCAGTGAGTGACAGAAGCTCTGCTCCTTCCACATTCACAAGCAAGATGCGTATGACAGAAGCAGCCCAAGGAGCAGACTGTGTGTATCCCAGCGTGAGGGGGCCTGGAAGGGAAAGCCAAGCATTGCTTGACTGGGATTTTTAATATTTCAAGTTTTGACCCTTAAATGCAGTTATGTAAGTCAATACCTTTTCAATTTAATAATTTAATCCTTTTAATAATAAATCATGTCTACTTTCCTGTCAATCCTTTGAGGGGATAGTATGTAGACTGTGTTTTCTTCACCTCTTCTAGCTTTACTGTGCAGCTATATAGGCAGGTTTCCCCCGACAGCTACACTGTCAGCTGTGCAGCTCCTGCAGGACTGCCAGGTTAAATATGCTTTTCCAAGGAGGAAAGAAAACCCAGGCCCAGCCATCCCTTCACTACAGTTCATTGGTCAGAGACTGTGGGAAGGAGGAAGTCTGCTTGCAGGGAGTCACGGTTCACCAAGAGAGCACTCTGCACGAGCTGTGCCATGACCATCTCTAAGGGCAGCTCTGCCCATGGGAATTAGGAGTTTCGTGGTCCAAAGGGCAATGTAAAATGGTGGTGTCTGTTAGCCAGAAACTAGATGCATTGAATAGTTTTATTTCAGCACTGGAGGGGAATCTTAGGTCCTTACTTCATCTGTGGACAGGTTTATCTCCACGTTGGGGAAGTCTTAGCTTTATTTCCATCTTGCATCAATGTTATCCATTCTTCTGCTCTACTCAGTGAAATCCACCAGGGTAGGGAGCCTGCAGGGAAGCTTCTCATCAAGACCACTCCCTGAAGAGAAGGATCTCAAGAAGAGGCAGGAAATACGCTCAGTAGAGCTGATGACAACTTTGCAAAAGATGCTCTAGGTCACTGTTTACTAAAGCGTCACTCGCATTGCACCCACTGCAATCACAGCCCAGCAACAAAAACATGGCAAAGCATTGGAATGGTAAGAAAATAAAACACACTGCTGGAATCTTTCCTGCTTTGCCTAAAACCAGCTGTACTTGTAGTCTTATTAGTTGCTGCTTTTTTTTATTTCTTATTTGATAAACTGAATCACCAGAGTGTGGGTGTGAATCGACTAAGATTAATGAAGCTCAGCGTAATAAATTCTAGATACGCTAACTACAGAATCACTCTGTGGAGAGCAAGGGTGCCGTGAAACTGTTGATGTCTTCAGTGGTGGGTGTCCTTTCTGCTACTCCTTGGCAAACAGCCATTCAACACTGAGCAACCCTCACAGGAAGATTCAACAGGCTTTGTTACTAGTGGATAACAGTCTGAACAAAGAAAACCCAGATTTAGCTCAGCTGAGCTGAACTTTATCTCTGAGACCAGTGCCTCCTGTGACACATTGCCATAGCAACAGGACGGCCTGTGCTAGAAAGGGTGCTGACTGCTTTCTACCCTTCATCTTTGGTGGTTTAAACCATCATTTTCTCACCAAAGCCAAAATTTTAAGGGAAAATAAGATGGGATAGAGACATGAAAAGAGAGGTATTTGGAGAGGCAGAGTGTGGCATGTATTAAGGAAGATAACCTGTGCCTGCCCCTGGCAGTCTTGCACGCTCCTGTCCCTAAGTTGTCATTTGCACAGTGGTACCTTGCTCACTGTTAGCTTTGGGCTTTGTTTAAAAAAATTCCTTATTCCTCATGTAACTTGCAACTCACTTTAGAAGATCTGAGAGAGGATGAAACTCCTGTTGTCACGCACAAGCGATTTTCCTGTGAAATGAAGTGTAGTAATTGGAGCTAGGAGGCTTTGAAGCTCACTGTGTCCCTCAGAAGTGTGTAGATTCCCCAGGGATGAGTTCATGCAGGTGGTCGCCTTGTCCCACCAGCTGCCATGGTGCTTTGTAACCAAACCAAAGCTAAAACAAGACCTCGCTTTCGTACTGTTTCACTGGCTGATCAGAAGCTGATGCGTTCTGTTAGAAATTTGGCCCAAAATTGCCCTTTAATAATATGGAGACTACATATTTTCTTGAGATATGCATTAAAAAAGCCCTACAGTCACTGTGACATCAGACCCTGTAAATTTGATACGGCTCTTGGATGCTAATGCCAGCAACCCATTTCAGTTAATGGCAAGTTTTACTTGCAGACTGTAAATGACAAAATCTAGCTATAAAAGAGATTTGTGATGTAGGGTACTGTGTAAATATTTATGCTATTTCTGTGGAGGAATGCCTTGCAATCAGACAAACCATACAAAGGCAAATGAACTCATCAAAAGAAACCACAACTGAAAAGCGAACATTAAAAAAACCAAAAAGCCTCCCTTCCGTGAGACCCTAGGGCCCAGATGGTTCTGGGATGTTTTCCTCAAGAGAAGATCCATTTTCTAGTTTGCAGGTGCTTCTAGATTGTTAACAGGGTGGGAGATCTGGCCCAGTCCATCTTAAACCTCAGGCATCGGATTTAAGGAGAGTGTCTTAGGCACAAGCGAGAGAAAGGCTGTATTTACTGATAAAGTTGTTACTGTTGAAAATGCAAGGAATGTGGTCAGGAACTCTGAAAACAGGACTGTAGGTTTGTGTGGAAATGTTTGGAGGGTAAAAGCAAGAGAAGATGAGGGAACTTAAAAGGAGCCGTAGGCAGAAGATGGTTCTGTGAGTCTCCAGGAAGCCAAAAGCCTGGATCAACTCAGAAACACTCCAAAAACCACCCCACAGAGCAGCACAGGCATGTTTGGCAAACACTGCAACAAAAATGTCACCACCTTGCCAAGTTGGCAGAGAGAGACATGATGTGTGATCGTTACAATGAACTCGGGCTAACACTAGTGTGTCCTTAGCACAGGCTGATAAGGGAGGAAGGGCCGTTTCCCCATTAAACCCCACTGCCCACCCCAGGTCTCTATGCAGGCTAGCAGTGTTTCTTCATGCGTTATAATCTCCATAACTGCCACATCCCAGCCCAAACCAGGAGCTGAAATCTCAAAGGTCCAGTGAGAACAGGCGAGTAAACCACAGACTGATGATGAAGGGACTTGCAACGTGTATACCTGTCTGTCTTCACCTAAAAACATACTTCATAATATGCACCAGATGAGGCTGCTGGAACAATCTAGAGTGTCTCCACATCATTGCAAGGTGTCTGTCAGAGTCATAACACTAAAAAAGAGGAGGGAAGAAAAGTGGTTCCTCAATTACTGACCAAAGACATGGCCAGAGATTTGCCCTTCAAAAGCAATTTCTGCTCTTCCTCGAGCCATCAGCGTGCTTCGGGCAATGATTAGAGCTGAGGAGAACAGTGTGGCTAGTTGCAAAGCAGCAGAACCTGGCTGTGTCTCAGCATGCTCAGCAGTGACCTCTTTTCACAGCAACTATGGGCACTAATAACTAATGCCTCAGTCAAGAAGGTCCCTTAACCCATGCAGCGTCTGCAGCTGACAAGCATTATTCCTTCCATTTTCAAACTGCTGCTTAAATGGTTTTGTCATTGCTTTTCCTGCAAGTCACAGTTTCAAATCGTGTATGCAGAGAAAGACCCAGCCCCTGACCCCTTCACCAGAGTGCCCCTGGCTATTCCATTTCATGTGTAGCGTCACTGAGAGGATGAATCATGATTTTAGTTTTGAGATGTTACAGCTAGTGGCAGAGGGATATCAGTAGGATGTTTTTGAAAGCAAGGGTACAAACACCAGGCAAGTGTTTCTCACCAGCTGAGAGCTGAATTGGAAAATCACAGCCATAGGAGAGACTCCGAGCCTTGCAGCAGTACTCGTTCACCCTCAAAGCAACTCTTACTCAGAAAGAGTTCTCCAGCCCTCTGATCATCTTTGTGGCCTCCTCTGGACTCATTCCAACAGGTACATGTCCTTCTGATATTTGGGCCCCAGAGCTGAACGCAGAACTGCTGGTTGGGTCTCAGCAGAGTAGAGGGAGACAATCACATCCCTTGACCTGCTGGTCACGCTTCTTTTGATGCAGCCCAGGATACAGTTGGCTTGCTGGGCTGCCAGACCACATTGATGGGTCATGTTGAGCCTTTCATCGACCAGCACCCCAAAGTCCTTCTCTTCAGGGCTGTTCTCAATGCACTCTCCACCCAGCCTACACAACTACATTCCATAAAAACCCTGGGGCAACTGGTTCAGAACAGTACATTTCAGGAATTCAAGCATGAAATATATGTCTCTTTCTTCTGTGCCTCACCTGTAGTGATCATATAATGCCTGTAAAAGTCATTGCAGAAGAAGGACTTGGAGTTTGCCTTCTGCTCTTGTGACCTCTAGGTAGTATCTGCCTGAGCAGAAAGCAAGCTGCTTTTTCCTCCAAGCAGCACATCCCCGTGCTGTAAGCTTGGAATGCTGCACTGCAGAATGGAACAGCCAGTTCCAGCAGAACTGAGTGCTGCCATTGCTATTCACGGTGCATCCGACTTTATTTTCCTTTATATAATAGACATAATGCGGGAAGCAAATGCCATGGCCAGACCACTTCAAGGGCTCTGTTTTTACCGATCTGAATGTCACAAGTTCACTGTGAAGCGTTTATACTAGTCAGGCACTGAAACAGTGAAAGTTACTGGCAACATCCTAGATGCGCAGTGAGACAGACAGGCGGCTCACACAGCGATCTCCTTCCTCCAGTAAACCGGTGGGAATGATATGTTAATGAGTTTACAGAAGAGCAGCACAGTCTGACTGCACTCCTGTCCACTGGCAGCCATGTATTTTGAGTTGTGACCCTGTCCACACTCGCAGGTTGAACAGTCAGGTGAAGCTCATACCAGAATGAGGGAATTTTTCTGTCAGTGCAGTGTGTTTTTGTAGTGATGTGAACGTCACACGTTCCTGGCATACGCTGACCTGCTGTTACACTGATGGGGCTAGAGATGTGGTACTATAAATGAACAATTTCCCTATAGATGAAGTAGAAAGTCTGTCTTTCCTTACTAAGCGACTAAAATAAATTCATAACATTAAAGATCCCATAATGTTATACATGACAAATGTAGTGTTGATATAATTTCTTGGCAAAGGCCCAAACCAGGCAATTACCCTCTGCCTCCCTCGATGTGCTCTGTGTGGGCAGTGGCTTGAATATTCTTTCTGTGGTGACGGTGTTAGGAACTGTCGGCTGTCAGTACACTCGCAAGCTACCCCAAAGACAAACATGGTGCCTTTAAGGTTTGTTCTCTTCCCTTGTTTATAAAAAAAAAAGTTACATCTTTGCTTAAAGATCAGTATTCAAGGGAGAAATGTGTTGAAGCACTCATCTGTGATTGTTTACATCAAGCGCTGACCAACAGCGGACAAGTGCTCTTTGTGATGCTGGAGACGGGAGGCCAGCATGGAAAGCGATGCCTGTATTCCTATGTAAGCACCAATTTAAAATTAGAATATTACTCAAGTGTCTACAAAGTCACCCAGAGATACAAAATTACTTTTCTGAGGTAAATTAAGAAGTGAAACTCAGCCTAGATGCACAAGAGATCCTAAGTCATGCATAAAAAAAACAGGGCCAATGCTTGTGGCTGCACTAAAAAAATATATGTTGAGTTGTACTTTTAGACTAAGTTTCACGTGAAACTGATTTCAATCAAAAATTCCAAGAGAAATTCCTCTACAATGAATTGATTTACACTTATATTGCTTCCCCACTGCTCCTCTGACAGGTGCCTCTATTTGACCTATTGCTGCCATCTGCTTTAGAATGAAATGAATCCAGCTGAAATGAACCCCACCCTTAGTGTGCTCCATTAAGGACGTTATGTTCCTCTATTTAACTCCCAGTTTTCAGTCTTGTTCTTTTCCTAACACTGCCTGGTACTTATTCAGAGAGAAATTACGTAAAATGCTTCAGCTCATGCCTACTGCTTTGGCACTTGTCTCAGGAGAAATATGAAGAACAGCAGCTGACAAACAAGTGTCTGTAAAAATTGGGGCAAGAGCAAAACCGATAATAAGGGGAGAGCAGTAACATGAGGTATGCCACCAAGCTCCTGAGCTTTTACCCAGCACCTTAAGGTGGGAGTAGGACAAAGGCAAAGAAGGCAATGTCAAATTTCCTGCTGCTACCCTACAAAATTACTGGTAGGAAAGCTTTGGCAGTCACAGAACCCTGGTGTCCCCTGGGCCCTAAGAGCACCTCTACACCGTATTTTCTTGCAGGCCCCAGGGAAGAGTTTCCTAGGAGGAGTCAGTCATGCTGCAGCTGTTCCTCCTGCTGTCAGCAGCAGTAGAGTAGAAGTGAGTGCTTTAGTGAGTCATGCAAGATTTAAAATCCACCCTGTTTTTGAAGTTGTCGAGATCACTGTCATCAGCAAAGGCAAAAACGTAATGCTCCTTGACCTCCGCTGGTAAGCTGTTCCTTAATGACACAACTCTAGACAGATTAAACCTTCCTTACTGTGACAATAGTTTCCAG
Organism: Rhynochetos jubatus; assembly: GCA_027574665.1. Classification (NCBI taxonomy): domain Eukaryota; kingdom Metazoa; phylum Chordata; class Aves; order Eurypygiformes; family Rhynochetidae; genus Rhynochetos; species Rhynochetos jubatus. The sequence continues at coordinate 5,853,671 of CM050670.1, read as the reverse complement.
AAACGCTCCCTTAATAAGGTGTGCTGGTGGGTAGAGAGGCTATAGGGACAGACAGACTGGGTTAGGAGTCAGCAGCGTTCCCTTCAAGCCCACAAGGCACGCACATGGACGATGGCAGGGCTTCGTTGTCAGCTGCTTAGCCCCAGTGCGCTGTTGAAGCAACAAGTATTCTCCAGGAAGATGCCTGTTCCATATGCAGTTTTAAAGGTACTATAAATGAACAATTCTGCTCCCTCTGCTGAGTATTTTGATCTTTACTTTGCAGGAAAAATAGGAGCTGCTGCTTGAGTGTTGCTTAGCAATGGGAAAGGGTCAGCTCCTGCTCAGTCCAGAAGAATAAAGCAAAGCTCTCCCTTAATTCCTTAGACAATGCACAGGAGTGGGAAGAAGAGGTTTGGGAAAGTTCAGATTCCTACCTGAATAAAAAAATAGCATGGTAGAACTACAGAGCAATACACAAGCAGGACAGAATGAGGGTGAAATCACCATGTCACTAACATTACTGGGACTTTTCTGTTGGCCAAAATGGCACCAGGCTCTGACCCTGGAAGTAGTGTCATGAAACTAGTGGTATTCACCTTTGGATTTCTTCGAATGGAATCGAGGAAGTTATTTTCTTCCTCCTGATAAGACATTCCAGATTTTCTGTTCTGTGGGGATTCTTCAGATTTTCTCATCATGCAGAGAGTTACTCCAGCTATCGGGGAAGATAAAGGCAGAGAAAACAATCAGCTTACTGATAGCTGGATTGTACCAGAAGGGTCTGGGGAGTACTGGCTACTCTCACAAGTTCCTCTCTTGCCCACCCCTGTTTGGAGCCCTCAGTGAATGACTGCACTGAAATCTGCAAGCGGAGTCGTGTTAAACATTTGCAGGCTCCGGTAGATGCATCTTTGGAAAGCTTGTGTGAACCTGCCATCCACAATGCTCTGTAGTGTAATACCAGGGATGCTATTGCTAGACATGAAGCACAAGTAGACTTCAACAATTGCTTTCGTTTTACACGGGTCTCCAGTTAACATTACGGAGCAGCTCGGAGGAACTATTTGAAGTGGGTAAATACCCTGGAGAACGCTGGCCTAGTTGGAATTTTGGTTGTGTAAATGTGACCCTTTAGTATTTGCTACCACATGGCTGATCTGTTAATAGTTTAAGCATGCACGTGTACATTTCAAGTCAAATACTGCTAAGGAAATATCAACCTGAACCCAGCACATAGCCTTTTTGCTGTGTTCAGGATCAGAAGATTGTTTTGTGGAAGGATTATTTTAAAAATGAGGCTGGGTGAGAAACATAAGACAGAAATTTGCAAAATTGGCAGTGTGATTTCCTTGCCCGGTGCAACTTTCATAACTATTTTACCTTGTATGAAGTAAATGCTTTATACGTCAAACTTAAGCACACTACAAATGACTATATTTAATGGCCTGATTATATGGACATGTCTGACTCTCAGTAATACTGTGAACGAAATGCATTGTAGATATTGATTGCTAGCGTAATTATGGGTCATTTCCTGTGATATAGTGCTTGTGCCAATGAAGCTTAGGATACCCAAGGGGCTGTTTTAGGCTACAAAAATGGAAATAGAAAAGGAGCATGCCCTGTAGAATGGCAATGACTTCCATTCAGAAAACATCTTTACAGGATAGCTTTGAGAGGAAAAGGATCCCTTCTATTATGGAACTGGAATAATAAGAAACAAAACTAAAAATGGCAAAAGAGAGCAAGATACTGTACTTCCAAAGACTTTGTAACAGTGAATACACTTGAAAATACAAAACATGGTTTAGATTTAACTTTCACAGGACACTTAATAGCCCTTAATACACTTTGATCTGGTACCATCAGGACAGCTAGTATGTTCTGTGCTGCTGTTCCCTCTCAGGAATGACTCTTCACAGATAAGTATCGTGTCATCTGGACCCTGTTTTCTCATACGGAGTTTCACACATCTTTCCCAAATGTTCTGTCAATGAAAACAAAGCCTTTGATTTCGTGCATAAGAAAAATAAAGGATGAATGAAACTCGTCTCACAGATACTGTCAGGAAAATCGGCTAGGTCTGCCTATGGTCCTTGGTGCTACGGATGTGGAAAACTAGTTGTCATGCTTACAAGTGGGGATCCAATAAATACTTAAACCCAAACCAGCTCCTTGATCTAGATCAGGCCACAGCAGATACTGTTGTAAACGAAGTCACTATGGTGAGAACATAGACCAGGAAAGGGTAGTGAGTAATAGGAAGTCAATGAGTCTGCATTTCTTATGAGACTCCAGTTGCTCAGCTGTCAGGCTCTTAATTACTCACATTATTGTGATAGAGCTTTCTGCAAAGTGGATGAGGGGGAGGAGAAATAACCTTTTATTGTTATTGCATTTAATTCCATCCTACTGCCTTCAGTATTGGCCCTTTGGTTAATGGTTTAAACTGAGGCTCAGGAGACCTGTTTTCAGTTTCCTATTGGCCACAGATTTTCTATAGGCAAGCACAAGGCAGATCGCTAAATCTGATTTCTTGATCTGTTGGGCTAAGGTGACTTACTTTGTTTCATCTATTTAGACTGTGTGCTGTCCTAAGCAAGGACTGCTTTTACTGGGCTTTTAAAAATGCCTGGGTTCTGTTCTCTTCAGCGCTCCACTAAAATAATATGGACTTAGGGAAACCAAATTTTATATCAGCAACGCTCACCAAGAATAAACTAGAAATAGGAAATAATGGAAAGGAGGAAGTTAAATTTCACTATCTTTCCAATACCGCTAATGGAATGTGGGGAAATCTACACAACATGAGTTGTATGTAGGTGTAATGATGTTTCCCTTAATGAGAATTATAAAAATCAGTTATATGCCCTAGGGACAAACTGACTGCCAAAAGCAGTGTCTTTCCCTGGTTGTCCTACCTGACTAGGATCTCAGAGTCTTCAAAGAGGATCCTGACTGTTAGGAAATCTTATTTTTTCTCTCCCATAATGAGCACAGCCCTTCTCCAAAAAAAGCTGGTGCTGCCGTGCAGATGGTAGACATCTGCAAAATAAATGCATCATCTTACATCATCTGGTATTGCTCATGCTATCACTATAGGCACGGAGTCATTATGTGTTACTAACTGCCTCGTTAGAGATGAAACTTCTTCTCTGAAGGGAGCTAATACCACGCACCCAAGGCACTGCCTTCATCCTATTTTGATGGCTTGATTGGCATTTATGCTAGCCTAAAACCTTTTACCTACCTGTGTAGATCCAAACTGCCACATCTATTAATGTGAAATGCTTTATGTACCATACAGTGTCCTGCAAAGGCACGAAGTGCCTGTCTGCATTCTCTCCTTTAGCGTTCAGGGGATTATTTAATATTGGAGATATAGAGTACAAGGGCAGCAGTGATACAAACTGTCTTCAAAAATCAAGGGAAGATTCATCAAACAAACCTCTGCAAATCGTAATCTGGATTGTATGGGCAACAGCTGCACTGGCATCGCTTGGTGATTCTCACCAGTGGATTTGGACCCTGTGTATGCTACCAGACTGGTTATGGCAAAGATTAAAATATGAATGTGGTGCCAGGAGATTTCACAGCTGAACTTTAACATCCTGAATGGTGTGCCTGGGTAGTGTCCTCAAAACAACCTGATCTGGTTCCAGGGTATTATGTGCCCCAGAGCCTGCCTTTGGTAATAAAGAAGAGGATCTATTCCATTGAAGAACAATGATTCTGCCACATCAGCAAGAATTTTTAAGGATCTTTTCTTTCTCACTGCATTTCAGCACCATCTTAAGACTGTTATGCAAAAATAGAAACACTACTTTCCTCATATTTTTATCTTCTCTACAATATTTTTAGAGAAATGTAAGGCTGAGATAACACAAAATCAGAGACTGCGATTCTATTACTAACCTTGTTCTCCTATGCCTTAAATCTAGCCGCAACTGAAAATATTGAGGAAGCAGAAGGTAACCCTGAAAGGCAGGGAAAGTGCTGCATGTTGCCTTAAACTATGCTCTAGGCTGATTTTTTAATGGATTTCTTACTTTTCCTGTTTGAGTGACTGTCTACCTGTGGGTTTTTATGCATTCAGCATAATCCTATTTAGTCGCCTTTCAGCTAGAGGAAAGTTTAAAGCACAGTACGGCTTGAGCTGTTTCAGACAACTTGACTTCAGAGGTGGCTGCGGTTCTCTAGCTGGTGAGAGAACTAAAGAGCTTGTGGCACAGCAGAGAACAAAGGCCTCCTGATTACTGTTTAAGGGAAGGGTGTGAGCAATAGAAATGAAGGGAACACTGAAGACTCCTAGTAGGAAGCTGAAGACCCTCCTTCTGGCTTGCTGGAGGGTATTTTGAGACTGAAGCTGCTTAGCACTAAGTCTTTTAAGGGAAAAATCCCCTGCAATTGGCAGTCTTCTCAGGCTACCGTGCAGATGGGTCTTCTCCAAAATGCATAAATATCCACTGTGTTCTGGTTATGAAACAATATGCAAACTGTTTTCAGGGCTATTACTGCTTCTTTAACACTGTATTTCCTTCACAAGATTTTCAAGTCTCTAGTTATTCTCTAAGCTTTTCCTTTCTCCCTCTGATGAAGACAGATGTTTACATTTTATTTATAACTTGCACCCCCTCCATCCATTGCATCATTTTCTTTACTATGCCACCTACTTGTACCATTTTCTTCTGCAGAAAAGGGAAGAACAGCCGGATTGATCTTCTGGTGCCTTGACTTGAAAGGAGCTACCTCTGTCCTTTTCCAAAAGGAGCAAGCACCACTCCTGTGGTAAGGAAGAAAAGGAGCAAAGGGTTGTAGAAGACCCTTTTATGCTGTCTCTTGGATAACTTGTTTACTGTTGGAGGATGGGGGAACATTCATTAAGCTACTAAGTAGAGTCCACAGGTCATTTATGCTTTACATCCACTTCTGTGGAACAAATCTGCTCAGCTTGGGTCTAAATGTGGCGCTCCACATTGATGGAATGTGGTTTCTCCTAACTTTCATACATGCTTGAACACTTCTGTCAGGCATATTTATACTTTCTAAAACTAAAGTGCATCAAGGGATGGATTTTTTCCAATTAAGATAACCATTTATTGCTTGCTACCAAACATTCTTCTATTGTAATTTTGTATTGCATGATTGTCAGTCTTCTAATTAACAGTAGTGTAAATAAAAGCAGGACTAGAGCCGCTGTTCTTTTAAAACAGCCAGGTATTAGTGACGGTTATGCTATTGTTTAGAGGCACTAGGTGATGGATGTGCTTTAAATGCCTTGGCTAATCAGAATGCTGCAAATTAAAACAAACACTAGTAATACCATGGGAAGAGTGTAAACGAATAGGCAATTCATCCTGATGTACTCTTTAGCTCTCCCTTATTTTCTGTGATTCTGATCAGCTGAGAGGCTTTCTCTCCTGAACTGGAACATGAGAGTTGACTGGATAGATTAAAAAGAGACATTCACTGCACAATGTAAGTGTAATGATTTTCTACATGGAAGCATACGCATTACACTTCAAGTTTAAACTTCAAAGATTAAAGATTTATTTCCAAACTACATGGAAAGTAACTTCCAGATGACCTCTAGGAATGCCATTAGATTGTGGATGACACTTCTATTGTAAGTCAAACTATCTTCAGGAAGTTTCTTTCCCTGGGTATTTTCATGAATAGGTTAACAGCAGTCGCATTTTCTTAGCTCTGCGCACGTAACAATTACCTATTTGCACAGACGCGGCAAGCAAAATCCCAGAGCAGGACAAATGCTGAGATCAATGTTGGAATTTGTTCCAGGTACAGAGATAAAACATGTGTGTTTGTAATGCCCAGATTCTGAATTTCTGGATTGTAATTTTACCTCTCAAATTCTGATGACTTCATCTTCATTCTTGCGGTTTCTGACATCACCAGAAGAGTCTTAATGGTTTGTTTTGTGAGCCATACTGCCTAGAGGAGGAAGAGGAGATACTATTATTTATTTTCTTTATGAAGACTTCCTTATCAAATAAACTTTGACCAGAGAGACTATTGGAGTGCATTTCCTCAGTATGCAGCTAACCTGTGACTATTTTCTGTAGCCTACAAGTAAGTAATAACTCTACTTGGTGGTTTATTAACTGGGTCCAGTGGTTCCCACAGAAAATCCCAAGTAATTCTTTGCAGACTACCTCTCCTTAATGATGCTAGCATAAGGGGCATGTTGATGAAAATGATTTCTGTTGCTTTTCAATGATCACCAACACACAACATCTGTCATAGCAACCGTTATTACTGCCCTGTTGCATCAGGTTTGAATCTTGGGATTTTACCTCAGTAGCAGTTTCAGATTGTAAACTTTTTTCCTCTAAGACTGACTACAAAGCACAACTGTCTGCAGTGTTATTTCTTTTCAGTCTGACAGATGAAGTCCTCTCTTGACCCCACACGCTGCTTTAATGTCATAGAGAATTTCCAGTGCATTCTGTAATAATACCGCCTCAAATACCAACCCGTGAGCAGTGATGGCAGGAAAAGGGGAATGCTGGCTAGGGAGAGGGTTGTTTTGCAACCTTTCGATGCTGCTGAAGCTGCACCTACTCTGCAAATGCCTGGCTAGTTAAAACTCTAGTTCACTTACTCTCATATTTGCAGAGCAGAGGTAGCATTAATTTGATAGATACCATTGCTGCTGCTTTTAAACCTGAGGAAGCTTAACTCAGATTTCCTGTTCCCTTCTATGCAAAGAACCCAATGAAGTCAATAACTGAAACTTGCATTTCAATTGTTGATTTGTGTGATTTGCCCTTTTATAGGCTAAGGAAAAGATGTATGGGCATGGTCCATAAATGTCTGCTAACCGTGAAAAAATGAAAGGGGAAACATTTCAGGTAATGTGCATAGAACATCTCCAATTGGGATATGCTTGGGGCTTGACCCTATTGGACTTTCATAATAAAATCCGCAATTTTATTTTTAAAGTACTTAGAAGCTTAAATTCAGACTAGACATTTGGTGCCTTTGCTCTGTCAGATCGTTTGAAGAGGCAGGGGGAGGGGGAAAAAAAAAAAAGCTCATGTTTCTGCAAATCTGCTACAAGTCAAATGGTGCTCCCACTTCTCCTTCATCCTGCTCTTTCACTGAGTTGGAGAGGGTTTGGGATGATTTTTACATTGCCGACTTTCACATGAGTACTTCCCTTTACTTACCCTGAGAATTAGTACTGCTGTGTCATGGGCTAAGGTGTTGCTTAGTAGGAATAAAGATATACCAGGTATCTCTGACAGAGGCAACCACGCACAGTATGCGATAATTAATGCTATTTGTTGTATGTAACAGTCTTTCTCCACGTACGTCTCTGTTCCGATATTATGCAATGTCGGCTTCGGGGGAAAAGAGCTGCCTTAATTGATTTAATGTTCTGTACTAGACTACAGCTCAACACATATAAATACTACTGGTTTGCAAGTATTCTGCTGGTTTGCTGCTTTGTGTAGAGATGACTGAGATTTGATAGGAAAATCTCAGTTTATAAAAGTGGACAGTTGCATCTGATATGTTAGTGTTACAGCTTCCTCATCCGGTACCTAATGACCTGTGCGCTCCCACAGCCTCTTATTAGGAATGCTATAAATGTAATTTTTACAAGGTAGCTGTCTGTCTACATGTTCTTCGTAGGGAACGGAACGAAATAGACACTTGTGTACGGCCTCTGGGAACTAGAATTAATTCTGCAAACTCTTTCTGACAGTGCTAATAACAGTATGACAACTCAGTCTTTTTTCTCCGTAGGAAATGATTGGACACTAATCTGGCCGAATGCAGAAGAGTTTATCTAACTGCTCAGGGTAGAGACTCAGAAATTCCCTAGTGCCAGAAATCCAGCTGGTGGAGCTGGTATGAAAAAAGACCATGTCTCACGAAACCATGTGTTGTTATCCTCCAGGGTTACTTTTTACAGGGCAAGCTCATTGAGAAAGTTGATGGCAGAAAGGAGGGGATACCCAAGGCGAAGCAGATGGCTCGCCACTATGTTTATCCACATTTGTCAGCCAGCAGTTGAAAGGATGGAGAAACAAGGTGGGAGTCTCGCAAGATGTTCTGGTTTGATGGATGATGGAGATCCTGCCTCTTTCCTCCACAATCACTAGATGATTTCATCTGCTGAAGTTGTGTAATATTTGATGTAAACTCCGTGTACTCTTCATGATAGGAAAAGTGTCCAATGTGTATCCAGAAACTGGCTTACGATTTTCAGGATAAAGGATACTGTTTCTTCTGAGGGTTTTTATTTCCTTTGTGAGAGGTCGGCTTTCTATTCCAAAATGGTCTGTGTTGAGCATCTGTATGACCTAAAAATCATTAAATTAATACTGGCATCTTCCTGGATTAGTGACCTTCTGCTGGGGGAGATGGGGGATACAGAGTCCAAGAATGCGAGTCTACAGGACAGTGGGGATTGGTGTGAACTGAGAGAGCAAGAGAGTTGAGCAATAGCACATGGCACGGCTGAGCAAGGTTGCTCTCTGCAGATAATCAATCCAATATGAGGCCATGGGCTAGGCAGAAAAAGGAGCAAAGAAGGCATGTTTTCAATCACAGTGCAATAAGTAATTTCGTTGGTTTTTTTTTTACAGAAGGATTTTTATAAAATGGGAAGGGGGAAGGGATTTCTCAAACAGAAAAGGATAAAATAAAAGACTATGATCTGGCCCGGAATGATCCTTTAGACCACTAACAGCAAAATACTGGAATGGATTGGCTATATTAAAATATTGTTGAAATACTGATGTCAAATGAGATTGAAAGGGTATTGTTTCTTTATCTAAGTAAGCTATCTTCAGCCTAAATGGTTTCTTCTTGGGAGTTTTCTGCCAATGAAGTCTCTGTGTCATTAGAAGCCCTTACTTGTTCACAACTACTCTAGGTATTTTGAATTTCACTGTAAGATAGCAGCTACTATTAGCCAACTAGGCCAAATTATTTTGCACGTTATGAAAAAGGTCTGCTTCAGCTGAAGTGCTTTCCTCTTACACTAACAAAACGACAACGCAGGCTGGAGGCTATGCCTGAATAAAATAAATGCCTGATTTTTTTTTTTTCCTCAGAAGTTTCTCCCCGTTAATGCACCGAACCCAAAGCAAGTAAACATTGCATTCAAGTAATGAGGGCCCAGGGTAATTCTGGTCGTTTGGGAAGGTGCTGGAGCAGCACTGTTAAGATAATCTGGAAAAAGACAGGCTTTGTTGTTTGTTGTGTAAATCTAGTTCAAACACGACTTTCCACCATCACCTTCAATCTGTACACCCAGCACTGAAGCCACACCAACCTTTGGCACGGCGCCCGAGTGCCCGCCACCTCCCGGATCTTGGCGGAAGACAAGTTGGTGCCGCGGGTGTTGGCGCGGACAAGCTGAACGACGAGATTCCGTATCACCCAAACAAATGGTAGGACAGCTTTGGTGTGCTGGCTGTGCCAGCTGGGGGCGGGCGGAAGGTCACTGCGGGACCCCTGGAAGCGAGGCCTGGACGAAACGGTTTGAAAGGTGGGCAACCTCCTTCCTTCAGGGCCGCTCCTCTTCGCCCACGGTTTCCCCCGGCTTTTGCCACAACGCTTAGTGATGGCAAAACGGTGCCCGCGGAAGCTCTGGTTCCTGAGCGAGCTCTGGCACCCCTCACGGAACAAAGCCCTCACGACGCGTAGGGGGTTGATAGAATGGTCTTCCCCGTGCTCTCTTTTTCACACCTGCCTTGCTCGCAGGTAGGCCTTCGGGCAGACGCCAGGCCAAACGGGCAACGAGCTCCCTTCCCAAATTCGTTTATCCCATTTTTAGCAATGAACTACCCCCAAAGCGGCTGCTGCCGCCCTGTGCCTCAGCGCACCCGAGCCCCGGGGGGTTCCTCCGCGGGCTGGGGCCGGAGCCCGGGGCCGGCTCCGCGATCCGCTCCGCGTTTCGCAGGCTGCCGGGAGCGCCCCTCGGCGCCTTCAGTCCCCCCTGCGCGCGGGTTGCGCTGTACTATTTGAGGCGGGCGCGGGTGGAAGAACACGGCGGTGCCATGCGCCCAGAGAAGCTGGTGGCGCAGGAATCTGGGCCGCGGTGCTGAGGCCGCCTGTCAGTCAGCGCGGCGGCGCCGGGACGCGGCCGGGGCGCAGCCGGCAGAAGGCGGTGCGGGGAGCGGGCACGGTAACGGAGCCGGAGGAAGCGGCGAAGGAGGACGCGGAGGAAGAAAAAAAAAAAACCAAACCCCAAAGGAAAAAAATATTAAAAAAAGCGAGCCGCGTTTTTTCCGAGCTGCGTTTCTTCCGATCTGCAGGAAAAGGCTATTTCACGAGCGGCTCCCTCTCCCCCCGCTGGCTGCGATGCTGCTAGCCACCGTGCTGCCCTGGACGTTGTTTTTGCTTGGAGCCGCAGGTACGGCCGGGGCTGAGGCGGTGCGGCGCTGCCCGGGGCGGGGGTAATGCCGGGACCTGGTGGGGCGAACAATGGGGGGTCGGGCGGACCCCGTCGCCGATGCTGTGCCCTGTCGTCGGGCTCGCGAGGGGGAAAGACAGCCCCGTGGTGGGGGTCCCCGCCTCCCGGCCGCACCCGGTGTGCGTGACGGCTGGGTCGTGTACATTGTTCGTTGTTTCGGGAGCCGGAGAGGAAAGATGGCTCGGGCTGTGCGAATTTGACAGGAGAAGGCGAAGGGTGGGGGTGTGGGGTGTGGGAAGGGTGTGAGCGAGCGGCGTTTTCTGCGCTCTGGTGCCGCTGTCCGCGGGTGAGCGGGGAGGAATCGGTCCCGTCCCCCCCCCCCCCCCCGCGGGAGCCCACCTCCCCAGGGCTGGGCTTTCGGTGTGCTGTGAATCCCAGATAATGGAGATGGGGAAAGAGGAGGCGAGCGAAGCGGAAAGGATGCTACGTGCGCTGTGTTAATGGTGTCGCCGTGCGAGGAGGCGGTGGATTTTCGTTGTCGCGTCGATTGCATTGTGAATATTGAGGATGCTACTGCGCCTACGCGGCGGTGTCCGCTCCCCCCACACCCCCCCGCCCCGGTCTTTGCCGCCGCCCGTCCGCCTTCCTTCTTGCAAGCGGTGCGTGTGCGGGGCAGAAATTGCAGGGAAGAGATGTGATTGCGATTAAAGGCGGGAGGTTGGAGCAGCTGTAAAAAAAAAAAAAAACCACAAGAAACCAAAAAAGGCGGAGAGAAGCAGAACGATTGATGGGGAAAAGAGCCAGGGCACCGCGGGAGCGGGGCGGAGGGGCTCCTGGCCGGGGGCGCTGCCATTAAGGGAGCGGCGGCGGGGAGCGAGCGCCCCTGCTTGCGACGGGGGGAGGATGGGGGACGGCCGAGCGGGAGCGGCCGTTGACCGCTTGGGTCGCCAAGGTCTGTAACGGCCCGGTGCCCCGGCCTTACCTGCCCCTGGGACACGAGAGGTTGGTTGGGCGCGGCTGCGGCCACACCTGTGCTGACACCGCCCCCCCCCCCTCCGGTGGGGCCGCCATCCGCCCCGACGGGCCGCCTTCCTGTCGCTGTCCTCCAGCGAGCCTCGTCGCCCCTCAGCCTCTTGCTCCGCGCTGTCCTTACCCACACTCACTGGTAAGCGTTCCCCGGAGCCTTCTGTGCCCACTCTTGGCTGTGTCAGGGTTTCCTCTCTGACCTGCAGCCCACCCCCCCTTCTCTGCAAACGTCGTGGCCTAAAGCACCCACACTGATTGCGCCTTCCTGCCTTTACCTGTTCCAGCCCCTTCTCCTCTCATCGTTTCATAACTGCTAATTGCTGTTATCGCAGAGCTCGCTCTCTGCCCGGGTCCCTGCTCACTCAGGGTGGCTCCTGTTCTGTGTCCTTGCAGTGTAACCCAGTGCCCTACTCCTTCCCATCCCTGCGATTGCAGACCCGGCTGCACAGCTTCCTTTCGCCCCTCGCTTCAGCGCTGCCCTTAACTACCACAACTCCTCACTGTCTCCTTCCCGTACTGATGATTCCTTATCTCTTTAAGCAATTACTTCTGCTCTAGCTCTGTCTACTAACATAGTAACAGTCGCTATCTCGTTGTGGCTCGGTTCCAGCTCCCATCATGGCGGACCATGGCCACCAGCGTGCTCAAGCCACCTGTTTAACATCAGCACAACACCCCTTCTTAACGATACACAGCTCTCCCGTGCCATAAGCGCTACTGTCTAGCTTCTCTTTATTATAATTTAAAAAATGATGTTACTGCTTCTTAGAGGGTATCTCTAACAAGCAGGGGGTGTGTGTGCTTTCCATTCCCAGCACAGTTCTCCCCTGTAGCCAGCGCCGCATCTGGCTCGGCCACGCCCTCTCATCACCATCTCCGCATACATTCTTGATCTCAACCATCGCAAGATGCCAGACTACTATCTGCGATTCCATAGCTATCGCCTCTCTGACACATTCACACAGGCTTTCTCAGCTGTGGGAGGGGAGAATAAAGCTTTTTTTTTTTTTCCAAGGGAAATAGATGGGAGTAAGCAAAGAAAAATTATTTGCGTATCATCTGTTGCCCCACTCAAGTACGTGTTTATCCAATAATAATGATTATGAATGCGTGGAGTGCCTAGGGAGCTGCACAGCTGGAAGTGGACTGTTAAGTCGGCATAAAATGGAGAACGCAACACCCAAATAAAATATTAAAAAGCTAGAACAAAGCAGCAGCGCTGTTTATGGTACAAGCGGCACCCAGCACATCAGTTCTGCTTTCTGTGCTAAAGGATGCTTTGGTCTGCTAAAGCTTGTGCCTGCCTTTTTGCTCAGCCAACCTCACCACAGCCTGTGATGGGGAGAGAAAGGCTGTGGCTTTGGGCTTTGGAAGCCAGGATGTCGGTGGAAGAAGGGGAGAAGCTATGATGATGCTAATAAAGAAACACTAACTACAGCTTTACAGTAGCTTAAATGGGAGAGGAGCCAAGAGGTAGATGATTATTAGTGAAGAATCCCTGAAGAGACTGTCGGAGTGACAGTTATGTGGCAGATTCAGAACAAAACAACATGCCTTTACATCTTTTAGAATACTTCCACATTTTGTATGTATTCCTATGGCCTGTATAAGTGATGATTTATCTACTATTAAATTAAAACATTATAATTTAGAAGCTGATATATAGACAGGGAAGATGGCTCATCTTTCATTTACATTGAGAACTATGGTTTCTTAAATAATAGAGAGTATTTTGTATAAACTTTATCCTCTTGACATATGAACTTGAAAAGTCCTGACTTGGTGTTTTTTTGATTTTTTTTTTTCTAAGGACATAGAATATAATAGTAATTTAGTGAATACCCAGTTTTTAAGTGTTGAAGATTGTGGCTGCTCTCCAGACTGAAAGTGCCTTCACTTTTCTTGGCTCATCTCCAGAAACATTTTAACGATAGACTTTTCTGGCACTGGGTATAAGTGATTGGTTTCCTGTTGATAGAGAATGGCATGGATTTTTGGGGTGTTTGTTTTGGTTTGGGGTTTGGTTGTTTTGGTTTTTTTTGGGTAATGCCATGGGTTTGCCTTGGCTGGCTGGCAGGAAAGCAGAACCAATTGATGGGGGAGGAGGAGGGGATACTGCATCTGCTGCCATCAGTCTGCAAGGAGCAGAAAAATAGCTTTAGTAAGAGACAAAAGCACGTTTTATGTTCTCGTTTAAAAGGCCATCCTGCACTTTTGCTCACTATTTTACACACCTGGTCATACTGTTTATATAAAGAATGCACAATTCTAGGGTTTTGTGTTGGTGTTGTGTGGCTTTTGAAGCACTGGTTTTGCAGGGCAGCGTGATTTGGTGTGGTTTGATCAGCCAATAACAATTCCGTCATACTCACAACTTGCAGATAGTGAGACAGATAGGATGAACTTCCCAAAATGCCTGTGTAAGCAGACTGGGAGAAGCCATCTGCTTTGGAAGTGTGTATCGTAGCGTTTATGCTGGGAACTATCAAACATTCCAGTCGATGCCATTACGGTATCTTTCAGGTGCAGTGAAAAGATGGTGCCTTGGTGGTTTTCCCAATTCTGTACCCTCTCAAGGATCTGAAGTGTGTGATAAAATAATTAAAGCAACTCAACGGTAAATATAAAGGTTTGAAAACAATCAGGAAACAATATTGTGGTGTTTGTGTCTCTGTAACACGGAGAATAGCTGGGAGTAGCTGGCTGAAGGTGTGTACAGGGAACTACAGCTCCCAGGCATCTCCTCTTCCCTCAGCGGCGCCCTTTGCACATGTTTTCATAGGACTTGGGGTGTCGGTTTTAGTCACAACACTTCGAAATCCTGGAGGAGAAAAAAAGAGCCACCAGGCAAATAGACTTTGAGACATAAAAGTCACAGAAGCACATTTGAAGGTCAGATCTATGCTGGCTCTGGCTTCTTTTGTTTGGGAAAACACATTACCATCGTTTAAAGCCCTTGCTGATGCAAAGGGATGTAAATTAGGTGGGTTTGGCGGTAGTGCCATTATGGCCTTTCAGATCATGGTGTTGAAATGCAGCTTCCCCACTGCAGCTGCTCATTAGGAACGTTGCCTTTTGAAGTCACCGTGAGAGCCAAATGGCAGGCTTTCAGGCCCTCCTGATACATGGCATCTGTGTGTGTCCCAGGCGGTCACTGCGGAGTGCCGGAACGAGATGTTTCTGTGGCGTTCAGTTTATAATGGAGAAGCCTAAGGAAAGTGGAATAGATAAAAATCAGGGATGAACTCCCGATTAAATTAATTTTTTCACTTACAGTTCAAGTCTAATAGCTTCCATTATATCTGAGATGGTGGTGATGAGAAGGCCGATAATTGCTGTCCAGACAGTGAATCATACTTGCAACTTCCAGACCATCCACGGGTAAATGAAAGAAAAGCTTGTGCCAGGACGTGTTGAGGTGCCCAGGGTAGATGATGATGATGTATTTGACCAAGGCTCTCTGACAGCTTCTGCTACAGCATTTTTTGGGCCTCATTTTGGGCTTTGACATCAGAGGTGCTTTTGTTTTATCACAAAAAATACATGTATTCCAGGTACTTTAGCTTGGACAAATGTAGAACATCAATAGCCTTAGTCCAGATAACTTCAGATCTGTAGGCAGCTGCTGCTGGAAAAGCTGATTTTTGGGGAATAGCGAACAATGGAAGGAATGGAAGGTTTATCCTGCTAAGCAAGTGCAAATTGCTTTAAGATACCGGAGTCCTGTGAAGAAGCAGCAGCTGTGGGTTATAGTCACGTAGTACTGAAGTCAATAGCTGGATGAATTATCCAAATTCTGAAGCCATCATGCTTAACAAGTGAATAATTAGTATGGATATCTACTGATTATTTAGACCTGTATATTTGCAGCAGAAACAAGGGAGCAATGTTACGTTTGAAAGAAATGACACTTGTGTCTGAAGATCAACGTGCCTCAACTTTGTACTGCGTATTCAAAGTTAGACCTCACACTTAAAAATAAGGAAGAGCGATTTTTTTCAGCTTAAGCCTATAATTGTTCACTTTTTCCACGGTTAAGGTTCTGTGTTTCTTCCCTGTCCAAACAACCTAAGGTGCAAAAGGTCTGTAAGGCTCTGTTGTGCGCAGAAGTTGGTAGTAAACTTGGCATCGGTTGGCTTTAGCCAATTCACAGAGGGACCCAGAACCAGGGAGTGGCAGAAACTGGCCCTACAACTAGTTCTGCTAGCAGTTTGTAATGGCAGGGAGGAAGCCCTATTTCTGTAAATCTGATGCAGGAAAATTAAGTTTAGGTTAGAGACAGTAATGTGATACATGGTGTGGTTGATCCTCCAGCTATTTGCATCCTCGATCTTATGACAAGACAGAGACCTGCAGGGCGTGTTGTGAAAACTGGGAGTTGCCTGATTTAGTACCGACTTGGAGGAGCGATATGGAAAATAATTTGGAAATCCACTGAAATGGTTAATGTCGAGGTTTAATCTTTCTTAGAACAGAGAGACCATTTGATTTATTTTGAGTTTAAAACAAATACCTGCCGCCTTATCGGGTTTGCCAGGGCAGAATGCATATCCAGAAGCTCTTGACTGTTTTAGGTGTTCCAGAGTCATCAGTCTCATGTCTTGAACAAAAATATTTTTGTTTTCTTTATAGATAAAATTTTAAGACTGTTACAACAATTGGATCCTTGTGAATCAGGATAGATGCTTTTCACAGTTTGTTATTGATTTTAAAAGTACGCAAGATGGGTAAATTTTTCTTAAAATCCATCTACTCAGCACTAGTGAGCCTGCGTTTGGAGTGTTGTTTCCAATTTGGGCTCCCCAGTACACAGAAGACAGAGGCTTACTAGAGTGAGCCCAGTAAAGGGACTGGAGCATCTTTCGTTTGAGGAGAGACTGAGAAAGGCTGAGACTGTTTGGTCTGGGAAAGAGAAGGCTTGAGTGGGTCTTAATCAGTGTGGATAAATACCTGATGGGAGGGAATGAAGAAAGTAACCAGGCTTTCTTCAGTGATGCCCAGTGACAGGACAAGAGACAGTGGGCACAAATTGGAATACTGGAAATTCTGTCCAAACATAAGAAAACAGAACAGAGGTTGGTTGGTTGTTGTTTTACTTGTGATGGTGGTGGTTGAACCGTGGAACAGGATGCCCAGAGAAATTGTGGAACCTACATCCACAGAGGCATTCAAAACCCATCTGGACAGGACTCCTGGGTAAGCTGCTGTAGCTGCCTGCCCCTGTTGAACGAGATGATTTCAAGAGGCCCCTTCCAACCTCAATGATTCTGTGATTTTTTTTTTTTTTTCCAGAACAGCTACTGCTATAAAAATAGCTATGATGGATGTTTATTTAAATATTTAATTTACTTTTTTTTTTGTTCATATTAGTGATATGTATCAGCCATGCAATCTTCAAGATAAACAAGAGTGTTAATTACTGTTTACTGGTTTATGTATAGTAATAATTTACCATGTTGGTTAACTTGAAATGCCTTTCCAAAGGTGAGAAAGGGAGTGTTTAAACCTGAGTGAAATAGAGGGTTAGAGTAACAAACGAATCAATTAACATGTTAAGACTACATTTAGAGCTCCTTTTGGGCAGAGTGTGGTATATTAGCGCTTGAAATGAAAGGTTCTTTCCACAGGAGGGTCCTGGCTGAGTTGTATGTAGGGCGTGTATTTGATCAGGTGGCAAATGATGAAGATTTTATACAATGGAAAAAGAAAATCGGTCTCTCCAAATCTAAGTAGGCTTTTTGGGATATTTCATGTATTGTATCTCTTGTCCCAAAAAGCAGCTATGTAAAAAAAATACTTTAACCATTACTGGAACTGCAATATATTCGTACAGAAGTTAGTTAATTGTCACCGAAATCAGTTTGTAATGTTGCAAATTTGTTGTTTTATTGAAAAACCCCTAAACATCGCTTAAAAAGAAAGGTGCAGTTATTTACCGTGGGTTTGAAATGTAGTCTTTTTAACATGAAGATTGATATGTATAAGGATTCAAATATGTAAACCCCGTTTTTTCCAGTGCCTTCATATCAAGGGTATGCCATGCTGCATTTAAATATGATGCAAAAGACGAACAGCCAATTGGGCGTTGTTTACACGATATTGGCAAATTGGTCTTAAGGTATGGTGTTATTGCATCATCTTATGTTTAAAATAAACACGCAAAGTAATTGAAGAAACCTCAGAATTTGGAAACGCTTGTTGGTGGTTCTTCACATCCCACTAAAAAGCAGGCTGTCTCTGCATATTAATCAACTCTTTCAAAGGAAGCTTGCCTTATTTGCATTGTGCATGCACTGAGGAGTCCCATAGTGTGCCTGAGAAAAAAAAAAAAGGGAGGGGGGGGGGAAATTCGAATTGTTGTTCTCAAAAGGGTTTTTATTCCATTCAAGTGGAAAGACTGAATGCAGGAGAATTAGCGCAGTGTTTTGTGGAAGAACAGTCTCATTTGGTCATCGGGTTTCATGTGGAGCAGTCCTGGCTTGTCAGGGGTCTGAAGGCTGGGGGTCGGGTTAAGAGGGGAGTGACTCGTCATTGTATGATGTAATCTGCAGGGTGCAAGACACTCTCAATTAAATGTATAAATACTCGGTGGGTATGAGGCCATTAGGATTTAAAATAGAACACTGGTGAAAATGCGAGCTTGCCTTTTACGAATACAGTGGCCAAAACTTGGCCTTGATACCTTTGGAAAACAGGTAGAAGATGCAACGGTCGGGGAAAATTTCAGGTTGGTAAGTCTTGGAATAACAAGATTTCTTAGGCCTAAGTCACTCCTGGTAATGTGGCTTTATGTTACTGCAGCTGTTCCTTTGGAGCAGGGTGGTGGGACGTGGTGGTGAGCCTTGCTGCCTTCCTCTGTGCTCTTTTCTGGCTGCAAATCTGCGAATGGTGAGCTTTTCTGTTGCTTTTCTGTTCGACAGTCCTGTGTAAGCAAGGAAGGTGTCGGACAGTCTCCAAAAACCTCTAACTTTTGATTTTTGAGATTTTGAAACATGAACTTCAGGGAATGGTAGAGATGCTTCCCTCTCGTACTATTCTGCTTGGTATCCTAAATGAGAAGATGTACAGGTAAGAGAGATGTGGGCGTGTGTGTGTATCTATATAGTGTGCTCTAGTGGGAATTGAATTTTGGAAGGAGCTGTGGCACAATGAGGGACGGTACCGCCTGCAAATGGAGACCGTGATTGTGGTGTTTGAGTAGCATTGTCAACAGCTTCTGATGGAAGCACAAGTGAAACCTATCCCTGTGGTGACCTTGTTTCTGCGAAAGGCAATGGAGAAACGAAGACATCTGTTGGAGGGAGGAACTGCAGCCTCCAACAACTGTTATAATGACTGTACTTCCCAAATCCAAGGATGGTATCATACGTTTGTATCACATCAGTAATACTGAGCTTGCTGTTTGCCGAAGTCCTTGGTGTCTTTTTTTTCTTATTTTGCATTATCAGCTATTTGGACATACGTTCTTAGATAGAAATAACTGTTTTGTTCTGCTAGAAAATACCGGATGGTTTCCTTTGAATGTGAAATTCGCAAGGTTCCATGTGATGTGATGTAAACTCACAGGAGTTTTAGAAACAGTTATCCTGTGAACTGAAGACAGCAGAAAAATCACTGAGTGTGGATGTTTCGGTTGATTTCAACTTGAAAAAATATTTCCAGAAATTAATCACAGAAACGGAGCTTTTGGTGTGTTTTATTGTTGCTGTCTGTAATACAAAATGAGGTCTTCTCAGCTGAACAGTGTGGGGTTGTTCGTTGTGAACACGTGGAATTTCGGTGTGAATTTGGTAGTGCTGTTAATGCCAGCAGAAAGGAAGAGCTTCTTTCTGATGAACTTTCGGGGTGGGGGTTTTTTTTGTACTTTTGAGAACTGTGGGGTTTATGACGTGGAAATGACCCCACCCAAACCATCTATGCAATGCACTTTTAGTTACTTTGCCCATCTCTTCATATGCTGTATATAAAGCACACCACATGTCCAACGTTTAGAGGTTGAGTGTAGTAGCAAATAGTTTCTACAACTCATGTTGATGTCGTATTTCCATCGGTGGTACATTTTAATGATAGCTGCCTTAATATTCAGTCAATGAGTTGTCGCACATGCTATGGCGTTGTGATGGCACGATGCGCTTACGATGTGCTCCTGCGTGTACTTTGAGTCTTGTAAATAATCCTTTTAGAAACTTTCTAGCTGTGGGTATAAATAACACATTGGTTTTGCGCAAAGTGCGTGCTCGCCGTATTGGCTAATTGTAATTTTACAATAATTTCTCTTTGCGGTTTTGAATGTGTAACAGCCGTCAGACACTTACGTATGCTGTTTCAGAAAAATATAATCAACAGCTACTTGTTTCAAGTAACTTCTTAAATTACTGTAAGCCCACAAAATTCAAAAGAACAGACTACTGTAACCATATTTCAGTTGTGTTTTCAGAAGATAATCCCTCAGAAGTATAACATGCTTTTAGGGGTTGTTAACAGACATACAGAATTACTCCATAGTCCCCTTAATCCTTTGGAGTTTAATCTCTTCATGATCTGTGGGATGCAACCTGAAGGTGTTTAGCATTTATTATATGCTCCCTAGTGGTTGGTATGTTTTTGGGGAAAAAAAACCCCTAAAACCTAGGCAAATTGGAATACTATTACGAAAATAAAATGTGTATGTTTGTTATGGACACTTGGTCTGCAAGAACTAATAGGCACTAAGGCAGCTGTCATTAGTGAACATCTTAATGAACACTAGGAGTCCTATTTAGCTTCTCTCCCTGTTGTCATCACTAGAAGTCCGGGCGGTCGTTTCTCTGTCGCTCTCTCACGATTGAACTGTAGCTAGCTACGCACCTCCTTCCACATCTGTAAAGCTTCTCTAGCTGTGTTCAGCCTGTTGGCATTTTTTCTGTTCCAGCTTTGGTCTCTCCGCAGCTGGATATATCTACAAGAAAAAGAAAGAACGTTGTTTATCTCTCAGTTCTCCAGCATTGCTTGTTTATTATCGTAGGGATTTTGTACCTACAGTTTACAGGCTGATTGGCTGCAGGATTTTGTCAGCCTTGGCCGGAGTTTGGCTTAAGAGAACTCGTTGGCCTGTAAGAGGAGGAATGGCAGCTGGAGCAGAGATGGAATGTTATATAGATTCTCTTTTTTGCATTGCCGTTGTGGTTTTTGTGGATGGGCTTTGGCCAGTCAGGTCTATTGTTTTTCTCCATTTCTCCGTAAAATTAGTGTTTCATAAAATACACATTTGTACAAGCAAATTTAGGATAGTTTGCGCTTCACGGACAAAAATAACGCAGAGAATCAAGTGCTGCAGTGTGTATGCTTCTGTGTTTATCTAGGAGGAGACCAATTTTCTGCTTCAAGCTGTCGTGACTGTTAGCCTTAGATTAAGGCTATACTGTGAAATGTCTCTGTTTAACAGAGTAACAGTTATTTGTTTAGGTACTTGAAAATGGCTATTTCTTTTGGTAGGACGCCTTTATTCCTAGCGAGGAAGTGTGGGTTTTTTATGGTCATGCTCTCGTTCGGGTTGCTTTAGCACAGTATCAGTTATTAGGAGGTAAATCCTGCACTTAGGCGTGTGTGCAGAGCTGTTATCCGCACCAGTGACAGTCATACTTATTAGCCAGGAAGAAACTGGTCTCACCTGTTCTGAGGTACTGTACTGAGGGGTCACGCCAAGTGGGCACCCTGTCAGCATGATTACTGTTGAAGGTTCAGAGGGATTACTTGGGTGACGATGAACGTGAATCCGCGGCGCAGCCAAAGACCGTGCTTTCCTGTGCGTTGAAGTGAGTTGTGGTAATCTTGCTTACACCTGCCGGAAAAAATAGGAATTTATGTAAAAGTGGAAAAAAGTAGCCTATGAGGAGGCGTTTTTCCCACCTAGGGCCTGCTTACTGCTGACACTAAAATTCATCTGACCTGCTGTTTTTAATAATGATTTGCTGTGGGTGGTTAGGAAAAAGTATAGCAAGTTTATGCAGCTCTTAAATGGAAGTACTGTTAGTTTTTAAGGCATGTAGTCGGTCATAATAGTATTTCACACTTCTGTTGTAAGAACAAAAATCCTCCTCTTCACGTACCACCAGCAAATCTGAAGATCTCCAAGTGATGTATCAGGCAAGCTCATACCTGTCTGATGTATTCTTTTATTCAGCCTCTGTCAGAAGGTCACTTGCAGCGTGTCGAAGTGTTTTACTTAGACCCTTTCTAAATCTACATTTTTCTGAAGCAGTTACGTTTCCATTATTTTGTTAAATAGACATTGAATGTTCCGGTTGAAAAGATGCCTTTGTACTTGCTGTTGAAACAATTTCTGATGTCTACCTTGTATTTTTCCTGGACTTTGTGCATAGTCGCAGGGGAAGAAGGCTTCAAGTGTTCCTTGTTTTATCAATAACAATGGGTTTTGTTTGCAGTAGTAGAAATGAACTTGTTAAACGCAAGCTAATTGTTTTTGCGCTTGCATAATTTTATTGCTAAAATAATAACTTGTGGTTAATGAGAACTCCAAATGCTCTACTGTTCTCATAAAAAGAGAGTGGCTGCTTTCATTTATTGCTATTAGTATGTGCGCTTTTCTGCTAACCTGTTTCTGGTTTAGATACTGTCTATTGAAAATGATAATCCCCAAATAAAAGACTGAAAAAGCCAATTATTTAGAGATAAAACTTCCAGTATATTGTGATTTTAAAACTTAAACTTTCTGTATGTGGAGAATACTTGTTTTGTGAGAATGGGTCTAGATCTAAATGAAACCACAAACCAAGCGGGTGCCAAGTCACTGACCATTTTTGTGGCACTGATCCATGAACCTCACTTTCTGTTTTCTTTTGGCTTTGTCGCTAGCTGCACTCACTGTGTCTGGTATAGTGATTAGTGCCATATTCAGAAGCTTGTGCATTCCTACTAGCTGTTTCTCATGAACCTAAATTGGTACGTAAAAATAAGGCTCGAGATGAAAATAACAAATCCCACACTAGCTTCTTTCCTGTGTTAAGGCACTGCATTATTTATGTATTTCTGCAGTGCCTTTTGTGTGCAAATGCAGTTGTGATTTATTATTTATTGGACATACAGAAGTACCTGCAAGTATTAAAACGTAAAGGATGAAGATATGTTTTTATCAGGTGAATGGTTTTATCTTATCTCCTTCTTCTCGGAGATTGCAGTGAGTAGTGGGACCAGGAGAATTTAGTTGAAGTGGTGAGTGAAAGCAGTGCTGCTGATTCCCTTGGAATTTAGCACTTTAAATGGATTAGCACTAAAAATATCTCTGCCTGGCATTGCATCAGATCCGGGAGCGTTTTAAAGTATCTACATTCACGTATTTGATGTAAACCTTTAAAAAGGTTTCCACATTTGAGCGAAACAACAGCATTTAAACGGAAGATCTTTGATTGGTGTTCTTATTGGGACATCAGAATGTTGGAAATAATTGTAAAATTAACATGCTTTTTGCTAAAATGGTACTGCACAGAACAAGGATTTTGGAAAGAAAGCGTAACCTTTGTTATATACAGGATGTATAATTCACTCCTTAGGTGGGTGGAAGCCTTAAGAAGAATTAACTTTCCATTGTAACTTTCAGCATCTTGGCCGTATCTTACTTTTTTATGGGTAACTGCATTGTACTTACTGTTTTGAAGTACTTCTGCTCTGTTTGTAGCCTTCCGTGCCTTTGCAAAATGAGTAAGAAGTGGGGTCATGAGAAAAGAATGCATAGCTCACACCAAGAAAAAGCAGTGCCTGGTCGGTTTATACGGGTTCTTCTCAATGAAATTACCATTGTTTTGGCATTTTTCTGTAACCGACTATTTTTTATCTTGCTGATCAGTTCTAGTGCCAACTAATTCACCCACAGCTCCTCATTTTGTTAAATGGCGGTGCTTTAACAGTGCTTTATGGCTTGAGATATATTCCTGCTTATAATAAAAGCCAGAAATGGTATTTTAACAACGGAAAGTAAAATAATCATATTTTGTCCTTATCTAAAAGCCTAGAATTACATTACCAGAAATGATGGTATTTTGATTTAAATTGTGAGTCTTGAGACAGAAAGGCACTTTCATCTTGCTTGCTAGACAAATGCCGCTGTAATTCCTTCCATTTTTATAGGTGAGCTCTGGTCTCGTTATCTTACAGGACACTGTAGGCAGCATATCTAACACCAGGTTCTTGTGTTGCTTACAGTTACAGGAATCAGAAGCAAGTGCAGTGAAATAGGGGTAGCTTGGATTGTGCTGCCGCTTTATATGTCATGGTAGATACCGGAACACCACGTCACATCTCCTGATTTTCCTGTTCCCTCATTTGGGACATGGAACTTGCATACCGTAGGATGTTTTTGTGCAGCTAGCCTTAGAAATTATATAATGTAGGTGTATTTGGTTTTTTAGAGCCAGTTGTTAAGTTGCTGTCCCTCTGGATGGCATCCCTTCCCTCCAGCGTGCCGACTGCACCGCACAACCTTGCTGAGGTGCACTCGATCCCACCTTGGTCCGTGTCGCTGACCAAAATGTTGAACAGGGCCGGTCCCAGTACTGACCCCTGAGGAACGCCCCGCTTGTCACCGGTCCCCACGCGCACATGGAGCCGTTGACCACATCTCTTGGCGACCATCCAGCCAGTTCTTTATCCATTGAGTGGTCCACTTGTCAAATCCGTGTCTCTCCAAGTTAGAGACAAGGATGTTGTGTGGGACAGTGTCAGTATCAGTGTCACTATTGCTTTGTTAAACTTCCCTTTGCATTCTTCTTTCCAAAACTGCTGGAAAAATAGTTAAAAATATTTTTTTTTCCATTATACTGGACATTTCTGTTTACATTTGGCTCAAATTTGGTGTAACTACATGCTCAGTAGCTCTAAAGATGAGTTTCTGCTGATGCTGAAGACGTGTATTGGTTGGTCTTCATTTGTTGCTTCTGCAGATTGCTAGAAGTTGAGGAAGGCTGAGTTCACGTCACAGCGATGTATTTGATGAGCTGTTTTTGCTGCAGGGACGGTCTGAAAGACCTTTCATGTAGATGTTTATAGAGCTCCTAAATTAAAAGACAGTGCAGTAAAAGACAGGCATGATTTGAAGGCCTTGGTCCAGGTTAACATTTTGAACTCCACTAGGTGGCACTAATTTATTGTTCTGTTGATAAAGGTGCTTTCTCTGCAAAACACACCAAACGCATATTTTGTGAATTATGATGGGAGATACTCACTGTTGGAATAGGAAGCATAAATAAGACGATGAAGATCAGTAATACTGATGTATTTATGTTGTATATACATATATCGTATCTTTCCTGACCCTGTGCTTTTGAAGTGGAGGACCGAACTGATATTTTTGATTTGCCTATCCCATCCTAAGCATATTTTTAAAAAATGTTTAGAACTGGGAAGATGTAGCAGAAGAAATACTTGCCTAATATTTTCATCCTCTGTGCTTAAACATCCCCTGCTGATGTTAAAGACAAACTGGCCCCATGGATTGGCACAGACAGCCGGGGTTTCCATAATTGTGTCTCGAAACATCCAAGCATTCAGAGCTTGATCTGATAAGGAGA
This sequence comes from Rhynochetos jubatus, assembly GCA_027574665.1. Taxonomy (NCBI): domain Eukaryota; kingdom Metazoa; phylum Chordata; class Aves; order Eurypygiformes; family Rhynochetidae; genus Rhynochetos; species Rhynochetos jubatus. Next base: position 5,828,708 of record CM050670.1, on the reverse strand, counting down.
AGGAAAGAGTATTTCTGGTGGATTATAATCATACAAGAACTAACTTTGCTTAGCATTAAACTGTTTCAGTGTGATAGGGCTGAAGGGCGTTGGATATGACATAAGCATATTTTATTCCAGCACTAAGGGTAGAAATGGCTGAGACAGTCATTTTTTTTTTTAAGCTGATGGATGAAGAGTTCTCAACCAAGATCCTCTATATCATGCGGAGCCAAGCTCTGTGCGCTGTACAAAGATGACAGCCTAATCAGAGGAGCTGGACTGGTATGTTCACTTGCCATCCTTGAAAATGTTATTCTGAGAAGGCCATTTGGAATAGTCTTTGACTCAGGTAACAGTTGACCATTTTTGCCTTGCTGGGAAGAAATTTCCATTTGCAGTTGGTAGACTGTATAGCTGTGACAGCGAGCTTCGCAAAAGCTGTAGTGTTGTGCTGATTACAGTTGTGGCAGGGTAGAAAATTAGCTCAGTACAGCTGGTGCTTGAGGATGGCATGCAGTAACTTAATCTCTCGTGTTTTTTCTGCATTGTCTGTGCTGTCAAATACTGTCTTTGATTGTGTTGTAAATGCATGAGTCTCCTAGGGACCGTGGTTTCAAGCCAGTAGGGGAGGCTTTTAGGATGCTATATGAGAATGAATTTTGAATAAGGCTTTGTTGTACCAAACAGTACCTTTATTTTCTTCATCTTACCTTGTTTTCCATCACACTGAGGGGGAGATCTAAGCAGCATTGCAGTTTTGCCTCTGTTGGCTTTGAATCCAGAACTGGTGGGTGTTTTAATGTTGTGCTGCACGAGAGAAACAGGCCTGCTTGGGATTTCTGTCTGAACTCCAGAGCTCTTGTGCTTAGAGAGTATGTACAGGTCGATCTCCAGTCTCCCTTCCTCCATGAAGTAAAGGCTATCTATTGCCTCTGTCTTCCTGGCAAGTGATTGGCAAGTCAGTGGTATTCCGAAGAAAACAGGCTCCCCGTTTTCCCGTTGACAATATCTGCTTTCTGCCTGGCCTGTATTTGAAGGGGTGAAGTCTTTCAGGAGAGCCTGGAGTCTCGGAAGTATAAAGTCTGAGAGTAAATCTCTAGGCATCTATCAGTGTTGTAGATGTTGGATGGTTTACACCATCAGGTCCTTCATTTTGGAGCTGTGTGTGGAAGTTAAGTCAGTCCAGTGCTGCTCTGTTTCCCTGGGGGCTTGCTGTGCTGTGGGGATGGGTCAATGCACTTTTCCAACAGCTGGTGTCTTTGTCTCCTTCTGTCTGGCACCGGGGTTTTCCATAGTACTGAAAAACGGGTTTCACATCTGAAACTGGTTTTCAGGATCTCAAATCTTACTCCAGTGCCAGCCAGCTCTTTGCTTCAAGATATTAATGAGACAGGTCAAGGGCAGGTTTCAAACCCAAACGACAAGGATATAACTCTTCAAAACCTCTCTCAAGACGTTTATGCAAACAGGGGCTTAATCGGACAAGACACTACGCTGATGAACATACGTTTTTGTTTAGTTGGCAATCTGCCTTCAGGCAGAGATGTCTGAAGTGCCACGAACCAGTTTAAGTGCTGATACTCTTTGTCTGGTTTTGGGATTTGTTGTGTGTGGGTTTTTTCTGCTCTTAAACTGTAGATTTAATTGTTAGTCTGGCTCCTAATACATAATTATCGTTGTATTTCACCAGGCATTGCTGTGATTGCGTGGAGTCCTTCCAGTGAACTTGGCAGGGTTTCTTCAAAATCTTTTTCCTCTCGATGCCATTCATTGTTACGTACATTTATGTGCTTTAAGAATTTAACCCTTTGAGGATACGGTTGCTGATATGTCGTGGCTTTGAATGTTATGCTTGTTCAAGTGGTTGTTTTCATTTTTAGTGTAGCTTTGTTTTAGTGACACAAGGATTTTCCTCCGAATTAAAATGGCATGTAGGTGAACACTGTAAAAATCCCACTATGTCCCTAGTGTTTTCAGGCAGTATATAAAAGGTATGAGCTGACAAACTGTTAATTGTTTGACTCTTATTCAGACATACATTTCACAGATTCTGAGAGATCTTTATTTGGTAAATAAACTACCCTTCTGAGTTATAGTCACTGCATTTCCTAGCCATTTCCCCCCCCTGCCATTTTTTCCTCTTCGTCACTGTTTCTCTATCTTGTTTGCTGCATATTGTTTAGCAATTTGAAGTTCTGATATTACCATTCTAGAGATGACTGTATAAATGCATTTTTAAGGACTTGAGCACGTCAAGTGCAGCTACAAGAGATTGGGAATTGTCTATGGGAGGAGGTCTGATGGGGACCGGATGCCTGCTGTTCTTTGGACATATCACAAATCTAATTGTAAATCGGCCTAAAAAGGGGGAATTTACTGAAGCGTATCTAGGTCTGTTCCATTTGTTCTGTTGGGATAATCAATCAGGACTGACAACGGAGGTGGGTAGATACATTGGGGGTGGGGGTGGCTCGGAAGTGGACGATGAGTACAAGGTCTGTTTCCCAGAACAGAAGGTGGAATAAACAGTAGTTTATCATCTGACGTTATTTGAAAACAGATGGAAAATACTGTGCTTGTAAGTTTGCAAGGGAAAAAATTTTGGAAGCAGGCTTTGCATATGTCCTTCCCTTTTTTTGCATGCTTAGAAAAACAAAACAGTTAGGTCCTTCCTTGTTATTGGAAGCAAACGTGTGTGGTGTTGAGCTGGGTCCTGCTGTCGAGATGGATAGCATGTATAAAAAGTCCCCAAACAATCCAACCTGACTGTGTTAAACAGATTGAGAAAGTGTGAATAAAACAGGAATGGCTTGTTCTGTGTAGTACGGACAATTCTCATAGTACCACTTTCCTTTTTTTAATGTGACACAGGGCAGTAGCAAGGAACTCTGTACTCGAGCTAGTTACCTTGTGAAGAAAGAGGAGTTGTTAAAGTGCCTAAAAATGCCTTCTATTTCCAAGCCTCCCCTGATTCCTGGGCATGCAGAATCGCATTCGAAATGTGTTTGAGATTTCAGTTTACAACTCTGAAGCTGTGGTGGGGTGACCTTGGCTGGAGGCCAGATGCCCTCTAAGCCACGCTATCACTCTCCTCCTCAGCAGGATGAAGTGGGAGAGAAAATAAGATGGAAAACAATTTGTGGGTCAAGGTAAAGGCAGTTTAGTAAATGCTTCCATGCTCAGTCTTCGCTTCTGCTAAGGAAAACACAAGCTTTATTCTCTACTTCCCATCAGCAGGCGATATCCAGCCACTTCCTGGGAAGCAAGGATTCAGTGGGCGTAGTGGTTGCTCTGGAAGACAGACATCATAAATAACAAATGCCACCCCCTCCCCCCCAGGCCCTTAGCTTTCATTGCTGAGCTGACCTGATATGGTATGAAATATCACTTGGGTCAGCTTGGGTCAGCTGTCCTGGCTATGCCCCCTCCCAGGATCTTGCCCACCCCCACCCTACCGGTGAGGGGGAGATGTTGGAGAGACAGCCTTGATGTTGTGACAGCACTGCTCAGCAGTAGAGTAAACTGGCATGTTGTATCGACACCTTTCTAGCTACCGATACAAAGTGTGGCCCCATGAGGGCTGCTACGGGGAAAATTACCTCCACCTCAGCCAGACCCAGTAGAGGAGGCAACTCAAGTTAATGCTCGTTTGGTTTGGGGCTTTCCTATTAATTAAAGCATGGCATGAATGTTAACAATAGGTGGAGTAGAAAACAAGTGTCTTCGTGCATTGCCATTTCAATGGAAGGCCTTGATATCAACCACTTGTACTCTATCAATCTCGTTTATATTTTCATCATTTGAGTGTTAATTTTAACTGCTGGAGCTCTGACTGTTTATTTCAATTTTCTATCAGAGGAGGTCACGTTTCCTTTTTTTCTTTTGTGTGTTCCTTGCTCTCTTACATGGAAAAAGCAGAAAAGAGGAAAGATGACAGTGCAGTTATTGCCAATTAAAAGCTAAGCGGGTCCTGTATGAGCCTTGTCTACTTTATTATAGGTTATTGCTTTAGAATTAGAAAATTGTGTTACAAGTCGTGATGTCACTTCCAATTAATCCAATTCAGGCGTGAGCTCACATGTTCCCTTGAGCGCTTGCCCGTTATGAGCAGCTGCAGCATGTGCTTTGATGTCTTGGAGAGACAGTGGGATTACTGTTGTAGCTTCAAACTGCTCTGCCATGCTGTTCCCTTTGTTCGGCGTGAAGTTTATGGTACTGCGTAAGAGACAAAGGAGAACTCCTGATACGCATCTTTGGCACCACTGAGCGGTTGGATCATGATTTCAGTTTTGAGGTGCTGCAGCTAGTGGCAGAGGGGCATCAGTAGGATGTTTGGGTCTTGTTAGACTCTTCTGTCACTCTCAAAAAATCCAAAAACTTGCGTTGTTTTGATTCTTTAACTTTCTACTAGTGTTTGAGTTAGATAATGGAACAGAAAAGGAAGGTCCTTTTTTCCTAGAACACCTAAAATTTTGAAAGATAAAAGGATTTATGGGCTGTTCCATTCTTTTGAGGAGAACTACTGTTGTCTTCAGCAGGGACAGATGATGATGATTTTTTTTTGTAACGTGAGGAGCAAATTGAGTCGGGTCTCTTGGGCTCTGTGTCACAAGATGGTTTAGTGCTTTTCCCAAAGAAAATAACTCTAACCCCCAACCTTCCTAATGCAATTCCAGATCTCTCTTGAGCCCTTGAATATTAGATTCCCCTTTGAGTGACGGGTCTGTGTCAGAGGAACTGTCAATACACGTAGCTGTGTTAGTCACCTCCATTTTCACGCAGGGCCTGGTTTCTGATAACAGCAGTGTTTTGCTGAGAAGTACTCACATCACATAACTTTTGACCAACCAGATATTTAATGTGCACAGGCTTTAAAAGGGGATTACGAGCATTTTTGGTGCTTCTCTACGCCTTTGTCTGTGGAAAGACAGTTGAAAGCTGTAGGTGGATGTCATCTGTGTGTGTGTTCAGTGTTCCATAGCATCTGTGACAAGGCAGAAGACATTAAGAGAGCTGTGTTGATACCAAAGCATTCATTTAGATGAAAAGTTGTCTTAATTTCACGTTATATTTGCCCTTCGTATCCTAGCAGAAGCTCTGGGTAACTGGCATTCGGACAAAGGTTTGTGTATCTGAACTCGGTAATTTCTCTCAAAGGAGAATGTTTGCACAGAGAAGCTATTACCACCTTTATTTCTTCACCTTCAGGTACTTCAGAACTCTTTGGAGAGCTAGTTACCCCTGAGACCGGAGGTCAAACGGGGAACAGTTTGTTTTGCAGTATTTGAATTTCAGTGAAATAAATCGTTCCTCTGGAAAGCGACAGCATTCCGGTAAATAACCTTCCCGCTGCAGAACCTGAAGTCCGCGACCAGGTTTTTGTCTCATCTAACTTGCAATTGCGGAAGCTTTACGAAAAGACTTATTTTCTTAAACGTGCAGAGATGATGTAAAATGAACATTAAAACACTGTTGGGTGCAGATGCCCTTTTGCAGAAGTGACATTTCTTGTGCAAGCGAAACGATCGTGTGGAGCCAAAGCGCAGAAAACCGGAAATAAGGCGATGCCAGCAGCACGAGTTGTATAGGGATCCATTCAGCTGGCTACTCGCAGAGCGCACCCAGGACAAGTTAGAGCCAAGACTTCACTTGGCAGCAGCTGCTTCACTTTTTCATTTTGATATTCAATTAAGTAATCATCTCCTATAGAAAACTCTTGACTACATTTTCTTGCTTTAAGACTTATCAAAGCTACGCACACAAGATCTTTTCTGCTTGATGTGAGCAGCTTAAAAATGTGAATTGTGGGCAAGATTTTGTTGGTGCTGTGATTTTTCTAACAGTGTGATGATACTAGATGTCTCCCTGAGTGGGAAAGCTAGTCCTTATCCAGCTTTACTGGGAATCAGTCCGAGTGGTGTAGTTGAAGGGGGTGGGAGAACACAGTTCTGCTAAAACAACTAATGCAAGTTGATGGCTTTGCTCTAATGATTGTAACGAGGAGACAAGCGAGTCCATTGGAGTGGGGATACCCCTTCCAGTCTCCCTGGCATTCTGGGAAGGACCATGGCAACATTTTGGTTTTTACAGCTGGCTTTCAAGAAGGTTGCAGAAGTCTCTTGTAACAATATAGTGAGTTTATTATAACTGGAGGAACGGCTGATTTTATCCAGTTTTCTCTGCTGAAGGCACATTCCTGGGTGATTAGACAGTCACGCACGCTGATGTTTCTTGGAAGCATTATTTTCTCTGTCTGTGGCTGGCCGTCGCGTGCAGCCTCAGTGGAGGGAGGTGGGGACAGCGCAATCCTGGAGGGAGTTACTTGGTTGCAAGGTGTGGGGGAGTCTGCACAGCCTTTCCTTGATGTCTGAACCTACCAGAGAGAAATGTGTAAATTGTTGTGTTGAAAGGATGGGTATAGAAACAAAATAACTGTTGACCTTTGAAAGTAGAAAGGATTCTGTTTAAGGTACAGAACACTGCCTCAGTGGGATAATTCAAATGTTTGGCTTTCTGATTTATTTTTAATTGCTGTAGATAACGCCCTGTGTGCTTGTATAGAATACTCACAGAATTTGTATCAGTTTTAAAACACCTTTCTTACCATGTCACTTGAGTTTCCAGCTGATTTCTTTGCTTTTACTTAATTTAGCATCATGCAAAAGGTGTTTTCTTTCTTTTATAATGATTATAGCATCATTGGTTCAGCATGCCACAGGGATAGGTATTGAGGGGAGTTCTCCACATCGATGCTGTTGTCACTGAGACCTGTCCTTACCTCACTGTCTCAGTCGTTAGGAAGTATGGCTTGTTTTATTTATGTACGGAACATACCGTAATTCTCAGGTCATTCATACTGATCTGTATGTAGTTTAGAGACCATTCAGGTGCACATGCTTTGCATCCGAGCTGGTAGAACGTGTAATGCTCCCTTGGCAGTGTACCTTGTCTGCTGAATGATTTGAAGTTGCTGAAGGTTCTGACGAACACAACCAGTGACGATACAGCAGTCTGGTCTTTAAGGCCTGTGAGGAAGCCACGTAGTTAGAGCTGTGAGTTAGGAAACGGAAGGTTTTGCAGCATGTGCGCAGCTGTTGGGAACTTCCCATCTTTTTGCTAATTGTGTTTCTATTGCAGCAGTAAAAAAGAAACGGGTTTGATTAGTACGACAGCACTGCCTGATAGCTACCTCTGTGTATAGCTGCCTTAACTGTAATGTTATGGCTTCTCTGTGAAAAACCTATGTTCTGAAATGACTTTTAATGGGACCCATTGGAGAACAAACATAACTTGACAGTATTATTTACTATCAGAGGTAAAGTATACAAATATATATCCTAAAAGCAACCCAAAGCTGCTTGAAGTTTTAACAGCTCCAAACCCAGATGGAAAACATGCTTCTGGTTGGAACATACATGAGCTTGTGGATGCTTCATTGATTATTTTTTAATTGAATTTTTTTCCCCTTCCCAAAGCACACACTGTGGTGCTGCCTATTTGTTGTAGGTGCAGATGATCTCTGTCATATTTTGCTGTCTGGTAAATACAGTGACAGTGTATGATTGTCAAGAACTGAGCTCTGCAGACACTAGCCCTTGCAAGGTGAAGGCAATTGAATGTAGTTAGTCTTGTTCCTTTTTGGTTTAGAAGTGACAGGTAGCAAGCTAGTTCTGCAGATGGTAGAGGATCCACTTGGGACATCTAGATATGGGTCATGTAGAGCATCAGACAGAGTCAGATTTTATCAGCAAGTTAAAGCAGATGCCCGTGTAGTATTGTTTATGTACGGCATCTTTCCTTCTCACTTCATTTTATTGCAGCTCTTGTTTTTTTTTTCTTTGTTATTTTTCCCCTATTCAAAATAGTTAAGGAATGAAACATGATTTAGTGCAATTACCTTGCACATTAAAGGGGGAAAAAAATTACACAAACTGGTGTCTTTGTTGTTTCAGTTTGCTGATTTGATAAACAGTACCAATTTCATGACACAGTAATTTTTTAAGTTTTTCCCAAGAGAATCTGGTGCGTCACAGTGAACAAAAGACTAATTTATCATTGGTTCTCCCCCCCCTTCCCCTTTTTCATTCCTATAATACTCCTGGTTGGCTTGATGCATATGTTTGAGTGGTGTGTGTGGTGGCATTTCAATTTATGATTGGTTATTAAGGCAAATAGCGGTGTGTAGTTGGGTACAGACATAGAAAGTAGCCAAGGCCTGAAAATAAGACAGGTTTTCTTCCTAATCCTGTTTTACCTTGTGACAAGATCCGCTCTTGCATCTGTTGGGTTTTCACAGTGTTGGCACACAGCCCTTTGAGTAGCTCTTTTATAAATTTTTATAAATGCCTAGTGACTTTGATGCAAGTGAATTTTATTTTCATTGATGACCTGTCAGAAATGCAGCAACATTTAGGTATTGTGTGTTTCCCTAATCAAGGAAACGGCAGTGTATGGAGACGCACTTGAAAGCGGAGGGATAATAGGATTCTTTGTCACTGTGGTATGTCTCCTGGGTTTGTTAATAATTCCAATTATTTGTATGACAGTAATCTGCCTTATCCTGGCAAGAGCAGTGCCCTATTGAACCTATCATTATCTTAAAAGATATATGAAAGTAACTAGTCAACTTAGGAGTCATAGGAGCAGGTTCAGCGTTTTGCCCAGGGTACAGCAGAATAGAATGTCAGTGGCAGAGTTCAGCATAGCTTCAGTCATCCAGCCTAGGAAAACATACTCTGTTTTGTACTGTTTTACCCTAGAAACAATCTTCAGTATTGTTACCTGAGAAGGATGGTCAAATTCTCTTCTTTACAACATAAAATGCTACAGTTTATTATAGATAAATAGAACATGTTAAAGGAGAAGTACTGGGAATTGCGTTGAAAATGACTGTGAGGTGGTGTTCATAAATAGGATGGGGTATGCTCATGGTGGAATCCCCAGGCAGAGCTCCTGCTTTTAGGAAAGAGATATTTCAACTTTCTGCATTTAAGCAGGTGTTTATCTTCACTGTCTGTTGCTTTCAAGATAGATTCTGCTGCTTTTAAGAATCAAGTGATCCCAAAGAAATCTCTGTAACATATAGCAATTACTTAAAGTACGGCCTTCCTATAGACTGGTTGTCTTCGCTTGAGATTGCAGGCGGAGTAAAGGGGCAGTTGTTTGCTTTTGACTTTCAGGTTTGTATTATAGGATCAAATCTTACCGTTTAGCTGCAGCAGTTTGAGATGTATTTCAGTCATATGATGGGATTTGGCAAAATACATCAGTACTTAGAGGAGGTGTAATACAATTCTGATTTGCCTTGAAATCTGCGCTGGCTTTGCTTTGTGTTTGATCAGTCACCTTTTGTTTCTTCTGGAACTGTATACCTGCTCAACATGATTTCCTCTTACAGTGGGAAGTCCAGGTCTTCCCAACATCTCTTGTTTCTTCACTCTTACAGACAACTAGTAATGTGAGTCTTAAAAATTCATGCAGTATCACTGCAGGTCTGAATGCTTGCTAGTGTGGAAATTGCCATCTCTGCCCATGCTCATTAGGTAAGATTATTCATGACTTCTGTTTCAAACTGTCTCTGGCTTTGTGAAATTTGCCACTTGTAAAATGCTTCCATGTAGAAGATTAGTTTCTGTAGGTACATATTGTTGTTCACTGGAATTTCATGGGATTTTTATTGAACGTGCATTCTAGCTGTGTTTATATGGGACCTGTTGAAAGCCAAGTGGATTAGGCCATTTAAGCCATGTGTAACCTATTCCCTGTGGAGTTCTGACAGACTGTTACCTACTCTGTCTATTCTTGATTTTTTTTTTTTTGACTGTCCAGCTACCTGTCCACAAGGAACAGGGTTTTTGCATTTTCTGTAAAATGAATTATCATTGTTTTAATTCCGTGACAACAAAGTTGCTTCAGATGTCTTGCACACTCAGCAGTTGAGTTCCAATTTTGCTTCTCTCTGAAAGCACCGTTTGGATCTGGAACTGTGCCAGGTGTAGTTCTCTGGTTTACAAAAGTTCGCTGCCTCTAACATGTAGATTTCTTGATTGTTTTTCTGTGATTGAGGGGAGGTGTTCATTGGTTTGTAGACACAAATGTGTTCAGTGGTTTATCCGCTGTATTAGAGCCCAGCATGGTGGATCTGTGCAGCAGAATCTGTGTTCTGCAGGTTGGCTCTGACTGCTCACTGATAACACCGTTTGGTCTGATTTTGTTAAGTAGGCGAGCCTTTCATTTCCCATTTTCTTCTATTTCAGCCAAATCTCTGTGTTTACACCAAGTGAGTGCTTGGTTTTCAGTTCTTGCCCTTTCCGAGGGTTTATTGTGGTTGTTCACACATAGTACATAGGCCCGTGACTTCGTGGCACTGAATTTGCTTCTGGTGAGAATTCGACCAAGTATGGGTTCCGCAAGTTTGCAGTGCCTTATTAGAACAGCAGACTGTTATTTCATGATGACTGCAGTCGTTGAAACGTGTTATAATACAAACCAGTCTTCATCTGCCCATACTACGTAAAACCCATTGCCATTCGTTGCAGGCTTTAGACAGGGACTGTAGTCAGTCCCTCAGTGCCCTGTAAGCTGAGAGCTGTTTATAATAACTACGTTTCATGTGTATTGCTGATATTTCAAAACTAAGCTTTGGTCGTGGTTCTTCATTCTGAGATAACATCTTCAAAGGCTAATTCGATCATGATAATCTAGTCATTACTCTCTTGAAATGCAGTTGTTGATAATTCAAAGCAAACTTCACGAGTCACTGTTTATTATCTCTTACGCTCTAGCTTTGATTAACTTTGACACATCTGATCATAAACGGGAAGAGTGATGAACATGGAGGCAGCCTTTCTTTGGGATGGGAAGGGACATCACAGCATGTTTTTGGCTTTCAGCAAGGAACCATACAATTCCTCGTTCCCTATTAGGAGTTACGAGGCCACTTAGCTGTCATGTTTTATTGGCAGAATGTGCGAAGCAAGCTCAGTAATGACAGCAGCAGTTGTTTTGCCCTTACCCGTAATAAGGGCCCTGCTCTGGAATTGTTTAGCTGGAGATGCAGGCTGTGCAATCTGTCAATGGCTTGCTATTGATCCGAACTCTGCGTTACATGAGGGTGTCTGGATAACTGGCAAAAGGAAAGAGAAATGTAAAGCAGGGTGGAAGAAGGGCAATTCATTTGCTTCTCTTTAGCAACCGTGTACTTGTACCCTGACGATTAACATACGGATTTAAACTTTGTTTGGAACATGTTTAAGTAAACTCCAAGTGACCAGAAACGCTCTTAACTGTGGACAACCGATTAAATGCTTATTATCAGGCAAATAAGTGCAATATTGATATTTTGTTCTGTGTTGCATATTATCATTGCTTTTTATAAAGTAAAGAAAGCATTCGTTTAGCATAATCCTATGAAAGAGGGACTGATTTCTCCAGCCAGCATGTTCCTATAATAGTTTGAGTAATGTCATGACATATTTTTATATCGTGGTTACGTTATTACTGTTTTTAAATGAAGGCACAGATGGGCACCTGCCTTCTCCAGGCTGCGTGTTTAATCCGACTCGGAACGGTGAGTGAAGTCTGCAAGTTTGGATCTTTCAGGCTTCTCTTCAAAACCTAAACTGCAGGTGAAGTGAGAGCATTTTTTTCTTTAGAAAATACGTGTAGATTTTAATGCTGTGCAAAGAGAATTAGGTTCTCTGCAAGAGACTTTGGATGCCTGGAAAGATTCCAGCCAATGATGGAAGGAAGTTACAGCCTTCTGGAGTAGGCTTGGAGTTATTAAATGGGTGATTGGAGAAAAGGAATCGCGATGGGGGAAGTGTGAGAAAAGGGCCTGCCTACGTCTGAAGTGCTTATAAATAACTTTGATGTGCGTCTACCCCTGTACCACCTTGCTGTTTCTGATATTTGGGCAAGCAGGGATATGGTGGAAATTCAGAAGGATTCTACCTGTCATTTGCAGATGCTGCACGTTCAATGGCGTAAACATTTGTTGAACTTTGAGTCTTGGGGCTTGACAGTGGAATTCGTTCCTGAAACAGCAGGCTGCTACGGGAGCTCGAGCACCAAAGGTTTGCTAGGGGCAAACGGGTCACAGTTGCGAAAGCAGTGGTGTGTCAGACGGCTAACGCTGGCATTCAGCAGCACATCTGATAAAGCTGAGATAGTCAGCAGTCTGATATACCTGCTAACAAGCCATCCAAGCTGATGATAAAATGTTTGCTGCCTGCCATCTGAGCATGCTCTCTTTTCCTTTGGGAAGAAGCACAGAGGATGTGCCTACGGAATACAAGTTCAGCTCTTTTATTCCCGCGTGATTTAATGACCAGTCACATCATGTCCTGATGACCATTCCATTTATAATGCATAACAATGCAGGATCGTCTCAGGAGGGTATAATTAATGTGCAATTCAGTTTCAGAAAACTGCTGCATCCATTTTGAAGGTCTTTAATTACAGTCCCCTGCATGTTGTGTCAGAGAACAGGGTAATTTGCTTCTTACTAGGAATGTTCCCGTTCCCACGCAAATATGCGTTTCTGGGGAAAGAGAGGGACAAAAAGCTGTCAGTCGTGCAATGGAACTTTGGAATAGTGCAGTGGAGACAGTGCACCTGGCTGTCCTTGTCAGAACTCTTGGTAGACCTAAAGCCCATACCAGCTCTGCATGCGGCGTGGTCTTTGTGCGGGAGGTTGTTTTACCCTCTCAACCACTTGCATTAATTGTCTGTAAATGAACACCATTTATTTGAATGATCCACTTATTTCGGATGTGACGTTTTGCTGTGGGTTTTTAAATAATGTTTCAACTCCATTCTGGTACCCCTGGCCTTTTGACTGTTTTGATCTGAAAGCTTTGTTCAAGGCTATTTTGACGGTTGTGGTTCCATGGAGAATGTGCCACTAATCTTGGAGAAATTCCAGCTGTGGTGCTTGGCTTAGCTTTCGGCCACGTATGACCTTTCAGGACGTTCTCAATTAAGTAACGGGAAGCTCACCATGAAGTGTCAAGAGGTAAGTCACTTCGTACCACAGTGCTGAGGATCTTTGGTACCATCCCCCACTCACCACAGACCTACCCATGAAGATTTCTAACACAGTCTTACTAAGAGCAACAGTTTGTATGCAATACAAGATTTGTAGTGCTGTAAAAACCACGGTAAAACACCAGTTCTGAGATGGAGGGGTGGGAGGAGGCAACAATCGCAACTGAAGATATTACAGAAGTGCAGAATGCAAGCGATGTCTTGACTAATTATGAGATTTATCTGGTGGAATAGCATGTATTGATCCGTATCACTGGTGGTCGTATGACATGCAGTATTAATAAAGACATAATTACTTCTGGTTTGTGCTTTTATTCTGCTCCTTGTATGTTCTTGTGATTTCAAAGGTGTAACAGGGCTCTTTGGACGAGCTCTTTGCTACTGAAACTGTAACTGAAACGGTGACTCGTGTGTGCTAATAGGTTAATTGCCAGTTCTATCTCTGCTCGATTTTCAGCTTCTTTACTCTCTGAAATTAAAATAAGGTAAAAAAAAAAAGACACTTTTCTTATTAAACCTCCTTTCTCTAGGCTTCTGAAACATATTTCTGCACAGGCCACCGTCCTAACAAAGGACTCTTTGAGGGTCCTGTGGTAGTCTAACGTTCCCTTCTTTCACATGAAGTTAAGGGCTGTGATTTACTGCCGTGACCCCAGTGCTCTGATTTACAGCTAGCTGCCTTTTTTTTTTTTTTCGGTGCCTGCTCTGAGTGCTTGAGTTGTGCTAAGATACTGCTGCGTATGTGAGGGATGGGCTGGTGTCATATAGCTCACAGTGATGTTCCTGGGTGGAATTAGAGGAGGAGGTAGTTTTGGTTGGCCTGTTTGCTTTTCTTTCACCTAGATGCTGAATTCTTTTGCTTTTCATAGAGTGAAGAAGGGGGACTGACTTATTCATTTTAGATTTTGTTATCTCAGGTGATGGTGGAGGGCATGGAGTGGAAAGGCACAGGGAGCATTAGAGGCTTGTGGGCAGACTCTGAAATGAGGACTATCACAACTTGCTGGTCAACAGCTGTAGGAAATAATAAGGCTTCCTCCCAAAATTTATGGAAGAACTGAGTTGCCCAAGCCATTTCTGGTAGCACAGTCGGGCACAGAGCTGCGTAGCAGATCTGTATCTACCAACACAAGGGGATATGCAACTCTGTTCCACCCCTGCTTCTTTCTACCCTTACCCTGTGGCGTTTTTGACATGCATCTCCTGTTCTTGCCTCTTTGCTGACAATTTTTACGTATCCATCTTAGTGTTCAAATCCCTCTTAGTAAACTAACTTGCACAATAAAAAAAGTACTGCCTGAAAAAAGCCCAAAGCTGGAATGGGGAGGAAGCAGTTGATTACTATCCTTTAATCACAATCAGGTTTATCTTGGACCCAACTCCTGACCCTGAACATTACATTAATTTTTCTGAAATTCTGTCCAACCTTTAGCTAGATTAGCTCCAAAGTAAAAGATGAAAACGCAGGTTTTCATGCAGAAAATTGTTGTGAAACATGGTGTGGTAGTGCAGCACAGAGACAACAGAGAGCCTGCCTGAAAATGTCTGTCTGGTTTGCCTATTTATTACGCTTGGCATACAGTATAAACGCACTGAAAAGTAAGGGCATTACTCTGGGCAACGTGGTTCATTTGCTTAGTGGTCTATAGCACTTGCCACTGTTTCAGGAAGTTTTTCCACTCAGATCTTCAGTGTGTTTCTCCCTTCAGTGCCCCATTACAGTTGCATTGCTTTGCCATCTTCTGTCTCTTTTTCTTCCTCTTATTTTTATCTGTCCTTGTCTGTCTTGTCCTTCACTTTACCAGAAACAAAACAGCCTTTGTGGCTGTAAACTCAGCATGTCAAATAGTTTGAATAACTGTAGCACTCCAAGAATGAATGTAAAACATAAAAGCGACAGTAAATTCCATTTAATACCATCCTATAACAACAATGATTCCTAGTTTAATAATTGGGGCAGTAGAATGGTTGACCTTGTTGTTTGATGCAACCATTAGCTTGCTTGGCTTGGTTCAAAGTCTGCTTATGTTCTGTGCTTAACTTTGCAGCCAGTAATTTAGTGTTAATGATGCTGCATTCATTAACATCCCAATGAGACCTCTTTTCTTTTCCATGCTTTTCTTGGTAGGGCAGATCATTCAGATACCTGAAGCTCTGGCTTAATACAGGCTTGTATAAAGCATGGGTTGTTTTACTGCCTTTGTGTGCTGTGAAGGGAAAGGGCCCGAAAGCAAATGGGTTAGTCATTTCTGTGGCAGCAGTTGACATTAGCACTTCTGTCATGCGCACAGGTGAATAAAGCATTTGATGTGATAATATTAAGAATGCTAGTTAGCATCGTCCTTAACCAGATTCTGGGAAGGTTTTGTTTCAGTATTTTCAGACATGTTGTAAGCTTCGAAATGGTGTGTGTTTCTCTGTGAGCATGCCCCCCACCCCCTGCCCACATTGTTCACACATGCTGGTTTGCTGCTTTCAGGTTGGTTGTTACTGTGCAATCGTTTTGAGCATGGCATGGTTAATGGATTACCCTGCACTACCTTTTCTCCTTAGACATGAAAAAGCATAGGCCACACATGAGGGAAGAAAAAAAGAGGGGGAGAGGCGGCCAAGAAAAGAGAAAAGATTCTGTGGGTATTTCAAAAAAAGTCTGGACTTGAGTAACGAGGTTGAACCTGGGGCCTCGCAGCACTGAGACCTGCAGAGAAAATAAGGCAGCCCAGCTTTCGTAGTGCATGTATGGTTTGCACGGGCTGTTAACTTTCAGGGCATAATGGCATTGTCTGCTCCCTATCTCTGATTGCTGCTGTGTGATGCTGGTAACTTCCAGGGGCTCCGGCAAAGCTTCGCTTTATATCTGAGTAGGACGGGGGCAGGGGCATACAGCGTGAGCAGGCTCCAAGGGTTTCGGGTGGTAATTTACCTATATGAGAAACATAGTGTGCACCCAGATAGGCAAGGATGGTTTGTTCTTAGGATCAAAATCCCTGATCAGGGAAACAGGGACCCTGCTGGCTTCGGGCATCCCGCTGTTAGAGACTTGCTGTGCCCCTGGCTAAGCATGTCCACCTAGACACCAGCTGGCCGAGCTGCCAGACAAAGCCTGCTGACATGCAGATGTAGATCAGGTATTATCTGGCTCCTCCTAGCTCTCACTTGAGTGTGATAGAGATGTCTGTATGGAAATCTGAGCTAGCAGCTGACTGTAGGGATCTCAGATAAGTGTAGAAAGCGCTATGGCCATTGTTTGGAAGTCAGCTTCTGCTCCTGCCCATGCCCCTGAGCCCATCTGTGGTGTCAGAGGAGCCAACTACAGCTGTTACTATTTCAGATCATTCATTTTTTAGGATGCCTTTCAGTGTGTCATCTGTAGGGGAGGCTTGCAGCCCTGTTGCTGAGTTGTAAATAACCCTAAGAGCATAGGCTGGGAAAGAGAACTTGTACGTTCAAAGTCGGACTCGGTGTGAGTTGGCAGTCTGCAAATCTGTGGTGAGAATCGGGCTTTCATATGAGGTTTGGTTCCTAGCATCTTGTAAGTGCCCAGAACAGCAAAGAGCTGCTGGCTAAAAAGGCTTGCTGTATGCTGAAGGCTTACAGGGCCTGAACAGGCAGTTCTACAGGAACTTGCTAAGCTCTTCCTTTGAGGTTCCTTATTGTCAGTAGGTACAAGACGCTTGTCATGAGCAAACTACTAAACGCTAAGATAACACTTAGGTTGCTTGGCCATTCGTTCATGGCCAAATGTCTTTGAATAAAGAACTGTTCTCTGTTTCCTACTTTTATTGGGTAGTATGGGGAAGAGGCACTGAAGGACAGAACTAGGGATGACAGATTTCTTCACCTAATACTAATTAATACTCAGTTTTTGGTCACACGGAAACCTAGCTCAAATTCAGAAGGTGGCTTGCCCACAACTTGAACTTGACATTACAAATTTTCCTTTCCAAGTTATGCTCTGCACAAAAAAGCTTCTGGAAAGTTTTCATTTGCCAGTGACTTCCCTGGTTGGTGCCTCATCTGCGGAGGAGCCACAGTGAATTTAATTTATGCAGAGTGATGCTAAGCAGGGCAGAATTTGAAATGGGTAATCTGATTTTTTTTGAAGGATCAAGGAACCTCTATTAGTGTCACATTTGCTGCTTCCTAAGCTCAAGGAGGAAGGGCCTTGTGTCATAACTTAGGGCAAATATTGAATGCTTTCCCTATGGGTACAGGGGAATAACCATTACCGAAAATAACTCTTGGTAAGGAGGAGTTAGTGACCCAACTTTGTTTGTCTGGAAGAGCTGTGAATAATTTTCCTATCAGGAAATTGGAAGGCATTTTGTTGTTTTGTGGAGTGGTACAAAGGGATGCTTACACTCTCTGAATGGTATCTGGAGAGTGGAGGAAGGTCTTCACCTGCGTTTATGATCATAGCAAAACATTCATAGACTTTTGACCAAAAATCTGCTCCGGCATTACTGCAGTCACCACGTCCAAGATAATATTTGCTGATGGGCTTTAAATGCCCGTTGCTGTTGGTGAAAATCCCTGCGGCTTTACTTCCTCCTCTGGAAACTTCTGCTTTGGGTATGGGCTGCGTATTGGATTGACCCAAGCAGAACAGAAGCAATTTAGAATTAGTGGACATGTTTTTCTTTCCCATCAAATGACTCTCGGATAAGAAATGTTTGTTATTTTCCTTCTCTGCTCTGCACTGTCTTCATGTCTCTTGCAGACTATATATGCTTTTCTCTGTGAATTCTGGGGAGGGGAGAGTCATCTGGCACACGTTCATAAAATTTCATTGTGGAATACAAAAATACATTGTGGCTCAAAATAAACCCATCCATTGGCTCTTGACACTGGCAGAAAGCTTTCCAGCCCCGCTATGGTCTTCATTACAGCAGAGAAAGCAGTTGTTAGTGGCAGGAGAAATTTATTCAGGAGATTACTATTTCTGCAATTTCAGAGTTGTGCAGCTGTGTGAGGGCACTTGATAATATACTAGCCAGGGGCCCCATCTGTTTCAAATAAAACATGTAGGGGGGGGAAAAAAGGCAAAAGCAGCAGTCAGGAGCAGTTGTGTAGTGCGGACTGGGAGGCAGGTCCCAGCAGTTGTCTGCTGCTAGCTTCCCCTCCCTCCTTCCCTCTTCATAATGAGTAGTGAGCGACTAAGGAAGGATCAGAGATACTGCACTTATTCCTCTTTTTCGTGGGATTCCCAGGAGATGGATGCTTTCAAGACTGTTGCCTTCCTGAGCTTTGATTTTTTGCTTAGAAAAGCATGCCATGCAAGGATTAGGATCTTAATATATGAAGTGTTATGTGAACATATTAAAAATAACAGGTGATGCTTTTGGAGACCTTAATTTCTGTTGAGTAAAACAGGGCAGGGTTAGAATGGATTGAGAAGGAATGGAATGGGTGGAAACAGCCTGGAAGTTGAAAAGACTCTTCCTGTTTCCTCATTCTAGAGTAGGGACAGGCGTTCTGGCCATGTGCCTTCACCAGATGACAGGCAGGCCAAATGAAACACTGGTTATGTTGTCATATTGCCGTTTTGGAAAACAGGTGGGCTCATGCTCGTTTCAACACCAGTGAACTTGTGATCTAGAATCCAAGGTCTCATTAGATAAATGAGGCGTAACAGGCAGAACCTTAACTGCTAAAACAGGTCGCTCTGGGAGCGGAGGGTATTTCAGAAGTGCTCCCGTCTCCTTTCAGCAGAAGGAACAGTCCAGGCCTTGTGCCGGATTGAAATTTCCAGGTGTAATTGGGTGAAACCCTGATATGCAGAGGTGAAACAGCTGCTGCTGCTTGTATGGCACTGACATTGAACAGAACCCAGGAGTCCACCCAAGTACTAAGTGCATGTGCTTTAAGGACTGTACAGCTTTCCACCGTGCAGATACTTACGGAAATGCTTTACTTATAGTCTGCGTCACATCAACTCTGATCCTGGTGTGCAGGGACTTGGAAGTGTGATGGTATAGTCGTGAATGAGCTCCCTTGGTAATACAGACAGCAAGTCTGTATGTGTACATACAGCTGCTGTGTGTGTGTGTGTTATGAATGGCTGACTTGAAAGCACAAGGAGATTTGGTTTAAGTTCATTGAAAAAAGGGTGGTTTCTTTTTCTGTCATGCAACATCCAAATGGCATAATCTGTGAGCTTGTGGCTTCTGTGTGCAAAATGAAATGGAAGCAAGGCTGCTATTGTCAGAGTGATTTATGATGTGTTGGGTATCTCAGTGTCTCAAGGAATTGGGGATGTGCTTGAGAAACAGCTAACTGAGGCACCATCCCCACCCCCCCACCACAAGAGTAGTGCTGGAAAGCCGCAGCAGCCGTTTGTGATGGCTGATATTAACTGCTCTTAAGGGTTCCCCTGTCCGATGAAGTGTTTGCTCAAGGGGCTGTGTAGCTTTGGATTTGTTGGGTGGTTGGTTTTTCCTCCCCTTGGCTCGGAAGTACATAGCTAATTGCTGATTTCAGCCCGGGAACCGAATTACTGTACCTTTGTACGTTAGATCCAGACTGGTCAAAAATGAATTATGTTGTGGCTGAACTAGGCCATTCCTTACAGATTTTGCCCTTCCTCCTCCTCTTTTCCTCCTAAACCCATAGATTTTCAGGTCAAAACCTACATATATGTGTAATAAACCACATATATGTGTAATCTTTCTAGGTGTAACCCAGGAAATTGGGATGAGTCCTTGTTTACATGGACAGTGACAAAGGATTATTTCTTGTGCTTGGTGGGCAAGAGATGAGGGGAAGATGTCTGCAAAACACGTTTTCCTTTCCGTGGGAATCTTCTTCTTGATGTGCGTTATTGGCACTGATGTTGCTGCACGCCAAGTCCCTGAAAACCTGTTCTTAATACTGGCATGAAATAAAGATACTTCACCGGAAACAAAAACCAGCAGATTGTGGTACTGAGCTGGATGGGTTAAATTCTGATGTACTGCTTGGGAACGCCGTACATTCCGTGCTCCACAGGCAAATGGTACTATGGCTCTGTTTATTTCAGAAGGGTTTGTGGAGCTTGCAACCACCTCTGGACTGTACCAGGACACACATGGTGACGCTAGGGCCTCGTTTTAAACCAGGAAGGTCCGGAAGCTGTGAGTTGGTGGTATTTACGGAGCACATCACACAGCTGCAGAGGTAGACATGAGGGTTGAGAGGCATTTGTTACAGCTGAAGAGCCTTGTTGAAGGAACGAGTTGACTCTGGGTGGATTTATTTTTTGGTACTGTCGCAGTAACAGAACAAATGGAAACTTGCCATGAGGAATTTTCAGTTTTCCTGCATTTGTTGCCACTGAAGAACTTCTGGGGTACTTCTCATCCAGTACAGATTTTCTTCTACAACCTAGATATTTTTCTGATGTCTAGCTCCTTTCTGGCCTCACCTTGCCCCACGATTTTCCCCAGCCTTGCTACGCCTTGGGTTCTAGCACCGTCCTGCCCGTGTCGGTCGCAGCATCCCGCACAGCAGGCTCTGCGCGCCGCAGCTCACACGCTCCCTCTCGTGGCTAACGCGGGATGGAGCTGCGTGGAGCACCTTTTCGCTCCGGAAAGAGTTGTCACCTGATGAGCTTCAGTGGATGTAATTATACACTGCTGATAGAGATCATCTTGTTTGTTTTAAAATGCAAAACAAATAAGTAATTGCGTTTTGCCTTTTACTGTTCATTCAAACACACACATTAAGTAGATTATTTTCTCTCCGCTCTTAATTTCTCCTTGGAAGGAAAATGTTTAAATAATTTCTTTGGTTTCTGGTGCCCACAACGGAATGCATTTGATATGCTGTATGTCTCTGAGAACTCTTCTGAAGAGACTGTTGTTTGGGCCTTACTGGCGTAGGCGTGCAGTGGAGATACTCTGTGAGCGATGCTCGGTGGGAGGCGGCTGCTACACTAACTGCCCAGTTAACCTTACACGTGGTAGAGAACCGAGTAGAATAGATGCTCTGCAGAGACATCAGCCATTGCTGCTTAGGCCTGGGAATTTATAATGATGATAATGCTTTTAATCAGAACAATAAAAGATGTGGACTGCACTGCGCTGCCTTTTGTTCTTGGTTCAGATGGAGTGCTTTCTGTGTTTATAAACAATCAACTACTGTGAGCTGAGCCTTAGTGTTGTACTACACTGTAGATGTGCTGCATTACCTGAACGAAACGTGCAAGCTGTAGTTAACCAGTCTTCTACAGATGATGCTTGTAGTCAGTTTTTCTTGTAGTATTTATTTGGTTGGTCAGTAAACTGAGAAGCCCCGTTGTGTGTGAGTGGCTGCGGAACACTGAGATTTTATACCTTCAGCTGATGCAGTTATTTTCCTGGTCTGCTGTCGGATGTCTTGCTCTGCTGGGTGAATCATTGGTCTGTCTTGATAGGGCAGGTGGTTTATAGCCAGATTTTCCCAGGGAAAAGGTGGGTTGAGGTACTTAATGGAGTAGTGATTAATGCACAGCAAGAAATGCATGGCTGTCCACACTCAGGAATGTGTTTGTCATATCCAGGTTTGTTGGGTTTTTTCCCCTGTCGCAGGATTGGCTTAGACAGGTGCATATTCATTCCTTTTGTGAAAGCTGAAATGGAATGAATGTCCTGTGCAACTGGAATTGCTGAGGTCTCTCTTGCAGCCGCTTGGATTCCAAAGCAGTGACCATGACAACTCACTGGCATCCTGGCTAAGTTAGCATGGTGGAGCCCATACTTAGCTCTTGTTGCTACCCTGAAAGATGGATGAGGAAGTTGGAGTGTAGGACTGTGTGAATCTTTACGGGAATGTAAGAGAAAAGGGTGAAGGTCATGTAAGGATAAGCTGAATTTATTTGAACCCCTTGTCATTGTGAATTACAGATAAAGGAGTAAGTTTAGTGGACTTGAGTAGGAGATGGCGCTTACAGACACGTCAGTCTTGTCAGAGCAGCTTGCAAGCGATAAACATTGTTGGTAATAGCCTTTAGACTGGAACTGTGGGGTTTTATTCAGTTGAGCAGAGGACCGTGCAAATAACCGAAGGACTGTAGGTATTGAGGACTATGCCTTGTTCCATTTCCAGACTGAAATTGCTGGAAACAAGGTGTTCCAGTTTTATACGTGCTCTTAAGCACATCCAGAACTTTTTACCAAGACTAGTCTTCATACTGCCTGCCTTCACGTCTCTGCTGATGAGAGCCTGACATTCCACCGATGGAAGCTTTGAAGCTCACGTCCCTTACTCAGTAAATGATCTCGAGGACTAGAACTGGAACACCTGGGGAAGTTGGTGCTTACAGTATGTAGTCTTCATGTGTGGTACTTGCATTGCATTGGTCCAAGTCCAAGACAAATGTGTCTGCTTTGCCTTGTAATAGGAGACAAGTCTTAATTTTAAAATATGCTTGCTCTTGCTTGGTTTAACTTGAACGTAGAAGCTTCATGGAGAGCAGCATTAAGGTGTCTGATGTTTCAGATTGCTTATGGGAATTGCTGATCACCTCTGACAATGTTACTGTGTTTAGTTTTTATGTAGTAGTCATCCTCAAAGCTTTTTGAGGGACTGCTGACCCTTCATCCCTACAATGTCTGGCAGGCTCTCTTCGCACCTTCCTGCTCAGCTGTTTCTCGGTCTGAAATGACTGCAAGAACTGGATGGGTAGAGCCTGACCTATGCTAATTTTTGACTCATGTTGCTGGTGATTACTTGCATAGCTGTGGATCTGGGTACGGTTAGGAAATGTAGTATGGGGGCTTGGGCTGTAAAAGCAAATACTGGCTCGTGATGATGGAGGAAAAAAGGCAGGCTGTTGTATCTGGGAGATTCAGACACTTGTGCATCTCACTGTTCCCTGGGGACTTTTTATAGTAAAGAGCTATTAATAGTGGTAACAACAATCCCAAAAGGGGTTTTAGCGGTGCATTATCTCTTGCTATTTTTAGTCATGGTGATACAATGATACTTAGGTTCATTCTTTCAGCAAGCCTCTACATTGATTACTTTATGTGTGCGTGTGTTTGAGGGCATTCTAGTGCTTTTTGTATACTCAGAGGGCATTTGGTTTATTCCTTTTGTATTTGCTGTTCTGACATTGTGTATTATATAAGTGGTGTTTTCCTTATGCTGTTATTTAATGCCCTGGAAAGTAGTAGTGTGGAAGGAAAGGTATTCAGCAGGAATCCTCTGGTGGCCCGAGGGCAAAACATTCCAGCTGAGCATTCTTCAGCCCTCCCTTCCCCATTCTCTTTCAGTGTCTATTTCCTATGCTACAGTTGGAAAACAGACATTGTAAGTAGTAGCAAAATGTGGTAAACCTAACTACATTAGCGCCGATAGCTGCTGTGTGCACGGTGCGCGTGGTAGAGAAAGGCAGTCCCCAGCTACATTGTAAGCAAGCAAGACAAGCTAAGAAAAAGACAATTCGGTCCCCATTTTACAGTCGGAGAATTGAAACCGGTTGCGAGTGAGATGGTGAAATCTGTATTGCAGTGACATCGGATTGATTTCCGTAGAATGTACTGAAGAGTTAATTTGGGCGTGAGTCCGTGGCACAGATGCACATGCAGACAAGAGAAAGCATTGGAGTAGACCCAGGGGTTTGGTGTGCTCCCCAGCATGTTGACAGTGGATCCAATGCCTTCTTCTCTTTCATCCCTGGGTGCAAAATGAGCTGAATATTCCGTTTATGTTATTGCCTACGGAAGTCTTCTCTTAAAGGCTGATGTCTTGTGGCTGGTCACCTTGCCCTGCCAAAAGGCATTGGCAGATCATAGGTATGACCGCTGGCCATGCCAAGTTCTGAAGAAAAAGAGTAAGTTGGGAGAATTTGCTTTACAAAACTAATACAGGAGTTGACCTTGGTAGGAGAAGTAATATTAAATACCACAAACAGAAATCAATCCTTCATTTGGGATTCATTTGGTTGGCATTTTCTTCCTTCAGCTGGCTGAGCAGACAGGACATAGGTTCTGTTAAAATTCTTCTAGGTAAATGTCAGTGGGTTCACAGTGTCAGCTCTATCTGCCCCACAGAAACCCTCCTGTAAAGCACTATTTTAACACATCAGTGATGAACAGGATTTTATTCATGTCATGGAAGTTTTACAGCCTAACAGCATCTTGCTTGTGTGTTTCTATTTCGGGTCCGGTTGCATAATATTCCTTCTCACGTTTTATGGTGAAAAGCCTAGTTTTAACAGTGAGGGGCAGGGATGGATAGTTGAAGTAGGAAACTGTTATATTAAGAGAAACGTTTTAATTTACTGTTCTGGCTTTTAAGGCTTAGTTAGATCCTCAGGTTTCACGGAAGAGTTGAATTGGAAGTGTTCTTTCAGTTGTCTGAAGTTGTTAACATTCATTGCTCAAATCAAAGATAAAGCCAAGGCAACATCCTGACTTTTTTTTTTTAAATTAGAACAAGGGGGGAAAAAAAAGATATATCTGTGTTGAACAATCATCTCTAGATTTTGGAACTTGTAGACCTCTTGGCAAAAGTTATGCCAGTGAGTGCTTGATGGAATTAAGGAAATGAATATATACAAGGGAGCTTTAGGAGACAAATCCTCAGGCTTCAGGGTATGCTCCACCCCCAGCCATTAGTAAATAGGGGTCAGGTGGAGTCTGTCCCTGGGTATACATTATTCTAGGGATCAACCTTGCCTACGTCCCTTTCGAAAGCTGGTTCTGACTGTCGTTGCAGACCAGCTATCGCACATGACGCATCCCTACTGTGGCAGAGCACCAGGGCTGCAATTACAGCCCGGTGTACTGTTGTGCTGAGTGCTCTTTAAATCGCGAACAAAACAAGAGTCCCTAGCCTAAAGAGCTTAGCTGCAATTCTAGTCTGTGTAATCCCTTGTGACAGCTCCTATTTTCCTACTTAGGGAACACATCTCAGTAAAAAGATCTGATTTCTGAAAGCGCAGAGCAGACATCAAACGTTACGTTGACATCAGGTGTTCAGAGCTGAAGATTGGGCCAGTTTGTAAATCCAAGTAAGGCTTTGGGGTGTGAGATATTTCATGGGGCCTGAAGGAGAAAAGCTTCTTGAGAGAAATCATGCCTGTGACCGTTAATTTAAGCCCCAATATTCTGAAAATTGTGGTTACCGCTCTAGTACATTAGCTCTTTAGGTTTAATTACGTTCCCGCTGATTTCAAGCGGTTGCTGTCAGACTGGGCAGCAATAGCTGAGAGCCATCTGAATTTTCACCACTTACCACAAGGGTGTCATAACTGTTCTTGTTTTGCCTGCGCGCGAGAGAACGCTTTTTTAAAAAAGCAAATGATACTATCAAAGCTTGAGGCTGGATTCTCACTGTCTTTATTCAGATGGAGTCATCAGCCACTTAGTAAAAATATAAGCCAGCTTCATTAAGAGCCCCACAGGCCTCTTGCGTTATTGCAGTGATCCAGATCCTTCCAGGCTCGCTTCTGCTGATTTTATTACGCTGAGGAGATAAAGTTTAGGCAAACAGAGCCATTCCATGGTCAAAATCAATAAAGAAGGAGGGTAAGCAACTGGCATTGGCTTCCCTAGGGTTATAGGTTTGTGCTTACACTTTTATCAGTGACTTTGGTAGAGTTGCAGTGGTTTTAGGATAGATGAGATAGTCCTGTTTCATAAAGGCGTTACAGTTTTCATACAAAGCTGCCTGTGTGTAATCCTGGTGATGAGCTCTGTCTTAGGCTTTCTCAGAATTTACAACCTTCACCTGTTGTTTTCCTTTTCCAAAACTGCTATAGTAGAGAGTTCATTTTTTTATGGTTTATTTTATGTGTGCGGTATAAATTACACATGCTGAATGCTTGATGTCTGAGACCACTACTCTGACTTAACTCATTCTAACTGCACCCAGAGACACCAGTGTACTGAGAAGATGTAAATCAGTGCGAAATGGGTAAAGGTGACCGACGCTTTGGCATCTTTGTGCCTGGTGTGTAAGGATCTGTGTGAGGAGTTGCACGGTAGGGTCAGAAGATGAATCTGTGCGTGTGTGACACTTTATTTTTAGGGTTGTTGTGGTGGTTGGTTTGGGTTTCCTGAGAGCTGTTACAGAAGCAGTGTCACGTGCAGCACTCCAGCGGCAGCAGGAGTGTAGTTTCCCATTATCCTGTGTTTTACTGCACAGGGAGAGGTGTGGGAAATCCGGTTGCATTTAGAGTGCGCTGAAGGTTCTCTTCATGCTTACGTGATATGAAGTACCAGAGGGGACAAGGGGATACAGGATAAGAGAATTGGGCCCTATCATTAGGTTCTTTTGGTTTGAGGGCTCTGTTTGGGCACTGGACTGCCTGGAGGATGTTTGTATGTCTTTAAGGGTTTGAGTCTAGCAAATCTTGGATACGCCTGATCACGGCAGTGATCTGAAAGCTGCTCAGCGGGAGCTGTGCAAATGCAGCTAAGGCTCAATTGAGAAGCCCAGCCACACCTTTGAGTCAGCAGGTTTTCACTTTATATGGTGCATGGAGGTGATGTGGGGGATAGCCATAGACTTGCTTAGCAGCTGCCTGTGGACTTTCACTCCCTCCCTTTTTTCCTCTTGGACACACAGTTTAAGGAGACCAATATTGTAATACAGCTTAAGGTGACTAAAAAGTCTGGGGGCAGACTTTTAAGTAGGGCCTGTAGTGAGAAGACAAGGGGTAATGGTTTTAAACTAGAAGGTAGGTTCAGACTAGATAAGGAAGAAGTTGCTTACGATGAGGTGGTGAAACACTGGAACAGGTTGCCCATCCTCGGAAGCGTTCAAGGTCAGCCTGGCCAGGGCACTGAACAGCCTGATCCAGTTGAAGGTGTCCCTGCTCATTGCAGGGGGAGTGGACTAGATGACCTTTAAAGGTTGCTTCCAAGCCAGACCATTCTATGATTCTGTAATTCTATGACACTTGCCTTGTCTATTTTCTTGGTCACAGAAGCTATGAACTGCTCTGAGGGCTGTTTTTATCTCTTGATACATACAGCAAATAGCTTGTGTTTGAGAAGAGATATGTAGTGCAAAAGGTGGTTTCTAGGGAAAAACTGCAGGCTAGGGTCCCAGTAGTTAACAGCTGTTTCCAAGTCCAGTTTCTCCTGCAGGGACTGTTCCTTATAATCCCAAGTCCGTGGTTGTGCCAGCTCACAGCTGTCGCACCATAAGCATTTCCTCTGAGGGTGACACAGATACCAACCTGCGTAATTGTCCTTGGCACAAGTCTTCTTTTCTGTTTTTGGGCTGGGAGCAGTGAAAGGAAAGTTAATTTGAAACTAAAAATGTTTTGCGCTTGTTATATTGTATGGCTGTGCATGTGTGTCTGTGCTCCAGGCTTAATTTGAGTAGCCTCTAGCTTGATAATTCTGATGCCCTCTGGGAAGCAGAAGGGTAACTGGAATTCAGCGTGTTCCAAGCATGGTCCTGCTGTTAAATCCGGGGTCTTCATACCAGCATAACAGAAAGCAAGAAAGATTCCTGGTGGGAGGTACGAGGAAGGATTCTCTCTGCTGAGTCTATGCTTCAGATATCAGAAGGACATGGGAGAGTTCTACCATGGAATTCTGGACTGTGTTCCTGTACTAGTTACAGGGACACAGAAGGATCCATCCTCTAATAATGGAGAAGATAGGTCTCGCCATCAGCCTACCTATGCGTATACAAAATGAAATTGTTCGGGATGTTATTTGTAGCTGTTTAAACTTCTTCTTTCTTCCTTTAGTGTTCCACATCCTCCCGCAATAAAAAAATAAACAGACTACCTGGATCTTAACCAGCCAAATCTGGAACGTTGTCATGCAGTCTTCCTTCTTCCAAGCAGCGGTTTTAAATGCAAATTAGCCATGTCCCACATCCTGGACTTAATTGGTATGCAGTGGTTTGTTGTGACACAGCTGGTCTGTTTTGGGAATAGAAACCTTAAATCAGAAAACAAAGCATTTTTTTTTTTCTCTATGTTAATTTATAGAGATTAACTTAGTCCTGTTTGTAAGCCGTTGGGTCAGTTTAATGCTGTAGATGGTGTCATTTACTAGTAGAAAGCCATGTTCTCACACCCGGTTTGTGTGTGTGGTTCCATTCTTTGATAATTGGGGACCGTTACCTGATATTTGCATTCATATGAGATTAGATGGTGTGTATCTGAGTTCATGACACATGGAAAAAAAAAGGTAGTCGTCAAGGTAGGAGATTTTGCAGGAGCAGTGGGGCAGGGATAGTGTTACTAACTCTGGGGATGGGTTACAGAAGACGATGGAATGTGAGCTCAAGAGCTCTGCTTTATCCCACCTGATTTGGTGCTTACAACACAGCGAAGGCATTAAAAATTGAAGAGGCTGGTTTGGCCTGGTAATGAGTAGACATGAAAAGAACACCCCATCTCTCTCTGGTTCCCAAAGCTGACGTTGTTGCAAGGAGTGCCTTGCTTGTAGCGACCAAGAGAGGTTCGGTCCTGAACTCTGCCAGCTCTCTTAATTTTTGAAGCACAAATGTTCTTTGTGTGTCTCGCATAACTAAGGAGTTGCAGCGTTTCAGAAGAGAAATGTAACAAATCTGGGGGCAAGGAATGTAGATACCAAGGAGACCAGTGCCAGCATTCACTGAAATTAACTGGCTGACGAGGCTCCTGTAACCCCCTTAACAGATGTAATTGTCCTAGAAAAATCAAACTGGATGCTATGTGTTTTTTTTAAAGCTGAGGTAACTGTGCAGAAGACTCCAAGTTACCCAGAACTGTGCCCTGTCGTTAAACATGAATTAAGGTTTTGTTATGTTTGCTGTAGTGAATTCTTGCTAAGTTTCCAGGAGACTTCCCAGAGGACAATGGGGGAAGCGTTTTCTTGCCTTCTGTCAACTTGGTTACTGTTTATCCTGCCAGTCACAGCTGATGCTGTAAGAAGTTTAGTTACACTTGGGGTGCAGGTTTGTCTGGTTTTGTGTTCTTTTAATTTCTTCCCTGGGATCACCCCTTTTTGAGCTTCTTTGCTGTAAATGATGTCTACATTTGAACTTGTGTAAACTCTTCGAGGTGCTGTAGTGCCTGAATGAGGAGGACCACTAATTTATGGTCTGTAACTTGACATTAGTCTGACAAGTACATAGTTAAAATAGTAATGCAGCAGAGAGAAGAGGCAGTAAACAAGCTCATTTAACTCTTGCCTGAAGGCATTTTTCATTCTGTGCTTGCTGAGTGAATAAGCCAGTGTAGTAGCATGTTACTCGTCCTAATCCTTGGCTTCTGTTTTCATTATATTAATGCTTTAGTTTTTATTCAAGGGAAATATGTCTTAATGATGCTAATAGTCTTAATGACTTTTGTGAAATGCTGGAGGTTCTATCAATGTGGTAGTGGCAAAAGGTCTTCCAGTTAAAACACTGCTTTAAATGTTATCACAGCCTACCCACAAATTATAGTGGAATTTCCAGAGGCACTAGCATATTTAGCAAGGCACTGAATTCCCAGAAACATCGAATAGTCCACGCTGTGACCATGCTTTGTCCTTGGGGTGTAAGTCAGTAGGCTGGCTTTGTTCACCACCTTGAAGGCTTATACAAAAATAAGTAGTGGGAGGATTTCCAGGTATGGTCAGTGGTGTCCTGGTTCTGCTGTCACTGAAGGTGGTACTCCAGCTTCCACTTGTATAGCAGTGAGATGCTGGAAAAAAAAACCCCAAATCCAGACTGCTTGGGTTTCCCTGCTTCTCAGCAGTTTTTCTAATCTTGTCAGAGCTTTTATATTCTTGTTCTCATCTTCTCTGGGTTTTTAATGTACCCACAATGTCATGTCACTCACCCACATTGCTTTTTCAGCAGAAGATTGCAACTTCCTTTTGTTTTTAATTAAAATTGTCCATACTCTGATTTTAATGGCTCCATAAAGTATCTTGGCTCACTCTACCTCAGGTAAATGAAAATATTTGCTGTGACAAATAGAGCTATTAGTCTTATGATCCATAGCAATAAAGCGCTTTAATCAAGAATGTCATCGATAGTGTCATAAAACTGTGTTCAGTATAAAACTACTATTAAGTCTGAGAAGCTTTACTTGGGTTTCTAAGTTTCTGGAGGAAAGGTGTTCCTGGTATCGTTTTTTAGTGTACCTTGTCATTTCAAAAACTAAAAGCACTTCTGAGCAATGTTGGAAAAGAATTGGTACGTACAAAGGACGGGGCCACAACCTCGGCACAATCTGAATTATGCCCTCTTCTCAGCACAGATTGCCCGGATCACCTTGGCCTTGTCACTTTGTCCAGAAACAAAACAGTTTTCACTTGTGGCATAGAAAAAATCCTTCCGAATTCCCTGTTTGTGCGCCTGTGGTTACACAGGGTGGCTGGCTCACGGGTCGCAGCTGCTTAGCCAAGTGCGTCTTTCTCTGGCAGGCTGGAGTTTTCAATAATCTGCAGACACTTGCAGGGTGGCAGATGGGCTCGGGGAGATAGCTTTGTCCCTTGTAGGGGTGTATCGTGGGACTGCACCCAGACCCGCACCAGGTTTTTCAATGGCAAGGTTGCACTGTTTTGCGTAACAATTTAAAGCATGTTTGCCTTCAAACAGGGCAGCATCTGGTTTTGTTAAAGCAGCGAGTTAACCTTCTCCCACCTCCAGCAGCCACCAAGTCACTTTGGAAATGGTGCCTTTCATCCACTTTGGTCCTACTGTGGGTACCGTTGTATCCGTTTGAAGCCAGGGTAGAGTCAGTGGAAGACTGTGTCTAGCAGTGGCGCTGGCTGGGCAGGAAGAGGGTCTGCAGCCAGAGGAGTTGAGCAGGTTCGGAGCTGCCCCTGCTTTTTGCGTGTGCTGCAAGAGCCACCGTTGGCTCTGTCCTTTCCAAAGTCGTCGGGAGCACTGTGCTTAGCTGGAAGTGGGATGCTGCAGTGGTGGGCAGGGAGTGTGCCCTCTGTGCGGTGTGTAGTTCTGCCTGTTTGTGGTGCCTACAGCACAGCGTGTTTAACAACAGGGGGAAGAGCACCCTCTCACGTACCAGCTGTAGGTCGCCCCTGGGTGACTAGCCTGAGGTTTGGGTGGTTGTTTTTCAGGTGGTTCTCCTCTCAATGCTGCTTTGCTCTTTCTCTTTGCGTTTTGTTGTGGCACTATGGTAAGCTGC
This sequence comes from Rhynochetos jubatus, assembly GCA_027574665.1. Classification (NCBI taxonomy): domain Eukaryota; kingdom Metazoa; phylum Chordata; class Aves; order Eurypygiformes; family Rhynochetidae; genus Rhynochetos; species Rhynochetos jubatus. Next base: position 5,797,624 of record CM050670.1, on the reverse strand, counting down.
TGTTTTCCTCCTCTCTGAATCTTTTATGTTCTAATATTCCCCAAAGGTATCAACAATCCCCTCCTTCATTTCATGGCAGAATTACTGAGCAGTTCCCATGGCAACGGGGGAGGAATTGGATCTGCAGACCAGCTGAGATCAATCCCAGCTGCCTGCCTTCTACTCCTGAGCAGTCAGCGTATTTTTAATAAAGTGACCGTGTACAGGAGGCATGTCTTTGTCTTCCTAAGCCTTTGTTGGATATTAAATCCTGAGGGCTTTCACCATAATCTGCTGAACGCACAAGCTTTACAAATCCTACCCTTACGCAAAGAGCTGTAGGCATTAGATCTAGTAGATATCTTTTTTCCTGCTTTTTTTTTTTTTTAGTCCTGGAAATTAGCATGCACTGCAAAGTTTTATTGGGGAACTGTTTCCAGAAATAACCAAAATTAAAGGTACAGCCCTTAAGAACTTGACTTAGGGCTCTGCCTTCTCTGCCTTTAAAACTCCTTCTGTCCGTATTGGGCTTTATTGGCCAAAAATGATGGCAAATTTCCTCTTAGCTTCACTTGCATGTTGCAGAGGAAGGTAATCCAAAGGAAAAGCCGTGGGAATGTCGTCTCAAAATCTGAGTTCTTCACCCCATGTGCAAAAACCCGATCAACACACGCAGAGTCAAGGTATTTGCTGTTATTTCCTGTCTGCACAGAGGTGGGTGCGGGGTGGCAGTTCCACAGAGCTAGCACCCTTCAGCTAACACGTGGTAGCTGTTTCATACATCCCGAGTGTCTGCTACCAGGATTTTTACAGTCATACTTAGTCCCAAGGCCCTGTCCTGCTGTCTGCAGAGTTTGGGTAATACACTTTGTTCATATCTTTTTCATCCCTCACAGGAACACAAAACCGAAAGTTTGTGTTGTTCACGCGTTTGCTTCTAAACTTTAACTTCCAGCCTGAGTTTCTTTCCACTAACTTCCCTAACTTCCCTTTGTTTCCAGGTATCAAAGCCTGTGGTCAGACAGGGCGAGCTCCACAGAAAGCCTGGTGCTTATATCGGTACCAGAGTAGCTGCTGAATCCTTCTCAACCCATTTCTAGCCGCACATATGTAGGGCTGCCTTTAGTCGTAGAAGGACTGGGTGCATAATTCAGACTCCACGACTTTGTCATGTGGCACGTGCTGAACATGACAACAGCTCATGCTGTGAAGTCAAAAGGATTTAGGTCCTTATTTACTTCCAAAGTTCAAATGGGAACCTTGGGGGGGGTCAGTGGCAAAGTGGTGAGGGGCTGAAGAAGTCATGGTTTTATGGGAAGGGAAGGATGGGGGGAGGGTGAACTCCAAGTTATCCTGGGGGCCTAGGGTGGATATTACCCCGTAGTAAATCTTCATTAATGAATGGCTGTAGTTAAGTGTAGTTAGTGTTCCGAGATACTCTATTTGCATGGCCCTAGGTAGATCCAAGAGCAGTGTGTGCATTAGCCTTCCTGCTTCCAACGTGGAAGGGTGACTGCAGCTCACTGCGGTTCATTCACACTCTGTTTCACTTGAATCCCTTCGAATTTAGACAGATATAGAACCAATACCCAGCAATTAACACACTTTCCTCTGCCTAAAGTGGCATGTTATTTACTTAGCAGGTAAAGCCTGCTGTGTTAGCCTCAGTCTTAGCGCAGCAGGGAGACATCCTCCCTACCTATTACCAAAATCATGGCTTAATTTGAGCTCATTTCTTTTGTTGAAATGCAAAACTAATTATATTTAACTACAGATGAACAGGATGTTGCATTAGCAGAGTTTTTTTCCCAAATCAATGGGGAGTTATTCAGCATTATTTGGGAGCTGGGGAACTTTGTAACCAGATAAAAGATGGGGGGAGTGAGAGGGGGGCGAGAGCTATAAAAAGTGTTATTGTGTGATTATGAAGAGGCCTTTTAATGCAGTTATTATGTGATGCTAAAAAGGCCTTTATTGCTTGAAGTTGGAAGCGGAATACAAATGGGATCACAGTGTCTATTAAATGAAGAATGGAAAAAATAGTCTCCATTTCTCTGAGTTGCAAAGCAAAAATAATGATTAAGTAGCGATTAAAATCTGTGGCAGTGCTGGGTTGTTAGCTTGATCATATACGAAGCAATAAAGTTTAGCAAGTAGGGAAGCAATTGGTTGTGTAACTTAAGACATGGTTCATTGTTACAATGATCCTGTTCCCCCAGGTTATGATGTCAGCAAATTGTTCTGCTCATAAACAGTTAGGGTGGCATTCTCCCTGGTGTAAAATAAGTTAAGGTCTGTTAACAGTTTACCTATAGTTATTTTATTTAATACAAAGCTACTGAGTACCACTTCAAGACATATTGGTCATTACCTGCATTAATGACGGGAGAAGGAAAATGCAGAATGATCTAAGTTGGCCTAAAACAAGACAAGTGTCTCGTTCTATTTCCACTGCAGGTGACCTGCTGAGCGTAGTGATTTTTCACTGATACTGGGTTCACTGGTAGGATAAGGCTTGGAGGAGGAACAATATTATTTGAAATATGAACTGACACCCTGTTTTCACCTGACATTTATCAGGATGCTGAGGAAACTCTTAAGAAAGAGAAGAGAAAGAGCACGTAGGAAGCTATCCAGCTGTTGGGCAAAATCACGTCTGTACTGTTAAGCGTTTGTGTGTCTGCAGACAAGAGACAAGACGAGAATATTGTACTGATTTTAGTTCACCTGCAGAATGACACTGGCACGTAGGGGCACTCTAAACGTCAGAGGCACAGAAATGCATGTGGGCGGTGAGGTACGTGATTGCGGCTGCTGATCAGTGTCTGGTTTTTAATGAAATGATAAGGCGCAGGCAGTGGATGTGCTTACTTCGGTCTTGTTTTGCAGACTTTCAGAGCAGACAGTAGCAGCTGGGAAGAAGGTAGGCAAGTAATTTTTCAGGTTCTGGGCATTAAGAGGATTATTTGTGCCACTTGAGGTCTTGAGCAATTAAGAAGCAGCAGCCTCTTTTATCTCCCCAACCTTAAGAGCTAATCATTCTTCTGGCCAGATGGATAATTTGGAGGTTGCAGTGCATATTTATGTCTTACCTGACACTTCTCACATGCCTATTTGATTTATAAAAGCTGTTGCCAGCGAGTAATCCTCAGTGACCTGGAAGGCACTGGTTGTATTTGAGTGTATTTAGCCAAGTATAGGGGTTTGACCTATGGCTAATATAGGAAAAGTAAATAGCTTGGGATGTGATGTGTGCAGTACGCACGGGCACGGCAGCCTGTCTCAAGGAATCGTTATATATTACGTTGACCTTCTTAGAGCTTATGTTGTAGAAAGCTTGGACAGAGCAATTTGGAGAAAAGTAATGATGATGCCTGCTGAGATAGTTTGTGACCATGATGTCCTAAATTACAAAGAAGTTGAGACAAGTGCACAGATAATTCTATACGGCCCTACAAGAGTGCTCTTGGTGGGATGGATGGGTTGCTATAAGAAACTGGCTATTCCCCACCCTCTGTGTTTAGAGGGTAATGAAAGTACTGGATGCCATTCTGGAAGCTGCTGCTAAGGATCCTCCATTTCTATCAGCTTAGCAGTAGGATCGAAGCGTAGCATTGTGTCGGCGCAGAACACTCTTCACAGCATCAGTATGTACATTTAAAGCCGTGCCTGTGTGTTTTCAGCTCCATCCAATCTAGGTGTGCAGAGAATATAATCTCTGTGGAGTGTCCCAGTTGGGTCAAAAGAATTAAAGGGGAAGTATGCCTTGCTTGGATGGAAGCTCTGTAATGTACCTTCTGTGCAGGACATGCAGCGAGCACGACAGACAAGAGCAGCAGGTACTGTCAAAAGTAGGGTGTGCCGTGGTAACTCCAGTCTGCCATTCCGGAGCCAGCCTAGCGCTGTTACTGATATTCTGCACTATCTCCCAAGCCAGCTTCATCCTGTAGCCACTGCCTGCCAGGGACTGTCACCTTATCACTGTGTAATAGCAGCATTCGGCAAGACACTGACATTTTAAAAGACCTAATAGTGCTTCTGACAGGAGCAGTTTGTTGAATGACATTGGCCTTACTCCGTTTTTCTGGGGTAAGGTAAATCAAGTGGAAAGGGTGTGGATTTATGTATGTCAGCTCTCTTAGAATAAGCATTGGAGGGGAGGCCTTTCTTTTGTTTGTTTTTAAAGCTTGTCCTTTGAGGGAAGTCAGCGAATGCTAGAGGAGAGAGAAAAGCAGGGAGAACATCTTAAAGCAGAAATATACCGTTTGTCCCAGCAGTATGGTAGTGGCCCAGAACCAGGGACACGTGAGCAAAGTACCACTGGGATATGAGCTTGTAGCATCTCCTCTGCCACACAGCTACCTATGTGCGCCCCTACATCAGCCCTGTTTCCCAGTGTGCAGTAAATCAGAGCTCTTCAGTGGGAACAGGATGCTGTTATATTGCTAAGTGCCTTGAAAAGATGTGCTTGAGGGGCAACCCTGATGTTTTGGTTTTGTAATGTTTTCAGTATGGTGAAAGAGTATGTAACGGTGCGTACGGGTTGCTAGTGGGTGAGCAGGCCGTAAGGAAGTTACTGTGTTTAGTACTGAGGCAGCAGTCACCCCTCTTCTGCTCGGATCAGAGGTTTGTGCAATGTAACTTGCTCGGGTTAGCAGGAGTGTGTATCAAGAAGATTTCTCAAGTTAGTATTTTCTTGTAAAAGGGAGTAGCTAGGCCTAAAGCTGCCAGTGATGCAGATACAATGCTGTATGTTTTCAGCAGTCTCCTTCAAGAAAAGACATAGAATACACACTGAGCGTCTGGCTTACGTGATCCTCTCACAGGGTACTTCAGCATCTTGTTCTGGCATTAAAGGAACTGAAGTGCACTGTGAAGCAGACTTGTTAATACTGCCTCTCTGCTTCCTACTACTCATGTTTTTGTGCCATGCTAAGTGCTAGGTTTGAAAAGTCCGTTTTCAGTGTTAGTAATCATATCAGGAGATTTCCTTTCTGCCTTCCTCATCTCATGGTTGACGGCACTGTGCTGGCATACAGTGGAACTGTTGGTGAAGGAACTGCTGCCCCTCTGCATAACCTTTCCAGAAATCCTATTACTTGGCCAGTAATTAGGAGATTTGATGATAACTTTGCAGCTGGTGGAGCAGAGGGGGAGCACGGACTGCATGAGGCATAACCAAGGAGGTCTTTCTGTCTTGCATTTCTGAGACTCCAGAAAGTTTTGCCCTCCTGTGTCCCAAGGGTGGTTTCTAGGTTTCATGCTCTTGTAAACCTGCCCATCACTAAAATGCACAGAACGAGTTGAGCCCTTAAGAAGGTAAAATCTTGAGAGCTGGATGTTGGCCTGGGCTCGGATCTCTTGCCTGGCACTTTTGCCTGTATTTACAGTAAGATGTTTCCTGGTTGTGTGATTTTTTTTTTTTTTTTTCTCCTATTTTTTCATCTACTGTGGCCCAGACGTGCATAAAAAAAGATAAAAGTTAGAGCACAGCTGCTGAATTCTGGGGTGATGAAAAGTTCACTGCTTTACACAGAGCCTTTTCTCTCATTTCTAGCTGTAACAGAAAACACCTGAGAATGGAATGAAAGGCATTAAAAACTCCAGCATATGACATTACCTTTCCCAGCATGCAGCAACTCTCAAAAGTGTAGAAGAGGTCCATTGGTATATTTATATAGCGTAGTGTGGCAAAAAAGGGGAAAGAAAAGAGGTGTGGATTTGTATTAGATCTCAATTAGCTCAGAGCCGTTTTACCAGCACCCCGCTCTTTGCTGGTGCTGCTTGGCTGAGTAGAAAGTTGAGGGCTAGTTTAAATGCCCTTCCTTGGGCTGGTCTGGTTTTCCAAGGCAGTGTGGTGGGGTATTCAATCACAACTTCACTCTGGTCCCAGGTGATAAAAAGTACGGGGCTCTGAGGAGTATGTTGGAGAGGCCGAGAGGGGCTGTAATAAGCTCCTTGCCACTGCTCTAGAGATCAAGGGATACTCTGATGTCCCCTCCTTCTGAAAGCCTCTTGGCTAGAAAGACATACCGCCATGCATGCAAACGTTAGCCAGAACTAGAACGCACACTACTCATGAGCTTTGGTTTCATTTGAATCTTGGCTGGGTTGTTCCTGTTTGCAGCTCTAGCCCACTCCTTTGAGATGGAATACTAGCATTTATCAGTCTAGCCTCCTAAAATCTGGTGAGAGTAAACGGAAAGTGGCATGGACCTTGCACTGTTATCTTTTGTGGAGCCCTACTGGCTCGGATTAATTGCTTCCAGTTTACTTACGAAGGGAAATGCTGTGTCAGAATGGTTGTTTGCTAATCCTAGAATGATAGAATGGTTTGGATTGGAAGGGACCTTAAAGATCATCCAGTTCCAACCCCCCTGCCATGGGCAGGGACATCCTCCACTAGCCCAGGTTGCTCCAAGCCTCGTCCAGCCTGGCCTTGGACACTTCCAGGGATGGGACACCCACAGCTTCTCTGGGCAACCTGTCCCAGTGCTCCCCACCCTCTCCAGGAAGAATTTCTTCCTGATATCCAATCTAAATCTCCCCACTTTCAGTTTAAACCCATTACCCCTTGTCCTGTCACTCCCTGCCCTTGTAAAAAGTCCCCCTGCCCAGCTTTCTTGTAGCCCCTTCAGGCACTGGAAGGTGCTATAAGGTCTCCCCAGAGCCTTCTCTTCTCCAGGCTGAACAAGCCCAGCTCTCAGCTTTTCTTCATCGGAGAGGCGCTCCCGCCCTCTGAGCATCTTCGTGGCCTCCTCTGGACTTGCTCCAACTAAAGATATGCTCAGAAAATCCGATTGCTTAGGTCCTTTTTTTATTGATGCCAGGCAGTGCTCCATTCTGTGCGTGGCTCTGTACTTAATGTCTAACCCCCACAGTCCATACACCTCTCGTATGTACTGTAAGGAATGTTGCCGTTGGCATGCTCAAACAGGTTTTCACTTCTGAAACAGTGTGTGACCTGCTCTGGGAGGAGGATTTTCCTGCACTGCAGCAGGAAAACATGGAGGGTGACAGGCGAAGCATTTGCAGTAAAGTTTTTGAGGAGCACTCTGTCTATGTGGAGTGATTAAGGTGATTGCTTTCTGCTGCAGTTTCGAGATAAAACCTATTCATTTTGGCCCCTTGAAATTCATACTTGACCTGGACTTGTTACGCTACAGAGCTGCTGCAGCATTAAGCTATAGCTGGAGGAAAGCCAGAATCCAATTACATTTTCTGCCTAATGGGTCATAATTTATATGCTATGAAGAAGGCAGCGATGTTGCTGGGGGAAAAGGGCATTGGACATGCTTGGATATGCGTTGTGGAAGACTGATTGTAAATGAACACGAACATGAGGAGGCATGCTTTCCTTTTTCCTTTGCTTGGTACCAATGTAATTAAAATCAGAAATCAGTAGTCATACTGGACTATACACAACTCAGGCCAGAAATGGGGTTAGCTTTCATCTTGGCTAACTTGCTTTGTTGTGATGGCTGATTCCTCCTTTACTGTGCCAAAACAGGATTGTTTTAATAAATTCAGCATCTCTGTTGGTTTCTGGTGACAATTCCGAAATGGTATGATGTTCCTCCTTCCTCCATTAAATGCTGATCGGGTTTGACGTTTGTAAAGAAACGAGGAACATACCTGTTCTTATTTTTCAGTAGTGGAACCCAAATGTAGGAGCCTGAGCTGTAGGTATTGAGGGAGGAGTCTTGTGCTGTTTAGCTGCTCAGAGAGGTTGGTTATTCTTGAAAGCCCAACTTTTAATTTAGATATCTAAATACAGGTTCAAAAGCTGAACTTTGGACTTCTGTTGTCAACGTTGGCCTTCCTGACGTTCTGGGTGAAGGTGAGAAGGCTTTGACAGCAGCGATTATCGATTAGCGGAGCCTCCGAACTTCAACAAACATGTAACTGTTCAGCCAAGAGCTCTAGATGGTTCTTAATAGTTCTCATTTGGGTGAGAGGAAGGATTTTTTTGTCCTGTAAATTTATTTATGCCTTACTGTTTTTCTGGAGTGTTTGCATCACTGCTCATTGCTGCAGCTGCTGCCCCAAGACGTTAATTGAGTGTTTAATATTGTCTGTGCTCAAATATAGTTCCATTGTAATGCAGAAGGATCAGTGTTTTAGTACTGCAAAGCAGAAATCTGGTCTGGAGGGATTCAGAGATCTGGATTTGAGACCCTTCAAATGTCTTTTTAGTACCTTTGCACTCATTCCGTACATCAGAGACCTTCCCAGGAAGAACACCCGAGAACATGATTCCAAATGTAAAATGCAGATGTTGGAAAGATTTGTAGAGAAACGACGGCAAAAAGGAGCCTATAGAATAAGGCTATTTAGTTCTCGCTGTGCTGAACCCAATGAACCTTGACCCTCTCTCGTTATATTTGACTCTTTGTACTTGCAGTGCTGATTGGGATGGAATCGTGTTAAAGTAGTATTGTTGAGAGGAGTTAGATCACCCACTAGTGAAACAGGCTGAATGCAGGAGCTGGAAGGGCAGTGTGTACTTCACTGCAAAGTACAGGGGAGGGGAGAGAGTACCCTCAGACAAGACATGTCAGTTAAACAGGGGTGTCCCAAGGGAAACTGAAAACATCTGCGAATCATTTTGATTTCTGTCAGTAACAGTATCCTCAAATACTGTCTGATTTATTATCTAACGTGGATTATCTTAAAGCTAGCCCTTTGAGGCTGTGCTGGGTTCAGTTGTAGGGAGCACGGAAGGTACAATATCTTTCAGTGACTCCAGGCTCCCTCAATTCCAGACGCGCAGGTAATAGATGCTTCACTCAGGTCCGTGGTACATCAGTTCCGTCGCTGCTGCCAGAACACCTGCAGTCTGTTGTTTAAAAATAAAATGAAATTAACAAAAAAAAATGAAGAAAACAACAACTAAAAATGCTAAAAGACAAAGCATTGATGGTATTCCAGGAAGAATGAATTGCATGAGAAAAGAGTGGGAAGAGACCAAAGTATTGCTGATGTTTTTATCTCTGCAGCGGGAGGGAGTTAGGTGAAATGTGACTGGATGAACTTGGAAGCGAGTCTCAGCTCATGCTATGAAGGCAGAAATCACAAACTGTCAGTAGTCCTTATCAGTATGTCCACTGGAGGAAATACCTTTCCTAATCCAGGTATGCTCTGTCTGCCATAAACACCTCCGACGTGCTGGCTGTTTGGATTAGGCGTCTGGAAGGTCGGAGTAGGAGATCAAGGAAGATTAAGGCCCCAGAGTATGCCGGTGACTCCCACTCTGTATTTGTGATGGTTGGTAACTGGGGCTTGTATGAATATGGTATCGTCTAGAGCAACAAGAAGTCTCCAGAGCAAAGATGAGTTGTGTTTGGTGCCAGGATGGGCCTTTGAGCCAGTTCTGGTTTGACTTCAGAGGAGTCCTTGCAGGCTGCTTGATGCTCTGGTGTGCACACCAAGTGTGGTCCCTAGTATTGCAGTGTGGTAGAGATTTGAACATAAATCAACCCTTTCTGTCTTATTCCGTGTGGTTTTGTAAACGGCTGGAAGCAACTCTTCGTGTTAGCTTCTTTTGGGTCCTCGGGGGTCCACGGCACTCTGCGTTGAGGTAAATACTGATAAAGAGCAATGCTTAGGAAGCCAAGAACTCTCTGCTCTGTACTCTTGCAATGGATGAGTAAAGGAGCCATGGGGATTGGAAGGCTGGCAAAGCTTTTTTGCTGGAGACGACTCCAGTTGTCTAACCCTCTCGTGCGTGCTCATTTCTTTTCCAGCCTCTTTACAAGTGGACATTGTTCCAAGCCAGGGGGAGATCAGCGTTGGAGAATCTAAGTTCTTCTTATGTCAAGGTGAGTGATGGCTTACGGCATCAGTTGTCTCCATCTGGATTTGCTGGGAAGGTCAATCAACATATTAATTCTGGGATAAAAGCTCTGGTGCCAGGTCTAGCTGCAAGATCTTTCTCGTATGCCCTTATGGTTTATAAGGCTGAGTAGCAGAGGGAACACATGCTGCTTCCTGAAAGTAGTAAATGCGTTCTTCCTTGTGAGCTGTCAACAGAAAGCAGCTCCAGCAAACAGATTTTTAAAATGAAAGCAGAGGGTACTGAGTTCTTGTCTCTAAGCTTGAGCAGTAACCACAACAATGGCACTTTGCGTCACTCCACAGCTCTTTTGGTCTTTTGAATTAAGCCTGTTGTTTTTCCAAATTATTTTTCGAATCAAGTGCTAACAGCAGTAATAGTGCTACGTGACTTGAGAGTTGTTACCTCTGCAACTTAGGATTTTAATGCTGCTGAAACCCTGCATTTCTTGTGAGGCAATTTGCTGCTTCTTCAGACGACCAGCTGCGCCTGGCAGTTCTGCGCAATGTGGTGCAGTGCTGACACAAGCCGTGTGCCCCAAAGTGGGTCCTGCAATTTCATGGCGTTTTCCAAATTAGCATCCACGTGTCCTCCTCAGAGATTCTCCTGAAAGCAGCTGGCCTGGTTTCTAATGGGAGGAATTAGGATGTTGGAGCACTGACATGATAGCATCCTGAAGCGTAGTGCAGAGCAACTAGAGGCTGTAGTGAACTCGGGGAGCAAAATGCCATCAAAGCATATACTTCCTCAGGAACATACTGACTGGGACAAGTAATGAGGTCATATGATCTCAGAGTGCTTAACTGCAGAGTAATTTGTTAATGCCAGTGCTTTAAAAATGAAAGTAGACTTGGAGCAAGTGCTATAGTGATGATATTTGCATTCAGAAAACCGTGGGATCAGTTAAAGCCTGGTTTGTCCCAAATACCAAAGCCACACTGAGGAATGCAGAAATGTGAGCTGCAAGAAAGAGACAGCCTGGAACCACTTAATAACAATTCTGATTTACACTGGCTGTAGAAGGAGGTCTTATCTGCTTAATGCCAGAACTGCTGCTGAACAATGTCACCATTTTGGTGTGCAAAGTGGCCCAGCCTGTAAATACCGGTAATTTGTTGAAAACATGATGGAACTGAAGCAGCAAGAGATTTTTTTTTTTTCTCGGGCTGATCTGTGTGGTTGAGGGACTGGGACATGGGATCCCAGGATGCACAGATGGCCATTCTGGGCTAAAATGAGTGTACCCCTTTAGATTATAAAACCAACCTAATATCATTTTTGCAGGACAGCAGCTGAGCATTCACAGTGCTGTGAGAGAGAATTTTCTTTGCTTGCTTCTCAGGTACCAGCAGCCCTTCCCCTGGGTCAGTCTCCTGCATAATGCTACTGGTTGTATGTAATTCCCTCTGTGCAGATTTCCTGGGGACTCATTTCAATTTGTTCTCTTTTCTTTTATTGTCCCTAGTGGCAGGGGAGGCCAAATACAAAGACATTTCCTGGTTTTCCCCTAATGGTGAGAAGCTGACGCCAAACCAGCAGCACATCTCAGTGGTGCGAAATGACGACCTCTCCTCCACCCTCACCATCTACGACGCCAAAATTGACGATGCTGGCATCTATAAATGTGTTGTCAGTAGCGTGGAGGAGGGAGACTCTGAGGCCACCGTCAATGTGAAAATCTTCCGTAAGAGAGCGGCTCCGAGACTATTTTTTGTTCTACCTTGTATATGTATGAGGCAAGATTACCCGGGGAGGCAACCATTATACCTTCCTGGAAAAGGCTGTTTCTAAAGGGGAGGAAGGAGCATGAAAAGAAAGGGGATATTAAGAAGATGCAGCTTTCTCCTTTCTTGGCTTTGAGGGGAAAGTGGGAGCTAGGACCTTGGCCTCCAAGGGCATTACCTGCCTGTCTGGTGCTGAAGTTCTTCCAGAAGATGGGAGAGCAAGGTGTAGAAGGAGGAGATGGTAAAGCATCATACATGTCTGGGAGGAGTAAGCAGAGAGAGCAGCCTTTGTGGGTGACAGACATGCTGTGAGATAAGACTAGTTTTCAGTAAAAAGGATCACTCATTCAGAAGGGCTGTAATAAGCCATCAGCATCTTGTCCAGCAGAGCCATGATAGCAGCTCGTCCCCTTGCTGCCGGGAAGCCGAGCAGTTCCATGTTCACATTTTCTCTCTGCAGTGTGGACAAGCTGGTGGGCTACACAGAGTATTCACTTGGCCCACTGATAGGCCTGGGGGGCAGGGTTGCATGAAGTCAGGCACACCTTTATCCTCCCCTTGGGAACATGAGGGTTTCTAGAGAACATGTCCTCTGGGATTTCTTTGCTTTCCTCAGGCTTCAGTCAGGGGCACAGCTTGAAGTGTGCTGAGAAAGCTGCAGTGACTCTCTACTTCCATTGTTTTCAGAAAAACTGATGTTCAAGAATGCTCCCACTCCTCAGGAATTCAAGGAAGGGGATGATGCTGTGATTGTGTGTGATGTGGTCAGCTCACTGCCTCCTACCATCATCTGGAAGCACAAAGGCAGGGATGTTATCCTAAAAAAAGATGGTAAGACACAGGTTGCGTCTTGGTGCTTGTTCATTCAGGGGTCAAATGTCCATCTCCCATCAGGGCTTAAATCAGGCTAATACAAGGGATTCAGGAGAATAAAATGGTGGTGGTCACAGGGAGGAGAGAAGGGGTTTGTACCTAACACTAGTGTGAATTTAGTTATTCAAGGCACTGTCGTTTGGCAATGGTAGGACAAGAATGCTCCTACGGAAGTGGCCCTCAGGCTTTGACACTGGAATAGGCCAAGGGATGCTGGGAAAAAAAATTCAGATAAAAGAAATGCCATCGGACAGAAAAGCTGCATGTTGTGACTCTCTCCAGTCTTTTGAAGGAGAAGGGGGTAAAAGCTCCTTGCAAGAGCCTTTTTCTTTCTTTCACAGTGCTGCAGACTGTCATGCTGAGGGGCATTTTGCTGGCAGAGGGGAGTCCAGAGCCCTAACTCCAGCTGGGCATTCGTGCCTCAGCTGTTTCTCATATCTGCTTGTTGCAGGCACAAGGGACCTGTAAGACTTGAACTCTGTCACACTTGGGCAAGAAGGGCAAGTTTCAAATGGCTTGTTGTCTGATGCTAATTAAACGTAAATGTGTTTGTGTGTCTGTATTTACCTGTTTATCTCCCTGTGTGTGCTTAAGGTATAAAGCCCCAGATCAGTTTTCCTGCTGCCCACATCTGGTTTCTTTCTTGGCAATGTCAGATCCAGTTACAGAGCATCTCCATTAAATGATGGGAAGGGAGATTTTATTACAGTAAGCCTTGCTGCGAGCCAGAAAGCGCAAGGAGAGGATAAGAACCTGTTACCTGCAGTGAGCTTTCCTGAGGATCCTTGGATGAACCTGCCTTTTGTCTTTTCTAGTTCGATTTATAGTCCTGTCCAACAACTACCTGCAGATCCGGGGAATCAAGAAAACAGATGAAGGGACGTACCGCTGTGAGGGTCGAATCTTGGCTCGCGGGGAGATCAACTTCAAAGATATTCAGGTCATCGTAAACGGTGAGCATCTTAGAGTAAGGCTAGGATGGGGGCAGGACAGTGGCATCTGCATTCCAGGCTGCTGATGGAAATGTTACTTTAGATTTGCACTTGGGATGTGGTATGTACCATCATCTGCTGAGTCAATCATTCTCTGCTGAGTCAAATAAAAAAAAATCTATGAAATTGACTGTTTACCAGATTTTTACAGGAAATTATCATGTCAAGAGAAACCTTAAGTGTCTCATGACTTGGAGGTATTTATCACTCACAAGTGATTTTGTCCACAATACTGATTCTGTCTGTGTCTCCCCACCCCTTGTCCTTCCTTCCCTGTGCTGATTGCTTTGGACAGCTCAGGCATCAAACCTGTTGATAGAAACCAGCAGGTGATGGCATAAGGGTTGGAATTACTAGTGACATCTGTGTGCCTTGCAGAGATTTACAGTGAGCCTTTCGGGGCTTACTCTTGCTTGCATCTTCTGTCCTGTCTAACTCGAATGTGGATTCCTTCTCTTCTAGTACCTCCTTCTGTGCGTGCCAGGCAGAGCACTATGAATGCCACTGCCAACCTCAGCCAGTCTGTCACCTTAGCATGTGATGCTGATGGTTTTCCTGAGCCAACCATGACGTGGACAAAGTAAGATGCTGTGTGTGATGTCCTGATTGTGTGTGAGCATGGATATTTTCTCCAAGGCCCTGAAAACCTGGCTGGAGGGAAAGTGACATTTAAACTGGAATAAGAGCAATTAATTTTTCTCACAGGAGAAAGAATGGCCTTGTAAGGGAATTACGGTTAGCTTCTGTTGTGGATTAACACTGGTAGGCAGCTAAACACCACACAGCCACTCATTACACCACCCCTGAGTGGGATGGGGAGGAGAATGAGAAGGGTAAAATCCCAAAACTCACTGGTTGACATAAAGACAGTTTCATAGATAAAGTAAAAGCTGTGCATGCAAGCTGAGCAAAATAAGGAGTTAATGCACTGCTGCTCATTGTCAGGCAGGTGTCTAGCCAGGTCAGCAGGCCCTGCCGTATCACCTCCCAAGTTCTTGTGCACCCCAGCCTAATTGCTGTCAGGGCAGCGTGAGAAACAGAAAACCATTTTTTGTGCGTATACTGCTCAGCAGCAGCTAAAACATCATTGTGTCGGGTAACCGTGACAGTTATCGATGCCGTTTTGGTCACAGACCCAAAACAGCACCATGTGCTATGTTACTGTGAAGAAAATTAACTCTCTCACAGCCAAAACCAGTACAGCTTCCTGGAAAAAAACAAGAGTAACAGTTAAAATAGCAATTTCTCACTGTCCCATTGCATCCTTCATCAAGCTGCCAACAGAGATGAAGCTTCATGATGGCTAGATCTGTCCCATGGGTCAGTTTATTATCACTAGTGGGGAAGGGTAGGTGAAAGTGGATGCTGTCATTTGCATTTGCCATGCCAGGAGATCTGCATCCAAAGTCTTTATTTCATCAGGTCTGAATTTCACTGTCAGGCAGTGATACAGACTTCAGGTATATACTGTTCTTGAAATTGTAGCTTTTGCTGAAAGTTCTGAGGACAAGTTGTAATGTTGAAAAAGCTGATGACAAGTTGGAATACTGCTTTGATATGCACGGACAGAAGCGACCTTCACTGGTGGTTATAGCTCTTGCATATATGCTGTGATGTGTGTCGGGAGGTGAAAGGTTCAGCTGCCAAGAGGCCTAAGGCAGGAGGGATTAGGAACAGATAAAACTGTAAGCTCTGTAGCCCATAGGGAAAGGAAAAGGTGGTGTTCTCTCTCAATCTGCGGAGTTTTACTGTAGTAACACAGTTCTAGCATTAACAAGTCTTTAAAAAAAACCAAACCAACAAACCCTGTGATTGCTTCTGCTCCCCAACACAGCCAGTGTGCTTTGTGCCCTGCAGAGATGGAGAGCCAATAGAACAGACAGATGATGAAGAGAAATACAGTTTTAACTACGACAGGTCTGAGCTCATCATCAAGAAGGTGGATAAGAGTGATGAATCAGAATACATCTGCATTGCTGAGAACAAGGCTGGAGAGCAGGATGCCACCATTCATCTCAAAGTCTTTGGTAAATGTGCTGTTCATGTCCCCCGTCTCCAATCCAGTTGGCTATTGGTAGCTTGTTGGTGTAAGCTGGAAGTAACCTGCTTATCCCAGTTAACACCTGATGTGGCTTATCCAGAGCTGCTTCTCTCCTGTGTGATGCTGTGCCCCTCCACCACCATGCTAGGCAAAACAGATTCTCTATATGTGTCTGCAATAGATGCCAGCTCCATTTTGCTTCCTGTCAGTCCTGTGCAGGGGATGGTGTCAGATTCACATGCTACTTTTAAAATACCTTGGGGGCGCAGGGGGCTGAAACCTAATCTAGCCAAAGCTGCTGTTAACAGAGCTTTAGCACTTCAGTGGGACCCAAGTCCCACGTTACACCAATGTAACCTGGACAGTGAGGTGAACTCCATCTCACCGCTGAGTGAATGACCTCAAGTTTGCAGCAATGAATCAGCAGGCTTCCTACCTTCTGTGAATCTGGGAGTGTTAAGGAATATAATTCTCCCTGCCCCATCCCTCTGCAGCCTCTTGACAAAGCTGCTTATCAAAAGGCTAATTTGGGGCAGAGAAGGTAGACAGTGAGGTGGAAGACAGCTGATAACCCCAGGGACTGATCATTTGTACGCTATTAAGAGTTCTGTTTCAGATTTACCCTCTTCTAGTCCTCTCCTACGAGCCTCAGCTGTAAGCATGTGTAGAAGAGGTTGTATGGCTTTGCAGGGACTTCTCACACGTCTCCCTGTTCCCTTCTCCATATAGCAGCAAACTTGTACCAGTGCACAAGCCTCTTTGCCCGGTGTTGCTTGTTTCAAACGCTGCTGGTGAGGGCAAGCTTCAGTCTGAGGACCGACCGAATGAAGGTTGCTTTTTCTTTTCAGCAAAACCCAAAATCACCTACGTGGAGAATAAAACAGCCATGGAGCTGGAGGATCAAATTACGCTCACCTGTGAGGCATCAGGGGACCCAATCCCTTCCATCACTTGGAGAACATCCACCCGGAACATCAGCAATGAAGAGAAGGTATAGCCCTTCCCAAAACCATGGTCTCATTGGCTGGGATCAGTGCAGCTTGTATCTGCTTGCCTCTGCTGATCCAGAATGCATGATAGCTGCATGCAGATGCACATGGAAATCATGGTGATTCCCCTCTCTGTAGTGAGAACCCATGGAGTCCTGTGCAGACTGTCTTCTAAAGGGTCAGCTCCACAGCTGCGGTAGCGCCATAGGTGTCCTCTGGCACAAAGAGCCATCTCCGTTTATAACAACTGAGGATGTGCTCTTTAATGCCTGCTGGTATCATTCTGAGCTGAATGAATCTGGAAAGCAGTGAGCCCTGGAGCCTTTTCTGAGCAGGTTCCCAAGGGACCTACAGTGCAGGAAGCTTGTGAAAGGGTTTTTCCCTTTTGTTTCCAAGCTGAGAGGTGGGAATGAGCACCCTGATGCCAGTGCTGTCCATGCTGTCATCATGACGGTGATGATATGGTCTGGGAGGGTGGCAGATGGAGAGATGTGGGGTGTTATCTCTCAAAGATGCAGTGGACCAAAATGAGCCTGTTAATTCCTTCTTGCTTTGCTGTATTGTATTCTAGTACTGCATGTACCTGAAGCACAAAAGCCTGGCTGCCTTTGTGTTCACCTGCTTTGTTGATCACATCAATACCATTTTGTTCTTAAAAGGCAAAAATAATTAGCAGTTTTTCTTTTAGAAAAGAGCGCTGTCATGGGGGGTTTTTTTATTTGTTTGGGTTTTGTGGTGGTGTGGTTTGTTTGTTTTATTGACCACAATTCCCATTAACTAGACGAGATGAGGATGTACTGTATTCCTGTAGATATTTCGTGCTGGTTGCATAAGGTGATCAGGAGGCATAGTTTAGAGCTAAAGAAAGTCTAGGCAGAAACTGGAGTTAGGAGTTGTTGCCTCTTAATAATCTTCTAACGGGATGCTTCAGGGCTCAGCTAACTTGGGCGCACCAGCGGTTCTGACTCAGTGTGAAGGCAGCAGCTGATAGACTATGGAAGTCTTAAAGCAACAGAGGTAGCCACTGTCAGTCCTCCCCACAGCTGCCATTCTGCACTACAGCCTCCTAAATGAGCTGCTTTAATTGCCTCCGTGATGTCAGCTCTTCACCGTGTTGTTAATGTGTAACTTATTTATCAGGGTGCCAAAGTTTTCCAGCCTTAATTCTTTCTTAACATCTGTTGGATTTGAGGGATTTACACTGGCCCTGTGATGTTTAGAGAGAGATTTCCATGGCTTTCAAAAGCTCTTGGCTTGGGCTTTCACTAGAGACTGACTGGGGGACCAGTCTTGACAGGATAAGGTCATTCATGGTTCTTGTCTCTGTCTAGAAGAGTGGAAGGAGGAGCTAGGTGCTCCAGTGCTTCTAGCACTGGAGTTTGGATCACAGCCAAGGAAAAGAGCTTGGACAGGGAGAATATAAACAGTGAAATAACACTAAATCAAGTCAAGTCGTTAGGAGAGCCTGTTTGCAGAGAGTCCCATCTGTCCAGCCCAGTTCAGCTAATAAAATCTCAGTGGCAAAACTGCTAACCATTTTTGAGACTCATATACTGTTTGATGCTGTTGGGTTGGTGATCGATGTTAAGGGAAAGGTTAATAATCTGTTAGTCTATTATATAGACTGGGGGAAACAGCCAAGGTTTGATGTACTACCATGCGTCTAATGTACTGGTTCAAACCTTCAGGGCAAGGATATTCTCTTTTCTATCATATACCATGCACTTTCTAGGCAGGATTTTATGGTTTTGTGTGTCTGTTTTGGTTTATTACTGTTTCCTATTCTCTGTCTTGTGCTGTAAGTTTAGGTGAATGGTACACATATCCAGAAAATCCTCAGGTCAAAACAGCTCTGAGAAACATTCTATTACATGTACAACCAAAGCCATATGTTCAGTTTACTATTCACTTACTGTCTCTGGGATAGCACAGGGAAATAGATGGTCTTTGATGTGGGATGAACAATACTGTTTTTTAAATTATCAAGCCCTACTTTTGAATATGCATTAAATACTTGGATATACCCATATTGCTGCAAGCATGACCAGCAGGTCGAGGGAGGTGATTCTCACCCTCAACTCTGCTCTCATGAGACCCCAGATGCAGTTCTGTGCCCAGCTGTGGGGCCCCCAACGTCAGAAGGACATGGTCCAGACGAGGCTATGAAGATGCTCTGAGGGCTGGAGCCACTCTGCTATGGGGACAGGCTGGGAGAGTTGGGGGGTTCAGCCTGGAGAAGGCTCTGGAGAGACCTTATAGCACCTTCTAGTACCTGAAGGGTGCTACAGGGAGGCTGGGGAGGGGGACTTTTTTACAAGGGCCTGTAGTGACAGGACAAGGGGTAACGGATTAAATTGAAAGGGGGGTTATTCTTCCCAGTGGGGAGGCACTGGGAGAGGTTGCCCAGAGAAGCTGTGGGTGCCCCATCCCTGGAAGTGTCCAAGGCCAGGCTGGATGAGGCTTGGAGCAACCTGGGCTAGTGGAGGATGTCCCTGCCCGTGGCAGTGGGGTTGGAACTGGATGATCTTTAAGGTCCCTTCCAGCACAAACCATTCTATATTTCTGTGTTGTTTACTGTTCTATCCATATTTCAGTCCGGATTTTGAAAGATCTAGAGGTTCCTTGTTTCCATGAACATTTGGTACTTCAGAAAAGCCTACCCAAACCCCCAAAGAAACAAACAAAATCCCTCTCTGGCTTACAGGTTTTTCCTCCCTCAGTCTTTGTCCAAGAGCAGAGACAGTCTGATGTGTGGACAAGGGGCAGGAGGTGCTATAGCCCAAACACCGAGCTTGACAGTGTCACAACTGCATTCCCACACTGAGAAACCTGTTGATATCCTAGCAGGCATAGCAAAAGATGATGCCCTCTATGGCTATGCCTACATAGCATGGCACCCCTTGGACAAACAATCTTTTGCTTTGAGGATAATCTGCAAAGGTAAGTGGCCATGACTGCTCTAGCAAAATCAGATGATGGGCAGCTGTAAACCAGCACAGGTTAGCAGACCAAGCTTCCAGGTACTGCCATGGGGGAAGCTTCCTCTTACTAGTAAGCTGGTAGCTTACATTCTGCTGTGCTGCCGAGAGTGCGAGTAGAATTAACAACAACAGCAAATTCTTTGTCTGTGGTTTACTTTTGACTGTGAGTGTAGGAACCTGCTACTTAGACTGACAGGGCAAAAGTTTATCCTGAGACTCTGGTCTGTCACTACTGCAGAGCATAGCAAGAACTAACAGGCCTGCAAATTCATCAGCATGGTGGTTTGAATTGGTCTGGCTTTATCTTTCCTCAGGTATTTATTGCTGTGCCATTGTAGGGAGGAGGGATGTTTTCGAATGATACCAGACGTAAAGCTGATCAAGCCAGTATGCCGTATCACCTCCAGAGTATTCCATGCCCTTTTGAGACACGTTTTTCCTATTGCTCTAGCAGAATGTGATTCAGGAAATAGTTTGGCTCTGTTGTGTATTGGTGTATACAAGTTTTACAGCTTTAGTGCACACAGGAGTGTGTTTCCTGGCAGATTCTTGGATGAGGCAGTCACTAGCTACTCTTACACCCCCTTCCATGGAACAGTTCTGGAGAGTCCTAGGTTTCTTACCTAGCAGTATAGCTGCAGCTCAGTGTGTGAGGAATGGGAGAGGTAACAGGGCATGCTTTCCTGCAGGCCTCGTAACACCTTGCCTGAGCTGGCAGTCTGTCTGTGCCGTGGGATCTCACTCAGTGCTGCTGTGCGGCTTCCCGTGCTCGCTGTCGAGGCCTGCATCACCTTACCGTTTTCTCTGTGGCAAGTCACAAATGAAGTGAACGTTTTGTTACTGGAATGAAGGAACCAAATAATAGATGAGCTCTGGTATTCTTCCTCCTGCATCCTAAGTACAGTTTGACCTGTATAGTGCCATTGGGCCTTTTCCACCAAGGCTGTCCCACGAGGTTCCATGTTCCTGCAGTACGAAAGTGCAGAAGTGTGACTTCTGAGTGGATCAGAGTTTGAGAGGCCCCTTTAGCAGCTGGCTGCTTGTCTGAATAACAGTTGTCCTGTTCTCACCCCTCTGACCGGTGAGCTACAGTGCTGCATTGTGCTACTGTGAGAACAGTCTGATGGATCCTTCCGCTTAATATTCTGGGTTACTGTTACTGACCCGGAGCCTCTGTCAGCTCCGTGTGGTCGGCAGCTGAAGGGAATAGAAGAACCTGAGTGAAGTAGAGAAGAACCAAGTACTCTGCTGATGCAAGTGAGTGTTGTTGCAATACCTTTAGCAAAGTGCTGCTGAATGTGATACAGCAGATCTACCATTTTGAAATGTAACTTAATTTCCTGACCTTTTTTTAAGTAGACAGTATACTTTGAATACAATCCCCAGTCTTAATTTTGTGTTGTACTTTGTACCTCATGAGATGTACATGGGAATATTTCTGGAGTTAATGTTCCAGGGAGTAAACTAGATTGACAGTTCCCAGGAGCTCACTTGTAACTGAAGATGCTCCCATTTAACATTTGCTTCCAAAGAGAAGGGATGATGCTAGCATGCATGAGGCTCATGGTTTCCCCCACTATCCCCTGCACGGTGCCGAGTAGAGCTTGTGTATCTCTTTGTTGAGGAAGAGTTAGCATGAAACTCTCAGGATGGAGAATGTTTTTCTGCCTGGTTTTCCCCACGCCCATGAGTGCCATTACCAGGCTAGCTGGGAACAACACAACTTTCAAGGAACTTGTGCACAACAGGATATATGTACGTGGAAATGATGGGAGTGTCCTAGCCCATGCAGTTGTTGGTAAGCTTCTCCTCAGGTGGCTTCACCTTAGGCCTCTAGTTACAAGCAAATAATATGTTTTTATCCAAGACATTCTAAAATGTGGCTGTCTGTACCATGTGTTAATAGTTCAGTCTCACAACGCTCACTAGAAGCACTGTGGAAACAATGCTATGTTTTTTGGATTCTCATTTCCTAAGCTTTCATCTCCATTTCCGTAACGTCGTTCTTGTGTATGCCGTTATACGCGCACGTCAGCGGTGCTTGTGCCTCACATTCGATAATGCCATCGTGGCTGCGATATTAGCAGGTGATTTTTGTCTCCTGAACTGAAATTGATCGAGTTCCAATTGCAATAGATGCCAGAAGAAAAATATTTGAAAGATAAATTACAGGGGAAAACCAGAACCCAGCAACTTTGGTCTTTCTGAACCGCTGTGAATATGAGCCACACCGTTGGTGGCCTTCTCTGAATGGGAAATGTATGTTTATTGGTAAGGTTTGTGCATGTTTCACTGCCTGTTGTTTGGTTGTCCCAAGCCTGGTAAGGATTGGGTGCACACATCTCTAAGCATAGCGGGAGTTCATCACCTGGAGGTACAAGGTTCTGTCCAGTGGGTTCATACTGTTTCCGTGCTCCGCAGCTCAAGGTCTCCTACTCCTGGCACAGTATGCATGCAAAAACGTGTGCAAATGCATGATCACATTAACAGTATGAGTCTTAACCGGTGTGCGCGGGTGGCTAACAAGGCAGTGTTAGAAAACCAGGGCCGTAGCGATCTTCGCAACGTAGTGACCGAGGTCATCAGCATCACTCCCTCAGTATGCTGGGAACGGATGGTGAGACGTGGCAAGGGAAATAGTTCACTTGATATGGAAAACCAGAAGCAGTCTTGAGGTATCATTAGCATTTGCTCAGTCATTTTAAGACCGATTTATAGGGTATTAAATTTTGAATGCAAATCTAAATTGAAGTTATATTGGGAAATGGAAATTGTGATCATCCCACGCGCATGAGATACAGCTCGGAGCCTGCATGTGCACAGAACGCAATGTGGTGCATACGCTGTGATACCGAAAAGGAACCTTTGATAAACTTTTATTGCTTTTTTTCTGTCGTTGTGTTCTATATCTGTTCTCTCCAGGCTTCGTGGACCCGGCCCGAGAAACAAGAGGTATAAGATTACCAGACCTGTAGCAAACTTCTTAGTTTTTTGGTTTTGGTTTTTTTTTTTAAGCATTACAGATTAACAAATCTCTAGTCCAGTAACCACGCCAACTAAACCAGCATTAATAATATGAACAAATTAAATATGAATACCTAAGAGAAACAGCTTATAGAGTTAGAAGCTGCTTGGCATGTAGCAATGCATTTCTGGATGAGCAAACTAGCTGTGTTGGGAGTGAGTAATTCTGGTTGTCACTTAAAAAAAGACAATTAAAAATCGAAGCAAATGTAAAATCTGACAAATACCGTTTTCTTCTATGCTACCAGTGTGAATCATGTCTCTCTTCTAGAGTTTTGAGAATTAGCAACAGCATGTATTCTGTGAAAATATTTTTTTTTCCCCAAGATAGCCTCTTCTGCTCCAGCCAACTCATCTGTTTGCTCATGGTACTCTTTGACTTTCTCTTAAAGGACAACTGCATCATGTTCCATTTCAAAGTCAATGCAGATAAATCTTTCACAAGTTCTGTTTCTCCAGAAAATGCTCCAAATTGCTAAATTATTATTTGCTTTTGATTTGCAAGGGTCAGTGAGGGGGTGTGGGATAATGCAGGAACTCGGTTTGGTGCAAGTGTGGTTTGTTGCTGTTTTATTTCGCTTTCAATATAGTATTTTAAAAATAATAACAACCTGTCTTTACATGCACCTGACTTGTAGTATTCTTGCTTCAAAATGGAACAGAAAGTATGTTTCCAAGCAAATAACAGGGGTCAGATAAAGAACAAAATTACCTATCAGAACCGAGTGCTTTGTATTTGCATATTAGCATCAACTTTGTGGAGGCTCTGGGTATCCTGGATTATTGTTTATTTTTAAACTGTCTTAAACCATAGAGACTGGTGTGGCCTAGTCAAAGTGAACTCTTACTTAAGCACCATCCACCTTTGTTTCATATGGAGCTGAGAAGATACGGCCCATTCTTGCTTCACAATAATTTGTTGGAATAGACGGATTGTGGCGAGCGAAGGCATCGGATATTCAGACCAGTTTGCGTTGAAGAATGTGGAATTTGAGTAGTTGCATCTCTTCAGGCCTCATGTTAATTCCTATTACAGTGGTCTCTGTCTCCCCTCCCTCCCCCTCAGTGTTTTCGCTGTTCTCTCTGTCTCCAGCTCTTTATTAACATGAGCACTAACACTATTAAGCTTGCTGTCTCTGAATTTCTTACTGTCTCTGTGTCTGAAAATACCTACGTGGGGTTCTGCTGAATGTTGTTGAAGCTTATTGTTTCAGCTTGTGCAGACACATCTGTAAAATAGCTAGCAGGGGGTCTTCCAGCATTGTGTCCCAGCAGCAGGGAGTTCGGTTCTCAGGAAGCTGAGTGAATGCTTGGCAGTAAGTGTTTCACTCTTACTAATGCAGTAGCTGATTTAAACTAAGGAGGTCTATGAGCCTCAGTCACAGAAGCATATATGGGTGTTAAAGCTTGCTTTCCTTGCTTTGGAGGCACAATTGCAGTCGGGTGCATCTTCCTTGAAACCACGGTCAGCCCTACTTACTGTGCAGAGCCCATCATGTCTCAGTTGGCCATTCTGGCCCTGCATATCCTGCAGAATTGTTGAAAGTCCTTTTAGCAGCATATGCTGACAACACCCCCACCCCTTATCACCAACGGATGCTAAAATAACCTCAATTACAAGCAAAATTACACCTCCGTTACACCACGAGCTGGTGATGCCTTTCTCATAACTATGAATTACTGCACCCGTACAAATATTGGGAGCTGCAGATGACTTCTGGTTAGTGCTGTGCAAGCACAGAGCTAGGAAAGACGGCTCATCTTCCTTCACTGGAATTTGTAGCTGTGGTCAGGATTTCTGGGTGCTGTTTTGTAATGATGGCCATCGTGTGGAAAGCGGGTGAGGAGACGATACGACTGTATGAAGTTAAGTCATGGATACTTGTTTGTGAAAGGATGAAAAAACCAAAAGGGGGGGAGGGAAGAGGGTGGTAAATGCATTTTTTACTTCTCTCTTCTTCCCCTTTGGCACTCAAGTATTGAAATCTAGGCCAGCTTTGTACATAGTGACTGTATGCCACATGGCATTTTAAGAACTGGGAGGAAAACACCTGCATGTATCTTGGGATACGTTGCAGTAATTGGTGATAGAGAGAACCATCATTCCCTTTTCTGTGGAGTGGCAGTAGCTGTGGCATGTTGCCTGTGTCCCTTAGGTTGTCTCCCCATTACTGTGAAGGATTATGTTACCCAAAATCCCTGAAATCAGAGAGGATAGGTAAAGGGATGACGAGTGTCCACATCTGACTCACAAGTTTCTACCTATCCTATGTCTCTAACAGCCAGGAATTGTTAGCCTCTGTTGGTCTGAAATACGAATAAAGAAAACTAGTAACATGCTTCTTCAGTAGATACTTTTCTGT
This sequence comes from Rhynochetos jubatus, assembly GCA_027574665.1. Lineage (NCBI taxonomy): Eukaryota > Metazoa > Chordata > Aves > Eurypygiformes > Rhynochetidae > Rhynochetos > Rhynochetos jubatus. The sequence continues at coordinate 5,772,823 of CM050670.1, read as the reverse complement.
GGAGTGTTTTTCCTGATCTTTCTTTTTACTTGTGCCTGTTGCATTAAGAAACAGAGCTTCATCTTCAGACTCAGTTGCATTACTTGTAGAGTTATGGCTGCCTAGCATTCTTTTGTTTGTATTAAACCTTGACAAGTGGGGAAGTGGCAGGTGACACAGGATCTAAAATTACCTTTGCTGTAATGGTCATGTGCTGGTATTTTGCCATGTGTATACTCTTGCCTGCTGTTGGAGTCATAGAGACAAGTATTAAAAATATTCACCCAACTCATACACTAAAAGAAGCTGGGAGTCTCTGGAGATCCAGAGCCTTGACATTTATGGATCTACTGCAGTAGTTTCAGAAGTGAGCTGAGTTTTGGAGTCTAATCACAAGTCAGACAAAAGGATAACAATGGAATCAGCCAGTGATGAAAGATAAAAGCAGAATTTTCTTGTGTAAGATACCACAGTGGGCTGATGTTGCATTTAGGGATCGTTCTCTGGTTGCAGGAACGATGCACACAACACCACGTGTACTTGAAATACAGAATTGTTCCCAGCAACACAAGGGAGCAAGCACAGGAGAGGGAGTGGAGTTTGTAACTTGTGGCAGTGGCCAGGGATTGGAATAGTCCTGCGTGCAGGGTAGAAGAGAGAAGAAAAATACGTATAATTGGTTTTGTGTCATCAAAGGATACTGGCTTTGTACATATGACACTTGACTAGCTTAAATGAAGTACTGTTCAAAACTAGCAGAGGTAATCACATTTTCTTGTAGTAACTTCATCAGTCTCAGAGTTTGAGACACTAGCTTAGAACAGAAAGAGGCTTCAGGCCCGGAGGATCTGACCACTTGAGATACTAGAGACGTACTTTGCTATGGCTCAGTGCATTTGGCTGTTTAATATCCTCAGGGTTCTTACTCGTAATCTCAGTACTTGTCCTGTATCTTCGAAGAAAATCGACGCTCATTAAGTGTGGCAGGCTGCAGCAGCCGGCACAGCCACGAGGGTACCTGAGTTGTTCGCTTGTTCTTGTGCCCCTTTGGGAAGTAGATGAGAGAGTTGGTGCTTTAAAGCGAGCTTCCAGGCTGGAGCACATGCACCGACAGCTTGCACAAGGGCCAGCGTGGAGGGAGGAGTCCGTGGCCTTATGTACTTCATGTATTAAGAGTGTAGAAAGTGATGTGGGATGGCATTGCTGGGTGGCTGCAATCCCTTGGAGCAAATGGTAGCCTGGTTTTACATTCCTTGTCTCTGTCACTGACATCCCCACGCTTTCTTGCACGTGGGAGCAATTTCTAACCTGGCATATAACCAATGTGTATTGCTCTAGAGTTTTCTTGAAGCACTGCAAGATCTTGAAGCAGGGTTGTCACTAGAAGGGTAACCGTTTTCTTGCCCTGTTCACTGTACCTTGCTCTCTTCAGTGCCACGTTCAAGTGAAAGGTCTGAGCTTTCGTCTTGCCTGATTCAGCCCTGACATCTGGATCTGTTCCCACTAATGCCATTCCAAGGAGATCGAATTAAACCAAGCATCAGCGAGAGCAGGGTGCAGCCCAAATTCTGTGCATGGAAACAGGGTGGCTGCTGGGGAGGTTTTCTACAAGAGCGTGCTGACAAAAAACTTTAACTAGACCTGGATCTGTACACTTCTGGGAAGAAGCTTGACGTTATCTGGCTGTCCTCAGCTGGATGTAGTAACGTCTGATACTTTCCTCCTTCCTTTCATTTTTTTCTCCTCTCCTGAGTGCTTTGAATCACTGCAGTTGGCCCCGTGTGACAAGGAATAATCTTGTTGCTTTTGGAAGTGCCTCTCTGTGCCCATGATTTCACCTGGCCTCAGGTGATCACTGGAGTACTGAGCACTGGAGGGTTGGTGTGGGGTAGACTTGCATTTGTTCCCATCCCTTTAGTCTGTGCCACAGGCTCGGGGCTCAGCATCTAACTCTCTTTTCCTTTTCTGCCAGACCTTGGATGGGCGCATCATAATACGTAGCCATGCCCGCGTGTCGTCCCTGACTCTCAAAGAAATTCAGTACACAGATGCCGGAGAATATGTGTGCACAGCCAGCAACACCATCGGGCAGGACTCCCAAGCCATGTACCTTGAAGTGCAGTGTAAGAAGTGGAGGATGTGGCGGGGAGGGTGTTTATGTGTTTAGAAGGGGGACGGTTTTGATTTCCTTTTCCTGTGACGAGACTGAGGCACCCATGGCTAGGGAAATGTGTGTTGTTTAGATAGAGGGCATGGGAAGAAACTCAGCCTGAAATAGTTCCGTTGGAGACGTGTTGCTGTGTCCATACGTGCAAATGTTTGCTCTAGCTGTCTCCAGCTGGGATACTGTTTGCATCTTGGGAAAATTATGGGCTTTGAATCTGCCTCAGTCCTGTTTGTTGGGTGCATCAGAGCTCTTCCTTGGGGAACTTCCTGGTATGCGCTTCCCTAGATGCATAGCATGCTGTCTGCTCCTCACACAGCCTTTGGGACCGAGTAGGTTTCCTCCTTACATCCTCCAGCAGAAGACACCACCCATCCCTCAGATTCAAAGACAGTTCCCATTTCTTATATTAGATTCCCTTCCCCAGGTTGAACTGGACCCCAGCCAAGGCATCCCTAGAGTGAGGCTGACTAGGCTGCTTCAGGAGATTTTCTGGCTCAAACTGCTCAAATGTGTCTGTCTTTCAGATGCCCCCAAGCTTCAGGGCCCTGTGGCTGTCTATACCTGGGAAGGGAATCAAGTGAACATCACCTGTGAGGTATTTGCTTACCCCAGTGCTGTCATCTCCTGGTTCCGGGACGGACAGCTGCTTCCCAGCTCAAACTACAGCAACATCAAGATCTACAACACTCCATCTGCAAGCTACCTGGAGGTAAGGAGAAGCAAGGAGGGGAGGAGGCCTATGCAGCCAGCAGGGCTCAGTGCTCTCAAATTATTCATGTTGCTGACGCTGAAGGAGTTAAGTCTTTTTTCAGGACACCCTGTTAGTAGACAAGAAGCGTAGTGTTTCTGGCACCTACATGCTAAGAAAATCAGGCATAGAAGACACCACCCCCACCTTGCCTTTGACTTTCTGCCCACTGCAGTTCTCCCCTCTGTGGACAGCCCTCTGATAGTTAACGTGTGCTTTATTGTGGCTTCTCTCTGAGTGCATTCACAGAGTGAAAAGGGTTTTCTGATCCGAGCATGAGCCTTCATTTCTTCCACAGGTGACACCAGACTCTGAAAACGACTTTGGGAACTATAACTGCACTGCTGTGAACCGCATTGGCCAGGAATCCTCAGAGTTCATTCTTGTGCAGGCAGGTGAGCATCCCAGGCGGTGACAAGGTGACAAGGGTGTGTTTGATACTCCCAGATTTCTGCTTTCTTTGCCACTGGAGCTTGTTTCCCTGCTGTCTTCTGTATCACTGGTTGTTTTCCCTTCCTCCCCCAGATACTCCGTCCTCTCCTTCCATTGACAGAGTGGAGCCCTATTCCAGTACTGCCCAAGTGGAATTTGATGAGCCTGAAGCTACCGGTGGGGTGCCCATCCTCAAGTACAAAGCAGAGTGGAGGGCACTGGGCGAGGGAGAATGGCATTCGAGGCTGTATGATGCAAAAGAAGGTAGGATGATAAAACCAGACGCTGCCTCCCTAACCTGCATCTCAAAGACTTCCTTTCCTTTAGGGGAAAGCCAGAGTGGAGGGTTCAATAGCGTTACAATTTCAGCTCCTCTATTAAGGCCTCAGACAAGTTGTTAAAAACTTGATGTGCAGTGACACCTTGAATTTCTGGTTGGAAGTGAGCACCCACTGTGCTGAGAGCCCTAGCGTGTGACAGAGCCCCGGCCTTCTGCGCCTGCAGGGTGTGTGTTGTAGCACTGTGTTCGTCTCTGTACCCCTTCCTTGTTTGCACCATCCTGCTTGAATAAGGTGAAGAACCCTCTGCCTGGTATCGAATGAGGTTTCACTTGCTGACTTGTGTGCTTCCTGCAGAAGGTTTTTCAAGCCTTTTTGGTTACCCTCAATTCCCCTTAGAACATAAACCCTCCTATTCCAGAAAAAGAAGTCTAACTCCCATTACACCTTGCCTCATTATAGCAATTCATAGGAATACACACTGTTTACAGTGTATCCCTAAGTCTAGTAATCCAAAGGAATTTTGATTTGAGAGGACTATGAAGAGTTCTATTTCAGAGCTGAATCTTCCACTGCCATTCCTGGCTGGAACTGAAATTCTTCTTTTAGGACCCTGCTGGAGTGATGTTATAGCTGGGGTCAGGTTGACTTTTCTCCTTTCTCCCTTTGTGTCTGTGCAGGAAAAATAGAGCTTATTTCTTTCTTCCTTCCTATCATGATGACCCCATAGCAGGTTCTTTCCTTCTCTTACTTTGTGTCTGACCTCCTTATAGATTGTTAAAGGAGAGAGATGGGTTTCTCTTCTACTAAGGGCTTTCAGTTGCATCATGTAGCCCTACAGATGAGCAGTTCTAGGTGGTACATCTGCTAGTCAGAGCTCCACATGACAGTGGTCTTGAGGTGCATCATTCAGGGAACTCCTTGGCACAGGCCTGCTACATTCCCTTGAGAGAGGCTGTGGCGATACACCTCTCTAACCAGCTGGTTGATGCTGCTGTGGTAGCTCTGACCTTTCCTTTTGTCTGCCCTGTTCATGTGAGGCTGGGCCCAGAGGAGTGCTCTGTTACATGGGGTGAGCGTGGCAAAAGTATGTGATAGAAACATGGTGTGTATAGTTGACTTAAAGCCTAAGCCTTTCTCTGCTTTTCCTCCCTTGTTTCTACAACAGCGAACGTGGAGGGCACGATCACCATCACTGGCCTGAAACCTGAAACAACCTACTCTGTGAGACTGTCTGCCGTCAATGGCAAGGGCGTGGGTGAAATCAGCCTGCCATCTGACTTCAAGACACAACCAGTTCGTAAGTAAACCGAAACCTCCCTCTGCTTCTCTGGTTTTCCTTCCTTTCATCTTTCCAGGGAATCTCTGCCATGCATGGATGACACCTTCTTCTCTTGCAGACCTTGCTGCACCTTTTGTTCTTGTTGTGCTCTTTGATTGTAGTGAATTTCATTACTAATTAAAACGTGTTTGGAGATAGACGTCAGAGGAACTGTTTTGTTTGCACTAGTTTGTGCCCTGGGTTGCTAGTTTAAACTTGGTATTGTCAAAGAGAAGGGGCTATGCAATGGAGACTTGTAATCAGAAGCAGCAGCAGGTTGGTTCCAGAGGATGTAATGCCATTGTGGTAAGCAGGTTTTTTGCAAATCTGGAATTAAGAGGTTCAGCACGGGACTGACCATGAACTGTGGAAGGAGGGGAAGGCAGGGGGATTTCTTTTCTGCAAACCACTACTTTAAGATGCCCAGGCAGCACATAAGGGGATTTCCACAGCCTCTTGTCTGCTTTACTTGTGTAATCTTCCACTCCGATGGCAGGATGCTGTGCTGTGGCCTAACATTTCCCCTCCTGTTTCAACCAGGAACAAAGGAGGCAAGAATGAAAAACCAGAGAGTTCTTCAAGACAGAAAGGAGAGAAAGAGGGGGTGGAAAAAGAGGTGTAGAGTGGGTAGGGAGAATGTGGCAAAAGCAGGCAGGGGAGAGCTGGTCTCTTATCCTTGTACACAGCTTCATTCAAGTATTAGGATCTGTATTCAACTGCTCACAACCCTGGGGGTTCTTTCCCATTCCTCTTGCATTTACATCTCCAGCCTATTCTCCGTCCCACCATTGCACCTGTACTTGTGTACCGATTTCATAGCTCTTCTGAAACCACTGTGCAGGACCTTCTCCTGAATTCAGAGCTGGCGATATTCCTAGCCCATGTATGTGCATGCCTTGAGGCCCTGGGAGCTGTGCATGGTCTTGATTTTGTCTGCCGACTTCTGCCTCCCCAGAATTGCTGGGCAATGCAGGACAGTACACATGCCTTGTTCCTTGGAAACCCCAGGCCCTGTGCAGCCCTCAGAATTGATGTCCAGTCTGTAGTGATAACTGTAACCTACCCCACTCCCTAGGGTTGGGTTTGAGACAGCTGGTGGTATTTTGATTTTCCAGCTCCATGTTCTCTGTCTCCTCTTCTCACCACTTCTACATTTTTTTTTTTTTCCCCTATCTGTCTTTTCTTTTTATCTGTGTTCCATCCATGGAAAAACTGCAGGCATCCCTCACTCACGTAAGTGCCTCTCTGCATTTATTTCAGTCTCTTTTTATGTTCCTAGAGTGTTCCTCTAACATACATAACACTAGCTTTTAATCTAGTACCTTTTTCCTCTCAGGGTCTCTAGAAGTGAAGTAACTGGTGCTGTCCATTTCCTAACAAGACTGACACTAGAACAGTCGCCCAGCTCTGGGCAATAGTTCTGTCTCTAGAACATTAGGGATTAACCTCTTTGTCTTTAGTGTAAAGCATGCAATTCAAATACGTCACTTAGTGATTGTCTAATAATAATAGTTAGCTGCTTGATTACAGAATGGAGTAGTGGAAGGCTTCTTCTTTGTGAATTGATTAAAAAAAGTTTGAATTTTAATAAAATGTAGATAATTGAGGGGAACACCCCCCCCACCCCCCCCAAAAAAAAAAAACCACAGAGGAGAAAGCTTTAGCTGAATGGCAGATCTGGTTTAAACCAATTAAGAGCCAACCGACACCTCAGAATTTTTAGTATCTTTACAATTTTGAAATCAAAATCTTCAAGAAAAAATTCTCCTTTTTTTTGCATCTTCTCACGAATACTTTTTACCACTAGTAAGTCTTTCGACAGTCTTCCAGCACTTGTGTAGATTGTATACTCAGATAAATAAATAAACCTCCTACTAAATTAAAAATGCATGTTTCCCCCCTCCTGATGCCAAGTACGTTAGAGATTTGACGGATATTCCGTCAGTTGGGTTCAGTGAAACAGTGTATGCTCCACAGCTTTGTGCATTTCAAATTGGAGTTAATTAATGGCAGCTAAAAGCAACTTGTTTAAGTGAGCATGATTCTGTTTACTAACACTGGTGCCCTTATGGTGAACTGCTCTTATCCCCAAAACAGCATGGGCAAGCTTTTACGAAGCTGCTGTCGCATTCTTTGAGATTTCTGAAGCTCAAGTAAAAAAAGGAAAGATTTATTTTGTTTAAAACCCTATTACAGGATTTGAATCCTGCTTGTGCTGTCTTTCCTTAAAGATTGTGTTACACAAAAGCTTGGACTTAGTGGATCACGAATAGGATGAATGGGTTGGTAATCAAGATCGACAGATAGACAGAAGTACAAATTGCAGTAGTTTCAGAGGGTCAACCAGGAGATGTGTTTCCAGAACTTCTGTGCGGTCCACTGCCTAAAATTAATTGGGGCCTGTTAATTTCAGAAGCAGTAATCTATCCCTTGTACGAAGTTAATCGTGGTCAGTGTTATAGCTATCAGCCAAGTGGCTCAGTAGGCCATTCTGAATTGGACGTAGTCAGCAATACACGAGGGAGAGAAGGGCGTAGGTATTCAGTCTCTGTGCAGGTCAGTACCACAGGAAAAGGGAAAAGATCCAGTTAAGAAGAGAGGAAAAAGAACATTAAAAGCTTTGTTTCAGCCACATCGACAGATCTGTCTGCCAAGCCTCATGTTCATCACTTGGGGGCAGGTACGTGGCTTTGAAGAACGCTACACCACGCTTGTAGTGGAGTGCTTTGCCTTTTCTTAATGTTGCAGTTGGCTGTCAATCAGTCTGTAGTCCCTAACTCTGCTCCCTCATTTGGGATGTTCCGTTTCTTTTTCCTTCTCTGTGGGCTATAACTTTTTTTTTCATTGACAAATGAAATTCTGCTGATACTCTCTCAAGTACATTTATTCCTTGCAGCTGTGATCCTTCAGAGCATTCGGTTCTCTGATTCTTTCTCTGCCCTCTGGGCTTCCACAGCCCGTCTCCAGTCACGCACTGGGTTGCAGCAGTGGTGAAGAGGTTGTTGGCACAACAGAAATGCCGCCTTTCATCTGTGCTGGAATTCCAGTCGTGCACTATTACCTGTTTGTGGGCAAACAGGTCAGAATGGGGAAAAAGTGGGCTTGTCCCCATGTCTGGTGTGATTTGGAGATCACAGCAATGTTTCTGAAATTTTAAAGGAAAGACTATAAAAACTGGGTTTTGACACCAGCCAAGGCTGTATTTGCAGACTCGTCAAAGTAACTGGTTTTCCTTGCTCTATTATTCTATGATTTAATGCATTAGTTAAAGGTTCTACTTGAATGTGAAAACTGCCACCATTTTTTGACTGCTGGATTACGTCCAGAGGGCTTTTTTGATCCCCTGAGTAAGCAAAAAGTAGTTTCTATCTTAGAGGTTTACGAAGGCCCAAGTAATTAGTGATAATGACGTACTACACTGGCACAGATGAGAACTGTGGGGCGGGGAGGATATGTCTAACCTGACCTGGGTTTGTGTTTTCATCACAACCATTCGCTGTTTTTCTGCATTAGCTTTTCCTTATAAATCTGCAGACAAAGGCTGCACCCAGACCTTCTGTTTCTTTTCTTTCGTGCTGTTGTGTAGTGGGACCCATATATGTGTTAAACCACAAGAGTGCGATATCAAAATATCTTAATGTCAAAAATAAAAACACACACACACACACACACCCCCAAACCCACACCTACCAACACACCACCACCAAACCAACACTAAAATACTCCTCAAATTCCACCAGGTGCTAGGCTGGCTGTAAGATAGTTAGCAATGGCTGTCTCCAAAACAGTTGTCATGTAGGCTGTGTTTTGCTGCCATACACACAGTGCTGGCCAGCATCCCTACTGGCCTGAAATAGCATTGGTTTGAACTCCTGGGAATGTTGAACAGCCGTGTCTGTACAGTGGTCCTGGGTTAGAACAAAGTTGGTTTAAAGCAAGACCTCACAGAGGTTCCACAATGTAGGTGTGGCAAAGTGCGTTTACCTTGCTTATGCGGTCTGTCCAGAGAGGCTTGATCAAAAATCTTAACAAGTTGGGGTTTAATTTTTCGTATTTTGGCAGTATTTAACAGGAATCAACTCCCCTCCTCACCTTCCTTTCTCTTTCTTTAGCAAGTACTGCCGCACCCACCTCCTGTTTAGCCGAGAGTGAGTATGGTAGAAGAGGCTGTTGTCTCTGTTCCACTTTGGTCTGCATGCGTCTACTCACTGAGTGTGGTGCAGTCTGCCTAACATCCTTGGGTGTTTTCCTTCTTTTCTGAGTGAAAACTGAATCTTCACATAGAGGAACTACAGATAAGCGTAAGTTTGATTTCGAGGGCAGAGAAGAGCCACCGACAGCTCCCAGGTATTCTGAACTCATGGGAGGAGAGAGATCAAGAGAAAGATGTAGAGTGAAACCCTGCCCATGGGAAAGCTGGTGGTTGTCACTGGCCTTTGCCATTAAGATTTCTGAGCAGTTTGTGTTCCATTCTTGGGGACATCTTACGGGATATACTCGGCTTTTGTGGTGTGAAGCTGAATTTCCTGAAATCAACACAGCAGATAGAGGTTAGCTTCTGAGCTAAAGAAAGTAGAAGGTACTCAGGTGATCAGTAGGGAATGGCTTGCGCTTCTCTAAGCTTGTTACTAAGATGCTTTCTGGAACTGTGGAATAAAATTAATTTCTTTTATACCCTGCTTCAACTTTTTTTTTTTTTTTTAATCTGCATAATCAGGTTTAGGCTGCAAACTGCACTAGGATCTTATTCTGTTCTTGCCTTACACCAACAGCACTGATATGGCTGTGGGAGGAAAGGGAAATCGCAGAATCATACGTATCTCCAGTTGGAAGGGACCTATAAGGATCATCGAGTCCAACTCCCTGCCCTTTGCAGGACTACCTAAAACTAAATCATGAATAAGAGCATCGTCCAGATGCTCCTTTAACCCTGACAGGCTTGGTGCTGTGATCCCTTCCGCTGCAGACCATGTTCAGTGACTGACCACCCTCTCAGTAATGAACCTGTTCCTAATGTCCAATCTGAACTTCCCCTGAGTTCAGTCGCCCTTGTTCAGTTCTCCGAGCTGAACAAGCCAAGTGACCTCAGCCACTCCTCCTAAGTCTTGCCCTTGAGAGCTTTCACCATCTCGGTCGCCCTTCTCTGGACACACACTAATCAGTTGATGCCCTCCTTCTGTTGTGGTGCCCAAACTGCACACAGTACTCGAGGTGGGGCCACACCAGTGCAGCGTAGAGTGGGACAATCACCCCCCCTCGACCGGCTAGTGATGCTGTGCTTGATGTGTCCAGGACACAGTTGGCCCTTTCGTCTGCTGGGGCACACTGTTGACTCACACTCGACTTGCCATCAACCCCAGCCCCAGATGTCTTGCCATGGGGCTGCTCTCCAGCCTCTCAAGACATCTGATTTACCACTCTGTAGCTGTAGTTCTCTGCCTGGTCATGGAGACGTGGCAGTGACAATTCCTTGGGTTTTAAGGATGTTATATACAATAGAGGAATCCCACACAGCTCGTGGGTCTCATGCTGTGTTCTTCCCATGACTTTTGGAAGTGGACACGTTCTTTTTTTCGTCCTTCTGTTCTGGTAATCCTTGTATTCAGTGCTTATACAGTCTGCTTTTGATCTTGGGAGTGGAATGCTTAGCAGCATTCCCGAGGGGCTTTCAGTCTGTCGCCTTCTCTCAAAACTGCCTTATTTCTCAAGGGTGCTCACACCTTGTTCGGCTGTTAGATCAATTTTTCTTCCTCTCTGCCTGTACCCTGACTGTAGTCCATGGAGATGAGAAAGAACAGTGTATCATGAGGGTTAGTTCTCATTAGTCCTTGCTCCTTTGTCTTCTGGAGCTGGGCAAAGGCTAGCAATGGGGTGCTGCTCTAGAGGGTCTTCAGAAATCCGAGTACTTGATGGGCTAGCAACATGTGAACCTAGGTTGCTGTTTGGGTCAGAAGAAGGCAAAAATGCTGTAGCTGTCTCTGAAACTGGATTCAGAGCTTCAAAGCTCTTCAGGATGAAAAAGCATCAGTAGGGACCCTTGGAGCTGTAGCGTGCTGCAGGAACCATGCAGTGCTGGCTGGCTTCCCTGTCACCTGGAGAGGCCTGTAACTGACAGCACAACTCTCCATGCGGAAAACAGCAGTAGCAGAGCACAGTTTTTGCAGCCTCTTCAGGTAATGCACATCTGGCATGAGGGATTCAGTGTTATTCTCACCCTCTCCTCATTAGACCTCCTCTCTTTTTTTTTTTTTTCCTATCACCCCTACCCCTGCCTCTAGCAACTTGTATACATGGTACACTTAATCTTTACATGTCCTATCTATCCTTCATGTTTCCATAGCAACTCAGCCTCTTGTTGAATCCAAAAGCTCAGAGCCACCAAGTGAGTCGATGCAAACTGCTCCCCTTTGGTCCAGAGTGCTATTTGTTATGCTGCAGCCCTTCTGTCGAGGGAGTTAAAGTGCTATACTGCATTATTTTGATGTGTTGTGTGAGCATGTAGCTGTGAAGAACCCAGCATGGCACCACTCTTCCTCCTCTTCCTGTCATCCTACCAAGCATGCAGTAAAAAGTGGAAATACAAGGTTTAAAAGAAACACGGAGTGGGGGAGAAAGAGGCAAAAGAAATAAATTTCCCAAATTCCAATTTCCAAAAGGAATGTTTTCATGTTTTCCATCAGTGATTTCAGCATAAAAGCTGCCTTCACAGAATGGATGTGGATTAAATCATCTTCTTGCTACCTTGCATTACGCTGTTTAGGGAGGTACAGGTGATGTTACAACTATGGATGCTGGGTGTCGAAAGAAGATGGAAATAAGGAGGTAGAATATCTTAGAGAAGTGGGGACTGCGGGGAGGGGGAGCGTTGCCCTGTCACTGCACTGATTCCCTGCCTGCATTAAGAGAGGTCTAGGACTTCATAGGAAGTGTGTGTCTGCAGTGGGAGTTGGGTTCAGGTTCCATCAGTTCCGGCTCAGTACCTTGTTGGTCAGATAGCTGTTCCTAGTGAGGCTGAGTCTCGTAAGCAGGTGCTTTAGTGAGGATCTGAGTAGTCTAAGGAAAGACAGCTAAAACTCGCCTTAGTTGATTTGTACATAAAAGACCCGTTTTGAAGTGCCTGTGTTACACTGGCTGTTAAGAGTTCAGTGACACACCTTCCTGATGCTGAGTGGATGTAGCAAATGTGTGATTTTAATCCCTGCTTGTAGGAGATTTAGAGCCAATCACACACCAGTATGAAAGCCAAACATATAGTTGCAGCACAGTCCTGGAAAACACTGAAGGAAGAGGCAGGTTTACATGGTGCATATGTGTGTTTCAAGCAACTAACCGTTTCTACAAAGCCAAATGCTTTTCTTGTGATTTGTAATAATAAAATGTGTGTATTTCTATGAATGTGGTCTTTACCTCAAAGGCCTGTGTGTTTACCTTTAGTGGATTAGAAATGATTCATCACTTCTGAATGGAAAACACTAAAAGCATGACGTATGTGACTGTTTTGGGGTTTGGGATGGAGGGAGGGGATAGTACGGCTAGTCTAGAACTGTCCAAGGAATTAAAACCAAAAAAACCACCACATTTCTGACTGGCACATCCCATGGTCTTCCACATTGCATGAAATGTCCTTTTATCTGCCAGCGGCCATAGCGAACGCTTTCCTTCTGGCAGTGTTTTTCATATACACATCGTGCCAAACCATGACAGCTGATGCACCTGACGTGGTAGTGGGTCTGTGTTGCTGAAGGTCACTTAATTTGAGTCAGACTTGGAGTGTGGGGTGGAGAGGGGTGGCAACCAGCAGGTTGACTAATCTTTTATTTCTTAGGAAGCAGAGATTCCGTTATGGCCGCTCACATGTGGGCCGAGGAGAGAGCTTCACGTGTGAGGGAAAACATCGTGTTAATGTTTTGCAGAACATGCTTTGTTCCTTAAAAAGAATTGGTCTTGTTACCCAGAAAAGCTACTCAGAGCTGATTCGTGAGAAACAATTTCCACGCACCTTATTTTGCTGGGGACGGTGGTGGGGTTTACATTTTCACCTACACTGAAGTTCAGGCTCCTGTGCTGAACAGAAGCAGGTCTGACCTCTCACTCCCTCGTTGTCACTTGTGTACATGATCAATTTATGCAAACAGTAGGCCCGTTTTGCATGCCAAGTTCTTCAGCGTACGAATACGCTTCTTTCAACGGCAAAAAAGGGCATTGGCATAAGGCAGATGCTTTTATAACTCTGCATCATTTAATTACTGATGCTGCTGAGTGATCTTGGGTCTTACCCTAACCTAACCTCAGTGCTTAAACCAAGAGTAACTGGAAATTGAGAGCTGCTGTGTAGCGTCACGAAGTCAGGAAAATGAACAGTGGATGTGATTGAAACCTGACGTAGCTGAAGAGAGTTTCTTCACCGACTTCAGGGCGTTTTTGACTTCATGTGGTCAGTAACATATGGGAGATGTCTATAGTCACGTAAGAGGTTTAGAAACATGAATCTCCTTTGACTTAATCCTCTTAGGTTGCTCGGATAAATAGTTCGGTGTCAGTGGCAGTAATGAAGTTTGTCTTGCAGCTCTCTTCACTGTGGGATCTGTTTTGCCTAGCAGTGTTGGAGGTCACTTGAAAAGGTGTGGGTGTTTGTTTGGTTGGTTGGTTTTTTCCCAGCTGAGGTACTAATTTGGGTCATTTTTTCTATCCAGTGTCCCGGTTTTCCAGAATCTGTAGGAACTTGTGTCATATTTCCTAAATACTGGCCAACAGATTGAAAAGTTGTAGGATGAGGTGGAGGACATCAAGCAAGAGACATGCAGGTGGAAAGCCAAGCGGTTTTTTTTTTCTATAAAATGTGTGTTAACTTGCACAGTGCATCCAGTCAGTTCAAAACAGATCGCAGTCTTGGGGAAAAAGGTCACATGGGCTTCCAGGGACCCTTTTTGCTCTGCAGTTTCCTTCCCCAAGAAATGGGCCTGTAAGATAGATGTGTGGGTGCGAAGGCTGTTTACATAAAAAGTGAAAGTTGGATAGCAGCTGTTCATTAATTCGTCTTTCACACATCTTGGGTCGAGTTAGCTGTGGAGTTAGGGAGAAGCATTTTCACAGACCAGACAATAGTGCCCCTCTCCCTCTTGTGCTCTTTAAGAATATGATCTACAAGTGAGCTGGCCAATGGTCCGTACCTCTTAACGAGCCCTGATCATAACAGTAGCTGTAAAAGATATGAGGTTCCTTGGTCCAATAGTCCTGGGGGGGACAGAGCTGACTGTGAAAGCCCTGTGTTTTCAGATTCACGTGAGCACTGGCTGTGTGTGCCAGCGCCTTGTTCCTCTTGCAAGCGCCGAGGCAAGCAGTGTTCCGACTGCCTGACTTCTACCCCTGACAACAGGATGAATTTCAAGGGTTTAAGTTAAAGACAATATTTCCAAATGTCTCCGTGTCTTAGAAGCCTCATCTGAAGTAGCTTTTGGTTGTATTCATACTGCTAATTTTTTTAATACTGCTTTCTCTCAGGAGGAAGTGATCTCAAAGGCAACCTCCCTCGCCTGGCTTTTTTTGTCTCGTGTTATATTAAGCTTACTGAGGATTTGGAAATACATTTCCTCACAAGTTGAGTACACTGCATGCCTTTCCAGACAATCTCACAGTAACTCCTAACTTTCCTTCCTTCACGATCCACCTGCCCAGAGTTCCGTGAGTCTATAGCTAGAGATAGTGGATTGAAAGCTTAGATGTAACAAACTATTTTACATTCCATACCATCCGTTCTTTCCCCAGCGTGCCCTTAATCCTGTCAGATACAAGCACCTGAAAGATTAAGGGTTTAATTCTCTTAACGCCAAATTAACAGGGAAGCAGCAGGGCAGTGTGAAGTAGCCCCGTTAGGATGAGACAGAGGAACGAGCGTGAAAAATGCAAGTTATAAAGGAGATAGCGATTTAGGAAGGGAAACAGAGCATGGAGCTAGTGGTATCCTCCAGTCTGACAACTGCTTTTATCCATTCCACTGTCACACAGCCTGCACACTTTTCCTCTCTTTCAGCAGTAGCCATCTTCCTTGTGCCATCCTTGTAATGAATTTCCAGCGCAGAGCACTTCATTCCTCTCTCTGTGACAGCATAACACCTTGCACACATGAAATCATCAGTGCAATTCATTGGATGTGATTCATGCCATTCCTTGAATTTTCAGGCTGCGTGTTGGACGCAGCTCGTGCTCGCTGGGTGGTAACTGTCAGTCTGACCGAGTTCTGGTTGCAGCCCTTCCATCGAAAGCTCTGTCCTTGGAAATGTATACACATAGTAGGTTTTTCTCTTTTTCAGTTATTATTGCTGTTGATATTTAGGGAGACGTTTCTTTCTGCAGAGGGGAGAACACATGAATATGAAATGCCAAGGTTTGTCTTCACCGGACTGCGTGGGCTGTGATTTTGACCACTTCACCTCTGCTGCCTGGACTGTTTCTGAATAACAATGTCTTCCCTTTTTCTTTCCAACAGTCTAGTGGATTCCTTCAGCTGGCCGAGTTCTGGCACACACTCTACAGTAATCATTGTTTCTTCCTTGGCTTGGTATTAATAAGCAGTGATGCAGCTGTGCCTAACACTCACAAGGTCATAACTCAGTGTTTTCTGTGGTGTAATGTTGTTATATTTCCAGGCAATTTGACTGTCTCCCCAGTGTTTCTGATGTATGCTGGCTAATTTAATTTTGTTTCTGTTTTATTTAGTCTGTAATTCTGTTGCTGATTTTTCCCTTGCCCATTGTTTACATCAGTTTTTTAATTTTTTTGTATTTTCCATGTGACCTCCTCCACTTTCCTTTCAACCAATCATGTGCGTGCGTATCATGTGACTTTGTCATGTGGCTTGCATGGTGCTGATGATGTCGTCCACGCTGGTGAACAGAAGGTAAAACACTTTGTTCTGATTGGTTGCCTAGGTTTGGGGTGAGAATTTCTCTCTGGTCAGTGACCAGGGGTCTCCAAATTCCATCGCTCCAAAATCCTTCTACAGGCCTTTTGGAGAAGTCGCTCACCACTGCATGTGAAGAGCTCAACTTCAGCATTCCACACTGACCTCGAGAAAACCTGGGGGAAAAACAAAAGAAGAGAGACAAAAATCATGCGGCTCAGTCATTTGCTTCTTTAACTACCGGCGTTGAGCAGTCAGCATCCTAGTAATCTTCTAGAACTCTCTCTGGCATTAACACCAATGGCAAAAAGCCTTTGCCTTTCAGGGTACCAGTGTGCCAGCTACAGACTGCTGATTGACGGGAGAGTGTGGGTAGGATGCTCAGATAACGTGAACACCGTATCTCCTGTTGCTTTAGCAACATTTTGACCCTGTACGGTGTGCGTTGATACAGAGATACACGCGCATTCACACTATATGTATTTAGTAGCCCATCGAAAAGATCTGAAATTTCCTGTCTCAGAAATGTAGTTGTTGGTAAGCATGGCCCGTTATGATTCAAGAAAGAATCTTTACTGTTATGAGTAAAACTTAAGCACAGCTAGAGTGGGAGCTCTGTTTTCATGAAGTGGTATATATAGGCACGCGCAGTACATGGTGGGAGCTAGACTTCGCGCAGTTTGCATCAGAGGTACTATCGCACCTCGCCTGCCAGAGCACCCCGTTCTTCCCACGCTACATTTCAGAGCTTGGCAAGGGCTTTAATCTGATCTCATTTACCGGCAAGAGCTGCAGTAGCTGGTGGTCTCGGTGAAATCAAGAAGCAAATGATTGACCCTTGCATCTTATGGAGATGAAATCAGTCTCCAAGTAAAGTGTGTGGTAGTGAAAAGAATTGCTGCAACACTGATTTTTACAACTTCGCTTAATACTCTGGGCATAATCTGGAGAGGGGGAGGGAGGCGAACTCGGCTTTTCTGCTTCCCCAGCTAAACAAATAATTTTGAAAACCAGGATGCAATTGGCCTTTTCCAATCTATGAATTCTGAAATCACTTTATTGTCTTGGACCACCACCAGGAAAGGGTTTAGGCTGGGGTTTGCCAGGAAAACAAAACTAACACCAGTAACCTTCCCACGTGACTGCATGCATGACAGTAGCCCCTCTTCCCCTGGTCTCTTCCTCTCTCTGCCTGAAATCCAGGAGGACTGAAGACTCTCTTACCTCGTTTTTGCATGTTCTTCTGGTTTTGTTCCTTATTTTTGATTGTTGAAGTTTGCTTCCCTTGTGTGCATTCTGGAGACTCCCTACCTATTCTTTCTCACCTGTGTATATTTACCACTCGTGGAGACTTTCCATAGGTATGGCTGATGTTTGTTTCACCTTGTGACACTTGTCACATCCTGGTCCTATTTTATGTGACGGTTGCAGAAATCAGCAGCTTCCTCATCCATGTGACCTAGAAATTACCACAGCTTGCACTTGTGTTCTCCAGGCACTGCAAGGATGCAGGATCTTTCCTTGGTGCCAGCTGGGACAGGATTTAAGCTCACGGTCTGAAGTGCAGCGGTTATGTAGTAACCTATTTCAGCTGCTTTTCAAAGGTGGGCAGAAGGAAGACATTTGATGGCAGTGGGCAACAGATGTGATGGAAGGTCTCTGTCATCTGAACTTCTGGGGTCCAGCACACATTCAGTGCCCTGAGACTAAGGAAAAGTTTCTGCTGCTTGTTCGTATTCTCTCCCCACCTCAAGTTTTCACTACAGCTGCATCCAGTCCTGGTGCTTGTGGCACTGCCTGAAAATCAGAGAATTAAAACCAGTTAACTTTTTCTGAAATCCAGCTATAGCAGACTAGTATTAGATCGAGGAAGCACTTTGAATTTAAATTAAACAGTGGCGAAAGGATACCAGGAAACATTTACTGCTTCCCTGCAGCAGGAGATTATTGATGCTAATGGCTTAGCAGGAGTGCATAAAAAATAATTTGAAAATGTAATGGCTCGGAGCGCTGTCCTCAGCTACCCTCACATCATGTCTAGGGATTCAGGCTTCAGGAGCATGCCTACCAGTTCCTTGTTTCAAATACAGTTGGTCAGATGGAATGTGAGTTACATCTGAAGCCCAAAGAATGGATCTCTGTACTTAACAGTGGATTACCAATGACGTGTACCCTGACAGGGCAGTGCTGTCATAAATTACATTTCCAACTATGGCTGGACTTGATCTTAACGGTCTTTTCCAACAGAAAAGGTTCTGTGATACGATGGTTTCATGCACATACCATCCTGTATTCTTTTCAGAGGAAAGCCTTGTCTTCTTCCTTTCTGAAAGTTACAGACTTGGTTGCTGGAAAAGAAAGACCATGCAGTACCACGTAGATGGCTCCTGGGACCTGCACTGTAATCCAGTACAGCGCAGCAATTGGGTAGCTGTCACGGAAAGCACCAAAGTGTTTGTGCTGCTTCCTAGAAAAGTAGGAGCTACAAGGCTGGAGCCACCTAGTCCCAGTGTCTTGTGTCTCATACTGGCCTGCAAGATGTTCCTGCACTAAAATCTGATGTTAGACAAACCAATGCAGCAGAAGTCTTTCCTGATGTCATTATCGGGACAGATGAGTGATAAAGAGCTTGAGTCTGATTTTTTTGTGTGTGTACAACCACAAATGCGCAGCATGTTGTGGTTATAATAATAAAGGAAGAGTTATGGAAAGAAAAAGTAAATCCCCAGAACCCCAGAAGATGCAAGAGCTGAAACAGACCCAGTTGCTTGTCTTCTGCCCTCCAGGGAGGTCCACTTACATTGTTTGATCTCGCTGCTGGGCTGAATAAGGTGCCACCTGGCTCCAACATAATCGCTCAGTGTTGTCGCACCACAGAGTGAAAGCATAAGATCCTGCATCCCTCCTTCTGTGGCAGAGTGAATTCTGAGCAGACAGGCATTTGTGCAGTGGTTATACAGAGGAAGGCTGGCACGCTAGGAGCTGTCTGCTCTCCGTGAGCTGTGTAGCAGCATCACGTGGGGGATTCTTCAAGCAGCCCATGTTTTATAGGTGGAGCAGGCAGATTTCTGCAATACGTCCAGTCGGCTCGGTGTAAACGGGAGATTCCCAGGCATGTAGCCCACCTTCCTAATACACTTTTGCTTTTCAGCCCCCATCCTGTGGGGAGGATGCATGTTCCATAAGCATGAGTTCTTTCTCTAACCTTCTGACAACAACCTTTTTCTCTTCAGCTACTGGCACTTTGACTCATTATAGGGATGCTGATTCTGCTGGACTAAACTTTTCCCACTAAGCTTCTTCCTCCTTTGTTTGAAACTCCACACTAACCCACTTTTAATTTTACAGCCCTGTGTCTGGATTACATCTGCCTGCTTAAGATAAATTAATTGCCACGTGTTTATGGAGAGAAAACTGAAGTGTTCTTTACCAAGGCTCACACTGCTGTACCTGTTGGGTTTCAGCCGTTAGGAGGGGTCCATAATCTCCTGTTTAAAGAGAACTTTTCTCAGAACAGAAGTGTTTTGGCTATTGGGGAAGGAAGGAATCAGGAGATAGAAAATTCACAGTTCAAAGTGAAGAAGAGTTTCAGCAGAGAGGGTAATTGATCATTGGAATGCCTGTGTACAAAGTACAGCAGCATCTCTGATATTTACAATTAATTAAGAGTCCAAAGGAGGTTCCTTCACATTTTAGTCTTCGTGCTCATGGTGGAAAACAACTTTACATGTGTTAGATAAGAGGTCAAATTCTATAACTGTAGTGTTCCTCTATCACTTCAAGATCTCCTTAATTATTTTGAATTATCTCTCTGAGGTGAGGATGGGAAAGAGTACCAAGATCTTGATCTTGTACTGTCTCGTTATCAGTGAAGCCATCCATCAGGTCTACCCCAAATACGGCTACACTCGAGCACTGCTGCTCGTGAGTGTGTCAGCAGTGTCATGGCTCCGCGCCTAGCAAAGCAAGTAGCTGTGAATGCCCTGCCCCCAGCTGTTACTGGGATCTAGTTTCTTGTGTGGAAAAAATGATCGAATAAGGCATATGATTCAGGTATCATTTAATTATTGGCTAATAGTTGTGACACAATTATTGCAGTAATAGCTTCTTCAACTCAAGTCAACTCAGTAATCAAAACCAGTAACCTTTGTGGTGATATTTTAAGATTGAGGAAAGAAAAAAATGTAATTGCTTGGTTAATGTGATGTTTCCAGTATCTGTAGGTGAGGTATTTCTGCTCATCTAGAACTTGCTTGTTCCCATTTAATATTCAAGCTGCAGTGCATTGTAGGAAAAACATGGGCTGGGAAGGGCTTTTCAAATATGCAGCCTCCGTTAGTAAAGGTAAAAATCCACCCTTTTGTCTACACAGTAGATGGCAAATATGGCCATGAGTTAAACAGGAATTCTCTTGCCCTTCCTTGAGACGGGAGTGATCCCACACGGTGTGAACCAGAACTCCAGAGGAGTGCACAGCACCTCTCGTAGCATAAACAGGAAAACCTTCCAACTGCCTCGAGGTCCCTGCAAGGCAGCTTCACGGTCACCTTGAGAGCGTTGCCTTTCTGTTTTCAGTGTACGCTCATGGAGAAACCTGTCACGGGGTGGCTACAGCTCCTGAGTGTCCAGCCTGTATCGTGGGAGTCTCGTAATGGGGGCATAGGCAGAGGCAAGGATTTGGAAAACAAAAACATCGCAGGGAAAAAAGGAGCATTCCTTCTTTACATCTTTAACAGAAGCGGTATGAAACGCCAATGTATGTATCTCACATCGAAGAGCTCTGTGCTGTAGTTACCTTCCTGGAACAGTTGGTATGTTAGAGCATGTGCTAGCCTGCCACAAAATGGAATTAATCTTAAAATGTTTCAGTCTAGAACTTGCAGTTTTCTCATTGATGTTTCACACCAAAAAAAAATGTGCTTGAATTCCTTCTTTGGTGGGGAAGGGGGAGGGGGAAGGGCTGGAACTACCTCTGAAAATCAACTTTGAAAGATGCTGGAAGATTAACCTTTCTTTGCTCAGGCAGAACTGCATGTGCTCTTCGTTAGGAGCTGAATACCAATCCAGATGAACAGATGTGGGATTGAGAATTTGTTGGGGTTGAAAGAAGCTCCTGTAAATACTCGTGACTGGTTATCTCTCCACCCGGATCTGAATACAACTACTGGCTTACACTGAAAGTGAAAGGAAATAATAATGAAACAGAACTGAGTCTTGAAAGTTTCATTCTAGGCAACAGGCTGAGCTTTTTAAAAGTCACAAATGTTAGTTCAGTGTCCTGGTTTTGTTCTCATTTGGTTACATTCGGTCTCTTACGTCACGAATGTCAACGTTTCGGTACTGTTCTGTTTGGGATACACTGGGAATTGGATCAGCTTTCGTTTGTATTACACCACACCCTGGAGTATCTGGGAGCACGCGTTCAAGAAAGCCCCTCGTCCAAACCACACGTGGCACTGCCAGTCGAGTCAGAGGTGCTTTAGCAGGACTGTAGGTCGTTTCGAGCCGGAGCAGTTAAGTGTGTGCTGAGCATCAGCAAACCTGTGCAGACATCTGTGGCTGCAAAGGTTTGGGGGGGTGTGTTTAGGTTGAAGGTGCGCAGCAGAACGTGGGATGTGCGTTGGCTGTTGTATTCTCTGGATATAGATGTCCTGTAGTCAGCTCCAAACGAGCTATTCGCCACTCAGATCAATAAATAGGAATACTTCCAAAATGCATAAAATACGTGGTTAAACGAAGGTGTGGGAATGTTTTGCTTTTACATTCAACCACTTTGCTTGCTGTATGAAATACCTGTAAGAATTAGGGCCCTGTAATGAGATGAGCCAGCAGAGAGTAATTAATGTCAGGAGTTTGCTGGAATTGCCAACTGCAGCTGATTTGTGAGTTTTAACTTACACATAATTGCAGTGTTGGTTTTGCTCAAATTGCCCATAAAGAAATTGGGCAGGATAGCTTCCAGAGAATAGCAGCTAAAATCATCAGAAGTTCTTAAGCAGCTTTTAAGCCCAGGATTCATGGCTTAAGTACTGAGACTACGTCACAGAGCTGATACTAAGTCAGTCAGTCAGTACTGTAAAAGGACCTAGCAAGCTTCAGCAGGATGTATGATAAATTTCGGCAAGCCTTGCTGACTTTGTGTGGCATTTAAACTCTTGGGACATTTCAGGGCTGTAGAAATGATAGCTCCATCTCCAATCTCAGATAAGCATCGGCACGGAGGAACCCAAGCCTTTCTCACCTTGACGTAAAATGGAGCAAAGGAGTCATCCAGGTGCTGACGGAAGGTCAGCAGATCTGAGCTCTCTTGTGGTCTGTGTCGCTGGTGAAAACAGATTAGTGCTCTTTCATCATTTGGGTTCGTTTGGTAACTTGATACTTACGTTGTTGGGACAGTGGGTTGTTCAGTTGATGGAGTTTTTTGCACAAAACCAAATGAATAGGTAATAATGCCTCTTGCGTAGTAAATTCACAGGCTGTCAGGGCACTTTGGAAACAATTGTTCCCTGGGGTAATACGAAAGCGCAAGGAGAAAGCAATTTGCTGCAGTGTTTCTGGAGAGTGGGGCTGTGTGTAAACAGGTAATTGGACAAGCTGTGGATGTGACTTTTAGGAGAGGTGTTACAGTAAAGGTGCAGGAAGGAATTACTTGAGTTGGGCTTGGGGAACCACGCTCTGCAGATTGTGTGTGTGGGTTGTGGAGGAGTTGGCTAGAAAAAGCAGCTGTAGAGCTACGGCTGTGAAAGGGTGCGGTTGTAAATTGGTGTGCCCCGCGGAAGCAAACGGCTTTTCAGTTTTCTGCTGATGTCAGGGGTGAAAATGCGGAAATGATAGCTTTTTCTTTTAAAAATGGTTGTAACAGAAGGGTGAAAGGGGTCATTGCTCTAGGGTATTCTTGGGGAAGAGTGGGGACTCTTACTTAGCCTCTGACTCCATTCTGGCACATACTCAAATGGTACCTTGTATCGGTGAAAACAAACTACCAAATTGAAGAAATACTTGGGTCTTGGAAATATTTGTACCCTAGGCTGTGTACCTGTACACAGTGTCCTCTGGGTTGGAGTGAGGCTGATACCCTGGCAGCTGAGTGTAATAAATGGTTTTTCTGATTTTGAGTACTTTTTCCCTGCTGAATGTTTTTACAAATAAATGTAAATGCATCATTGTTTCAGGGGAACCCAGCGCACCCAAACTGGAAGGACAGATGGGAGATGACGGAAACTCCATTAAAGTGAATGTTATCAAGCAAGACGATGGTGGCTCCCCAATTAGACATTATCTGATCAAATACAAAGCTGTAAGTATGACTGACACTCAAGCCTGATTTGTATTTAGCCTGTTCAGTACTTCGGCTGCTCTGTGTAGGCCAACAACCCTGAAGCTAAGACCCTGTAGGTGGGCCAGTACCGGAATGCGCGCTCAGCAGGGGTGGTGGAAGAGTACAGGGCGTGAGATATGACACGAACAGGAGCAGCACGTAGAATCTTTGTCTCTTTTTCTGTCCTTTCACTTTGTCTGTGAAATATGATTTCTCCATCTGTAGAACGGTGGGCATATGGTGATTACATGCACTTAGTATTCTTTCATTTCATAACTGCTGAGACGGGATTGCCCGCATCAAATGAAACAGCTGGGGACCAGAGGCTCATAGCGTAGAGCATTGCCCACCCGCAGATACGTACCTAACCGTAACCTTCCGCTGGTCATTGAAAATGCAGTATTTGATTGAGTAAACGGTTCTTCAGTACCAAATTACTCTGCAGATTATTGAGTAGGACATTCAGTGTAGTCCATTCCCTAACTTAATCAGTTCCCAAAATTAATCAGGTCTCATTGTAAATTACCCAGGATTGCAAAACACGTGATCCTCTGAGCGAAACATCTAGCCCTGGTCTTGGGAAGGAATGTTGGTGTGATGAACAGCTAGTATTGTTGTAAACTGAATGTGACTCTTGTTTTGGGGTAGGCGGTATCCGATGGGTTTTTTCTTACAAAGGGAAAATGGGGAAAAAACCCAGAGCACCTAGTCAGAGAGGTGACTTAGCACGTCCTCGAGAAATAGGACCTGGAGAGATTGTCAGTGAGAATATGAAGCTCTTGAGGACAGCAGAAAGAATTCCCAGAAGATGCTGAAGCTTTTTTCTATCGTCTCAGTTTTATTACGTCTGGGGGTAGCTCAGCTGTACCAGAGTGTTTGAGCTGAAATGTGGGAGCTTCCCAGCTATTAAGAAAGCAGGACGCTTTCTCAGTGACTTGAGTCTGGCAGGTGTGCTGCTGACTTCATTCCATACTGGCTATAGGTAATCTTCTCTTTCTATGCTACAAGTACAGTCACACAGCAAACTTTGCCCTGCAGTCTAGAAATCCCAAGTATTTGTTGCCACCATAACTTTGTGCCTTTTAGGTTACTTAGAGCTTTTCAGAATGGAGAGAGTCTTTAGAAGGTCAAAAGGACAATCTAGTATCACAGAATCATAAACGCCAGCAGAGATGAAAAGCCTGTTAGCACACTCCAGTCCCAGAAACCTGCCTAAGGCTGTCTCGAGGTACCTTGGCAGTGGGGTTTTTAAATTTGTCTGGGCGAAATGTACCTCTGGATTCCCTGAAACTGGAGTAGGATTTGTCAAAGTTGATATTTGTATGCACTTTAAAAAATCCCTTTAAATGGTGCCAACTAGAATGGTACCAGTAAGCTAGGCCAGACCCGTGTTAAGAGCTAAATCCATGTCTCAGATGATTTAAATCTGACATACTAAGACATGAAAGAACACTCTCTTAAAGTTCTTTGCAGGGCGGAGACATAGAGAAGCTGCAGCTTTTCCCCTCTAAAATAGAAGTAATGTAGTCGTGTGGCAAAGATGAGAGAAAGAACTGAGGGATTCTCTTCAGGTGTGCTAACACTGCAGAAAACAGGATTCTGAGCAGGAAGCAGTCTGCTTCAGTATGTCTTGTCCTCTCCACTCAGAGCCAACAGCACGTGATGTTTTGCACCGCTGAATGAGCTGAGGAGCGTGTGCTTGTTTAGAGACCTCCCCACTTCCCCATTTCTTAGTTAGCCATTACAGTGTTCTCAAAGCTGGCTACTAATCTGTGTTTTGCACCCCTGCCTGTCATCTCGCTGCTCTGCAGAAGCATTCCTCAGAGTGGAAACCAGAGATCAGACTTCCGTCGGGCAGTGACCACGTCATGCTCAAGTCCCTGGACTGGAACGCGGAGTATGAAGTTTATGTGATAGCTGAAAACCAGCAGGGGAAGTCCAAACCAGCTCACTATGCTTTCCGAACTTCTGCTCAGCCGACGGTCATCCCAGGTACAGCAGTCATAAGCTTTACCATTGTTTTCTGCTTCCAATTAATGCAACAGTGCTGCATCCTTTAATGTGCCTGAGTAACCCTGACAACTTGCTTGCTTAAAGCCATTACCGCAATTGGTTACCCATCCAAAGCTTAGTATTGCCGTGTACATACCTGTACTGTAGCCCATGTTACAGTATGTACAGCATTAGCTCTCTTAGGAGTGCTACACGACAAACCCTTGTCTGACTGTTTACAGGGAATGTTGGCTTTTTGTATGGGCGTAACAGGATTGCCAGATGAGAGAAGCAGCGCATAGAAAAACTCTGAAACCAGAAGTAGGATCCCTATTTTAAACTAAAGCAAAAGAAACCTTTCAGATCTCTGGGGCGATGCTTCTCACAGGGCAGGTTCTCCTTCCGAATCTGCTTCGGGCTTGTTTACTGCTCATCTCTCCATCCAGGCCAACCTTTGGAGAAATAAAGGCATAAGGAATTTGCTAGCAGTTGGAAAGGGAGGGGGTTAAAATCTTTCTCTAAAGGTTTTTTTATTAAATGAAAGGGCGATCACATTACAGCACTGTGTTAATGTTGCGTAGGGCATTAGGGAAAAGGAACTAGATAGCATTAGAATCTTGCTGGAAAGTCTTGTTTCAGACAGACTGTACTTACTAGCGTGCTTAAAAAGTGATGTAGAAACCCAAATACTACAGAAAACAAGCAGGCCCCGTTAGCTGAGATGCTGGGGATTCAGCAGCTCGCTGGAAGATGTTGAAAGGACGCTTGGTATTTCTTTCCTACACAAGTAGTAATAGTGCACGTGAGAAAAAAAAAAAAAAGAATAAAATGGAACAAACAAAACCTCAAGGATGAAATTGCTGGAATACATGTAAATTAAAGTTCTGATTGGTTGAAGGCAGATGGATGAACTTTAAAGCTAATGAATCTGTCAGGTCCTTGCACAGCCAGCATTAGGCACGTTCGTGCCAAGATTGGTGCTGACAGCCCATACTGAAGGGAGTGATTTGATTTCATTCTGTGTTCTAGATTAACTCAATCTCACGTTTTTCTTCAGAACACCTCGAGTTTTCTTCAGTCTTTCCCTTGCACTAAGAATTCAATCCTTGCTCTGCCCCCACTGCGCCAAGTCCCTTCCTGTCCCAAAGAAACAGCTGTGACTGTGCAATTTGCATGCCGAAACTGCACTTGATGAAGCCAAGATCATGTTGTCAGGCATACTAATGAGTGACCTAGTTGGTTGGGACTTGAAAATGTGCATAGTAGGGAGGATGAGGATAGGGAGGAGGGAGATGGGGCGAAAAAGAGATTGGGATGTGTGTTTGAACATGGCTGTAGTTTTGGGTGGAAGGACCCTCGGTAACTTGTGAAGCAACTTACTCTCTGATTCTCATTTTCAACAGCTCTAACACTTACTACCCTCACATATTTGAAGGACAACTGTGACTGATGTGGCAGGAGAAAGTGAGGGTAATTTGGCAGAGTGCCTTAAGGTCAGTTCAGAGCCGAACAGTCCAATGACGTAGGCTGGAAACAGCAGAAAGTGGTTCCTTTGCACTGTGATGCGTCTTCCCAGGGAAAGCCATCAATACTTCACACCTCCTGATCAGTCCTTTTGTTCCTCCACACTCCTTTGTGTGCAACTATTGCTACCCTCCTGTGCTGATACTCTCTTTTAGCCTCTGTTGCATGCCCAGTGGGACAACAAAGCTACCTGGGGCATCTGGGATGCCCAGCAGAGGTGTATTAGCAAATTTTGAGAACGCTCTTGCCTTTGGAATACACTGTAGTCCATGACAACAGGAGGAGCAACGAACTCAGATGCCACTGAGCCTTCTAAATTCAACAGTAACATGAGCAGGGACATTAAGAAATTGGAGCTTGGGGGGCGGCATGCAGTTGTTTCTCAGAATGTGCTTTGGTTCAGGGGCAAGTAGAGCACTGTGCAGTGAAATGATTACTCCTGGGTATGCTGGGTTTGTGACTGTTTCTTTAGGTTGGTTTGGGTTGGTTTTTTTGGTAGATGACTTTGGTTTCTGTTGGGCCTTCCAAGGTGTTTACAGACCCTTTGGTTCGCTGAGCTGATCCCCAAACTAACAACACTGGGAAAAATATTTTCAAAGGGCAGACTAGATTTTTTTCTGGCGTGGAGTCCACAGGCCTCTACTGAAATGAAGGCAAAGATGTCAAAGTGCATAGGGAAGAAGCTCTGTGTATTATTTTCCTGTAGCGTCTCTTGTTGTTTTCATGGTGTTTAGCTTCCACGTTTTGATCTCAGAATGAGCTACGCAGGAGAAGTCAGAGCTGATGCCTCTAACGTAGCAGTGCTCTGCTTGACATAGCTAGGAATTTCCTGCAGACAAAATTCATATTTCTTACGTAGAGTCCTTTGTTACCATTATCTGTACGGTGTCCTTAAAAAGGTGGGAAGGATAAGGGTATTATTTCCAGTAATAATGATGATTGCATTGGAGTAGTTTACAAGCAGCTGGAAGGCTGAATGGAAAAGTCAGTCCTGTCTTCTTGAGACCTCTTGCTTCTCTAGGGTTTTAGTCACCTGGATCCATTATCCAAGTCCTGGGTACAACAGGCTTTGGGGGAAAGACTTGGACAGGCAGGTGGATTGTCTGCTACCCAACAGCTTTTTTTTTTTTTTTTTTGGTATGTAAAAAGCAGTGTTGTCCTTTCAAATACCAAATAACCATTTTCCTGTGTTTCTCGCTGAGCCTTCTGTTCCATCATTTTTAACCTCATTTGCTTGCGAACCCCACGAACCCTGACTTGGACCCTGCTCTGTGGCTTTGGACGTTGCTGAGCTTTTGAACCGGCCCTTTTGTCGGTGTGAATGTGCTAATGCTCTTCTTTAACCTTTAGCCATTTTAATTTACAAAATTAAATAAACCTTTGATTCTTGTTTTCTATATTTATGACCTAATTTTTTTTATCTGTTTTTCTCTCTCTCTTTCTCTCTCTCTTTCTTTCTTTCTTTCTTTCTTTCTTCCTCGTCCTTTCTTCCCTCCCCTCTCCCTTCTTTCCTTTACTCCTTTCCTATGTCTGTCGTCATACATGTCACCTTGGATCTCACGGGGAAACATCCACGCTTGCCACATGCACCAAATTTGTTTTTAAACAACCATATTTTCCCCTCCTGGGAACCATTGTCTGGCACCTGCAGCGACCTTGGGAAGTCCATCAACGTCGTCCTGCTTTGTTTCATTGCTTCTTTCTGCAATGACTCTGCTTTTGCTCTGTTAGAAACTTAAAATAAAATAAAGCAATATTTGCTTGGAAAGGCCTGGGTTGCACCGAGGCGTAAAAGCAGATAACTGTGCTTCAGAGGATCATGTCAGTTGAGGGGGAAAACAAACAAACAAACAGCAAACAAACCACAGAACAGTTAAAAAAGTTAATTTGAAAGAGTCAGTATTTTGTAACAAGGAAAAAAGGTTTCAGCCAAGTTTTTTCTCTTTAACATTTTTTGGTTACTTGTGATGAATTTTCCCTTTTTAATGGATGTAAAGAGATTCTTTTTGTTGTTGTTGTTTGCTTGCTGTTTTTCATTAATGGAAAGTACAATATTGATACTGGGTTTTACTGATTTCTCTGCACATCTGGTGCTGATCACCACTCTACTGGGCAAAAGGTTTCTAAAGCCACATCCAAAAATCCAAACCCACAGGCTATAAAAAGAGAAAGAAGATTTGTCAGAGATAATCCTACTGGTTGCCCAAATGTCTCTGTGGGCTTTTGCATGTGGATTCAAATTTATGATCAGTAGAAGGTTTTCCTGATGTGGTGGTCTAAATATAAACGGCTTGTGGGAATTACACTGAAGAGATTTCTTTCTTTCTTTCTGTGGTTGAATCCTTGTGACTTCATTGGCCCCTTGTGTGCAGTCAAGTCTCATGACCCGTAGTGTATTTGGGGCATAATACAGCTCGTGAGCATACAGTTTTGCAATGGATGCTTGTCTAACACTTTCTGGTTTTCCACTGTTGTATTATCAACTTCATGGAGAGATCCCTTTTCTTGCCATTTTAACAGAAAAGTTTAGCCTGGATCAAGTTACCTGACCAGCTAAATTATTATTATTACTGACCCTTAATAATATTCATGGTTAACTGTGCATGTGACAGTACCAGACAGGATTAATCCATGGTGTAAATTGGTGCAATATAATGCATCTTTGCTATCAAGTTCTGTGTATTGCATTTCGTTGAAAAAAATTCAGTTGACTTTTTTTTCTTTTCTCTTGTTCTTACTTAAAAAAACACCAACCACCACCACCACCACACAAATCAACCCAACAACAACAAAAAGTCCCGTGCCACTTAAGAACTGTCTTGGTGATGGGACATCCATTTGGCTCTGATGCTCTTCAGAAAATGGGTGTCTCTCTCCCTCTAGGCGGTCCCTTCTCTGTGAGAGGGCTTGAGGTTGCCAAGGGTGAAATTGTTGACAGAGCTGTTGAACTGTCTGTACAGAATGTCTCAAATACTACCAGTTGTCTGGGATGGCATTAATCTTTCTAACATAATTCTAATAGGGACAAACAAAAACACCTGCCATCAGTGTTTTCTAACTATGCGTTTTATGATCTGCACCTGAGTCTCCGCTGTGTTTATTCAGACCTTGTCCATTACAATTTGTGAATGGCTTTTCTATCTAAATCATGAATGAAAACTTCGTGCAGGCGTTGCACACAACAACATGTGGATTTCTTTTAAAAAAACCGTCACCTCCAGTGTTTAAGTACTGCAAATGTGTTAGACCTTTTGAGTTTACACCTTAGTGTTACTGAAGTACAGCGAGAGTTACCGTAATACTCACAAGTTGTGTGACCTTCCCCTATAGCTGCATTTATTAAATTCATCTGTAGGAGATACCAGCTGGTATTGTGGGTTTCCCCGTATCCACAGATGGAGGTTACTAGCTAAGGTTGAGTTGTATGTCACCCAACTTACAGGTTATTAAAATTACGTTGCCTAAACTATCACTTCACACAGTGAAGAGAGAGAGAGCAGCATCTCTGGAGGCTGCTCTTCCTGTTCAAGAAGAGGAGCCTTTAGGCAGTGGAGCTGCGTTATGCCCTGAGGTCCCTCCTCTCTGTGGTGACTAGGCAAAGCCCAGACAAGTGGCTGGAGTTCCTGGAAATGAATCCTATGCTCAGTGGCAAACAGGAATCCAGTCAACAAGGAATACTTACAAAAAGAGCTTCTTTCCGTGTGTTTGTAAAATTAAGGAGCGTAACTGATAATTTACCACCAATTTATGAAGATCTGTAACATGTCAGATGTACGTCGGATCCTTAAGGTCTGACAGTCAACGCTGGACAAAGTCCCAGGTCGCCTTCTTGATATTAATAAAATTAAAACCCCCAAGTCTGCAGAAAAGCCAGCTCTTTGCTGTGCTCAGAAGTGAGGCGCAGGTTCAGATCTGGAAACAGAACGAGTTCAAACACGCCGATTTTCTCACACCCACGACCGGGTAAGCACGTGTTCCATGGGAACTAGTCACACCTACAGGAAGGCTGGAGCCCCAGCCCGTAGAGAAGATGTTACTCCGTGTGTGGCAAACTGCAGAGCCTCGTAGGAGCTCGCGTAGCCCGGGGATTCCAGCGCCTGTACGCTCAGTTTGTTGTCACGTCTCTACACGTTTTCAAAGATGTTTCCCAAAACGTTACTTTGGCCACCTTCTTTTTACAAGAAAGCCTTGTTCGTAGCTTCTTGCTCCACCAGGATCAGTTGCAGTTATCCTTGGAACAACCTGTTCCGACGTGTGCTTGGAACAGGTTTGAAGCTGTCCTGACGGTGAAGCTGGTGGAGTGGAACGAGCAGCCAGTGGCCCTGAGGTGTGTGCATTGCCCTAGCGCAGAAGGGCAGCTGTAGCAGGGGTCAGAGTGCAGGTTAGCTCTTCAGATGTACAGTCTGGTTTACTCCTGGAAAGAGGATCTTCGTGTGACTCACTCCTTGCTTACAGTTTTTCCTTTTTTTCCTCATATTCCCCTTTTATCCTTGGAAAGGAAGTCAGTCCTAGGAAGATAACAGAGCTTGAAGCCAGGAGCAGACCACTGCAGCTACACAATCTATAAGGAGTTCAGTAGTAGTTTGGGGAAATACCCATTGTGTTCTTGTAAGGAATGCTCCGCAGGTGACTATTTCCTCTGCCTAGTAGCTGAGCTGAAAGCCAGCGTAAATTGCTGAGCCTAAATCTGAGCCTGAGGCTGTTGTTGGCTTGAAGAGTTGCTCGTTTGTTGCTTTTCTCCACTATAAATGGTGCAGAGTGTCTGAGAGAGAATGAGGTCTGTAAAACGTGGCAGCCCTTGTTTGAAGGGTGCTTTCAAGTGTTTGTTGCAAATTAAAACTGTTAGAATCCGCTGAGTACAAACAGCTTTTCTTCTGGGTTGTGGGTTTGGGCTTTTTTTTTTCTTCTGATGGACGAAACAAATTTTTGTTTGGTTTGGTTTTCTCTCTTCTGCCAAATATTGTAGGACTTTTGAAATGCTTGGAATCGTATCTGCTTCTCTCCATCCCTTTTTTGTCTCTTTGCCTGAATGTTTCTCTGCACGCTCTAGCTGAGAGCTCACCAGGAACACACATCTGAGTGGTTTTGTTCCCTCTGTACAGAGCTGCAGAAAGTAAAACAGATGAGCCGTTTTATTGTACACTGTAAAATAAGGGTGATTAGAGAGGTCAGTCTTGCAGAAAGCTCATCTTCCATTGAAAAATGATTTGTAATTAATAAATTCTTCACATCTTTAGAATTAAGGACTTAAAAGGGTTTGGTTTTTTTTAGCATTTTGTGTTTCCGTATTTAACCAGTGGAAGTCTTACTCCCGAGAAGAGCAAGAGGGAATCAGTCGAAAGCTGCTCATCCGGTTGAATGTGCTCTAGATCAGGTCAGCAGTGCCCACCATCTCTTGACACGGTAGTGCCCACTGGTGATGCACACGTATTCTCGTACACGTGGTGTTAGCAGCTGATACTCCCCAACCTAACTGTTTATACGCTGCTTCTGTACACTGAATTGTTCTAGGGCCCAGCAAACTCCTTAGGGATATTGTTTAAATATTAGCTCGATTAAACAGAAGGTAAATTCAGCTGTAGGATGGAGGGAATCGTTCTTGAATTGATCTGTAAATAATTTAATCAGATGCGTCAGGCTGTAAAACCGAGTAACATACTATCGTGCTTCCTGCATTTTACAGCAACAGCAAAATTCCCTTACAAAAATATGTACGGGAAAAAGAAATGCAGCATGAACAGTCTCCAAGTTCATGGGGTCTTTAAGGATTCTTATATTATTCTTCCTGACTGCTGGTCTCTGATCGATTCGGAATATCAATTCATGTCATGAATTAGGATTTATAAAACCAGTATGAGTGGAAAAGATTTGAAAGTTACTGAAAATTGCAGGGCTTTCTTACTGTCAAAAAACCACCCCAAAAACATTGCAGGTGGTTACCTCGGCCCAGTATCACTGCCTGAAACGTAAAATCTGCGAATAGCACAAAAATAAGGTCGTTCCTCTGCAGATTCGCCCTTATTCTTCCCCTCTCCATACTCTTCTCCCTGACAGCCTTTCCTGACGTAGCTGCTTGTGTTTCCTGGGGCAGAGCAGGAAAGATAATGGTTTGGAAGGGAGGGAGAAGGAAGGAGGAGAGACTCGTACTTATTCAGTAGCTCTCCTTTGGGTGTTTAGAGAGAAAAGACTGATTTTGTAGCTGTCATAGCAGAAATGGTGTCTTTGGGACCAGTAGTGCTTGCTGGTTTCTCTAACCTTGTGCAGTGGGTGCCAAAATTTTAGAATCTTTGCTACGAACTGTTGGTTATATTGGCTTTAGCAAATCTCTGGCATTTGTACTGGCTGAAGCTTTACTGTTTTCAGGGATGTTTGAGGTCACATAGGAAATTGGTGGCAGAACAGAGAATTCATGCTGGGTTTCAACATCTTTATCCGTTGGGTTAGTCATAAAAACATCTTTTCTCTGTTGTATCTGATCTTTTCCACCCTTTCATGAGAGAAAAGCCTTGCAGGTTATCTGATAACGTGCTTGTGGTTTGGACAAGCTTCATAAAACATGGGATACCTGCAACAATTCGCAGAAGAAGCGGAATGAAGCTACATAAAAGCGAAATTTAGGCAGGCTGTAGATCAAATCATGGAGCCGTCAGCGGGCTTGGGAGTACGTCTGGCACTTTCTCCACTGAACACATCGCAGTTAGCAAGGATCAGTCGTTTTGAGGGGCCTATCCCCCGTGGATCCTAGTGCTTGCCAAGTGCTGTCAGAGAACTAATGCTCTGCTTCCCAGGCACTCGTCACAGAAAGGCACAGACGTGCACACAAACGCATGAAAACCCACCATTCTCATTTTAAGTGGAATGGCAAATGTTGCTTGGAACAGGAACATCTTTTTCTTCCTTTTTTGCTTTCTGTTACTAATAGTAAATAGAGGTGAGTATTCAGACAGGCTTCTCTGCAGTAGTGCTAAATAATCTATCATCTCTGTTTCGAAAAATAAAGCAGGCTTCTATTCAGCCAAATTTGGTGGAGAAAGATACAACTTTCTGCTGTCGTTTAGAGATTTCTGTTAAAATTCCGTACGTTATTCCTAGCCCCAAGCTCATCCACCTTCTGTTTCCAGGTTTTGAATCGTGTTGTCTCTTTGCTCAAATAAAGTGCCTTTATTCTATGGACTGTTCTGCTGTATGTAGGGCTGCAGTGACCTAATTCATCCTGGCACGCTTCTTTTTTGAAGTTACTTTGAGTTTCCCAAGCAATATTTTTAGTTCTTCAGCCACGATTGTGATATTTCCCTGAATCGTTGTCTTCCTCAGTATCTTTTCCAAACAGCTTTCCCACTTTAGTCATTCCGGTGCCAAAGACAGAGGTATTCTTTCATTTCCAGCACCCTGCATCCCTTGGTATTGCCAGAAGTGAAATGGTAACAGGCTGGCTCAGGATCCCATGGGAGCGCCTGGACCTTTTGATCTCCAGTGGCAGAGTGACATGACTCCTGCACCGGGAAGAAACTAGTTCCCTCCTTATATTCACGTAAAGCAGCTTTCCCAAGTTCAATACCGTGTGTGAGCAGTAAGGTGCTTGAAAACAGCCCCTGCTGAGGGCCCAGACTTTGGGCCCACTGCTTTGGTTACGCCCCAGGAGCAGGAGCTGGGATCGTCCCAACGCGTTTGCAGTTGTTCTTCCTGTTCACGTGGGTCACGTGGAGCCGTTCCCACGCAAGGTGTGGGCAACGTGTGAGGCTGTTGGTGTGGGTTGTGCCACAGGTAATTCCTGACCTTAAGGGGCTTATAGCTGATACTGACAGGTCCTGTGAAAGCTGTTGGGGAGAGGAAGCAAACAAACAGTAGTGCTCTTGTTTCAATGGGATTTTCCAGAAGATGTCTTCTAGCACGTGGGAAAATTCCATCTGTCCCAGGACGAACCATTTTGTCTCACTCCAGCTCTGGTGACTGAGATGAGATCTGCTTTGGAGGCACAACAAGGAACTATTATCCTGTAATCCTGTCTGTGATGCTTTCCGCGCCTTTGCTAGCCTGCCAAGGAGCTCATTCCCAGCAAGATGATAAGAAAAGCTTTGACACCTCTTTAGCCTTTTCTCCAGGAGCTGGTGTGAACAGGAACATGTTAAATATGAATAATCCGCGCGGGAATCCTGAATATATTAGAAGAGGGGAAAACACATGACATCCTCACTCCTTGCATACATTGGAGGTTGATTAATTCATTTAATTATGCAGCATACTGCAAGGTGCTGGCAGGGATCTGGCCTGTGGCACAAACTGAGCGTTCAGTGGACTTGTGATGTGTCGGAGTTGGGTGCCTCAGGGTGACTTTTAGATACAGTCAAATGCAGAAAGAAACTTCTCTGATGGAGTCGGGATTCCTTAAACCGTATCGGGTCACACAATGAAACAACACTTATCTGCCTCATGCTAAGGATGTCCTGTCTCCTGTTATTAAGTAATAAAACGTGTGGCAGAGGGTATGGTGCTCTGTGAAGTGATCCTCTCCACTTGTCAAAGTCAACCTAGGTCGGGCTGAGGTGAACGAGATCAGCGTCTCTGGAAGAATCCTTCTGAATAAAACGAGGGGAACAAAAAGTAGTCTGTGTTCAGGGCATGAGAGTAAGAGGCTGGGAAGCTGCAGCTGGCTGTGCCTGTTGGTTTTGTGATGATCAAAGGCTTTGACAGGATTAACTGATGTGTTTATCCAGTCCCTGTTTCTAAGAAAGTATTCAGCGTTTTACAAGCAGGTAGAAAGTTAAAGGCACTTCCCCAGAAGTTAGTTCTGTATGGGCAACCCCAAGCGTTTTCTAGGCCTCCATCCCCGCCTCTCATCCGATGTCCTTTAGTCTACCGAAAAAGGCAAGGCCTTATTTTCTATCCTGTAGCTGGAGGAACGTGGTGAAGATTGGGTGTGGTGGAGTGGGCAGCTGCTGTGACCAGGACAGTGTCCACGGAGTGACTGCTTA
Source organism: Rhynochetos jubatus (assembly GCA_027574665.1). Taxonomy (NCBI): domain Eukaryota; kingdom Metazoa; phylum Chordata; class Aves; order Eurypygiformes; family Rhynochetidae; genus Rhynochetos; species Rhynochetos jubatus. The sequence goes on along the minus strand of CM050670.1, from coordinate 5,737,192 downwards.
TCTTTACCGCCTGCATCCTCAGAAGGCTACCTGGATTGTTGTCTGTACTTAAGCCAGAACAGTCCTACAGCATTCCCTGATGAGCTCAGCTATCTGCATAAGGCATGGGAAGTTTACTGCTTTCCAGTTCTGGATAGCTTGGGTCTTACCTGCGTAACAGGAACGGTTGTAATTCCTTCGTATGTTTTCACCACGTAAGGGACTAATCAACAGTGAGGCCCCACAGGTATCGCCCAATATTCTGTGTCCCTTCAGGGAAAGTCATGCTACAGAGTCTAGGCCTTGCTTACGCTCGCCTTTGTGCCAGGCTGGTAATGCCTCAGTCACTCGGGACCCTGGACACAGCCACCTTCTCGAGGGAGTGGTGGAGGGAAACAGGTTCTCTTCAGAGTTCCAGCTGGGTACATGCTTGGAGCAACCTGGGCTAGTGGAGGGTGTCCCTGCCCATGGCAGGGGGTGGGACTGGATGATCTTTAAGGTCCCTTCCAACCCAAACCATTCCGTGATCCTGTGCTATAGTGGAAGAGGCTTCCATAGTCTATTCTCCAGGCCTTAGCCCAACCAAGGTGGGAAAAGCCCCATTAGGTCCAAGTGAATCTGTCTTTCCAGGTAGATTGTCCTGCGTGTTTTTAGGATGAAGTACTGGTTATACACAAGGATGCTAGAGATTGGGTGTACTTCCTGTAAGATTCCCATGCTTGCAACCTAAGCATAGCCAAATTTGAGCCATAACTAGCCCCAGCTCACCTTTTAACTGCAATGCCTTCTTTTCTCTTTTTGGTCTCTAAAGCCAGCACTAGTCCTACGTCAGGCCTGGGGACTGCTGCCATCGTAGGCATTCTCATTGTTATCTTTGTGCTGCTTCTGGTGGCTGTGGATGTCACCTGCTACTTCCTGAACAAGTGTGGCCTGCTGATGTGCATCGCTGTGAACTTATGCGGCAAATCCGGCCCAGGAGCCAAGGGCAAGGACATGGAGGAGGGCAAAGCCGCCTTCTCGTGAGTACTGTTATCACTTACATTGCTACTTCTGTTGATCAGTGTGTCCCTTCAGCAGCTCCAGAAAAGAAACTGTTCTCAGGAGTTCTGGGTTCCTCATCCCTGATGGGGGAGTGGGGGGGTACTGAAAAGATGTGGGGCTAAGCTCGTGCTTTATGTTTCCAGGAAGGGGTTTCTTCAGCTGTTTCTCAGGGTTTTTTTGTCCCATTCCTGTTAGTAGCCATCAAATGGCTGGCCCAAATGCTGGATGTCACAGTGGTCTTCTGTGCTTCAGGTAATAACTGGGAGGGGGAGTGCCAAAAAGAAGTAATCTGCTGTATAGACTAGTCTGTTTCTGTCATTCACTGTCGACATTCGCAGCATGTCTTTGCAGAAGGATACCTAGGATGAACGGGATCCAAACTCTGTGCAATTTCCTTGTTACAGGAAAGACGAGTCCAAGGAGCCTATTGTGGAGGTGCGGACTGAAGAGGAGCGGACCCCCAACCACGATGGGGGAAAAGCCACAGAACCCAATGAGACCACCCCACTGACAGAGCCAGAGTATGTTGGCATTAGTCAATCTTAGCACAGGGTCAGTACCTGGCCCTCAGTTGCCTTAATCCCTGATTTCTCATGCCCTTGATTTGGGGCAGGAAGAGAGGAAGAAAGGTAAAATCTTCGCACTCCGTTGGTGACATACCAGGGAGAAAATGCCTCCTCTCTTCCCTAAGATTCAGTGACTCCTATTTCCAGCACCGGAAGGGGAAGTAACGCAACATTTCTTGAAAGCCTGTCTCTGCCAGTCCTGTCCAGTCTGTAGATCAGGTACCTGTCAGGTACCCAGAGCAAAAGCAGCACCCAGCTAGCACCGACTCCTCCTTGAGCTACACCTAGCAGTGCTGGATGAGTGTTGAATGCCCCATGGTGAAAGTGTTCCTCTCGACCGATACCAGCAAAGTAGCTGTGCTCTGGGTGTTGAGGGAGGCTTGGCAAGTCTGATTATTCTGGGAGAGGGATGAGAGCTACCTATGGGCTTTGTTTATGTTGGAGAACTTGTCTGGGGCCTGAGTCGGTGAATCCACGTTAGCTGGGATTGGCAAGGTTTAAGTGTTGCCCACCGTCTACATTAAGCTCTTTCCTAAACTGTTCCAGTGTCCTTTGAGTACTTTTCCGTAGCTTCTGGAGTAATAATGTGAGGAATTCACTTCAGGCAGCTGATGCAAGGCCTGTTAATACTGAGGTCAGGTTTGGGATTCATGACGCAAGCTGAGTTCCTTCCCTTCAGCAGAGCCATTACAGCGGTGAGGTGGTCAGGCCCTTCCACCGCATACTGCTCGCCTCCTTTGACCAGGTTAGCAGTGGGGCCCACTGGTAAAATGCCTTTACTGGAAGTCTCTGTGAGGTGAGAGGAGAAAGGCAGCGATGTCCACAAGCAGCGCTCAGTGTGGACACGCAGCACTGAGGAATAGCTGGGATTTATATTGTCCTGATTTTCTTGGCTATAGTATTACCAGAGTGTTAACTCAGTTATCCTCCTCACTGAAGGTTTTGTCTCTGTTGATAAGCCTGAGATGGTGTTCTCAGGCACACTGGCTTCTTACAGAATAAACCATTTGTTTTCCCAGCCTCGCATCCGTGTGTTTGTTAAGGCAACCAGTGCTACATTATGGCTGCTGAAGTGTAGTTACACTGTCAGACACTGTCCTACAGCAAACCTTGTTCCAGGTAACATGGCAGGCTGGAATCCTGTCAGGGTGGCAGGAAACATCACCTCAAAACTGCACGTATGTATGTGTAGCTGCATATATATGTGCCTTACATGTGTGCGTAAGAGAGTTATATTCTGTGTGGTTTGATGAAGGCCGTAAACTTGCAGGCAGAAGGACAGGGCCGAGGTGAGGGACTGGAGTCAGGGGTCCTACACTGGGACCTTCTTGCGTGGTGACAGGTGGCACAGGGCCGCAAGATCAAGGAATTCTAGGAAGCTTCCTTGTCAAGTTAGGTAGAAGGTGCTGAGAGGAAAGTTAGGCTAAAAGAGAAGAGCTGACAGGGTTACAGTTGGCTGAGGCTTGAAGCAAAACGTGCGTGAGCAAGCCGTTCCTGAAGGACGTGTCCTCCTTGCTCTTTTTCTCCTCCTAGTTATTTTTCAGTCCTCCCAGCCAGCCCTTGCTACCCTTTGCACGTTTGACCTCTGGCAGGTTTCTGCTCCTCTGAGTACCTCTCCATGTTCTCTGTGTGTTGTAACCACGTGCCATGCGGCTGCTGCACCATCCACCTGCCTTCTCACTCTTACACTCTCCTCCCCTTTCCTCTGCTGTCGTTTATGGGCTTCATTGTCTCTATTTCTCTTCTACTCCTGTCCTCTTCACAGGCACCCCGCCGATACCGCAGCTACTGTTGAGGACATGCTGCCTTCTGTAACTACAGGCACCACTAACTCTGACACTATCACTGAAACCTTTGCCACTGCTCAGAACAGCCCCACCAGCGAGACCACTACGCTGACCTCCAGTATTGCCCTGCCAGCCACGGCCGTTCCTGACGCAAATTCCGTGTCACCTGGCCAGGCTACTCCAGCCAAAGGGGCGGCCGCCTCAGTCTCCTCACCACCACCCTCCTCCACCCCCAAAGTGGCCCCCCTTGTTGATCTCAGCGATACCCCAAGTACTACTCCAGCTGCTAATAACTTGTCTTCAAGTGTCCTGTCCAACCAAGGTGCAGTGCTCAGCCCCAGCACTGTTGCTAACGTGGCCGAGACCTCCAACGTGGCAGCTGGTAACAAGCCAGCTGCCCCAAGCCCTGCAAACCTCGCTAGCCCTCCAGCTCCATCGGAGCCCAAGCAGGAGGTCTCAAGCACCAAGAGCCCTGAAAAGGAAGCTGTGCAGCCCAGTACAGTGAAGAGCCCAACAGAAACAACCAAGAATCCAAGCAGTGTGAAGAGCGAGGCTGCTTCAGGCAGCACCACAAACCCTTCCCAGAATGAGGACTTTAAAATGGACGAAGGGACCTTCAAGACACCAGACATTGATCTTGCAAAGGATGTTTTTGCAGCTCTTGGCACTACTACTCCTGCCAGTGTGACTAGCGGGCAAGCTCGTGAGCTTGCTTCTTCCACTGCAGACAGCTCTGTACCTGCTGCACCTGCAAAGACCGAGTATGGCTGCCTTTAATGTTCTGTTGGTTGTGTGCTGTGTCTCTTGTGCACTGGTGCTTGTGCTGTGTTCTTGTTGGGTGTGCTCTTAACTAATGTCATTGTTTCCTTAGCAAACTAACTCACCTGTGAACCAACTGAACGGGGCTTGGCTTTAAAGGTCCAGGAGGAAGGCAGGAGTAGGCTGTGCCAGGGAAGCAGAGGAAAGACAAACCCAGGAATTTATTCAGCGTTTTATGTGGCTTAGTCTATTGTAGGTTATTATTTTGTAAAAGAGGTCAGAAACAGGTCAGTTTGGGGCTAATGAAGTGCTGTCCTTTGAGTTCCTGCGGCTCAGGGAGCACAGCCACCAAAATTCAATTTCCTAGCAAATCAGTGGAGCCCTTCAGAACTTATTTCGGTGTAAGGCAGGGCAGAAGCTAGTACTGTGTGAAACTGTGAAAGCATGGTACCTCTGGATTTGTTCCTGAACTGGCAAAAGGATAAGGCAATGTGATCCTGTCTGAGAAAGGGGGAGCAGCCACAGCACAGCTGGGTCAGGGTAACTTAGCAGTGTGTTGTCCTGGTGTGTTAGAGATAAGTCTCCGTCCACTGTACCGCATCCCCTCTTTACCCAGCTGATGTAGTCAGGGAGCATCAGCATGCTGCTAGGCAGGACAGCCCTAGGGCTCTTTTGGAGCCTTATCCCATCTGGACAGGACCCACTTTCTTCAGCTGAGACAGGACGGCACGTTGTGTTTGGCAGGAGGCACCGTAACTGGAGAGTGAAAGCAGCACAAAGCCCTCACCTGGGTCACGGGGGGGAGGGTCCCCAGCTGCTGTACAGATGTTGGACAAGAACACTCTTGCTGTGTTGGTTTGAACGGCAGTTGCTGACAGAGCCATGAGCACAGAAGCCTGGAAAGTGCTGATTGAAAATGGATAAGCCACCCTTGAGGGGACAAGTACCTAAGATCCCTGTTCTGGCTTCCTACTCGAACGCCATGTGTGGGTAGAGGCGGGGTGAAATAGGAGGAGTATCTTGTCTTTCCCGCCTGAGCAGGGTCTGTGCTTTATCACGAGAAAGAGTGCTGAAAGGGCAGGTCAGATTTGCCATTGGAGCAGCTCCCAAAACCTAAAAGACTTGAGTTCACGCTGCACCTTTCGCTTTTGCGAAGGGAAGCGTGCTGAGGACGCTGGGTCTGAGGTGTCAGCCGGATTGCTGCCGAGAGCCCAGCTAGCTGCTTGTCCTAGAGCTGTGTTGACAGCTCACTCAGAGGAGTCTAGGCTGTGCTGTAGCAACCATACTGGGGACGTATCCTAAGTCACAGCTTTGGTGAGAACTATTTCTGTCCTCACATCTCCAGGAAAATTACCTCATTCTGGAAGCTTCGTATTTAATCTAAAATAAAGCATTGCCCTTGATCTTTGGCTTTGACACTGGTTGCAATGTGTATTAGCAGTCAGTCAGTGTGCTGGTTAAACCACGACAGTTGGGCACTGCAGAACCAAGAACCAGGCTCTTTTCCGGATCTGAGTGAAAACCCATGCTGTTTTACTGTATTACTCAGGTGTCTTTACATCTTCCAGCCCTGTCCCCCTCCCTCCCTGCTGTGGGACTGTTGCACAGCACTGCCTTGTGCCCCACCCAGCTGTGGAGCATCTGGAGAGCCTGGGTGGCACAGCAGATGCACTAGCCCTGGAAGGAACCAGGCAGCCTTGATGGGTGCTTTCTGCACCTGAAGCTGTTGCCCTGTCGTGGTGGGTGCTACAGAAAGCAGGTTAGAGAATCGGGATCTGGTACTGAGCTGACGGGAAGGGGGAAATGGATTGCCCATAGCAAGGAAACATTTCAGCTGAGTTAACGCAACTTGGTCTGTGTCAGGTGAATGAATTCTTGGTATGGGGGAATGCAGAGCTCTGTTCTTCCTGTCAATCCAGCCGCCTCCTCCTTGTGCCGCTCATCTGCTTCCCTTGTGGCAAACCGGTATCGCAGCCGTAGGCTTAGATTCATCTCACCTGCTCATCGGCGTGAGTTAAGATTGCAGTCACCTCCGAGTGACTTTGGGCTGGAACGGGCACTTCCTCGGGGAGGCCACCGGATACGCCTCGTGTGGCAGTTTTCGTGACGACGAGGAGAGGGTTGGCCAAACAGGCTCCTCTGATTCTGCGGGACAGTGCCAGGGGACAGGCCGATGGACCTGAGCTTTGGCCTGGGGAGCTGCTGACCTCCCTTACGCTTGTGAAACGGTGTTTGGCAAAATTGACTTCTTTGGCGTTTCCCTCCCTGGAACACGCAGGGAAATTCTGGGACTGGCTTCCTGCAGGGAGAAGGATTTTCTGCTGAAAGGGCGGTCTGTTGTAATCGGGCATTCAAGTGACGGTAAAATCAAACTCCTTTGCATCCGCGAGAGATTTCCCTTTCGCTCCTTTTTTCACCCCGCGCCGTTGCCGCAGCCCGAGACCTCGGTCCTACCGGGGCGGCGACTCGGGGCGGGAGGCAAATCAACGATTGCACTAGGGCTAAACGGAGCTGGGGCGGGGGGCGGGTGTGGTTTTACTTACCTCTGAAGCGGGAAACGCTCAAGGGGTGATTTCTCCATCTCTAAACTGTGCCGTTTTGGTGATTCTTCTTCAGGAAAAGCCCAGTAGAAGACAAATCTGAAGTGCAAGGAACGGAAACTAAGACACCTCCAGCAGAAGTCAAGACGGTCCCCAACGAAGCCACACAAACAAATGAGAACGAGAGCAAAGCATGATCAGCGACCGATGGAGACAAATGACAGAACAACTTCACCCAAGCATTTAACACACGAACCACATCTCATTCCTCTAGTGTCTGTTGCCTTTTTTTAAAAAACAAACAAAACAGAAAATGCATAAATGGGGGGAGGGGGGGGGGGAATCTCTCTTTTTCTTTTATTTTCTTCTCTTTTTTGTTTAAAAAAAAAAAAGATTTCTAGAAAGGTTCTATTTGTTGTGCACTTGCTTTGAAAAAGTAATACATTTTAAAAACAGGGTTAAACCCGTAACCAAATCAGGGCTTAGCTGACCCTGTGTATATTTAAATCAGCAAAATTGCAAATACCGTTGGCAACGTGGTTGGGAAGCTCAAAATTCATTAGTCCTAGACCTAAAAATAAAAGGAAAAAAAAAGAAAAAAGAAAAAAAAAAAAGAAAATACCCTGTTCTTTCCTTGGTTAGTATAGCAGATATAACCGCTGTGCTGCTCCGTACGGCTGGTACTTAATGAACAAAGTCCACAATTTATTTTTATACTTTTCAGTCGAGTTTGAAATATGTAAAGCCTCATAAGTAAGTTATAATTTCTGTTCACCTTGTATTTTGTTCAGTATGCAAAGTGTCCTGAGCTCTTTGTGACTGAATTCTGTTCTCCACGTTAGACATTCATTTGGGGTTTAGGATTATTATTTTTTGTTAGGAAGAATGCCAAAATTGCAGCTCGGGGGATATATTTCAATTTGCAGTATTCAGACTCTACATTTCTTTAAATTTAATGTTAATTTTTGCCAACTTTTGTTCTTTCCAGTGTTTACAATTGACAAATATTTTTTTTAACTTTTGTTGTGTTTAAATGTACGTGTAAAATAGCTGCCTTTTTTTTTGTTTTTTGTTTTTTAAATACAGTCTATGGATACTAGGTTAGCAGCATGCTTGCTTTGCAGAGGGAGACATTTTAAAACATGGATGTTTACAGTAGTTGTTTCCCCTTTATCTTTTCTTAATTATTGTTGTTATTGTTGTTGTTATTATTATTATTATTATTATTTCTTACTGGAGTAAGAAGAAAAGCGACGCTGGGGTTTGGTTTGGTTTCTCTTGGGGGTGGTGGGGGTGTATTCACATCAGTTGTCACCAGTCAAGGTCTTTATCCAGCAGTCTTCGCTTGGAGTGAGCCCGTTGCTGGTGAGAGTCCTTCTGTACTGAAATTTAGGAAGAGTTTAAGTCCCTTGCTGGACCTGGGCCTGACTGCATAAGAGAAATATCATCTCTGCTTTTTTAGGACATTCTCCCCTTTCCTTCACGGAACCCTCCCAGAGCTCTGAGAAACAGAAGGGAGATTGTACAGTTGGGGCTGGTGGGATCTCATCTCCGACGTTGGACTGTAGCGATTCCTCCTTAGTACGTCAGTGAATGCCTTTTCCTTTGACCCTCCAAATCCGATTTAAAAGCAAAGACTGTGCTCAAGGGCGCGTGGCAGCACGCAAGACCCCTCGTGGGGAACCCCAAGCTGGTTCCACCAGCAGCTGGACCAGATGATGGTTGTGGTTCAGTGGGAAGGGACCTATCATGTCATGTCTGTCGTCATCCATGGCTGCTCTGCCGAATCCAAACCACGAAACCAAGCGCAAGTGCTGGGGAAATCAATGCCAAAACTCCCATTTATCTCACTCGGCGTCGTGTCTTGAACGCTTGGAAAAAGGGGCTGAGGTATCGTGGCGGAGGAGCGAGGTTATCACTGGGAGTCGTGGAGTAACGCTGAGATTTTGGGGTGCAAAGAGAGGAGGCTGGAGCAGAATAAAGGCAGAGGTGTACAGGGGAAGACCAGCCCGTTGTACAGAGATGTTCCTTCTGTTGAGCTTTTGGGTGGGGCTTTATTTTTCCTCTCTCTCTTTTTTTTTTTTTTTTTTCCCCTTTGGTTTTCTTTTTTATTCTACCTTAGATCTGCAAGCTTGTGCACTGTGGGTGCGTGACTATTTTAGTGTGAAACGTGGTTTTTGTCATAGTATTGAAATAATAAAAGCTTCAACATAGTTTGGATGTGGAAGGTGTAGCGATAGTTCAGATTTGAAAAATAAAAAATAATCAGAAAATTTAAAAAAAAAAAAAAAAAAGAGAACAACTCTTAGAAGGAACAGGAGCCTTTAAATGAGAAATCGAACCGAGCTGGCTACTGCATCCGTTGCGTTGTGCTAAGGCGATGAACAGAAGGAGGATGGGGGGGTTGGGTAGACTGCAGTTTGGCTCAGGTAAATTGAGCCACTTCCATTGGTGTATTCCTCTAAGTATGCGGTCCTTTACGGTACCATCACATCATTTCAAACTGTGAAAAATAATGGTCTTGTCATTTGGTAAGTGTGGGGGTTTTTGCGTTTTTTCCTTAGCTCCTGGGGTGCAAATGGAGGATGACTGGCTACGCGGGCACAGACACCCCGTGCAATACCCATCCTGAGCAGGGTAGCGGGGCAGGATGGGTCCTTACTTCAAAGCCTTGTGTCAAATTCGGCCCTTGCATGACCCGTCACTGCAGTGTCAGTATAACTAGGGGGGAGTTTGGCCCACGGTCCGTTTTTTCCTGAGGAATCAATCCATAAAATGTAGCACAGAGAACTGCCATGGTCTGTTTATGGTTGGGCAGGGTCCTCGGGGCAGCAGAGGGGTGGGCAGGCAGTGTGTACCTCCCCGTGGATGACCACAACAATTTGTTCCTCGTTTCTGCAAAGCTGTTGACTGCTTTTGTCATCCGTTACACCTCCTGTCACAACCCACTGCGAGCTGAGCAGCTGATAGGAGACAAACGCTCTGTGACGCTAATGACCAGAAACGCGTCCAGGGACACCGGACGGCACCCGTCGGGTGAAAATCGTGGTCGCTATCACCCGGATTGGCATTTCTGTCGTAAAAGGTAACCAGCTCAAAGCCCGATCCGACACCCAGCTGCAGCGTTCGAAAGTACCTTGCCGGCTGCGGCGGGTTCGTGTCGGGATCGATGGAGCGAGCGCCATGCCAAGGCAGAAGTGAGCCCTGTGATCACCTGAACAACGGGGCGGGGGGGTCCATCCAAGGACTTTTTAACGTCCTGACGCCTCCCAGTAGTTGTAGGTTAATCCTGGAGTGTGGGTTTGTACACGTCCTCGCTGGAGAATGATTTGATGTAGGCGTACGCCCTTTCCAAGACAGCGGAGGCTTCGTTGCTTTAATTTAAACCTTTGAAGAGGGACCAACCCGGTGCCGTTTACGCTGTATATGTTTATATATGTATCCACGCCGTACATATATATCTATATGGCAACGCAGACTGATCAGCTTCTAGTTGTGATCGCATTTCATGCTGCACCATATGTAAAGATGGTGGTAGTGCATCCAGTTGCTCAGCTTTTAGAGTGGAGTTTTTATTTTCACACTTTTCTATGGAGCCTTCAAACCCCAGATTTTCACACTAGGCTGTTTTGACAGTTGTTCTCAGACCCTCCGTTGACATCCTTACCCAGCATTCCCTACTTTTGGGGGCCTTCTATCTTGTTAAAAAAACAAAAAAACAAAAAATCTTTTTACCAGGTGAAACATCGATTCCACCTTTATTCCCATTCTCACCGGTGTAAATACTGATACTAACTGAGGATTTTGACTTTGCATTCTGTCAGAATACTGTGTTCAAATAAAAATTACAAAAAAAAAAACTGGTGCGTTCGCTCTGCCCTTCTTTAGACGCTCTGCGGGCGCGGACGTGGGTCCCCAGGGCTGCGTTTGCACGGGAGCTGGGCGCGGGGGGAGCGGTCCCGTCGCGGCACGCCCGCAGCACGCGTGAAGCGTCTCTCCGCGGCTCTGGGCTGTGGACAGGCAGGAAGGGCGGCCGCGCGCAGGGATGTTAGGGAACCAGTCGTGCCGCGTGGTCCAAGCTGGTTCCTCTCGACGGTGGCAGCGGGATACGCAGAACACCTGCCGGCACGTGATCCTGCTGACTGGCTCTTCCGAAGCGCTGAGTGTCCCAAAGAGGGGCATTTTTCGTTTGTTTCTCTGTCCCGCTGTAGGTCATTTCCTTGAGATAACAGACACACAGGCGCGGTTCCGTGAATCGGCTAGGAAAGGTGCGTGCACGTGGCATGGAAAGGTGGCCTTAACCCATCCTGAATTGGGTGCCTGAACCTCGTTAATGCCAGATGAATCTAATTAAATGTAATTCTCTCCTAAGCATTCATCTCCCAGGACATGGAAGGAGAAACGAGAGCTCCGCACTGATACTTGGGTGCCAGAACTGTTCACAGAAAAAGGAAGAAGTAAGTGCATTGAGCTCAAGGACTCGTTACCCTTCTCCCTTCTGCTTCCCCTCCAGCGCTTCGCGCTCGGTTCTGCACCGCTGTTCGTGCCGTGGTTTGCACCGCGTAGTTCAGCGCAGCTGCTGTGAGTGGCCCCGCGTGGCTTTGGTGCTGCCGCTATAGGAAAGCCTGTCCCGGGACAAGGGACAGGAAATGATCCAGCTTCTTGCCGGGCTCTTTCCCCCGTTTTCACAGCCTGCCTTGGTTTGGAAGGGTCCTTCCGTATTCCGGCCAGCGGCGCGCAGAGCAGACGGGTTCTGTAGGCAGAGAACGATGGCTTTGCTGCGCTGCATCTTTGCGGTGCCGTGGGGTTTACGAGAACCCACCGCGCACAACGGAGAGCGGGCGGATGTGGGGCCGCGTCCGTCCTCGGCTAATACGCACTTGTGCAATGGTACTGTACGGCTGGCTTCCGCAGGAAAGCTGGAGAGCCAAGGGATGCTCTGGAAACAGTTCATTGCTTTTTCTGTGGGGTTTTTTTTTTAATCTTTTTCCTAAAATTTTAGGTCAAGACTGCCAAAATCCCCAGCTTCAATTTTTCTAGTCTCAGGTTGCAAGGGGGGGGAGGGTGTTTACTTTTTCTTGAGAATATCTCCACAAATTCAGGCGACCTAGACTTTTATTTTCACACAGAAGTTTTTATTAAGCTGCAAAAAGCTCTTTTTTCTCACTACCCACCCATTTGAACAAAAAGATTGCAACTACTTCCAGCTCAGGAAGCTTTAACTGGTAAAAGCCACTGATTCTGTCCGAAGGAAGCCGCTGAGGTTGCCTTTTTCCGTGTTCCTGGCTTCAGCAGCCGCCCTCCTGCATCACCCCAGCGTCACCTCTGCGTAACGCCTGTTGGATGGACCCTGTTCCCTGCAGTTTGGCTTGTTTCCTGCTGTAGCACCTTAATGAACCGTGAGGAGCTCAGGTACTGCTTCCTCTTCTCCCAGAGATTAACAGAGGGGCTGGGAGCACTCGGCCTAATTTCCTTTTGCTGCAGAGCACATGCCCACGCGTGAGGAGCGATGAGTTTTCATTCCCTGGAGTCAGGCTTGCGCTCAGTGACAACTGAAAAATTCTTTACCGCATCTTTGTGTCTCTTCAGCCGTTCATCAACCTCCAGACCTGCCTGCCGTGGTGATTGTACCGTGTCCCTCCCCGCGCTGAGGCCACGGCACCCAGCTGTCCGTGGCGGCTTGGCTGAGTATGTCTCCTTCTACCACAGGCTGGAATGAAAGGTAAGTCTAGGCGGGGTGGGGGCTGCTTAGGGGAGTCTCCCAGAGCTCCAGGCAGGGAGCACGCACACAGCCAAGCTCCCTGTATGGGATCAGCGGATACTGAGCAGAGCTGAGTACTTCTTCGTGTCATTTGCCTTAATTAAATCTCTGCCTGGCCGCTAAATGAATGCCAGCTCTTCCACAGCTGCGTTATTGGCTTCGCCCTGCTCACAGAGGCTCAGGCCCTGCAGGCTCCTCTGTTCCTGCTTCTCTGCAGCTCGTAGTCACCTCACTCTGCTGCGCCCTGCACCAGGACAGCACCAGTACAGCACCAGTATGGCCGGCTGCTCTGTAGGGTACTTCGTAGGGGCATGTGAACAGCGTTGGGAAGGAGCAGCGGTTTTCCGTGCAGTGCTAGCAAATGATGCTGGTTCCTCCGCAGCCCTCCTGCGGATCCTGGCTAACAGGAGAAGTGAAGGCTGGATCTGATGGCAGAATGCAGTGTGACTTCTCGTATGGAGAGAGCGGGGGAAGCTGAATGGGAGAGGCAGAAGTGAAGACCATTTTGATACAGGTGACTGGGAGTAAAGGCAGGATCTGCCTATAGAGATGATGCATCTTTCAGTAGAAAGGCTTCGCTCACCAGGCCACTGAGCCAGCGGGATATCCCAGAGGCAAGAGAGGAGGGTGCGAACCTGGTGGATGAGAGTGCATGGGAGGCTAAACAGCAGCAGCCAGCCCACCTGACGTGAGGGGAGAGACTGGAGGAATAGCACTTGCTCTGTTTTCCACCCACCTGCAGCGTGTTTATCTGTGCAGATTCACAGGCATCAGAGAGAACCTTTCTGACTGCCACCCCGTTTCTCCATCAGCCTCTCACGGTGCCGTTGCGGGAGAGGCAGGAGCCAATCTCTCTCTGCCAGTGCACAGGGCTGGATGCTGCTGCTTGCGTGCCGTACCCATGGGAGGAGAGAGAGGGGTAAGCAAGACGGGCTGCCCCACCTCCACTTGCTGCAAATCTGCAGCTCCAAATCAGTCTTTTAATGACCCGACAAGCCAAGTTCTTCGCACTGTGTGTGGTTTACTTATAGCGGTTTTTATTCTCTTAGACTTCAACCATGGCTTTATTCCCCAGATTTTCTAGGACAACAAGTACAAGCTAGACTGCTGCGCATGCCAGTGACCTAGCTATTGCCCTGCGGGTATTTTTAATTGGGCACCATGGACGCTGGGTTTGAAACAGCTTCATTAGAGGGGAACGAAACACCTTGGGGATGGAGGCTTACAGGAGGAAGAGCAAAGCTGACTTACAGAGAGAGCAGGGAGCTGTTTTGGTTTGGTGCACGAGGGGAGGGGAAAGGGATCTTCTAGCAGGTCCTGCAGCAAAGGGGCTTGAAAGGACTTGAAAGCGCCTTGTTGGCACACAGGAGAGCATTTCTCCTCCCGGACAGTGTGGAGGGACAATGAGGAGCTGGCAGATGAATGTAGCTGCGGTTTGCAACTTCACAGTGAGATTTCTAATTCCACGCCCAGCAGACACCGGAGTGGCCTGCCCCTCATGGTGTCCCACACCCTAGGCAACGCTGCCGCTTTCGGGAGGTTTGCCAGGTCACCTCTCTCTCTCCATTTCTCACCTTTCGCTTCTGAGGCGGCTGGATTATAATGTGTCTGGAATTAAAATATCCCGGCAGTGCAGCAGGGACTCAGTGATGCTCTGACTCCCTTCGGTGGCTGACAGCTTCTGTCATGACCCTAGAGCTTCTCCTGAGAGCGCTGACAAGGACCCATCTGGCTGCTGGAGCCACGGATGCGTGTGTGCATGCCCTGCTGGGGACGTGCGCTGTGTGAAGTGCCAGAGGGGGGGGAAGCTGGATGCAGAGGCTGCTCTGAGCCACGAGCCTGACGCATCCCAGCAGGGCCGCGCGGCGTAAGGGAGGGCTGGGATTCTCTCGCCAGCGCAGCTGGACCCTGAAAAGGTTGAGACGTGTCTCTGGGCCATGGCATGTGCTGCTGGAGACCTGCCAACCCCCGTGTTTCCTGCCGCTTCCTCCACCCGGACCGATGGCGCACCCGCAGCGCACCTGGGCGCGCACCTCGGGTGGGGCCGCGCACACGCCTGGCTGGCGTGGGGCACGGGGGCTGGTTTTGGGGACCAGGCAGGAAAAGGCCTGCAGTCACAGCTTTGCTCCCGGCTGCTTTTTGTGCTGGAGGATGCTGCCACCCTCTGGCTGTCTCACGGGTGACAGGCGCCCCGTGGTTTCCACAGACACGCTCCCCAGCGCCCCTCCCGCTGTGGCTGCGTCAAGAGCGTGGCGGCGGGCGTGGTTCCCATGGCAACAGCGGATCGTCGCGTATCCTCCTGCTCGGCCTAGTCCCTCCGGCGGGTCTCCCGGCCTGGCTATGTTGTCCGACGCGGAGCAGGAGGAGGATTTCCAGCGCTTCGTCCGCCGCGTGGATGACATCGGTGAGCGGGGCCGAGGCGGAGCTGGGCGCCCCGGGCCGGGCGTGGGGTGGTGCCGCCCGCGGGGAGGCGGCCGGACATCCCCCTTGGCGTCAGGTAGGGTACGGGGGGCTGACAGAAAGGGGGTGGGTGAAAGGAAGGCAGAAAAGGTCTGGAAAAGAGGAAAAATCCTGCCTCCCACCCCCTTCCCGAGTTTGTTTATGTGAAATGTCCTTAGGGGCTCAGGTGTTTTGAGGCTTTGCAGGTGCCAGGAGTTGCTTTCTGAATTCTGGGAATTTTTGTAACGCAGGGGCTGCAGGCAGCTCTTGGAGGTTGTATTGGTAAATATTCCCATCTCTACAGGCCATCCTGGTCACCAGTGCTTTCACAAGCTCATGTCGTCCGGGGCACAGCTGCACCGGGTCCCTTCAGGGTCGCTTAGTCGTGCGCGTCTCCTTTTTTCCCTGTTCCCTTTCTAGCCAATTTAGTGCAAGGCTTGAGCTCCACAGACCCGGCGGTCAGGGAGAAAACCATCGCCGAAACAGAGAGAAGGCTCCGTGAAGAAACGAGCAAGGAGGAAGAATGCAAGACTACAGCCAACAGAACGGTCATCAACACAGGAGCTTCTGTAAGGTGTTGCCCTTTGAAGTTAAAGCTGTGTGCAGTTTAGGTCTGTTAAAACCCACTGGTGCGCGTTCCTTACCCAGGAGAGAAAGTTTTGAACAATACAAAGGATGTTCTGAACGTGACTTTGTTTTCTTTCACTGGTTATCTTACTGGGAGGTACTTGATGTCTTTAAAACTGCTAGTAACGTGGGATACTTCAAGTTGGATGCAAGCACTGAGGTGCCGTAACTCGTAGCTTTTACCTGTGCTTCAGGAGCTTGAGCAAAACCAGTTGAAGACACAAGAATTCCTTTATTTATTTCATTAGACTTTGATTCCTGCCACGGGGTTTGGATTTCAGTGACTCGCCTCGTTAAAAATACCAATGGAAACTCTCCGGTCATGTCAAACATTACTAAATCCTTACCATCCTTCGTTTGAGTGGCAGTTTGATATCCCCAGTATGCATCAATCTGGGTATTTCAGATGCCCTGTCGCTTTAAACAGCTTACCCAAGTGTGCTTTGCCGCTGTGGGTTTTACTACAAGGGCCGTACGCGTACACGCATGTGCTGTGTTTCTCTTTTTTCAGGGCACGGCGAGTGCAGAGGCAGTGAACGCAGGTAGGACAGTGCTCCCTCTGGTATTCAGCGTCTCTTCAATCTGTTTTGGCAGAGGTGGAGTAAGGATTGCTGTTACTTCCTGCAAGACCTAATTCCGCTCCTGCCGAAGTCAAAGGTTACTGTGCCGCTGACTTTAACCGAGGTTCAGTCGGAGGCAGAACGCACTCGAGGGTGTTGTGTATATACTAGTGTGGCTGTAGTTGTTCACAGGAAGCTTGTTGGTGTAGTCTGTTACCCTGTTCTGACCTCTCATCTAAACCCTTAGTATTCTGAATTTAAATGTCCACCTAATACTGTCCTTGTAGAAAAATGACTCTGAAATAGCTTAAAGTTACATTTTTTTCTTCTCTGTAGATTGATTTTAATGAAGATTCCCTTTTTTTTTTTGCCCCACAAACTAAAATACCTCCAACTCTCCTGACTCAAAGATGGCTTCCTGGCAGTTTTGGAAAAGGATGCAAAAGAACGAGCTAAACAAAGGAAAAGAAATGAACACTTGGCAAATGGTAATTGCTAACGGCTTTTCTAGCGAATGCCTTCAAAAACTACTTGGCAGGAACCGGGCTGGTTTAAGAGGCTTCCCAGCTACCCTGATACCGCCATCCTTAGACACACTGAAGCGGTGTCTGAGACCAACGATCTTGCCCACGGGACTGATGAGCTGGCTGCAACAGGGTTAGATACGTCAGAGTTGCAACCTGTTCTTCTTCATACTGTCCCCTTTGTGATGAGGGTTTGGGATGGAGGGAGCAAGTCTGTTCCAGAGCTGGGCGAGGCCAAGGCAAATGCTCAGTTTTCCCTCTGAAAGAGGAATGGGGATCATGTGCACTTGAATGGCTCTGAAGTCCCTTGCAAATAGTGGCTAATGAAGACGGGTGCAGTGGAGCTGGAGTGGAATTTTGATGATTATTCCAACAGGAGAATATGGCCTCTGTTTCCTCAGTCAGCATTTGGGGAAATAAAACCCCCAAATTTCATTTTGAATGCATATCTGCTGTTTTGCAGCTCTGAAAGAGAAAGGAAACGATGCTTTCAGGAAAGGAGACTATGTCCTGGCTGTTCAGAGATACACTGAAGGTCTGGAAAAACTGAAGGATAAGCAGGAACTTTACACAAACAGAGCACAGGTCAGCATGTGGAAAGGAGCTGCCACAATACTGCTTTTAGTGCTTTTCTCTGCGTGCCTTGTGTAACCTGTATGAGTTTGGTTTTATTAAATTGATTCTAAATTACAAACCTCAAGGAGATGGAGGACAAGAAACAGCTGGTAATTATCCTGCAAAATCGATGGGTGGGCAAATCAACAGTCTGTTTATGTTTTTAAATTAGCTAATGTTGGTACAATAGTTGCTGGAAGTTGTTGGAAGTGTTCTGATTCTTCTGCCTGGACCCTCTCGGTGTTATTGCAGGCCTACCTGAAGCTGCGTCAGTATGAAAAAGCTATTGGGGACTGTGAATGGGCGTTAAAGGTAACTTAAGGATTCTGTCAACAAATTGAGCTGTGTTACATCAGCGATGCTCACAGCTACAACACAGTTAAGAGATTATTAATAATATTGGCAGCATTGTTTCAGTAAATCAGTGGTTTTGACACATAATTGAATGGAAAACAATCACCTAATGCATTAGTCTTGAGCTAGATGTTTCCTCAGGGTTTTTTTTTTTTTGTGCACAGCTAATGAAAATTAGTTCCCATTTCATTCCTGGCAGAACTAATCAAAAGCCATGCAGAAACTGTGTTGCTATAGAAGTTCTGCAATTACAGACTTATTGATGCAGGCCTTGACATCACCTGATGGCATGAGAGTCTGTTGTGTTGCCTGAAGTGCAGGTTGCTGAGGAGGCTATCAGCACCAGCTGCTTTCTACCTGTAACCAGAGCGAAGCCTGTGTTCCTCGCACAGGGAAGAGGAGTTGGTACCTAGAAGTAATAACTCAGCACATAGACTGTAGATGGCTCCAGTAGATGGTATGAATACCCTCCTCTGTGATTACACTTATTTTGGGCATCTGTAGTGATTAATCAGAAGGCTGGAAAAAATATTAAGAGGTTAACATTCCTAAACACATAATTAATAATTCCTTTACCTAATTAGTAACTCCTTTCTTAACCCAGTGCAATGAAGAGTGTATTAAAGCCTATTTTCTAATGGGGAAAGCTCACCTGGCTCTTAAGCACTACAGTGAGGTAAGTTGACTAAATCTTGTGGCCATGGGACCGTGTTTTGTTGTGCTTTTGATGTGATGCTGCAAGTTTGGTGATCGCTTCAATGCTGAGCGTAAGCTCGAGCTAGGCAGAATGCACAAATAGAGGGTGGCGATACAAGACGCACGTGTCTGGTCCCTGCTGGTGGTTACAGTTCCTGCAGTGTTAATGCTGGACCTCTTTCTTCTCACTGGGACTTTGCTTTTTTGTTCCTAGGTTTGTACTTGAAGTTTTCCTTTTGATTTCAGATTGTAGGGACTGGTAATAATCAACTTATACATTTAATTAGGAAAGTTTTGACTTGTGTGTCTCCATAGATTTTATTTTTCACACTTTATTAAGTACTGTGGCCCAAGATCTTTTGAGCTTAGATAGAGTGACACTGAATAGGATATGATTTTTATTATCTTCCCATTTTTATCTTAAATTGAGAGGCCATTTCTTTCCTCTTTGAAGTCCAGGCAGTGTTACGAGAAGATCTTACAAATTGATCCCCAAAAGAAAAGCCTATTTAAAGGTAAGAAATAGAAATTTTTACACTGTCATCCCTTGTTGTCTGATCAAGATGGAACTTGATCGAGACCACTGGTTTGCTCTTCAGAACTTTCGATGAAGCCTCTTCATGCAGCTTTTGGTTCTTTTTAAGCTCTGTTTCACTCAGAGCTGTGGGTCATTCTGTGTGTAGAAGGTACTGCTCTGTCATGGAGTTGACTGCATTTTTTACCTCAAACCTGAGCATATCAAAATATTTCCCTGCCATGCTTTGTTTGCTTTTGATTTCCAAGATTGTATGAACGAGGTAAACTTGGAGGAAAAAAGAGTGAGCGATGAAGAGAGAGCAATGAAGGAAGCTTATTCTGGAAAGCTGGCTGCTGTGTCCATAACAGAACTGCTGCAGAAGCTTGATAGACCTGACCAGAACACCCTCTACTATACAGGAGGGATCAGACTTTTGACAGGAGCTGTGAAAGATAGTAAGTGTTTCCCACAAAGCTTGCTATTCATGGGAGCTGTAATCCAAGGAGATGAAAGCGAGTGGAGCTGTTTTTAAAGGAGCAGACAGAACATTCCTGTGCGTAACACACGAAATCAGCAATGTTTGATACTTCAAGATTTGTGGGCCGTAGGTGTTTCCATACGCTTTTAGAACTAGGGCAGTGTTGTAGCTGAGTTGTTAAGACTTCTTACGGGTTTGGGTCTCTTAAGAGCCGTTTCATTTGTTCAGAAACATTTGTACTTCTCTGTTACAGTATATTGATTTGCAGAGCCAGTCTCATGTTTCAGTCTTCTTAAAACGCATTTAGCTTGAAGTCAATTGTTCTTTACAGCACCGGGCAGAAATTCGAGCGCTCTTCACCTTCAGAGCTGCTTCTCTTTCGAGTAGTATTCTTGGAGTTTCTCCTCTCTTTTAGCAATGTGCTTTCTCCGGAGCTGTTGATCCAGTGACCTTTTCTTTTAACACTGTGTTCTAGAAGAGCAGGAGTCTACCTTCACAGTGCTGCAACAGCCAGGTGGATCATAGAGCTGACTTGTTTATCTCTGAATTTTTCAGGCACTGAGCAAACTTTATTTAGAACAAACAATGGGTTCAGTATCCTCCAAGACAACGAGGCCGTAAGACGGTAAGGGCCCTCCAGAGGAAAACAGTAGGGTGTTACAGCACGAGGAAATGAAAATATTGTTTTCAAGAAACACAATCACCTCTTGAAATGCAGATGAAACTGTCAAAAGATAATGTAATAACAGATTTCAGCGTCTGAACGGACTGGCGTATCCGACTCTTATACAAACAGTGGACAGCATGAATTTCTGCCTGTCTCCTCTTTCTGTACGGTTATATCTCTCATGGGGAGAGCAGGTGTGTAAAAGAAACTTCATATAAAAGAACATCTGAAAGCAGTTAGTGGCTTTAAGTATACCTGGCTAGTCTCCCTGGGGCTGTTGGTTGCCATCAGTAAATATTTGGCCACATCGCTCTGTTGTGTAACCTGTGAAGCTGTCTAACCTGTCACCAAGGAAGAGGGTCTTCTGGGGAGCTGTAGCTGCTGTGTTTTCTTGGCTGCTGTTGTGCTGTGTTTGGTAATCAAGAAACAAAGCTGACTGTATTTCTCTCTATTGCTGTCTAAGTTTTGTCGTTAGAGGGATTTCTCGCCTGAATGTGCAGTTGAGTCGGGCCCAGATGGATAATGGGAACAAATAAGTCGCCCAACAGACGCGGTTTGGAAATCTCGCACAACTGAGTTGGTGCGGAACAGCGTGATGTGGTTCAGCAGGGCAGGGTTGCTGTTCCAGGCTCTCAGTGGGAACGCAGCACAGGCACTTCTTCAGGGCTCCTCCGTGTTTTAGGTGTTGGCTGGAAGCGGGCTCGGGGGTTGAAACACTTCCAAATGTGCACAGAGCTTTTCCGTCCTGGTTATTCACAACTGTCTCGGTGCAGAACTGCCTTCATCACCCGTGTTGTGCTGTGTAATGCTCGTATGGGGTCTCTGTGCGGTGGGGTAGAGCTGGTGGATCCTAAATCTCATCTCAGGGGAGATCCGCTGGACAACAAGTCTGGTAGGCCTAAAAGGTTTAAGCAGTGAGCTAAGTTTAGAGCTTTTAAGCTTAAGTGCTCCTGTGGCAGATCCTCATCTCTGTGGGACTTTGCTGATGTCGCTAGCCAAAGAGCTGACTGTTTGACCTTTGCTCTTTGTTACAAGCTAACCTTTCTAATTTAGGGGCTTCTGCGCAGAGGAAAAAACCACTGCTGAAGTGGAGCTGTCTCTTTCTCTTCTCCTCCTTTGGCAAGCTGTCTGCGCTGGGAATGGTAAAACTGTATCATCAACATTAATTGTTGTTAATGTACTGTTAATATGGCACTTGCTGTGTCTGGAATATAAGGAATATAAGGGAATGGGGATGCCGTTGTGTGTGACGTTGCTCTTAAGTCTTCTCTTTTCCAGAAGAAAATCAGCGCCTTCTATTGAGTCACCCTGATGTGAATGCACAGCTGCCAAAACTGCTTTCCTCTGGGCTGTCAGAGATCCAAAAGGAGACCTTGGCACTAATTTCTCTTTACTCGGAGAATGAGAATGGGAGGAGGCTGCTGGTCAGGCACCAGGACCTAACCAAGTAATCAACACTGCTGTACCTCAGAAAAGGTTCCTTAATGCCTGGGTTCACCAATGGTCAGAACTCACTCCACTAGCACCAAAGAGACAGACATTCTGAAGGGAGCACAGTGATATTGAGACTTCTGTCCTTCAGGGATAGGCCTGGCTAAGCAGAAGCGCAAGTTAGATGCGTGGGGAAAACTATAGTTAACTTTGTATCTGAGGGTGTTTGGGAAAATAGGTAGAAAGGGCTTACTTCTCATGATGCTCATGTAATTTGAGGTGTAGTTACCTTTTTAAATCAGAAAGTGTGTGTTTGTCTAGCGCTCAAACAGGACTTTACGCTGTTGTCTCTGAATAGCTCGTGGTTTCAAGCTGCAACGCTCTCCTCGTTTGGTAATTGGCATTTATGATTGTGCCGTGTTGCCATCGCTCACTGAGTGGAGAGAGAAACAACAGTCTGTTACCTTTATCCTATCCGTAGAGGAGACCCCAGCGCGTCTGCAGGTGTACTCATGGTCCTTTCAAGCCGTGCAAGCATCAACACTGACGTTCCTGCAGGCCTTCAGGGGCTGTTGAAGCTGTCCGGTACTGGGCTGTGCTGTTGGTGTTCTCTATCCCGACTGTTGCGTACTACTTGTCTGCCCTGAAGAGGTTTGCCAGCAGCAAAGCGGTTTAGCTTCAAACGTCTGCGAAGCTTACGTGCTGACGTAGTTTTTTAATGCTGACAGAAGTCGGTACGTGTGCTGAAATCGCTGTGCTCGGGCAAAGAGGGACGACGGAGAATCTAGTGCCAAAATACTGTTCTAAAGGCAGTTAGGTGGCTGAGTACGTGTGAAGGGCCTAGTATATCCAGCTTGCTCAAATCCCTGCTCAACACAAAGGGGTTGAAGATCATAAATTGTCTTGGTCCACTTAGAATACAGATTTGACCTTTAATAATTAAACCACAGCTGACATCAATTTTTGGTGTTTTTTTTTAATGACAGATGGCTGCAGATTCTGATGATGTTTGTCAGCTGCACTGACACCAGGGCTGGCAGTGCCATGAACATACTCTCTGATTTAGTGGAGGAGGAAAGGTAGCTCATATTTCTTCATTTGTTTTTGTAACACTGTGCTTTGAAACGTACTAAATGAGCTGGTGGTCGAGGCTGCTGGCCTTTGCTGTGGGGGTACATTGCTGACTGATGTTTACCTTGTCTTCATGTTGCTGTTGTGTCGTCTTTATCTGGGGGGGTGGGGGTGTTCCTAAAAAAAGGTGTCCAAATATGGCTTTCTTTATCCCTCAATGTGGCTTTCTTTATCCCTCAACAGGTTCAAAACGCAGTGTCGTGTCGTGTTTTCCTCGGGAGTTTTACCTTTATTCACCCAGTTGCTGGTACAAAAGATTTCCGTTTCTCTGTTTCTGATTCACCTTTGTGTAACATGTTGTGTGACCACTCTTGCCAGTCCTACAGCCGGTTGCTCCTAGACAAAACCCCTCTGCGGTGTAACTACAGTAGTTGCTGTGTCTCTGGTTCTGAAGGTGTAAGAAATCCCGTTTTGTCATAGGCTTTCCTCGGGAAAATGTTCTCGTAAGTACTACAGAAGTACTTTGTGCGTAGTGTCTACACATGCCTAGTTTTATATTCAGTGAAAACTCCGGACTTGGTTGCAGATTCCCACTGGTAATCTGTCAGGCCAGGATTTCACCCTCAGCTTTGTGTTAGATGCTTCTTAACGTGACTTTAATCCACTGTTGTGAACTGGTTCTATCTTGGAGAGTGACTTTTTCCTGGTTCTTCGTATTCTGAGATGCCAGGGTGAAGAGGTGACGTTAGGTCACACGGTAAAGCTGTTTAGTGGTTAAAATCCATTTCCTGGTTATCGTTTATTTAAACTGCAGACTTGCAGTTGGCACACAAACTTGTCCTCAGGAAGGGGGAAGATGATAGGGAAGACTGGCTCTGTTGCAGAACGGCGGATGTAGCTGGGGTGTACGGTACTTCTGCAAACGAGGAGCAAGACAATGCAATAATTACAGCATCTTTACGTTGCTTGTTGCTCTCCCCTTTTGAACATACCTCTGGAATTGCAGCTGTGGCAGAGGCTGTTCCGTGACCTAAGCGAGCGATAGTAGGAAATAGTCAGTCTGAGGTTAGGGACCGCAGAATCCAGGCACTGTTTCCCCACGACGCTTAAAACCTCACTGGGGGATTCATTGTGAAAACGAGTGATTCGCAAACTTTGGAGGGTTGGGATTTAACAAAGGTGAGAGAGATTCTTGAATCCCGCTTTCCCGTTGCCAGAGGGATAGGTATTTGTTGTTCTCTTGTCGTTTGTTCTGAAGTTGTTATTCCACTCTTCTGTTTTCAGACCTCTGCCAAGCTGGTGAACCAGGAAGCCCTTGCCCGTTGCATTGGCGTCATGGGGAACCTGTGTGCAGATGGAGCCATTCGAGCGCAGATGGCCGAGTGCCACGAGTGCTGGCAAGCATGCTTAAAGCTTGTGGTAAGGAAACCTGCTGGCTCCCTAGAATGGTGTTTTCAGCCTTATCTCCTGTGGAAATGGCACTTGTGTGGTCATGTTTGCCTCCTCTAATCGCTCTGAGCCCTCCACTGGCATCTTTCAAATCTTGTCGTTGGAGAAAGGGCTGTTGTTCGTGTAAGCTGTGGATCGATAGATGGGTGGAGGGGAGCGAGTGGTCCTTTATTGTAAGTGTCCCCTTTCAGGGTAGGGCTGCAGTGTGAACTCAGTTCTCCGAAACTCCAGAATTCAGAGGATGGGAAAGGATCTCGTTAGCTGTCTAAACATCACAAGTTTGGAGTGTGCAGCTTTGGATACCCAAGTGATGCAAGCACACAAGGCTGAGGAAGTGTGTGTTCTGAACCTCTGAACCGACTGCACTCTTCCCTCCTTTGTGCGCAGGACGAATGCTTTGATGTCAACACGCCCACGTACCGGGAGTGTTTGTTTGCAGCGCTGGGCCTAATGATGAACTTACTGCTTGAATCAAACGTCGCCATCCAGGTATACAAGATCCGTGAATGTTCTTGGTTAGTGTTGCTCTTATAATCACTTCCTCAGAGGTTTAGAATTGCTTGAGCAGTTAGAACACCCTCCTCCTTTGACACTGTAACGGCCTGATGCAAGTCATTGAAGTCCTACCAGAACATTCCAACAAAACAGATGAGGGAACAACTCTGGAATATTGTGACCTCGCAATCTACAAGGAGAAAGAGCTCCACGGCGTTAGATGGATTTAGAGCCAGCTGTCACATCAGGCATGCTGAAGCCTGCCCACCTTGGGTTTTGCTGGGGTTCAGTTAATTTTTATTGGTGTTTAGGGTTATCATTCAGATTAGTTGACAATGTAAGTAAGCTAAAAAGTGACAAAATCTACAAAATCTTCTCCTGCACCACCCTCCTACCCCCAACATACACACAGTTATGGGAAAAATATAGTGTAAAGCACATTCAGTACCTTTCCATGGTGTCTTGTTTGGCATCAGTCTGCAGTTATGGGATATTCTTAGATGCTTGGCACATTCCAAAATTATTTAAAACTGAGAATTCCATCAAGAAGGAAAAGATTCTTAAGGTACATCCGTGTGCTGAAGTGTTAGTAACTTACTTTCGTGTGTGCCCTGCTCTCCGTTGGATTCTTTGTTGTAGAATACGTTGTCTGTTAACACATTTTTGCTCTAACGCTTCCCAGCCATCAGCTGGCCCTGTGTTTTTCCCACTCTTGTTTCAGTACTCCGCTGTGGACGTAAGCAGCAGGTGCATGTCTCTCCTCGAGGATAAGGACGGAAGAATCGTGACAGTAAGTGGGATATGTATGGACTAACAAGGGAGATTGGCAGCTGACCTGACCCGCACCCTTCGGTGCAAACTGCTGCCCTGCGCAAGGCACTATATTAGGCTTTAAAGCCTAAAACATTCGTAATCTTTAGTGTCTAAGAAATAATATACCACTTAGATTATTTGCTTGTTAATATTGTTTGATGGGAGAGGTTCTCAATGTTCCCTTAAAATCTACTTCGCAGAAGCTCTTACGAATCATTTCATCCTTAGAATGGTTTTCAATATAAAACTCTTAAAAATCAATCGAGAGGCAAGGGAGCAGGAACAATTTAGGTGGTTAGCAGCTTGTTTTACAGTTCTTGTATGTGAATCATGCCTGGGAGATGGAACACCTATTAATGGTGTGTGACTCCCACGGATAGCTGTTATTCAGGGGTAGGAGCAGATGCGGACTCAGAGTCCATCCACGGCTCTGAACTCACGTGGATTGTTCTGATCCGTTTTACGGGCAGTGCTGGGCTGGTTTCAACTAGGAATTTGTTTCAAAAAACTAAACATACAGGGAGCTGTCCTGGTCTCAGTTTGGCCTCATCTCTCTCAACACTGCATCTAGAAGCTGTGCTGAGGTCAGTTTCCAGTGAACAGTAAAAACGCCACATCCCAAAGGTGTTCTTTGTCATATTTATGTGAATTTCTCCTTGTAATGATTTAATTACTTTGGGTTTATTGTGCAAAACCAAAGTAATTTGAAAACTTCTTCAACTTGTTTTTTTTCCCCCTCCTTCTCTCGCGCCGTTTCGTAACGAAGAGAGCCATTGGCGTGCTAAGTCGCGTCCTGCCGGCATCCTCCGCGGCGGTAGAAGAAGTGGTGAAAGGAGGGGTGGTGAGGAAAATGATCAAGTTCTTGAAAGTAAATCAATATAACGAAATTCCCTTTATTTCTGCTTGTATTGTCCCTTAAGAAAACCATAGTTGCCCCTGTGTTTAGCCCCCTTTTCCTAGGAGAAAGACCCTGCAGTCACTCTGGCTGCATGCGTCTGTGTTGTCCCTTGTAACAGCGCTCTTAAGGCATAAGGAATACCTCCCCATCTCCGTGGTACCTAAGCTGTCCTGTAACCTTGAGTAAGCTGGGGTATGAGCTGTAGGTTTGTCCATGTATGCTTTATTCTGATCAAATCTAGGCTGGAGGACAGATCACATCCAGTTACGGCATAAAGACCCTTTCCATCTGCACCAGAAGTAATGGACAAGCTCAAGAAGACCTGGTGAAGGCAGATAAAAGTAAGTGACAGCTTCACTAATTAGAGACTGAATGCAGAGATGTGATCTCAGTATCATCCAGTTACTTTCTCCTTCCCCCCAGAATGGAACTGAACACTGTTTTTACTCTTGCAAGACTTTAGCCTTGTTTTCAAAGTAGTGTGATGTATTACCTCCTAAAATAGTGCTTAATGAGCCTTAGCTCTGTGTGTGGATGGAAACAGGCACCTCAGAAAATGAACTTGAGTTAGAGAAACACCACTTTAGTCTAGTGAAATGGCTTGATAGCCTTTTTCAGACTCAGAAATACATCTCGTGGAAAAAAGTGCTTGTAAACTGTAATTGGATTGTCTTGTATTTCCTCAAGTTAGTGGCTAAAGTAGGAAACCTCATTTAGGTGTTTGATTTCTAGAGGCTGAGGGTGTTTATAGTTTCCTTCAATTTACAGGTGGATATTTGGCCTGGTATTAAAAGGAAATGGATCTGGAGACAGGGTGATAATATCAGACCAGGTGTCTTAAGATATTTTTAAGTATATTAGCTCTAATCATGCTACTGAGATAAAACAGAAGTATTCTCTGTTGTAGTTACGTTAGCATTAATTGAACCTGGATTTTAAAGCAGTCTGAGTGGTTGAACCTGTCGAGAAACTGTCAGCTCATGTAGTTCAACTTGAACCCTAAGGATTTCCACTCATTAGAAGCCTCTCAGAGCATCATCTTCCTTTTGTACACCCCATATTAGTTTCACTGTCATCTGCAGATGAAGCTTTCATTTCCTCCAACGAGTGATGACACTTCACTCACACTATTTCCACCAAAACTCTGGGTATTCATCTTTTGAGAAGTCACTACCTCTTAGTTTTGTCATCTGTTTGCCAACCCAGACGTTGCCCTGTTGCTAGGAGCCTGTTGGAATCAAGCTGTAGTCCCATGACATTAAATTCCATGCCAGCTGGGCCACTTAGTTCAGCTTCTGCACCAGCCACCGTTGCTCTCTGGAGCAGCACGGCCTGTTCAGATGATACTGCAGCAGAGAAGGTGGGATGTGACCTGAAAGAACAAGTGGGACTATGAAAGAAAATCAAAGCTAACTTACATAACCCCCAGGGAAACTGCCCGCACGTGCAAGCCGTGGCTGTATTTTGTTTAGGAAGTGGTCTATCGTGATATTTTGAGGTCCTGTGGCCCGAGATGCTGCTGCTGCTTACAGATGCCAGCAAGGTCTACACAGCTCTGGCTCAAAAGTGTAGACAAAATACTCTGCCGCTGTACACTAGTAACTTACAGATCCTGGAAGCAGCGAAGGCGACGTGTTCAGTCTCAGAGAAATAGAAAACGAACGCAGAAACGCAGCTCCGTGCTAGAGAACCTCTGGGAGCGTAGACTGAGTTTTGTGAGAAAGGCAGCTGAAGCTGTGACGGCATCCTGGATCCTGAACCTTGCTCTGAAATTCCCTCGCTCCTCCAGGTTTTCTAGGAAAATGCTCGACACGGAACAATTCTCACTGTCCAGGAGTTTAGGTGAAGACAGCGGAAAACATGGGTGCTGCCTGAACAAATCTGCCAGCACTCTGTACAGTTAATCTCTTTCTCCCAGGGTTCGGTGTGCTGCTGAAGCTCCTGGACTCAGAGAATGAAACGATTGTGGGAAACGCTGCTTTCTGCCTTGGCCACTGCCTTGCGGTTCCTGGAGCAGCGACGTCCTTACTGAATTCCAGTGTGGTCATGACTTTGTTGAAACATGCCGGTGGCGATGCTACGAGAACTTCGGTGCAGAAGAATGCAGCCGTTGCTCTGGGGAAGCTTTGTGTCGCTGAACCGAGGTATTGTGAAACAGGCTCTTGTTCTCCTGCGCCGCCTGGTCCTTGGGTGATCATTCCTGAAAACCTGACCAGTCTAAGCCAGTTCTGTTTCTAGAGCAAGCAGGTTCAGGGCAGGTGGTTAGCTGATGTAAAGACTCCACGAAATCTGTCACCCTTCCTCTAACCGAACTCTCACTTGTACTGTCCCCACGGTTCTGCTTCAGGGCTCCCGTGTTGTCAGTTGTCTGTCTTAGCGTGTTTTGAGGAGCTCATTTTGCGTTGCTTTCTGACGTTGCCTGTGCTGGAAGGAGGAGGAGGAGGGATGTTACAAGTCTGTAGAGGTCAGAGCAATAACGAGAGCGAAACAAAAGCATAAATGGCAGCGAAGAATGTCTGCTGCTGCCTGCCAAGAATATGCCAAGCTCTAGGTAGCTGCAAACTGTTAACTGCATTCCAGAGGAACCCAGTTCAGCTTGTTAATGTACATCCTGAACCATTGCAGAAAGCAAGGGATAACGCTTGGATTCCAAAAGTGTAAGTAGCTTGCTTCTGCTGGAGATCCCAAATGAGCGATAGAGAAAGTATCTGCCCTGAGATCTGCAAGACGCTCCGGAGATATAGAAAGGGAACACCTGGTTTTCTTCCTTCTGTTACATTGAAACATCACTTCTTTGAACAATTCTCACGTGTTATTTAGAACTCTCATTTTCCTTTTTGTGGGGAATAGTAATCTAGAAACCCTTTCTCATGGTCCTCGCGGAGGAATTCAGTGAATGTAGCATTACGCATCCTTGACAGCTTGGGCATGGGGAAGCTTAAAACTTTTATTGTTAGTCACCTTCTATCCCCCCAGAAACCTTTCTGTTGTCTTTTCAGGCACATTTTTCAACTGCGGAAACTCAACGGACTGGCCATCCTGAACTCCTCTATGAAATACGTGCACAGCAGCTGAAGCCTTCAGGACAGCTTCGAAATGTGCTGTTAATATCACTTGCTGTTGAGTATTGTCTTCTTTTCTTTAATAAAACTAGCTCGGAGCACGTCAGCTTTGCAGTCCCTTTTCAGTGTCTGCTGGTCCTTCCTAGAACCCAGTGAAACAGGGTCAATGTATGGATCAGGAGAAAGAAGTTCATTTACCGGCGAGGCTAACAACTGACATAACAGCTTGCCTTTGCTGTAGTCAGTGATATTGCCCTCTCTTGCTGGCACGTTCCTTGCTGGTTAACCACTGACCGGTGGCTCGTCTAGTCTACTTTCTGGTTTGGCTCCAGTACCCAGTGTGTGAGAAGAAAACGGAAATAAATTGTGAATTGTGACTCTGAAGAATCCCTTTTTTCCCCCGCCATACACTGTCTTCTGGTGCCTAGATTAGGATTTAGCATGGCATGTGTGATATCACCTCACGCTTTGCTTAGACCTTGAACCTTGTACTTGTTTGCTTAAATATGTTGGGTTTAATTTCATTGAGCCCTCAGTCTTAGAGATAAGTTATGACAGTGAGGTTTGTTTATAAGTTATGGGCTGTTTTACACTAACTATCTCTGTAAATTCAACGATATCCCTTGGTCCTTTACTTTGGTTTGGAGTAAGAACAGCAGTTGACCTTCCTGATCCTAAGTACTTTCTCCTGGCCCCTTTTGTTCATCTCTAATCTCCTCTACAGTTCATTTTTTAAAAAACGATAACTGGCACATCCTTTTAGCATCTGTGTTTTCTGGAGAGGTCAAAAATGAGTTACTACTAATGGCAAGTGTGATATGAAAAGTAACAGCAATGCATCACTGCTTTTCCTCTTAGGTGTTCTTCCAAAAAGGCAGTTTCAGATGCTCCTGGAAGGTATATCTATTGAGGACTCTGGTGGTGGTGCTGGTGGTACCAGAACAGCAGCTGTAGTGGTGCCGGCGGGAGCCTGTCCAATACAACAAATAGTCGCTTCACAAATAAACAGATGCACACAGACACAAATCTATACTAAAAGCTTGTAGAACTTAGGCTAGATGGGGCCTTTGGCCATAAATATGGTACTTCTTTTCTAGTTTTGAACATGGGAAATGGAAGAACACATTAAGTTTCCGTGGAGAAGCACAGGCCAGTCATGTTTGACTTTATAAGGGCTCTTCAGTTTGCCTCCTTGGCACCTGTGGGTGTCTATTCTGTAGGTAATCTTGTCCCTTCAGAACAGTGACTGACAAATTATACATCATCTCCTTTTCAAAAGAGCAGCTGAATCATCTTCCCACTTCAGAAGAAGGAAATTCTCTTGCACCTGGTTTTTCTCACCTCAAAGTGGAAAGCATACAGTTGATAATCTCACTGGGGTTTTTTTAAGCTCCTGCCATTAAATTACCCTGCCTAGACAAATATGTAACAATTACTGTAGGTAGGATTCAACTCCAACCAAGTGCTACATTCGAAACCTGACGAATACCACGCATTGTCTTAAGGAAAAAACCCTGACTCTTGTGTTGTCAGAGGGGAACAGCAGGAGTAATGTGTCACCAGAAAATTACAGGAGCGTCAAAACCACCTTAAAAGCCTAAAAGCTAAAGATCTTTCTTGGTTTTGATGGACAAGCTGGGTTTTGCCAGGCAGGATGACTTTCTTTCCCAGATGACTTACAGAGTGGGAAAAAGATGAAGTGACCTGACCTTGGTTCCCGCATTGAGGTGAGTGTCATGGCCAGGGCTGGACATTATATCTGTCGGCACCTCATCTGTTGGATTATCTGCTAGACTACACTTTATCAGTTTGCTGAAAGATGGATAATAGGGTACTGTTATTTCCCTCAAGAGCAGTCGCCTCGTCCTCGGTGTCTTTTGCAGTGCTCTCCAGAGCTGTCATTATGCTACTTATCTGACCTGCTCGGTTTTCTACGTACTATTTCTGCTGCACTCGCAACAGTCATGGCTATGTAGTAATGTTCTTTCTTCCCTCCTTAACCTGTGTGGCTCTAAATTCCCTGTTTCCCAAGTGTTTTGTTTGCAGTTTGTGTGTGTGCAGGTGCCTGGCACTAAAAGGATGCCGGATGTACGCTGCTTACTACATTCAGGTGAATATTTCAAGGACACTAGGGCCTTACAACTAAAGGTAAAAGGGGTGTAACTGCAACTTTACCCAGGAAGCCTCTGGTCTCCTCTTTGCTCATTATGAAGGTTTAAACTCTGTGCCTGTTAAGCATTTGTTGTTCTTTCACCGGGTTTCTCATTCCTGCCTCACCAAAATGTCATTTCAGGCTGCTGGAAGGGACCTCCACCAGTCATCTAGTCCAACCGCCTGGCAATTTCAGGGCTGACCAGATGTTATTAACCGCATTGTCCAAATGCCTCTTAAACACTGACAGGCACGGGGCAGCAACCACCTCTCCAGGAAGCCTGTTCCAGGGCTTGGGCACCCTCTCGGTAACAGAATGCTTCCTAATGTCAAGTCTGAGCCACCCCTGATGCAGCTTTGAACCATTCCTGGATCCCAGGGAGACAAGATCAGCACCTCCCTCTCCACGTCCTCTTCTCAGGAAGCTGCAGAGAGCAATGAGGTCACCCCTCAGCCTCCTTTTCTCCAAATTAGCCAAGCCCAAAGTCCTCAGCTGCCTCGCACAGGCAACCTCTCATGTTTACAGTTTTCCATCTTTCCATCTTTCCATCTCTGCCACGCATGTGAACCCTTCTTTTGTTAGAAATCAATGGATTCCAATTGGTGCAGGCTGCTTTATTTTTTTTTTTTTTGTTTTTTTGGAACAGATTATTGGTTGCTGCCTGGCCCACGCTCTTATAAAGTAACCCAATACCCTGCACTTCAGAACAAACACGGCAAATGCCCGTTGCTCCGAAGCAGCCGTGACACAGGAGCTGCTTCACAAGATGCAGGAAACATTCCCCATCTTTTTTCTGACGGTAACCGGACTATTGGATTTATCTGGTGAGTGATGTGTTTTGTTCCAAGCTCAATTGCTGTCTTTCTGCCGCCTTTTCCTCTGTTATCAGTGAGCAGGAAACCTGTGCTAAATACTGTGTCACCTGTCTCGGGTGTGTGACAGCCGTGAGGGGAAGGAGCCACCTTCGCCTCCGCAGCTGTGCCGTAAGGCTCAGGATTTGGTTAAACGGTTTCTGCTGTGGGAGTATTGGTGGCTCCAAATCAGGACACCCCGTTCCCCAAGGATATGTTGTCCCCTTCAGGTGGGGGAGAGCAAAGGAGAAAGAGTGACTTGTCTCAGAGTAGGACCGTAGGGGAACTGAGGATCAAACCCATTTCTGCTGAAGCCTCGTTCAGAACAGGCTTTTCCAGGCACCGCCGTTTACCAGGTTACGCATGGGCTCCGCTCGTCGCCGGGCAGGAACGCGTTCTGCGTCGTCTTGGGGGACGGCTGTCCTGCCAGGTGTTTCTGACAGCGTGAAACCAATGAGTTGGTAATGCTGTCACGCCTCAGACGAGTTCCGAGGGCTGCTGTCACTCCTTGCAGGGAGCCAGGCGGTCTTTGCGCTGTGTGTCTGTGAGTGTTCCCTGCGAGCGTGCATAACATTAACTGGCCTGATGAAAGCAGTCTGGTGTCTTCGGGCAGACGGTTCTCTTCAGTAAAGATAAACTTGGGGAGTTTTCCACCTAATTAGTAATTTTTTTGGGCGGGTGAGTTGGTTATCTTTTTCTAAATTACCTTCTCTCCCCCTGCAAGGTGTATTTTTGGGTATTTATACCACTTTCTTTATGCAAGACCTTGATTCAGTAAGTGCTTGTCTCTACAGACAGATTGCTGGTGCTTTGCTGAGTTGGGGCTAAACCATGGGAGTTTCGTTTGTGTGTACAAAACAACAGTTCAAAATATTTTATAGATTTAACATCCCAGTCTTCCTCATCCATTAACTTCTTTTTTAGCCATGCATCAGCTTTTTGAGTTCCCTTATATCAGCTTCCCCTGCTCGCTGTTGCTGGTTCTCCAAATGACCGCAGAGGTGATGTAATCTCCCCTTAAGGCGCTACACTTGGATGCCAACCCCAGGGATTTCATCTGAAGCGAAACTGCTAAACCTCTGCTTTGCCTTTATCAAAAACACGCCGTTTAAATGCATAACACCTAAACGCATAATCACTTTTTAGCTTTCGGATACACGCATTTGCTGGAAATGTGCCTTCCAGCAAATGCTTGCCGTTTTTGGAGAGGAAAGTAAACGAACATTTTAGTGCATGGTTTGGAAAGTGTACTTGGGAATGTCAACCTTCCGAATGTGAAGACAGAAAAAAGGAAATGTGTTCCTACAACAATAGCACTGAAACCTCATGTCTGCCTCTTTAAATGACAAAGCGTCTGCTTTTCATTTGAGAAGTTAAAGGTAGAGGAGTTACTATGTTCTGTCTGCTCTGTGTCACTTCCACACAAAAAACCAGCTTTGTCCTGCCTGGTGACCCAGTGTGAATCAGGAAACTCATGATAGGAATACTGGGGGAGGAAGAGTGGTTAAGGAGAGCCAGGTGGGTGAGCTCATTCGTCTATATATTAATCTTGCTTTGCTGCTGAAGAGCTACCAGCCTGTCCTTGGACAACCTGATGGTTTCGTTCTCCCTGTGTATCTTTGGCTGTCATTTATACCCTCGTACAGTTAAGATTAAGGGTTCCTCTCTGGCTGGTTGATGCTTTGCATCAGCGTGGCAGGAGCATGGAGTGTCATTGTTCATATGTCACTGAATACAAACAGCAGAGGATCAGACATAGCAGCTGGCTCTCAGAATTGCAGTGCCAGAGCTGCCCATCCCTTTTCTGGTATAGTTCTGAACGGAGCCCCAGTGGCCACTTAACTTCCTGCTTGGCCGGTTGCCAAATGCCGTTGCATGCTGTTAAAAGGGCTTGTGTTCTGTTCATCAGGTGCCTCCAGGAATGAACATCGTGTCAGTGAAGTATTAGGCCTGAGCTTTCCTGGAGAAGCCCAGCCAAGAGCTGAGAGCAGCCCAGTGCCCGGCGAAGTGTTTCCCATTACAGAAGATAACTTGGATGAGGTGACCCTTAATTTTCAGAGTCCAGCAGTTGATCCTACGAATGAAACAACAGCTGACTTCATTCCTGTCCATACAGAGACAGCTGCAAAAAGAACAACCCTGCTGCCTAAGGAGTTGGTTAGAAACTTGGAGGCGCCCGAGCAACTGCACACCGAAGCAGCAGCTTTAAAACTCCAGGACGGACACGCATTTCCTAGCAAGCTCTTGAGCAGCATAAGCATCCCTGTCTCCACACAAGGATCACAAGCTACCACACATCTGGAAGAGCCAGGCAGGTCACTGCAAGGAAAACTAGACAATATTACTGCGGCTGGTTTCAGTCCTACCAGCCCTAGTGCTGGGCTGCCCCAGCCCTTTCTCAGTGCAGGGGCACATCGAGACTCTCCCAGATTTACAGCTGTCTCTTCTATTCCTGTTACCAAGCGGATGGAGATGCCGAGTCCTAAAACATCTCTTCTGACTTCAATGGTGAATTTTCACCCTCTGAGAAAAGAAATAGCAGCATCTCCATTTCCCACCGGAGTGAAGATCGCTCTTGAAAGTGCAAGAGCGGATTGGTTACCGACAGGAACGCCTCCCACCGGCGAAAGGCCAAAAGGCACACGTCCGCAAGTCCAGCCTGACAGCAAAGCTGGGGTGACACCTGCATACCAGAAGAAGACTCAGAGTGTGGACGCTCAAGTTACATCTTCTGCATCCCTACAAAAGCCAGCTTCAGGGGACCTTGATGCAGTCTATTCCACAACCACACAGACAAGCGCTATTCACTTTTCCCCTGTTGTATCTCTGAAGCAAGAAACAACAGGCAGTGAAGCCAGAAACCCAACATCACCTGTAATAAATGGTTCTACATCACCTGTAATAAATGGTTCTGGACACCCAACCCGGTTGCCTGCTCTTCAGACACTCCCACAAGACAGCGTACATTCTTCATTATTGATGCACCTGGAAGCTCTAGTTCATGATGACTTACTTCCATCTCCATTTCAAGGGCCCATTAGCACAACGGATAAACAACAGCCTCTCTCTTTGTCCCGGACTCCCGACTATACTAAACGGCATGTTGCCCAAGAAACCAACAGGAGCTCTCAAGGAATCACAGTTCTAGTTTCGCAGAGAGATACTGATCATCAGACGATGACAAGTAAACCAGAAAAATCCAGATCCTCCGAGAGTCCACAGGCTTCTACTAATTCATCCTCATTAAGCCCATCATGGATTTCCACATTAAAACTCACCCAAACTACTAAAGAGCTAAAAGGAGAAGCATCTGCTCTCCTTCTGGGTAGGTCTGCCTTTGAGAATGCAGCCCTTCAACCTGTAAGCACTTTGGATTCTGTTCATGCAGGGCTTCAGCCACCAGGTACACCTTTTCCAACTTACGTGGGCTTGCAGCTAACGGGCATCCCAACCTCTGCTGAGAACGGACATCACATCCCAACTTCATCCACGTCTACTGGTTCTGGGTCTCAGGTTCAAGGCAGTTCTTCCCATCCTGTATCTCAGGAAGCCTTCCCTATGATGCTGCAGGTGAGCACAGTGGAAGACTCTAAGAGGAAGACAAGTCTCCCACAACAGATAAGTAAAACTGGTTCTCCCCCACTGACTCAACAAGCCAGCACAGTCCCCAGCTCGCCTGGACTGCATGACACCAGGAACCAGGAAGTTCCTCTTCACAGCTTTGCCCCTTCAGCCTCCCACATCCAGCAAGCTGGCAGCCTGGCAGCTTTTCCTTCAAAACTGCCCTCCCTCCGTGCACAGGGAAGCCAGTCCGGCTCAACAGCCCATCCTGAACTGGTGGTGCCCAGTGTTTCTGACGAGATCCCAGCATATCTGGCACAAGCACTAGTGCAGCGGTTCAGCGTGTCCCATGATGCAGGTATCACAGACCTCACCGCTGTTAGAGGTGATCAACCTATGATGTTACCATCATCCCCATACTTGTCCTTTCTGCTTAAAAGTACTAATGGCATGATATGCCTGCAGCCCATGCAAGATTCCTCTCTACCTGCAAAATTCCCAAACAGCAGCGTTGGGGGTCTGATTTCCATTCAGCAAATCCTGGTAGCTTCCAATTCTTCCGCACTGGACCTTGCAACCTTACAGAATCTGAGTTCTTCTACCTTAATTCTGGTTAAGCCTGTATTTATCCTTTTGCCCACTGACAGACCAGACTTACAGGTGGTGTCCTCTCCTGAGGGTGAGGATGACCACAAAACTGCCCTCTTGATCACAAGCAAGCAAGATCTGAATCTGGGTACCCCTGAAAGCAGCCGTGATATTCCAATGAAAACCAGCTCCTCTTATCCCACTACTAAGTCTTTGAGGCCTGAAACTGTTCTCTCCACTGTGTCTAGCCAACAAGCAGAGAAAACAAAAGTAACTTCTCGGCCAGCGCTAACTAATCCTAATTATACAGCCATCACTACTTTGTTTCAAGCTGCTACTTCAGCCCCAAATAATTTTCTGGACCCACGGATAAGGATTAGCACTCCAGTGCAGGCCATGCATCTGCACAGCCTGCCTGAAGAGATGCAGGTACCTGCTCCCGGTTCCCAAGAGGCCAAGGGCACTGACTTGCTTTTACTTAACAGTATGTTACCAGAGCCTTTCACCTCCCCCGTGCCAGCATTAGTGGGGTCTGCACAGCACAGCCCCCATATTTCCCCCAAAGTGTTTTTCACCGCTGAAAAACCGCATCCCACCTCTGTAATTCCTTTGCTGTCGGCAAAGGGTCTGCCTGGTTTTCAAATGCCTGCCCAATCTGCGTTTACTGTCACAGGGACGGTAGATCGGGTGCAGCACAGGGAGAAGCCAACGCTGCCAAGTCCCAGCCATCGCCAAGGCTTAGCGACCACGGCTTCCTCTGCCCACGCGCAGTGCACGGATTGTTTGACCTCACGCTCAGCTAGAACCGTAAAATACCCGTTAAAGCTGTTGACGAGCACCGTGCCTTTGCAGTCCGCGTTTCAAAGAAGTCTAAGTTCTGACTCGCATCAAAGGCTGCCATCACAAGCTCAGTTTGTACCCAGCACATCAGCAGCAGCACAGACCTGGACCGCTTCTATAAAGCCTTTGGAATTCACTCACACTGTGCCTAAGGCCTTTGTAATGACAAGGAGACCAACAATAGCACTAGGCCATGCTCCCTTTTCAACAAAGGGCCAAAGGTAAACAACGGTTTCTGGAAAACTTCTGGCTACAATTACTCATCCAAGGATGTCTGCCAGCTCTCCGGCAAGCCCAGCTCCACCTGTGTCTGCACATATTCCCCTGCTATCAGATGTGAAAAGTGACCAGATCCGTCAAGCCCCTACTAAACTGTTCTCCCAGGCCAACACGGGAGGAAATATAAAGCCAACTGAAATCAGCACAAGTGCAAGAAAACCAGGAACTGGTAAATTCTTGGGACAAAGCATGTCTCTCTCAGCCGTGTTTAACACAAGGACACAGCAGCCCTCCACAGCAGTTCTTGGCAATAAGGTTGTTTCAACTCCAGTACAACCATCTGTGTCTGCAGGATCTGTTACTGCTCCTGCGAGAGAGCCTCAGTTGACACAGACCACGTCACAGTCCCCATTAGCAGCGACTTCCCTCTCTGCAGCTGAGAATCATTATATCGCTACTTCACTTACAAACAAAGCGTTTCTCCTGCCAACATCAACTGTCCAATCTGATCCAGACATGGCACTGCCTACAATTGCCAGAGGGAACGAATCAACTGTGGTCTCTACGTCGGTGGGGAAGAGTGAGGACGTGCTGGTGAAAGGAGGTGCAGCCACTGCCAGCCAGCTGCCTGCTCGGGCACCCGTGTCGTCGTCACATCAGGCGTCAGCAAGAC
Organism: Rhynochetos jubatus; assembly: GCA_027574665.1. NCBI lineage: Eukaryota > Metazoa > Chordata > Aves > Eurypygiformes > Rhynochetidae > Rhynochetos > Rhynochetos jubatus. The sequence continues at coordinate 5,699,179 of CM050670.1, read as the reverse complement.
GCCCGTTGGAGAAGGTATCCCTGGAAGACAGAATGGAACATGGGACTGGTCGTTCCAGCCCTGACACTGTTACGCGTGCCCCCCGGCCATCTACGACAGAGGCGTTTTCTGTTTCTGCTAATAGGCTTCTAAATACGGTTACTGATCGGTCAGCTGTCTTCAGTAAAGCACCTGTCAGTGATACTGAGGTGCTTCTAGCCAGAGATCTAACCCAGTTCCTCCCAAGCCCAGAGAGCCCCTCATATTATTCTCGGAGCCTGGAAGCATTGACACTGCAGGAGAATTCCCTCCTGGGTGTTGCAAACACTGAACAATCTGAGAGGCTGTTCTTGAACACAGAGGTGGCGGAGATGGATGCAACAAACGATGTAACAGAAGAAACAGCGGGTTTAGTAACTGTTCTAACACTGCTGGATTCGGAGCCCAGCGCTCTGCGGAGTGAATCACATCAGAGGAGGGTTTTTCCATCGGATGCTGCCGTTCTGAATGGGTAATTATCTCAGTGTAGTTGCTGTTGCGTGTTTATGCTCTGTGATTTAAGCGGGGTGTGTGTGTGTGTGTCATACCCAAATTGCTCCATGGGTTCAGTAACAGGGCTATGCTGTATCATGGTTTTTAAAACACTTAGTTCATTCAGCAAGGGCATCACATAAAGAAAAGGGGGCCTTTTCACCTTTCAGATATTAATACTGTCCTTTGCATCCAGCTGTGGAGCCCTTAGCATAAGAAGGGTATCAACCAGTTGAAGCGAGTCCAGAGGAGGCCGCAAAGATGCTGCGAGGGCTGGAGCCCCTCTGCCATGGGGACAGGCTGGGGGAGTTGGGCTTGTTCAGCCTGGAGAAGAGAAGGCTCCGGGGAGACCTTATATCACCTTCCAGTGCCTGAAGGGGGCCTACAGGGAAGCTGTGGGCGGGCTTTTTACAAGGGCCTGTAGTGACAGGATAAGGGGTAATGGGTTTAAATTGAAAGCAGGGAGATTTAGATTAGATATCAGGAAGAAATTCTTCCTGGAGAGGGTGGTGAGGCACTGGGACAGGTTGCCCAGAGAAGCTGTGGATGCCCCATCCCTGGCAGTGTCCAAGGCCAGGCTGGATGAGGCTGGGAGCAACCTGGGCTAGTGGAGGGTGTCCCTGCCCATGGCAGGGGGTTGGAACTGGATGGTCTTTAAGGACCCTTCCAACCCAAACCATTCTGTGATTCATACCCAGTTTTCTTTTTCACAGTAGCCTTTGACTCTCTGCCTCTCCTCCCAGAAACAATCTACATGCAGTTTTTCAAGTGGGAACATTTGATGCTGCTCAGGTGATCAAATACGCTAGCAAAGAAGCTGTTCCCACGCAATAAAACACTTCCAAGCTCCCCTCAGTTCAAATGATTTGACTGCAGAGAGGCAGGAGGGGGTTCTGATGATAGGAGCCTCTGTCACGCCAGTGTCTACCTGTTGCTCCTTTATTTCAACTTACTGTTTGGTTCCACTGAGGAAACTCAGCCTAATGCTGTTTTATTCCTAACAGGCTGTGGAGCCTAGCTGGTCCTCAGCTTTTTTTCCTTCTTTTCCTAAAGCCTCGCAATTGTGAGTGATGATGTCTGCGGCTCCGGTAACTACACTGTGCAGATGAGCCTGCGCCCTGCTGCAGAAGCAAACCCTGAAGTCGAAGGGTCAGCACCTTCCCAGGAGACCTTCCTGGCTTTAATGGCTGTGCAGAGCAACAACAGCCAGCCCGTGCTCCAGATCCGGTCGTGCTGCGTGACGCCTTCCACCAGCCCAGGGGGACCAGGCGGGAAGTGCTGCCTGTTCCGCAGGTCAGACATGGTGCTGCGGGGATGGGCGTAGCTTCACACGGCTCTTTGGGCCTGGTCTCAAATGGGCTGGTCCTTAGAGGACCCTTTCTCTCGTATCCTGTGGCTGCAGACTGATCTCTTTGGAGTTCAGAGTAAGGTGAAAGCAGTGAGAAGGAGTCAGAGTGCCCTGGTCCCTTGGCTGTCTTGTAGTTAATACTGAGGGCTTGGTAAGACAAAGAACCCTCAGGAAAAAAATCTCCCTTCACCCTTTGATTTATGTAAATAAGCAGTCCCGCTTCTCCAGGCCGTGCTGTCCCAGATGTCAGGTTTACAGCATCCTCCTGTGCTTCCTGCTAGGGCATGGCCCTGCCTAGGAGCAGAGCAGCCCAAGGATGGGAGCTGGGCTTCTCCACAGGCCTCCATTTCCCTGCCAGCATTTCACGGCTGTTCTTCCCTAACCTGTCTGGGTTGAGCACAAGGAAATTGAAGGATTCGCTCACTCTAGGGCTGTGGCCTCCACAGCGTGAACAGGTACAGCCTGAGAGGCTGACATTTTGTGGATGTTTGACTCTGTGGATGCAGTAACTTGTGCAGGCCTGTCAGCAGACACCCCCCCCCCCCCCCCCCCCCCCCTTCCCTGCCTTTAGCCAGGGAGAGCTGGCATTTGAAGCTGTTTGCTATTTCTCCTTGCCAGGTTGCCATTTGAATGCAGACATATCCAGTTACTGCGGAGCAGTACATCCAGAGCTGCTAGCTTCACCATCCAGCTGTTCCAGATGCTGAATCATTCAGTGGCCTATTTGCACTGTGAGCTTAATGTGTGCCTACATGGCAAAACAGGCTGTGAACAGGTACGTGGGACGGGTCCTCTCTCCCTCATCTGAGGAATTTTTGGACAGATTTGGTGCTTCCAGCAAGTACAGCTGTTTCAGTAAAGAATCTTGATGGTAGATTAGAGCTCCACCTTCTTCCAGCTCATAGAGTTCTTTCTTAGTCTCCTGCATGCTGTGTGTCTCCTGCAGTCCCAGCCGAATTTCTGCTTTCAGCCAAGCTAACTGAGCTCATGGTGCTTTACTGTCATACTTTTTTCCCAGGACTGCTTTCAAAGTGTGGATCCCCTCCTCCAGCCAAGTGACAGGAACAGCTATGGGAATGTGCACAACCTGATCTCATATGGCCCAGTTTTGAGAATGAGGAACAGGTCTCTCTATAAACCTGTGGAAGGTGGGTCTCCCGTTTTTAACTCTCTTTCTGTCTCTCCTGCAGCAGTTCGACTTTTCCTGCTGTAAGAAAAATGGTACCCTTTTAACAACCTTATTGACAGCCATCTGGTATGACTGGATTATATCCCAGGAACCCCTCATCTTTGTTTGGGCCTTTCTAAATCCCAAACATGATGGTTAATCAGTATCAGATTCGATAGACTTTCAGAGAGGAGACAAATACATCCTCCACAGGAACTGAAGCTTTAGAAGGAGGAGAGGGGAGAAAAACAAAGCAGAATGCCCTCTAGCTGAAAAGAACTTTCCCTGTGTGTTGCAGTATTTGGGTGAAACGTAGCCTGAGGATGAGGAGTGTCATTAAAATATTTGTGAGAGACGTCCACTAACGCTTTCCTTCAGGTGTCTATTTGGTGTGATAAGATGGGGGGAGTCAGAGTATAGGGGCCTCCTCTTAAATATTTATTTTTTCTGTTACCTTTGCAGCTTTTAGAATGAAAAACTGTCATGTTTTGTACTGAGCTTAGGGAAGAGTCCCTGTATTTAGAGATTTATCTGGTACAGCAAGGAAACACCATCCACGGGTAACTGGACAACAATCTAACTTAGGAACACGAAGTGCAGAATGAGGTTGGCCATGAGTCAGGAGCATTTTCTTTTTTCTTTCTGTTCATAGGTGAAATACAGCAGCTGGTTAATGTTAATTAGATGTTGGCCAGCTATTAGAAAGGAGTTATGCTAAACCTGGCACATGAGGAGCATGAGGGACTTCCTCAATCCACTGGCACCATCCCTGAGAGTCACCTAACTTCTTGTGTCTTTACTTGTTTATGCAAAGGGTATTTACTGCTGGGATCTTACGGCACAGAAGGTAGCGTGTTATAAAGGCACTACCCGTTCAGAGTGCTCTGTGGAAAGAAACCTGCTTGGCATGTTATAAAGATGAATGGGCGTTTAACCTTCTTTCTTCTCCCTCCTTCTATTGCTGTTCGCTGCTTGATTACTTCTTTCTTTATTTCTAGGTCCTGATTCTGCCATGTTGGTACCCATTCTGCTGGGATCCCTTACTGGCTTTGCTGTCTTGGGCAGTGCTTTCGTATGCCTTTGGCTGCATCACAGACAGAAAACCAAAAACATCCACTATCCACAACTTGGAGAAATCCCTGGCTTGTGAACTACGACCCAGCTGACTGGTCCTGCAGATCCCACGCTGCTGCTGCAATGATCAGAAAAGCAATTGATTTTTGCTTTGCACACTGTATTGCTTCTGTAGAGCTCCTGCTGACGCAGGGAGCAAGATACCCAGTCTCTGCTTTAAGCACTTCCCTCCTTCTTTCTCTCCTTCTGCATGAGCGAGTCTACATACTGCAGAGTAGAGAAAGAATTGTAGTAGTGGTCTGGCTGTAACGGTGAGCAGAGCTTAAAATGCAGCGTGTGCAAGCGCCAGCACACAGTCTGTTCACAGAAACGGGGACGCAGAGAGGAAATCAAGGAGCAGGAGAGCCACGTGAAATAAAGCACTGTAGATAGAGCCATGCCATCAAAGAGAATGGATTGTTAGGACAAGTGACGAACCCCAGGTTTATTGACTGGGAGTGTGGGCAGGACTCAGAAGCTCCAGAGATTCAGCCACGCAGCTTTACACCTTTTCTCACATCTAAGGAGCCGAGTCCCATTCTCCTTTTGCTTTACTCATGTTACTGTTTTCTCACTTTCAGTGGAAGCAAATTTCCACTGCCTGCGTGTTGGTAAAATCCACACAGCAGGAGAAAGTTAAGAATGCAAAAGCGTTGTCCGTAAGGCTGAATTCGAGAGCGCATGGAAAGAACTCACTATGTTCCACTTCTAGGTCCAGTTTCTTCACCGTTGCTGCTGGGATGCAGGCAGGAAAGCAGCCGTTGCCAGAGCATCTCACGTCAGATGCAACGGAGAAGTAGCTTGCACTTCCACTTGGATCAGTCTTCCTCCAAGAATTTCTTCAGATCTGATATGTAGCTAAAAATTCCAGGTCGAGGCCCGGTGACATCTCCCCTTCAGAAACACTGATTATGATTTGCATTGCAGTAGCGCGACGGAAACCAGCACCACGTTGTATTTGACACTGACTTACCTAGAGAGAGGGTCCCTGTGCCACGTCGTTGAAGACATACATGCACAAGCCTCAGAGGAGTGTCATTAAATCCTTTTTACAGCTGAGGAGTCAAGGCGTAAAGCCACGAAAAGCATGCATGCATCAGTACTCTGATCTAGCCAGGAAGGGGTTCATCTCTCTTCTTTTTAACCAGAAGGATGTTCTTTTTCCTGAAATAATTTGCAGACAGGGTCTCTGAGAGTGACACGGCAGGTGCTGTACAAAACAGCAGCAAGAGGAATGCACTGTAAAAAGCTGTACTGCTTTTTGCACTAAAATGCAGTCACGTTGGAAGGACAGCAGCTCCTGGGAAACACAAATGCAAGTGCTTTGTGGTTCTGAAGGAGTCCAGTACCCAGGTACAGGCACGGGGGGAGTGGGGCACCACAGCTGACACGATGGGGGCCATAGCTGGGGGGAGAGGGGGCTCAGCAGCCACCTTGGAGCGAGGCATCAGCAGTCGCATTGGCAGTGAGGGTTGGGAGCTCTCTGCGGGGGTCGGGAACCATCTTCAGGAGGATGGGCAGCGGCCTTTCGGGGGACAGTGATCAAGCATCTCAGGGAAGGGGTGTTCAGCATTCTTCTTGCAGTGGGGGTGGGGATGCAAGCATCTCAGAGTGAGGGGGTTCGGAGTCATCAGGGCAGTGGTGGTCAGCAACCACCGCAGAGCTTGTTCAGCAGCAGCATTTTGCCCTCTTTTTTTGGTAAATAAACCAGATGATACAGTGCTATGCCAACAGCTACGATACGACTTTCTACCATTTTGCAGACGTTTTGTTGGCACTATAAAGCTTTTGAGTGTCCTAGTAGAGTTTTCCTTATGGTCTGGCTTTCCTTCCAGCTCTCGGGTGCATGGGGTGGGTCACCTCATTGGCCCAGGAGAGAGCAGCTGGCACACGGTTGACCCTTCAGTCCTGTGACAAGGCCCTGACCCCCCAGGGTCAGGTCAGCTGTGCTTTCGGGAGGAAATAAACCACCGCTTGCGTGTAACTCTTCGGTAGAGCTCGGTACCTTGTTTTCAGGTGCTCCAGCAGCGTCTGCGCTTGTTGCCGATCTGGAAAACGTGAGAAAAGCCCATCCGTGAGGTTTTCTGGGGGCGGGTGGTGCTGTGGGGAGCTCCCTCTGGGCGCCGTTGTCCCTCGGTCCTGGCCGCGGCCTCCTGCCTTTGCAGCCGCCGGTGCAGCGGGCAGAGGAGGCAGCCATCGTGTGGTACTCCAAGAGCAAGCGGGAGGAGGAGCGGAGAAAGCCCGGGAGACTGAAGTGGAGAAAAGGGAAAGGGGTCTCCTTGTCACCGGGGCTGTGGTCACACGAGAGTGTCACCAGTACCCCTGCTGCCCTGGCTGGCTTTGCACTGGGCTGTAACCAGGGCTCACGTCTCTGCTTTCGTTGGCCTTTAGCCGTGGTGCCCCATGGTTTGGCTGCCTGGAGAGAGTGGCGTCCCTGTAAGGAGGGTGAGAGCCACCATCTCCGCACCCGAGGGGGAAATGGAGCTCTCCTGGACCCCAAGCCCACCCTGTAAGCAGGGGAGGGCTGTTTCCCCATCCCCTTCCAGCAGCGACTGAAGCACCTAGAAGCGTGCATGCTGTTACTGCTGCTCACCTGGCAATGGTTAAACTGCTCAGACCAGCTCTTCAGTATTCTCTCCTTCCTTCAAATGCCCCTCGCAGGCATTCGGCAGCAGACTTTATCCCTGAGGAAACCCTGGCTCACCGTGTTGGTGGCATTTCTGTTTAAGTATCTTTTCAGTTTCATGCCCTCATGTTCACCACATGCTGCTTCTGGGGTCTTTTTGGTTCTTTATCTGTCTGGAGTGTTTTGTACTTCTTTTCTGCAGCGGGCTCACATATGCAACGCTGCGCTTGAGCCCTGTGGATTTCTCTCTGTAATTTCATGTGCAGTAACCTGGCATCGGTGCCGGGAATTAAGTAATGCAGCTTCTCTGCATACCAAATGAGACTAGGACCCGCCTCTTGGCAGTAACATGGCTCATCTCTGGTAACTCCCCACCTCCTGTGCAAGTCAGAAGTAGAGCTCCTTTGTTCTTCTCCGGCACTGCCCGAGCAGGAGGCAGACAGCCAGGCCGCCTTTTCGATCATGACTTCGGAGAGAGACCGGCAACTGGGCAGCTTAACTGTCTTTAATAAGGAGGATTTTGAAGAAGACTGGATTAAAGTGGCCAGTGGAGGCTTTGGGCACGTGTACCAAGTCAAACACAAGAGGTGGAGAACGGTTTATGCAGTGAAATGCTCTCCCTACCTGCTGCAGGACTCCAGCGTGGAGAGGTAACTGCGATCTCTTCTAGCTCAGCAGTTCAGTCACTGAGCCATCTGTGGTGATCTGGTGGTAGGACTCTGAAGGAAATGTTCACATGGCTGCTTCTCCCTGGGAAGTCAAGTTTTTGGCACCCAAAGGGAGTGGAAAAACCACTAGTGATCTGGAGTTCTGCTTCTGTCTTTCTTTCTTTCTTACATCTGTATGTGCACGTGGAAGTGAAACGCTTACTCGGAAGAATTAGCTTTGAAATACGGGCTGAAGTAAGCACCTGAACTGGGCATGGCCTTGTGGATAAAAGCAGCCTAATTATTTATTTGCAGCTTTCACTGGGCGTCGGGACTAATGGGTATCTATTAGACTGAATTAGACGTTAAAACCACCAGGTTTAAATCCAAGGGATGAAGAATTCCCGTGGTTTTGATGGGCTCGGAAAGCTCCCTGCTCCTTCGCTTGCCTTACCCTCCAGACATGCTCTTTTCTCTTGCTGGTGCGCTTCCCGTTTACTTTTCGCTCTGTCCTTCACCTGCAGAGACTCTTCTGCTGGCTGCCTTGGGTCTGGAGATAGAACAAGGCCGGGCAGTCGCAACCACGGCCGATAGCACGTACAATACAGGCAGTCCTGGTGGAAAAACGGCTGAGTCAGTGGAGTTACGTACTCTAAAGTTTTATTTTGTTCCATGTTGGAAGGTTCCTGCCTGGTTAAAAGCCACATGCTCGTATGACTCGTCATGTCACTGACAATTGAGATGTTTCAACTGAGCGGTGACTATCCTCTTTAGTTTGCTGTGCTTTTCAGGCGTTACGTTTGTATTTCATCCTCTTTTGGGGAAAAAAAAATAGACCAGTTAATCCCTTTTACTTCTCTGTATATCAGTTCTAGTAAGTGTGATCATATGGCTGTCATTATCTCATCTCCTAGTGTGCGTATTCCAGAAGAATGGTTGCCTGTGAACAGAAATGTTAATTGATCTTTAAAAAAAAGATAATTAAAAAGTCCGCAACCAGCAGGATTTGAAAAAAACTAGCATTGGTCCTGTAGCGCTGTGCATCCGGGGGGTATTGTTCAGTGGCTCTTTCTACATGCTTTAGAAGGTTTCCACATCTGTGAGACCCAGAGACCATCTTTGAGGTCATCGTTGAGACCATATGGATCTGTCAAGAGCCGTCTCCTGTGTATCATGAAACGGTTCCGGTTTATCTGTCAGCACTACGTCCAAGCCCCAGATGCAAAACTGGGAGCTTCCAGGCCACGCAGAGGTTTGCAGTTGTCTGGTAAAGGAAGCAAAGGAGAGGAAAGTTTCAGAGGAGCTTTTAGAAGTCCTTAGCGCTCCTGTCTGTGGAGTATAAAACCACGGTGTCTCGTCAGTAGCTGTGAACGGAGACAATGGTGCGGCGACTTCCATCTGCTCACGTTCGCGACGCGTAACCAACCGCTTCCCCCCGTTCATTCAGAATGACAGGGCAAGTTGACAGCCGGGTTTTTAACCCTGGATGATTTTGCTCGTTAGGAGAGAAGAGGAGGTGGGTTTTGGGGGATGATGGAAGACACCCTTGTGGGCAGATGAAAGCAAGGAGGGCAGGTGCTCAATGATTGCCACTGAATCTGTGTGTCGCTTGAGAGAAGGAGAGTGGCTGGAAGACGGCTCTCGCCCTAACTTCTGTCAGCTGCAAAGGCTCATAGTTTGCAGGTCTGTGAAGGCTGAGGAAGGAAAAACCCCACATAAAAAGAGAATACAGCCACAGATGCAGTCACACGATTTCCCTAAAATCCCTAAATTCCCTAAAACACTTCAGGAATCGTTTTGGGGCTCTTGCTTTTCTCCCTTACAAGCCTCATTTTTTGGGGGCTCCCCCTGCTTGTCCAACATCCACCTTCATGCTGTACCTTCTCACTGCTAAGGGTGCCAGCGCCTCCTCCTGGGCTAACCTCACCCCCTGTGTTACTCCCCACGGTGCTGGTCCACCACAGGATCCAGCCGAACCTTCTGTGCAGATCAGCCCTCACCAGCCCCTGGGGTGCCTGGGGGGGAGGCAGACAGGAGCTGTGCCCAGTGATGCTGTCTTAGGAAGGGAACCAGAAATCACAGCAGTCACTTTCTCCACGCCCATCAGTCTCCTGGAGGGGGGAAGAATCAATGTGCATCTGTCTATGCTGCAGGTTACAACTGCCTCCCCGTGTTAAGCCTTTCTTCCACAGTGGGAAAGACAATACCTGAGATTTCTCAGTGCAGAGGTACATTTTACTGTGGGGAGCCTGCTAGAGGAAGTCTGGCAGAAGAATTTGCTTAGCTGAGCTGTGTTTAGATCTGCCAGTGGCCTGGCATAATGTTGTTGCAAACCCAGATTCATTCCCAGGGTGTGCTTTATAAATATAGTTTTGGCACTTTGCTGCTTGGCTGCTGTCAGCATGCTCTGGGCACCCCAACTCGTTCAGCAGGTTGGGAAATGTAAAGATTTAGCTAAACAGGTCTGCCAAAACGGACAGTGCTAGGCAGACATATCTAGACTTCCGCTGGGACCAGATTCACTATGCTCACGGACAGAAAGCTGCAGGCGTAAGCACAGGTATAGGTACAGCCACGGCATGCCCTCTGGCCGTGCAAGCCTCCATATACTAAAACTCAGCAGGTTTGTGGGTCACTGGACTCTGGAGGCCTGCAAGCAGTGTGCAGGCTGTCACTGAGACTGCCCTGTAGACACGCTGTACGAAAAAGGCATGGTTCACCACGCTGTGCCTGCTCCCGACACCGTGCTTTCAGGGACACGTCAAGGGAATGTGTGGAAACAAGCACATGGACAAGGCTTTCTAGGAGCTGGACTAAGAGGGAAGTTTTGACCTCTTTCTCTAGGAGCCCAGTGGTTGAATTTACTCAAACAATCCTCAGTTCATTTTGAAAAGCCGTAACACCTCGTGTGTTTGACTTTAGTCTGCAAAAGAACATTATGTGGTTGCAGCATCTGCAATTCAAGGGGCAAATTGGAATGAAGCTGTCTGGGTTAGGCAGAGCTGCTTGGAAACGCCGGATATCACTAGGCCACTGTACGGTAACTTAGTCTGTGAATCAACTAATACAATTTCTTGGTTCCACTTTTCTTTTGTTTTCCCCCAGGACCACTATGAACTGCCTAATGGAAGAGGCAACCAAGATGGAAAAAATCAAATTCCAGCACATTGTCACTATCTATGGGGTCTGCAACAGCCCTCTGGGGATAGTGATGGAATACATGGCAAGAGGGTCCTTGGAGAAAATTCTTCCCACTCACAAAATGTCATGGCAGCTCAAATTCCGAGTTATCCATGAGATGGGCTTGGCTATGAACTTCCTGCATAGCATGACACCTCCTTTGCTGCACTTAGATCTAAAACCAGGGAACGTTCTCCTAGATGGGAACATGCATGTCAAGGTATGACCTTAACGTTGTGTTGGTAGGGACGGCTTATTTCTCAGATAAGGGAACGGTTACTTTTGCCACTTGAGTCCAGAATCCTAATAAGTTAGGTCCTTCAGGAACCCTAAATGAAAGATGGACCAGTGGGCCTTATAAGAAGCAGCTGGTAAAAAAATTACCTGGTGTTATCAAGAACATACAATCTGTGTCAGAACTGGGAACTTAAGGCTCCAGCTTAGGAGGAAACGCTGACCTGCTGGACTCCGTGAAAAGTGCTGACTTCACTTTCACCAGGGTTTTATCAAGTTTCAGCTGCTAGGCACCTCCTTGGATCCCTGATCCTGAAGGATGGTGGTATCTCCCAGCTGATATAAGGAGGGGTGAGACTCCGAGTGTTACCGGGGAAGCTCTCATTTTTTCTGCTTGCAGATCTCAGACTTTGGGCTATCAAAATGGATGGAGCAGTCTAGCCGAATGCAATACATTGAAAGCTCTGCTTTGAGAGGCACTTTGAGCTACATCCCCCCCGAAATGTTCCTCCAGAACAGCAAGCCCCCAGGAATCAAGTATGATGTGTACAGGTAAGGGCTGCCTTTCCGTTCAGAGGATGCACAGGGTTGACACGTAGCTCTTACACAGAGCAAGAGACTGGCACACGGCCTCGTTCGGTTTGTATTCTGGCTCTCCTCCTTGCACAATGTCCGTGGTGGGAAGCACGCTGGGTGTGACATGTGGTACCTCGACCTTAGTGGTGGGGAGTGAGGCGGGGTGGGATTATCTGTGGATAATCATCTCTTTCTTACCAAACGTGGATAATCATCTCAGCCACTCGTTCACTGCACCAACCCTTTCATTGTGGCACCAGAGATGTATGTGGTGATTCGTAAGATCTTGTCCTTTTGGTCTGAGGGATGAAATCCTTCTGTCCTAAAGAACTTCTTTCCTAATTTTCCCATTTCTCAAGAAGATGAAAGTAATAAGTGAATTTTATTTTCCTGTTCATATGGGAGTGATTGCTCATGATCTCTCATTGCCTGCAGCTTTGGAATTGTCATTTGGGAGGTACTTATGCAGAAGAAACCTTATGCAGGTAAATATGAACACTTCTTACATGTTCTGCACTTATTAAATGTTTATTACAGATGTCTTTACATGCACAAAAACCAAAAAGCCCAGTGCACGTCGCTCTTTTTCAGGAGCCAACATGATGGCCATTATAGTGAAGGTTGCAGCAGGAAAGAGGCCCCGCCTGGAACCCATCGGTGATGACTGGCCAGGGGAATGCCAGCAGATGGCTGACTTGATGCAGAGGTGTTGGGACCAAGACCCTAAGCAAAGGCCAAGCTTTACAGGTGTAGTAGGTGATCGTGACATGGATTAGTCAAGGGTCAGCTGTGTGGATTAACAAGCGGGGGATAAGCTTGCGTAGAACTCTGCCAGTTAAATCACCCGTTGTCTTGGAAGTGCTTGGTACCCATTTGTTGTCAATGCATCCGCTTTCTCCTTCCTTCCTCCCCACGTGGAGGGTATGTGGATGACATCCGTAGGTCTGGGTACTGCCTGGGTTCTGAGCATCTGGGAGGTCTGCACAGCTAACAGTCTTTTTGCCCCGGTAGATATCCCTGTAGAAACAGACATGCTGCTGTCGCTGATACAAAGCCTTGTAGTGGATCCAGAGAACGAGCGCCTTGTAAGGAAGATGTCCCACAAGCCTGCCATCTCTGGGAACCAGCAGGTGAGGAAGGCTTCCCAGCACCACTCGGGAAATTCCACTGAGTCCTTTCCCTGCTCTTACCAGTTCTTGAGAATGTGTTTCCTCTCTCATCGCTGTTTATCGTCAGACAACAAGGGCGCCTCAGTGACCTTTGCAACATGTTTGTGTAGGTTGCTGTAGTTCATTTATGGGGACAGGGAACTTGCAAATAAATTTAGCAAGCTGGCCAAGAGGAAGACCCTTCTCTCTACCTGCTCAGATGAAGTGGGTTTATCATACAGGCCTCAGTCATTAAAAAAAACCTCAGGCAGACACACAATCACAGGGTTCCTCCCATGGCACTGGCATATGAGCTCAGAAACCATTTTCTAGCTCCATGGAACTGAGGACATTCCAGTTTAAACAACTCTCATTGAGGAAAAAATTTTAAAAGTGCTTTAAATCCCTGTGTTTCTCTAAGGAAAAATCAGGTTTCAGGAAAGTCACAATTTTAGCCCAGTTCCGGGAGTGTAATTGGCCCTAAAAGTCAGCTTCGTACAAGGAGAAGTAGCAGTTGAGAACTACTGCTGATTTTGGGTTTTGCCTAGTTCTGCAGTCAGCAAGAAACAAGATTCCTGAGGACAGAGGAATGAAGAGGTGGGGGTGTTTGGGTTCCCTATGCAACACAGACAATGACTAGTTGGGATGCTGCCATGAGCACACGCTGCCATGAGGAAGTAGATTATGTGTATGTTTGGGAGCAAATGAGTAAGAGGAGGAAAATCTCATTGATATCCAGAGATCATTTTCAGGCTCCTGCACTCCTCTTAGTGTCATGATTTGTTCTGCTGAGTTTTGGATGCAATAACAGGATTGGATAAAAACTCTGTGCAAACATTGTAGAATGCAAATGAGCAGCTTTGTCTTACGGCTTTTTCTTTTCTCCTTCTGGAAATTGAGAGTGACAAAGAAGAGTTCGCCTTCCCCCGAGACACCAGAAGTGGTGGTAAGTAGGGGGCTTCCTTTATAATTCAAAAATAAAGAAGGGGAAACGTACAAAAAACAGCTTATTTCCTCGCCCTCCAGTGATAAGGATGTGGCTCCAGATAGTTCTCCGTGTGGGTGACTTTTAAGTTAAGGAAAATGAACAACACAAGGAAGAGCAGATATAGTTCCAGTGAGATGGAGGCCAAATGTCTCACTGCTTCCCAAGAGACCACGTCTTGCCTCATTTCATATTCTCTACTGCTAAAACGCCCTTTATTTCGTTTCATACTGTGAAGATTCACATGCTCTCCCTCCTGTCTCGTGCACACCAAGCTATTTCACTCGTTCTTACTTCTTTCTCCAATTTTGTTTCCCCTGCCTTTAGAAACCGACAATCAGGAGGTTCGTATGCCACCTTCTTACGGTGAAGCTGAAAGTCCAGAGGACATCCTGTCCGAGGAGATCCGTAGAGTCTATGAAAATGGCCTCACATTGCTTCACCTCATGGTGATCCAGGGAAATGTGGAAAAGGTGAAGTTCCTCCTGAGCTGTAAAGCCAATGTGAACAGCCAGGTGGTCTGTGGCTACACGCCACTCATTATGGCTGTTCAGAAGAGGTCACCGGAGCTCTGCTCAGTTCTGATAGAGCATGATGCAGACGTCAACATGCCGGATGAGGATGGTTGGACACCGCTTCACTTCGCCGCCCAGAATGGGGATGACAGAATTGTACGCCTCTTGCTTGACCACCAGGCACAGGTAAATGCTCAAGAGCATGACGGGTGGACCCCTCTGCACCTGGCATCTCAGAACAACTTTGAGAATGTGGCCCGAGTACTGCTGTCTCGCCAGGCTGACTCCAACACCCAGGAAGCGGATGGGAAAACTGCCCTCCACGTGGCAGCTTGCTTTGGACACGTCAGCTTGGTGAAACTGCTTGCCAGTCAAGGAGCGGACCTGGAGAAAAAGCAGAAGAACCATAGAACCCCACTTCATGTTTCTGTGGAGAGGGGGAAGTTCAGGGTAGTCCATTATTTGCTGAAGAACGGGGCCTCTGTCAACAGCCTGGATCAAAATCATTACAGTGCCCTGCACCTGGCTGTGGTGAGGGGCAAGTATCTCATCTGTGAGAAACTCATCAAATACGGAGCCAATGTGGAGCTGAGGACAGACAAAGGTTGGACTCCTCTGCACCTGGCTTCTTTCAAAGGACACATTGAAATCATCCACCTGCTCAAAGATAGCCACGCCAAACTGAATGCCAAAGGAAGCATGGACTGGACACCACTTCACTTGGCCACTCGCTACAGCGATGAGCCGGTAGTCTGTGAGCTATTGAGATGTGGGGCAGACCCCAACATTGCTGAGAAGTCAGAGTGGGCCCCCCTCCATTTTGCAGTCCAGCGGGGCTCCTTTTTGACCGTCATCAATCTTCTGGCATGCAAGGCCGATGTTAATGCTAAGAACAAAGTGGGTTGGACACCCTTGCACCTTGCTGTCCTCAAGGGAAATATGGCCATTATAAAGACCTTGATCAAGGCTGGTGCTCTGCTCGACGTGGAAGATATCACTGGCTGTACAGCCCTCCAGTTGGCAGTTAGACATCAGAGAGAAAACATCATTACACTGCTGCAGGGCAAGGACTCGTTGATGAATAAATCGGGGAACAGGACTCTGGTGAATGACACGAAGATTTCAAGACCCAGATTTGTTCCAGGAAGGACAGATTTGTAGATTCATCAAGTCTGGCATTTATGACTCGAGTTTCCCAGTATCAGGTGCTGTGCCTTAAACCACCATATCCTGTCATCTGGTGATTACAGGAAGATACTCTTTGTTTTACTGGCAACCTCTAAGCACGAACACTGAAAGAGTAAATGAAAATGGAGCTGCAGAAGGAAGCTGACCTGTTATTTCCCAGAGTCTGACCAAGCTTGTAGAACATTTTGGCTTGGTGATGCTGGCTTTAGGCAATGCTTTCCTGTTTTAACACGTACTGCGCAGGGATGGAAATGGATAGCTGTACTGCCTTTTCATATGAGTAATGCTGAAACTGTGCACAGCAACCCATACATCCGTCTTCCCCAGATTTTATTACTTTTATTCCATGTTTTCCTATAGAGCAGATGGGTGTAAAATGGACTTGGCACAGGTGGGGATTGAATCATGAGATTCTCACCTGCTGCTGGAAATAGACACCAAGCATATGGTACAGCAATGTGTCAGATTTTCTGACATCTCATTTTTGCAACAAGAACCTTTATTAAAAATAAAACAAGGAAGGAAGAATAATCACTAGTAGAAAGTATTTAAATGCATGCAACCCAGAGAAAATAAATTCCAGGATAATTCCACTCCATCCCTTCCGAAAAGAGTGAGCCAAGAGCTTTTTTCCTAAGCATTCAAGTTGCTTATTGACTGCCTCCACACTTGAGACTAAACACTGAGGCTGTTGTTAGAAAGATGGTTTTGAGGATAAGCCAGAAAGCGGGTGCAGTTCTGAATCCTGTTCCCTGTCATCAGGTCTGCTAATAATCCCCAGTCTTAGCTACAAAATGCTGCTGTGGGAGTTTCATAGACTGGTTGAAAGAGTCTCTGCTTAGAAAAGCAGTATCTAATTGGGCTTACCCCAAATTCTCATAGCCTTCCACCCCCAGTTATCGTGAACAGCTGGGAAAGTCAGCAAGTACTTAATCTGTGGAAATGGACAGGTGAGGCTTATCACAGTCAGCTGCACGTATTAGTTTTAAAGGCTGGTCTCTAAGAGCCTTCGGGTGGTCGTTGAGGGGATGGGTGCTTTCTGGTGAGTAGTGCTTAAGGTTTTGATTTCAATTGCTTAGATTCAATCTTTTCCTGTTGAAAATATGTTTCTGTGGATGAGTGCAACGGGTTTTGTGACAAATGCTTCCTATTTTTATGTTTGTCTGTGTTGTGGAGACTGTTTTTAGAGGTGCAGAATCTGGGGAATGTGTTGAACAGTGTTAGGTAGCAGTGTAGGTCACTCAGTATGTTAACTGGAGAGTAAAGGGGATGTTCTAGCCCCAAAGAACTGAACGGTTGATACCCAAGAGTACTGGCTGTTTTCAGGGTAAGGTTGAAATGATGTATCTGCTGGGAAATAATTCTTAACATCCATCAGGAGGATGTTCTGGAGCTTGACCGCATCTCTGGAGAACATATGGTGTTCATGGTTTTAATTCTTTAGTCACAGTAAGTAGCCCTTTTGTGCAGCTTGTAACAATCCTACCCTGACTTGCTAAGTACCCCCAAAACATGCTTGGGATGACAACTTTCTTCCATCATCATAGCTGGAAAGATGCTGTGATGTAAGACAACAACCCACAGCTCTGTGGGGCAGAAGATGCATCTTTGCTGATGGACGTTATTAGCTGGGAGTCGTTACTGTAGCGAGTGTTGCTTTTTACCCTTTATACACGGAGAAACTGAGGCGCTTATTTGTACACGCAGTGCGCTTCGGGTCCCAGCAAGCCAGCCGAAGCAATAATGCAGACGTGTAATTTGCTTCCTACAGCGAAAGAGTGGTGGGCTCCAGGCAAACAGGCTCGCTGGGTCTGAACAGACAGCCGCTCCAGTGTTTGGGCTGGAAAGAAATATGATGCATAGATGTCTTGGGCTTCCGGGCTTGCCTCCTGCTTGAATGGGGGGGTCTGGTACCCTGCCTCGCTCAGTAGGTGTGCAATGAGTGTCTGTGCAACGTGGCCTTGCAATTATCTGCCTTCAGGTCTTGAAGGGAACCTTCCGAATTTCTCATATGCTAAAAAGGGTTTCTCCTGGTTGTGCAAAAGACGCTGATTTTGTTACGTTATGAAGGAATGTAGTTGATGTTTTCAGTTGAACTGTTTTCTGTGGGAAAATGGATGATGGTACTCATGAAAGAAATTGAAGTGACTCATTAAGAGCTTTCTGACAACATCCAAATCTTGTGAAGGTTAAAAAGCCCAAGCTCTACTAATTCAATTTTCACTTTTACATTTGTGATGGGTTTAGTTGAGATAGTTAATTTTCCTCATGGTAGCCAGTGTGAGGCTATGTTTTGGATTTGTGCTGAGAAGAATATTTTGTTTCCCTTCCCTTTCTCTTTTAATTACCTACTATTAGTAGTAGTATTATTTTTATTACATATTAGTAGTAGTACTAGTGTCATTATTTAATTTACTTTAAATTATTAAATTATTCTTGTCTCAACCCACAAGTTCTCTTATCTTTTTCCTCCAAGTCTCTCCCCTACCCTACTCCGGGGGCGGGGTGGCGTGGGCAAGCAGCTGTGTGGTACTTGGTTGCTTACCGAGGCTAAACTACGACAACATTAACATAAAATATTAAAGTATAATATACGTGAGCTCTGCTTTTCTGCTGCTTTGACACCAGAGCAAAACCTTTAGAGATTATTTAAAAATGGGTTATATTAAAATGATTCATGTTTAGCTTTTGCTGTCAGTGAAGCAGGGAGCTGTGCAGGTTATGAATTGAAATGCTGGCAGGGTTTTATTTTGCAGGGAGATTAAAAATGTTCCTCTTTTTTTTTTTTTTCTGTGACAAACAATCTTGAGGTATTCAAAAATTCCTTGAGAATGGAAGTAATATTTGCCTACCTGCTCGTGCTGACTGCCCTCGGAGTTAGCGACACGACTTTTCAAAGGGATGGAGGAGGAAAGGGGACGCGCAGTGTGGGATTAGAGGCTGGTGTAATTGAGATGAAGGAACTGTGTAGCTTGCACCTATTGCATAATATGGAGTGAATTTTGCAGCACCTGTGCTAATATTTCCTTAGTTTCCTTCCTTTCTTTCCCCATTTGTATCTCTCAGGGGACACCTTGAGTGGTGTAAAGGTTGTAGGCTTATAAACGAGGTTATGTCAGATGACTCCCAGCCTAGCTCTCGTTCATGGATGATCTCGTAGGAATGGAGCGCTACGCACAGAGAAAAGCGCCTGCAGAATTGCCCTTCGGATCACGGGGGAGGGTCACTTGCTTAATATGATCCTCATGCCTTTTTTTAGCCATTATCGTCTTTCCCTGCCCAAGAGATAAAGCCATCTGTTTGGTGCTGAAGCCAAACTGTGAAATGAAGAGCTGTTTCCCAGGGCTGGCTCCTAAATGTGCCCTGTCTTCAGTCCAGGGCGTGGACACAGGCAGAGCTTTGAAAGAGGCTGTTCTGCTGCTGGTGCTTCTTCGTACCCGTCAGTTGAAGTGGAAGAGAGGAAGGATAATGGCATCTTTTGCAGTAAGCCAGTGCCCAAGGAACTGAGAGAAGGCAGCTAATTGAAAACTAAATGCCAAGGTCCCCAGTGACTCTCAGAATGCCATCCTCCTCCAATGGGCCTGTCACACACAGAGATGCCAGGGTGGGGTTATCCCCTGCTCATTAATCAGGGAAAGCCTGCAATTTACTGCACTGAAACCAGTCACAATTGTTGAGGTCTGTGAAATTACACAGTTCTTGTTCTGTCCTCTCAGTGCTTCCCAGTGCCTTGATATGAGCTTGATGTTCAAGATGATTACTTGATATTGTGCTGATATTGTGATAATACTGATATTGTGATAATACTGATATTGTGCAGGTAGCAGGACTGTGGCTAATGCCTTCTATTCCGGAAGGTTGTGTGTGACTGGAGAATGAAATGGACAATACCCTTGGACACATCTTGCTAAGGTCATAGTTAGCTTCCTGGATTCTGTGGCATGCCAAAGGCAAACGACATTACATGTCATCAGCAGTGACGAAATTGGGAATGGATGTCTGGCTAACACCCCGCACAAGTACAGTTTTTATTTGCTTCACTGTGAGCGGGCAGCATTGAGCTGTCTCCAAAGCTCTGCAGACAGTGCTCAGGGTTGCACAGCGAGCATCCTTTCAGGACAAGGGGGAGCCTGGGAGATGGGTGGCGCAACCAGCCTCGTAGCTGTCGAGCATCTGTTGGGATGCTCATAGGAGCTGCCAGATGGGAAAAGCCACAGACCTGGGCTCAAGGAGGAGAGCGAGAAGGAAGAAGCTGCTGAAAAAGTCGTTTTGCTTCACCTTTGTATTAAAGCTTAAGAGGGTCCTAAACTCTGCTTGCCACTGTCAGTGTCTCCGGTGTGGGGTGGAGAGGGCAGGCGGCTTCTCTGTGGAAAGGCCCCATTAGCATCAGTTCGCTGGTCACGGTGGTGGATGGGGCTCTGGTGGGGAGAGCAGGACTCCAACCGGTGCAGCCGCCGCTGATGCCACGTGCTGTACTGCAGGAACACTGCTCCTCGCGCTTAGTCTGAAAGAGACAGGCGTTTGAAGCAAATCGGAAGCTTTGCCGCTAATTAAAATGTCATACTTCTCCTATTCAAAGAGCCTGGGAATGTCTTGCTGAGCCCTCAGCTGTTTAGCTGTTGTGAAAGGCATAACATTAAAGAATTACGCGGCACAGGCAGATAGCTCTCCCTTGGTGTGGCGTTTTTACTCCAATATCACTTTGAAGATGTTTTCCTTAGCAGTGATGCTTGAAATTCTGCAGGATGATGGATGTCACTGGCGGCAGGAAGGCTGGTCTCCCTCTACTAGTCATGTCCTAAAAAAATCCAACAGCCCAAAGGAAAGCCCAAAAGCTCAGAACTAACTGAAGTGAGTCCAGGGAGGGGTTTTGTGGTTTGGGGTTTTTTAATGCATTGTCTCAAGGGCTCATATTTGTCGGGAACCTCTGGTGTTCATTTTACTCCCTTTAATCTCCAGGTAGCAGAAGGGGCGGGGGGACTGAGGCATGAAGGACTGGCTTCTGCCTGCTGTGCACAGTGCCTGTTTCCCAGCTTGTCTGCGTTGATCACGATTGTTGCTTTCACCGAGTTGTAGAGATGTGAGAATTAAAAGCAGCATGGTTCCCATCACCGTGCCTTACCCGTATGTGTGCGCTTCTTTGCTGATCTTGGTGTAGTCCTACGTGTGATGACATCTGTGGTAGATGAGGGGAATAATAGAAATGCAGTTGGGGAATGTGCTAATGTGGTATGAATAATTAAGAACTGTAAATTTATTTTTTTTTATCAGTGTGTTTTTTACGTAGCTCACCTTGATGTCAGCTAACACCATGTGATCTTTTCTCGCATCCACCTTGGGAAGCGAAGTTAAAAGGTTTAGGATACCAGAATCCCTCATAGATGCTGAGCAACAACAGACACTAAAGGCTTAATTATTCAGTAAGGATGGTTTGGGTTTTATTCTGGATGTTTACATCCAGCTCTGAAAATCCTGCAGCTGAAATACAGAGAGCAGGTTGTGTGAGCCTTCAGAAATCTGGACTCAGCTGTGAGTGCTGAGCTATTGCAAGACTTGTGGCTTTACTGCGTCAGTGACTCCACCGGCTTCTCGTCAGATGGGAACAACGGCAGAGGTTCTCAACTGTCACTTGGCTAAAATGGAAAACTAGGGAGGGGGACATAGGTTTGTTTTTCACACGAGACAGCCTAGATCCTGTTTTGAGGACCTCTGCATGGTAACATAAATGGTAATTGTTTAATTATAATATTTGTCTTCAGACACAATTTGTGTAACTTGGGACACTGGAAGTCTTGTGATTGGATACATTTTACCCAATAGTGTCAACTTAACTAGGAAATGAGCAGGATGTTAGAGATGGGGAATTAGCCCAGAATAAATCTTCTCTAAAATTCTCAAAGAGAAAACCAAAAGGAGAAGTGTCCCATTCAAGTCATGTTCTGTTGGAACATCGATAACGCACCATGTGTTGCTTGGTAACCAGTCCCAATTAAAACGAAGAGGACACTTAGAGTTCTCCCCGGAATAATAATATCTTGCAGTGAGGGCCAGCACAGAAAGAAAAAGCTCTCATGAGGAAGCGTTGTTCAGCTGTGGCCTAAGACAGAGAGGATCCTTACCTCTCTGTAGCAGCCAAGAGCAGGATGTTCCCCCAGACTCATTTCTGCTGTGGGGATTGCTGCACTCGAAGCTTTCGTCCTAGAGCTGCTTGTGTTTACCTGACTTGCACAGAAAGCATCTGCTCCTGGGATGCTCTGCAAAACGGCAGCTGCAGGCACCGGCCAAAGGAGGAAAGGACTGGCTTCAGCCCTTCTCTGTGCAGCTCTTCCTATCAGCTTTAGCTGTATTGATCCAGCTGGGG
This sequence comes from Rhynochetos jubatus, assembly GCA_027574665.1. Classification (NCBI taxonomy): domain Eukaryota; kingdom Metazoa; phylum Chordata; class Aves; order Eurypygiformes; family Rhynochetidae; genus Rhynochetos; species Rhynochetos jubatus. Next base: position 5,677,580 of record CM050670.1, on the reverse strand, counting down.
AAAGTGAATGTCTCCCCTGCTGAATACCATTTGAAATATTCACGCAGAAAAGGAGAAATCCAATTGCCATGTAACCCAGCAGCTCGTTTCTGTCATCTCTGACAGAAAAACAAACCTCAGCTCATATGTCATAGCACGTTCTCTAAAAGAGCTTAATTAAATTTATAATGAAAATAACAGGGGATTAAGAAGACACAAGGGAAATACATTCCTTTTGCAGAGGTGATCGAAGGGATTTGCAGAGAAAATTACCTGTTTGCTGCTCAGTTTCTATAGAAATTAAATGAGTCTTTACAAACTCTGGAAAACTGCATTCCAGCCTCCGCTTTGTGACTGTGCAACCTGCAGCTTTTTATTTCTAAAATTACCTGTAGGTCTCCATTCCTCCCCCCCCCCTTCTTTTCCCCTTGTTCAAATACATTTTAGTCTATTGTCCCTGCTAATAAACACACCGATGATTATGTCATGTTCTTCACCGAGAACTGCCCAAGCTGACAGCTAAGGCAGCACATGGCAGCGGTGGTTTTGAAGGGAACAGGACGTACATCTACTAAACAGCTTGTTTCATGAGTGTGCTTTTTAGACTCTTCAAAAGACCAAAATCCTTGACCTCTAGGCCTCATGAAAATCATGTCTTTAAGGTATCCGAAGTTGCTTAGGTGAACAGCGTTCCTCACTTTGCCACCGACCCTGTTTGGGAAGGCAGGTGCCAAGTGCTTCTCCAGCATGTTCCTCCTCTCGTTAGGATTAGCAATGTCTCTGGTGACTTTTGAGTGGACTGTAAGGACTGGCCGTGGCCTTGAACTGCGAGCATAGCTCTGAGCATTGCCTACGGTACTCCAAACTCGGGGTTCTGTGTGAGGGTCCTCGCTTGCTGTGTTTGGGAAGGGAGATGCTGTGTCTGCTGCTGAACAGCCCTGGATTAGCCAACCTGTATGCCAAGTCTGTGGGCAAATGAACAGAGAATTTCCTAAATACTTCGCTTGTATTTGGTTGTGGAACACAACCCCGAGCAGCTTTCCTCTGTAACGAGTGTTTCGTGTCAGGGCATTCTGCAGGGCGTTCTTTGCCTCCTGATGGGATGACTCAGGAGTGCTACCCTGAATGTCTCTGCGTCACGTAGCTGTTCACTGCAGCCCTGGGTCGCTCAGAGCCGGAATCAAGCCTCACAGTTAGTATTTTGCAACAGCTAAAATAAAATCTCAAGGTTTCCCAAATTTTTAATCCACGTCCAGCCCTAGGAAACTGTCTTCCCAACATCCCATCATCATCCTGTGGCTTATCTGCAAATCAATTAATAACAAAAGAAAGAAGGATGAAAGGATTTTGGTGTTTCTTGCCCTTCAGATCCTTCAGTTTTACTGCATAGCCCAGTAGGAGGATGGTGCAGAGTGGGAGAGGGTGAGGGAAAGCAAAATCTTTATCCCCAACCCAGATATCTATATTAATTCAGTGTGGGCAGGTGGATGTCATGCTCTGGGAAGGGATCAAAGAGTTCTAGTCCTTTCTCAGCACAAATCCATCCCTGGCATTACCTGCGTGCCCAGTGGTATCTCACTTGCAGAATGACTTCTTTCATCAGTATGAATCTGGTCGTAAGATCACATGGTCATAGCACAGTGTCATGCCAATTGCACCTCCTGCTTGGCATCCCACCTGTCTGCTTATAAATGCACGCTGCTTTTCTTCCCTGTTGCGTCTCGTTTTTAAAAATTACCTTTGTCAAAACGCAGTGACCAACATGTTTGTTTGGCAGCACTGGAATTATGTAGGTAGGCGATTGAAATTAAAATAATCCTACACTTGGGAGGAAAATAAACCTGAAGTCTGTTTTAGCAGAAATGCTTGGCTTTTTCCGTGGCCCCTTAGGTGTGGAGAATTGAGATGTTTGACAGCAGTGATGTGAGTGTAGGAGGGGGTGATTTTAAATGTAAGAAGGAATAGTGAATTCTATGCGTCCCTTCTTATTACAAGGCGGTGGTTGTAGGATCTGTACTGTACCAAACATCAGTGTAAGACTTGCATTACTCCCTTCCCAGGCTTTTCATGGCCTGGCATAATTAATCCTGCTCTGACTGCTCTTTTTCCAGGCTATCTAGCAATTACCTGTGCTACTATCCAGCTTTAGGGCGTATTTTCATCCTCTTCCTTTGAAATGAAAGCATTTTAAAAAACCACCAGCTCTCCACCCAGTTATATCATGGCATACAGGTGTGTGCTGGCTGCCATTAGAGCAATGGAAAGAAGTGCCTGGCTGGGTATCAAGGAGCGCTTGCTGTTTTCCTCCTACCGGGCATGTCATCCTCAGCAAGTTTAACATCTTTTGATCCTTTCATCAGCTGCTACTTTCCTTTATTCTGGCTTAGAGCACAGCGTGAAACCCTCCTCTTCTGCAATTTTCTACTGGCCCAGTTACAACCCCTCTTTCTCTTACTTTGGGGGAGGGGGGAACCCAAACCCCGTAGCCCAACAATGGTTGTTTTTTTTTAAAGTTTGACAGTACTTTGCATTGTTATAATCCCAGAGAGGCTGGAGTTTAACAGGATGGAGACTGTCTGTCAAGGAGAGGTTGTGGTTCAGGCTCGCTCAGGCAACTCAGTCCTCTGCTCCTCACACCCTCTTTGGCCTTGGGAAATGTTCTTTCTACTCAGAGAAGGGTACAAAACCCCAGTCAAAGAAAAAAAAAAAACCCCAACCACTGTCTACCCACATATCTGATTGGATATTGGGGTTTTGGAGAAAGAGGACTCACCCCTCAGTTTGGGCGTGAGTCTTGTTCTGCCTCAGAGCAAGCGGTATGAAACAAGGAAGAAGCCACCTTAGCCATCCCGTAGGAACTTTCTCCTATGCACTCAATATATAACAACTCTCTCCTTTAGAGCGTTGCTGGCCCAACAGGTTAGCTGACTGAAAACCAGAAGAAACCAAGGATGGTGTCTTCACTTAAACAAAACAGCTCTTTTTCTGGCAATGATGGGTGCTACTCAGGCAGTGTTTAGAATACAGCTGGAAGGCACCCTGAGGATTGTGTCCTGTCCTCCGCATAAAACCATCCCCGAAACACACATTTCTCTAACTTGTCATTTAAAAACTACCAGTTACAGAGATCACCCCGAGAGCAATCCATGCCACTGCCCTACTGTTACAGTTTAAAAACGAAAAGAGACCTGGAGTTTAATGTATGTCATCCTTGCTGTAGTTTAAATGAGGATGTCAACAATCGCATTTGAAAATAAGTCAGTCCCACCTAGAATTATACAAAACATCATCACTTTCATGTTACCCAGCCCTGGATCACGGGCCGAACTCTTTCATAGGTGATTTACAAACAGAAAAAAATCATCTGAGAATAGAATTAATCTCATAATGAGGGGGAGAGGCAGTTGCTCGTTGTAGCTGTGTTGAAAAGCTGCGTGCCGTTTGGTGAGCAGGAAAGACTGCTGACGCCTTTGAGTCACTGAGCACTGGCTGCGCTCAACACGTCTCTGCTTTTGCAAGGACACGATGCAGTAGCTTGTCTTGAAGCGAGTCTCTCGGATGTGCTCGATGGAGTTGGAATTTATGGACCTGGGTTACCAGACTGGGGCTTTAAGTCGCAAACCTGCAAATACACAACCATTTAAAGGATTACTCCGTATTGATGTTTAGCTGAAGTTAACCAATTTCCACAAGGGATCGCTGTGAGGAGCTGAACTCTGATTTTATTACAAGTCCCTTCTCGCCAAAGCCACTTATTAAGGGGGATGTGTGTGAACTCCTGGAATAAATATCCTCAAGCTTTTTTGCTCTGTTGCCTGCACTGAGAGAATGGGGCTTGTTCAGCCTGGAGAAGAGAAGGCTCTGGAGAGACTACAAGGAAGCTGGGGGGGGGGCTTTTTACAAGGCCCTGTAGTGACAGGACAAGGGGTAAAGGGTTTAAACTGAAAGAGGGAGATTTAGGTTGGATATCAGGAAGAAATTCTTCCTGGAGAGGGTGGGGAGCACAGGGACAGGTTGCCCAGAGAAGCTGTGGGTGCCCCATCCCTGGCAGTGTCCAAGGCCAGGCTGGATGAGGCTGGGAGCAACCTGGTCTAGTGGAGGGTGTCCCTGCCCATGGCAGGGGTTTGGAACTAGATGGTCTTTAAGGGCCCTCCCAACCCAAACCAGTCTATGATACGTTGAGTTGCATGAGTTTAATTCAGGTAACAGAGGCAATTTGTGAATCACATAACTAAGATGTAGCTATAATGAACTAACAATTATTTAATGAGTAAGTACTTCATTTCTGTTAAAAAAAAAAATAAAAATGCTGGTTTGAAAAAATCAGGAAGATATTTTTTCTCTCAGGGACAGAAAGCTCCATTTTTTTAATAAACCACCTTATAAGGAGTTCAGGGAATTAATTTGTCTTTTTGGCAAAGACTCCAGGCCGCCAAAAGGTTTTGCTGAGACTGACCTGCCTTTATCTTGAAGAAGTATTTGTGGTCTGATGCCTAGCATGATTCTTCCCAGGGCAGACGAGTAGGTTCATTTGCTGGCCGATACGCTGCTCCTTTGACTGAACGCAGTTGTGTTCTGTTTACAGCTCGTCTCTAGAGACTCCAGTGAGCGCAGGAAAATGTCACAGGACATGAACTCCCTGAGACGTTTTTAAAAAGTAACAGGGATAAAACCAACAACCACCATCAAATAAACAGAGGAACGGTGGAACACGTCCAAATTCTGTGAGGCTCTTGGAAAAGAGGTGCTTTCAAGGTCGTTATCACGTTAACAAGGTGTTCAGGATGCCAAGATGCTTCACGTTGCTGAAGGAATGGGTTAAATGGGCATTTCACAAGCGTTATTGGATAAACATATCCATGCTGTAGGAGGAACATCCAGAGGGATTCCACGTTAGCCTTTGGATCTGAGCAGGGGAGCTTTTATTAATTCAGAAGCAAATGGCTGTGCATGCTAACAGAAGTTGACATTCCCTCCCCAGCTTAGTACAGCTGTTTGGCCTTTTTACCTAACGCAATCAGCTTGCCAAACGAAGGTTGCATGTGACCCCATGCTGCCCTTGAGTCTGCTGCATTCCGTAGCTGCTCAGTGTGGCATGCACTGCATTCACCTGGAACAGCCCTGCAGTGCTTCCTGCTGCATCCCCTCCACTGCATTTTCGGGCCCAGCTGGGAGAGTGAGGATGGAAGGGATGCAGTGTGTTTGCAGAGCTCGTGGTACTCCGGAACACCACAGACTGGCTGCTGAGCTGCTGTGGGAATGCAGAACATGTATCTGAGCACCAGCTTGAAGTGAGATTGCCATTACTCCAGGGGAGAGAGAACTGCATGAGGAAGCTGAGTGCACTGGTTTCCAGGATTTTAAAGTGAATGGTGGCTGTAAGATCAACCCATTTAACAGCAAGTTGCCCACATTTTCGACATTAAATCCCAAGCCCTCTGTGCTCCTCTCTAGCACGAGGATGTGCCGGGATCACCCCGCTGTGAACGGGGGTGCCCTGCCCCACTGCTGGCGCCAGCTGGGTGGAAGTGCAGTTGTTACTGCAGGATGACAGCTTTACTCCAAAGCTTTAGGTTTTACATGTCTCTTTCCAAGCACCTTGCTTTATTGAGACAGCCTTTCTCTGTCAGACTGGCTGGGCCAGGAAGAGCGTCTCAGAATTAGTGTGCTTCATGGAAACCTTCCCTTTGCCTTTTTTTAATTAGGAAGAAGGTAGAATGTACTAGCGTGCGTGTTCCCTTTCACTGGTATCTCTGAATCATGTTCCCGGTATTTCACTCTCTGTAATCTTCTTGTGTAAACCTGGTTTCATCTTTACAGCAGTTTACTGAGGTGGTTTATCACAAAGGCAATCAGACATGCTTCTTACAACATGCCCTGGGAACTACCACGCAGACCTGAATGTTTCCTTTGATAGGTGGGCTCAGACATACAGGCATGTCTTCATGGCTAAACAGGTTACTGTGCGTTAACTGAGCCGCAGTAAATCACTCTTTGCATAATCTTAACTTGTAGCAATGCAGGGTAGGCATGTTAATGTAAACAGAATGAAGGGATGTAACCTGGAGCGTTTTCCTGTACGTCTGCCACCAGCTGAGAATATGCACAAACTCAATTACCGAAGCACAGTAAATTGTCAGGCCACAATAATTCACTCATAAATCTGCATCCCTAGGTTAATTTGGTGTGACTTTTCTCCAAGCTTCCAATATGTTGCAGAAGCTGATTCCCTGTTGTTCTGCACTTGTACTGTCATTTATAGCAAAACAGAGTGCAAAGTGGGTGTACAGTGCTACAAAACCATAAACATTTTTCCTGATGTCTGTTTTTCAGACAGCCTACTCATTCAATTTAGATTCCATAGCCCATATCCAAACTCACCAGCTCTGTTCTAGGTCAAACCCTTTCGTTCTGGATCATTACTTGTACTATTCCCAGCTGGCGAACACAGCCCACGGCCTATAGGGAGGTAGACGCAGTAGATCAGCTCTTTAATATCAACTCCACGCATCGTTGAATCATCTCACGCGATGGGTTTGATTCAGGCCAGACATGGGCACGTAACTATGTTTTTAACCTGCTAGCCGGAGCACAGGACACTGTATTTGTCAGCTTCAGACCGGGCGCTGGCTGTCCCCTGCTGCGAGCGAAGTCATTCTCATGCCGTTACACTGCCAGTCTCTTTGAAGGAACCGTGGCAGCTGCTTGCTGGTTTGTTTTTCCTAGCAAACCAGAAGAATTATGCCTTATGATCAAAGTCACTTTTATTTTTGACTAAAGCTGTCCCAAAGGGAGGGAAGCATTCTGAGTGAGATGTACAGGCAGATTTGTTTAGACTAGAACTGACTGTCCGTTTCTTCACACAGACAAGCTTTCCACTCGTAACCTGCCTTATTCCATCATATTTCCAGCCTCCTGGGTTTTCTTCTGTAGCTTTGTACATTTTCCAGCTTGTGGTTTGACAGAGCGCTCTGAGCTCACGAGATCGGCACAGAGATTTTCCTTGTTGCCGGTTGCTTCTGTGTTGCAGTGATTATTTGGAGACAAGATTAGATTTCTTCCTAACGTTAATTTTAGGTTTTCTTGCCTTTTTTCCCCTGTGGTCTGAAAAGAAAATCAGTTTTACGGGTGACTTCTTAAATAAATATTAACCGTGGTTAGTATGAAATATTTGATGCAGTTACAAAGCCAGAAGTTATGACCCATTTTTATCCCAAGTGAGGTTTGCAGCCCTTTACATCTGGTCTGCACTCAACGGAGAAGGGCTTATGTAGTGGTAAAACCACAGACGGAAAGCAGAGATCTCGGTGAGGCCACTTGTCTTCTAGTGATTCCCCCCACCCCCTCATGCAGTAGTCACTATTAAAAGCCTGCAAAATCAGCCTCTGATGTGGTTCCAGTGATGCTGAAGTCTTCGCTGTTTATGAGCAGAAAGAAACAAGGCGGCGTTTCGTGTTGAACAGGACATCTGCGTGTGCCAGGTTCGTGAAGGTGGCGTCTGCCGGCGAGGAATCAGCCCCTCGCCGTGCCTCAGTTATGTTTGCTGCTGCTGTCTGTGTTATGTGCAAGTTACCCTACAGGAAAAAGGATCTGGGCAGTGCCTGGATCCTCTGCCTACACTGAGAGCCCAGGTACGGGTTTTTACAGCTCCCCGTCCTCTGCTGACTCGGAGCTTGGGGCCTGTTTGTTTGGAAAAGCAGCACGACTTGCTGTGGTCAGAAACCTGCCGTGCCTTAAGATATTCCCTGTCCCACCTCTCTCTGTGGGACAGGCTCCAGGTGAAAAGGTGATGCAGCACCTGTCCCCAGTCCCAGGATGAGCTGGGAATCCGATGCTGGCCCAACAGGGGCTAAAGGTAGCCATTCCAGCAGGGCAGACAGCGCAGCCCCGCTGGGGCGTGCTGGGAGAAGCTGAAGCAAGGAAGATGCTGCTGCAATGGGTGTGCTTGAAGTGATGGAGAGGAGGAAGCCGAAGGCATGTGGTGTGGGCACAGGGCTTGCTGGAAAAACATTGTGCTGCTGGAGTCAGGGTTTCATAGCTACCTCACACCACCGCCTTCTGGGTTAGGCAGGAGACGTGCAGACCCCTGCCCTCCTGGGCTTCTCACAGTTAGAGCTGATGAATCCTGTCTGAGACAGGGCAGTGGGCCTGGGAGGCTGATGTACCTCATCTATTCTACATCAAGGAGACTCTCCAGTGAAGTGATAGCAGCTGAATTCCTCAATCATGCTCTAGGGCTGATTCTCATCAGCTTTCTGTGCACTTGTGGCTTCTGTTTAGATTTACTTTTGTAAAACTGGCTGCTAATGTACAACACGCTCTATTCCTGCTGCATGTTACAGACTTTCCTAGCACTGTATTCTCTGGAGTGGCTTGCTTAGAAACAGGAGTGATGGCTTCTAATGCAGAGCAAGCACATAACCCCGGTGCTGTTTGCTCGCTCCCCTTCAGTAAGCCTGGCGTAAAATCCTGCAGCTGAGATTTAAGTGATGTAATCTTTATGGTCTCATCAAAGCTATGGATGCAGTTGATTGCATGCAGCAGGGAAGCAATGCTAAGCTTGGTTAAATGTGCTCACTTGTTTTCATTATCCCACTTTTTTTTTTTTTCATGGGCCCAGCATGGCAGCTTGGGAATGCAGAATGTTTTTCCCCATGTCAAGGGCCTGGGTTTTGCTTTGCTGCTTAAGTCTATTTAAAGGCATTTCTAGGTCTGTTAATTATTCATTATATCCTAATTATATTTAGTCCACCATCATCGCCCTTTCTTTGGTGAAGAGAGTTGTTATTTATGAGTAAAAAGCTATTTATGAAGCAGACAGCCTTCTATCTTCAGAAGGATGGGAGTTGGGAGAGCAATTTTAATCCAACAAGCTTTGATTAAAGAGAATGAGTTAAATTAACAGGTGTGACTGGTTTTTGGTTGGTTTGTTTGTTTTCCTACACGTGCAGAGGAAAGCATATATTTCAATCTGTCATGCCTGACCTGAAATTATAGGACTCTCTCACACACCCCAGGAGATGGACAGGAGAGTTCTGTTTTATTCCTTTTGAATGGTGTGAACAGCGCTTGGTGGCTGTGGTGGTGGGTTTTGTGGTCTGTAGGCTCAGAAATCAAATTTTGCTGTAAGGGAGAACCTCATAGTAGCCGGCCTTTTATCCTGATGCTAGATGTGCTACAAACAAGCTGCTGTGTGTCCTTGTTTCCCATTGGAAAATCATGTATTCTGTTGTGTTAGGGTGAGGGGGTCGTTTGAGCACCTAATTTTCCATCAGTGGTGCTGGATCACTGAGTTGGATCACACAGCAAGGAGACCTGAGCATCAGTTGAACTTACTAGCTTTGGAAATTCCGGTTAGTGTATAAGCTGAAGGCTTCAGGGCAAGGATTATCTTTCTGTTCTGTGTTGGTTCAAAACCGAGTAGGCTGTGCCACGACAGTAGGCCAAGACCTTTCGTTCATGCCAAGGATCCAAAATGTCATTAGACTGAAATTTTAGTTAGTTAGCTCTTGCTGGCAGATAATTTTCTATCCTAGCAGTAGGAAGGACTTTTTTTTTCTTTAGTTTCTCTTCTTTTTTGTATAAAGAAAATAATCTTGGAGAGGACTATCCACAAACCCCAGTTGTGTGGCAGCCTAAGAGGAGTTTTCACTGTTGTGCTGACTAAGCCTGGCTGAGGTTTACATGCGTTTGGATTAGTTCTTGCACAAATACCAAATGTTTCAGTGGGTAGCCTGAGGCAACAGTAAAGGCAACATAAATGTAAATACTCTGAAACAAAATAAGGATGTTCTCCAGCATAAAAGTGAAAGCAGAAGGGGAAAAAACCCCTCCATGTGACTAGTTACTTGATCTTGGCATAAACTACTACACAGGGCTGAGCTATGGCGTGCCCTCTGTGCTGCCAGCCCTGTGCAGCGTCTTCACCAAAACCTTTTATGCAAGCCCAAGTGATCGAGGTGGATAGCTGAAATACTGCCACTGAGGTTAGTTCTTACATTGGGTGTGCTTAGCCAAGTGAAGCCCATAATTATCTTTCTGGGGCATATTAACTTCCACACAAAATACAGTGTTTAAAAATACTGTACTCATACAAATCATCTGCAGTGCCACAGTGGTCTGACAGCTTCTATTTATTTTCTCCATGCAGAGAGTGCGAGTTTGTAGATTCCACTCAACTGTTTATTGTTGCCAACCAAACTCATACAGGTTGGTGCTTGTTTGTCTCAAGTATTTGTTTTCCACAACTTTTACAGCTCAGGTAGGCAAACGGTGTCCCAGTCAGAGCAGTGGCTTTCAATCCCCGTCCTCAACCTGCACTGCTGTGGAACAGATGTACGTGAGTAGTGCCAGAAAGTAAATACAGGCAGCTGTTGTGATGCCAGAAGTACCAGCATGACTGCTCTTGGCTAGGTACTTAGCTGGTGTTCATCCCTTCCTCCTCCAAATCCTCCCCAGTCTGCTGCTGTCTAGAAGAGAAGAGAGACAGAGAAATTTAAGAACACTTTCTTTTCTGTCTCTTTCTGCACCTTTTCCGTGTCTGATTCTCCTAGCTTGAGAATGGGATAAGGGAGAAAAAGAGAAAATGCATCTAATCTGAAAAGCAAGTCAGAAAAGAACCAAGAAGTGGCCTTCAGATGAGCGCTTGTGTATGTGTCTGCACAATGTACAGTACCATCTTAGGTCCCCAGAGTCTGACACCTTACAGCTGAACAGCATTGTTGCTGCTTTTGGTAAAAAGAACAAAATGAGCACATAAGGTCAGGGTAGTTTGTGCAAGTCCCTAATTACAGTGCTGCATGAAGACACTCATTGGTGTCACATGTGCTTGTGGTGGGTATTATACCTTCTCGACTCTTCAGGGAGTCATGTTTTCACTGTACACCTTCACCACAGAGGCAGTGGCTTTTTTTTCCTCTATTTTATTTCAGCAGGATTTAATAAGCTGGTTAGACCTACTGTAATTAGCTTACTTCTCAATCAGGAAGATAAACAGTATCGTGACTGTAGTGGGAGCAAACAGGCAAGCACCAAATACAGTGAAGGCAGAGTTCGTTAGCTTCTTAATTAAAACCCGTTCGGGGGGTGCAGAGAGCCACATGGGCTTTAGCGGGCTGTGAATCACAGGGAGGAGAAGCAGAAGGCTCAATCAGCAGAACTAAAGCTTCAGTTACAAATAATGAATCACAAAATAGGGACAACAGCAAGGGTCTTAAGTTCTTCAGAAACGGAGAAATGAAATCTTCTTACTAATGGGTTTTAAAAAAACGTATCAGTACCCTTACCATCATCAGCATGTCCCCCCCTCTGAAGTCCTTGGGAAAGCGATACTTTCTCCAGGGTGGAAGTAACAGCGAGGACTGTGTTTGCCAGGCTCAGATCTGTGGGCAAGAGGCCGCAGAGTCCTGTACGACGCAACCGACTTGAAGTTTCTACCAACCCCTTCCATCACCACGATGGGCCGGGTGTCGTGATGCCAGGTGCTCTACAAACAGATTGCGAAGGCTGTCCTTGCTCTTGGCATTAGTTTATTCTTCGTAGAGCCAGAGGCGATGATATATTTTGGTCTTCTCTCAAAGAGTTGTGAAGGCTTGATTGAAGGGTGGAAGTGCTTTAGTTTGTTGTCTTTAAGGGCAGATGTTCTATGGGAAAGGAAAACCTGCTGCAGAGATGAACAGACGTGGTGTTACCACCTTTCCAAGCGCAGTGGGGATATAGGTATTCCCACAAGATACCTTGGAGTCTGGAGTGTTAGGAACAAGTGGCTTAAAATGTCATTGGGATGAATGATGGGCTGCAGGTAATTTCTCCCAACAAACAATCTCTAGGAAATGACACCTGAGATTTTTTGATCCAAGTTAGCAACCACAGGAAGGACGTGGGCCCTTTTTCAGCTGCTTTTTTTCCTTCACGATGTTTTGGAAGAGCGTTTCATCTAGTAATTCGGGTGAGTTGAGCCATAACATTCTGCATCTAGGTGCAGAAACCAAGTTTTCGAAGGAGGTACACAGTATTGCAGATGATGGTTTTGTCCTGGGCTGATGCTGAACATAAAATAAAATCATGGCACAAGGTTAAGACATCATTCACATTCCTCTTATTTCGAGGGGTCGCACCAGGTTTTGGAACAGGATAAATATCACCTGTGGCAACTTTCAAATGCTTTAAAGCTTTTCTTTTTTTCTGCGTATTATTTTCTATTTTGATTCAGCTCCCCACCTGTTAATACACAAAGTCAAATGACACCTTTCTGCTTTGTGATTGTAAACATGTTAGAAAACTGACCAGTATCTTGTTACTGGTTTTCCACACAAAAAAACCCAAACAAACAAAAAAAACCCCCCAAAAAACCCAAACCTGACTCTACATTATTCTTTGAGTCTTTTCACTAATATCAGTCTGAGCTGATTCCCGTAACTGAGTGAACTTGCTTGGTTAAAAGTGGAAAATTAACCCCAAAACGAACAGATAACGTGTGCCTGAGATTTCTTGAGTTGGTGTTTCCAATTTTCTGATTAAAAAAGGATTGGAAAGTTTCCTGTGCTTCTGTAAGAACTTTTTTCCATTGCCTATAATCCCACTAACATACAAAGTACAAAGGTTCCCCAACTGTGCGTTACAATCCTCCGACAGAAGGGTGACTGGCCCCGTCTTACATGTCCGTAATATGTTGTTCTGATGGCACGTGTGAGTCTTGGTTTGTGTATGTCAACAACACGTTGCTCCGATAGCACTTGCTCTCCTATTCAGGTAATACGTAGGGCCTATTTCTGGTGAGGGTATGTGCTGAAATCCTTAGCTAAGCTGAGACACGTTTAGGCATCTGTAGGATCACCCTTCATCTAAATTTATAGCTATGGGCAGCCCTTGAAGAGCAGTGTTCAAACTTTATACAAGTCCACCGACTAAATACTAATAACACCGCTTATCGGCCTCTTCCAGGAATACAAGGTTTAGAATGGAACCCTTTGGATCAAGGTGGGTCTCCTGTTTCAGAGCCAGCTAAGAGCATGTGTTAAAGCTGCTTGACATATCTTCTTGATATACAGCTGGAACACGTTCCACCAGCCCAGTGCATCCCACAGGAAAAGGCTTTGTTAGTAATAGGGGAAAACCAGAGAACAAAAGAAAAACCCCTTGACAGCGGTGTTTATCTGTTCTGAAGCGGAAACTATGTGAATATTCCACAAAGTGCATAGAGAGAAAAGGGATTATATTGCTCTCCAGACTGTGTTTTCACATCTTTAGGAAACAGCAGGTAACTAGAGCTTGGGAGCCTGCCTTTACGTATGGCTATTGTACCCATCTAGTTCTCCAGATCCTACATTAATTTCTAGCCAGACCTATTTCCATGTCACTTTATTCATTTAACTATTTTTTTTATATACACATCTTACAAAATATATTGTGAACTGAGTACAATTAGTAAGTACAGTGTGGATTTGACAATGTTAGAGTCAGCGCGGTGAAACCGTTCTGGGTTTTCAATGGTTTTAATCTAGGAAAGATAGATATCGGAGGGTAAGAGATGCTGGAAACATCCAGACCTTTCCAGAGTCCAACTTGAACGCAGGAGCAGGTCCAGCTAGGGACTTTCTTGAGCTTTTATTCTGGCTTTTTCCAAAACACACAGTTTTATCTCGTATACTGTTAATTTAAATTAGGCACGATGTTGTTCTGCACTCTATTGAGAGACACAGGCGAATCATATCTGAGGTGGTCCTTGGCTTCGTGGTGCCCTGAAGTTGGGTGAGAAGAACTGGACCTAACTTAGCTGACTTGTTCAAGTTCACATCTGAGACAGATGTGGCTGCAGATGCCTTGACTGGCTGGCACCCTGTCTTCATGCTTCTACATTCACAACCCTGACACTCCTCACCTAGGTTTGTAACTTCTCGTAAGAGACTGGGGATGAAATGCTGGTGGGCAGAAATCGCTGCTGGGCTGGCTCACGAGAGATGATAGTTGGTGTCCTGTTTTATCTGAACGTACACCCTGCAATACAAGGTATCGCTGCTTTAGTTTCTCTCCATCTATTTTTTTGGCTTGGGCTTCTGTTCAATTCATCCCACTTATTCCTATTTACACTGATGTGGTCCCACATGAGACTTGTGCTCCCCTTTATTCCTTCTGCCCGCTGTTTGTAGGCCCACGTTGTTGCAGGGATGGGATCCGTAGGTGGCAGAACCTTCTCAGCCCGCTTGGGAACCTTTAAAAGTTGTTTTTTTTTTCTCAAGGCTTCAGCAGTTTAATACTGGGTAAGTCAGCTCGAGGTGAAGGCAAAGCTATTGCACGGAGTTTCCGCAGGCTCTGGCTCCTATTGCAAAGCGGAAAAGATGGTCTTGTCTTTGGTGAGAACTGTTATCGATGATGTAGCACGCAAGCCAGTAGCGGCAGCGACCCATCGCTACCTTCGCACGGCTCTGCGACGGTCTGTGTAATGCACTCAAGGTTAGATGGCCGCAGGCAAGAATCAAGTGAGTGTGTCTTGATTTTTGCTTCCTTTTGAAACACAGTGTGAGGGTAGCTCTGAAAAGTGCCCTTGTGATTGGTGTCCCAGAGTCTAACAGTCACCTCAGGGGATCAGAGAACCTCCCACGTGAAGGTCTTCCTTATATCCCCACCAAGAGGTGCGTGGGCATGGCACCGTTGTAACGCTGTAGGCCTTGTGCCCGACACAAGAGCTTGAGACCTCCCCGTGGCTGCCCCTTTGTGTGCGTGAACGGCGTTGGTTTCTTTTCTCATTCTCAGAAATGCGGTTGCTGTTTTTACTTTTAACAGTGGAGGATCTTCATGAAAGCCTTGCGAAATTCGATGTTGAAGGTGGTGTAAATAATCGGGTTGACAGCGCTGTTGACATATCCAAGCCACGTAAAGGCGCTGTACATTGCTGGGGGGATGTTGCAATCGCAGTGCATGTTCAGAATGTGAGTGATGAAGAATGGGAGCCAGCAGATGATGAAAACACCTGGGGGGAAAGGAGAGAGACAGATTTTGATTGCTGAAAGCTGAACAAATCTTGAGACTATGAGAACAACAAGGTTCTTCTGGGTATAAAGGAAATATGTTTCCCTGCGGAATAAACCTTCTGTTTGTCTGTTAAGTCTCACAGTCTATTCTTAGTATCCACATACCAAAGAACTTCTTTGCTGATGTAATTAGAGCAGTTACATCAAAAAAAATCTGGCCTTCGGAGGTGCCAGTTCCTTGCTGAGCTACGCTGCCTTTGGTGTTCCAGCAAGCCCGTGGGCTCTCTTGCCCCTGCCCTCAGCTGTATTTTGGCAATCCAAACACCCGACAGATGGACAGCTCTCCTACAGCACTGTGAACACTTCCTAGCTGGGAAAGAGGTAGCCTTCCTATTGGCAGCCTCTTGCCTGCCTATCCTCTACCATGTCAGGTTACATTCTTTCTGCGGGGGCCTGGAAGAACAGTCTACACTAGACACTCAGACTGGCTGCCTAATCCTGGGTGTAGGTATTGGCTTTCTGCAGAAACACAAGAGGAAGCCAAGGCGCACTCTCACCGAGTACAATGGCTAGCATCTGGGTGGCTTTCTTTTCCTTCTGTTGTGACAGTTTCCTCCTGCTCACAGTCTTGAGAGAGGTCCTTGTCTTGCCGTTGGGCATAGACTGGATCTCAAAGACCTTGGCTGTGTGGGGTGTTTCTTTGGCGTGTCCGTTCTTCTCTACTTTAGCAGGGCTGTCCAGGGCTGCCTGCAGGGTCGAGTTGGTGCCTTGATTAGAAGCAATTGGCACGACCAACTGATGGTTACTTGGTGCCGCTGGTTTGATGGTGGTTCTCTCCAGGGGACTGGTACTGGACACCATCTCCATTTCCATCTCTTCTATGTGACTCTCCGCCTCCTGGACAAGAATCAAATGTCCACAACATAAAGACAGATAAATATACAGAGAGGAGTAACGAACGTTCCTTACAGAGTGAAGCTGGATGATGTTGAAGAACAATCAATCCCTCTTCTCCCTCCCTATGTTTTTGGTAGATGGTTGGAGAACGGGCTGTAAAGTGTTTATAGATAAAAATAATCTTGGGTAGATGGGATGGACAGAACTGCAGGGAACGACCCTCCTTTATTGCACAGAGAGGCTAGGAAATGGGAGAGACTGTCTCCACTCCCCATTGATTTTATTTAGGTTTTCAGAATATAAATAAGTGAACGGAAATCAACAAGCAAAACCCAGTGCAGTCCAAGACTTAAATAACAGGAGAATAAAATGAAAGACACAAAATGTTAAAATGTCAAGGCTTTTACAGCTGATCTTTAGGTGAGCTTAGTCTGGCTTTTTGAGCCTTGTGATCTTAAAGCCCCTGCTTCACTCTAAGGAATGGGAAGAATATTTAAATTTTGAGATTGAATGTAACCTTTGTTCTTAGTTTATTTTTCTCCCACCCTACACAAATTCATTTTGCATCCTGAGAGAAGTGGTAGCTTTTCAGAGCGTTTAGCTTTCCCCTTCTCTTTAACACTCACCACTTTGCGCTTATTAACTTGGAAACTCCCATTGGACTTCACAATAACTGTGCAGAGCTTGACGTCTTCTGGATGAGTGCATTTGTCCTAAGGGGCAAGCACCAGCTCAGAGGTTACACAAGCAGATAGTAATTGGGAGGGGAAGCTGGCAAGGGAGGCACGTGGAAATACAAACACAGGGAATGAAGCAGAAGTTAATCAGTGTGACTAAGGTGCTATGAAAGATGGAAAATTACTCCGAAGAAGCAGTGATGGAGGCAAGCACCCCTTGTGCTTTTCACCAAAGGAAGGAAACCACAAAGATCTCCTTACGTTTCAGTCTATCCCTGTCTTGCTGCCTCCTTCGCTTGACATGGCACTGGCCTCCGAGGCGATGCAGTTTGGAGGTAGTGCCTCTGGGACTATACGTTCCTGCTGGTTGTTTTGCACGTGCCACGCGTGTAGCGTTTTGACAAGCGGCCTCACGCTTAACACGCTCAGCTGGACTCCACTTACTTACATCTCTCACTCTTTGAGAGGCTGTTTTCACTGCAGAGGTATCATTACCAGGGATGTAGTTGGCGCCCCAGCCCCACAAACTATATCCATCGAATTTCTTTGTCACAACAACAGGACTGACTCAGGAAACAGTACAGCCTGTGGTGTCGGGTACCCCAACCCAAACTCAGCAGAGCCAAAGGAAATATGGTCTCATTAAGGAAGCGGCTCCTAATGCAGATCTGCTGATGAAACATCATCCCCTGAGATCCAGGGAAGCATATGTGAAACACCAGCCAGTGAGCGACCTGATAATCCAGAGCGTGCAACTGGGACTCCAAAACGGCACCGAACACAGCGTTCGCGCCTGTGATCCAGTGTTTCACCCAATCTAGACAGTGTCGTCTGGGGAAAGGAGGAGGCGCTTTGGGGAATGAAGCGCAGCAGGAAGGGGAAAGGATGGAGACTGCCGAGAGCAGGACAGAGGTCTAGTTACCTTCAGCGGGGCTTGTGTGTCTGAGTCCAGGCCGTGGCTGCTGCGCTTGGTGTTGACGCGCTTCCTGCGCTTCCGGAGCACTATGTAAATCTGCACGTACACCAGCAGGGTGACAATGAAGGGAACGTAGAAGGAGACGATAGAGGAATACACGACAAAGGCAGGATTGGCAATGATGCATTCGTTCTCATCTGGAATACAAAAGGTTTCAGGCTTATTGCCCCTGCCGCTAGGACCTAGCGCCACCTTCCTCCTCCTCTCTTCCTCTTTCAGAATGCACAGAGACACCCACATAGTGAGGGATTTGGGTTCTAGCAGGGACTGCTGTGTCAGCAGGAAGTGCTACCAGAACATTAAGCTCCCCTTGGGTCACAGGGAGTCACATATGACCCAATGTCCCTGGCTATTGCTTGCCTTGTAACTAAAAGCGTGCTGATCCCATGCTGTATACAATCCAGTCTTCCTATGAAACTGATGGCTGAAGAGCCAGCTTTGTTTCCTCTCCCGTTTCAGTGAAGCTGTTTATCCCATGACTTTCCTTTTCACATGTTTTAATATAAGAGGGATTTTAGTTCTGTGGTGGATAAATGTTAATGTAACATTTGACGAGTGTTATGTAAACTTCTATATAACCTCGGTTCTGATGTGTTGAAAATACTGGTCTGGAACAGCAAGAGATGATCCAGAAGCAGCTGACAGTAGTAGTCTGGGATGATACCAGGAGAGGGCACCTGAAACAGGGATGGATGCATCCCAATACACCTAAATCCTGATCCTCTTGTGTATTCCTGACTTGTAACCGAAGACTATCTGGGGACCCAGTAAAGCCAGGAAGATGCCAATAGCCAGCTGGACGTGGCATAACACTCACCTGTGCTGTTGAGGCCAAAGAGAAGTGGGCAGGAGATGGCAAACGAAAGCACCCAGACCACGGC
Organism: Rhynochetos jubatus; assembly: GCA_027574665.1. Lineage (NCBI taxonomy): Eukaryota > Metazoa > Chordata > Aves > Eurypygiformes > Rhynochetidae > Rhynochetos > Rhynochetos jubatus. The sequence continues at coordinate 5,659,201 of CM050670.1, read as the reverse complement.
AATCATGACCGTGACCCTGCGCTTCGAGCTGTAGCGGGTGTTATACAGCATTGGCATCGCTACCGCTGTGTACCTGCAGCGTGAAGACACAAAGCCAGTCCGGCATTATTCTGCTGACAAACTTTGTGGGGAAATTACACCCAGTTACTGCGTTTGAAAACCTGCTCCAGCAAGAGAATATAGGGTAAGCCAGGTTTCACAGATCTCCAAGATGTCTGCGTTCCCTGTTTTGGGAGGTATGAGGCTGGGGCCGGCTTAGCGTAACATGCTTGTTCCACTCTCCCCGAGCTGCTGCCTTCCCACTGATGTCCTCTCTGCCTTTCAGGTACATAAACAGAAGGACTGAACTAATGGGGACATAGATGGACAAGTCTGTTTACGTTCTCTAGTCTGTTTCTGATGGAATCCCTGCTCAGACCTCATTTTGGTCCTCTAAATTGTGCGTCAAAAGACATCAACAACGCTAGCTCTCGCTATTTTAAAGTGTCTGAGTCACAGGTAAAATTAGACCATATAGAGATGGCCAGGACTTGCTACCATGGATTTGGCGGACGTGCTGCCTCACCTGTCAATGCTGATGGCACAGAGGTTGAGGATACTGGCAGTACACATCATAACATCAAGGGTTACAAAGATATCACAGTGGATCCGACTAAACCTCCACTCGCCAACCACCTGCAAAGAGAGAGAATAAGCTCAGGAGAAGAATTCACTGAGGATATGCCATTGAGAGGGCCTAAAGGGCAAATTTTGCACGAAGATACCAACACCTGCTGGTAGCTGGAGTTCTGCTGGTTCAAGAGTGTTCTGAATCTTGTGTACAGCAGTTCCAGCTGGAATCAGGTCACATGCAATCAGTCACATGCTGTGTCCTCGAGTGCCTTCGAGGACTTCGTCCCGTCTAGTCTAAAGGTCTCAAATGCTGGTGCAGCCACAAAGGAAGTACTCTACTCCATCCAAACCATTCTTTAGAGCATCGCCCTGAGGGCTGGTGTGATTTTTTTGTCCCTCCTAATTCCATCCTGTTGCTCTGTACTGAGCTGGGCACCCCCAACAGCAAACACAAATCTGGGCTCGTATTCCACTGCAAGTCTCCTTGAAATCAGTGTGAACTATGTGGGAGATTAAACAGGTCTCTGAAGCATTGCACAGAAGTATTAGGAAAGAAATACATTATTTTTATATCCCAAGCAGCTCTATTTGTCCTTGCAGCTCTTTATTAGCTGTGATTTTTTGCAATTATACCTAGCAAAGATCAGCGGTAGAGAGCTCAGAGGAGCTTTTCTTCATTTCTCGGTTTAAAAAAATCAGGGTAGAAATTTCATGCCTTTTTTTTGTGAACAAAATGAATTTAAATCAGAGTGAACATTCCTTGACACACCACATGTTGTGATAAAGACAAAGAACTAATGATAATGCTTCCAGTTACCACTAGCCTTCTTCTCTTCACTTACCTTCCTCTTGAAACTGAACTTTGCCAATTAAGTTTAATAGCAATTATTAGGACTGCTGTATTTGACATGTGATGAAAAAAGTATATTTCCCTCTAATAAAAATAGAGCCCTACTGCATTTGGAAATGGAATGAATAAGATACTTATTCTTCAGTTATTTCTGCTCTGATATACATAACCATAGGCAGCATAAAGAGGGAAGAAAGAATGACTGCATTGAAGCTTGAGTGACAGATGAATACTCAGTGATTAAAAAAGCACTTAAGAGACAGTTGCATCAGTAACTTTGATAAGAATTTGCCCAAAGGCAGAGGTTTCCAGCCAGATATAAGCCTCGTCAAAATCAGTTTCCCAAACACGTAATTTCAAGTTTAGGGAAGATGCTGTAAACTGCAGCACTTCTGTCTCAGTGCTTTCATTCATGTGGGAGAAACCTCGGAAGTCTGGAGGTAGAAGGTTTGTTTGCAATGAGGCTGATTTGTAAAAGGACTTCACTTTGACCTTCATTTTTGCCCAAGTTTGTGACACAAAGCCTAAAAAAAATAATATATTTAGAGAGCAAAGCGTTCTGGCCGGTTTTGGTTTGAGATTGCTGATCTAGAGGAGGGACCACAGTGTGCTTATCCCACGTCAGTCCAGTGACTCCTCTCGGTCAGCGAGAATTTATCATGTTTTCTGTTGCTTCAAGCTAGCAGTAAGCTTAGCAGAGTGTGGGTAAGAGCAGAAAGGGCGAATGAAAACACATATATTGCTGAGATGTAGAGGTTTGATTGCCCCAGTTGGTAGACTGAGAAAGCTGAGGCTCCTGGCCGTGTACACGAGCCTGGAAAGGGGAAAGCTGCTTACGTCGTTTGTGCTTCATTCATCCACGCTGAAATAAGAAGGGTCTGAGGGAGTGTTACAGCTGGACCTAAGAGAGCAAGAGCTTCCCGCAGCATAAGCCTCTGCTTAAAATGGGTTGTCGCAAAACAGGAGTATAACACAAGAGTGTAACTGGTCCCAGAGGCATTGACTACGATCACAACCAGCCTGTGGTCATGTTAATAAGCTTTAGCAGATGCATGTTGCTTTACACTTTTAAAGCATCACGAAAGCAATAATTAACTAGAGTGATAATTAGTATTGTGGTTTCCCAACAGCCTATGTCATGTCAGTGGATTTGTTTTGCTTTGCATTAATACTTAATGGGCTAATTGCTGATGGCTTCTCTCCCTGTTCTCTCTGTTTTGTTATTTTTCTCTCATAAATAAGTGCCTGAAAAGTGATTGTAAATTGAATATAGTTTCAGTCTTGTGCTTTCTCAACACTGTTCGTTCTCTCGGTTGTGATTGCTGCCATCATGCCAGCTCTCAGCTGACTGAAGAACATGGGCATTCAGCGAAGGGGGACAAGACAGAGGGGCTGTGTATCTTCTCTTATTCTTTCCTCTAGAGACGCATTTCATTATTTCAGGCTACTTGCTGTTGCAAGAGTCATTTGCCATCAAACAAACAGGCAGCAGTCTCGGGAGTATTTGGCTTTCACAAACAGTGCCACTTGAAGTGACGTGCTAACGGCAGCAATGTGAAAAGTAGCTCGCTCGTGATTCCGTTTCTCTCAGTTTATGTCACAATAGTGACATAAAAGCTCTGGATTTACATCCTACTTCTACAATTTCCTGCTTTTCTTACTACCGTAGTTCTTCAGAAACAGGGTTTTGATCGCTGTTTGAAACAGTTTATTAGTGTGACGCCCCTGATGTTGTTGCAGACTCATTCTTAAGTTTGGGAATGAACAATTCATCTACATAGTTTGAAAACAACACGGGATGTCCTTTTGCTCTGGACCCCTCTATTTAAAGGCCAGATTTTAATTTCAATTGGATTGTAATTTAGCCCTCTGACCAGCAGTGTATTTTTAAGTCAGCCTATCATCTGCTATCAGGTCCATTTCCTAGGAAAATTGGACCAACTGTTAGGAAATTTCCCAAATCACAAGTGTTTTTAATTCAGGAGGTCTGGAAATAGCTGATCTCTGGGCAGCTACACCTTCCCTCTCTCTACTCATTCATCAGAAACATTCAGCACTGCAAAAGACAACTGGGTCACCTACCTCCAGATAGACCACCCAAGGCATGACCAGAGTTGCTACCAAGAGATCTGCCACCGCCAAACTGACGATCAGGTAATTAGTGGTAGTCTGAAGGGCTTTTTCCCTGGACACGGCCATACACACCAGCACGTTGCCAAAAACAATGACGAAGATGAGGAGGGTGAGCAGTGTGGCATAGTAGTTATACTGAGGCTTCTCCTCTGCGCTGGACTCGTTGAGTGGCTTGCTCCAGTTCCCGTCACCGATGTCATCGTTGTGCCAAGAGAGGTTTAGGGGATCCATGGAGGTAAAAGTGCCAGCTTCCAGCTCCACCCTGACACAAAGATGTTGAAAAGACATGTAAAATAGAGTAACACAGTCACACACGTGCTACCTCACTCTAGGGATTCTCTGGATCGCGCTCCCCCCGCGCTGCACTCCTGGTGCAAACGGTTGACTGATTGGAAATGCAAAGGGGAACCAGATTTGGGAGGCTGAACACGGGGTCAGATACCTAGGGAGGGATTCAAGAAAATGATTTCTATTTCCAGATTATCCCCCTGTTTTCTGTGGCCAGGGATATTGGTTGTTTTGTGTTACGGCCGATGCAGGCAGAGCGCCTGGGATTTTTGCGCCGGCTGCCTTAACTGTTAACAGTTCCATGTTACGTGTGCACAGTTCGGGGCAGACGTACCATGACCCACATGGTTTATTTTTCACGTGCTTCACAGAGCTTTGGGCTGTGGTAGGTTTTTTTTTTCCTTCTTTGCTTTTTCCTTATTTTTTAAGTCCAGCAGGGAAATAAATAAATAAACGTATGAACCAAATTGTGACAATAACGAAAGTTGACAGTAGCAGTTCTGAAGTCAGGGCTGGACTGTGCCTGCCTTCTGCCATTCCCCCAGTGAGATGGCAGTGAAAAGGGGACAATGGTGGGGGCGTGACTGGGTGCCATCCCACAGCCTCTGCAGCTCCCGACACTGGGAAGACAGGTCTCCGTGGGCATCTTGCGGCATCATGGCACACCATCATTTCTTCCCTGGCCGATGGCCACGTGCTGTGAGCTCTTTCAAAGGTAACGCACGGGGTTTGCAGTAGAGTTCCCTAGAACCTATTTAGGGTCTTGTGTTTGTTTTATCTAGCTGTAGCAAAGACAACTGCAAGTGCCTTTCAATCTTTTGGACTTCTGTCTCCCAGGGCTGCCTCTGTGCTCTGCTTGTTAGTTGGGCCGTTTTCAGCGCCCAGTAAGGGGCTGTCACCGAGGGACCTTTCTTTGGTTTCCACTGGCTATGGATCAGGCTTGCAAGCACTTTTTTATGGATGAAGAGGAAGAAGAATGAAAATAAACTGAATGGAGATGAGGAAACCATATTCTAAGGAAAGGTTGCTGTGTAGATATAGAGACTTGTGAGTTATTAGCTGCAAATGCAGACAGCAAAAAGCTACTCTCTGATCAGGAAGATGTATAAACGAAGGCGAAGTGTGGGATGCGGTCTGTGAAGGGAAGGGCGTGGGTTCTGCTCTGATGATACACTGCAGTAGGACTGTTACCTCCTAGGTCACGTTTTGTATGGTGCAGGCTAGTGAAGGCGCACGAATGTCCATGTGGTTATATGGATCCTATGCCAGCAGGTGATGCAAAGCATTGATGTCGGGACTCGGCATACCCCTAGATCCTTGGCATGCAACTGCACGTGTCCGCAGTGTCAGAAACCAGCTGAAAGTTAAGCTATGTCACGCAGGCGATGGCAGCAGGTGTCTGTGTTGGCGTCTTTGTCTTGGTGCCAGCATGTGAAAAACAAATTCCACGTCTGCAGTGAGACTGCGGTATATTTGGCCACTGGCTGTGGCACGCTGGCAAGACTTTTTCCTGGCTGTGTGGTGAGGCTCACTAAAGAGCTCCCAGAGCAGGAGCTGTGCAGTGGCTGCTCATGATGGTTGGCACTATCTTCTGGGTATTTCCATGCTATGCCTGGGTCCTGCTGGAATTTCTACACACTTAGAAAAGCATGAAGTATGTTTGCCAAAGCAGTATGGGCCTCAGTCTGCAAATCATCTGTCCTCTGAATAACTGAGGTGGTCGGAGAGGCAGAACTGGACACGCTCGGATCTGACTGTCACGCACCCGTGTCTGCCTTTCAGGGAGCCACAAAGGCCACGAGGAGAGAAGCACTGAGCTGAGTTTCACTGCATGAGCTGATAGATTCCCTGAGCTTGCCAGAACCACTAATGCCAGATGTTTCAAGGACAAGCAAGCGGAGCAGTCTGATGATGATAGCACAGCTCTGACATACGGCAGAGGCAGACAAGTGCGAACACCAAGCGATGCCTGTGCTGTTGAGCAAGGTGAAATACGGCTCTCTCCCGTTTGTTGAAACACAGCTGCTTTGTCAACTGGTAAAATAGTGTAGTGAGGCCAGAGAAAATAGAGTTGTAATACCCGAACTGCCACCCACAGCTGCAGAGGGTCTCTGGAATGGCATTAATCCATGTCAGCCACTTGCCACGTTTGCTTCTGCGTTTAAAAGAACGTATCGGGAACTGTGCCTGGGCCTGAAGGTAGTCACTACATCGAGAAAGGGTGACAGGTCAGAGAGCATGATCAAAGGGTAAAGGCAAGAACTGTTCAAACTGGAGAGTTCTGGCCGCTTTGGTTTTGGGGTTTTTGGTTTGAAAGATCTTGCAGGGACCTCATTCACTGCTCAGCACTTCCTACAATCAAATATTCCGTGATTCTCAACCTGTATCTCCATAAACACCATTGTGTTTTGAAGACATGGCCATGATCTCAGAAGGCCCAAAACAGGCCATTTAATTTTCTTAATAAAAAGACAAAGTGAATTTGATTTATTAAAGCCTGTAAGTGATCAAAATAGCAAAACATTTGCAAATATCAAATTCACCTGGGAACAATGGTTTCTTTATGTTTCACTGAGCTTTTGTGTGCTTTTCTCATTCAAAGAACAATTTGTATAATAATCCTTGGAAATTTGTTGCATATGGGTCCTTAATAGCTGATAATTCAAAAAGTGTCTGTCTGACAGTGCTATCAGCGGCACTTGATAGCTCTACAAATGTCGTCTTAGAAACTGTCAAAGTGTCAGAAATTAATTAAATGTTAGCTTATGTGACTCAGAGTGAAGGGGAAAAATCAATGCTAAATGCAGCAACGGGTTTTTTTTCTTCTCTCGTTGCCCTTTGACAATGCAAAACTATCTAGAGAAGGCAGAAACCTGCATAAAATGCAGGATAAAAGAAGAAGCAGGAACATAGAAAAGTATGTTAGAAGTAGAAAAGGAGTGGAATGATTTGATATGTGTAGGATCAGCCCTTTGGTCCTATTCTGGCTCCTTCTGAGCTCTGACTGCAGTGCACGAAATAGAAATGTGCTTCAGGGAGAAAAGGCCAGAGTCAAGGTGAGTTACGTACACCGTCATTCCAGCCCTGCTCCTTCCACAGGCTGCTGCTGCTCAGCGCTGGAATTGGAGGGGTCACGTACAGCCGATCGCCAGGTCCACCTTTTGGGCGTTCGCTTGATGGGGGTTAGGGAGGATATAGAAGGCCCTGGATGAAGTGAGCAAAAATTCTCTTCCACTTCTTTCTGCAGCTTCTCCCAGACTGCATTTGGTGTTTTGGTTCTTCCAGTAGAACTTTTTTTCTTCAATAATTTTTTCTTTTTACACAGCCTGGTCATCACGAGGAAAGTGAAAAGATTACGTTCTAATGTTGCACACATGTTTCTAGTTATAAAGTAAGTTTTAATTTGGGAAAACTAAACCAAGAAAAGTTCCAAGTATTTGGCATGAAACAGGGCAACTAAACCGCAGCGTAACTGGTGACCGTGCAAATAAAGGCTGTGCCTAGTACACACTCATGGCACAAAACTACATTTACACGGACAACGCTGTTAATTCCCAACTTTAGAGAGTTTGAGCCTTTAGTCATAAAAATAACTGTGCTTCCTCCAGACACAGAACTGGCATCGCTCGGAAGCATTATGGTGGCCATTAGTGTCGTGTAGGTCTTTCAGTACCGCTTTTGGGAGCGCTTTTTAGTTTACTGCTGACAATTTCTCAGCGGAGAAGAAAGAAGCACTTGACAAAGCTCACTAGAAAAGAGCTTTTTACTGCGTTCGTCCAGGCATCTGCATTGTCATATGGAGGCAGAGGGAAGGGATCATAAATGCAGAGAAAAGGCAGGACAAACGGCACCTGGCCACGCGCTGTCCTTGTGGGACCTTGCTGAGTTTCACTCTCCCTGTATGCTACCATCTGAGGCAAAACGGTCTCAGTTTCAGCTGAGACTTTGGATGCAGATGTGGATAGAGTCCTGAAATAGCACAAATTCCTTTGTGAATTAACTGCAGTAAAGCCACTTTAATTCCCCTAGAGTCCACGCAGATTTTTAGTATGGCTGAGCTAATCCAGATATGGATTTACTGAGAGGTCAAGGGCAGGACAGAGTGGCAAGGTCGCAGCCTTGTGTGGGATGCCAGCAGTGCAGCAGCATGCCTGCATCGCACAGAGCATCTCTGCTGCCTTCCCCTGCCCTCGGATCAGGCGTAGACCCGGGTCTGTGCTAATCCCCTTGGTGTTAACTTCCTTGATTGCCCCAGTTCAAGCATGGCCTGACTTGGAAGCAGTTTGCCATCCGGAGGAAAATAGCTTCTCTCCACAAGTTCCCTTGCTTTCCAGATGTCTTCCAGCAACTGGAGGGAATCTGCTGCCTGGCTGCTACTCCCTGCTGGAAAGGACAGGGAAAAGGGAGCCAGGATGGAGGCTATGAATGTAGAGCCACTGTTTTTCTCTCCTTTGTAGTTCACTCCCCATTCTTTTCAGGGCAAACTGAAAAATATATTTGTTTGCGATGCTGGTATTTCTCCTCGGCTTCTCATGATTGATCTCGTAATTACATTTGTGGCAAGCAAGCATGACATCTCCCTGGCAAATGTGTGATAGTCACAACTGGCAGCAACAAAACCGTTTGTCTTCCTGGCAAGATCTGAAGCATGGAATGTGTGTTAAGCGAAGAAGCAGAGTTTGCTCTATCATATGGAGATAGATGTGTCAGGTCGCTGGGAAGCAGAGTGTAAAAGGCTCCAGCAGAAACTCAGACCTGCAGCTCACCTGTGTTTGAATAGTATCCTGGCTCTGCCCCCCTCTCTTCTTGGTTCTGTGCTAGGTCAGAGATGCCCTGATTCAGTGCAAACATCTTTTTTTTTCTCTCAGAAATAGGGAAGGTGAAACACTCTTTGGTTTTTACTGGCAAACACCCTCAGGCAGAAAATATTCACAGGCCTGATCCTGAGGTAGCATCAGCATCCAGCAGACACTGTGATGGATGTCATTGCAGCATCTGGTTTCTGTTTGGTGAAGATCGGTACCTTTCGGAGCTAACCTGGGCCTGACTGCCAAAACATGCAGTCAGCCTTGGCTTCTTCATAAGCTTGTATGAAATTCCCTACGGTTTTGTCCCAGACATGGCGTGTTTAAAACGTCATCCAGAGTTGAGCCTGGAACAGGCCGGTGGGAGCAGGAGCTGAGGGATGCGGCTGCGGGAGGTCTGCTCCTTGCCGCGATGCCTGAGCCGTGGCTGAGTGGTACCTGCCCTGATTGCTGCTCCCCAGACATACCCGTCAGGTTAGGATGAGGACGGTGAGAAAGGTGTTTAGAGACACATTTGCTCCAAAGGCATTTATGTTTCACAGAAATCAATGTCTAAGTGAAATCTGCACAGTACAGTGCCTTCCTGAGCATTGTCATTTTCCTTTCAAGTTGGGAAGCAGTGGGCCACAGGAAAGCTGTCAAACTGACATCCTTTCTGTCCTGAAGTTGCTTCTTGATGCTGTTTACTGGGCTCCACTGAGAGTGCAACTGAGGCGTTTTAATCAAGGGAAATAACATCCTCTTTTGGAGGAGGGAGGTGGTGGAAGAGAAGGAGAAAATGGTTTTGAGGACCTGTTTTGTTTCCTTGTTCACGAATACTGTGCAAAGGAAAGTAACTTCTGGGGTAGTTTCACTATTTCTTGGATGTAAACCCGGTTTTGCTAATCTATGCTGTGAATTCCTGGTCATGGCTCACTGGAGAGCAAGGAAGGTGCGTAACAGCTAGCAGTGAGTATGAACCTCTTCCCATCCAGTTCTAGGCAGCGGACAGTGTCTGCAGGTGTTGAGAAGGAGGAAGAAAGATCAGGGATTAGGAAAATATTATAAATTCTGTCTTGACCAGAGAGCTGCTGCTTATGCTGATGAAAAATCCTGATACATGGAACCCAAGCAAAGTCCTAGTGGCTTTAAATAAACCTGACTCTCCCAGTCACATGCAGATACAGCCGTGATTTGACAGTCCTGACTGGTGAGGGCCCGGCAGTAGTTACATGTGAAGCAGTTTTGAGCACTGACTGTATCTCTTCAGAAGGCAGTAAAGTTAACTTTCTACACTCCTTGCATGTTCTGAGTGTAAGTCTCTAATAATAAGTAGATTACACAAGCAGTAGGTTTAGCTACCTCTGCACCTGGGGGTACAGAAATTAAGAGACAAAGATCCTGACAAGGCTGGAGCTTTATGGGGGGGCTGAATTCTAACTTCAGCACTGTGCAACCTTCACATCTATCCAACAGTTCTTCCATCAGCTCTTTGCAAAAGCCTCATGAAAAGCTTCCTCCTCTCCTGCCTTTCTGTGTGGCTTCCCATTCTTCAGATCCTTTGTTATTCAAAAGACAAGTGCAAGGCATTTTAACCACAGGTATTGCTCATTTCTGATTCAGAAACATTGCTGCCTTTCGCTTGGCCTTGCATAATATCTAACTGGATCTTCCCACTAGAAAGCATGCGTATGTCCCCCGGAGCGTGTTGTGAAGTACCTAATCTAAGCACTTCCCCCTGTAAGTGCTCCGAAGTGCTGTTAGCATGGGGTTTGTATATCACACACTCCTGCCTCATAGGCCTTTGAGTCACTGACTTTAACTGTTCTTCTCACGGATGCCACAATGTTTTCTCTCCGCAGCGCTTTACTGCTCAATAATTGCATTGTTCGGAGCGCTCTGCACAGCTTCTGTAACGTGAATCACAACGGTCCTACCAGCAGCACAGGGGCTGAGGGTGAAGGGAACCACAGCAGTTCCTTCCTCTGGAACTCGGAGAGTTTCGGTTCTGTGGGAGAGGGTGACAGGATGATCTCGCAATAGCCTTGTAACTCAAGAACTGCGAGGCTGGTTCCTGCTTTTAAGGCAGATTCCCTGATGCTTTTCAGTTCGAGAAGTCGCTCGATTCCTCTGTTCTCTGCTTGTAGCGTAAGCGCATTAATCATCCCTCTTTCCCTACGATGCCAGGAATTTCCCCCTGAGTTTGAAATCGCGTTGCAGGGAGGAGAGTGAAGTTTTTCCCAGAGCGCTTGTCTATTATCCCTTGGTACAGGGCTGAGGGAGCAAAACATTTCCCAGGACTGCTACGGTATAGGCAGAAGTGGCGCAAAGGGAACAGGGTGGGTTACTGCCCTCCCTAGGGAAAACCAGTGCCCGCAGTAGTCTGGGCCGTTTGGAGAAGGATGTTCTAAGGCTGAATTTCACCGGGAATGGACTGCCTCCTGCGAAAACCTTACCCTTAATTAAAGGCTTGCCAGGTTTTTTTCAAGTCCTAATGGAAGGGAAAAAACCAGTGATAACTTCTCTAGAGGTGGAGAAATTAACGTTTACCTTGCTGTAGCATGTCTTTCTGCTGATGAGAAGATGCTGGTTTTAAGGGTTTCTTTTTATTCAGGACCTGTAGCTTGTTATAAGGATTTATCAGAATTTACTTGGAATTTTCCATTTCTAACATTTTCTCATTCCAATATGTTAAATGAAACTAAACTTTTGCAAGGAAAAGTTGTAGTGGGTTGGGTTTTGGTTTCGTTTTCTTTTTTTTTTTAATAAATGAGCTTTTTAGGGTCTATCAGGATTTCAAACCTGTTAAAACATCTCACATCAAAATGGAGAGAAAATATACATAGAAAAAACCTTATACAATTATACAATGACATTTCAGTTAAATTATGCCCTTTTCTTTGAAAAGATCTAACTCAAAACATCTTGGTTGCCCAAGTTTGGAATACATTTTGCACACATTTTTAGAAAACTCAGAGCCACTTCCCCCTCAGATCAGGTTTCCAAGGCTTCTGGCATGGGCTCTTAAACTGTCACAGCTGCCGTTAGAGCATGTGGTCTCGCTGCTAGCGCACCTCAGAGGAGACTTGACTAAGGCACAGTCGCCTCAAACGCAGAAGGGCAGTTTACTCTGCAAATCAATCGTTTTCCTTCCAAAATGGAAGCAGGTATAAATAGTTTCCTCCAGCACAAATCTCCTTCCAGAAACCCCCATCACTCCCTCTACCCACCAGAAGAGAGATTTGACTCCTGCCTGGCAGGCTGCGGGAGTAGAGCCATTGATTCCTCTGATTCCTTAAGAACATGTGGGAACAGGGCAAGCTTGAATCTTTTGAGCATTTGGCAGATTAAGAATTTCGCAAGCTGGAGCAATTCCAAACGCAGCCCACTTGAACTGTTCTCAGCTTCGTGGAAAGGATGGGCAGACAAGGATTTTTTATAACCAGCCTTTGATTGTAGACACCCCACCAGAAGTATTACACAGATCTTGATTTTCAGTGTTTACAGATGAAGAATTTCTTTCTTAAAAACAAAGACCCATTCCAAAGTCTTAGCTTGGGCTCATTTAGAAACAACTTGTGGAATTTGGGATGCATCAAAAGCCACGTGTCCAGCAGGTCAGGGGAGGGGATTCTCCCCCACTGCTCTGCTTTCGTGAGACCCCACCTGCAGTTTTGCATCCAGCTCTGCCGTCTTCAACATAAGAAGGACATAGGCCTGTTGGAGGGAGGCCAGAGGAGGCCACGGAGATGCTCCGAGGGCTGGAGCCCCTCTGCCCTGGGGACAGGCTGGGAGAGTTGTGGGGTTCAGCCTGGAGAAGGAAAGGTTCCAGGGAGACCTTATAGCACCTTCCAGTGCCTGAAGGGGCTACAAGGAAGCTGGGGGAGGGGGGGGGGGGACTTTTTACAAGGGCCTGTAGTGATAGGACAAAGGGTAGCGGGTTTAAACTGAAAGAGGGAGATTGAGATTGGATATCAGGAAGGAATTCTTCCCAGAGAGGGTGGGGAGCACAGGGACAGGTTGCCCAGAGAAGCTGTGGATGCCCCATCCCTGGCAGTGTCCAAGGCCAGGCTGGATGAGGCTGGGAGCAACCTGGGCTATGGAGGGTGTCCTGGCCCATGGCAAGGGGGTGAGACTGGATGGGCTTTAAGGTCCCTTCCAAGCTAAACCAGTCTGTGATTCCTTGAAACAATCAGATCTGGCACTGCAGGATCTAATGAATTCTGTAGCAGCTGCAAATGAGATTGTGAACTAATAGCATAGGCATGGCGTAGCACTTCACTGCTGAGTTCTCAGATGGAGATGGTGCCTGTCAGACGCAAGTCTTCTGCCTTGAGATACACTGGTTCTTATGAAGCCTTGCATTACTATAGATCTAAAATCCCGTTCTGTACAAAAGCTACTATTTTTTCTTAATTCTTTCATATGTATCCCAATACCAAATCCCTCTGACTAGATCTGAGCCTCTGACTAATCTAATAAATTCCCAGCATTATGATACTAGTGATTTATCTTCTTTTAGAATTTGTTCTGTGTTTGAGATCATCCACCAATGCCTGCAAATAACCCTTAATCAGTAGTAGAGCTAATTGTATTATTTTTGAGGAATAGAAAAGATTGAATCTCTTCTCTCTCCATCCCCGGTTCTTATGTACAGAGGCAGCTGAAATTTAAACAAAATATTTACTTCCAAGTACTGTTTAAAATGTGACAAATGTTTAAGGATTTTTAAAAACTATTTGGTTTTATCTGTTTAATGTTCACTGTACGTTGTGGTGCTTGGCATTTGAAGTGTGCAACTTAATTTGCTTGCAGAAATAGATTGTGTTAATTCCTTAGTTGACTAAACCCCCTTTTTTCTACCCCAGTCAGGCTTCCCGTGTTTATGCAGCACCTAGCACAAGGACGTTTCAGCCGTACCTTATTAAAAGTAAATAATAATAATTCAGATTGAGGAGATCAAATATTTGCCTTCTACTCGTGTCGTCCAACATTCATTTACCATCTGCTCTTTTCATTGCCACTCCTATTACTAAGCTTGTTTGCAAAAATGTTTGCCAAAAGAAGTGAATTCCAGAGGAAAAGAGAGCTCTTTTTTTCCCTTCCCCCTCTTTTTCTTAGATTTTGTGGGTGTTTGCCCCAAACCGTATATGACTAATATTTGCCATTAAGTCCCTTTAAATAGTTTCTTTGTAGAAGGTTTGACGAAGATGTGTCAATCAGCACAACAAGCATGTGACGATTTCTTGCTCCAGGGGCCTGGAACACCTTCCTTGTGAGGGAAGGCTGAGAGAGCTGGGGCTGTTCAGCTGGGGGAAGAGGAGGCTGAGGGGGGATCTTATCAATGCTGATCAATATCTAAGGGTGGGTGTCAGGAGGAGGGGGCCAGGCCCTTCTCAGGGGTGTCCAGTGACAGGATGAGGGGCAGTGGCCATAAACTGGACAACAGAAGGTTCAACCTGAATGTGAGGAAACCCTTCTGCCCTGTGAGGGTGCCAGAGCCCTGGGACAGGCTGCCCAGAGAGGGAGGAGTCTCCTTCCCTGGAGACTTTCCAAAGCCGCCTGGACTTGTTCCTGTGTGATCTGCTCTAGGGGATCCTGCTCCGGCAAGGGGCTTGGACTAGATGATCTCTAGAGGTCCATTCCAACCCCTGACACTCTGTGAATCTGTGTGAATGTATTCCAGATATGAAAAACAATTCATTACCTTTTACATATGCAATATATACATTTCCTCTCCAGCTGGTCTTTCCATTCTAATGCTGTTGCATCACTGTGTCCCTTCTTTGTTCGATTTAGTCTGCCCATGGAGGCAGAAACTCACTGTGCAGCAGGTCTTGTTCACTGTTACGTGTTGTGATATGAAAGCTTGTGTTCTTGGAAGGGTTACTGCTCCTAGGATTCTCTTCCCAAGGGGAGTTCTGTCATGATTCCAAATGGATTTGGCCCTCAGCTTGCGTAGCAGAGGTGGCATATGTATTTGGACACGTGAGAGAGAGAAGGGCACATGCAGTGTTTCAAATAAAACCCACCTGAGAATGCCAGGGAACCAATTTAAAACAAATACTAAAAAAATCCCCAGAGTGTAAATTTTACAGCGTGAGCTTGCAGGGAGTTATCCACCTGCCATTGGAACCCCCGCCAGGGCCCGTTTCCTGGTGTCACTCACGTTTTGGAGGCTGGGGAAATTCACAGGCATGTCCTCCTGCGATGACGGTGCAGTGACTCCGCGCTCACACCCCTCTTTTCCCTGGGGCACCTGGGGACAGCCACTCCCCTTGGAACATAGAACAGGGAAGCAGACTAAAAAGGAGCCGGGCAGCTTTTCCCCCCAGCCTTTTGGCTGAGCTAATGAAAGATGCAATGTGACAAGACGTGTCATATGTGATCAGATAACCCCTGTACGATGTCGATGCTGCCCCTGCCTGACTCGCTGTCAAATCCCTCATCGGGATCGCAAGAGTCAAGCACTCCCCTGTGCTCCTGCCGTAGCCATCCAGCATCTGCGCTCCCACTGCCCCGCGCGCTGCTTGCTTCACAGCTGTGCCCTGATGTGCCTCTCACGGGGAGGAAGAGGAATTGGCCTTCCTCCTGCCGGTGTTGGATGACAGGATTTTCAAACCTGTCTAAAGAAATCCAGTCTTCATTCTTACTTGGTTTTCCTCACTGAAGCTCCTCAACGTTCTGTATCGGCCATCTGGTTCTGGTTGCTGCTTTTCAAACCCGTCACCAGCTATGCGATTTCAATGGTTTTATCCTGGTTTCCTAGTGGGAGATGCTCATCTGGTTACGCTTCAGGGAGTGGTGGGAACCTTTTAAGTTCTCCCATGTTTTGTGAAATTTGACAGTGGAAGGAGAAGATGGACATCTTCTTGTGTCTCTTCAAGGACCTCAGAGAATCCGTGTGGGTGATCCAACCCACAGGGAAGCAGGTGTTTTGCTTCCATCGTGTGCGGTACAACTTGTTTCCCAGGGGAATGAATGCATGGCTATTTTGCCGAGGTATATTAGAAAAATGGTTTGAGATTATATCTGTCTGCCTTGTTTTCACTAGGCAGAAGGCGGTAAACTCAAATTCTTCATTAGAATTCAGGCAAGTTCAGTGGCATTCTGAAGTCTAACTCCAGCACTTGTGTGGATCACAGCCTAAGGATAGATTGATCTCAGGTCTCCAGCCTGTTGCCAGAGTACCCCTTGCTCAGCTGGTGGCTTTGGGCTGATTCCTCAGTGGGGGAGCAGGACCTGTTAATCTGGCAGCCAGTCAATACCTTGAAAAGATCCATTTTCCCCGCCCCCCGTACTCCACATGACTTGTGGCTAGCATCACTGACTAATCCCTAGCCAGGGGAAAAGGTTATTCAAAGCTTCAGTGCTCAATTTTTCAAATTACTTGAGTCATTTCAGTGCCAAAATTGCAGAATGCTCTGCTTGGTCAGAGGAGAGAGCTGTTGTACGTGGGAGCGGGTTACAGGAATTGGTGCTACGCTGGCTGTCTCTTACCAGAGGCCAGCAGAGACTGGCTGGCTGTGCTTGGACCTGTAGCCTGCGTAAATTCTGCCGTGGCCTTTGCTGCACGAACGCTACGTTTGGTTTTAATCACAGAATGGGCTCTGGGGTGGTGCTGCAGACCTCAAGGCAAGGCACGAGGGAAGCACTGCTCATGTCTCATGGTTTTCAGTGGAGTGGAATCCCCCTGACCAGCTGGCGACCAGGGCTTTTGCCTGTGTTTCTCTAGCTCTGTCTTAGCCACGGGATCACTGCTTGTAAGTGAAAGTTTGTAAGCTAAATCCACAAAACAAGCAACAGGAGGGAAAAAGAAAGGAAACGTTGCTGTTTATATTGCAGTAATGCCCCAGCCCCTTGGGACCGCTCCAGCTTCCCTCTACGCAAACTCTAAGCAGTTTACGACACAGGCGGCGGCTTGGCTTGCTCGCAGAATTGACCAGCCCCAGCACCTTTGGCCCACAGCCCAGTAACCCTCGGGATTTACTGGCTGAGGTTACAAGCAGACGCGGCGATCAGAGCATCCGTGAATATTGTTTGCGCCGACGGCTCCTCCAGTAGAATTTCCCTGGGCTCGGCTGTCAGGTAAAGCCAAAAAAAGCCTGCTGCTCTGAAAGCTGTGGAGAAGCGCAAGCTGTGGCTGGCAGGACCCGTTTCCTGCAGCGTGCACATCTAGCACCCAATACAGCGAGTGCTTCCTTCTATCTGGGGCTTTGAAGTGCAGCCATTGCGTACGATGTCCATAATGAATCCAGTTCATAAATCCAGTAATCTGGACCTGCTCCATTTACGAACTCCGTGTTATTTCCATATTCATTAATCCACAAAGTCATTAATAGAGCTCCAGAAAGTCATGGCTGTTTTCACCCTATTTTGAGCAGATACTGTTTCAGATGAGATGTTACAAGGAGCCACTAATGTTTTTGATTACGGAGGGCTAGGTCCAAGTTATCGTGACGGCTATGGCGGGACTAAATCCAGTGCTATGTTCACTGGCTGTTTGATAAATAAGCAAGATAAATAAGTGGGTGCAGAGCACTAAAAGCAAAATGGGCATGATCTGAACCCACGCCCTACTTGCTGAAGGAGAATCAAGCACTGAAGTCCAGGAAAAACCTCCAGCGAGCACTGGCATTTGCGTTCCTAAAAGAAGTGCATCCTAAGAGTACAGAGGAGAGGTGTTCTCTGCTCATCCTGCAGCCGCCGGTCCCTTCCTGCGCCTGTGGTTCTCACCAGGGGAAAAAAAGAAGTCTAGGAGTGATGGGATTTTCTGTGTAATCATGGGTTGCTGTTGTTGCCTACGACTTGAATTTTTCTCTCACATCATAATCGGACACATTCTTAGTGGTCAGGGTGGTGTCACCTCTGACACGTTAAGGATTTTAATACCTTTGAGTGCTGACGAATGTTCAGGTTACTGAACTGGCTCCACATATTTAGCAACTGCTGCACTTTAATGGTTTTTTTTGCATGTTCTCTATGATTTTTTTCCATTTTTCTTCTCAAGTATGTTTATCGTTTCTACAGACGATCTCTCTTATGCTAAGATTTTGTGGGTATGACTGCGAGGGTGCCTGAATGAGAAATTCAGTGGTAAACTGACCTGCAAAATGTAGCCCCAAAGGGTCTTAACATGATTATTATCCCTTTTTGTCATTTTCTGTGACTGTTGTATTTTCCTAATTGATTCTTACTTCACACTGAGAAAAAAAAAAAATGAACAGATAAATAAAAATAACACTTGGAAAGGCCAACAAAGGAAACTGCAAAGGAATAGGCATCAGATGTAGACAAACATCCTCCTACATAATTAATAATTGCAAATCGTCACTGCATGGCTTTCTCCTTTTATTAGTAAAACAGCTTTCAAAGGAAATGTGTATGTTTGTACTCTAGAAAGAATATTTGGTGGTGTGCAACAAGGGAGCGATAAAATGCCAGTGCCAGCAATGATCTGGCTTCCAGGAACATAAACCTCTGTTGGGTGTTCTGAACCCAGAACTTTTGCAGCTAAACAAACTGTGTCAGCGAACAAATTATTGAATTTATCTGGGGGCGGAGGGGGGAGAAAGAAAGAAAGAAAACTTGTGAGAAAAGCAGTTACTTTCTGAAAAATGCTGGTCTGGTTCCGCTTTCAATAGAAACAGATCGGGCGACGAAGTTTTCGACGAGCCCTCGTTTTGACAGCTCTCCGGAAGCAGTGTTGTGACTGGGGGCATCAGAGTAAGACGTTTTAAGAGCGCGCTGCCTCTTCCCACCAACTTTGCTCTATATGCACGCTTTCTTTTGCAATGAGGATAGTAAAAATTCCCAATTTCCTCAGATCTCGTTCAAAAGGCATCTGTGCCAAATGAGCTCCACGATGATGCGGTCTCTTAGTCTAGTTTTCTAGAGAGGAAAGACTAGGGGAAACCTGAGGTTCACTGGTACCTTTGTGTGCAGTTGTAAAATAAGAGTAATAACTGTAATGCTTTAATAACCGCCCGTTACACCAGTGAAGGGCTAGAATCCCCAGTCATGGCTCATGACCGACTTGAGACACAGGCTTTACAAATGAAAACAAACCAATAATAAGGACATGTAGGAACCTTTTACTACCGTGGAGATTCTGATGTTGACTTTTTGATTCCCTAGTTAGTAAGATAATTAAAATCCTCTTATTCTTACTGTTGGTTTGCCGATTAGAAATACAAATAAGGAGCTTACACGTGCCTACCCCCTTCACTCAGAGTCATGGTGGGCTAAAGTATTCCTGTACAATCACAAACACGTTTTTAAAGCATCCATAACCTCCTGGGGATGGTAAATGATTCATGTACTGGGACCAGGGTGATTCTTGCTGTTTAATCATACAGGGGGAGGAGGGAGAGAAGTGTATCTATTTTTAATGCTTTTTAAATTAATAAGGTCTTTATGTTTGTAGCTTTTTGAGCATGGGTGACTAAAATTCAACTCCTAAATCTATGTGTAAATGTCTAAAGGAAAGCAGGCTGGCTGGAGGCACCCTGTTCTCTCTGATGTGGGAGAGCACTAGATTCCCAAGCATGTAGATAAGGCTCTGACTCAAAGGTATTCTCGCCTGGAGTGGTCACCAGAGAAAACGGAAAAGAAGGTTAGGAATCTAACTTCAGACTTCAGTAATCCTATAGGTAATCACATTTTTCTTGACAGTCACACAGGTATGTAAAAGCTTGAAATACGTGTATACAGAGGTAACTGGAGGTCACAGGGGTGCCTGTTACAAACAGAAGCTTAATTTGCTAAAACTCCAAATTGCCGGAGATATCTAAATAGTCTTTGGGGTGAGGATTCAGCTTAGACAAGTAATTTGCAAGGTGAAATATGTTAGGCAATAGATTTAACTTTTCTGATATACCATCTCAGCTGCAGCATTAAGGGGAGCATGATTCAAAAACCTGAGACGCTGATGAAGAGTTCGTTTTTCTGTAAAGCTGCAAATTGCGCAGCGCATTCTCAATAGTGTTGATTTTGCTGATGCATCCCCAGTGTTAGCAGTTGGCAACCTGAAGCGGTGAGCAAAATCAGATACATGTATTTATCAACTAATAAGTGTGTTTCCAGCTCCTGGGACATCTCAGGCAGAAACAGCTGAGGCTACAGAGTCTGAAATTTGGGATAAATAATGGAACACGTACAGAAAGGGAGGTACAAATCAGAATGAATGTTAACTGCAAAGGCTGCCTAATCGCAGCGGATTTCTCTTACTTCAGCAAGACTGGACTGCACCCTGATTAGCTTTCTCCAGACAGCAGTACACAGGTTCAGTATGTTTATTTAGCTCTGTTGGAAATTTGAAGTGTGGACGTCGTTGTGGTCATCCAGGCCTACCTACAGGGCTTAAGACTGTGTTCGGCTATTGACTGCTTTTATTGCTCCTTAGTCTATCCCTTTTTCTCCAGTGCTACATAACACATAAGGCTGCATTTACATTTTCTGAATGGACTAATCATGGCTCTCTGCTTTGATAAAGAATGTGCAGCCTCCCACATAACCACACGGAAACCAACAGGGAAGAGTAAACCAGAAATAAACCCGTTCTAGGGGGTTGAGAGAAAAATACCCACCAAGATAATTGGGATGGATGTTACAGGGAAGAAGCAACTGAACACATAGTCACATCTTAAAAAAAATTATCATGCTAAAAATATCCAGATGAAGGACAGCGAGAGAAAACACGATTGAAGCGGAACAATTGGGAGAGGAGTTAATACTTATTAGCAATCATTTTAGATTGAATATAGGTTGGTTTTGTAACAGCATGAGGAATGATGCATTTGACAGGACTTAAACAATTGCCTCCCCCTTTCCCAAGGAATCTAGTTAGCAACACCCTGGCACAAACTGATCAGGCTCCCATACTCCTAAAGAGTTAGGCAAAGCCTATGTAGTTAGTAAAAGTTTCTAGTTGTAAAAAAATCTTTCCTCTCTACGTTCCAAACCTTAGACAGTTCACATTTAGCCTACTGTATTTTCTCCTGTAGCCTTAAAAAAGTAACCCTGAGAGGTCAGACATAGTTCAACCAGTCCAGTGTCCTTTCTCCAACAGTATCCAGAAGCTATTGCTTGGGCAAGAGCGTAAGAACGGAGCAAGTAGATACGATATTTTTGCAAGTACTCTCCCATCATCCCACTGTTTGCACCTCAGTTATTTACTGAGCCAGCGTGGTTTCTATGCATTTATTAACAATCGGTGGACTTCTTTCTCCCTTGGAATTGCCTAGTGTCCCCTTGAACCTAAGTCAGCAACATTTAGGAACATTTAACACCCAGACATCCTGTGGCAAGAAGCTTTACAGCTAAATTAGATGTTATGTGAACATACTGCCTGTCCTATATCTCCCGGCATTGAAATATCAGCTCTGTGCATGTGAGAAAGCAAACACTCATCTCCAGATTTCCTAAGTGTTCAGAAGATATTTGTGCACAGAGAGTGAAATTGAAGAAGAGTTGTTATGAAAGTATTGTCAGGTTCATGAGCCAAATCCATCTTAATCATATCTGAAGACCTACAAATACTTGTGCGTTTGAAGATAAGTAATTTTCAAAAGTTTCTTGTTCTTTCAGAGAACTTGTATGTAATATTTATTAAAGAATACTGCTGGCGAGAAAAGGGTATGTCAGGCACAAGGGTGTTAGAGACAAGCAAGCAAACGCTTTGTAGAAATAGAGCGTAGGGCTTAGAAGCTCATTCCACAGCCTCTTTCGCACCTCGGAAATAACCATGTTCGGTGTTTTCCAAGTAATACGAAATTCTGCTTTCTTCTGCAGGAAGCTTGGTTTTTGTTTCCATCCAAATATCCCCTGCAGTTTTAGAGCTAACTTCAGAAGATAATTCCATATATTAACTAGGGTGCCAAGGATGAGAAAGCCTAGGGATACGTCAGTCCATACCTGATCCTCAAGGCTTTTACACTCACAGGGCAATTTGGCTGTTACACAGCGTGGGCCCTTATCTGTCCGGGGGGATTAAAACGACCCATTCAGCAGCAAGGGTTTTTAAAATCTGGCAATGCTGGGTGAACTATTGTTTTT
The DNA here is from genome assembly GCA_027574665.1 of Rhynochetos jubatus. Classification (NCBI taxonomy): domain Eukaryota; kingdom Metazoa; phylum Chordata; class Aves; order Eurypygiformes; family Rhynochetidae; genus Rhynochetos; species Rhynochetos jubatus. Next base: position 5,637,478 of record CM050670.1, on the reverse strand, counting down.
AATCCAGTGATGAACACAGAGGCATACCAGGTAATTACACTTTCTGAGAGGAAGTTGTACTGTGGAGAGAGTAATTCTCTGTGGTATTTCGAGATGCATCAAAATGTAAGCATTATAAACGCAAACTTTAATTCCAAAGCTTACTTAAACTGAGGATGGGAGGGTGGAGATTTGCTGATTTAATACAAAGAATGGATTTTAGACTAACGCCACACAGGAAATCGTACTTTATGTGCTAGTCCTTTCTGTCTCACTGGGGGGATGTATCTTACTCACAGGTCCTCACTGCTCTGTGCCGTTGTTCAGACCGTCCAACCTAGCTGCAGAATGCTGCTGTTCTCATTGCCTTTTCCAGCATGTTTGTGATTTGTGTTATCAACTGTCCAGTGCCTTGAGCCTTTGCTAATGGCAGTAATAGCCTGAGGGAGTATGAGGAGGAATACTTGGAACCAGCAAGGAAGTGCCATTAAAGGGAAAGCTGAGCATGTTTCCCAGGCGGGTGTCTTATACTTCAGCAAAGCTGGAAAACGTCAAAGTGCCGTCTTGGTGCTGGCTGCCTTGCATACAAGCGGTGCATGCAGCGTGAGCGGATGTCAAGCTGTGACTCCCGTGTGAGAGGAGTTCATATGTATAAATCACCTTTGCCTTGTGGATTTATGTGGACGTATCTGCTCACTCCAGCGGGCTTTGTGATGATTTTGGACTGGACTGTGGGAGAAGTATCAGGATGGGCATGATGGATGCTATGTGACCACTTATCTAAGTCAGGACGTAGCCTTTCCTACAGCGTGAAAGTGACACAGGGGCAAAATGTAAAGGAAAAAGGCAGCTGTTTGGTTCTGGATATGATCCCTGTTAGCTGCAACATAGCTTATAGAAGCCCTCACCTGGCTTTTGAGGGTTCACATGCTTCTCTCTAAAGTCTGAAACATGCACTTTTGCTTTATAAATGCTGCAGTGTACCAAGTCAAAGCTCTTTTTTACACGCATGCAGTCAGAATGCATGGCCGATTTTACACAATGGGTTTGTGTACATGTAACTGCCTGAAATGCCTTTTGGGTGGCATTTTGTGATACGTGACACATCACATAAGGCAATTCACTTAAGTAATGTCAGATACCTGCTCTGTAGCTATCTTCAGAAATATTCAGGGAAAAGGCAGGGCCCAAACTCACGTGCTCATATATAGTTATTCCTCCTGATGCTACCATTTCAAATGCTCAGGAGATTTGAAGTCTGCCCTTTTCTTTCTTTCTCTGTCCATCATATTTTCCTGGCTTGCCATAGACTGCCTAGGTAAGCAAAAGTTAATCACACGGTACATAAATCAGTGGAAAGTACTTTTACAAAAACTCTGTTCAGAAGTATGGGAAGTAAAGAATCAGGGTTCTAATGTAACAGCATTTCTGTAGTATCAAAAAGAAGTTAAATGGAAAAAATTACAAGAACTACAGAAACAATGCTGGTTACTCTTCTTTGATGGAGTTAGCAATATTGTCAATAGACTGTGTTTTCTGGATTGCTACAAGAAACTAGTGGACGTTTACTTCGAAAGAAATAAAACCCCATAAGCACAGGATTAGCAGTTCTTACGACCATTGTGTGGTTAAAGAAGAACAATTACATGAAACACTGAAGATGTAAGAAATATAACCCACGCTGTTTTTCGATGAATTGCATGTATACCCTATTTGAGCCGTTATAATTTTATGGATGGTTATTTATAAAACAAACAAGTTATTTTTCTTTTTGACTTTGAACTCCACTTGAAGAACAGTGATTCATGCTCCACATGCTGTTAGCTCTCCAGCTCCATGCTTTGCATGTGGGTAAGACAGGCTGAGAGAGACTTGAGAAAAAACATGTGAGGATCTGCTATCCATGTAGAAACCACCTACAGCCAACAACTCTGAACAAAAATACTTCAGCACTGAATAGGACCCAGCACAGTCCTAGAGTCTGCTTCCCTGCCCTAAATCCTTAGTTTCCACTGGTTTCAAAAAGCCAGATGAAACTTATAACCGAAAAATATTGAGATACAAACAGGAACAATTCAGACTTCCTTCACGCCACAAAGGTTACTGCAAACCTTGCACAAAATCTACTTGCAACGTTCAGAGGAGCGTTTCTGGAAAGATTTCCTTCCGGGGCTTCTTCAGGAAGGGTGACAGGTTTCCCGTCCTTCACTGGGAAAGATTGTTCAGCATCGACTGGTGCAGAGAAGGAAATTTTAAGGGACACAGGTTTTTCCATATGTAAAAAAATTAGTGTTGTAAGAGAAAAAATAGTATTTTCCCTCAAGCAATTTGACTGAACAATCTCATTCTCTGGGGAGATGTAGTGTACCTACATTATATCCTATCTACACATCCTCCTCCCACAGTTTTCCCTGTCAGTCTGTTTCCATTGTGTCTATGTGAGAGCAATGTTAAGCACCAACTTTGAAAAATTATCCTAGCTTCTTAGCAACTCTAGATGCCTCTTTAGCATTTAATAACGATTGTTTGTTGATTTGCAGTTAGTGTTTGAGAGGAATAAAATCAAGACCATCTGCAGTTTTAAATTTGAAGGCTTGCTTTCACCTACTCTGTTTCAGAAAAGAACAGCTTAATGGATCATTTTGTATAACGGCAAATATTCTCTTTTTTCTACTGTCTTGATTTACACTGCGAGGCAGTGCGTGATTGCAGCAGCTACAATTGTCTCATTCCTTACCCCGGGATATTCACAACATTCGTATTTCTGGAAGAAAAGCGCCAACACATCTCTTACCTTCAAGCCATACGAATCCCTCGAGCAGAGGTGGCAGTACTTTGTGTTGAATATATCCAAAACACCACAACTCTCCACCGTGGCTTTTCTCAAGCTCTCTCGGGTTTGCAAGCAGACTTTTTGGGATTCAGTATTCACACACAAGCAGAGGAGCAAAAAGAAAAAAAAAAAAATCACCTGCCTGACCCCTGCAAGCTGGGACTCACGCAGATGAAAACTTGCTGTGGTTAAGCCCAAGCTGAGCTAGCAACTGCTAGAACTTCAGGAGCTCAGGGAGTGCATTATCTTCCTGGGAAGAGGCGATTTCGGAGCAAAGCCCTCCCGCGGTAATTCCGCTGTCCATTTCTTTCAGCGCATCGCTGGGTGGAAAAGCAGCAGCTCCGTCTCTGTTTCCCAGAGCCCAGATTTGGCGAGTCGGTAATCAGAGCCGCCCCTTCCTCCCACGGCGAGATCCCAACAACCTGTTTCCACTACAGCTCCCGTCGCTGCCCGCGGGGTGCGATTTCCCGCAGCGCTTCCCTTCCTGCCTCGCCTGCTTGGGGGGGAGGGGGCCAAAGTTTCCTCCCCCGAATCCCACCGACCCGCGCTGGGGAGCAATCTCTCCCCGGCGGTGATGGGCGGCGGCTCCTCTGCCCCGGGGCGGCGGGACCGGAGCCGGCGGGCGGCCGGTTCAGCACCGGGAGCTGGACAGCGCCGGAGCGGGGCGCTGGGGGGGGGCAGCCGCTCCCGCCGCAGCCCCGGCGGCAGCAATCGGCAGCGGCGCCCACCCCGTGGGAAACCCCCGGTGTAAATGAGCCTTTCCCTACCCGGCTGCTCCGGGGATGCTGGGCAGCCCCCAACCTCTGCGCGCAGCCCCCGGGGGAGTGCCGGTGGTGCTCTGCAGGGGCTGGGGATGCTGGGCAGCCTCCCGGGACAGGGTCACTCGCCCCGGTCTGCGCACAGCCGTCGGGTTTCACGCAGAACACAGGGAAGGTACGGCATGATCCTCCAGTATGAATAGGCTAGGCAAGTAACGCGCGAATTTCTGAGTAAACAAACTGGCTGTAGTTGTTACTTCTACTGCAAACAGCCTGTATGCTTTCCTTGGAAAGAGGGGCGTCACTCACCTGCACTCTTCCCCCGCAGAACAGTCCCAGCACGGTCCTTCTCGTGTTTTCGAACCACCCAGGCTAAAATTCTCAACAGTGCTCCTGGCTTAAACACTCTGTAATGGTAAATAGATCTCTTTGCAATTCAAATACCAAGAGAAACCATTTCCTGGAAGGATGATGAAAGCGTAGCTGCCGTTGCAATGTTTTAATATTTTCTTATAGTTTAATATCTGTGAGGCTACCCAACCTCCAAAGCATTAAGAGACTGTAATTTGAAGGGTGTGTCCTAAGAAAGCTTTTCTTTTTTCTAGAAATGGCTTGATTCTCTTTTCTGGATGTATTTTTCCTATTACCAAATAGCACTAGGCACAGAGAAAACGGGATGAACCCCATCTCTATGGCTAGGTTTTATAAAGATGCCGTTGCAGGAGGATTTTCTACAGAGGCACGGATCTAGAACACTGCTTTCAACCTTTTCTGACTGTGGAGCCCTAAACGTTTGTACCGCAGAGCTACTGACCCCTTTAGGATATTGCATACGTGAATTGCTGTGAAGTGCACACAGGCTTGTCTTTCCGAGTCACCTTTAGGGTTAAAGTCCAACCAAATTCTCCTGAACTTTCCAAGTGCTACTGAAACGCTCTCCTTTTTATCCATGTAATGTTCCGCTGTGGGTTTTGCAGTGCAGGGTAGCCAAAGGTACGCTAGAGCTGACACCTTCAGCACAAACCCCAGGAACAGGCACAGCAGTTGCCGCACCACCGCAGTAAGAGTCCTGTCTGCGTGTTGCTGCCGCCGCATTTTTTCAGACCTGCTATGAAAACAGATTCTGGTCTGTCCACCAGAAAACTATGAATTAAAGCAACGGCGAGGGTGACGGAGGATGATGGGACATGTCACGTCTCTTGCCCGTGCTAGAAAGGCACCTAGTTTGTTAGTCGGTAACGTGAAGAACCACATCCTTGGCTGACAAAAACTGCAAGAGGCTTTAATCGGGTGATGTAGCTGTCTTTATGAAGTTTTAAGTGAGATTCATTTCCCTTGAATTTTGTCTCAAGAATTTCAATAAATGCCCTAGAGTCAGATGAATCATGGGAGAGGATAAAGCACAATAACAAGAAAACATGACATATACAACCCAACCCTGAACCTGAAGCCAAAATAAAATGAAACTTCAAAACTGCAAGTATAACCTTCTTACAAGAAGGAAAATCTTATTGTTTTCAGTGCGTTTCTGGCTTGTGATCACTCACTGAGGAAGCTCTGTGACTAGCTCTTTGGTTAGAGGTTGTTCAACAGCAGCTCTCTGCACGTGGACAATTCCGAAGAGTTGTTACTGGTTAATACGGGGTAGGCACATCACTTCTAGGACATATCTCCTCTTTGATTTTAGGGATATAGCAAGTGGAGTACAGTCCCTGGGGTAAATACCACGAGTGTTCTGCAGTATTTCCTCAACGTGTGTTCTCTTCTTTGGCTTCTTTAACAGGAAACTTAGTCATCATATTCTACTGGAATTGGAGTAAGATAGGATGCTTCCTGCACTGTACCATGCCACTGAAAAAGTAAAAGGGCAGTGAAATATCAGTCATTGAGATCCTCACAACAAGATAGCTGATTATTTTTCTGTTCTGAAACATGCTGCTGGTGTGGAAGGCTTCGAAGGAAAAGATAGCGTCTTGGCTGTCAACCTTACGTCTCTGCTGCAAGGAATAGTGGCCCACAAGTGCAGAAGGGGAAATGTTTCTGACTCCACTGGGGACAAGACAGAGGTTTCTTAGAGTCCAGTCCAGACCTGTAGGATGACATTCCCTGCAACTTAACCACAACTTTGTTGCCTTCTGTGTCAGGCCCATCTCTTTGGCTTTGCTTTTCTGGCATCATTTCATAAACATAAAAATAAGGAAGATTTTCAGAGCAAAATTCTGCAGTGTATAGGGTTCTTCCTCAAGTGCAAACAATCCCAAACCTCCTTAACCTAAGTGATGCAAGTACATCACATACACTCCTAAATGGTGGTCAGACCTCGTATGAAGTGTGTCACACGAAAACCAGCTCAGAACAGTGCAGAACTCTCCTGGTTACAGTGCAGGAGGGCAGTACTTGTCACCTCACAGGAGTTGCTAAGCATCTTGTTCAAAACACTGGTTCTGCAGGCTCCTAAACCCCACCATTCTTCCAAGAGGCAGAGCTATGCAGGTTAGGAGGAAAGAGAAGCACGATAAAAAGCCCTGGCAATTCCACCCCAGCAACTCCTTTCTCTGTGGCGCTTGCAGCCCCTGCAGCCAACATTACACTCTAAATTTAGCAGCTGAAACCCCAGCGAAGGGCTAAAATGCCAGTCCCGCTTCCTCTTGCGCTGCCTAATTACAGTTCAGGCTGCCATTCTTTCTTAATCTCTTTACCAGCACCAGCTAGACTATTTGCAGAAAGGTCAAGATGGATCCATGTGCAAATCTGAATGGAAGTTGGCAGGACTTCTCTCTCATCGTGTGTGCAGTCCTCCTTCACAGAGGATTGCCGCAAAGTCACGGGGCTGGATGTTGTGTCACCTTTATTACAAATACATAGAATAGCACATTAGCATTTTTTGCAGAAGATGCTCTTTCTCAGGGTAGACCTATATCTGACTTCTGAATAAAAGACTCGAAGCTCAGGAAGGCAGATTAGTCATAACGAGCCTTGTGAACCTGAATGCTTTGCATATTTTTTTTTTTTTTCATCTATTCTGGCAAAACAAGTAACATTACCAGACTCTTACTTGTACTCACTTCTAGCGTAGAGGGACACGGAATTATTAGGTCAGAATTAGCTTCTGGGAAATGATTAGCTCTGTGCTTTGCACTGGTGCATGAAAGCTTGTTAGTCCTGCCAGACAAAGTACCCACTACTTGTTACAGGCTCGCCTTTAATTGCGTGATATTAAATCTATCCCTGGGAAATTTAAGCTCTTGACATAGTTGTAGTTATTGTTTTAACCACACAGACTCTTAATCCGACAGGAACTGTCCTATCAAATATGCTGTATTTTAGTACAATGAGCTGGTACGAGGGTGTAAATCAGTGGGCTGCATCTGCAGTGCCTCACCTGACGTGAGCTGAGGGGCTGGCCTGATGGTTTCTGAAGTACTTCCTGTTTCTTTCTTACTGTAATCTAACAGAACATACTGGAATAGAAGGAACCATAACTCAGAAGACACAGTTTTTCCCGTGATGCAAAGTAACGGTAATACTTTGTTGCTTACTCAACGCAACACATTAACAGCCCATAAAATGCAGTTCACTGCTGGGCACGGTTTCTTCTTTTGCTGCTGTGAATTCCAAGGAATGACGTCTCTCCAGGTGACAGAACTGGCATCTCTGGATCCCTGAGAGCTGATAGAAAGAGGTGCCCACAGTGGGCCACCTTTGATGTCTGTTGGCACGGAGCCTGCGTGGATTAGGCAGCTGTGTAGCATGTTGTGCTTCACCCAATCCCTGTGACCCTCCTCGTGGTGTGGTCACTGCATACCTGTTGTGTTCTCAGTGCGTTTGAGCTGAGGTCTCATCCAGTCACACGACGCTGGAAATGACTGGGTCTGTTCAGTTAAAGATTAAGAAATCAGTAGTCTTTCACGTGAAGTCTCTTCAGAAGCCGAAACAGGATACTGATATCTCTCTGGAAAGGAACTGAATTCTCCTTATATCTTTTCCAAAGATGGGCTTGGAGAATACTAGTTTCTCCCGTGACTAAGGAGTCAATAATGAGTTCAAAACAGGTTTTCCAAAAGCAATGCACCAGAAAGTTCTAATGTTAGACAGAGGATCGGAACAAGGGAGCTCTGATCTGCCTCTGCTACTAATTTACTGTGGGGCACTGGGCAAGTTTTTGCCTTTTCTCTGCCTCAGCCTAAAGTTACACAAAGTTTCTGGATTACCATGGGCTTGGAGTTTGCATATTAATCAACATCTCACATGCTCAGCCAAGATTCAGCCTGATCTGCATTCTCTCCCTGCTTCAGTGAATAAAGCCTGTCTCCTCGCAGACAAATTTACTGTTAAATACTTGATCTGGGTGACTTAAACTGCTCTGCGTGCCGTTATTGAGTAGCTTGGCACAATGAACCACAGAGGGTCAAATCTGACCCTGCTGTCTTAATCAGAGGCCTCTGAAAAAAATAGAAATAAGTGCAAGTATGGGTAGCACTTTGTCATTCATCTCTCTGCCATGGATTTCCTTTCTGTGGCAGGAGAATAATGAAACAAACGCATTTACTGTAATGCACAGGGTAGTCTGAAGGCTTTTCTAACTCCATTTTATTTATTAAAATGTCCCTGAATCTAGAAGAGCACTCTACAACTGCTGTTGTTTCTCTTTTAATCATTTACTATTTCTTACTGTTGCTTTTATTCTCTAAAGCGGTCTGTCCAATTCCCACGGGATTCCTGACCGGGGAAATGCTATCAGTGCACATTCAAATGAAATACATTCTGCCGTAGCCGTGTTAAAAAATATCGGCTTAGCTCTCTAAAGAGCGAATCCAGGCTTGAAGCCGAGTGTCAATAATAATCTGTAAGTGAATACAGGGTTGAAATATGCATACTGACGTTCTTGGGGTTGCAGAGCGCACACTCCTTAATTCTCGGGGTGGCTTTTTGGAAACTAAAAACTCAGTTAATTTCCTTCTTCTGGGTAACTATAAAAGATGTGCTGCTGAAAGGGGCCAAGATTTCATGGTGTTGCCATTGTTCTTCACCAGTTGGTGCCTTTTGTGCTGGATACTCATCTCACCGACTGTAATATTTTTCACGACAGATAAAGACGAGGCTATGATGATTTAGAAGGACCCGTCTAGGTGCAGTTTATTAATTCTGATTAACGTTCAGAAAATTCAGTACCTGAATATTCCAAAGTCGATGGAGTTGGTCAGGTGCTGTCAGAGCCCATGTATTAATGTCCCAAATTTTGAATCCTAACTAGGTTATTCTAAAAAAGAGGAAAAGAGTCTTCCTGTTCTCTCCACCGCTTTGTCTGGTGCATTTTCTCTGCTAACAAAGGCCCTTGGGAACCTTGAGTGTTGGCAATCAGCTTGGAAAAATTCACCTGGATTGCAAGAGCCTCTTTTCTGCATTTTCTCTTTTTTTCACTCCTTGTTATTTTTCCAAAGCTCGGCAGCCAGTGCAGACATGTAATTAAAGTTAATTGTGATTGCTCGGTGATGCAACAGCCCCCCCACTGACATGGCTTCAGGGTGCCTCTGGCTCACATACAGCTGCTGCCTTGGAGCACGAGTGGGCACGCTTCAAAGTGACAAGTCTAAAGAAACACTCTTCTCTCCAAATCATCACAGCCCCGTGCCCGCCTCCTCTGGTGTCCAGCCACCGGCAGCGTTTGCCTTTGAGCACAGGAGAGCGTGTCCCGCTTCTGTCTGTCCCCAGAGGAAGGTGGGCGAGCTCACCTTGTCCCCCAAAAGTTTGCACAGCGATCAAGTGAGGCCACATTGTCAGCACCAGACAAAAGCAGAAGGCTAAGGTGCTGGTCTGGCATTGAGGAAGAGGTAAGCCAGGCGGTAGTACACGACAACAGCATTAGGAACCAGGGGAGATCAGTTTTCTGAAGGTTTTTAATGCCTGCTTTTTGTGGCTGTGTGCTGGGTAAACCACGACAGGCTGGCTGTGAGAGATCTATGGTAGATCCTCTGGTACGAATCGATACTTCATCTGCAAGTTTCCTTTGCCGAGGCAGAGGAGGAGACTGGCAAGACTTTGATACACGATCAAAGACAATCCTGCCACATCCTATAGTCATATACCAAATCCAAAGCTGACCTGCCTTTTTTCCTATCCAGAACTCAGTGGGGATTTTTCTCCATTGTGCCTCTTTGACATATCATGATTTCAGAAATATCTGCATTAAATAACCTGTCTTGGTTTCCAAAAACCAGGTGCATTTCTAAATAGCCCTCAAAATACCTAATTTAGCATCATCATGGGCTGGTGTAGTGGCTACTCGGGGGACTGCAGTACAGCCAACGTAAAGCCGGGCAGTGCTTCAATGGTGCTTTGCCCCGCTGATAGCAAACTCTTGCTGATGGGTGAATTGCTGGGTTCTTGGGCAGCAGGCATTTTAGATGAGGCCCCCAAATACGATGCAAATCCCATTCTGACACTAGAATGATTGTTTGATGGCAGCGTTATATTGACACTAGACAGGGTTCTGAGTTCAGATTCTTCATTTCCCTGTGAATCCGAAAAGAGCAGAATGGAGAGGAGGTGGGCCCATCTCGGTGCCATATACACATCATCGTGTGTAAAAGAAACAAATCGCATAGCTGGGTGTGGACGATGGGGGTGCCGTTCAGGAGCTGTGGAGGCTGAGAACCCTAGGAAAGGGTATTCACAATGAGGCAGATACGCTGCAGTTCAGCACTGATGAAAACTCCAGGGATGGATACCCACAGGGGGCCACAGTCTGTTTCTGACAAGCTGGGAGACAAAACCCATCAAAACTTTGAATACATTGAGGTTTTCAGACCCCACAGCAGATCCCACTGGAAGCTTCCTGTTGCACACACTGAATTTCAGCTGCAAAGAGGGCTTTTAGGGTTCTCTGAGAGCTCTGCATATTGCTGCTAGGTCAAACATAAATAATGTCCTTCCTTACCCTGGCTAGCCTCTGATTGCTGTAGTCTAATTCCCTGGAATGCCCCTTTAGCAATCCCCCCGCAGCCGCAGTGAGTATGAAGTTTGTATTAATCATGAGGATTAGCGTTTATTGGTGCAGGAACACCTTGCAAAGGAAACAAGTTTTGCCTGGATGTTTTGGAATCAATGGTCAATCTGTTTAATTAACAGGCTGGTTTAGCAGAAATCTGTTCCCTTCCTGTGTGCTTCACAGCCAAATGTACACAGCTAACTAATCACGCTTACTCGCTCTTTTCTGGATGACAAAGACCTTCCCAAATCCTTAACTCTGTGCTTCCCCGTATCTTACAGAGGGCGCTCCGCTAGCTCTTTTTCAGATTCGCAAGCTACCTGGATCCTCTTTGCAGTTAGGGAAATAATTACTTTACGTGATATAATTTGCTTAAAACCATGACAGTTTTAACTATAGTTTAAGGCTAAATGACTGTTCAGCAAGACAGCTGGTAAAATTCACCCTGTAATAAGACTGAAGCAATGTAAACAAGCCCAGCCCATTTAGGGCTTTGAGTTAATATAGATGTCAAATACTTCTTCCGATATCTCTAAATTTCCCAAACCATCAGACATTTTCCTCCATTATAAATGTATTCCTAGTAGATCTCATCCTTTATCACCTAAACCCACAACATATGGCTATCCTAAAATCCCTGTGATTGATTATGCTTGAATACAAATTAACCTCAGAAGAAACACCACCTAATTTGTTGAAATACTACAGGCACCTGTGCTGCAATGTAATGAAGAACTCCTGCTGCACCACAGCTTTAGGGAGCTCCAGGCCTGGCTCCCTTGTTACTTGGAGGGTGGCTGTTTGCATCAGGCCTTTGGAGTGTTGGAATCAGCCAGAAGCCAGAACACCAGGCAAGTAGAAATCATACTTGTAAAGAAGCCACGTCGAATTACTGAAAACAACCCCCCCTTTCTTTCCAGTCTCTCAGCAGGCTAAGTAATGCCAAACAATTCTGATTTAAATCACAACCAGTAGGGAAGTATCTCTGGGGCCTGATGTCCTCTACCCAGCGCAGTTAATAACAGCGATACAACCGCAATTATGGTGATAAAGCTCAAAATTCATTTGCCGTTGCTTGAGTTGTGGTGATTTATTGTTTGGTAATTATCTTGCTGGAGTCTTGAGGATGGAATAATCTTCCCTATTTACATAATCGAGGCATCAAAGTCTTTAGAGCAGGGCATGCTATCAGCAGATGGCCCAGCCATGTGTGGTAGGATCCGTTAGTTTTATAGCTTGCGTTGCATTCAATCTCGGTATCTATTTGCCTACAGCAAAAGTTTACTGTCTTCTACTAATTAATTGTAATTCACATTAATATAGAGAGTTCTTCTTGCATTACTGTCAGACTGCTAAAGGCTCAATGGGCCTCTGTGGCTGTAAGAGGCAGAGAATAGGTCTTGGGGTTTGATGATCTCAGGTCTAACTGTGCCCTCCTTCCTTGGCAGCAGCTGATGGAGAAGAAAGAAGAGCCTTCGTGCGGGACAATGAGGCAGGAGTCAGTGACAAGAGGAGTGGTGTCGGGCTGGAGAGGAGGGGGCACGAGAAAGGCGCTCTGGGCAAAGAGACCTCCCTGTCCCCAGGGCGCGGTCACGTAAGAGCATGGCGGGCACCTTTGGAGTGCCCTGGCTGGTTTTGCGCTGGGCGACCTCCCTGTAAGCGGGGCTCGGTCTTTGCTTGCCTCGTGGTTGGCCTTTTGCCATCTTGCTCCTTGGCTGCCCGGAGAGAGCGGCATGTCTGAATGTCTGTGACTTTATTTTGTCACTTACAGTAGCGCAGGTGCATTCGTACTACCAGGTTTAATACAGCGATAGCTGGCAGCTGGGTTGTCTGCTTTTCTGCTACTCAGTTGATGGTCTTGAAAATGAGCAATCTTCTGCTTAGGGAAGAGTTTGTTAGTTTTATTTGGAATTGGGCTGCTGGGACTGTACGTGTGTAGGGAAGAGTGGCGTGGATAGACAACTCATCTCTTAAAGCAGCTTGTTAGAGCCCATCTCTAAGAGCACCCCAAAGGCATTTGTCCTGAGGGTTGGGCCGTGCAAGCGCAGAGCTGGGACTACTGGTTTCCAAGCTGCGATAATAATTTTCATAGCTGTAGAGTTTGCCTGGAAGTGAAAAGGAGAAGTACCCAAAAAGCTCTGGTCTGAAGAGCTTTGAAGAGTTACAGTAACGCAAAACAGGTCACCCCATTCATCACCTCATGTCACAGCCACAAAGCCCTGTGAATTCTGAAATTTGCTACTTTCAGACGGGCCGTTTTCTCTTCTGCTTTTCAGCGTGGCTTCAGCTGTCTCTCGTGATGTTTCCCGCTATGCATAATCTCTGCTGCTTAGGGATGCTTTCCTGCATGCGATGAGCACAAAGATAGAACACCCGGTTTCAGACGTATCGCTTGCAGCACGGTTTCCTTGGTGTTCCATCCCTGTTGGTATACTGTGCTGCTTTCTAGAGATTTGTAAAGACCAAAAGCTTGTACACAACACCTCCTGTGTAGAAGAGCTCGCTCCTGCGCGTTGTGTGGCTCGTTTACTCACAACGCACCAAAGGAAATCAGCGGCGATGCAGGAAACACGGCGCCGTTTGTGGATTTACAAAACCTAACTGAGCATATATTTTGATGAACTACACACTGCCCTTTGAAAAGGACCTTTGCATCTCTTTTTTTGAAAGGAATAAACCAGAAAGGTAACTCATAAACTGTGGGAAGTTAAATGATTCCTTTTATTTCGTAAGTTGGCAACGGGGAAAAGATGTAGGGAATTGTGTCGGAGCAAAATCACGTTCCTGAAGTTTCACACGTCCCCGGTGAGAACTCAGCTTTCTCTACGGCACGGGGCAAGGGCTTGCAAGGCTTCTGACAGAAAGCGATGGTAAAATGCAGAATGGAGTACTGTCCCTGGAGCTGTGCAGAAAGGATGGAATAACAGGGCGTTTCCTGTTCTCTCAGATGCAGAGATGTCCTCTGCACTGGACTGTTACTGATTCGGAGTGGTCGTGTCTGCAGTTCTGGGTACTTGGGCTGACAGCCACCTGTACTGGGCAAGAGAAATAGAACGCTCAGGACGAGACCTTCCTCCACGTTCAGGTTTTCCGTGCACTGCATATACTCGAGGGGTCTCTTGTGTATGCTTTAGCCCTCACCTTGGCTCTGCAGTTTTCCCAGAGGCACCTGATACTGTCTGAGCACCTTGATAAAGTGATCTTCGGCCCAGAAGCGTGGCGGCATTCCTTACTGTTTGACTAAGCTGCTTTTTATCTTGTGCCTCTTGGTATCCCACTTTCAGGCAGAAGTGATGGTGACCACAAACAGGGGTGGGTTTTTTGAATTCTTTGACATGAAAGAAAGCTATTTTCTGGATTGCTGGATTCCAGCTTGTCATTAGATTAAAAACCATACATATAAAAAGACTTGGAATTGTATTTCAAAATGAAATTTTGACTTGACATTTCTGAGCCTTCTAACTCTGTGCCTAAAAAATGACACCAGCACTTTTTATCTGCCTTTAACATTGGTTTTATACCAGTAATTACCACCACCTTGTAATTAGCTGAGTGTTCTGAATCTCTTTGCCTGTCATCACATAAATTGGGTTGTTCCCATGAAAGCGTGAGCATTCATGTGTTCTTATTTCCCTGAAGTCTCTGAGTTTCCCTTTCTTGATTCAAATGGTTGTTGGTAAGACCATTGCATATGAAGCAGCAACGATTCCAAAACTTCCTAGGTATCACCATCTGAGCTATAATTCACGTTAAACTCATTTAGGGATATTTAATCTTCATGATTTTATGAAGAATGGAGAGAAGGAAAGTTGCATAGCTGCATATCCTTGCAGATTTCTAGACTGTCTGTTTTTATCTGCACTGCAGTTTATTTGCTTTCAGTCCAACTTGAGATGCCCTGCATGAGTAGGCAAAGTAATATCTGATACATTTCCAAGGGTGACATGAGAAGGAATTAATTCTTACAGGCCAAAATTAATTTTTCACTGTCCCCACTTACATCCCAACTAAGCAGCATTGTCAAAGATGGGCCACCTGCACCCTGGGTTAGACAAACCCAGGCTTGAACGTGACACGGTAGCTCTTGCGTATCATTAAACGCATCGCTTCTGGCTCTGTTAATTTGCCGTGCCTTTTTGGAGTCCTTCTGAAGAGAAAATCACGAGCATCTGCGACAAGCCCTAGAATGATTTCTCAAGAGTTTGGACGATAGATACATATAGCTTAGCCTTGAAAGAGAAGTTTGCTTAGATTGTTCAAGATTACATTAATTCAGCTAGATCTGTTTCCACAGATTTTTACCCGTGTAATCCCTCTGATGCAATCTTGCTTTTAAACTGTTCTTCAAAGGAATTTGTTCCCTTAAATGGGAAAATAGAAAAAAAACCTTTTTCAAGTGTGATTTTTAATTATGCTCTTAATTAGGGGGAAAAAACTGCCACAGAAATTATGTCTTTGAGTTATCACTCAAAGAAAATTAAGTACCAAGTTCACGGTCCTGTTGTTATTGCCTTTGCCTTACAATTTAGATAGCTTTTACACACGCAGCATTTTGTTGTGCTAATGTAGCCTGTGAAATATAAAATATCGGTGCTCAGGAGCTGGAGATGCTCTGAGTGAGGGGAATTCAAAGCAGAGGACACAAAGCCTGTGCCTTCTTTCCACCCAGTCTGTTCCATTACTGAGGAGATAAAAGCTACTTCTTGTGCACATGTTTCTATTTGAAGGACCTTTGCTAGTGGAACTAAAACCCAGTCTCAAATACAGCTTAGGCTGTATTTTGGTTCTGTTTATGAGGCCACTGCAGACAGCACCTGTCCTGGAGAGAGCTTTTGTGCCCTCGCTTGGCTCCTCTTTCTGAAGCCTTATGAAACCAAAAAGAATGGTGTTGTGGCTTTACCTTTTGGCTCCTTTGGACAGTGAAGGAAAAAGCTTCTCTTTGGCCTTCTCAGTGCTGCTTTTCCGTTTGAGGTGCCACTGCAGAGAGCAAGGTTTGCTGGCGGGCCTGCGGGCAAGCTCAGGGCAGGGTAACCACACCTCCCGGTTCTCCCTGCAGGATGCAGCCCAGATTAACCACGACGGTGTCCCTTAAGCCTTCCTGCCATAAATAAGATGCTTGTTTCAGTGAGGAAAGAATATGTCCTACAGTAAATTTTTCTGCGTGAAGCTCTGATTTGGGGTATGGTTGAAATTATGTAAATGATCATACAGCTTTAATTGCCGTGGTAGTTTGGAGCTGTTGGTGTGAGCTACCCAGTAGCTCTGCAGGCAAAGATGACACATGTACAGATGCAGGAAGAGCCATTTTTCTGTTTCAGAAACATCCTCCTGCAAAGAGAGATGCGATTGTGCCTGACGCCGGCGTGCCATGTCAGAGGACTCGTGCTACAGGGACTCCAGAAGCGACAGCGGTACGTTGGGCATGCACCTAGTTAGGATTAGCACTCTAGATCCTATTATACATTTTACCCAGGCCCAAGTAGCTCCATCCTCAAATGAAAGCTGATATGGGGGAGCAATTCCAGAGTAGCATCTGCAACGTAGATCTGTGATCTTTTCTGTTAGACCTTAGGTAAGCTTTTGCTTTAATAGCCAATCAAAGACCTAGCAGTTAAGCTTAAAGACAGTCCTAGACAGTTTCCTGGAGGCTGCAGAGCTTGCATCTCCATTCGTGCTTTGAAGAACGAGTAACAGGTTGCTGGATGCCAATGGATCCTTTATATAAACCTCAAAGTGACAGGGCTGTTGGTAGCTTTTCCTTGGAGTGGTTCCCGGAGTAGCAGGTAACATGACGGAGGTGCTGGGTGAGACTGTTCCTGGGCAGGGCTGCTATGAAAGTCCTTGGCACAGTAATCAGTCTTTGGACTTGAAAGACACTCTAGGGTGGAAGCTGCAGCCTATGCTCGTTTTCAGGGCACGCAGGAAGGGGTTACAGGGCTTGGATGCTCAGTCCTAACGTGCGCATTCATTTCTCCACTGGGACTCTCCGCAAAGTTCAGTAGGAGACTCGGCTCTGTTTACAGAGAGCTCACCTGCTGTGGTGAGCCCAAGCTTCCACCCCTTAGGAGACTCTCCCTCCTGTTAAGTAAAAGCCAGTAAAGGTCAATGCTGCATGCTGGATTAGTTAGGTTGAAACTTGCAGGATTTTGCCCCAGAGTGAGGAGTTCACGTTGAGTCTCGTGCATTTGAGCCCGACATCCCAGAGACCAGGCTTTTCTTGTATTCTCTCCTTTAAGTTTTGCTGAAACCCACTGTTAAACTGTGAAAAGTAGTGTATTTAGGGGGGGGGGAAACCCCATCTTCTCAAGAATGTTCCAACCATCTCCATTTACCGATTCCTCCCCCCGGCAAATAGTTGTTTCATGAGCTAGTAAATCAGTTTTAATAGGCAAATTGGTGCTTGGAGATTATCTGCACATTTCTTTCCTTTTATTTTGCATTCATTTCAGGCTTACCCATCGAGGCTGCAGAATGTATCCGTGCTGCAATCAGAATGCTTATGTTATTAAAAAAAGAGAGGGATTTAACCGCTAATTGCGCAGAGATATTCTGCAGCATGCATCTCGCACGTAATTGAGATTAAATCAGCAGATAAATACGATAACAGGCTGCTTTACTGAAACGACAAGCAAGAAAACTCTGTCTTTAGGAGCTGGCGGCAAAGCACTCTGAGAAGTCAGTACTGACTGGAGAAATACTTACCTGGCTGAACATTTTAGGCAAGATTCCAGGAATTCTACGTGAGAGCGTGCTGTGCTTTGCTGCTTTGGACATGTCTTTCCAGGCTTGGCAATTTTGCGTTGCAGCCAACCTTATTTCTCCACGGTGTTAGTATTGTCCCAAATTGGGGTTCTTCACCCAGTGTGCAAAGAGCCGATTAATACACAGGGTCATTTGCTTTTATTGCGTGTCTGCGCAGAGATGGGTGCGAGGTGGTGACTCCACTGAGGTCGCACACCTTTTGAGATATAAACCAGGTCTTGTATACCGAAGGAGAAATCAGGCATTTGTTACTCCTATCTTTACATAGGAAAGCAGAAATTTACCCTTCTCTTATCTGGAGGCTCCTATTATCTTTGTTTGAGAGCAGTTTGGTGCTATCAAGATCTGATCACCTGGGGACAAGCTCCTGCCCCTGCAGCCATCCTCCCCTCCACCCTCCATTCATCAGCTGTACCAACCCACCTGCTTTTGAAGCCTAGACTTTTCGTGACTGTTAACCCTTTTCTTTCAACATTAGAACTGTTGTTGTCAGCTGGAAATGGTGGGGCGGGTGGCAGGAAGGACTGCTCCTCCTTTTGGACCCCATGTGTTTGGGCTGTCTTTAAGCTGAAGCTCTTGAGCTGTTAGCGAAGTTTCAGGGTATGTACCTGCTGTGTACAAGAAGTCAACTTCTGGCAATCCCTGACAAATCTTCCCTCACTCAACCATTTACAGAAAAGACCAGCCAGCTTACAGCGACATTAGGCGATAGAGATACTTGTGCTAGAGCGCTCTTCGGTAGGTGATTTCGCACCCTTCGTCATTAAGAAGGTGGTGCTTCTGATTAGAGCACAGGAGGTCTGAGCTGATTTGAAAGTTCTCAGCTCTGGTGCTAACCATGTGTGGTCTTGGGAAAAGCAGTGTCTCTTCAGACTTTGAGTCCCCAGTGTTAAAATAAGACGATGACAATAATCTTTCTGCTCTTCACCACAGGCCCGAGCCTACAGAGACCGAGGCAGGAATAATCCCACAGGAGATGAATCAAAGCATGGTAGAAGGCTTGGTGCTTTAGACTCCAGACTCCCCGGGGAATGGGGATGTTTTCCATTATGTGTCTGTACAGTACCCTGTAAACTGAGGCTTTGGCTTCAGCTGGGAGCCTGGGTACTGCTGTTGTGCGACAGCCTGTAAATAGTGCAGAAAACATCTGTCTTTGTAAGGAACTCTTCTTCCATTCACAAGGGAAGCTGCTACCTTTATTTTAATCTTGTTTCCCTATTAAAACTTCCCTGGTGCTCTGTTTATTCATTTTCAGTACAGTTCGTTGTCACAAGCTGAGTTGCTGTCTGGCTGCTGGGGTGCAATAAGGGAAGCAGAAGAATCCATCAAGTAATTTTGCAGCACCTAGGATACCTCAAAGCTTTTCTCTTAGTCTGTAACTTCGTGGGCTGCCTGTCCAGTTCACCTAAAAAAACCCCAAACCCCAGAACAAACAAAACCAAACCCACCTTCCCCTGCTTTCTTCTGCCTCTGCTCTGCTTCTCTTGTCCTCTCATCCTGCACCTGGCCTGTGGCTGTCAGAAAATGCTATTGATCCCAGAATTGGTGAGCTAATTAGTCTATACTGATTTCAATATGATTTCCAGGAAGCATCTCCAGTCTGGGAGACTGGTTGTTCCGTGGGAAGACAAGTAAAGAGAACGAATAAATGAACTCTGGCCGACAGGGAAACTGAAGAGTACATTCCCAGAACAGCCAGCAGGCTGTTACCTGGATGCCTATTCCCAGCCAGGATTTAAGCAGCTCTGAAATCCTGTGACACAGGATGTACACACAGCATCCTTCCATCTGTGACTCACCACCTAGAGTCTCTATGTACCCTGCATCTCAACCAAGGCTGATGCTAGCTTTTCTTGAGCACAAGGTCAGCACAAGCTGATCGCTCCTCTGCATCACAAAATGCTCAGGTATTGTTTTCCTTGTTGGCATTAACATTCACTTTTGGAGGCAGAAAAGAGGAACAGAAACACGGGCAAAAGAATAGGATGAATATTGCCCTGCCCTACTTGAGCTCATGGAAAAGGAGCTGCAGGTCGTCGAAAGCAAAGGCTGACGCCACCATAGCTTCCCTGATGAAGCTGCAGGGGGGCATCCCTCGGTCCTGCTGTCCTACAGATGGAGCAGAACTACGCACCGCGGGAGCCGGGAGGCCTGTCACTGTTCCCTGAGTGACCCTGGACAGGCAAACCTGAGCTGCAGTCGTTCAGCACCGTTAGATGCAGGTTCAAGTAGTCCCTAGGCAGGCATCAGGTATCAGAGTTCACTTTGGAAACTGGTCCCTTACCTCTTCAGCCACTTCTTGGTTTAATAGGGGCCTAGCAATGCTGCCATCATTAATTGCTGTGGAAGAAGGAGCCTGTGTTAAGCCGTGAGCTGAGTCAAGTAGATTTGATGCCCTGCTCCAACACAGGCTTTTTCTGTGTTCTCTGCCCTGTCACTTAGTCCCTCTGTACCTCGGTTCTGCGATGATGAAGTAACAACAGCGATCCTTTGTTCTTGCTGTAAACAAATGCTGTGCAGATGACAGACAAGCCTGCGAGGCACTGAGGTGCTATGGTAACAGCTGGATAAATATCGCAGATGAATGAAAATCGCTTTAGTGCTGCCAGTATTTGTTGGGAGAGTGGCCCTGTTTCCACTTTCCGGGTGTCCCTTGCATTAAGCTTTCCCCATATACTATAAATCTTGCTAACATTAAACAATACACAAAACAGGCTACGTGGATGTTGGCAGCAGATGTCAATGAGCTTAATTAAAAAGGTACTTTCTTCTCAGATTAGGACTCTAAATTAGGGACTTTTATTAACACTGCAGCAGTCCACCCCTGCTCAGCATACTGAGCAGGCCATCAATGAAAAAACAGCAGCTTGTTAAACCAATAATGTAACCAGTTCTAATTATAATTGCTGAAATGTGAAGCCATCCTGCAGCAGGGCATACGTAGTCATTACCGACTGCTTAGAGCACTTTTCTGCAGACGTATGCCAAACCGCAGCGAGAGCGAGGAGTCAACTTGCTGTTTCGTAAGAGGCTCTTGCTTTTGTCAGTGGAACAAGGCACTGCAGACTGCTGCAGGCTCACACCTGATGCACTGGTCTGGCCAGCTGATGCAGCAGTAAAGCAGGCAAGCTGTCAGGTTTCACCACAGAACCTTACATGTGTATCTATCGACACGGAGGTCTTCCTACAGGTCCTCTCATTTGAGAGGAAAGTGCAAAACCCTCTGCAATTGCAGGAATGTTGAACCACAGAAAGCTTTTCCTTGCCCTGACGGTGCAAGACTGATGGATCTTGAAGCAGAGAGGTTGCTCCCCCTCCTAAAGCATCTAAATTTTTAATCCATTCTCAGTGTAAGAAATGGTGCTCATCTGGCCACACCATGTAGCGCTCACTCCACGGCTTTGGCAGCTCCTGTTTCCCGCTTGCTCTACTCATCCTGGACACGTAGGGTCAAGGAATAGCTGCTGACAGGTTTTTTTTCTCCAATTGGCTTTCCAACACCGGTGAAAATACAAAAATCTGCGGGAGGATGGGAAGTGCACTAATCACTTAGCAAGACCTAATTAGCAAAGGATTTTCAGAGGGAAGTCCTCCCGGGGTAGTTGCTGCCCGTTCTCAGCTGTGAACGTGGGAAGACAGGATACTTTGAAGAAGTTTAATCAAGTCCTTGCAAAATACTGCTACCGCTGGGGAGCTGAACCGTCCTTGATCAGGGCTTGGGTGGGGAGGGCGAAAAGAAGGTAGTCACAAGGGGTTCTTGAAAAGCTCGCTAGGTGTCTGACTAGGCAGACTCCCACTAGCAGCTCTCCTAAGACCCGTTTTCTGGTCCTTTGATAAACATTCAAAAACCAGCGGAGAGGTTTCAGCAGCTGTATTTCGGGGCAAAATTCTTTCTTCTGCACCTGGTGGGGAAGATCCTTCTGGACAGAAATGACCATCACAAGAAGCTTCAGGACTGCAACCCAGGAGTCACGAGGAGCAGCCTCCAGCCACCTTTAAAATACTCCATTTGTGCTTCTCCTCCCTGCAGAACGAGCCCAGCAGTGTGATAGCTGCAAAAGGCATGTGTGCTCCTGCAGCTCATGACTCTAACCCTGCGAGCGACTTCTTCTGTTAGCATGATAAACACATGTCGTAGAGGAATGGCACTAATTATGACCCTGTCACCTTCATCAGCTCCCCACTAATTGTTTTGGCTTTTTTTAATCTCCGTGCTTGGAGATGAAACATGATGTTTGGTTTTGAAAAGGAGTTGAAAAGAGAAGAAAGACTCGCATTTTAAAATAGACGCATCAGGTAGATCTTTCTGTTGGATTTGAAATTCAAATGACAGAAATTATAACTATTTTTTGTGTTATTAAAATAAGGCGTGGGAATTTTTCAGAGGACTTTCTGGGACTGCCCATACTGACCCTCAGCCCACTGATCCACCTTGTTTTGTGCTCACATAATGTTCCCAGCCCAGAAGAAGGGTTCTCTGTCTCATGTTGTCATAAAACTTTCCCAGATCCCTCCAGGCATTGTCAGAGACCTTGCCAGTAATAACTCCTTCCCTAGGTTTTGAGGGTGAAGGGTGATATCTCCTTGTCAGAAGCCCCGTGGATCTTGGAAGAACAAGTATTAGGATTCAAGGCTGCAGGAAAAAAAAGTCTTTTATTCCTCTAACCCCTCAAAACAGCAGGTCAGGACATTTCTTGAGTGATGTGGAGCTGCTCAAGACTGTCCAACACCTATGTATGTGCAAGCAAAAGACCAAATATCTCTGAAAGTTGGTACTAGGATTTATTTAGGGCTGACACTCAGATCCAAAAGTCTTCCCAGGTGTCCTTTGGAAAGATCTGGATTGAAGAACAGCCATCTCCTCACAACAGGCAGGTGCTGTCACTGTACCAAGACCAGAGTGTAAAGATGCCAGCGGTTGCCATTATGCTGACCTCCATGGCTCAGAAAGGTTTTGAAAATGACCCCTGAGATTTGTACGAAATAAGGGAACTCCGAAAACCGTTAGCAAACCTTGCAGGGTGTTATCCTATCCAGGGATGGCCCTTGAGGCAGAGTGGTTTTTGACCACTTGACTACAGCAATGAGAATGTTACTGTCACTGCGAGAGCAGCACCATTGCCAGAGCAGCTGTTATAGACCAGTCTGTAACAGTGCTCAGCTATTAGGAAGCTTTACACAGAGCGAAGTTGTTTTTATTGTCTGCTGTTCCGCGGTTTGCTCATCTGGGAGTTTGTTTCCCTTTTTCCTGAATGAAACCGCGAAACGTTTTATGTCAGGTCGAGGATTTAACCTGCGTTCGGGTTTGTTTTATGCAGGTCTCTAAAGGCGCATTGTAGGTACAGTTGTAGAGATCCATCGATATCGCCCAGTGCTCCAAATTGCTGCTGTGGAGATGTGCAGCGTTCCTTAGAGCCATACAGCAAGATGTATGTACGTGCAGGGCTTTTGACACCTGCCCCATCAGTGCCACCTACAAGCTCCCTCTCGCATGACCACCTCCACCGGCTCAGGCAGGCGTGAAGGGTGCTGCTCTGCCTTCTCCGGGGCAGGCAGCAGGGCCCGTGGACAGGATGGAGAAGGTGCCAACCTGACACAGACCCGCCGTGCGTCCTCCTGCGCTTCAGCTCTCTGCTTCTCCTCTAAGCTGTTGGTCTGCCTTGACCACTCAGGCTTTAGGTTCCCTGGAATGGGGAAGCCTGTCTCTCTGTATCTGCCCACCACAGCAGCGTTTCTGTGGTGTCCTAAGAGTTAGGAGTTGGAGTAAGGAACGTTGAATGTTTTTCTTCACGTTGAACTTTCTTCTCCAAGTTCCTTGCGAAGAAGATGCCCTTAGGGAAATGAAGCCCACTATATCAATCTCACAGCCAGGGGAGCTTTGGCAATGAGAGGCACAAAGAAGGTAAGGTGAGAAAACACGCTCCACTACTTCTGTGGCTCTCAGGCAATTTGTCACATGCAGGACTGAGACTGGTCGTTTTTAGCTTGTCGCAAGGCATGCAAACAAAGGAATGTCCAAACATTGACCAGGAATCAGGATGTCTGTCTCTGGATCCGAATGAAGAGGATCTTCAGGTGACTCGGCTGGTTTGGAGGCGGAGTCATGCATATACATGATTTGCTCTGCAATTGTCGCACAGCAATCAAACGCAAACTCATTTGTATTTTAAAATCCGGACTTTAATTGCCAGCCCACGTTTATCTGTGTGTGTAGGCAGAAGGGAGAATTCTTCACCCAGCTGCTTTTGGATGCTGGCTGTTGGGAAGGAAAGAATTGCTAAGAGCTGCCTCCAGCCAAGGCCAAAGCTCCCTTTACACAGAGCCTTGTGCTAAAAGTCTCAGGCCTAAAGGGAGTTGTTATCTTTCAGGAATCATCCTCCATCTAGCCAATCCCCTTGCTGAGGCCATAAGCTGTTTTGTCATGCCTCTAGCTTTAAACACACATCCGCTGGCCTTTCTCGCTCCAGTCACTATCCTAGCCTACCTTGTCTTAGGTTTTATATTCAATTTTCCAGTCTTTAAGTCCCATCACATGCATTGCCCTCCCTGTCACATGTTAAAGTATAATTCATCTGCTCTCTGTCGCACACGTGTGCACGCACACGCCCGCTCTTCCTTCTCCCTCCAGAGACTCAGACTTTCTGCAGACAAAGCTGGTTTCACGAAGCCGTTCTGCTAGGACCTGCGTGACACCGTGTCATCGTCACCTCGCGCAACCCAGCTCCAAACCTGCCTGAATCATATTAAACCCCAGGCCCATGGGCTTGAGTTGTGCACCAGTAACGTGAGGGGGGATTTGTAGACCCTGGGAGCAAGGGAGAGATTGAGTCATTCATGATTTACCGTAAGGGGAAGGTTTGGAGATGACAGGAAACTGCGATAACTCGAGGGGAGACCTTGTCAAAGGCTGATTACTAGAAAAGCGACAGAAATAGGGCCCTTCAGAACATCATCTGCATTGCCAGTGCAAGAAGACGTTCATTCCGCCTTGGGGCTCAGCTGGTTCTCAGTCTGATAGCAAGGCATGGGTGCTTTTCCAAATATTTAACATTTAAATCCTGGTTCGGTCAGTATTTCACTGGATTAGCAGAGGCTCACTGGTGTTCAGAGGTAGCCTTTTGGCCTTCCTGAGCTTAGTGTCTCATTTTTCTGCGCAGGAAAACTGCTTTCTCTCTGAGGTGCCGCCTGGCTAACGCGTCTGCCGTGAGGGCACGGAAGGAAACGCAGTAACTGCTCCACTGCTCCGGTGCATTTCTAATCATAGATCCCTTTGCTAATCCAGCCCAATATCCAGGTGCTACCACCAGATACAGCAGTGGAAATCCCTCTCTCGCTGCATGTCTTGTTCAGAGCAGGCCTTTTTCTCAGATGAGCTGAAATACGATTGAGTGCAGTCTTCCAGCTGCTTTGGTGCATCTCTACCAGGCAGTGCTGGAGATTTCAGCCTTTTCTTTCCCACGCCACAGCCAAGCTGTTCTTGGCGTGGCAGATACTGAGAAGAAAAATCAGAACGACATAGACAATATATGTTAAAATTCTTTGTCTGGGTGAAGTTCAGCGGTGCTGAGCGTGGCAGAAATGAAAGGAGGGTGATCTCTGTGATACGGCTCATTAACAAACGCGCTATCCTCACCTTGCTCTTTCCATTCTCAAATCAAATTAGAAGTGAATCGTTACATAAGCCGGCAGAAGGACTGATGAAGCTCGGCACTGAGCATTCCTGCCACTTACATTCTGACTGCGCTTTACGGGCAAGAAGTTAGGAGCTCTCCTAAACGGAGCAGGTGCTGCCTGGGAAAGCCTCGCACAAGCACTCGCCTCTTACCGGTCACTGGTCAGCCACCGTCCTGCATGATGAAACAGAAGAGCCTTTAAATCGACAAAGGAATGCCACAGCAGTCATTCAGCTGCCAGATCCCATCTTTCAGGCTTGTGGAGGGATGTTTAACAAGGCAGTTTTATCTTTCAGTTTGAAAACATTCCTTTCATTTTTGATGGGTAATCCTGGAGCGGGGACAGAAAAGAGCCATTCACAAATTCTGGCTGTCCCAGCCAAAACCAGTACAAAGATCAAAAGCAAACTTCCAGGCAAGCAGGGCACTTGCCGGAGATCGGGGAGTTGCTTTCATAGAGGGCCTGGCTGGATACATCTCCAGTAAATGAGAAAAAGGGCTTTTGCTATGCACCATTTTTAGTAAAATTGATCCTCCTTCTCGGCAAAGATCAAAGCGATCGAATCTGGATGGGGAGACACTATGAGTCTTGTTCACTCAGATTAATTCCACTCACCTAATTCCCCATGGAACCTGGCAGCACCGCTTCATCCGTATGGAAAATAATGCCTAGTAAAGCCATCTACAGTTATGTAACTTCACAAATTAGGGTGATGGAAGCTAATTCCGTATTTCCTATAACTTCTTTTTCATTGCCTTTGGCTACCAACCAGCAAAGCAAACGAACTGTCCTCTGATTGATTTTCTAAGAATAAACCTATTATTCTGTCTCTGACTAAATCCAGTTTAGTGCCCTGAACTGTGAAGCCATCTAGAGGTAAAGGAGATACTTCACACTTGCGTGATTTTAGAGGGGGGTGGCAGAGCACCGTTTTTACACACATCTACCCTGGCAGCAGTCTTTGTCTTCTTGCCAACCTGTGGCCGCGAGTTCGTCTCTGACTCTGCTGGGCAGCCCCTCTCTTGGGCACCGCTGAGCTTCCTTTCTCCTCACCTGGTCTCGTGCTGGGCTTGGTCTGGCCACGCGAAAAGACAAGCATTTAATGTTGAGGTCACATATATACGCTTGGGAATGTGCCAGAGATTTTCCTGAACACTGTTCTTATGAAATGGCTCCCAATAGCTAGTAACGTTACAGTGAGCACCTGAAAATCTGCTTTTTAGTCGCAGCTTAAGCCACAACCTGGACTTTTCTGTTTGGCTTATTGTTGGTATTTCGGCAAAATATCTGAGCTGCCTCTTCCCAGCCTGTTTCCCTCTCCCTGTTGGCTCCCGGCAAATTGATGTGGATCTGTTCAGCACCACAGGCAAGCCTCAGGGGGGAGGGGAAGATTAATTGAAGACTTAATTTCTTCTATTTTCATTTGATTAGCTAAGTGGAAGAGGCATGGGTCCCTGCTTATGTGCTACTGGAGGTCTCGTGTCGGCCATGAATCACAGCTCCCAGCTGCCGCAGTCTGGTTGCATGTCAGGTTAATTATGATATTGTAGTAAATAGTCTTGCAGGCAGAGCCCATCAATTATAGCCCTCCGCATGTGAGCTGCACGACTCATGTTCCATCACTTACCCCAGACAGGACAAATAGGAGAAAAAGGAGCTCAAATAAAAGTGGGATGGGTCAGGGGTTTAGGAATATCTCTGGCAGGAGGGTTGGGAGACAAGAACAGGTCTGAAGGGTCCAGCGCTCCAACAGCCACAGCCAGCTGGAGCCAAAGGAGCCGAACTCATTGGCCAGACTGTCTTGGGTGCAGTAAATAAATCTAAGTTAGCAAGCAATCGATAGAATGTAATGTACTTGCACGAAGTCTTGGAGAGAAGCTAGATAATCCCAAATCTGTGAGTGAACAGCAAATGAGGAAACAGATTTTCCTTCTCTTCAGTCTTGACAGCCCAACGTCAAGCTTTTCTTGTTGCCTTGGTACCACAATACCACCCAGCTCTTGCCCTTCCAGACTGTTGCAGATCAACATTTCTTTTTGCAGCTTAATACTGTTCTGTGAGCGCTTTGAACGAGTATTGGCCTCATCGATGCCCAGCTGGGGCATCAGACAGCAGAGCAATGCCATACACGTTACTGCATGCAGTTTCCAAAACCTGGGACTTAGTGCAACGTGAACAGCAGAAGCCCTTAAATTTCACCTTTCCCAGTTTGCCACGTTCTCTCTGTTATCAAGTTTATGTTGATTTCTTTCCAGTTTTCATTGTTCTTACCTTGATTTTAGAACCCGATACATCACGCAAAGTTGGTCTTCGCTTAGAGACAGACGGAGGGGCAATGAGAAGGGGCAGTGAAGGGTTACCATCAGCTCCCCTTTCATTATTAATCTTCCAACTGAATCAATTAGTCACTAGCATCTTTCTAGCTTTTGACAAACTTCCCGCCGCACCAGCCTCCTGAGCTCTGTCTCATGCCTGGGGCTGGCGCTCTTAAAGGACGCTGCCACTAAATTGACTACTTTCATCTTCTGCACACTGCCCAGAATCTTCTTGCCGGCCTTTGTATCCACTCCAGCGAGTCCTAAACCTTTGTTTTGGGCCCAGGAGGGAGCACTGGCCAGCCTTGGGTAGCTCTGTCTGATGACTGCAAAAATACACGCACCCTATGCCCACAGTATCAGTCACCCCTTATACAACCCTTTAAAAATAGCAGCCACTGCAGCTCTCTGTACCTCTCTGCCCTTCTGCATGGTGGAGTGCATGAACTGGTCATGCATCCCGGGAAAAAGATTTCCCAAAGGTTTATGTAAATCTGGCCACCAGGAGACCCTCTCTGGTAACATTTTGCCTCTGGAACTCCCTCCCGTCTCCTGTTTTATCCATTTGCTTATCTTCCCCAGCAGCAGTGGGTAGTTCACTGGAAGAGTATTGCAACCCTCGCTGGAATTCAAATCCTGGGGGGAAGCAATGAGCACACAGAGTCTCCATCCCTGACGAAAAGGCAGGGACTCCAGCTGGCAAGAGAAATCCAGGCTGAGAGCTGCCTAAGGCTTTCTTGGAGATTTGGAGTAATTACAGGGAACACAAAACTTCATACTTTAAAATGTCAAGCGGTGTTTATCTGAAATTCTTCCCAGCTAAAGGGAAATGAAAGAAGATGCAGCAATAAAAAGAAGGAATGTCAAATCCGGCGGCCTGGAAACACATTGGCTGGACCACCTGCCTGGCAGACCCTCTGGGCCCTAATCCATTAGCACCATCCCACCCTCACTGGTGTCACAGAGGGCCATTAAGACCCTGATTTTCAGGGAATACCTTAGAGTCAGCCCCCTTACAAATCGCTCTCTGCCTCAGTTTCCCTATTCTGTGTGTGTAAGGTCAGAATCCCCCATTTATCCACAGGCATCAGAATAAAGAGCATCTGCAAAGCAGAGCAAAGGCAACGCGTTGTACATCCCTCCTCCCTCAGAGACGCGTGGTTCAAGGCAACAGTCATCTGACGTTTTAAGGCAAACCCCACGTCACTCCGACGGGCTGCGGTTAGGGTCTGCGCGCCTCCTGACGTCCGCAGTGCCTGATAGCCTGCGACGGACGCCCGGGACGCGCTCAGCAGCGTGCCCCCTGCCCGGCGTTCCTCTCTCCTTGCCAGCTTCTCACCCTTCTTGGAGGGCAACTGCTGGATACAAATGCCGTGTTTTGCGTACGTCACCTCCCTGCTGCTACCAAAAGAATCCGTGGTGTTTATAAAAGCCTTTTCACGCTTCCCACCCTGCAAGCCCTTCACCTTCTATTTGAGGAAGAATTGGGCTGTCTGAACAGCCAACTCAAGCGGGTGAATTCTGCAAACACTGAGACCTGGAAGGTCTCTCAGGCCACGAACAGACACTGACTCAGCCAAATAGCTGCTTGCTTGTGCTCCAAAGCAGCACGCTTGGCTATGGGTTTGTTCCAGCCCAGATATTTAAAGCAGACAGACCCATGAGTCGGCGTCTCCCCAGCCCAGTTCCACCCCTGGGAGACTGAAGCTCAGGGGCAGCAACGCCCAGTGAAGAATTCCATGCCTGAGGAGGGACGCCTCTCGCCGTCCCGGTTCAGGGAACGGCATCTCGGCCGATGCGCAGGCAATCCCAGTTGCACGCACCGAAACCTGGGAGTGCAACACACTCCTCCTTTTCAGAAGGAGTTATCTGGGCTTTGTGAGGTGCCTGAGCTCAATGTTGCCCAGAGTGCATAGCGAGAAACTTTTTGAATGGTAGTCGTGCGGCAGGGGAGGTGGAGAGGATGGGGCATACGCGCATCACAACGGCATTTGGTTCTTCTTTAGCAAATGGGTTTAGGTGCCATAACCACATGAACGCACTTCGTATGGCTGTGTTCTGCTACACGAGTGCACCTCTGGGAGGACTGTACATTCCTAATGCAGGCACTTGGAGAAAGTCACGTTTGCTGCATTAACAAGACCATGAATTTCAAATTTACGTGAATCATAGAATCGTTTAGGCTGGAAAAAAAACCACCTTTAAGATCATCAAGTCCATCCGTTCACCTAACACTGCCAAGTCCACCGCTGTGTCCCTGAACACAGCAGGTATTTGCATATGCAATTGAATTAATACGCCCCCGTAAGTGCAGTGATTACTGTGCGAATCTGGCAATGTTTTAGACTAATAGAATGTCAGGCTTCCTGTCTCGTTGAATGGATCTAGCTGCTGCAGGTCGTGTGGAAGCAGCAACCAGATAGTAACGTGGAGGTGCATAATGGCAGCATAAACGTCTTCTCGAGCAAAAGCCTTGTTTTGGCAGATCCTGCCAATCTGGACATTTTGAGGCAGTCTGAAAGACGGGGAGGAGTTGAGCCAAGAAGGGGTGCACATGAGTACGGCAAAAAGCAGGAATAAACGTTTTTCTGTCACATAAGGAGTCCAAGGCAGCGTGTGGAGGAGAGTCGGTCTCTCCCGGCTCCTGTCACAGGAACTTCCCCACTAAATCTCTTTGCCTTCGCTTGTAACAGCTCCCAGCCCATAACTGTGTCCCTTCACCATCTCCAGCTCTGATCTAACAGTGGTTCTTCCTGTTAAAGGCTTTTCCTCAGACACAGAGAGCTCGGACCCAGCACGGCCAATCCTTTTTCATTTATTTAGCTGTGTTACGGAGCACTAGGCATTGCTGTCCTGGCCACACCGTGCCGGCCACAGGCCTCGTAACCCCTGTCCCCAAGGGGTTATATTCTTCCCCAAAAGTCCTTCGCCTACCAGGTTTACCGGCACCCTTGGCAAGCCTCGGGTGAGCTGGCAGGTGGCAGAGAAAACGCCTCTCTGGAGAACATTGCAAACGCCTTTGGTGCTTTGCAGGAACGGGGAGTTGCACCCCGTCTCGAACCTTGCGGCGAGCCACCGGTGGGGATTCCCCCTCTCTTTCACTTCCAGCTTTCCACAACAGAACAAATCTGCTGCCTCTGCCTTGTTGCGTGTTGCCAAGTGATAGCAGTTTGGGAGAAAATAAACACATAGAAAAACAGACCCTTGAGAGGAGCCCAGAGGAGGTGGCAAACTTCATAAAGACAAACCTAATGAGCTGGAAACTGGCAGAACAGCGAGACTTTGCCAAGTTACAGTTAAAATAATTTGAAATCAACAAGGCCTCTGCATACCAGGGATAAAAGTCCCATGCAGGGCGAAGAGTCTGCCTTGTTCTGTTGCACAGCAGGAACTTGAGAAGGGGTTTTTTTCTCCTGTTTGCTCAGAAGTTTAACTTTTCCCTGAAGCTTTGGCAGCTGTGGGTATGGCGACAAGCAACTGTTGCTTTATCTATTGAAAAGCTCTATCACATCCTCCCTCACCTTACTTCCCTGTCCACAAAACACGCAGCCCCATCACAGCAGATTATTTACTGGGCTTCTTGGTGCTTTTCTGGTTTATACTGCTGACAGGTTTTGGAAGGTTATTGGTCCTTAAGTACTTATAATTCTTTCCCTGCAGGAGCACAATCAGTTATTATTAGCAGAACTTTCAGACTCTACTCATAAAGCTGTTATTCCTACTTAATCCTAACCACGCTAAATATTAATTTGATGTTTAACCCCCTTGGTATCTGGCAATATTGTGTTATTACTATTATTATTTATTATTATTGTTATTAATGTGACACAGCGGAAAACTAGCACTGTATTAATCACATCCTTATTTATTTACCGTTGCGTACCTCTCAGTTTCTCTCTTGCTAGCCTGTGTCGTGCAGTCTCTCAATGCAATACACCCAACAGAGCATCCCCTGTATACACAGGAGCAGGAGGACACCCAGACCACGGAATAGGGTGATGCTTTTAAGGAAAGAGCCTGGCAGAAAGGCTGGCAGCACGATGGAGGGTGCAGGCACGTGGTCCCACAGCCTTGCAGTTCTGGTGACTGCATGAAAGAGCAAAGGGCTGAGGGCACAGAGTGCTAAGAGCTGGTGGGACAAACCCCCTGTCTCTGCTTTGCTTCTCTCTCTCTTCTGAAGCATCCTCTAAACTGTTAGAATTGAATTCTGATTTATCATCTGTGATCACGGTCTGTGTGAAAGCAACTCTCCAAACTCACTCTGGCTGTCGTCTTCCTTCACCATCCTCAAAAAGCAAGGCCCCATAGCAAACCTGCAAAGTTTTCAAACATGAAGCAGCAATTTATCGAACACTGCAAACCTCAGAAAGACAGAAGTGACAAAGCCACTGCAGTAGATTTCGTGGTGGAGCAATTTATCAGGAGTGTCATTATTAACAAGCCATTATCTGCTGTGATCAATGCAGCTATTTTACAGATGAAACTGAAGAATCTAGGAAGGTTGGAAGTAGATGGTCTTTAAGGTCCCTTCCCACCCAAACCATTCCGTGATTCTGTGATTAATAACTGGTGAGGAAGTTGGTATCCACAAGCTACTGCAGGCTACGTTCATCCAGGAGAAATGCCATGATTCGCCCTAAAATGAGAGGCTAAAAAGCTCTTTTTGCTGTGATGATGCTGTGAAGACGTGCTGCGGTATTCTGCCCATCTTTGGAAAGTGAAAGATGGCCGTTGTGCCAGACAGACCTTTCTTCACTGCAGGCATTCCCTGCTGCTGCTCCGTCACATAAACACAGGAAAAGGGGAGGAATCAGCGGGAGCACGTTGCATTTCATGCCGAGGTGGGCCAGCCAAACCCTCCTGACCCCTCAGGCCCTACAACTCAGTCCAACCTCTGTCTCTACACACGTATTGACCCAACGGTCTTTTCTCATGGGAGCATCAATAGTCTTTCCTTCTCCAGACACGCTACTGAGAGATGAGACTGACTGTGACCTCCCAAGTGTAAGCACCGAGCACGGAGGCTGACAAGACCTCTTAGTCACTGACCTTGATTTATAATTTAGCACTCACTGTGCAAAACATGGCGTTTCATCACAGCCCCTTCCTTCTTTTTGCTCCATCATCATCTCTGAAATGAGTTCTGAGGAGACTTAGCCGTGAGGGCTGTGTTTGACCCTGGGCAAGGAGCAGCGGTGCAGACCCATCCCAGGGCTCTTTTGGGAGCTGCTGGTCCCTCAGCCAGCCACTGCTCAGTAGAGTATCCCTGATGCTCCAGCAAGCTGCTAAAACACTTAATCAGCATCTGACAGTCATGTATCCTTGCTGTTGTTTTGATTGCTCAAACCATGAACATGAATGGAGGAAATGTAGATGGGGATTTGCACATTTATTTTGACAGTAAACTCTGTGATTTCTACCTGAGGCTGAGAAAGAGCAGCCAAGACACGTAGAGGTTGGCTCACATGATTTGGGCTTCGTTGCAATATTCAGGAGTCTGGTTTCCCTGCTGAGCAGCAATTCATCTACTCTTTGGCAGATGTAAGATGAACCACCCGTACCACGGACAGTATTCACTCCTTCTGCGGTTGAGGATGGGAATACAGCAGCATCTAGCACCGGGTTTCTTTCGCTGCTCAGAAAACTGAGCCACTCTCTGATGGCAGCTCCCCTGACAGGCGACGCGGCTGCCTGGGACCCCTCCACCAATTGTTTGGAGCTTCCAGACAGACCCCCCAGCTTCTCCCCATGCCCTCCTGCATTTCCCCTGCTCATCAGACCCTAATAAAACCCTGGTACATGGATGTCCCTCTTCCCACAGTTCAGACGGGAGGGGGCAACTGTGCCATTTTGGTTATTTTCAGACTAGTGACTGGCTTTTTAGGACACAAAAGAGTTGGAGTTAAGAGGGGCAGTGAAGTGTTCGTGTGGTTATTACCCAGGGATGACGCTGAAAGTGCAGGTGTGCCACCGGTGCTGCAGAGCTGGGCACTGGAGGCTAAATGAAAGCCAGCATGAAGCTTGCAAGCACCGGCTCCCTTTGTATGAATTATTCTATAGCCTTTGTTATGTGATTATATGGTAGGGTATTTCTTAACCAGAGAAGAAAAAGACCTCATTCCTAGCACTGTCTAGATTTTGAATGTACATCTTTGAAAGCTTAATCATATTCCTTTCACAATGCCTTATGGTTTATATATATTTGGGGGTTTGTTGCTTTTTTGTATTCACTCATTTCTCTGTCAGTTTAAGCTTAATGTTATTAAAATTGCTCTAGTTCGCTCTACTTAAAATTCTCCAGCTACAGTATTTTTTGGAAAGAAGTGCTAAGTCAATTTCTTCCTCCTATTTTTTATTTGTCTTTAATGACTCATTAGATTAGCACCTTTGAAATTCCCATCAGGAAGTAATCAGCCTGTTATCAGGAAAAGTCTTGCAGCAGAAGCCAGCAGCAGGAAGTTTTGCAGCTTCTGGGCTGGGGAGCTGATCTTTTCTCCGGACATAAATACACTCCAGAGCTGTGTGATGTATCAGCATTCCTGAGGAGATGCTACAGGACTCCAGCGATAGTGGGATAAAGACATCATCCCGCAGCCGGTCTCCTCGCACAGTGAGGGTCGAAGGCTTTTGCTCTCTTTGCAAGGTGAAGGGGGTAAATCAGCTCTAGGGCCCCACCACCTAGCCCAGGGGATCCATGTGTTCCTGGCAGGACACAATGGGCCAAATTTGAGTTCTGGAGGCAGGAGAGAGCAGCAGCAGGTGCCTGCAGGTGGCAGGGCTGTGGGGACGCTCATTGCCCCCAGCTGAGCAGGGGCTGTGCCATATAAAAGGCGAGGGGAAGGGTCTCCTCTCTTTTAGGCCTGGGCTGAGCTGAGGGCAGGGGTGAGTGTAGCAGCTGCCGTGGTGTGTGTTCTGTGGGCTGGGCAGGGTATGGGTCCTTGTTGAGAGGCCTGGGGGCTGTGCTACTGGGGCTGGCACCCTGCAGCTGGTCCTCTGCAGCTGGTCCTCAGCTGGCACCACCCTGGGGCACTGGGGATGGGTGAGGGGACCTCCCATCACCCTGCCCTGGAGGTCCTCTGGTCCCACAGCCTTGGTGCTGCTTGGCTGTGGTTGGGAGCGGTGCTTTGCTGGGGCCAGGGGTGAGCCTCAGCAGTGGTGAGAAGGTGCTCAAAAGCTTTAATCAGTGCTAAAAGGGGAAAAAAAAGACAACAGGTGCCTTATTGGCAGACAAATACTTCCCTGTCAGGAGGCAAAACTGACTTTGCAGAAATATGTGGTCGAATGTGCTGTGGTTTCTGGCCTTATGGAAATGTCTTTTTTCAACGGGTGAAAATAATAACGTTCCTGTAATGCCAGCTGCTACCCCTTTCCCAGGGGTGCTTGGGACAATAACCAGCTCTGGTCAGTGGAAAACATGACAAATGTCAAAAGTCTTTGTTCATTGCCCCCCTTTCATCTCACAAAGATTGACAAATCTTGCTAGGGTGAAAGGGAAGGAGACAAATCTGTTTACAAGTAAAGCAACCCTTGACTGCGGCGCCGAAACCTTCCTGGATGCAGAGCGCGAAGTCGGAGCGGGCCCTGGAGTGGCTACGTTGTGGTAGCGCAGACTTGGATCAAAAGGAACTGGGTTAGGGTCTGAAATTCGTCTGCCACACGGCCACAGACAAGAGCAGCTCCCAAAAGTATTTGTAAGTGCAGATAAATAATGGTTTTTTTCTTCCTTGCCTGCGAACACTGGGCTGACTCATCACCTCAGATGACAAAGGCAAAATTTTCTGTGGCAGTGGGAAAAAATGATGGGTTCTTTTTGCAAGTGCAAACCATCTCTTTGTAATACTGGGGAAGAAAAACAAGGCAGTGAATTTGTTCCAGTGTTCTGTTAGGGGTGATTTATTGGCAAGTCGCTTTTCCAAACTTCATGGAGCAAGTTACACACGTGAGTAACGCTTGCTGCAGAAGGGGTCTGGGAGATTGCCCCTTCTCTTGCGCAGCTGACGTGCGCTGCAGAGCAAGCATCACTTCGTTCCTCAAGTAGCCGAATACTTAAGGCCCTTTGTGCTTGCTCCAGCTGAAAAGCACCTCTGGTAGAGGACAACACAGCTGATAAATATTGTAGTGAGGGAAGATGTTGTGCTTAGGCTGCTGTGTGTCGTTTACAGCAGGCAAAAATGTCCTGTTCTGTGATGGACCGTGCTGGCTTTTGAGCACTTTGCCCTCCGGTTCGTTAGCATTTAATTAGGCACTACCAGTGCGGCGTAATACTGAAGTGAGTGTTACTGAGTCATGTCCCCCGGACGGCTGCGCAGCTCACGCTGCTGGAAGAGTTAGCTGTCAGCCCATCACTCAAACCCTGCTCTCTGCAGCCGAGCTCCGAGAGGAGTGACGGGCTGGGGGACTGCTGGGGTGGTGGAGAGGCCGTCTGTGCCCAGGAAGCCTGGCCTTAAGGCAGCTTCAGCCAACTCACGACGCGTGTATTAGCACGGCACCTTGAGCTCTGAGGCTGCGCTGAATTGCAAAACCCTCTTTGGCTCGGAAACAACAAATATCTGGCTCTCAGAGGTGTAGTTTAGTTGTCTCCTTAGCTCAGTACTTGGAGTAATTAGGTAAGAATTATTTATTCATATTAAAATCTGTCAGAGGTTTTTATTAAAACTGTGGTGCCATTACAAATTTTTTGTGGAAAAAGCTGGATATCCATTGTGGAAACGTTACCGTTGCATGTGGTGACGCATCCTCTTTTTCTGCGCTTGCGCTATTTATGCCACAACAATAACTAAGCTTTGCTGGGAGAAATGCTGAGGGCGTGCTATTGTCTGGACCGGGGCTTAGTGTTATGGTGATGGGAGAAGAAGTTTAATAAGATAACCAAGGGCTGGTGGTGATACAGCCCAGATGCAGGCTGAATGGGGTTGGGAGATGCTCCACCCCCTGCCCCCAGACCCTGCTGAGTCAGGGTGAGGGGAAAGTTGCTCATTCATTATCCAGGGCCGTGGTTCATTGCTGATATTTGCCATCTCGACCTTGGCTATTCCTGTCTCACCTAGATGCATTGCTTCCTAGCACAAACTCCATTTCAGCATGGAATGAAGGGGCTCAGCTGCCACCAGCTACAGCCACACACGGAGGGTAGGTTGGAGGTGAGCAATTAGTCACATCTGTGAGTTACGTATCTCCACTCCAGACCAATTTGTTCTGTGAACAGTTCCCAGCTGACAGAGCTCAGCTCCTCATCCTTTTCTAGGAAGATGAGTGGTTTTGTACCTCCGAAGGGTCTGTGTGCTACGATTTCCCTTCTCCGCTGTGCAGTGAAAGAAGAATCCCCATCTCCCACAGGTGTATGACCCGGGTTGTGACTATGACTGCGGGACTGAGGTGAGCTGCGTGGGATAGCGTTGATCCCAGCCAAAATGTGGGTCCTGCTTTTTCCCCTCAAAGTCTGGCAGGGCAGAAGGAAGGCAGGGCTGCACTGCAGCTCTGAGCAGGCTGTCGGCTCCGCTGCAGAGGGGAGGCAGGAGCAGGCTGTGTCCCCCGAGGTGAGGTGCTGCTGGCTGTGGATGTCCCCTGGACACTGCTTGAGCAGGAAACTTGCAGCCACTTGAGACCCCGACGGAAGCTGGTCCTGCCAGCTGGCAGTGGCAACGCCGCAGGGTCTGGTGGGCACCTCAGGCGGGGGGAAATGTCCCATAGAGGTTCCTTGCTGCGAAACGAGTGCTTAGGAGCACAGAAAGGGGCAATTCGGAGGGAGCCTCTGCGCCCAGAGGCCATCAAGATGGAAAAAGCCTAACAAGCACAAGAAAGATAGCAACAGGAACCGCGAAGGCACGTGAAAGTAGGCAGTGCCAAGGACGTTCTGTCATGGAGAGAAATGTCCTTGTTTCTGTCAAGTCTTGCATTTAATGAGAGCATTGACTTCTGAAGAGCCTTTTTCTTCTGGAAAACAGCTGAGTCTCTTGTTTCACAAGAGTAAATTGGGATGGGATGTATCTAATTTAATAATTAGAGTGGATCCCCTTTTTGTTTTGCCTTTCCCTGTTGGCACCCACTGCTCTGCAAGTCTGTTAATTCCTCAGCTGCAGAAAGCCTGCTTGCCCTGAGGAAGGCTGCATTTGCCAAACTGGTTGCGTGCAGAAAGAAAATAGCAAGACACAAGGGACCTTCACGTGGTTTAGGTGATCCTCTGGGAAGCAGTCGAGGCCTCAGCGTTAGAGAAGTGCTTAGGAACTAACTCATATGAATTTATGGGAGGAAATAAACAATACAGGTGAGGGAAAGGCTACTTTGAAATTTTACTCCACTAAATATCATGCCTTGGAGCACTGCTGCTGGCCCTAGCATTGGCAAATGCTGACATAAGGGGAGCTCGTTTCTGTGCCTAGATGTGGTAGAGGTTTTTCACTCTAGCCTGGAGAAATACAGAGCAGTTCCAGGCGGGCAGGTGGATCCCTGGTGCAAAACGGGACGTGGCAGGCAAGGTCAAGCAGACTGCAGTGTTGAGAGCCGTGCGTAGCTGCGAGCTGGTTCAGAGGGGTGTGAAGGGTTTGAGACCTGCCGGGATTTCTGCAGCCCTGTTTTCTCGCTCAGGACTTGCTGTGGCACTGCAACCCACACCTGACTGGAATTCACGGCACTTTACGTGGCCCCGCTGCCGGAGTGCTCCAGAGGCGTTCTGCTTGTGCAGCCCTGAGCGTGGGGCATCCCCACTACCCCTTCAGCAGCATGGCAGTGTGCGTAGAAATGCCTCTCTGGGGCAGGAGAACAACTCCTTAAGTTGTCCCAGAGGCTGCTGTATGAGCCTGGCGTCACTAACAAATTCACATCATTGATTCTGTGACACCAAAGTTGTGCCAGGTCTTCTGTCACTCCCGGTAGCGATCGTGGGTTCGGAGCAGGGTAGCAGACACTGCTGGTGCTGCCAGAAGAACAGCACAGTCAGACGTAGCCTTGTGATCCTTCTGCCCTCACCCTTAGGGCTCGCTTCTTCCTGTGGTGCCACTTGCCCTGATTCTTAGTTGTGGGAGCATCTTGTGTTTTCTGCGTGGACGGGACCGGGGTAGAAGTGCTCTGAAGTGCTTTTCTCTTGGCTGAATCTACACTTCCTAACACCTTTTCCATAATTTTGTAATTACAGTCAGCATATTTATATAAGTAGGGACTGTAATGACGTTAATTAAAATGTATAATCAGTTAATTAGGATCCATAATGTGGACTAAATAGGCTGTATGAGTGAGCTTCCAGGCAGATGTGTTTGGTTAACAGCACTGGCTATGACTTAATGTCCCTCTGGGTGGGTTTTAGTAGCCTCTAACTCCAGCATCTTCCAAGGCAAGGCTGGCAGGAATATCCGCCTACTACCAGATACACCTTTGTCATCCTGGGTGAGAAGCTGCTGAGCTGAACAATGACAGATTTACATGAAATACTGTCAACTTAACTGCACAGAAAAAGTGAAAGCTCCCCTTGAGTGCACAGAGTTAATTTTATTGGGTGTTTAGCAGGCTCTAATGAGAACCAAGAGATCCATTTATCTTTGCAGGTGGATAACTTTCTGGCAGGACTTTGATTGCGACTAGATTTTATACCTTATAGACCCAAAGCCCTGCCAAGGATGTATCCCCAGGGAAGCACACGCTGCAAAAAGGTTCTGCAAATGCAGTGTTTCTCTCCTTGCTCTTTAGGAAGGACCACACGTGGGAAATTCTGCTGCCCCTGGCATGGACTTCAGTGACCTCTCTGGGAGCTGCAGAGCAGAGAGCAAATGTGGGCAGCTGCAGGTAGGAGCATCATTAGCCTCAGTGGATGCTGAGGAGGGGGAAGGTGGGCGCAGCCTGACCTCGGGGAGCCCTGCTCCCCACAAAC
The DNA here is from genome assembly GCA_027574665.1 of Rhynochetos jubatus. Classification (NCBI taxonomy): domain Eukaryota; kingdom Metazoa; phylum Chordata; class Aves; order Eurypygiformes; family Rhynochetidae; genus Rhynochetos; species Rhynochetos jubatus. Next base: position 5,598,309 of record CM050670.1, on the reverse strand, counting down.
AGGTAATGCGAACAGTATTCCTCGGAAATGCGGTCCCAACAAGCCCGTGTTGGAGACCTGTTTCTGTAGGAAATTGGGAACAGCACCTGTTTTACTCACACAGACTGTCCAACAGCTGTGATGAAATCCTGGGAGAAACATCCCAGCTCAGCCTCTGCATAACAGAGTAAGGGCAGGGGCAGAGGTTCAGTAAAAGCATCAGCTGGAACTGTGGCTCCGATAGCTGATTAAAATCTTGCTGACCCTTGTCTCTCCCATGCCCCCTGGGGAGATGAGAAGCTAATGGGGTGGAAGACTCTGCCAGAAGGCTGAGGGCTCCGCATGTCAGGCGGATGCCTTGTAGCTGAATTTGTTCAGGCTGTGCAGTTCCCTGCAGGGGGAAAGCATGTAGGCTGTGGAGGTTGGGAAATATCTGCCTGCAAGAGCATGCATGTGGTGGCATGAGCAGAGCTGCTCTCCTTGGCCTGAGCTGGTTGAGTCAGGCTTCCCCCGGCACCCTGCTCTGGGAGCACCTTCAGGCTGCAGGAATGAGGGTCTGGTGTGTGACAAGTGACTGCAAGCATTGCCTTTGCCCTTCCCTCCTTCACTTCCAGTAGGTCCAATTCACTGTGTACTCGAGGCGCTTTTCCTGCTCCTGCAGCTTCATGGGGTGGCTTTGCTACAAAGGAGCACCTTACAGGCAGGAGGAGCATCTCTTCTCAGAAAAAAGGCAAGCCTGTAAAGCTTTGAAGCTGCTGTAGCTATAACTAGCAGCCAGCACCGTGTGGAGTACACAGTGAGTAACGCAAACTGCTCAGCCTGCAGGTAATAATGGCAAAAGTAAACACGCTCTTTATAGCAAGAAAAAGCCTTCAGCAAAACTTCAGCGAGCGAACACAAAAGAAAACATCTGTGTCATCTGCTTCTGGTGCTGAGGAATTGGCTTATAGTCTCAGTATGGGAACAGAACTGCCAGGGGAGGGGTTGATGCCAGCACATAAGAGTAGTCATTCATGATGGGATTGCTTTGGAAAGACTAAAATCTGTCAACTGGTATGACATTCTACATCTGACTGTTGACTGGAAAAGCCGTGAGTTGTGTTAATTTAAATCCCAGGCAAAGGGAACTTTAGCCTAATGACACTGAAATGCAGCATTTCTCAGGCTGGCAAAGATGTTCAGGCAGTCGCAGCCCACGAATGTGCAATGCAGTGGGCATCCTCTGCTTGAGAGGGTGGTCAAAGATTCACCGAGTCTCTGTGCCCGTGTCTGCACTTGGGCACCAAACCAAAGCAGCAGCCCGTAGAGACCCCTAACGCTGCTGGGCCGGAGACCTTCCCCTACGTCTGCAATTTTCCCCTAGTCCCAACACCCCCAAGCACAGAACACGTTTGTTCCCTTTTTTGTTCGTTATTCAAAACACATTTTGATTCAACTCATCAGCTTTGCTGCTTTAGTATCCCCACGAGATCTGTATCTAAATGCCTATGCTGGATGCTAAGCATGCCGGAAAATCGGGCACTTTGACATTGGTACACGGTTCAACAAATGTTACTGCAGTCGGTCTGTCCACGGCGTGAGCGTGTAGCAACACGCGGCGCCTGCTGACCCTCCCGGTGCACACGTGGGGTGTTTCCCATGCAGCCACTTTCTTACCGCCCGGAGCTGCCTGTAGAGTCAACTGCTTTGAAGGGTAGAATTTAGGATGTCTGAAGAGAGTCGTGACGTGGAAGAGACTGGAAATGGAGGCATCCTGCTACTGCCACGGTGAGATTTGCTTCTTTAAAATCACTTGGATTTCGTGACCTTTCTGCTGGGGATGGACTCACTGTGGAAAGAAAAGGGTGGCTGTTCATGCTGGCGAATCAGCGTGGAAAAATCAACGTGCTGGCAAGGGCTGGTCTCCGAAGGAATAGAATTAGTAGTTGTGTAATTGCACTGAACAAATCTGGCCCAAAAGGGGAGTTTTCAAAGCAGGTTTAACATATGGTGTCAGTGTCCAGGGAGACAATTGATCAGATTTCTGCCCTCCCAAAGTTTGTGAAGGGCATCTCTTCCACCGTTCATGCAACAGCAGGGAAAATAGAGTTCAGATAAATGATCTAAGCGAATACTAAATACTCCGTCACCTCCCCAGACAACTGCGCTTCAGGAGGAAATTAAGCTGTTTACAAATCCTGATGATAATCGGGAGATAAATTTTGGTTGGAGACAAGAAAAGTTCATGTATTTAGTGAGCAACGTCTGCAGTAAGCGAGGGGCGCTCGGTCAGTGAGAACAGAAGCACGATGGGCTGTGGAAAGGTGCATCAAGCAAGCTTGTCCCAGGAGAGGCAGATGTTAATGGCCTTGAAACCTCGGTGGAATGATGGGTCAGTCATACCAAAGACAATGGATTCAGCCTGGGGGAGAGGAGGGAATAGGCTCCCTTAAGCCTGGTGTAGCTTGTTTAGCTGAGTAAAATGAAGGCTGAGATGAGAAATTATTGCAGGTGACAAGTGCTAGAAGGGCTAAAAGGAAAAGAATGAATTCCATAGGAGAAACTCCTTGAAGGAAAAAGGTATGCTGGCACAAGCGTGTGCCAGTGTAAAATGTGTGGGAGAAGGAAATGGGGGTGTTGTGAACCACCGCATCCCCAAGGCTCTGCTGCAGCTTGCTATCTTGGAGCCTTGGGGGTCAGAAATCTAACGATTTAAAGATGGTGCTTGATAAAGGCAGGAGGAGGATTACATGTTGATCAGCGGAGATAAGTCAGGACTGCACCTGAGCAGACAGGAGGTGCTTCTCAGTCAGAATTTTCTGAAAGCAAGTCCTGTGTTGACCAGGGCATGAGCAAGAGGCTTCAGGAACATTCTGTCACTCCCATATCTGAACTTCTACCACCAAGCCAGGCACGTCTGCTACTCAAGAGGCAATCCTTTGCAACCCTCATGACCCGACAGCGCGAATAAACGGCGTAGCATCACATGCTGGAAAGTACTTAGGGGGAAGGGTGCTCTCAAATCATGCAGTGAACAAACAGCACGCCACGCAGGCAGGTTGCCATGGCTGAAACTGGCTCTGCAGGATCCCAAGAGCCTAAACTACAGCATGCCCAGGAGAAGGAAAGTATGTGCAGTCCTACTACTTGCAGACAGTATGTTTAAGGATGTTTTTAGGATCCAGGTAAGTTTATCTGATTGTTTAGCCATCCTCCTAAAGGATATCATGTCCAACTACACAACCCCGTCCTGCTACTCATGGCTTAGTGCCACCTGATGAAAGGATTTATTAAGGAAGCTTTAATCCCACCGTAGTGTCCCTGATTGCTCTGGAATACCTGCTCCGTAAGGGACTTTCACACATCTGGGTTTCACCTTCAGGCTTCTGCAAACCGTGGCAGGGCAGAGCATGAGGATTACTCGTATTTTCCCGTGCTGTACCTCAGGCCAGTCCGAGAAATCGCTGCAGACTTCAGATTTGGGGGGTTTTCTATTGTGTGGTGGCTTTTTGGTTTTGATGGGGGAAGGAGTTGGATAGAACAGGTTCGTCTGCCTGCTGCAAGCAAGACGGTAATGCTTTGCCACAGATGAGAGACCTGGCAGCCCTTTAGCTACCATTACATCAGCTAGTGACTTCATCTGGACTGCCAGAAGAGAGCAAGTGGACGCCGTATTTAACAGCGCGAGTGGCAGGCTGCCCGTCTGGCCGGGCTGCAGGCGCTGGCTGGGACACGAGGCCAGCCCGGGGCACAGCTTGTCTCTGCCTGTGCTCCTCCTGGTCCGCGTGCCCTGGGCTCTGTGCCGGCCAGTGCAGCAATTGCGATGCCGCAGGGTTTGTCCCACGTCCCAGACGCTGTCCCGCATGCTGATTGCCACCCAGGGGATAATTTCCCTGGGGTTGCACCAAGGCTGTGGTTTACTGCACGGTGTAGGGGTACAACTGAGGGAGAAACGCCATCGAGTCTCCTGAAGGTCTCCCTTTTTCCTTCCTGGGATTTCATAGGTCCTCAGCAACTTGGAAGGACAAAGAGTCAGCTGACAAAGCAACAAAATGAACTGTGTTTGGAAATGGACAAGAATGAACATAATATTAATTGCTCCTTAACAATTATTCTTATTTGACCCTTCTCCGAGAAGAAATCCCTCAGGATATCTTCGCCCTGGAACATGTTACAGCTAATGAAACCGTTTTATCCCTGACCTCTTTAAATTCTACACTTATTAGGTGATTGATGAGACTCCAGGGCCCAGCCCTCTTCTGACTGTCAGTCCTCGGAAGAAGCACAAAGCCGTGAGTATCAAGTAAAATTGTAGTTTACAAATCATTTGTGAGGATGGCAGTCGTACATAAACTGGAAGGTGGAGAAAATGAAACTACCCTGTTAAGGTTAACTTTGAGAGTTTCCAATTGCTTCTTACAGTTACAGCATCCAGTGGCGTCGGGACACACTTCTCTGTTCCTCTGAAGCAGGAAAGGAGAGAACCGGCTGCAGAACTGACGGGCTCACTGCATTTCTGTGCTGTAATAGTAATTGTCCTTTCCAGGCTCTAATTTGGCGTCATGTCTGGCCTTTTGCTGTACATCCAGCGGGATGTCTGTTCTTACATGGGAAGCACAAGGTGTCTGAAGGCAATGACAGCCACAAGACCTCATGTTCCCAAAGAAATGGGGTTGGGGGAGGGCGGTGAGGACAGATGTGCACTCGCAGGACCTGTGAGTTGTCACCCTTTCCCTTAGAAGTCTTGTTATTCACTTATCTGGAGCGAGAGCTTCTGGTTTCGGCAGTGTGCAAGGCACGGCTCCTGCCCACGCCCCAGACCTGGGGCAGGCGGCAGAATCTCTGCAGAGAATTGGCTCTAAATTGTGTCTGCTCGCTTCATACGGTGCTGGCTGCTTTTTAAATAAATGATTGTATCAGGTTATTATAGTAGTTCCTCTATTCAATGCCTTCTGCAGAGAAACTCGTTTCCCTGAAATTGCCTTCTCTCAACTCCATAATCATTACAAAGCAAATTGCTTCGGGAAAGAGGCTGGAAGAGGGCAGCGGATGGGTTCTGCTTTGCATGCGTCTCCACGCCGCAGCGGGAGGCAGGGGTGGCTGCATCAGGCGAATCCGATGAGCTGCCCCCAGGACAGGGCTGCTTGTGTCCTGGGAAGTGCACGCTGCAGGGGGGATGCTGTTGGTGGAGGGAGTCTGGCACAGGACCGGGTTCAGCGGGCGAGAGGGTACGCGGGGCTTGGCATGCAGCGGGGCTTGGCATGCAGCGTGGCCAGGCGGCCCAGGGCGGGTACCGGCAGTTCTGACAGAGACAATTTACTCTTCCTTTCTTGGTATTAGTGGTCATGTAAGGCAGCCTTTTTCTCTGCTAATTTTGAGCTTCTTCAGTTATTTTACACGTGGCTTGGTTCACCGTCTTTGGGATGATCACTTCAATAACAGAGGAGTTGAAATAAACCATTACAATGAGAAATACGGTGTCAATATGTCAGGTTTAGGTTAAAGACTTGTTACTCCATGAAAATGTCCAAATAGGACTGGATGTTTATATGAAATACGGAAAGATGTGCGGTTTCATTACATTGGATATAAACCATCTTCCTTCAAGGCAGGACATCCCACTGCCTGAGGTTAAAGGGAGCTGTAGTGAATAACGTCCCGTTATGAGGTTTGGGATGTTGGTCTCTTGGTCTGGCGGGTCTTAATTATGATGACGTGAGCGTGATGTTTTCCCGGTTGAGATTGAACTTCTCCATGACTGCAGTGGTGGGTCGAGGGCAAGCTGGTTTGCCCTCCTCCCAGAGACATCTAAATCCTGCTCGAGAGAGTAATAAATGGGGATGGGGGTGGGCAGGTAGTGGTGAAAAGGGGTGGGAAGTGCTTGGAGGTGTGGGGGTTGGAAGGTTGTTTGGGAGTTTGTTATTAATATTTTTTTTTTTTTGACCACAGCATCACTGCTGGGAAAACACAATCCGGCCATCCAGGCCTCATTATCCATTATGAGATTTGGCAGACTGCTACCAGGATCAGGCAGGTTTTAGGCTATTGCTTTTGGCTGTTTCTCTCATTACGGGCTTACAGCAGCTGTCTTATCTCAGAGAAGCACTTTTATTAGATAGGAGACTACAGGGAGAAAGAGGAGAAATGAGGTAAGGAAGGAGATGATCCAACCGAGGGAAGAGGCCTGGACAAAGGGATAGCCTGAGCGGTGGCCACGTTGCTTCATTCCACCTTGCGGTAAAGCCCTGGAGAGCGCTGGGCACAGCCCTCTTTAGGCCAGAGTGGGAGCAGGAGAGGCTGAGATCCCCTGTCCCTACCCCTGCAGCCCCCAGGGAGCCGGCTGGGAGGTCCTGCTATCGCAGCTGTGCCAGCGCTGGGGCTGTTGCACCTGTGTGCTCGGAAAGTCTGATTTTCTCTGGTTAATCCGTAGGAGCACAACCTCCCGGCTGCTGCTTTTTCCCCGGTCGGTACCATCTTGCGCTGTGCTGGGGCACCCCTCCGCTGTCCCTCTCAAATGCGATGCTCGCTCGGGAGGCGAGGAGCTGGCTCTGCCCCACGCTGGGCTCTCGTCGTGCTGTCTGTCGCTGCACCAGCTCCTCTGCACATGGGTTTATGCCACAGTTTCTACCAGGCAGAGGGAACAGACAGGGAACCCTGTGAACTCCAGCTAACAGATTGAATAAATGATTGCTCCTCGTTTACTGCCACCTCATCCCCAGCTATTGTGGAGCTTAGCAGTCTAGGGCTATGAGACTGAATGTGCTTTTGTCCTAGATCAAACAAATCCTGCCTTGCTTGGTGTTTACTTGGCTGCTTTTTATTGGGCCTTCTCTTCCTGAGCCCCTCTGGGGTAAGTACGGAGATCTTTCAGGTTTCCAAGGTTTTGCATTGGTAGTCTGCAACTTCACGCTTCAGAGCTTCATGTGTCAGAGCTTAAACACTGGGTCTCCCTCAGAGCATGGAACAGGAGCTCGCATATTGCTTTTCGAAAGGCGAGCTCGCTTGGCCACCTGGTAAGCAACAGACCCCTCGGCTTGGATGCCGACACCTGAGGCATTTGATCCAGCCAATATTGCTGGGAGCTCCCAGCCCTCATTAAAACTGAAATACCGTTTAGCTCCTACCGGGGCTGTCCAGCTGTGACAGTGAAAGGGAGAGCTCAGGGAATGCAGGGAGGATTTCAAAACATCTCCTTGAGACAAGAGGCAGAAGCTGTATTGACAGGAGATGCTTGAAATCCTCATGAGTGAAACAGGTTGGTTTTTTTTTTTTCCTAGCGCTGTTTTGGAAGCTTGGGGTTCCTCTGGCTCAATCCCGAAGGAAGAACTCAGCTTTTGTATGGGGAAGGATGGAGCAATCAGCACAGGGTGAACCAAAGAATTAAAGTAGGTGATGCTTGGCAACTGTTAGAGCTGCTTTGAAAACCTCATGTGTTGGGTGTATGGGCTAAAATTCACTCCAGGTGAAAGCTGGTTGGGAAGAGACTAGCTCTTGATTCATTTGTCCTGCCCTCATCACAAAAGGGCACAGCTGATGTGACCACAAAACCACAGGCAGCAGCTGCAATCCATATCCATAAAGCTCCTGGGAAGAGAGCCGAAGAGCTCCAGTGTCCAGGCAGCCCCTTTCCCCAGCCTGCCCTGTAGTGTAAGAGATGGCTGTGGGCACGCAGGCTGCGAGACCTGAGGAGCAGGGCTCCTGGCGAGAGGCGGCTGGCCAGGCTCGTTCGGGATTCACATCCCAGCCTGGAAATGCCCGGCAGCTTCTGAGCTGACCTTGGAGAAGCGTGCATCGGGATCAGGTGCTTCATACGCAGTTTTATGCATCTTGCTAATCTCAGCAGAGCTGACTGAATAACGAGAGAATTGGTGCTCATTACTGCACAAGCCCAAACCGGGCCGTTAGACTGCAAGGCCGGGTCTGCACAATGCTGTGCATAGCCAGGACCCCGTCAGCACCATGGGCTAACATCTGGCTTGTTGCTCTGCAGCTGTGCGCTGCTCACTGCGCTCAGGTGGGGCAAGGGATTCGATGGGATTGTTAGAAAAATGACAAAGGAAATGTCTTATGCCTCGTAGCATCTCTGCCGTCTCTCAGGTGTTCGTGGAGCACACGGGCATTTCGGCGGCTGTCGATGCCTGGAAGAGTCTTTTTTATTTTTTCTGAAGGACCACAGAAAAATAATGAAAGCTGGGAGGAAAATCTGCGGTGCTGTCCTTCCTACCTTTTGCATCCATGTGTCAATGTTTCCCTTTGAAAGCTCTCTCGTTCTGTCACTATTTTCTTATTGCAGGCAAGCAGAATTGATAGAAATATTGATCCTCTCCTAATGAGTTTTAAAAGAAAACCGAGCGTGACTCAGTAGCGAGGCAGCATAGACTGAGCGATGTGTCTTATTTTTTTAACGGCTGCTGACGTGTCTGTTTGGGATTTGCTCTGGTTTATCATTTCCCTTGCACAGACGGATACCTGCTCGTTGTGTTTTGTTGCCTGGTGTTTGCGTTTCGCTTTGCTCACAGCCTGTGTCTTCACTGAACTTCTGCAAAAGGTCGGCTTTCCAACAGCCCCAGGCTGCGGGATGCTTGGCGGGGGGAGATGACCTGAACTGGTCCTGCAGCGACCTTGGGCTGGTGCTTGGCAGCAGGGAGAGGCCTGGGTGAGTCCTTCTGCTCCTCTGAGCCCCAAAGCAGCTGCCAGCCAGGGATTCTCAGGCTGGTTTCTGCATCCTGCTGTTGTCTTGCTTGCCGCTGGTACTCCCTAGTCCTCCAGCACCATCTGCAGTCCTCCGTAGACTGTGGAAATGCTCCGGTGCTGCCAGGTACAGCCCAACCACCGCCATGGAAGGGTGAGCCACAGAGCCAAGATTGTGATTTGGGGGGGATTTTCAGCCTTGTCCCCTGCCTCTGCCCTTCCTGGCCAAATTGCTACCTGAGAGAAGGGGCCTGGAGGAAAAAAAAATACAAACCAAACAATCAAAATTGAAGACAACCAGTTTTCACACCAGCTGGGTGGTTGCAAGGTGTCAAGGAGCCCAACCTCAGGGAATCGTGACCGGCATCTCGGCACAGGTCTTGAGGGGCGTTGCAGCTCCCGTGGTGTGTCTGTCTGCTCCCCAGGAGCCCAGGGCCACGCGTGCCGCTCAGCGTGGATTTGTGGCGCAACACGTGCATCGACAGCACGAAACCTCGGCTGGAAGCCGCAATACAGGGCTGTAATGAATTATTCCTAGGAGTTCTCCTGACTTCCTGTGTGATCTGCTCTAGGGGATCCTGCTCTGGCAGGGGGGTTGGACTAGATGATCTCTAGAGGTCTCTTCCAACCCCTGACACTCTGTGAATCTGTGTGAATAGCATGGAAAATTCATTGATGTTTTGAGCAACAAGCCATCAGCTGTATCCTTTGGGGATGGAGATGTATGTAAATAGGTTTTTCTTTCATGAGACAGCTATTTAAGTCTGCTTCAGCTGCCTTTTGTGTTTGAGACACACTGAAATCGGTACTCGGTCTCATCTCTCCTGGAAGTCAGGCTTCTAACTGAACTGGAGAAGACCATCCTGGTGTTTCTGGATGGGGTGTAGTCAGCCAGAGTCACAGCAGAGCCAGTGAACGGCCTGTGCAGACGAAGCCGTGTGTTGGACTGAGGTCATTTGCAGGGACCCTGGATGCTGCTGCTGTGCCAGGAGTCCCTGAAGCTGGTGATGTCTGGTGCAGCTCACTGCCTGGGTCTCACTTCTCTAACAGCATTGCAACTTGCGTTTGGGCGTTGGGAATTTGATGGCTCTTACACACCTGGGCAGTGTTTCTGTTCTGTTGTGAGCAGGCTGGGGTAAGGATGGTCTCTAGGGCTGGGCAGGCAAGAGGCAGGTTTATGCACAAGGAGAGCTCTGTGTTTCCCTGCCCTGTGTCTCCTCCACCGTGAGAGCTCTGCATTGGTAAGAAAAGTCTCTCATGCCCCAACACGGGACAGCCGGTATCCAAACCACGGGTTAGAAAGCCTTCCCTTCCCACTGGGTGCCAGCCAGGCATCTGTCAGCAACAAGAAATTACATGGAAAATCAGGAGCCAAGCTGAGGGCTGCTGTGTGACCCTTATTGCTCTTTGTGTGCTCCAGCCAAAAGACAGCAGGGAAAATCAGCACCTGGGGAGGTGGGGCTGTCCCCCTCATGGGGTGGGGGGGGGTCGCGGAGTGATGGGGTCCCACCAACCCTTCCCAGCATGTCCCTAAGGCAGCTTGCAAGCAGGAAAGTCATCCTCTATGCATCACAGCTGGCAGGCACTTGGCTGGAGATGTGAGGGTGATAAAGAGCAGCTGCAGGCTGTCTCTTCTGATCTTTTCCCAGCTTAGGACTGGGAAGATCCTGTCTGCTTACATGGAGCAGTTATCAGCAGCCTCCTGCCACCCACGCCAAGGGCTGTTGGTGCCTTGGAGCCCACAGCCAGCAGGGATGGTGGCTGCAGCCCCCTGCTCCCACCCAGGGCCCGGGGACTGCAGCAGCAGGTGGAAAGTGGGTTTGAGAGCTGAGGGGGCTCAGCAGCTGCTGACCTTGCTTGGTGCAGCACTGGGGAGGGATGGAGTGTTCCCCTTGGGGCTCCCCAGCCTAAGCAGCATGATCCTGGGGGCAGGAGGGGGGTTGCAATCACCCCTACCTGCTGAAAGAGTTCTGTCAGCGAGGGGGGGGACCCAAAACAAAGAGTCCCTTCAGCACGGGCGCTGTGCGGTGCGCGTGCACGGCATCGTGCTGGGAGCGTGCGGGGGGACGCCTGACCTGGTTCGCAGGAGACCCGTGAGCTCGGCTCCCGTGGCTCAGCAGCAGCCCTGCTCCTCGGTGCCATGGTGAGAAGCGCTCCCTCACCTTGCCCCCCTGCTGCGGCAGCCGGCCTGGGCAGCGGTGTCATCGCTCGAAGTGTGTCCCTTTCCACGAGACCTGGCCTTTGATCCAGATCCCTGGGACTCCACTCCTTTCCCTAGAGCCCAGCTGTAGCTGAGCAGTTTCCCGACAACCCACCGCGTGTTGAGGATGCTGTGCAAAGCCGTAAGAGCCCAACAGCAGAGCCAAGGAGGGAAGCAAGGAGGACACAGGCCTCTCTGGAACACGGTGGGTGAGCTATTTATGGGCTTTGGGAACAGGGGGACCCTCTGAGTCTTGACGTGCTGCTGAATCCATGGCCTTTGCTCACCTCCGCCAGGCATTGCAAGGGGAGGATCGGGCGAGTCCTAGAAACGAGTGTATAACAACCCAGGGGATTCACCGGGGGTTGATAGTGCTGTGAGAGATGGACAAGACCATGTTGATCCTCTCTCCCTCTCTGTTTCTTCAAGATTCTCCTAACGCATCTCTCAAGGCTCTCTGCACGGTCCGGAGGCTGTTCCTGCTGCTCGGGGTCGCTGGGCTGCTGGCAGGGACGGTGGCTGGGGCATGGCTCCTAGGTCAGTGGCTGCTCTGGGACAGCCCTGCCGCTGCGGGCAGAGCCCGGGGCGCCAGCGGCAGAGAGGCGGTGCTGATGGGAACTCCTTGGTCAGTGGGCTGTGGCTTGGGACGGAGGGACGTGTCCGGTGTGGGCTCTGCCACTGGTTGCTGTGTTCCTGGCAGCAAGCTGCGGCTGTGCCCAGGGAAAGGCTCCTCACCTCTTCCAGGGGGCACTGCAGGGTCATGCCCAGTATTGCACATCCTTGGATGCTCCCCAGGCTGTCTGAGCCCACCTCCACCCCCCTTCTCTGTTTCTTGAAGCAAATCACCTGAAGAAGCCTCAGGCAGACCAGGGCTTCGCCCTGCCGCAGGAGCCAGAGGCGATCCCGGCCTGCAGTGATGGGGAAGAGGAAGACCCCGTGCTCCGTGGGGCTCCCGATAAAGGTTCACATCTTTGCTTGCTGCCGCGGAGGCAGGGCCAGGGGAGTAGCGTGCAGGACAGTGCCTGCCAAGCCCAGCAAGAGCAGGAAAGATGCTCCTTAACAATAAATCTCTCCTGCTCATCCCCTGGCTCCTTTCAGCTGCACCTTTCGATTGTTTGCTTTGCTTTTCAGTCCTGCAGCATCCCCCAGCGTTAGGGCTTCGTTGGAGTGATCCTACAGCAAAGGTGACCCTTGCAGGACTCCTTTGCACCTAATCATGGAGCAGAACTGCCAAGGAGGCACTGAGAATACACCAATAGGTTCCTGCAGCTTCACGTGGCTTTTTCAGGGGGGTTGGGGTTGGTTTTTTTTAGATGTGCATGACCATCCACTGCGCTGGCCCTGCACAAACAGGTAACCTGTAAACCCTGGGGTTTACACCCGCAAGAGCGGCGCCTTGCGTGTTGTCTTTAATGGAATGGCTTTAGTGTCTTTCAGGGTAAATATGGCAAACTCCCTGCTGGAAGTGCGGGTGGAAGGCCATCCTGGCTGGCTCCTGGCATGCCACGACCGCTGGAGTCTCTCCCTGGGCACCCAGCTCTGCCGGCAGCTCGGGTCTCTCAGGTGGGCACGGCAGGGGCAGCCGCTTTGACCCCTGCTCGCCTCTTTCCGAGGGGGACAACCTTGGCAAAAGCAAGTGCTTGGAAGCTGGGAGGTTGGTGAGGGTGGCAGCGCGACATCGCGCAGCTCCCGGTGAGCGCGGGGTGGAAAGTGGGGCTCGGGCTGGCGTGGGGACCTGCGAGAAGAGCTGCAGAAGGTCCTGCCGAGGAGGCTCCTTCCTGGCTGCCAGGGCGGCAGGACCGTGGCCCGTTGTTCCCACGGCAGGGTTACGTTCCCGATCCCCTAGCAGGTCCCCAGCTCCGTCCCGGGACAATTCCTGTTGCTCCTGCAGGATGAGCCATCAGAAAGCGGTGAACCTGAGGGACGTCAGGGTGAATGACACGCAGGAGTTTGCTCAGGTGAGATCCCACCAGGAAGGCAGCCTGGAAGACCTGTGGCAGGTCAGGTAAGGGCAGCTCGAGGGGAAGCAGCGTTCGCTGGTGGGGCTCAAACACAGCCCTCAGGTTTTTGGGCTGAAGATCACAGAAAAGGGCTCTGGTTTTGCGCAACAAGCAGCCCCTTCGGGGACTGCTGCAGCTGCCCTGGAGCTCCTTAGTGCCCCGGGGATTTTGGTTCATGTGTGTTCCGACCAGAGGCTTGTTCCCGCGCAGGAGCAGCTGTGAATCGGGTCGAATTGTGGCTCTGAAATGCTCCGGTGAGTGCCTCTCCTCCCTCTGGATCTAGCAGCTCCTTCACTCCCGTTCCACCCGCTTCCCTCGCCCTCCGGCGTGAGGGTCCGGCACGCGGAGCTTCGCCTAACGCGCTCCCCGGCCGCCTTGCAGAGTGCGGGCTGCGCCCCACCGCTGCGCGGGTGGTCGGGGGGCTGGACGTGCCCCTGGGGCGCTGGCCCTGGCAGGTCAGCGTGTACCATGGCTCCCAGCATCGCTGCGGAGGCTCCGTGCTGGCAGGTGAATGGATCATCACGGCAGCTCACTGCGTGCGCAGGTACCCCCAGCCTCTCCCCATGCCCAGCCTCGGGGGTGCTGTGCCTGCTCTTATCCCAGGCCCTGGCGCCTGCTGTCCTGCAGTAAGAGGCGCGCTGTGTTTCTGCTCAGTTACAGGTGGCTCCAAGCCTCAGCCTGGCTGGTTTTCGCAGGCGTTATCAGCCACGGCTCCATCAAGCCGGAGGACGGGGTATCAGTAAAGAAAATAATTTTCCACCCGCTTTATAACGACAACAGCCTCGACTACGACATTGCTCTGTTGAAGCTCCAAGTCCCGCTGAATTTCTCAGGTAAGATGCTGTGGTGTCCTTCTCCCATCCATCGAGCGGTCTCTCTTATCCCATAATTAAAAGGTGGCCAAAAACCCAGCCTCTTCCGAACCTGCCCTTTCAGAGCAGCTCTGTAGGGCCAGGAGAAAGTCAGGCCCAAATCCAAGAGTATGTCAGGAGTAACTCCAGGAGAAATTCCAGCCTAACTTGCAGCCCAAGTCCAGGAGAAATTCGTGCCTGAATCCAGGTGAAATTCCAGACTAAAATGCAGCCCAAGTCCAGGAGAAATTCGTGCCTGAATCCAGGTGAAATTCCAGCCTAACTTGCAGCCCAAGTCCAGGAGAAATTCGTGCCTGAATCCAGGTGGAATTCCAGACTAAAATGCAGCCCAAGTCCAGGAGAAATTCGTGCCTGAATCCAGGTGAAATTCCAGACTAAAATGCAGCCCAAGTCCAGGAGAAATTCGTGCCTGAATCCAGGTGAAATTCCAGACTAAAATGCAGCCCAAGTCCAGGAGAAATTCGTGCCTGAATCCAGGTGAAATTCCAGACTAACATGCAGCCCAAGTCCAGGAGAAATTCGTGCCTGAATCCAGGTGAAATTCCAGACTAACATGCAGCCCAAGTCCAGGAGAAATTCGTGCCTGAATCCAGGTGAAATTCCAGCCTAAAATGCAGCCCAAGTCCAGGAGAAATTCGTGCCTGAATCCAGGAGCAATTCCAGCCTAAAATGCAGCCCGGCTCCCGGGAGGCAGCACGCGTAGCAGCGTGGTGTTTGAACTATGCCAGAGCTGTGGGTTACCAGGCAAAGGCGGCTGCGGGAGCCGAAGTCTCCAGAGCCCTTCCCTTCAACGTGCCAGGCTGGGTGGCTCTGCAGGCTGACAGCTCCGCAGCCCGTCCCCGCTCGGCGCAGCCCGAAGCTGTCCCCGCTGGCCTGGCACTTACCCCGTCACCTTCTTACCAGATGCCATCCGTGCTGTGTGCCTGCCACCCTCCCACCGGGACCTCCTCCCGGGCACGCAGTGTTGGGTCTCCGGCTGGGGCTACACCAGACCAGACCAAGGTAAGCCCCCGCCCCATCTTGCCCCTGCTGCTTGGCACGGACCCTGGAGGCTCCCCCCGGCCCTGTCCAGACCCTCACATGCCGCTTGTGAGTGCCCCCTCCTGCCTTCATCCCACCCCTGCTGCGGCAGCGCTGCACCCCGCATCCACAGCCCCTGTGGGCCTGGCCACGCTTAATCCCATAAAGCAACCCCATCCTTCCCGCTGGCTTCTCCAGCCAGCGCCCCGCTCTTCCCATCTTCCTCCCTGCTGATCCCGTTTCCCTCTCGGCTCCTCTTTCTCCCTCCCCAGCGCAGGTTACCGAGACGCTGAAGGAGGCACTCGTTCCCTTAATCGGCACCAAGAGGTGCAACAGCTCCTGCATGTACGCCGGCGAGCTCTCTGCCAGGATGCTGTGCGCCGGCTACCCGCGCGGGAGGATCGACGCGTGCCAGGTACGGGGAGCGAGCGACTCGGCACGCGCCGGGCGCGGAAAGGACGGAGGCGTCGCGGCGCTCCGGCAAACGCTGGGGTTCGTGGCGATGCCTCGAGGCGAACCGTCGGGGAGGGGGACGGGGAGCGGTGCTGCGCCCACCGCGCCTCGCGCCGCAGCGTGCCCGGCGCGTCCGGGCTGGGTTGAGATTCGGCTGTCGCCATCGAAGGAACGTGGAATCCCCGCAGGGGGAGGCACACGCGGCTTCTCCTTCCCGCGTTTCGGCTTTTTGCGCGGCCGACGGAACGATGCCGTGAGCCGCGCGCCGGAGAGGGATGCGGATCCCTCGTCTCCGCCTTGCAGGGCGACAGCGGGGGCCCCCTGGTTTGCCAGGACGGAGTCGCGTGGCGCTTGGTAGGCGTCGTGAGCTGGGGCCGGGGCTGCGCGGAACCCAACCGCCCGGGGGTTTACACCAACGTGGCTCGGCTGCTGCCGTGGATTTATCGCACCGCTGAGGTAAGCTGGAACAAACGGGGGCCTGATGGGCAGCCAAATCCTAATGCTGGCATCTTACTGTAACCCTTTCCTTCATACCCTGTGCGTGAACCTCTAGGACACCCTCGTTTATGCTACCGATTCCTTCTTTTAAACCAGATCCACTAGCAACAAGGCGAGGAGAGACGTCTCGGAGCAACGCTTTGTCCCTTCCACGTAGTAAGCGGAGAACAGGCCCGGACTAATTCATACAGCGTTACCGTAACGCTCTCGGAATGCCTGGACAACACGAGAAAACGTGCTCGGTATAAATAGTTTATTAAAGAAAATAGCAAATTACATCTGTGGGAACAATCCACCTGGGAGAAGTGGTCTCTTTGAAAACACGCGGGGGTTTTGGATTGCTGTGTGTCAAGAGGCAGGGCATCCCGCGAGATGCACGTGCTGCGGGAATGCTCAGCCTTGGGCTAAGTCACTGGGAGGGGAAGAAAAGACAAAGCTGGAGTTTCAAGGGGCAGCCAGCCTTTGCTTCAGCATCTCCCTTCCCTGCTGGACTCAGGCCAGCCGCCAGCGTGGCCGCGTCTGCCCCCTCCCTGCGCCGGCCGGAAGGGTCTCCTCGCCGCTGGCCGCGCTCGCGGAGCAACGGGCAGAACGGCCGCTCGGTTCTGCGAGGGCTCGGGCGCGACGCGAAGGGCGGGTGCGATTCAGGCCGCGCAGCGACGCCTGGACGCGTGTAGGGAAGTCGGACAGAAGCGCAAACGGGGTACAAGAGTGGATCCCAGGAAGTACTGTGTGCCGCGTGGGCTGCGACTGGCACGCCCGGGCCTCTGGGCCACGTCTTAACGAAGGCTCTTGTACGTTTCTTTTAATTGAAACCCCCGGCATTTAGCAAAATCTCCAACTTGGCCTTTTGTAACTTAAAAAATAACGCTGTGAGCGCTCGGTTCGTGCCCTTATAATCATTTATGGTTCTCTTGTTCTGCAAGGACAAAGTTTTCTACCAGAAAGACAACAGCTGCCAGACCCATCTAGTTGACCCCTAACAGAAAGGTAAAGGAAGGAGCTGACCTGGCTTCAGGCAAGTGAGACTGAAAAATTCCAAGTCAGTTTTAAGATATTTTCCATGAGAAACCAAGCCGTGAGGAATTTTGCCCCTTGTGCAAACCCCTGTGATTCGATAAGCAGTTCAGCAAAACCAGGATCTGCCCCGGTGCCTAAATCTTCACTCCCCTGAGGCCTGTCCTTCAGGGAAAGCCGAGGTGGGGAAGAGCAAAACTTAGCACTTCAGCACTCGTAGGGGGATATCGAAAGCTACCGAAGTCCGTGGGTTTCCTATGTAACTTGCAGGGACAAAGAGGTAAGACACAAGGGCTACGCTGCCCCCCGATGTAAAAGTGCATAGGTAAGATTCACTGTGGAGAAACAAAAGCTTCTCTGACACCTTTAAGCAAGCGTGAGACGACATCACACAGCACCGTGCCCGAGGGGCCCTCTGGCAGCAGCGCCTGTTCTCCCCAGGAGAGGCTGGATCCGGGATTTGATTGATTTCCCCGTGCTGGGCTTACCAGGAAGATGAAATCCTAGAGAATGGAAACTAGCAAACGTCACAAAGTCTCTTCACCAGGATTGTGCCCCCAGCAGTTCGTGATGGAAAACCTGAATCTGGGCAGAGCCGCTCCGGGGAACGCGGCAGGAGACGGGTTTTCAAGGCCAAACTCCGCCTGCCTGGCAGACGGAGGAGCGTAAGCAGTTAGTGTCCACGTGTTAGCCACCTTTGATTTCTGGTCCCACACTCAGAGCCATCCTATTTGCCCTATAAACATTGAGATGTTTCTTCTCCCTCAGTCAAGTCGCCAGGAAGCACTTCCCTACTGCTAAGCTGCTTTTTATACCGGTACAAACAAGGGTCAGATTTAAAGACGGAAGTGAAACGCTCAGTTTGCTCTTGCCGCATCAGAAGACGCGACACGTGGGCGTCAACACAGAGTTACTTGATTTTGGCCAGGGCTGCTGCTCTCCTTTCCGTGTTCTGGAACAAGGCTCGGATCAGGCTCTTCACTTCAGCGGCGGAAAATTCGGCTGCGAGAGGCCCCTTCCCATCTGCCCACCTACGTGGGAGAGAGAGAGAGAGATGTATCTTTAACCAAACTGAGCAGAGATGTCACGTTAAAGCAAGCCTTCGGAGCACTCCTGAGGCTGCAGGCAAAAGAAATCCAGTTAGCCGTGTGCAACTTGAGTCCACAGTTGTTTAGCCAGGTACATACAGCAACAGGCTGTGAGACGATTTTTGCACTCATTAAAAACTACCTTTTCCTTCTCCAAAATCAGCCTAAAGCCTGTGTGTAAAATTCCCACTCACTCTTCCAAACAACGGGGAAAAACGCAGTTTAGGCCCCGGCAGAAGTCAAGTTGGGAACCTCTAGTGCCTAACAAGAGGAGGAGCAGGCCGCGGAGCGGGAGCTGCCTTCCCTGCGCGCCCTTTCCAGGTTAGCCTGCGGAGGATGCATGCGCGAGGCGGCGGTGAACGGGGGCTGTCTCGCTTCTGGCAAGTCACGCCAACTAACGCAACGGCAGTAATTACGCAAATCCTCGCGTGTAACCCGGCCGATGCCCTCTTGCAAGTTAAAAGAAGCCGGAACCGGCATCTAACAAGCAGAGGCAAATCACGTGGAATGACTGGAGCGGGAAGGCGCAGCTAACATCAAAAGCAGCAGGCAAAATGCCAGGCTGCTTACGGTGAAACGCGCCCCAACTCGGAGAAGCCGAGGGGGCACGCGATGGCTCGCACGTGGCACTGGGTGTTTTACCGCTGCCTCTTCCTTTGCAGGAGGCAGCCGAGCGTGAGCAAGCTTGCAACGGACTACTGATGTAGAAGCAGCCCCAGGAGCGTTGTCTGATGCTTATCACCAGTGACTGCCTTCCACCTGACCAGTCCCCCGAGCGCAGCGCCCTGCTGACGTCACACCGCTTCCCAGCTCCCTGTTTGGGGCGGAGAACTGCACGAAAGGGAAGAAGGGAAGACACCTACTGATCTACTATTTCTTGGAGGTTGGCTTGTAAGATGATCATCAGCTCTTTGAACGTCATCCACTTCTGCACGTAGACCGGAACTTCCTCCTGGTAGGTCTTATTTTTGTCGTCTTCGAGGAGTGGGGTGAAAACTTGGGGTCCTTCCTCCACCAGGATTCTACAGAGGGAGTACAACCTGTCTGCGTCTTCCGCAGAGATGTCCTAGAATTGAACGCATGGTAACGGGGGAGCGGTTAGATTTTGGGAGTGCTAAGCAGGAAATGGAATTAAAAAAAAAAAAGGCAGTTTAGGTCTCGTTTAACGTTCTCAATGTAACTTATTTCATGACTGGCTATTTTAGCAAACCCTTGGTGATTGCCTCAGGCGATCAGAAACACAACTATTGCTCTACCTTAACGCAACAGCGAGCGTTTCGCTGCGAAGCGGAGGCCTTACGATGAAGGTCTGCACAGTTTACGCCGAAGGCACCCAGGTACCGCCAGCCCAAAGGCGACAGCTCAGCTGCTCGGCAGGCGCAGCCTGAGCAAGCCTCCTGTGAACTAGCTGTTACACGACAAGAGGATTTATTGGCCCGATGCACGGTGGGAAGGCTCTCGGGGTGCAGCTAGAACAGATGCACCGACCTATGGTTTGCTGTGAAAATCTCTTTTAATTAAGAAAGGTAATAGGACAGTTGTACTCCACCCAGCGTAACCTGACCATCGCTTAAACGCAGCCCTGGGAGTCAAATGGAGATTTAAACGGGGAAGAATTTCGGTTCGAAATGCCCCAGGCACTTTGGCAGCTGGTGCCTGGATAGGATGGAGAGGGTTCACTAGAGATGCAGAGGTTGGAAATGCACCACAATAGATGGAGTTTGAGACAACAGTTAGCTCCTGTGCCCCAAACACAGAAGAGATGGGTTCATAGCCACGTTTATAGTAGGGGTGGCACATCTAAATCCTAATTCAGGTGAAATCACAGCTGCCCTTCCCTCAACTAGAGCCACGGTATCGCTGTGAGAGCAGATGTGGTCTCAACTGGATGCGAGTTCTTAGCATCTTGCGCGTTCCTCATAGACAGGAGCACGGTTACGCTTTCTGTGGAAGGTAAGCGTTCCCCCCAAAACCTGATCTTGGCAAGAACTGCTAGAGGTGGCAAAGTTCACCCCAGCCTACAGCTGGCATGGCCACCGCGGGCCGTTACCTCCAGGGCAGCAATCCTCGTGACCACCTCCGAGAGCGCTGTGTTCAGTAAAGTCCCCATAGCCTTGCAGTACACGTTCACTGGCAGGACGTCTTGCCAGACTTTTCCCAGTCTTTTCAACTGATGCAGCACCTGGGGAGAACAGTGTTACCCCAAACAACACCGAGAGGGCACCAGATGCTAAGGTCACAGCCAGAAACCGGTCTGAAAGCAGCGGAAGGCGAGGTGTGACGGGTCTTCTTGAAAAATTAACCACGTTATAAGCGCACTACAGACAGAAGTTCAAGATGAAGAAGCTTTTCAGCTTGGAGCCAGAGGAACTGAACTCAGCATACTTCAATTTTACAAAAGGATCCGGTCTGGGGAGGGAAAAACTATGCCAGAGAACTGTTGGTGTGAGAAGTTCCACTCTGCTGACACCCTGCACAGTTCTCGGGACTGAGACTGCATGCTGTACCTGCCCGAGGACATCCTCCACTGGCAACAGGGTATTTGGCTTCGATTGCCTCACTTACCTGCCTTATTGCTTTGTTTGCTGCACAGTAATTTTCCTCGTCATCCATATTAGAAAAATTCCTGGCACTTGACAGCCTCTCCAGGATTTCTCCTTTCTGTACTCGCATCTGGGCCAGAAAACACTCCATCCCTTTAGGAACGAAAACAAGCGGGGAGAAGCAATTATTAAATTTGCTGTGCCAATTTAGAGACTGTAAGTGCTGAATAATGAACGGGCTGTAATGTTTCATTTCTAAAGGGATTTCCAGTTGTGCAACAATCTCACAGAGCCAGTTTAACAGGGCCCACTCCCTGTTAAAGTAAGCTCTGCGCAGCTTGCATCGCTTCACTTTTGAAAAAGAGCCAAGCAGCAGCATTAAGTGTGGGTGACAGGCTCCGGGTAGGCGCTCTCCAACTTCTCTCGGAATTTGTCACCATAGAATAAGCTACAGAAAACATCAAAGGACTGAGCAGCGGATCCTAAAACATGAGTACCACAACATCTGGCTGGATCATGGACTGTTCTCAGAACTATGCACTGGACAAGAAGAGTCGGGTTTCAAAGTCAAGCCCTAAAGAGCCAGTTTCCTTGGAGTCGTAACACTGTCAGACTTCCCCAAACGCCCTTGCTACCCGTCCAAAACTCTTAAACAGCAGTCAGCCACACATCAGATCATTCACCAACAAATGCCAGGAGTTATGACCGTGTCACCCATCGATATATTTCAGTGCTGAGAGGTAAAATTACCGAGTCTCCTAAAACCAGGTACCAGATCGACGAAAGTAGCGGCTCCGTTGCACAGGATGTTGGTCACGTGGTATCGGAACTGGTGCCCCAGGGTGAGCAAGTGGTGAGCGATATACATGCAGTTGTTGTGGTGAATGGCTGCGAGCTGGGGTAATTTCTGAAGATTCTCTCTGTCCCAGGAAGGAGGAAAAGGAAGAAATTCATGTATTTAGACTCGGCTCCGCTAAACACATTGTCATGCCTACCCTAGAGAAACTGTGTCAGACAGAGGTTGCAGGTGACCAACCGCGGGCAATGCCTGGTAAAGGCATCAGTCAGGACTGAAGCATTTAACCCTCTGTCACACCTCAAACAGCTTGCAGGAAAGGAGTTTCGTGGTGAATTAAACAGCACTTGGGCGTTTGAAGCGTGTGTTATAGCCACATTGTTTCAAACAATGGACTTTCAAACGGGAAGGTACTTCCTTATAGCATGGTGGTGAGGAAAAGAGAGAGCAGCCCTTTTCAGTAAGACCCCAGCGTTCAGTGACAGAACTGTGTACTTTCCATCGCCACTGCTGCTCCTTCTAACAGGAAGAACATCAGGAAAAATCTCTACTTCAGGCCTGGGGTCAAAGCGAAGTGGCTGGATTCACACTCAAGTGTTATAAAAACCACAACTACCTCCTGGGTAATATAACCGCCAACTCAGAAACTCCCGAGCTCCTGCTCCGCAGTAAGAGCGGTTTAATAACAGACTGAGCGCTAGCTTTTGGCCGCTGAAGGACGTCCTTAGTAATGTATGGCCGTGGTGGACAAGCGGGGCTGTTGAGCCGCACTGTCCCCTCTCCAAAACACGCCCTCGGTAACAGCCACTTACTTGTGGTATGTTGGCACTACATCATAGAACAGCTGGAATATGTTCCGCACAGCGTAGAAGAGCTGTATGCAGCTGCAAGGAAAAGGAGGTTCGTGTCAGTTTGTCAGTGGAATTAATGTCTCGGTCCCAAGTGACCCTCAACTTCCTGCTAAACGAGGTTTTATTGGCAGTGAAGCACTGGCACAAAGAGGAGGTTGTCAGGATCAATTACAGCGATGTCAACAAAGGCAACATTCTGGAAAATTCACAAAGGCTTCTCACACAAGCTGATGACCTTGGAAGTTCAGCATGGAAAAAACAAGCTTCGGTCACTTGTCAGAAGGGAGACATGAACCGCCAGGAACAAAGGGGACAGTGTGCCTTTCCCCGCCAGCTGTGTGAAAGCCGTCGTCCCTCTCTCTGCCCTGGCACACTGAAGGGCGTTCAGGACCTAGGCAATTCCTTCTTCAGGGCTGAGGTCTCAGTTTTTAAAGTATGTCGGCCCTCAGAATGTTTGTTTCCTCTGAAAAGCCCTGCCAGACGCAGAGCTGGAGTTCTTTGCTTTCACCCAGCACAAAGCAAGCAAGAACTCGCTCCAGAAGGGCTGCTATCACTTATCCTTTGGTTTGGGGGAAAAAGAGATGGCTTAATAGCTAAAATACAATAAGCTGTACCTCAGTGTTCCCTGAAAACCTAAGTCCAACGGCTGCTTAACCTGAGTATTGCAGGGAACAATACTCCACAGCTGCTCCCGCTGTACCCGTCTACTGCGCGAACCCAGGGATGCATCCTCCAGCCAAAACGAGGCAGTACGTTTAAGGACTGATTCTCATTTTTAACCATTTTCCGTTCTTTTCACGTACGAACAGATGCTTGGCGTTGCCAACGGCCGTAAGGACCTGACACCTAAGAGTTCCGCGCCGATACGCGATTCGTACCACTGATCCGTGCTGGCTGTAGCCTCCGACAGCGTCTGGTAAGCCAGTTCCATTAGTTTCTCCACTGACGAACTGATGCGGCACGTGGGCAGAGAAAACGTGTACTGGCTCAGTTTAGTCTCGTTCTCCAAATTCACCACGTTGTCCTGCTGAGGTTTAGAAGCGGTTTGCATTTTTAACTGATCTCCTGCCCCAGGATCAGGAAGCTTTGGTAGGGCGACGCAGGAATCGGGCGTGATCTAAGGGAAAACAGGAGAGGTATAAAATAATTTAGAGCCCGCAGAAAGGAGACTGGGCAAGACTACACAACACTGCATGACAGGTTTAAGACTCAAGACAAACAGAAGGCTGCAGAAGTCCCCTGGCTTATGAATGACACAGCAGACCACGAAACAACCGATAAAGTGTTGCATACCGAGAAGCAACTCTGTCAACGAGCCCCTAATTTTTATGATACTAGCCAGAAAAGCCTATAAAAACAAGCTCCAAGTATTTTAAGAAACATCTTGTTAGTGAGATAACCTACTTGAGCACTATT
Organism: Rhynochetos jubatus; assembly: GCA_027574665.1. NCBI lineage: Eukaryota > Metazoa > Chordata > Aves > Eurypygiformes > Rhynochetidae > Rhynochetos > Rhynochetos jubatus. The sequence goes on along the minus strand of CM050670.1, from coordinate 5,574,909 downwards.
AAAAACAGGCTTTGAAACTGTTGTGTGCCAAGACCCCAAATAACCCAGAGTGCTCCGCAAAAAACAAGGGCTCGACTGCTCTAACCAAGCCTTCTCCAACAGCTAAGCTGTGTTTCCACTCGGAATAGTGTATCATATCAACAGTCACCTTTACAGTGTTGTGTATTTCTGAGGTCATCAGGGTTCTGGCTGCCACAATCACATCCTGGCACTTCTTGTTAGCAAAGTGGGAATTGACATTACGGGCGTATTTCAGTAAATCGGTCGTGTCTCCTTTCAAAAACCGCATGTTCTTCAAGGCTTCCTCAAATTCCTCGGTGGATTTAATCACCTGATAAAAGCAGACACATAGTCTACATTAACACACTTTCCTAAAATCAAAGAACAGAATTAAGAGACCGCGTGCACTTTGCGTGACAGGAAAAACAAGCCGCAGCTTACCCGAGAGAAACAGGCAATTCTGCATTAGCAAAACACAGCTCTCTACTGGGGCTGCCCACCTGGCGTTTCCACTGCACGCATGCGAATTTTGAGACCTACCTCTATATACTGCTCTAGTTTGCTGCTATTGGTTGGGATGGAATTCACCAGGCAGTTCTGGATGAGGCAATCCGATAACTCTGCCCATATGGTATCGCCGAGCAGTTCCGCAAGCGTAACTCCGCGTTCCTCCTTATCCGCAGGCTGTTCAAGAGGCACATCTGAATTCGAGAGAACGGGAATGGGTTTTAACACAGCCGCTCCCTGGGCCAGACCCTTCACCCCAGTTCATTCAGAGCTGCATCTCTCAGCTCTCCCGTAACCTTACGATGGAGGTGTTCTCATCCAGGCCACGCGCAGAGCCTGCGGAATCGCCCACCCAACCCAAACGCAACTGGGTTTATGTGTAAACTGAGCCCTCTTCCCCGGCGTGCTTATTGCACGACATGCCAGTTTCTAGGCAATGGAAGATCCTGCACGTGACCAGCCTGAGCCAAGGAGCCCCCTGGGTTGCACCATGACCTCCACCTCTCAGATCCGCGGCCAACGATTTTCAGAGCAGCGAATGGTTCCTATGAAAAACTGTTTATCAAAGAACGAATTCCTTCATCCCTCTGAGCCCAAATACTTTGCTCCTTCCTCTTCCCAGCTCCGTGAATGCTGGTCACCGCTGAGTCCAGCTCCACCAGGTGCCAAAGCCGTCCAAGAGCACAGCGTACCAGGTGAACGTTAAAAGCTGCTGCGACCTTACGCCTAAGGCAACAGGGCTGAACCACCAGACACTCTCCAAGCTCCCGTGACATCAACAAGGTACTTAGCCTAATTCCAAGAGGGAGAAGCTACCTACTCAAGAGATATTTGTGGAGAACTTCAAAAACAAGCTTGATTTTGGCAAAAACCTCCATAGGAGAGGAATGATCCGAGTTAGGCTCCTCGGACTTAAAACGTAGGATGAACGCATCCGACTGTTCCTCTGTGAACGGCCGAAGAGACGGGTACGAAATCAGCGGCTTGAGGATGTATTTCAGCAACAACTGGCCTGAGAAAACAAAAAGAGGTGTTTTCCAACAGCAGGAGGCAGGTGGTTTGCTCCAGTGAGGTCCAACCATGACTATTCTGGATACAGAGATTCTTCACATGAAGTGGAAGAAACTCTCTCTTGATTAGCTGCATCAGGGAACAGCTAATTAGGTTTGGTTTCACTCAACACCATTTTACTCTTGTAAAACACACATGGAGGCCTAACAAAGAGCAGCGTGCTTAATGTAAAGTGAAAAGCAACTTAAACAGCTGGAAGCATGAAACCCTGTCCTAGCATCTGCCAGACTTCCAAGTTTACTTTATCAACACCCCAAAACGCTGAAGCCCAGAGGCTGCCTGAAACCAACAGTCTTGCTCTTGGTAGCTGAGGAGACTCTAAGTGGAAATACTCTTTAAACATCAGACCATGAACCCACAGAGCCACAGATCTGAACGGTATACAAGAGTAAAATGACAGGAAAGGGTAAACAATGGGATAAATAAAGGATAAATAACATCCTATTAAAGAGAATCAAAGCATTTGCCTCGCGCTCAGTGGGAAACACAGGCTAAGAAAGCCTTCCCAGCGTACTGCTGAAGCGAACTGGATCCCGATGCCCATCTTAAAGCAAGGCTGAACTCCTACCCGCTCAGGCTACTCTTGCTGTGTTTATCTGGATCCACGCTCGGTCTTACCAAAACTTTTCAGCTTGGTGTGCAGTTCTCCTAGGACAGCAAACGCCTGCAGCACAGAAGCGACCGGCGGGCCAGCAATCTCCTCCTCTTTAGATGGCACTGTGTGTAAGTGCAGTTCTGCATGAAGCACCGACTCCAGGCTGCTGCTCTCTAAAGAAAAAGAAGAAGCGTCTCTCTGTCAGAGCGTGGTCTGAGATACAGCAGGTCTGAGAAGCTGCTGCGTTCCTCGGGTGGGGGCTAAAGCAGTATTCTACCTCTCCCCGTTTCCATAAAACAGAATTCCTGTAGGAGAGGGCCCTGAGTTCCTTGTGTTACAGCGCAGGACAATGGAATGAGAATCAGTCCCTTACAGTGATGCAGAACTCTCATTTCAGTCACTTTCCTTGCTCTCTTCTCCCCATTTCAAGTGCAAAGGCTCTTTTCTTTTCCGCAGGAAGAGGTTGTGTTTCAATGCAGACAGCTGCAACTAGCTGTTCTGACCTCTGCTTCTACCTTTTCCTAAGAAAATGCCATGGATGAGGCAGATGAACCTTCAAACCTCTCTTTAAAATCTAGGGACTGTATCAGGTTGCTTCTGGTAGCACCTAAACGCTCCAGGAATGCAGTGAACAACACTGCCACGCGTCACTCCTGCTCGTTAGGTTATGCAAACGGCAGAAAGAGCTCCTTAAACCACCCTTAGGTCCACAGTGCTACTCTATTTCCTGTCTCAGGTGCTTGAAACCAGACGTTTCAAACAGCGCAGCAAACATAATGAAACAAACTACAACTGTGAGGACCTTTTGAAGGAGGAAGCTTCCACACGGCCAGGTTCTGCCATTCTTCTCCTAGATGATAGAGCATGTTCTGTGTCTGCACTGTGAGCTCTGTGCCTAGCGCTTTCAGGATCTTCAGCTCAAAGCCCTTGCGGGATTCCAGCATTTTCAGGCTGCTCCGTGCCTGGTGGTAAAACACAGAACACGGGTAACTGTTGCCCTGCTCGCGAAAAGCAGCTTGTGGAATTTACTGACGGTATATCCGAACAACGTTGTCGCACGCTTAAGAAGTCACCAGTACCTTTTCCAGTTGTTGGGCTGCCGCAACGTACTTCTTTTCCAGCAGTGCGGTATTGTACTCTTTAACAGCCATATCAAACTGCAACAGTCAAACAGCTTCACGTCACTGCGGATCTGCTATCAGACCCACCCTCTTTTAAACAAGGCGGCGAGAGACGGGGCAGCTGCAGGCTCAGAGCAGCAGCCCAGAATAACGCCACAGGCTGAGCACGAGGATGACTGCTCCTTAATGATTTTAAACCCCTCCTCACCTCCTGTAGCTTTCTCAGAACACTCAGAACCAGCGTGTCTCGCTCCAACTGCTGCTTCAATTCAGTGAATTCGGCAACAGCGACGTTTAGATCTCGCTGCACCTGAAACAACAAATTTTTCAGGTCATTTACAGCAAGCAAACGTTATCGGACACCTTTCCTCTTAAAAGCGATGACAATATGAGATTTCAAGTATTTCTGTTAGTAGAAGAAGTTGTTAAGGAGGAATAACGCTCCGTCCGTTTTACTTGTTGCTGTGACGATCCTTCTAAGCGCTGGCAACACTTGTAAACGGGTTTCTCTTGTAAGACACTACAAAAAGGCACTGTAAGGAAATTTAGTCTGCAAGGGCAGTCAAAAGGACTTCAGCCATCCTCTGATGTTTAAAATGCAACGCACTTGCACCCAGCCAAAAGGTAATTCTCAATTAACACGGGTACAGACCCCCAGGTGTTGGAAAAAATCAATCAAAGAAGCAAAAACCCGGAGAGAGTCGCGCTCCGGCCTGCAGGAGCTGCCATTCTCCTTCCAGACCCCCGTGAGTGCACGCAGGTACGAGTCAGGTTCCCACCCTGCCCGAAATGACAGCGGGACCAACGCTCGGCCAGCCCGTCACTGCGTCGCACCTCCCCGCTGCGCAGGAGGCCGGTCCTTCTCCCCTTCCCGAGACGCGTGCGACGCAGTTTTCCAACCCTACAAACCACGGCAAATCCCTTAACGACAGTTCCCCGCCCGCACCCCCGATGCGACACGCTCCTCTGCGGCGTATCGCCTTAAAGGCAGCTTTTTAGGGGCGCCGTCGGCGGGGTTACAGGTTTGGGATGACCCCGAATGGAACGGAGAAGGGCCCGTCACCTCGTTTTCGATCCCCGCTTTCAGCAGGTCGATGTTGCTGGACAGCCCGTCCACCTGCGACACCAAGTCCTCGGCGCTCTGCATGCTGGGCAGGAACTCGTTGTACTTCTTGTTGATCATGTTGCAGACTTCTCCCTAAGGAAGAGTTGGGACCCCGTCACCCTCGGCTGGGACCCCGTCACCCTCGGCTAGGCCCTGGCGAGCAGTGCTAAGAGACCCCTTCAAGGCCTGGGGCACCCCGGGCTGAGCCCGCTGACAGGCGCTTCCCCCCCCTCTCCCCGCGCCGCCACAGCTACCAGAAAGCCCAAAGGACGGCCAGGACCCGGCGCCCGGGCCAGACGCTCCGCTCACACTGGGGCGGAGGCCCACCCACGGCAGCGTCGGCCCCGCCACAGGCCGGGTAGCCCGGGGCCGCCGCCCGCCACGCTTCCCCCTCCCCCTAAAGCTCCGCTCGCCCCCACCCCGATCCCAGCCCTGCCTTGAGCTCTTCCACGCGGCGGGAGAGCCGCCCGATGCGGGTGCCCAGGTCCTCCTTGTCGAGGCGGCCCGAGTGCGCCAGCACGGCCGCCACCAGGGAACCCGCCGGCGCCGCCATCGCCCCGCTCCGGCAGCCGCCGCGCAGCGTCACGGAACGGCGCCGGCGCGGAGGTCCCTACGGCGGCCGAAGTGGGACAGTCTTGCTCGGGGAGAGTCTGGACGCGGCTGGAGACTTGTGGATTCTGGGGACACATGGATTTTGGGGACCGGTGGATGCTGGGGATTTGTGGATTCTGGGGACTGGTGGATGCTGAGGATTTGTGGATTCTAGGGACCGGTGGATGCTGAGGATGTGTGGATTCTGGGGACTGGTGGATGCTGGGGACTTGTGGATCCTGGGGTCACTTGGCTGCTGAGGATTTGTGGATTCTGGGGACCGGTGGATGCTGGGAACCGGTGGCTGCTGAGGATTTGTGGATTCTGGGGACCGGTGGATGCTGGGGACTTGTGGATTCTGGGGTCACTTGGCTGCTGAGGATTTGTGGATTCTGGGGACCGGTGGATGCTGAGGATTTGTGGATTCTGGGGACTGGTGGATGCTGAGGATTTGTGGATTCTGGGGACTGGTGGATGCTGGGGACTTGTGGATCCTGGGGTCACTTGGCTGCTGAGGATTTGTGGATTCTGGGGACCGGTGGATGCTGGGAACCAGTGGCTGCTAAGGATTTGTGGATTCTGGGGACTGGTGGATGCTGGGGACTTGTGGATTCTGGGGTCACTTGGCTGCTGAGGATTTGTGGATTCTGGGGACCGGTGGATGCTGGGAACCAGTGGCTGCTAAGGATTTGTGAATTCTGGGGACCAGTGCATGCTGAGGATTTGTGGATGCTGAGGGTTTGTGGATTCTGGGCAGTGGTGGATGCTGACGACTTGTGGATTCTGGGGACCGGTGGATGCTGGGGACACTTGGCTGCTGAGGATCTGTGGATTCTGGGGACCGGTGGATGCTGGGGACATGTGGATGTTGGGGTGTCCGCGGTTGCTGTGGGATATGTGGCTGCTGGGGGGTCCACAGCTGCTGGGGGACTCCCACCTCAGGTCCAGCTCTCCTGCCCTGCCTTTCCATGAGCATCACGGCTGGGGTGAGGAGGCAGGCCCAGGGCACCTCAGACATCCCCCAGCTGCTGGGGGAGGGAGGGATGCGCCATCCCCCAGCATCCGGTACTTGACACAGATCTCAGGGCGGGTGGCGTGTCGTGGCGAGGAGCGCTCTCCACGTCCTCTCCGGGGGAAGAGCTGCCGCCACTTCGTGCCATGTGGAGGAGAAGGACCCTGGGCACCTGGGTGCTCCTCGCCAGCCTGGCCGTGGCCAGCCGGGGTGTCCGAGGTAAGTCCCTGGGTGTCAGTCACTGCTGTGCCCCATGGCTGAAGCGGAGGCAGCGCTGTGCAGACCACCGTGGTATGTGGGGACTCTCGGCACGGTGCGCCCACGGAACCCTGCACAGCGAGGCTGGCGCTCATCCCACTCGCCACGGCCCCTGGTACTGCTTGCAGCGCAGCACTGGTGGGAGGGTGGCGGGGAAGCAGGCCCCCGCGGCTTGTTGGGACTGTCCATCGCGGCACCTCGGCGTGAGGATCGTAAGCGTCGATAGGGAAGAGGGAGCAAATCAGCGCGACGGTTCTGAGGATGGGATCGCTGTGATGACTCTGCCCTGGACCGTCGCTGTGACAGCCTGGTGCGTGCGTTACTCTGTGGCTATCTGCGATGGCTCCAACCCGCCTTGCGTTGGACGTCAAGTTGGACTTGGCAGTACCGTGGCGCTAGACCAAAGTAGCACGGTCTTTCTGCTTGGCACAAATATGCAAGCAAGAGAGACTGTGCTCTGTACTCTGCTCCAGCACTCGGCAAATAAGGCAGGGAATTTACTCTTCATCTGCAGACTCGGAGGGTGATGCCTTTGGGTCAAAGAAGCGGTTCCATGCAGTGTTCTGCATGCTTTCCACTAAAAATGGTTTTTTGCTGTCTGGTAAAAAAACAAAAGGGATTTTGCCTTCCCATTTGGGCTGAACTCCTGCCCCTGCTCGTGGAAACGTTTCGCTTTCTGTTGAAATGTATCTCACTGCAGTGGCACCTCAATACCAATGCGATCTGTGTGTGGGATGAGGCTCACACACATACGGATGGGGTCCGGGTGGAGGCCTAATTCCAGTTAGTTTTCAGTGTAAGGGGATTGGGATCTCCAAACAACCCAGACCTGCATTAATGTGACCAGCACTTGAACATGGGGCTCCTTTTCCTCCGAGTAGCCTGCTTTTAGCAGGGGGGTTTTTATTGCAGCATCCTTTCCGCCGCTCAGGGGACGGTGACGTGATGCTCGCTGCAATAGCCATCCATCTCTGTGAATGAGATCTGAGCTCTGCCCCACTGAGGGTTGAGTACTCAGCTGTGAAGTCACCTGCTCTCCTTCATTCTACAGGACAGCAAGTAGTCGTGAAAGAAGCCAGTGGGAAGGTGTTCTTGCAGTGCGGTACAGTGGAAGGTCAAGTGGTGTGGCTGAAAGATGGGAACAGCATAACAAACACAACACAGTTGGACTTGGGCGCAGTTTACAATGATCCCAGAGGCATCTATGAATGTGAAGTAGGAGGCAAAATGAGTAAACCTTTCCAGGTCTACTACCGAAGTAAGTGTTGCAAGCCTGGTTTCTAGAGCCAGAACTTACCGGAGTTTTCACCCAAACAAATTGAGGGAACTACTGGTTTCCCAGAGATTGAGGGTGGTTCCACCAGTTTGTGGAAGTCCTGACAGCTCCTGTGCTAGGGGTTGCCCTTGGGAACAGCCAGCTGCATGTTCCCTCTACAGCCCCAATTACTGCTGTAACCTGGCACTCGTACTGCCTCATCGCTAGCCTCTCGCTGGCCCTGCTGTGGCCTGCCCTGAGCACTGGGGACACGCAGCTTGTGCCACTGCCTCGGGTCACGCAGCAAGCCAAACTGAATCCCTGGTGTCTCTTGCCCTGGGACTGGAGCTTACCTGGACTGGCTCCAAGGGGCAGGGTCCTGGTCATGCCCCTGCTTTCAGTGTCTGTGTCCTTTTGGGCTTCCAGTGTGCCAGAACTGCATCGAAGTGGACGCTCCCACCATCTCAGGGATCGTGATCGCCGATGTTATCGCCACCGTCTTCCTGGCGGTTGCTGTGTATTGCATCACTGGCCATGACAAGGGACGCATGTCACGAGGTGAGAGGAGAGCCACGCTGGCTGCCCACGGGTGGGGATGGGAAGTGCCTGAGCATCTCTAGGAGCTGTGTGGTACCTAGGGATTTGGCATCCCTGCCCACAGAGCCCAGTCACTGCAAGCTGCAGGTAGCAGCCAGCACACAGCATGTCTAGGGTAGGGATCCGTGTGAGCACTCTGTGTACCCCTCCTGCCCCTAGCTCAGCTTCCCAGGAGAAGCCATTGAATGCACAAGGTTCACCAAAACAGCATCCCAGGGACAGCAGCTGGTGGCACAGGAACATCTGTGGCCTTGCAGGGGCTTTCCCACCAAGCCTCCCAGAGGAAGTAAAAGCACAGGGCTGAAAGCAGCTGGCCCCTTGGGTTGATCTGCCACACTGCCCATGACTCCCCTGATCCTTGACCACCTTCTTTCTTCATTTAGCTTCTGACAGGCAGAACCTGATCGCCAACGAGCAGCTCTACCAGGTGAGCGTGGGTGTGGGCTTCACCTCTGCGTGGTGGGACGGGCAAGGCCATGGCAGCACCGCTGCTGGGGGCTATTCGATGCCTCAAGGTACTGAGCCGCATTGGAGATTGTTCTCTGCTGGGGCATTGGCAGCTGCCTTCCCCTGAGTGACCCAGAGGATGGGGCAAGCTCAGCTGCCCCCTGCCTCTTACGCTCTGGGGTTGCTGAGCTCTGTGTGCGGGGAGGGAAAGCTTGCCAGAAGCTTGGCAAAGAGAGGGCTGGACCAGCTTCCTCTGTACCCTCCCTCCCAGGGCTGGACAGACACAGCTGTAGCTCCTTTTGCCTTTATTTCCTCCTAGCCCCTTGGCGAGCGGGAGGATGGACAGTACAGCCGGCTGGCACCTGTCAAGGCCCGCAAGTGAAGTGGGAAGATGCCGGGACCTGTGGCTCCTTCACACTGAGAGTGATATTGCAGCAAAGCCACCGCCGATGCCTTCGTAAGCTCAGTGCTGCCAGAGACAGTGCGGGTTTTTGCCTAGAGAGCCTTCTGGCTGCTTGCCAGGATGGGCTGCTTGTAGCACTCTGCTCTTGCCATGACCTCTCACGCTTCTGTATCCCTCTCATTAAAGATGAGCCTGTCCCACAGCCTCCCTGCTCCACTGGTTGTGTTGAGGCCTGGGGAGCCGTGCCGTCGCTGGGGAAGGTGCGTGTTGGATGCCATCTGCCTGGATCCCTGCAGAGCCATAAGGGTCCTGACTGTCCCAGTAGGACACTGCAAGTGCAGGCAGGTGCCCATGGCTGTGCCACCTCTCTGTGCCAGGATCCAGACGATGTTCAGGTCCATTGCTGAAGCTGGGGATGCGGGACCTTGTGAAGGGAGAGGGTTGCAACCCGAGAGAGTAGCAGAGGCTTTGTCTCACTTAACTCCCAGAACAGGGAGCGGGGCCACCAGAAACACAGTGACATTTGGCAGGGTCTGTGTCACCCGCGTGCCTCAGTCCCCTGGACTGAGCTGGGGAGCTGGCAGGAGGGAGAATGTTTCCTGTGCACACGCAGGGCTTGGCATCTAATCACGGTCTCCAAACCCCAGAGGCTTGCCAGGTCCTTGTCACCTAGCCAGCCTGCAAGTTGCTTCAGTGCTTAGGGCAGTGGAGCATGAGTAAAGCAGCAAGCTGTGCTGGCTTCCCAGAGGAGCTCACAGGGGCTGGGACTAAAGAGGAAACAACAAAGCGGACAAAAACTGCAGCAGAGACCATGCAAAACACGTGAGAGCAGAGCTGCCCAGGCAGAGGCAGCCCATACTCCCCGCACCTCCGGTGGTTTGGGAGGCTCCCACGCGCTCCTCTGCATGCGCAGCTCAGCGGAGAGTGACTCACCTTCGTGACCAGGCATTGGCAGCCCCTCTTTCAGGCTCGCTAGCCACCCCAGTGTGCTGAGTACAGGATGCAGTTGAGCAAACCTCCAGCGCCTTTCCCAGCCGAACCACCGTTCTAGACAGTGGGTCCCCCCACGCCAACCCAGCTCCTCCTGACAAGGTCCCCCCGCCCCAGCTCTGAGCAGAAACAGCAAATGCGGTCTGACTACGGCCAAAACAGGAGGCAGATAACAGACGGGATCAGCCAGCAGTTGGAAACCTCAGAAACCAGGACACCTTCCATGTGCCAGTTGCACACACCTGTAGCTTGTGTTTTCCTCCTTTTCTAAGAATCTGGGTGTCAGGCTTTAGAGAGCACCAGGCTGCCAATGGACTTGTGACTCGGTGGTATAAAGCGAGCACCGAGAGAGTTAACAATAAGAACTGGCCACAGATCTGTGGCACATCTGACAGGGCAAGCAACACGTAGGCTGTGCAGAGCAGTGGGTGCCCTGATAGGAACCAGCGTGTGTTCAGGCCTGAGGACAGCAAACAAGAAAAGGACCTGTTTTCCTATGTTGTTGGCTATTTACACAACAACGTTTTGCTTTTCACAGGAGCAGAATAATGTCTTTGTGGCTTTTCCGCTCTAACTTGCTCGTGAAGGGTGAGCCTGGTACATTGCAGAATATGCTGATACGCGCCTCTGGTCTGCAAAGCCGACTGGGTAGGACCTTATAAAAACGGTGACGAGCAGACGGCCTAGTTTGCAGCGCCTCCGTCACCATCAGATCTGAAAGCAATGAGCAAAGGTAGCTTACCACATCCAAAGAGCAGGAGAAACCCGAAGGGGAGTGGGTGGGTATGCTCTGCGCAAATTAAAGAGACAACAGGGGCAACGCTTACACCCTGTCTGTTTGTGAGAGGCTCCTCAGCCCTTGGGAGGACAAAGGAATATTCTATATTGGACAAAGGAATATTTCTACAGTGCAGCTAAGCACAGAGGCAGAGAGATGTCCCTGAATGGGCGCTGATCCCACTGAGGTAAGGAGAGCAGGGGATGGCACTGGTTGGGGCAAACGCTAGGCCAACAAGCAGTCCCCAAGGTGGCAGAAGCACCGGGCTGTAGCTTAAAGCATCCCCAGAGTGATCCAAACGTCTCACATCCCATCCGTGGCAACGGGCTGGCTGGCTGGGCTGAGCAGGCATCCCCGGAGCAGTGATGTTTTGCAGAGCTGAGAATGTGGCCCAGAGTAGTTTTAGAGCTGCTGGGAGCTAGTGCTCTTCGTATCTTGCAATCTCCCTTCTAGATGTTTAGCGCCTTGTATGGTAAAACCCAGCTGCGCTGCCTTTAAAACCACATCCTGCGGGGTACGCGCAGCAGCCCAAAGCGTGAGCCGTGTTGGGTGTCCATCTCCCCATCCCGAAACTCAAGGGTTAAACCACCCCCAGCCCCCATCACTGCTGCTGTTTCCTTTCTACAGAGCAACAGAAACAGCAGCTCGCTCAGGGGGTGTTGGACCAGAAGCGTTCTCAGGCAGCACAGCATCTCTTGGGCCCTTCTCCTTAACTACTACCTGCCCCGTCGCTGCTGCTTTGAAAACCAGGCAGCTTTCAACTCGGTACGTCGGCGCATGGGACCTCAGCTGTCTCACTTGCCCCCAGGTCCTGTGCACCCCTGCCCTGCTCTCGGGCCCCTCGGCGTGGCAGTGCGTTCGGGTACGTGTAGTTGTCTTCCCCCATCCTGGCAGAGTTGGCTCCCAGACCCCTCGTAGGCTGCTGCAAGGAGAGTCAACGCAGACGCGTGGACGGTCTCACTGTCCCGGACTACTCAGAGCTGGGAACTCCCCTTAACAGAAACCGGTGTTCTTTAACAGAGACAAAACCACACGGGGAATCTTTTCCAACGCGTACCTGGGGGTGCCGTCTCCCCTTTTATTAATACCTGACAATTCTAAAACGTACACGCGAAAGTTAAAGTGGATCTAACACACAGAATCGGGGTTACAGGGCTGAAACGGGAGAGAAGGGGCAGCAGCAAAGGACAAATCACAGGAGTCTCTAAGAGCAATAGCTCTGGAAAATGAAACTGCCAGCAAATGTACAGCCCTCAGGGTACAACACGCTCAAAGAAACGTGCTTATCCTAGACCACGCTACAGAATGTCGGTACAAATGGGGTCCGTGAAGTCTCTGAGCAGGGCAGCCCTGAAAAAGGGTTTGATGCCCTCCGATTTTGTAGGTCCTGGGCTCTATCGCTGTGACCCCAGTGACAATCCCTGTCGTGCTGACTCAGTCAGACTGCAAAGCTGCTAAGTGGGGGGGTTCAAACCTTAGCTGAAATGTCTGAGACCCCCACTGTTTCACAGCAGCGAAGATTTAAGCCAAGCACTTCAATTTCCTATACAGGAGGCTTTCAGATGGCTTGGGAAGGCGCCAAATCCTTCATGACCCCGTGAGGACGTTCTGCCCAAGGTCTGAAACATCAAGGTCGCTGGATGCCAAGTGGTACTCCGCCCCAGCCGTTTCCCACAGAAGCAGGGCTGGGGGATGCACAGGTTGGTCTGCATACACTGGTAGAAATCTTCCTTATCTTTTTAAAGGAAAACTGTTCTTTTTGACTGAAATATTTTCCTTCAGCTGCTTTTCTACGAAAACGTATCATTTTGGTTTTAATGTATTGACTGCCCGTGTTCCTCTTGTTACAATCCTGAGCGGCAAAAGTAAGATGGGCTACGAACATGAGAGCAGGACTAGGTCAGAGGCCAGGCACTCTGAGAAGGACCCACTCATTGCCCACTGTCTACCCAGGGAGGCAAGGGGAGCAAGTGGAGGCACCCAGGGAGGGAATTACCTGGGAGGGACAACCAGAGCATGCAGCTGGAGCAGAGTGAGAGGAGAAAGGAGGCCAGGAGCCACGAGTGAGGCTGCGGTCCTTTAATGAGAAGGAACGCTTATCTTGCCAATGTGCTCGTTTGTCTCTTTTCCCTAAATCAAACCGAAGGCGGGAGGAGCACGTCAGGGTGGATGTGGGGTGCCTGTCTGTGTAGCTTCTGGCCTACCCGAAACGGCAGAGCCTCAGCAGGCTGGCAGCAAGCCTGGCAGGCACGAGGTGGAAGCGCTCATCCCCTCTGCCCCTCTTCTCCAGCCTGCCATCCACGGGAATGTCAGAAGCCTCTGGATTCCAGGCCTGCGTACACTTCCCGCTGGCCTTTCCGGATGGGCTGTGGGAACAGCAGGGATGTTAGTTCGGGAATCCTTGTTAACGCACCCTCAAACAGCACCAGGGTCTTGGTCCACACAACACATGGAGAAACCCAGGACAGAGAGGGCAGGTGCAGTGCTGCTCCAGTAGCACGCAGGAGAAGCTGCGGTTCTGCTCCCCGCTCCCTGTGTCAGCACCAGAAGGGGCTCCACCCTCACCACCTTTTTCCTCTGCTCCCAGGAAGCCTGCAGGTCGACTGGATGCTTCTTCAAAGGAGCGGAAAGGGTAACTGCTACAGATTCCCAGCTCTGCCTACCCCTCCCCAGCCAGCAAAGAGATGGAAGAAAGGTGGGTTCTCCATACCTCATAGTCCGGGTTTGGAACCGGGGGAGGACGCTGCATCTTCTGACCTGCAACAGAGGCACAGAGAGGTAAATCTTGGTGGTGATCTGTTCAGCACGAGGGACTTTCACGGAGATGCTCCCAGGGTAACGCGTACCATGGGCCAACTCGGGTGGCTTTACTGCGAGCTTAGAGCTTTTACAGCCCCTTTGCTGCAGGCAGGACGCCTTATGGGCATTTGGGGAGAAATCGGCTTTCTTGCAGAAAGGCTAAATTTCTAGCTATCCCGGTGGTGAAGAACTGCTTGAATGGCAGCTTTGTGGAGACTAGAGGACAAGTGGCAACGCGTGGTCTGCACAAAGCCTGGCTGGTGAGCACCCACAGTACTTGTCTGATAGCGTCCAGGAACAAACATCACCGTCAACACTCCTTGAACAAACCCGAAGCAGCATCCTGAGGTCAAAACCCCTGCATCGCTTTACCCCGGCATCTGTAACCCGTGGGGCCCACAGCTGGATCCACTGGCTCACCAAATCGTGCCCTCAGAAGCCAGAAATTCAAATTTATAGTTTTAATAACAGCATGTTCTGCGGTCGTTGATCGCTTGAGGACAGCAGCTGAGTGTGCCAGGCTGGGTCTGTAGCTGCACTGGCAAGCTGAGCATCTGCCAGACGGTGTTTTCTTGGGCACAGACTCAGTGCTGCTGCACAGCAGGCTGTGAAACGGCTTCCTACGGGCAGGGAGCCTTTGACACAACACAGCAGTGGCGCCCATCCCATACAAGAAGGCAGTGCAGAGCAACAGATGTGGCAAGCAGGAGCACTGTTTGGTGAGGTCTTGAGGGGAACAGAGGATGCTCCATCACTCAGCAGGGGCAAGGGCATAATTAAGTGCTTAGCAGACATCAGGGAAAGCAGAGACACCCTAAATGGCTCTTACCTCTGGGGCGACTGGCAGCACCAGTGCTGGCTCCCCCCTTCCTGTCTTTGCTGAAGTAATAGACCAGAATCAGCACCCCGAAGGTGATGAGAAGATCCGCAGCGATGATCCCTGTCACTGCCAAGGCATCCAGCTCCTCACAGTTTGCGCACACTGCCAGGAGGAGAGATGGTGCTCAGAGTCGAGCACCCTTCCTTTCCAGCAAGGAAAGGCCAGGACTCGCTCATCTGCTTCATGCTGGAAGAAAAGATACACTTCTGGGGGTGGGGGAGGAGAAAAGGCAGAAAGGAAGGGCGACAGGCCTCTTCAATCTGCCAGCGGGCACACACCGGGGGCCGGTGTGTGCACCCTCCTTCGCTACCCAGGCTGAGGGGTCACGGAAACCAGGCTGTGTGCTGCAGACGGGAGGTTTCCACTCTGCAAGGTAAGGAATGCCTCCGGCCTTTGTGACAGACATTGCTCTTGCCTAGTAGTGTGGCAGAAGGTGTATGACAAAAGATGGTGCGCTGTCTGCGTGGGAACCACTGACATGCCACCAGCTTGAGGACAGCGGGAGGGAAAGGCATCGAGGGAGGGAGTTTCCTTTTGCCAGAAAGGTGCTCTTGGACTCTGTTACCACCCACACAGCGCACGAAGGAGGTGTGGACCGTAGCCTGTGGACTGAGGGCTTTTTCACTCACCTTTGGCGTTCAGGTACATGTCGTACTGCACACCCTGAGTGGAACAACTCACGCTGAGAGGAGAGCTGTCGTGATTCTCTATGATGTACTTGCTCTCTTTGCTGTCTTGTTTCTTCCCACTTAACTCCCAGGTTATGCTGCCTTCAGTTATGGGACACGTGAGCATCACTGTGGTTCCGGAAATCTCCACCAGGATCCCTTTATTGGAAAATGGGCCAACGAGAAGGGAAATCAGGACTACAAATGGCTTCTGAGCTTCCCTGCCCGCCCGTGATCGCACCATGACAGTTTGCTCTGCAAAATCCTCGATTTCACAGTGTGATGTAAATTCCCCTGGTTGGAAAATGCCCAAACCTGCTTGGGGATCCCAAGCAATAATTAGGGACAGCCAATTTTTCAAATCAGTGAGATCAGTAACAATTCATCAAAGGGGAATTTTTCCTAGCCTACAATATTTGCAAAATTCAAATATTTCTATTATTTGACTTGCAATCCTCACGTGGGAGGCACGGTTGGTCTTTTTATCATACTACATAGTTAAGAATGCTGTCACAATACACTTACCCTCCTGCGCTGCGGTGCCAGCTACAAAAGAAAGAATAATAAGCGTTAAGTAGTTTAGGTACTGATACACACCTTCCCTACATCAGGGATATCCTTTCTGAACTCAGCTGCTTGAAAGAGATGCTTGTACTCCTACGTTTGTGCTAAAGGCACGAAAAACCTTCCGTCAGCCGGGACAGGATGTTGTTTTGAAATGAAGGCTTTTCCTTCGGAAGCCATTTTTAACAGGGGCTAAGGCAGAATGGCAATTGGAGTCATTTTCCGACCCAGCTTAGAAAATGGGTTATTGCAGGCTGTACACCCCACAGTTTTGCTTTATCATCACGGCCTAAAGACTGCCAGAAAATCATGCCTGGTTTCTACAGTAAGAATCTCTGTCCTCGGCAAGGGTGTGCTCACTGGAGGGTTGGGCCCTGACGCTCGATTTGACGCTGTAAAGCAGTTTAGCTATGTGATGTCTCTCTTGGTAGGAAACAAGGGGCTCCATTGAAGTCTCTGGAGCATGACAGAAACAGGTTTTAGGAGGTCTGAACTGGAATTGCGATTTACTTTACAGACATTTGTCCGTAGAAAGGAACGTAAGTAAATAAAGGAACGACGTGTATTCATGTGTTCAGCGCAGTTGTCTCATCCCAGGTAATGCTTGCTTTACAATAGGAGTTACTCGTAACAAAATTGTAGATTTCAAATCTCACAGGCATAGGACTTGGCTGGAGAGAAGGCAATCTGATGCTTTTTTCCTTATATAAGATGAATTTGAATTTGAAAAAAGAACCAGCCATTGCTAAACCAAATGTGTTCAATCTTCTCCAAGAATAGCAATTGGAATTTGCAGCACGTTGGCAGAGCAGCTGTAGTCTTATTGTAGTATCTTTTAAACTTATCTCTCATAGTTACCAGCTTCTCGATAGTCTTTACAGCTACTCTGCATTTCATCCTGTGTAAATGCTGGTCAGTTCAAACCGGTAATGTGGAAATCGCTACCACTCCCATGGTCTCGCAGTGAATCTGAAGTTATCTACCCCATGACCACGGAACAGTTTAAGAAAACTGCATGAATAAAGCGTAAAAATAAAATTAAACCCACAGACCCTTACTGTTCACACCGCTGCAGACAGCCGTGCGCCGAGCTCCAACCCTGCTGCGTGAAGTCTGGGAACCGTGTGTCTTAGTGAACCGGCTAGCAAGCAAAAATTCACCAGGGACCTTGGGTTCTGTCGTGGTTTAACCCGGCCGGCAGCTAAGCACCACACAGCTGCTCGCCTCTCTAGCCTGAGAGCGTTGGATTGCCATGTCCCTGTGCCTGCAACCTGCGCTCCGAGGTAAGGTGCGCTCTGGAGAGCAGCAGTTCCGCAGGCACTGCACGCGCCTCTTGCAGAAGACGTGGCTGCAGGTACTTTGCAAGACCAGTCACGCACCCCTGGCCTTCTGGCCAGCTGTACTCACCCACGCTTAGCAGGAGTGCCAGCAGAGGCAAGGACCACACCAACCTCATCCTTGCGTTCCTCCTTCCCGTGCTCTTCTCTACCACATCAGACCGGCATCGCCAAGCCTGGCTGCGAGGGAAGAAAGAACACAGCGGCTTTTCAAGTTCTCGCTTACAAGAAAGAGGCCCAAGATATTTTTCCCAGAACTGTGTACGGCAACGAACTGAGCAGTGCTGGGGAGACTCACAGTTTCCAGTGAAACCTGCAAGCAGCCAAGTAAGACACGGAACACGTATGATAAAGTAAGCCCGTGTCAGGAAGTGCGGAGGCTCAAAACGTCTTCACGGGACGTCACTGGCGGCAAGGGGCGGCTGCTCTGCACCAGCCCGATTCGAGCCGCAGGAGACCTGTAGGAGCAGCAGGAGAGATAAACGAGCCTGGATTAGATTTGGTGTCAGGACCTTCCTAACGACTTTTCAAAACGAGTGCTTTTGTAGTTCAAACTACTGCGGGCAACCTAACGTAAGAGGCCATAAACAAAGGCACCAGAAACGACACAAGAAGCTCAGCGCCTAGAGCCGCTGAGCCAAGAACAGAAACGAGGCTGTGAGTACCAGCCTGTAAACCCCTGGGCTTTTAGACGCTGGTGATGCAACCTGGGCTCTACTTTTGTTGTTTTGCTTTAACACGACCCATATGCTCCCGCTTCCTCTTCCAGAGTGGCGCGTGCCAGCTCCTTGCTCAGCTGCGTTGCTGCTTCTCCTCAGTACGCTGCGAGACTGCAAAAGCAATTCTGCATTCTCATGCCTCAGTCACAATGTTACGAATTGCACCTACAATAAAACCAGCTTGAGTTCTCCAAATCGCATCCACGTCTGTCTATTTACCCGCTCTGGCAGCCCTCGCAGAAGGTAAACGCTAGGGGGAAGGCTAGGGCTGTTTGGAGAAAGCCTCTGTCTCACAAGCTGCCAAAAGCAGAGGGAACAGGGTGTAGCAAACCCATCCCGAAAGCCTGAGGAATCACAGCCAGGAGCAGTGCAGACCCTGCGCTCGGGTACCCCTACCACTGGCCCACCCGGAGGCTTTGCGCTGTCTCTTGAAAAGGTGCTGAGCTGGCTTCTTGCTCCTTCCCATTTCGTGACGTGGCTAATCACCACGCTGTGGGCCCTTATTTCATTTATTGACGTGCTCCCTTTGGCTGTCAGACCTGTCTTTCATTTATTTCTGCTTCAAAATGATAAATGGGAGAATTTATGTCACCAGTAAGGATGGCAGGGAGATGGTCTTCCTTTACCAGTTGGAGTCAACATGGTTTTGAAACCAGATGCTGGATGTTAGTAAAGGGCTGCAAGCAAAGATCGGAACCGACCCTCTTCCCAGTCCCGGGCGTTACACAACGGTGGTCTGAAGTGAGAGCCAGCAGCGTTGCTACGTGGCCCAAGTGGCCAAAGGGCAGCTACAGGAAGAAACACGCTTGTCCTACGGGACTCTGCACGGGCTGCCTGAGGATAAGAAGTTGCTGCTGTGCAAAAAGACAGTCTTAGGAGGTGGCAGCAGACCGACTGCAGAGCACTGCCTTACAGATGCTTGAAACAGAATCTGGACAGGCAAAAGTATCCTCTGCTTGCAAAACAAACAAACAAACCCAGCCTAATAAATATTTATGGTGGCAATGAAAGAAATGGAGATGATGTCTTGGAATACTGAGTGGACATCTGGGGTGATGCAGTGATGAAGGG
The DNA here is from genome assembly GCA_027574665.1 of Rhynochetos jubatus. NCBI lineage: Eukaryota > Metazoa > Chordata > Aves > Eurypygiformes > Rhynochetidae > Rhynochetos > Rhynochetos jubatus. The sequence continues at coordinate 5,556,141 of CM050670.1, read as the reverse complement.
TCAGGTTATTCCCATAAAAATAGAGATATCTGCCATCTCAGAGCTGCTAGCAGAGACAAGATTCTCTGTGCTGTTCTGTGGACAATCCATGAGACTGACGGCCTCAGTGCTTTTTTACCTTGCCAAACTTGTAACGTGAGGCTTAAAAGTTAACAATAAATTCAATATTCTCCTCTGAAATTGCTGCGAGGATGTTACAACAGCAAATGGGCGGAGAGATGCCCACATGGCTGCTCATTAGCCTGAGAGTTCTGCTGCTGTCCTCTTTCCACCAAAACCTTGTTCTGACATGCTCTCAGTGTGTCCCAAAACATCCCGATCAGAGCCCAGCCGTGGCACAGCCAGAGCACCCTCGCTCTGCTCCTTAGCTCTGAGCTGAAGGGAGCCCTCCAAAACACCCCGAGGTCAGGGCATCCTCCCCGTCCCGGCCTTGGCACCCCTGCAAGGAAAACTAGCTCCAGCCACACCGACAGCTCATAACCTGGGATGACTTCTTGGGGCTAGACCACGGAGCAGACACAAACACGGCCACAGCCAGCAGCAGGTTGTGCCCTTAAAGTGCTTTACGGTCTTCGAGGGCAAACATCCTTATGTTGCCGACACACGTGCACAGCTCAGTGTCACGCTCTCACCAGTGCCACGTGCCGCCGGGAAAACACTCCGAGCGGCACCGAGTTTCTCTAGCACCTCGCGCTGCTGTTAAGTTACCTGTTTTCAGCAGGACATTTCCACCCGCTGGATGCGTGCCCACGCTGCTGCCACAGACTGAGTGGGTTGGGTTGCTTTTTTTTGGGGGGGGAGGGGGGTTGTTTGCAGGTTTTTGCCAAACAAACGGCCCTCATTCCTTCAGTCTAAGAACCTTCAGGCAAATTGTCTTTTAGGAGCAAAATTACCTCCCGTGAGAGGGGAGTGGTTTCAGGTGGAAGCTGGGAGGAGGGATGATTGCAACACAAAAGAGCAAAGGAATATGGGAGGCAGAAGAAACGAATCTTACCTTGAAAATCTGCCTGTTTTACGCAGAGAAGTGAGCTGTGCTGGCCGCACCTTGCCGCTCCGTGCCAGGGCAGGGAGGGCTCTCTGACTCAGGCAGGAAGGCGTCCTCTGCTCCATTGCCTTGCAGACCAGCGGGGAGAAAGGAATGCGCTCTGCTGTGCTGGGAAGGCTTTGAGAAACTCATCTTTCATCCGGTCACTGAGAACCTGAAACGCATTTCTCTTCCAGGCGCCGCTCAACCCGTGGAGTACGGATTTGTCTTCCCAATGGATGGCCCCAGCTGGCTGGGTGCTGTGCTCTTCCTTGGGGTACAGCTCCGAGGTAAGGCAACCTGGTCTGGCCTCAGTTGCCATCTTGACTTTCCTCTTCTCACCCCTTAATTATGGTCTGCATTCAGGCAGCATCTTTAGAGGCTACGTGTTGTGGGCAATTGCTGCGATTCTCTCGGTCCCGGGTTCACTGCGAGTTTCCCGAAGTGATTGAGTTTCTTTGACAAACAGGTTTAGGTGTGTTCGAGCGGAAGAACACTGATCTCATTCTGAGCTCTGATTACACATCTTTTCCTCTCCTGCCGGGTATCTGGACTTTACCCTTCGATGGTTTTTTTCGCTATCTTTGTTACTGGACAACGGGAGATTGTTAAGAAGCACTGGGTTTAGATCCTTTACGCAGTAACGATTCCAGGCTGGAATCTAAGAACACCGTGTCCTCCTTTGCCAAATGCTCCAGCACACGGATACGCTTGGTAATCTGTCTTGAACAAAAGTATTTTACACTCATTTCCCACAGTTGTTCTTCTAAAGGAGTTGAAAATGAAAACATTCGACACCAAATCTTGGGATGAGCAATGTGATGTCGGCCAGTGGAGTTTTTAAAATGTGAACACCTTCAATGTTTCGGCATTTCAAATGTTTTCTCCTTTGAGGAAAGAAACTATTTGGCAGGGAAGTCTTTGGTTATAAATTATTGTCAAATACAGGAAACGTATTGATTGTCTTTGGTACAAAGCCGTATTTTACAAGCTCAGATAAGGCTTTTTTGCTTGAATCACACTGGGTTAAGTTAACTCATCTTCCTAAAGTGACAGGAAATTATTAATATTTTCTTTTTCTGCTGGGAATAAAGCGAGAACTTGCAGCAGCACCGTTTCGGTCACACCCATCTCCGGAGCGACTGGACTCTGGAACAGCAGGGCAAGGCAGAGGACAGCTAGGGCTCAGGCGTGAGAGGCATCTTCACCGGCAAGCCTTGGGTTTTCCTCTTTCTCACCTCCCTTCTGTCTGTGCCTTGATGCTCCCTCGTGCTGATCGTCTCTCTTTCAGGGCAGCATCGAGGTAGGGATGCTGACTTATTTTTAAAGCGGCAGCTGTGGTGGTTTGGTTAGCAGAGGTTGTTTCTTTGACAAACAAACGCTTACAGATTTACATTGTGGATTTCCTGTAGAGGTCCTCAGCTTGACTGTATTTGACTATAGTTGTCCAGCTGGGCTACGACCCTTCTAACAGGCACTTCTTACATCACTAAGAGCAGTTTTCAGCGTGGTGTGAAATAAAAAAGTGTATGAAGTGAAGTTCTAGCATGGGAAATAGCAACCGTTTACTGGGACTCAGCAGTGCCACTTGAAAGGGCAGAACTGCTTTTCGGAAGAAAAGCGCTTGGGGAATTGAGCGCAATAGAGTGTCGTCGCTTGCGAAAATGTGACCAGGACAAGCACGTGGAAAGTTTTATGGAATCTTTAGTGCCAGTCAGGAGCAAGCGTGTACTTAAGGAAGGGTGGCATTTACAACAGCAATGCACCTCCTAGATGTGGAGTTTGCTTGTGCCTGAAGAGAGATATTTCCCCCCTCAGTGGGCCTTTCCCAAGCAGTTATCAGACCTGTAAGCGTTTAACTGTGCACCCAAAACACTACAAAGAAAGCACTGTACCAGCAGTTCACAGGCATGCCAGCGTCCTTGCACCGTGCAGCTCGCGCATCCACTGGCAAAATCCACGCAGCGCAGGGGAGCTCTTGGGTTCTGCATACGCAGGATCACCTCCCTCAGTAATTACATCCGTGTGCCTGTGACTGTCAGGTTACACATTGACAGGGATAGATAAGGCAGGCTCCTGCACAGAATGCCAGCAGATAAGGACCAGTGATGAGCTGACTGCTAGACAGTAGTTTTCTTTACCGCCAAGCCCTCCTGTTTTCCCTGCAGCACTGTGGCCTGCGGCAGCTGTGGAAGTTCACACTTCCAAGGAGGTGGATGCTGTGAACGGCACAAACCTGCGGTTAAAATGCACCTTTTCCAGCAGCAGTCCTATTAGCCAGCATCTCTCAGTGACCTGGAACTTCCAGCCTGAGGACCTGAGCTCTCATGAACCAGTGAGTAAGACCTTTACGCTTCATTTCATTGATGCACGCTTGCCCAAACAAACCAGTCCCAAGGCCCAGCGCTGGGTAAGCCCAGCGACTGCAAAAATTCCACGTACAGGTTCAGGCGAGCGCAGCTGAACCGCACAAGGCACTGTCTTTTGAAACAGCTCAGGGCTGGGCCAACACTGCTGTCCTCAGCTTAGGCCATGCGCCGCAGCCAGCGCCATGCCACGTTCACGGTGCTGCTTCTGTTGCGGCGCGTAGGAATGACAGCTTCCTCTCTTTCCTGTAGGTATTTTATTACCTGAAGGAGCCCTACAAGCTGTCTGCTGGGCGGTTTAAAGAGCGAGTCACCTGGGATGGGAATATTGAGCGGCACGATGTTTCCATTGTCATCTGGAATTTGCAGCCCACTGACAACGGGACGTTCACCTGCCAGGTGAAGAACCCACCAGACGTCGATGGCACGATTGGTGAAGTGCGACTCAGAGTAGTGCAAAAAGGTGAGAGGCCAAAACGCACGCACACTCCAGGTCGCGTGAATTTAGTCAGCGCGAAGCATTGGCAGGTCTTCCCCCACGTTGGGGAAAACAGATGGAAGAAAAGGGGTTAAAAAGAGATGGCATGAGGGTAGTTCATAGATTCAAGGGAAAAAGGAGCCTGAGGAAAGGTTATGTTCATGGATACGGGTTCCCATCCTCTGTGTGTCCCTCTTGTTCATTTATGTGCTTCGCTCCGTGCAGTGCATTTCTCAGAAATCCATTTCCTGGCGGTGGCCATCGGGTCTGCGTGCGTTCTGATGATCATTGTGGTGATAGTTGTGATTATCTGCCGGCACCATCGGAAGAAAACACGAGAGAAGAGGATCGAGGTGGCAGACACTGAACTGTAAGGACAGAGGAGAGAGAAAGGCCTCTGGGAAAGCGTGTCAAATACATCTTTGTAGCTATTCTGAATCATTGGCTTGGGCCGTATCCTAAGCGTCTACAATGCAAAACTGCCGGCACAATTAGCAGTAATTGGCTGCTTACTTGCAGTCGAAACAGAGCCCTGGGATGAACAAGTCCTCACGTTGCCTTCACAGTGGCTCGTCCCTCAGAGACGGACCCAGCTGTTGTGGCAGTAGCTGGCAAGTGGCCACTCTGTTCTTTGCTCCATGAACCTGACGCTGTGGTCACCATGCATGTAGCACGCTTATTACCTTATCATATAACTTCTTTTTATATGTGATGTATGTTACATGTAGCCAGAAGGTGACTCTGCTGCTGAGAGTATCTGACACTGATCTGGGCTTTTTTTTTTCCACCCCCTTTTTATAACAGTAGAGAAAAGGAGACTCTGAAGAATAGAGAAGAGAAGGAAGCCAGTCCATTGGAAGACTAGAGGTCTTTGATGGATAACACAACGCAGGTATCCATTCAAACATCCCCTAATTAATGTCTCAGCATTTCTGCAGAGTTTCAAAGGCAGTTTTACTTAGGTATTCCACTTCTTTGGCCATGGTAGCCATAAACAGAAACAACTGAGAGCACAGTCACACTGTGCTCTTGAGGAGCCCTCAAAGAGGCTGATAACTGAGGGGGCAGTGGAGACAGAACTGCCCCATAACTGGAGATTTCTCCTCCCTAGTGTTGGGGATCAGGAAAGCCGCTGATGCTGCTTTCCGTGACATGCCTGCTTTGTGGACAGAGAGGAGTGAATTCATTTCCTTTTACCACTTTTGAATCTGCTTTTTGATTCATTTAATCATTACTGGTTTAAAATTGCTACGGGAAGACTGAAACTGTTTCCAGGTTTGCTGGCTGAAACATTTCAACATAATTTTGACCCCCTCAACTTCTGAGCTCAGCAGTTGCCTCTACTGTTCTGTTTTCAACAATAACTCTGAGTAATGAATCTCTTTTGTTTTTCTTATAATCGTCCCTTGTAGGTACTTCTAAAGCTGCGGGCGAAAGCTTGTAATTTCGGACGTTAGAACAAAGCTGAATTACAGACACCCCATGCTGGGAATGAGGTATCCCTGCTCAACCTGAAACTTGTGCAAGGAGAGAGAATGACATTAGCGTAAGTGGTGAATGCCCTTAGTTGAAGCAAAGCAGGAGGAACTTGCCCCACGAACAAGGACCTTTCCTGAATCTTCGCACATGCAGAATGTGAAGAAAACTGCTCTGAAGATGAGAAAATGCCAAAAGATTCGAACAAAACGCCAAAATAGCTGACTGAACAGGGAATTGAAGTGTCTGAGCGTACACTCTTGCACCTTAAAAAGCACAAGGTGCATGTGTTGCCCTGTTCTTCCTCTCTCAAAATCCTCTTTGCCGTCACAAAGATGAGGGATCAGAGCAGCAGCCAGTCGCTACAACGTACTTCAAAACCCTTTGCTACTTCAGACGGGAAGTATTACGGTTTGGGAATGCTGTTTCTTATTAGGGATAACATTGACAGTGGGTGTGTTTTTCACACCATCTCTCGCAGCTTCAGCAGGCTTTGTAACGACAGGAGCTGAGGACACTGCCGTCCGCTGCGCCGAGCGCGGCCGCACGCTTCAGCAGCTCCCCTCCTTTTCCCACTCTGCCGGTCCGTCCCAACGCTGACCTCCTTTCCCCTGGGCTATCCGAGAGCAGGGGATATGCTTCTTTCCCCACTCAGCAGCCGTACGCGCGCCGCTGCAGGTGCCCCAAAACCTTGGCCGCCAGCGGCGCCGCGGTCCAAGCGCGGAGGGTGCCCTGAGCAAGTGATGCTCTGGTGCTGTGCTGTCCCGCGGCTGTGGCACCAGCCTCCAACGGCTGCCAGCACCTCCAGCAACAGCAGCGCCGTCCCGCTTTCTCCAGGCGCCATTAGTCCAGTGTGTCATCCACACGAACCCTGCTCTTCCGTAGACAATCTCTGCAAGGCAAACGAAGCGCCGGATCGCTGAAACGGCTGAGCTGTTGCGGTATTTAACAGGCCCCAAATCAAAACACCAGCCTGTTTGCGTACAGAGCATCTTTATGACTTTACAGCTCTACCTGTAACGTGCTGGCCACATTATCTGTTTGTGTGTTGTCGTTTTCGAACGTGTGTGTCAGAAATAAAGGAGCCTTGTGCAGAGCAGAGACAGTGTCAGTGAAGGGCTGTGGGAAGGGGGCTGCGCAGGCCGGCTGCGGCCCTGCACCACAACCGGGGGGCCTTGGCTGCCCGGAAAGCACCGAGAAGGCAGTCAGCGGTCTGGCCCCGGGCACGGGGATCGCGGGGAGCCCCGCCGGGCGCCGGGAGGGCCGAGAGCCCGGGATCCAGTCATGGCGGTACCGTGCCGGACAGGTGTGAGGCGAGGCGTCGCCATGGCGACGCGGGGCGGCCATGTTGGGCCTGCCCCCGCCCTCACCTGCGCTGCCCACAGGTGAGCCGCCATGTTGCTGCCGTGAGCGGAGCCGGGATGCGGTGCGGCGCGGCGGCTGGCGGCGACCTCCGCTTCCTCCTTCCGCGGGGCCTCCTGCTTCTGCTCGGTAACCGGGGGGCGCTCCGGGGGGCCTCGGCGGCCGGGCCTGCTCACGGTGGGAGCCCCGCGCAGGTGCCGGGAGCTGCCTCCCGGGGCGGCGGCCGCCGGTCCCCGCCGCGAGGATGGGCCGGGGGGGAGGTGGTGGGCTCCGAGGCTTCGGGAAGGGGCCGCTCCGGGCCACGGGGCCGCTCCGGGCCCCGACCTCGCCGCGCAGAGCGCTGGAAAGGGCAGCGCGGGGGCTGCTGTGGGGTGAAGGAAGCCCCTCTGCAGGGCGCAGGGCACCGTTCGTGCCCCCCCGCCGCGCTCTGCGGGGTCCAGCCAGCTGCACTCGAGGTTTCGGGGCTGTCCGCTGGTGGGGGCGTCTTGTCCAGAGCCCTGCGGTTTATACTGGTGTAAGAGGCCTTGCTGCTGCAGGGCGGCTCGAGCTGGTACCTGGGCAAGGCACAGGCCCTGTGGCGCTGGGGCAGGGCGTGCAGAGGCAGAGCTGCCTTGGAGTGGCCTGAAACTGGCCCTTCGCAACTCGTCGGAGAGCCAGCCAGCTCGTTATCTCCGTATCTAAATTTCCGCAGGCTCTTGCAGGTATTTTCCAGGTAAATACTTCAGTTGGGGCTAGTTCCGGTGCTAGGTTAGGGAAGTTGCCTGCTTTTCTGTATGTTTCATTAGTGGGGAGGATGTCACTGCTGTGCTTCGGTCTTTGGGCCGGGGTTGAGCTGCACCTGCATCGATCCCTTTGGGACGTCATCCCTCCCGTGGCTCACAGATAATAAGAATCTAATCCTTGTCTCCTGTGCTTGTTTCATCAGGTGTCTGCAATGCTTTTTCTCTGGAAATCAGAGCCAGTCCGAAAGTGCGAGCTTTCGTTGGTGAACAAGCCTTGCTGAAATGCTCGTTCAAATCCAGTTCTCCCATCACCGAGAGCCTGACGGTTGACTGGACGTACCGGCCCCTCACAGGTGGTCAGATGGAGACAGTAAGTGGAACAGGGAGTCTTTATCCCGTGGATAGATCACCAGGCCACCGTGCACGTTGCAAATGTGTTTGCCTTGGTGTGCTGTTTCATCACTTTGGGGGGTGGGACTCTCCTCATCACCTTCTTTCCCATGTGAAATTGCTTTAGCGTTCCTGGGGCAAAAGGAATAGTCTCTGTAAATACATAACAGCGTAATGATGATAAAGTAGATAAGCTTTGGGGTTTGGCACGAGGGCTGCCTTTTACGCTGTAGCTGTATGGAATGATTGTAGCTGTCCTGAAGGCAGCCGTACCCGGGTAGTTCTGTCGTGTGGTCTGCTGCCGCTGTATCTTGGAGTGGCAAGGACATGTGTGCAAGGACAGTCTGAAGGCACCGATGAAGGCAGCCTCCAAGGTTTATGGGCTGCTGCTCGCTGCCTTGTTGGCGGCGTTTTGAAATCTAAGCATTAGTCCGAAAGCCGGCTGGAAATCCGCCATTGGAGGTGGGAACAGAAAACGCGCGTCCTTACGGATCATCAGTGGCTTCTGCTGCCTGCAGAGTTTGAACTCTTGCGTCTGGAACAAAAGGGTGCTGCTTGTATCAAGTGAGGTCTGACAGCAAAAGCACAGGAAGCAAACGCTGAAGGACTGCGGTGTTGTCCTGCGCGAGAGCAGCAGCCTGCTCCGCTTCTCAGCTGAAGATGTGCAGGAGGGAACAGGCTGCTCAGGATGGTGATGGCGACATCTGCGACCGGTGGATCAAAGCGTTGGAGAGCTAATGAAAGAGACTGATGCAGGGTTTTAAAATTGGAAGTCGAAAGGGTCTCCTGTATAAAAATTGTTGTTTCTGAGTTATTAACGCGTGTTCCTTTATGTTTACAATCCCAGCAGTAGTTTGCTTTGCTTTCCTAGCTGTTTCACTGGCACAATTACTGTCTTTGCCTCGTTTCAGGTTTTTCATTACCAGTCCGTTCCATACCCAACCACAGTGGGAAAGTTCAAGGACAGGATATCCTGGGTTGGGAACGTCGCCAAGGGTGATGCTTCCATTGCTATCCAAAGCCCGGTGATGAGTGACAATGGGACGTTCATCTGCAGCGTGAAGAATCCTCCAGATGTCTACCATAACATCCCCCAGACCACGCTGGTAGTGACGGAGAGGGGTAAGCTTTCGGTGCGATCGCGTGGCCTTAGCTGGGCGTTAGAGCCGCGCGGTGTCGGGGTCTCCAGACTCTGAGCGTCACGTGTGGAATGGGTAGAGTTTCAGCCCTGCTTCTTTTTGAGCTGAATACACGGAGAACTGTTGAATTTAGCGGGGCAGGCAGGGCCCAGAGGAAGCTGTGGTAATAACAAATCCAGAGTGTGTATTTGTTCAAGGTTCCGGTCTCCAGTGCTGCAGGTGAGACGTTTAGAAAACACTGATCTGAAAATAACCGTCACATCACAAACAGCGTTGCTCGGTAATCCTTCGTTTCCTTATCTGCCCTGCTCGAGACCTGCCCCGAGCGTGCGGCTCGGAGCACCGGGTCAAGACCCGCCTGCCTGTGTAGGGTTTCTGCGTACAAAGCACCCTGCTGTGGTGGCTGTGTGACAGGAGTCCTGTGGATCCGGTGACACGCCAAGCTTTCTCTGGAAAGACAAGCGACCTGTGTCCTGGATGGACAGTTGTCACAGAGGCTTAAAAAAAAAGCCGTATTTGACCGCTGGTACAGCTGGGCTGCTCTTTGTTTTTCCCGCAGGCCTCTCCTTCCAGCTGACTTCAGCGGTGCTGCTGTCTGTTTTAGTGTTTCTCCCGTCCCTCATCGTGGTCGTTCTGCTGTTGGTAAGGATGGGAAGGAAATTTGGAGTGCTACAGGAGAAAAAGAAGTCTGGCTGCAAGAAATCCTCCATCGAAGTGTCTGATGAGTAAGTTGTGGCTGGAACCTAAAGCCTGTCTTCCTGCTTTACAGAGGGTAGTTCCCCTGCTCTCCAGCACCTGCCGTTCAGTCGCTGAGCTCTGCTTCTCCACGAGCATCACTGAGCCAGCTTTGGTTTGTGCTCTGCCGTGGGGGTTTTCCAAGGGCAGTACATCCCCTTTTTCTGTCATTCGTGCGAGGCCGTGGAACCGGAGCAGTTCAGGGCTGGACAGTCTGTCACTTCTGTCATCAGACTGATTTCAGCCTCGGTCAGCAGCGTGTTTTGCTTGTGTGCCATCCCAACAAAACAAAGCGAGTAAGGCCAGCTGGTTCCGCTGCGGTGGCCTGAGCAGGGGTGCCAGGTACTGAAGGAGCCTGGGAGACTGAGTTCCCTTCTGAGGTGGAGAGGGCTCTGTTCTGGAGAGGCTCAGCAGCGAGAGCGAGGAGGTCACGCCGCCACTGCTGGAGCTGCACCTCTTCCCGGTGAATTCGGTGCTACGGTTTGTGGCAGAGTGGGTCTTTAACCCCGCGTTCTGCTGGCGCTGTAAGGTTTGCCCGCCCAACGGCAGCTCTCGTGCTCTTGGTGGCACTTGAGTGAAACGGCAGCCTCCAGAATAAGGGACCGGAGATGGTTTGTTGGTTTTGTTGTGCAGCGTCGCCCTGCGGTTCGGTGTGGCAGCACTAGGATTCACGGTCCGTAGGAGACGTCGGGGTGCGAGTTGGGGGTCAGGCCCAACCTACTCCTCTGCTTTCTCTGCAGGCCTGAACGAACAGAGACGGACGGCTGCCTGAGGAGACTCAGAGACTGCTGTCTGAACTGTGTGGTAAGCGAAAGCTGCTGTTTTCGTGTGCTTTTGCCGACGCAGGGCTCGGAGGAGGTGCTGAGGGAGCAGGTGGGGCTTGCCGGGACACCGCTGGATGTCAGACAGTGTCCCAGACGGCGAGGCTTGTGCTCCTTGGCGCTGTCCACGCGCGGGCTGCAGGGCTGAGATTGCCGCTCGCACGGCGGGACTGGCAGGGGAAGTTGTCTTCGCATCCGCCCGATGGGTTTTTCCTTGACCTGACTGAAATCCAAGCTGACGTTTGAGGGTGAAAGTTCAGAACCGGAGGCAGCGGTACCCCGCCCCGCTGTTTCTCGCAAAGATGGTAGCGTGCGGCCTTGCCTCTCTTCTGGGGATCGCCCTCCTCGCGCCGCTTTCATCACGGCATAATCCTGCTGAACTCCCGTGGTTTGTTTATCCCTGCCTTGTTGTTTGTTTTGCCTCGTGAAGTGGTGACTCTCTTCTAATCCTGCTCGTTCGCCTGCTGCCCTATTAGCAAGCTCCCGCTAACGAGATGCACTGGGACTGCCCCGGGCTTTTGCCACCCGCTGTACTCGTTCTGCGCGCTGGCGTTAGCAGCCACGGCCCCAAGCGTGGCACGCTCCAGAGTAAGGTCACGAGTGGGCCTAATTGGAGCGTTTTCAGTGTTTTGAGGTCTCTGCAGTGTACTTTCACGTGCTTAAGGTGTTACCAACTAATTAAAGTCGCGCAGCCGGTGAAAATCTGGAGTTACCACGGCTGGTGAGTTGGGGAGGTTTCCCTGTTGGAGCTGTTGTGTTTGAGTGCCTTTCAGGCTGAGAGCCAGCTGTGGGGTGACTGACGGTAACACAACAGATGGAGGGGGTCTGAAAATCTGTGGTTGGTCGGAGCTGAGAAACAACAGCCTGCGCTGCTCCGGACCTGCTCCGTAGGCCTCGGGGGTGCTTTTTTAGGAAGCCTCTGCTTTATGGCTTGTCCTTTAACAGCTGTAGCTGCTGCTTCTCTTAACGCACACTTCGCGTGGTGGTTGTACAGTGGCGGTCTGTGTGTCTGTGACGGGTCAAACGGACCTGGCTGTAGGTGCTCACGTGCCCCCGAGTCCTGCGGCGTGTTCGGGCACGGCAGCGGTTGGGAGAGCGCCGCAGCTCTTGTCGGGAGCGTAGCAGAGTCGCTTCTGCTGAACTCCTAACTTGGTTCACGTCTTCGTACGTAGCCTCAGTTTCTCTCTCCGTACTCCCCGTTTAGGACACGGATGAGGAAGACCTGTACTGAGGAAAGACTAAAGCTATGGATAAAGAACAAAATCAGAGCACTGAACATCACGGCTGGACGGGTGTGGAGGCTGCTGGATGACCGCTGCAGCTGAAGGATCTGCTCTAACCTTCCTAGGTCGGAAGAACAAAGCCGATGGGATAATTCACTTTTATTGAAGCACAAAGTAATGATTTTCTTGAAATCTTCGGGACTTATTGGAGCGGAGCGGGAAAAAAATACCAAATCTCTTCACGTCACTTCTCCAGTGCCTGCGGAACCCTCGGTGCCTACAGCTGCACAGCCTGTTCCCTGCCAGCAGTCTGCCAGTGCCCCTGTCTGAGTTCACGTGCGAATCTGTTTCCTTTCTCGGGGGTGACATCCCTCCTCTCCTGGGCCCCTGAGTCGGAATTGCCTGAAGCACGGCCCGCTGCAGCGCCGTGTCAGCTCTCCGAGGTGATCATCACTGGGCACTGACAACATCTTCTCCATGGTTTTGGACTTGAAACAGTTTGGATAAGTTGGTATATGGCATCCTTTGTCTTGGAGCGAGGAGAACCTGCTGCTTTTTAGCTCTTTCTGGCTCTCATCTGCCACTGAATGACAGGATCACCATCTTGGCCTGCTGTTCACTGATTCCAGGTCACCAACTCCGCAGTAGTGTCACCTTACGCTGAGTTTTACCTTTTAACTGTTTGCCCAACAGCTGCATTTCTCGGTGCATCTCCTTCTACGTGTAAAACTAAGTTCATTAAATCAGAAACGCGAATGGGGACTCTGTATCTGGGGAAACATAACCCCATCTACCTCAACCGTTGGCTCAGCAGCGTCCAAGGGAACGGTCCGTGTTCTGAAGAACGCTCGCGTTCCCCCTCTCTCCTTCTGGGTACCGTTTCAGGGAAACGGCCGAACACGCCTCATTACTGCGCGGGAAGGGGGAGTACTCTCTCTCCCTCACCGACCCTGTCCAATAAAGGGGGTAGAGAGCAGTGCCATTCCTGTCTGCTCACTACCTAAACAGCTGCTGGTTTCTGCTTCCTTTCTGCCTGCGGCCTTGGGCAAACCGTCTCCTTTTATCGCCGCGTTCCGAGTTTACTGTTGGCTTGGGTGTGCCATTGCCAATAAATCGCTTTGTTTCATCCTGGGCTCCGGATTTCTTCATTTGGCTTAACACGGGTAAACCAAGTCGTGAAAGTGCCACCCCGCGTTGCTGCTTAGCTATAGGCGTTGTCGGACGGTGGCGGGGAACGGCGTTTAGGGATGAGATTTGGCTCGGAGGGGGGCGTGTACAGAGTCCCCCTTTCGCAGCTCCACGATGGGGCCGGTCACGGCTCCGTGCAGGGTGCTGACTGCGGAGCAGCTGAGCTGTAGGTGTGTGTCTCCAGATCAAGAAACAACGTTTTTCTCCTGTCCGCTTTCAAGTAGCGCTTGAAAACCTTGCGCTTCCTGCTGACACGCCGTCTCTCCCAACCAAAACTTCCCTGAGGAAGGCCATCGGCGGGATACGCAGCCTGGAGGAAGCGGCTTTGTTGTTCCGCGTTCGGCGCTAGCGCGTCGCTCGGGTTCTTTGGGGAAATGAGTGATTCTTCCTTTCTGCGAAACGTTTTGGCTTGGCTGCGGCTCCTTTGCAAAGGGTGAGCAGGTCCTCCCGGTGCAAAGCTGCGCCGCCGCCGAGCGAACGGCGTTCTGGGTTGTGAATGGTGCCGGGCGTGAGTAAGACTTGGCTTTCTCTTCCTTTGCTAGCAGTGTGGAAGCTGCTCTGTACCATTAAAACCACCGCTACTGGGATGGAGAACTGTGATTGCAGTGGTACTCGGGGGGAAGGATGAAAATAGGCTTTCCGAGTGGGTGTGGGGGTGCCAGCTGGAAGCAGCCCATGCTGCGTAGCTGGGATGTGTTTGAAAAGGGAGCAGCTGGCTGCACCGTGCGAAGGGGGTCAGCGGGACCCCCATCAGACCCCTGCCAGCGGACGGTTACTCAGTGCCGCTTGCTGCCGATGCCTCGCAGAGATCCAGTCTGCAGGGTGGGGGTTCTTCAACCACCTCTGATCCCCCAAAACAAACCAGGAGGGAGCACAGGAGGGTTGCCTGCCAGGAATCCCTCCGTTCCGCACTTCCCGCGAGTGACGGGGCGCGTGCTGCGACGGAAGGACTGGGACTGAGCCGCGTCTTGTGCCTGTGAAGCGTTTCTCCTGGTGAAGCTCCGTGCCCATCGTCTGCTCTCCTGCATCTCTAATTCTCACCTCCCTGTGACAGTTCCTTCTCTGCTCTGATTTGTCAGTACCTCAGTCTAGCTCTTCACTTCCTCTTGCAAGTTGACAGTGACCACCAAACAACCCAAAATAAGAGACTCGAAACCAAGGACTGGTAACTTCAACAAATGTCTTGCACGTACAACCTCAAGACAACTTAGCAGCCAATTCCTTCAGATACTCCGAATTAGTCACCGAAGAGCCCTTTGTGCCAGGCAAGTTGGCTGCCCCAAGCCACACTAGGTGAGTGTGTTTTCCCATAATACTTCTGTTTGCTTGATTTTGTTTTCCTGGGAAGGCAATTAGGGAAGCACCGAAGCGCTGAGGATTTGGGTATGTCCAGCACTGCACTGTGTGTGCCTGGGGCAGCGGGTGGTGCACGCACAGCACCCGCTCGCTGCTGCGTGTCGCAGAGGGGCGCCCTGCAAAAACACGTTCCCAGGCAAGACCAGGATTTATTTGGAGAAACAGGGTAATAATTCCAGGAAGGATTTGATGGCAAATAAGGAGCAGAGCCTCAGGAGCCCAGCTACAGAGAACTACTGAAGTTCTGAGGGTAGATACCCCAGTACGTAGGCTTCTGCCTGCTGAGAACTCTAAGCTGGCTCCTACCTTGGGTCCTGCAGCGGGGGTGGCCCTGGGAGGGTGTAGCTCTGCCTGAGTTCTACGGCTTTCAGCGGTACAGCTGGAAAGTAGGATGCTTGGGCCTGCTGCTCTGAGATACGCTGCACCAGCTGAGGGCTTTGGAGCTTGAATCTTGCTGTCTTTGTAGGTCATGTGCGCCCAAGCGAGGGCTGTACAGCGAAGTGTGTCATGGCAGAGCTGCAAACTGCGCAGTCAGGAAAACTCAAGCCTCAAATGGGTCGTGGTTTTTGAAAGGCAGGTTTGAGACGAATCCAGAAGGCTTGCTGCCCACTTCCCAGGAGTTTATTTGTGGAAAGGGGAGGGTGATGAAGGGCAGAGGTGGTTTTACATCGCTGACTGCGGGCAAGAACACTGTGCGCTGACTGGAAGGCTCTGTGACTGTTTTTCACCCTAGAACAGAACTGTGGGTCCCCCAGCAGCTAATTCTGGGCCTGTAATCCCTGTCGGAGCCTGTCTCAGCGTGTTTCTGAGCTTCCTTTGCTGAGAAAAATGCATTTGGGAAGAAAAAAGGGATTAGCTATCGTGTCTGGCCGTGTGAAGAGATGGAGGCTTCCCTAGGGGATGGGCAGTGGCGGCAGGGGGGGCCCTTCCCCACTCCCTGTAGCTGTTCCCGCCGCCCCAGGGTGCGTGCGCAGAGCTGGCACGTCCCCTCGCCTCCCTGCTCTCCCCGTGGCGTTACCGTCACCGTGGGTTCTGCATGGAGTGCCGAGGATGGAGGCGCTGCCCCAGGAAACATGGTATCCCGGCACCACGGATCCGTCGCTGTGACCTTCTGCCCCACAGCACTGAGGGGACCCATGGATCTCTGAGAACAATAGGAGTAATGGCAGGCGTTTACCTATGTGCCCCAATTCCCCTTCCAAGCCTTACGAGGCTGGGCTAGAGGTCCTCCGACTTGCACAGCGGAGGAAAAATGCGAGAAGCGAGCAAGAATCCGGAGATGATTCGGCTCTTGTTGTCTTTCTATCGCTGCAGCAAAAATGCCCCTATTGGAAAACGTGTGCTGGGAATGGCAGCCCCAAATGCCGCTGTAATGGGCAGGTTCTCCGAGCTTCTCTCCGTGACTTTTTACCCTGAACTATGCTCATTGCTTTTGAAACGGGCATCGCTTCGATTCGTAGAGCAGAGACGCAGCAAGCAGGGTGCTGACTTTTGCCTTCCCGTGTGAACGCTGGCTGGTGTATTCCCGATGAGGACAGCCAGTCCTGCCTCGGGCTGCAGGGATACGCCTACGGAGCGTAGAAAGGAGATACCAGCTTTATTTTGGGAGACGTGCAGCAGGTCAGGCTGAACGCTGACCAAACGTGGCGCTGTCTAAACAGACCCTGAAAGGTTCCAGCAGGAGCTCGCACCGTATGCAGCACCCTGGCGCAAGGCGGCCCCTTCTAGAGTAAAAGGCCTGTGTGTTTAGGACCAAACCGAGTGGAAAAAACGTCCTGCCGCTTTCTGAGCGGAGTTAAGAGCTATGAACATCTCGGTACAGATGCTAAAGACTCGACTCCCAAGCCACCGGAAAGATTAGTAACTTGGGGGGCAAACGCGAAGGTGTTTTGGGCTGAGCCCTCTGCTCGCTCTCTCTTCCTTTCCAGCGGACTCAAACCAGAAATGTATCTGACATCTGTGCTTCGCTGAGTTTCAGGCTCCCAGCTGGGATAGTGGCTGCCTTGAGAGGCTGAACATCCAGGCAGCAAAGATCGTGGCCCTCTCCGAAGACCTGAAGGAAGTCATCTTCTGACCTTGGGGTTCGGTTGCAAGCTGTTGGTGTCCTGCCCCAGGGGAAGCCGATGCACGTGTCACCTCTGCTGCTCTCTTTAGAGTAAGATGAAGGTGTTGCTGAGCCTGGCTTTGGTGCTGGCATGGCTGGGTAAGCTCTAAGTCATTGTGGTGGCTGTATTTACCATGCCTGCTTCCCCTTCTGCCTTCGCCAAAAGACCCGATGGCTCCTCTCTTCCCGCGGTGAGAACCCCTTGGGGTTTGGTAGGCGCACGGAGCTGGCAGCGGTATGTGGGCTCCTGGGTACCAGTAACTTCTCCGGTCTCTGGGTGCTGCCTGTTCCCATCCTGCGAGCCCACATATTCAGATCACCAGAGCATCCCTGGATGGCGTCCTGTGCTTGTTCTGCCAGGCTCCAAGGCTTTGGAAGAAGTAGAACTGCTATACTGAGTCTAAATACAGGGAAAGGTTTCCAAGGTATTGATTTTGGCTCTGCTCGAGGCAGCTGGCTCCCTTGGTCTCCTCCGCTGGCAAATATGTGTCATTTTCAGCTCCACAGCTGGTCAGGACCAAAAGAAACCTGTTTGGGAAGCTGTGGCACTTTGCATTTATAATTTACAGGGCATCAGGGTACTTGGTGCTTGGCCAGGGCGCAGCCCTCCGTGGCTTGTGGACAGGCTGAGCGGAGCGGCTAAAACACCTGGAAAAGCCTCCCTGTCTGAGCAGCTCCCTGCTGAATCAGCTCACCCTCCTCTTGACAAACAAGCGTCCGAGCCAGCGCAGGCTCCGGGCTTGCAGGGCTTCTCGTGACAAGCCCCAGGGACGTTTTCTACCCCGCTTGTTTCCCTTTCCTGCCGCACGCTCTGCGGCCTGCCGTGTCGGCAGCTGCTTCGTGCTGGTTGTGCCGGCTCTGTGCTCTTTGATGTTCCTCTGTTTTGGTTCCCCCTCCCTCCCTGCCACCGTCCGACTTCTCTAAAAACCCAAAGCAGTAGTTATGTGGCCAGACAAGTCCAAGCCCGGGTCAGGAGCCTCTGAGCAAGGGGTAAGGAAGCCAAATGGGCAGGTTGTGCAAGAGGAGCTGAAATTCCTGTGAAGCGGTTGAATTGCCCCTGGCCTGGTGTAGGTGAGAGTGGCACTGGTTCTCCCAGCCAGTGACTCACAGGAACAGCCCTGCAGGAGCTGCAGGCTTTGGCTCGGAGACGCAGAGGGGTGGGATTGCGCTTTCCCCACTTGCCTTCTGCGTGGCTTGTTCGGCGAGCGCAGCAGCCCTTGGTCTGGCGGCTGGGAGGATGTGCTGCCCCGCATCCCGGGCACGCCAAAAGCAGGGCTCGGGGAGAGGCTCTGCCCGCACGGGGAGCAGGGCTTCCTTCTTGCGCTCTGGACTGGTCAGTGCCGTTAGCCCCAGGCTTATCTGGAGAGGAGCTATCCATGAGGACAAGCAGGCTGCATCTGGCCATCCTTCCTGGACTCATCCTGCTGTCCTTGTCCCTGGCAGAGCGATGCAGCGGGACGGCTGGCTGGGTGTTCACAGAGCCTCAGCTTCAAGCCAGCGCTGGGGACTCTGTCCTGCTGCAGTGCCTCTTCCTAGACCCGGTGGCCAAGGGCTGGACGATGGCCAAAGTGGACTGGCTGCGCGTGGCAGGAGCCAGCACGCAGAAGGTGGGTAGGGACCGGGGAGTGGGTGGTGGGGCAGGGCGGGCGCGGCAGCCTTGCTGCTCTCGGGAGGCTGCAGGGAAGCCCGGCCGCCTGGCCCAGGCCATGAGAGGAGGAGGGTGGCGGGACACCTCCGTCACTCCCCGTGGCCTCGCACCGCAGGGATACCATGGCGCTGGGGGCTGCATCCTGGGGCTTTCCAAGGGAGCGTGGGAGCGAGCTGGGCTCTCGTCCACGACGAGCGCTCCGCTCTCCAGGGCAAGAGTGTGGATCTGAGGGCTCTTGAGCAGGGAAGGCACTCAGGGCAGTGCCCTTGTGCTGGGCTCCTTTCACCTGATGCTGTCTGTGCCCCGGCAGGACGAGATGGTGTTTTATTACTACAGCAACCAGAGCATCCCTGTGGGCCGTTTCCGGGACCGGGCACAGTGGCAAGGGGACGCATCCCGCTGGGATGGCTCTATCCAGCTGCAGGACATCCAGGTGAACGACAGCGGCACGTACGTGTGTGAGATCCGGCTGCTCCAACACAGCAGCATCTTCAAGAACCACACAGTGCTGCACGTCAGCCCCGTGGAACTGAGAGGTACGTGCCCGGTGACCGCTCCCCTCTGCCCCCACGCAGAGGGGCCGCAGAGGCGCGGAGGCTCTCAGACCTGCCACCACGGTGGTTCTGCGGTAGGACCAGGGTCCCTGTGTGTACCATCCCCTGCCTTGGTGTCTCCCCAGCAGGACGAGGAGCAGCAAACACCCAGGATTCCGTGACCCAGGGAGACTCTAGGTTTTGGCCCGTGGCTGTGGGCTGTGGCTGCGTGGCCGTTGTGCTGGCTTTCCTGGCCGGACTCAGCCTGAGGAAGAGGTATCGGTGCTAGCCGTGTGTTTAGGGGGCTGAGTGAAGCACCCCTTTGCAGCCTTCCTGCGCCCTTCTCCCTGCCAAGCGCTACCCTGGCCGGCCCAAGCAGGGCTGGAGCTGCGGGAACCAGAGGGTCCATTATCCCGAGGTACTGCCCCTGCCAACGGCGGGGTGCAGCCTCCTGCTGCCCTCTAGTGACATCGCTGCCCTGGCCAGTCCCCCCTTTGCTCCCAAACCTCCTGGGCCGCTGGTGTGCCAGCAGCAGGGGCTGGGGCATGTGCAAAGGGATCCCAGTGTCCCGGGAGAGCAAGGGCAGGGACAGGAGGCGGAGGTGATGCTCTTTGCCGGAGGTGACACCCCCGTTGCCTTCCCTCAAGGTCTGCAGCCAACACGGCCCTGGAGAGGACTGGAGGCGGTGGCAGCAAGAGCAGAGCAGAGGTGAGAGCTGAGCGGAGGGGAGCGTGTGCCTCCCCTGCCCTGGGACACCGACACAGGAACCGGAGAGGGGCGGGAGAAGGAGCCGGACAGGGTGCGCAGAGCTGCGGGGCACACCGGGCCGCGGCCTCGTGTGGCTAGCCACCCGGGACCACACGGGAGAGCTGCGAGCTCCTGGCTGTGTCATCGGCGGTGCGTGGGTGGCGGCTGGAACAAGCCCCGGGTCCTGCCGTCTCGTTTGGATGGAGTTAAGAGGAGGCGCTGGTGGAGCAGATGCTCCCACGGCAGCCGAATGCCTGGGAGCTGAGCGGCTTGGCGGGGGGAGACGGGGTCCTGGGCCACAGCCTGCCCCCGAGGCTGAAGCCAGGGCCTGAAGCTCTGTGTCCTCGGGACATGGGGGGGATCACTGGCACGGGGTCTGCTGGGGGCTGAGGGAGGGGATCCCACCCTGGCCAAGCACGAGGTGCTGCTAGTCCCGTGGCTGGGGTAAGGGGGCTCGTGTATTTGGGGACTGCTCGGTTCCAAGTGTCCTGATCTCCCCCTCATAGGAAGCGCTTTACGCAGTCCCTGGAGCTGAGGTACCCAAGGCTGAGCAGGATGCAGGGAAGAAGAGGAGAGCCGAGGAGATCTACGTAACCATGGTGAGGAGGCGAGCAGCCACCCTGAGCTGTGGCAGGCACGGGCAGGGCCTTCCTGCAGCTGTGGGGCCAGTGTGACCCCTGCATCACCGTCCCCCCCGACGGTGACAGGAGCCAGGGCATGATCCCTCACTCCCCATGCCAGACAGGAGCATCCCTTGCCTCCTGCCCACTCCAATGGGCCCCGATAACCTGCGGCGAGACTCACGCCCTGTCCCTTGCTCCTTGCAGCACCCATCTCCCTGCCGGGAGAACGGCGTCTACGTGGAGCTGGCCAAGAGGGTCATCCCGGCAGAATGGATGGGAGAGGGAAGACAGGGTGATGGACACAGCAAGGAACCCTACAGCAGGCCAGAGGCGGCCCTTCCCTGGGCTCCAGAGCGGGAGAAATAGCCGTGCTGGGGGCCGTAAGCCCTTTAGCCAGCAGGTGTGTGCCCCATGCTCCTTCGAGCAGGCCAGCGTTCTGCTGCCGTCAGCCCTTCTTCCAGGAAGGTGTGCTCTGCGCCAGAGCCACCGCTGGGGAACGTCCCACCCCGGCTGTCTGCCTGGGGGACCGGGGGAGAGGTGTCTCTCTGGCTCTCATCTCCTGTTCTAGCTTAGATCCTGGTCCGTGCATCTCCAGGTGCCGGGACGATGATCTGCAAGGAGAGCCTGGAGGGGGGAGGAAGGGGAGATGCAGCAGGAGCCAAGAAGACGTGCCAATGGTGTCTTCGGAAGATAATAAAACTCAGGGAGTCTACCCTGTTCCTGGCTTCCTTTTACCTCCTGCTTAAGCGTGTGATGTCCGAGTGTGCCAAAAGTCCCAGGCCCTGGGAGCCCTTGCACCCACGTGCAGCCTCGCACATGGCACCTGCCCCACGGTTTCCACGGAGTGATGCACCCGAGTGGTCCACGAAGGGGGTCCCTTCGGCCCGAGCTGTACTGAGCCCCCTGGGTGAGTGGGTCCCCGTGCACCCTACACCTGGGGCTCGCTGCCCTGGCCGGGGGAGCCCAGCAACTGGAGCGGGTGCTGGCTCTTCTCCTGCACTATATATAGATGTTTGACACCTCCAGGTGCAGAGCAGGAGCTGCTGGGGACCACCCCCCACCTCCCACCCGGCTCTGCTAGATGGGAGACTGCAGCACAGGCTGCTCCGGGCTGCAGTCCTTGGTTTCACGTTGACACCCTACTCTCTTTTCCTGGATGCAGCCAAGTAATGGGTTTACAGGGGGACTCGGTAACCAGAGCTGGTTTGGGGGTGTCGGAGGGGGGGTTACATATGACCGCCGCTCTCTGTGTGGGGTTGTGGGACCCCTGCGAGCAGAGCGGAGCGGGCTCTGCCTGCCCAGCATGGTTGGGAAAGCGTGCTGTGTGTGCAGGGAGTGTGTTTGCTCAGCGCGTTGCCCGTGTTCACCCTGGCGCTTCTCTCCCAGCTGCCCCCCTTCCCCTCCTGGGGGCTGGCCAGGGAGAAGAGCACCTCTGCATCCCTCCTGCCTCCCCCTTGCCCCGTCCCTTCCTCCCAGGGCTGTGGTGCACGGGAACTGGGATGTTGCTCTGTCTCCAAGGCACCCCCCCCAGCCTTTCTCCTCACTGCTGCTGCCCCAGCAAACCCCACCGTCCTGCATCCCAGCGCACGAGAACCGGGTGGCTGAGCAGCTACTGGCACTGGTTTTCTGATCCCCGCGAGGTCACGCGCTGTCTCCTTCCCGCACCAGTCCGCAGCCTGAAGCCAGGCTTGGAGTTCGTGGCCCTGACTGATGGAAAGGGGACGCAAGGCCTTTTCCAGCCCCACCGATGCTGAGCAGAGCCCCCCCAGCTGGAGGGTTGGATGAGGAGAGGGCACTGCCTTGGGATAGGGCACTGCCTTGGGATAGCGCCCTGCTGGGAAACAGGGAACGTGCTGGCAGCGTCTGGCACCCCTGGGAAGTGATGGGCTGTGCTCGTGTCCGCATGGGATCGCTTCTACCCACTGCAGCCTCCCTGCCTGTGGCCAGGCTGCTGTACAGGCTGCTTCGATGGGTCCCTCTGCTTTTCCCAGGCCACATCAGCCCCTCTTGTCTCTGCCTGCCTGCCTTCAGGAGGGCATTTCTGACGTTTCCAGGCCCAGCTGAATGGGAACTGCTGCTGTGAATGGTGGGAGCAGGGCTGATGGCCAGCCTCCGAGCAGGATGGGTGACACATCTGCATGGCCCCACTGAAACCAGGGGGCTGCAGGGGCCGTGGGAACCCTCAGGGCCGGGTCTGTTCTGTTCTGTGGGGCACTGGGCACTGTCTGTTCCAAAGGCAAGCTCGCACGGGCAGAGGGAATCCCAGAAGAAACAGGATCACAGCCCAGGACCAGAACCCGGAGCACAGAGCAGGAGAGCTGGGAATTGTCGCCTTCTTTTCAGGGGAAAATTTTTCTGCCCTCCCACTTCTCCTGCTGAAATCCACCAACCATAGCATTTACTGATTTTTTTTTTTTCAATCCAGCACCACTCCAACCAGCCATATTGGGCTGGGGAAATAAAGCGGCTCTAATGTTATATGTCACCTGCAAATAACCCGGGCGTTCGAAAAAAGCAAACCACCACCTCCAAAATCCATACCAACACCAGGTCCTCTCCATACACAAAAGTCCTTGAAAATGAGCCCGGAAACTTGGCTCCCGCAGCCCACCTTGTTCCTCACTGGCCTCAGCTTGCTCCTCTCGCTGGGTAAGTGTCGACCTGACCCCCTTGCATGCACACGCCTGCCAGGGGAGAGCACCCAGGCTGGGGAGAAGCACCCTCTCTTGCCAGGAGCCCCCTCCCCACACCCCAGCCCCGAGGACCCCCTCCTGTCGCCGGGGAAACGGCGAGCCAACAAGCGATGCTGTGCCGCAGGGATGGGGATGGAGGTGGTCTGGGATGCGCTCTGCTGAAATCCGCAGGATGACCTGCTTTTGGGCAGGATGGGGGGGCATATTGCCACCCCAACTTCTCTTAAAAAAGCCGTGCGTCCTGCTTGCTGGGGGTGTTGTCGAAGCGCAGGGCTGTTGGCACGCCAGGCAGAGGTGTGGGGCTCTGCGGGGAGAGGGGGAAGCTCTGGCTTTGCTTCGCTGGGGAGGCTGGTGGGCTGCGAGTGGCTTCTGCCCGTCCTTTGGCTTGTGGCTGGCTGCTGGGGCGGCAGGCTTTGGGCTGAAGGCGCTGCATGGGGTGGGGGAACTGTGGTCTCTGCGTTTCTGCCCTGCCCCGGAGCCAGCAGCGTGTGTCAGCAGGTTTGGGGCTGTATTGATTGGAAACAGGAACGCATCACCTCTTTGAAGCGCGGTTCACACTGTCCTGGAGCTCCTGGTGGGCTGCCTTTGCTTTAGGAGGGCAGCTGGGAAACGGGGGGATAAAAAGCCCAGCGAGGTCTCCTTTAGAGGCTGCGTGTAATTTTACCTCCCGAGCCCTGGGCGCAGGGTGTAGGGTGACAGAGCGTCTGGGAGCGTGCACAGCACCGAAGGACACAGCCTGGACCGTCAGCCCCAGGGACTTTAGCGGTTTCCCTCCGTTGTCCCCTGGTGCTGGGTGCCCAGGCAGTGGCCGAGTTCGGACCCGGGCATGTAGGTCGCCCAGGGCACGTGCCGCTCACGTGCTGGCTGCCCGCGAGGACCCATGGTCCTGCCGTACTCGGTGGCAGGGCAAAGCCCTGGCCAGGGCTGCCCCGTCACTCCAGAGCCTGGGAGAGCTCCTGGTGCCACCTTGGCCCTCTGCAGAGCCCTGGGTGCCCCAAGGATGCTGTGAAGGGGTCTCCTGGGACAGGCTCCCAGCTCTTCTCTCCCATTCCTGCAAGGTTTTCTTGAAAGCATCTGAGGGGGTGGGCTGCGATGGGGCAGCGTGGCTGGGGCAGCGTCTCGGGCCTGTACACTTCTTCCTTCCTTGGGTCCTTCTTTCCCACCTGCCAGTTCTCCCTCTCCTGTGCCTCCCAGCACCCTGGGGCGAGCCCTCCCTGTGCTGGGGCTGGAGGGTACTCGCCACGGCTACCAGCACGAGCAGGGAGCCATCTCCAAGGGATGGCCACACCTGGAGGGCACCCCTCTGCCCCCAGAGAGCTTCAGGGTGCTGCTGCTTCGCACCTCGCAGCAAGACCTGTGGCTCGAAACAGCCGCATCTGCAACTTGGAAAAGTCTCTTTTCCCTGGCTGCAGAGCCTGGCCCCTTTCCTGCCCTGCTTGCAGACGGAGCGGATTAGCCAGCGGAGCAGCCTTGACATGCATCCAGCTTGGCCACAGGGCTGGACTCGGGACCACCTCAGCAAGAAGGTTTGAGATCAAAGAGCAGCAGCCAGAGGGGAGAGGTGAGGTGATCGGAAAAGCGCCTGCTGCCAGTGTCACTGTCCCTGCCCTGTGGGGTGCCACAGCCCCCCTTTCCAGTCTGTCCCCCCCCCAGCAGTGCTTCCAGGGCTCTCCATCCCTGTGCTGCTCAGGGCTTAGCCTGGGATTTGGCAGCTAGCTGGCTGCACAGGAGCCCCTGTCGGGGTGCGCACCCTCCCCTTTGCGGGCGGGGGAGAGCACGCTGGATGCAGGCGCTGGGTTTCGGGTGCTGCCGGGGCAGCCAGCAGATTAGGGGAGCTGCAGGAAAGGAGTGGAAGAAGGAGCAGGGCAGAGACACCCCATCACTGCCCGTGCCCCCGGGTGAGCCGTCCTGCCCTGCGTGCTGCACCCAGTAATGCCCCCATCCATCGGCCACGGCAAGGCCAGGGTGCAGGGAGTGGCCTTGACCCCCCGGGAGTGACCGAGATGGTGACCTGCTCATTCCCAGCTGGAGCATCCTTGCGTCACCCCACTGGGAAGGCGGGGAGCCACCCGCATTCCCCCTGCAGCTTCCGGGGCCGGCCCTTGGCAGATCCCAGCCCTGCCGCTGTAGTGCGTCCTGCCGGGAATGAAATCTGATGAGCGCAGCCATAAATTTCTCACGGCCGTGGCGCTGAGCCCTGCATGCTGATGCTGCATTCAGCCCTTCGCACAGCGTTATCGATTCTGCAGCAGGAAAGCCTCGCTTAAGCAGCAAGGTGCAGGCTTTGCCTGGAGCCAGCAGAATCTAGCACCGGGCATGATCAGGCCTGCCACGGCGGAGAGGGGTCATCAGCCTTTGCAGAGCAGGGTCGAGGGATGATGCCAGCGCCGGGACTGCTCCCCCATTGTCCCCTGTCACTTCTGCACAGGGAAAGCCTGCTTGGCCACAGCGTGGTCAGCGCGTGGATGCGCCTGAAAGGCAGTCCCAGGCCCCAGGCTGAGCGCTGTGCCACGTGGGGTGGGATGGGGAGGCTGGCTCTGGCAGCAGGATGGATGCTTGTGCCCCCTTTCTGACTCATCTGCGTGTCTCTGTGCTTGCGGCAGCGCCCACGGGACTGGGCATGGAGGTCATGGCTCCTGCCACCATCAATGCCTTGAACGGCTCCTCCGTGAAGCTCTCCTGCACCTTCAACTCCTGCTACAAGGTGGAGAACAAGCAGTTCTCCCTCAACTGGACATACCAGGAGTGCGGGAACTGCTCTGAGGAGCTGGTGAGTCCCGACGGGAATGGGGATCTGCTGACAGGTCCCGGGACCAGGTTGAAGTAGTCGTGTGCATTCTTTGGGGTCCCGAGGAGCTGCTGCTCCTGGAGCTGAACGGGTGCTGTGGGGCTCAGGGGTGCGTGCCCGGGGCAGGGGAGGGAGATGACTGGCCGGGGAAGGCAAGCGCGCGGGGTGCCAAACGCTGTCTCACCTCCTCTCCTACGTGGGCTGCCCAGTTCCTGCAGTTCCGGATGAAGATCATGAACAAGCAGCTGGACCGCTTTGGGAACCGAGTGGAGTTCACTGGGAACCCCACCAAGTACGACGTGTCCTTCACCCTCAAAAACGTGCAGCTGGAGGATGAGGGCACCTACAACTGCTATGTCCTGAACCCCCCGGATCGGCAGCGGGGCCACGCCAGCATCAGCCTGAAGGTGCTCACCAAAGGTCAGTAGCAGGGCACTCCCCTCTGCTGCCGGGCACCCATGGGTGCTGGCTGGCTCCCTGCTCCACCTTGTGCCCTGCCTTCACCCTGCACTGCGCGTGCAGCTCTGCTGCTTGGCACTGGGAGCCAGAGCCCAGCCTGCTCCCGGGCGCTCCCACCGGCTACCCCAGCTGGGCTGCGCACCCTGAGCTTGTGCCCTGTCCCCGCAGAGCCCCCGAAGCACGACTCGACGGTGGCTGTCATCGTGGGTGCCTCCGTAGGCGGCTTCTTGGCCGTGGTGATCCTGGTGCTGATGGTGGTGAAATGCGTCCGCCGGAAAAAGCAGCAGAGGCTGAACACGGACGACCAGAAGACGGAGGAGGAAGGGAAGACAGACGGTGAAGGCAACCCCGACGAGGGCACCAAGTAATGCCCCCCCTGCCCGCCCCTGCCTCTTCACCCCTGTACAGCGTGACCCCCTTGATGTGCTTCCCAGAGCAAGGATTTCTGTCTCCCCAGAGCATCCCTCCTTCCATCTAAACACCCAACCCAGCCTGGAGCAGGGCGCGGAGAGAAGGTCCCCGGAGCCTGGCCGCAGCGGGCAGGGCTGGGGAGGGTGGCCGAGGCGCAGCGAGGGGGGGCTGGCTTGTCACCTGCTCCTGCTGGCCACGGTCTGAGCACCAGAGCACTGTGTGGGGCCGTGGGGAGCTGTTGGGGACCGGGTAGCGCGGGAGAGGGGGGGCAGCGCGGTCCCCACACACAGAGGGGCTGGAGCAGGGGGTGCCAGGAGGGGCAGAGCGGGGCCGGGTGGCCCCGTGCCCAGATGTCTGTGCCCTGTCCCACTAGAAAAAGAGAGCAGGGGCCAGCAGCCACCTGCCCTCGGGGCCACGTCTGGTCCCCGGGGCGCTCTTGCTGTGCCTGGGGCACGGGCACTGGCATACCTGTCCCCAAAGGATCCCCGATAGCTGCCCGTCTCCTCCTCGCCAGTCCTGTGTGCCAGTGCCGAGGGTGCTGCGACGAGGAGCTCGCGCTCCTCGGGGACTGGCCCAGCCTGCTCAGAAGCCGATGGCCGGGCAATGACCATTAGCCCACGCGCTGTCGCTGAGCTTTGCTGGGTTTTGGAGCCGCTAATGGCTCCCGGTGTGTAATGGATGTACCCTTCTGCCTTTCGGGCTATTTTTGGGCCTGAGCATCTCAGCCAAAGTTGCTGGGCTGATTTTTTTGTGCTTGTTTCCTTCCTGGGGAGGGTAATTCTAATGGAAAATGTTCTGCTGATGTGCCAAGGTGGTGGGGAGTGGTAGGGGTGCGGCTCGCAGGGATGAAGAGCTGCTGGGAAGGAGTTTTCGGGCACTTGCTGGGAAGCACTGGGCACAACCGTGGGCCCAGAGGCAGGACAGCTCTGTAACCCCCTGAGCGACCCTGTGATGCTGAAACTGCCTCCTCCAGCCTCCCTGCAGAGCACCGCACAATCCGTAACTGCCATGGCAATGCACTGCCACCTGTCTCAGCCCGGCCACGGTCCAGCGCCGTCCCTGCTTGCAGCAGCTCCCTCAGCGCGCCCTGGCAGCTGCCCTGAGAGCTCTGCAGGTTGTTACGAGCAGCTCGGGGTGGGCTAGGGCAGGCTTGAGCGAGCAGTGGTCCTGGCTGGTCCCACACCGCTGCAGTGCAGTGGGATGCAGTGAGCTCCAGGGTTCGGAACAGGCACTCCTACCTGCCCTCAGGCCAGCTCCTGGCCTCCTGCACCAGACCCAGGGGTGAGCTGTGCGAGCCAGAGCATGCGGGGAGCTCGCTGGGAGCTTGCCCTGGCGCCACTTGTGGGTCAGGCAGGGAAAATGACCCAGAGAAGTGTCCCTGCTGCACCGTGCCCGGGCTTTTCTTCTCCCATGTGGCAGGAGAGGGGCAGTGCATGGAGCCCCAGGGGTCACTGTCAGGGCCCGGTGACGGAGGTCCCCTGTCACCCACGAGCAGCACTGCCAGGGGGGAGGGGAGACCTACACCACCCACTGCCCAGCATCGCCGCGTCCCCGCGTGGGTGCCGTCCCTGCAGCGCCGTGGGCAATGCCGTCAGCCCCCGGGGATGAAGGGACGGCTGTGTGCTCCCTGCTCTGCCCCATCGCTGTCTGCCCCGGCCCTGCGTGCCCACTCCACTCCGCTCGACCTCGCTGGGCTCCGCGCCGCTTCCCTTCCCACCGCAGCAGGAATGCGCCGTGTCTCGCCGTGTGGCTTCCCCCTCTCCAGACGGCCTTTCCTGCCCGAGGAGGGCCGGGCTGAGGCTGCCTGCCCCCACGCACCCCCATGCTGGATGGGGAGTCGGCCACAAGGCCGGTTCCCCGTGGCCGCCTCCTGCTCGAAGCTGGGCTGCGAGCGGCTCCGCGCGGGACTGAGCTGGCAACTTTGGGGCCCAAGGCCCCCGTGACTGTTGCCCATGACCAGTCTTGCATCTGCCTTTTCATTTCTCTCACGCACTATCCTTGGATTGCAACTTGCCAATGCACCTGTATGTACATAGCTGTACACAACAGAGAATCTCCACAAATATATCTGTACACACAGGAGGTGCTGTGACCGTCGTGACTGTAGTCCTGGGTTTGCGCCTTCCCGTGGCTTTCCTCTGCCAAACACTCGGCCGAGCGTAGGATGTTTTTATTGCTCTTTGTACAGTCAAACAAACAAAAGAACCGCAAAACGCAAACTTTGCGCTCGCCGCTTTTGTGCTGCTGCCCGCTGGAGGGACAGGATGGGGGTCCCTCGTCTCTGCTCTGCCTGGCTGTGCCCTGCCCTCTTCCCCACCTCAGCTCCGCAGAGAGCCGGGGATGGCAGGTGAGGCTCAGCGGGCTCTGGCGGAGCCCAGGGCATGCGTCGGGTGATGGACACCCGTATCCGGGCTGCCCTCCGACTCAGCGATCCTGCAACGCCACGCGGACGCACCGGAGCGGCACGGCACAGCTGGAGCACCGTTAATAGGCACATCCATCCATCCACCCCCCGTGGAGACAAGGGTGAGGGGTGCCTTTCCCGGCTGCCCTTCCACCGGGGCTGCCGAATGCCTGTGCATCCCAAATCCGGACACAAGCAAGGGCTGGCCAGCGCACCGCCCCACGCACCCACAACTACCCGTCCCGTGGGCTGACGCAGCCTGCCCCGTCTCACCCGCTCCCCCACGACCCCACCGCCCTCAGGGTGACAGTGAGCGGCAGCGGCCTCAGCTCTTCCCAGTGCCGCCCGCCTGGCCCGGGCGCTGCGCCCCACGCACCTCGCCGTGTGCCCGTGGGGTTAACCCTGCGGAAAACTCCCACCTCCACGCAGGTACCTTCTCCCTGCCTGGAGGAAGGGCACCAAAATCGCCTCCGTTGACACAGTCCGTCAGCGCTGGGCTGGTGCTGGGGGTACAGCCCAGCCAGGCTGCTTTGCTGTTGCAGGAGGGAGCAGCTCTCCGGAGGAGGACGCGTGCCCGTCTACCCACCCAGCTTCAGAGGGAGTCAGCCCCACGGAGGGGCAAATACAGCCGTAGGCAAAGGGGACGGGGGACCCACAGGTTTGACAGCTTGGGGACGCCTCTGGGACTGTGGCTGGCAAGAAACCCGTGAGAAAGGCAGGCGCTGGGGGATGACGGAGGAGAGCCCCGTGGGACACGACGAGGGTGAGTTTTCATCGCCGCAAGGGACCAACAGCGGTGACTGCAACACCCCCCCGGCGCTGGGGCTTCACAGATTCTCCAGAACCAGGGACAACCCCTTTTACAGACCACATAAATTTCCTTGGAGCAGGTGGGACTAGAGGTGTTGGAGAGCGAGAGCGCGGGGACCTCTGCTCTGTGCCGCGCAGAGAGCCACGGGGGACTGGCGGGGTGCCGTGGTGGGACCCCAGAGCCACTGTCCCTGCCATGCTGCCTGCAGCCTGGCCACCCCACTCGTGGGGCTGGGAAGTAGTGATGGGGGGACCTGGAAGAGGGGACAGCCTGAGGCAGTGAACTGGGAGCTGAGTGGCGTGAAGGGCAGCACTGGAGAGCCGGAGCCAGAGCTGGGGTGGCTCCGGCGGAGAAGGTGCCGGGTCAGGCAGAAACTTTCTCCTGGGACACAGGACAGTTGCCTCAGTGTTCCCTGCAGATGCCTCTGCAGTGGCTGCCTGGGGACACTGCTCCTGTGTCCCTCCTCGTATTAAAGGGTCCATGAAAGGGGGCAAGGAACTTGCCCACCCCAGAGGGCAGCTGGCTCTGCAAGGAGACAGCGGGCAGGAGGGCTCTGCGCAGGGAGAAGGAAGCAGGGAGAGGGGAAAGCATCGCTCCAAGGGAGAGCTGCAGGCAAGGGAGGGCTGAGAAAGACAAAGGCAGCCAAGCACTCACCCGCAGTCGGTGTGCCCGGGACTTCTTGCTGAGCTCCCAGCCCAGCGTTCTTGGCCCAGCCGGGAGGGTCCTGCGGAGCGGCTGTTCGCTGCGAGCCCCTCCTGCCGCTGCCAGTTCCCGGGCGGCCAGGCCACCTTGTCTTTGAAAGGTCACAGCCAGAGGACCTTGCAGTAAATATAAGGTGCTGATGGGAAGCTCTGCTCCGGCGTCGCCACCTCTTCCATCGGCAGGAGGGCTCTGCCTGCTCCTCATCCTGGAGCTCCAGGAGGTTTGGGAGGGGGCCGGGGCTGCCCACATGCTCCAGGGTGGCTGGGGCCAGCGCAGCGTCTGCTGCACTGAGCTGGGAGGCTGCAGCCCAACTGCTCTGCTCGGGGTACCCACGTGGAGGGAAGCAGGAACCCTCCTCGGAGAGCAGCCTGGCATTTTAACCCTCCCAGCTCCACCAGTGCAAGGTGAGAGGGAATGAGGGGTACACAGGGGTCTGGCAGCCACTGTGACCCCCCCGTCAGGCTGTGAGCCAGCTGGCAGAAGCCCTGAGCCCTTCTTCCTGTCCCCCTGGGAGGTGACAGTGTCCGAGCAGAGGGTGCTCGCCTTCCCTGAAACCAGACACAGCAGCCTTGTGCTGGACTCAGCAAAACAAGTTTCCGCTGAGCCGCAGTGTCCCCGGTCCCATGCCGGACACCTCAGCACCATGCCAAAATCCCAGGGCTGGCTGCCGAGTGCCCTTCCCTGCCACGGCACACACCGCCGGGCTGTGGGAGAGCAGAGCCTTTCCCAGGCCCGCGGCAGATGTCTCAGGAGATCAGTCAGCCGAGGAGACCGGGCAGAGCTGCCAAGTGTGACAGCTCCATCAGTGACAGGCAGCATCCCGCTCCGAGCCCTGGGGCCGCGTGGCCAAGAGGGCACGGCTGACTCCGGGCATGCAGCAGGAGCGGGCAGCACGGCACCAGGCTCACTGCCTCTCCCTGGCAGGGCACGCAGACCCCAGCCGCTGCAGAGATGCTCGGCAGGGAGACAGTGGCCGCAGGGACAGGTCATCGCAGAAGCTGCGTACCCGCCTGCCCAGCTCACCCCGTTTGACCGCTGCCCGCAGGACCCCTCTTCTAATTACTGGCTGACACATCCAGCTGGATGATGCTGCTATTCCCAACCTCCCTGCCCCAAATGGATTTAGGGTTCTTCTGGGGGGATTCACAACAACAGTTTGGCCAAACCCATCACAACTTTACCCACCTTTTTGGAAGCAAAACTGGCAGACACCTGAGCATCCCGGGAAGGAGTCCTCCACATGAAACAGCCTTTCCCTGCACCAGGGTATGGGTGCTACTGTTTCAGGTCCCCAATGCTTCAGGGCTCTGTAGTCCTGCTTGCTGGACGGTCCAGCCTCAGCCTCATCTCACCCCGCCCCTCCTTCAGCTCCAGTGACCGTGGCCCTAGCAGCCATCATTCACTCTTGCAGGGATGACCGGCATCCCTCCGCCCCCTCGGACCTCTCTGCCGAGCTGCCCCTCAGAGGTGTGCCACCCCCCCTCACAATTAGCAAGGCTCCAGCAGATGCAGCGCTCTTCCTCCCATCTCAGCACACCGCTTGCCTGGTTGCCAGCGCCTGTGGCTCCGCTCACCAAGCCATATCCATCACCTAGCTGTATCCATCACCTAGCTGTATCCATCACCTCTCCTTATCCATCACAGTCGTCCGAGACACCTTCTGCTGCATCAGCAGTACTCTCCAGCAGCGCCGGCTGCCAGCGCTGCCCAGCCCGCTCTGCCTGTACTTTTCCTGCATCTGTTGCCAGCTCTGCAGCCCTCACTCCTCAACCCACAGACACTGCTGGCATCCTCTCAGGGTCCCCTGGGATGCCCCTGTGCCCTGCAAAGTCTCCTGCTTTCCCTCTTCCCTCCTGCCGTTTGCGCCTGGCCAGGTGGGAAGGAGAGCGAGCTGCAAAGGGGGTTGAGGAGTCTCCAAGTGCCCTGGAGCTGACAGGCTGTGGCACCCTGGATGTGCAAGCAGGGCCCTGGCAGCATCCTTGCAGGCAGGCTGCTCTCACACCCGAAAAGGAGCAATCCTGCCTGGGGAAGCCATGCTGTAGAGCTGCACCTGGCAAGGGAGGTACAGCCTCACCCCGGGGTGAGCTTTGCTGGGGCACGTGCCTTGTGTCAACAAGAGCTACAGCCTGGAGAAAGGGTCAGTGCTCTTCCCCCACCCTGAGCACGGCAGCACCTCCTCCCCCTTCCCGCCATGCCTGTTCTCGGGATGCGTCACCTCCACCCAATTGCTGCTCCACGCAGGGGTCTGGCTGTCTAACGGCCCTGAGCAGAGGTAAGCCTCTATCTTTGCTCACCACGTCAGCCGAGGCCTCCGTTAGGAGGGCCCCTACCAGCGCCTTTTTGGATGTGGTCTGCTGAAGGTCGGGTCTAATGGATGCGACGGTGAGGAAAAGGTTGCGGAGACGTGAACTTGTGGGCAGCCGATGATCCTGGAACAAGCTCTCAGCGTGGAAAACAAGTTTTCAAAGCAGCCCCTTTGGCGCCGGGCAGATTTCCCCTGCAGCCTTGCCCACTCGTGTCCGGCTCCGTGTCCCGTCTGCGGCTCTGCTGTCTGCTTGGGGGTAAAGGGGTCCTGTCACCCTGCTGTCACCCTGCTGTCACCCTGCCTCGGCCCGTTTCGCTGCCCTCCCAGCCTGGGTGGTGTCTGCCCCCGGGGCATCACCAACCCGGTGTTCCAGTGCCACCCCTGCGGGCATCTTTCCCGCTGGCCCACCCTGCGCTCCCCCCCACCCCCGCCCCGCAGCATCTCGCTCGGCAGACAAAGGGGGCACCTCCGGGGCTGGGCAGCTGGGCTGGCCCGGAGGGTGGCGGGGGGTTGCGAGGGCAAGGACCGCGCGGCGGCGCTGGGATGCGCGGCGCGGGGGATGCGCGGAGAGGGGCGCGGCGCAGCGCGGCCCCGCCCGCCGCGTCCCCGCCCGGCGCCGCTCGCCTTCGGCGGGGGTGGCCAGAGCCCGGCCGCCGCGGGCCAGCACGGACCGTGCCGTCCCCCCGCTCCGCAGCCATGGACCCGGGCTCGCCCACCGCCCGCCGCCGCGCCGCGCCGCGCCTGCTGGCCGCGCTCCTGGGTAAGGGGCGCGGGGGGCCGGGGGGCGCCGGGGAGCACCGGGACCCGGGTACCGCCGCCGTCCTGCCGCCTCTCCCATCGGCAGCGCCCGGGAGCGGAGCGGGCGCGGCCGGCGGCCCCGGCCCTCCGGCGGGGACCCTGCCCTGGAGCGCGCCCTGGGGACCCCCGGGCGGTCCCCGGCTTCCAGCCGCCCCCTCGCCTGCTCGCTGCGGGGTGACCCTCGCAAAGTCGCCGTCCCTTCGCGCTCAGCTGCTTTTCTGCACCGCGAGGACCCGGACGCTGCTGCTGGGATGACTTTCCCGTCCACGGGCGCTAATGCCGTTGTCTCTGCAGACGGAGAGCCCGAAGCACTGAGGATAAGTGATTTGTCCAAGGTGACTTCGCAGCCGAGCCTGAGCGCGGGCTCTGAAGTCCTGCTCCCTGCCCTGCCTGCATCAGTCGCTAACATCGCCAGCGCTTCCTTCCGTGAGCACTGCGGCTGCATCCCGCTTTTTGCCCTGCTCTGCGAGCGGGGACCGCTGCTACCTTCCTGCTAACACGAACCTGGGGGGAGATGGCCGTAGGGAAGCCGCGCACTGCTTCATCGCAGCCGCCAGCACGCCCGCCGACAGGTCATCCTCTTCACTGGTGGTTTTGTAAAACAAGCGTCCGCATGCGCTTCTCCCCGGCGCGGGGATAAACCCGCGCTGCAAGGCCGCTGCACGGAGCGTGACGCCCAGACCTGTGTCCGGGGATGCCTGTGCCCCCCCGGCTGCAGGGTGGGGGTCCACTGCGGCCCCAGGGCTTGGTTCCAAGCCACCTGCATCGGGCCTTGCGCACCGGCCGCGCTTCCGCTCGCTTAGGTCATCCTGGCGTGGACGGTCACAGGGAGCTGGAAGCAAGGGCTGCGTCTGCAGCACCCGCTGCTGGGGAGCTCCCTCGAGGGGCGTTTCAGAGGGCACAGTTCTTAAGTTGGCCCTGAGTGAGCTGAAGACACGACAGGCCATGTAAGTACCTGCCTCCCTGCAGGATTTGGGTGCTGGTCCCTGGCTGGAAGTGCCTCCTCGGGGGGATGCAGTGCAGGCTGCTTTCGGCATGGGGTGTAGGAGGCACTCGGAGATGCCCACGGCACTTGGAGCTCTGGGATCCAGGGTGTGGAGGTGGGAACCTTGTCCCACAGGTTGCTCAGGTGGGCTGGGAGCCTGGATGGGGAGGTGGGAAGGGAGAGTGTTTGGGCACGTCTCTGTTTTGGCGATGCCGTGCTCTCTGGGGAGTGGCAGTGGGTGCCTGGCTGCACCTGACAGCCACAGCGTCGCCTCTCCCACCGGTGCCCGGGTGAGGTCAGCGCGTCCTGACCCGGAGCCCATCGCGCCCGGGCTCGGGCTGGCCTGGGAGCTGCTCCCTTCTCACCTGGGTGGCGAGCAGCCTGGCCAGCCCCCTGTGCCGTGCCAGGAGAACACGCTGAGTTTAATGGGCAATGAAAGTTTCATAGAGCAGCTTTCTCGCAGACGGTGGAGGTGTGCTGTGGCTTTTCAAGCAGATGTCATGTGCCCATTCCATTAGGGTAGTGGATCCCCGGATGGATTCCTGATGGGCTGCAGGAAAGTGGGGGGACGGCCAGCAGCCCATGGGGGGCAAGTCTTGCTCTGGGCCCTGGCCCGGGTTAGAGGGCTATCGCTGCGTTCGCTGGGGCTGGGTTGCACGCCCAACTCTACTCCACATAGGTCTGGGGCTGTGGGACCCCTGGGGGGGGCTTGCCCCAGGGGCTCACCCTCTGCAAAAGCAAAGAGCAGGCAGGGAAGGCTGTGCCAGCAGCAAGAGTGGCTGCTCCCCTGTTCCCCTGCCCTGTCTGTTGGGGAGAGGTTGTGCCTGCAGGCAGGGGAGGTAGCCCGGAGCCCCCGGAGGGGCTTGCCCAGTGCAGCTAAGGTTGGGGCTCTGGCGGCGCGAAGTGCAGCAGCTTTGAGCATATGGTGGCAGCTGGTGCAGCAGGTTCAGTCAGTAATCTCACAGCCTTCCAACGTGTTTTCCTCTGTGCTTTATTTAGTGGTAACATATCAATTCTGTCTTTCTGAGACCACGGCATGACAGGAACAAGATCAGCCTCCGCTTACCCACACATTCAATTCAGATTACGTTCATGAGGTTATAACGGTGGCAGAGAGGATTAAAAGTGTTACAAGCTGCAAGGAGTCACCTTTCCTGTAAGTAACTGACCTCTTGCAGCACCCGGCCGGCTCAGGCAGAGCCAGGCATCCCTCTGCAAAGTCTTCCTTCAGGTAGCACAAATCCCCTGGGACGCTCCAGGCTGTGAAGTCGGCCCTGTAGCATCCCCAGGGCTGCTCTTTGAGCCTGACAACTGCAGGAGACCTCCATCTGGTGGGAACCACTCCCCGACGTTAGCTAAAGCCTTCCGAGCAACGCGAAAAGTGCTTCTTCGTAAAGTTAAATAACTCCTTCCCTGCAGTGCTCGCGATGCAGCACTGCAGCAGGGCCCGAAGCCCAGGATGCAGGGCTCTCGGGCTTGGCTTGGGCTGCGACGTGCCTGGGGAGTTGTTAGCACGGGCATGTGTGGGAGAATAAATCAGCAGCTGAAGCGGCTGCAGAGAGATGCGGATCTGAAGCTGAGGGCAGCGGATCCAAGTTAAGGTGTCAGTGGAGCTGCGCACCAGCTTGTAGCTGCGTCCCCTGTATCCTGGTTGTCAGTGTGCCCAGGGAAAGCTTTGTAGGGATCCCTTTGGGGGCTGAGTTCTGGGAAAGGGGAGGACAATGCTTTGCTGGGTTGTATCACATCTAGGCCGTACCTCATCATGCAGGCAGGATGGGACCCCGGGGGGATGGGGATGGGGAATGGGGCTGCTCCCCTGGCCCGGAGGAAAGCATTCCTGTACCCTCCAGAAAGGGTTTGCGTGAACACCCGTGGCCCAGGGGTGCAATGCCAGTCCCCTGCGTATGGCCCTGGGAGGTTTCAGGCATCCCCTCGGCTCTGGCAGCCGGGCTCGTACCTGCTCCTCGATGCTTTTGTCCCTGCTGACGGGGAGCGGAGGAGCGGGAGAGCCGCGTTCTGCAGTTTGAAGGTCATCTGTCAGCTACAGCGGGAGAGGAGGCTCTCTGCAAGGCAGGCACGAGGGGTGCCGCGCCGAGCCTGCTGCGAGCCCTTGGCTGGGGTGGGGGACGGACAGAGTGGCAGGCGTCCAGGACAGCGATGCTAATTAGTGCTCAAACTCTCCGCTTGAAGAACAGAGCGCTCTGCTTTGCTTTGGGCTTCCCCCCCTCCCCCCCCCCCCCTTTAAAGTTCAGCTGAAGGCCTTGCGGATAACATGCAAATCAGGGCTTTCATTTGCACGCTGTATTCGTGGTGATATGATGGTTCCCTTTGAATCCGCGCTGTCTCCGTGGCTGCCAGATCCCGCTGTTCCTCCAGGAGCGGGTCCCCCTTCGCCGCTGAGCTGCCCCGGGGCCGGGGACAGGCGGGTTGGCTCCTGCCGTGCGAAGGGGACGAGGAGTGACAAACCCATCCCTGGGCTCTGGGGGGGCTGGGCTCGTGCCCCTGTTGTGAGGCTGCGGGGTGGAGGATGCCGTGGGTCCCTGGCAGAGCAGGACCTAGGGGGGCAGTGGCTGAGTCCTGCTGCCCCCTCTGTGCCCCCAGGGAGAGCATCACTGATGTGACCAGTGCTGCAGCTGGAGCCTGGGACGCAGTGGGGGAGAAGTGGTCCCTCCGCGCACCTTTCTCCTCCCGGTCCCATCTGCCCCTTGGGTGCAGCTCCGCAGCAGAGTCCGGCAACAGGCTGGGATGCATCCCAGCCCCAGGAATGGCAGGGCAGCAGCAGGCTGGACTCCATCCCAGCACCATGACCTCACCTCTCCCTTCCCTCTCCCTGCCAGGTTTGCATGTCTTCGCCATCGCCCTCGCCTTGGAGGTGTCGGTGGGGAAGACCAACACTGTGATGGCTCTGAATAACTCCAACGTCCTGCTGCCCTGCATCTTCACCACCTGCATAGGCTTCCAGGACCTGGTCTTCACGTGGTACTTCAACTCAACGGAGATGGTGGGTGGCTCTCCGGGCTTTGTCTCTGTTGGCCTGGCAGGTCCTTTTTACTCTTTCCCGGTGCAGAGCAGCACCACAGTACTCACAGAATTCCCGGTCTCCTCTTGCAGGAGGCACTCGGAGGTAGGGGCATCCAGCTCGGGGGGGATGGGGCTGTGCAAACAGGGTAACTCAAACACCCAGGCACATCCATGCTTTGACACGGAGCTGTTCTGGATTTTCTGCTGCCCACAGGCACATTTCTTTGCATCAATTGACCGTTTGGGGGCCAGTTTGCACTTTGACCAAACTATGGTTAATTTTCTCCTCCTGTGCTTGCTCTGACACCCTAAAGGTTCTGTGTAGATTCGCTTCCCTCTCTTCAACTCCTTGTCAGGGGAGAGAGTTTAGAGCAGGTCTGTCCTTCCACGCTGGCCAGCCCAGCATGGCCCTAGAGCACAGGAGCTCGCGCTCTCTGTCCTGGGATTCCCTGCCTTTGGCTAACATTTGGCCTGTAACATTACTGCAGGGCAAGTCACACTGAGCTGTTGCTTCCCCGTGGGCTGTGCATCACGTCCCCTCCGCGGCCGTTCCTGCTTTAATGGGCTGTGCTGCAACACTTGGCCACGTGTGTCTGTGCGTGCAGTTGTGGGGGCAGGACGCCAGCAGGAGAACTCCAGCCTTTCCCTCTCCTGGGATTGTTTGGAGCCTGGCTGACTCCACGTCCTGCATCCCTGCCTCTGCAGATTTACCACGGCAAGATAAAGAGCAAAGCCTCGGAGCCCTTCCTCGTGAGCCGCAACCCACGCGTCGAGTTCGTCGGCTCGACGACCGGGAAGGACAACAACATCTCCATCGTCCTGAAGAACGTGGAGTTCAGCGACGCCGGGAAATACACCTGCCACGTCAAGAATCCCAAGGAGAAGAACGCGCAGCACAACGCCACCATCTTCCTCACGGTGGTCCAGAAGAGTAAGTGCCGGCTGGGGCTCCCGTGGCCCGCGGGTGGCACCGGGGCGGTGGGGACGCAAACCGGCGCTCATAGCTGTGGCGGTCCACGGGGTGTCCTGGCTTCTCGGGGGATGTTGGCATCCCTGAGGGGCAGGGCTTGGCCTCCTGCCCCTCTGTGCTGTGGGCCAGCGGTGGTGGAGGGGGTTGCTGCTTTTTGGGGGGGCTGGGAGCTCTGCCGAGGCTCCCTCAGCACCTTCTCTCCTGCAGTGGTGGAGACAGACAACACTCTGACGCTCATCATCGTGGGCGTTGTGGGGGGGCTCATCGGCCTCCTCATCCTCTTCATGCTCGTCAAGAGGGTAGTGCTGTTCATCATCAAGAAGACGCAGGATGGGAAGTGAGTGGGGGTGCTGCCACGGGGCAGGGCTGCAGGGGGCCGGGGTCGTGGTGGGGGAGCCAGGGGGTGGCCGGGGGCTGTCAGCTGGCCGTGTGCTCTCCCCCAGGAAAGAGTG
The DNA here is from genome assembly GCA_027574665.1 of Rhynochetos jubatus. Taxonomy (NCBI): domain Eukaryota; kingdom Metazoa; phylum Chordata; class Aves; order Eurypygiformes; family Rhynochetidae; genus Rhynochetos; species Rhynochetos jubatus. The sequence goes on along the minus strand of CM050670.1, from coordinate 5,517,407 downwards.
TCTCGTGAGTTCGTCGGGGAACGACAACACCGAGAACGGCTTGGCCGGCTCCAAGGCGGAACAGAAGGCACCACCAAAGGCGTGAAGCAGCGGCGCGCCGAGCCCCGGCCCGCCCGGCAGCGGGGAGGGTGGGCAGGGGGGCAAGCCTTTCCCTTTTGTTTTCTTTCCAAACTGCCAACGCTTGAGACATGTTTCTATTACACACGTGCCTGCAACCTGCGCTGCTTCTCGGAAAAGACTTCGGCTGCCACGGGGACTGGGAGCTTCTTGTCACCTCAGACTGGGACGCCGCCGGGACAGAGGGAGCCGCCTGCTCCGCTCTGAGCGAAGGCAAGAGGGTGTCGGCGGGCAGGGGTGGGGCTGGGTGCTGGGACGTACCCCGCTCTGCAGCCCTGGCGGCTCCCGGGGTGACGGGCGGCCAGGGGTCGCGGCGTGCCTGGGTGGTAGAGCCTGTGAGGAGCTTGGGGTGTCCTGTCTGAGTCTGGTCATGCTGAGCTGGAGTGGGCAGGAGCTGGCCGCCTCCTGCGGGTGGTTTCCGGAGCAGAGCGAGGATGTGCAACACTCGCTGTGAGGGTAGAGGTCCTGCCTTGGCTGTCTGTCATGGGTCTGGCAAGAGGGAACCGGGCTGTTGCGATGGGGCTGGGTTTCAGCTCTCCTGTCAAGCACACTCAAAGCGAATCAGTGGCAGCCCGTTGCTGTCAGGGCTGTCATCCCTTCCCAGGAGGGGCTGGGTGCCTGCTCCCATGGGGCAGGCTGGCCCCGGGGTGCCTCGGTTCCTCCCCTGGCAGGCCTGGGGGGACCAGCAGCCGGGGCCAGCCGCGTCCCGGGGCCAGCTGGCCCGCGGCGGGATGAAGCTCCACGTTTCACGCCCGCTTGGTCCCTGCCAGGGGCTTGGCCCCCAGCCAGCCTTCCAGGAGGAGTTCCCTGTGTTTGTGCTGCTGCTGCTCCTCGTCCCCCCTTTTTACATCTCGGCACTCGGAGCAGCGACGCTGTCGATGCTGACTTGCCAAGGCTTGACTCGTTACGCGGATACTTTTTATATGAGATTCCAGTGGGAAAACGGCTGATTGCATTTCCCTTTCACCCGAGGAAAACTGTGGCACTCCATCTGCGATGCAGGGAGGGAGCATGGTTGGGCCCTGGCGACGGGAGCTGGGTTAGCCCGCCCCTGGGATCGCCACCAGCCCGCTGGGTGACCTTGGGCAAGTTACTCTGCCACTCCATGCCTCAGTTTCCCCATCTGTAAAATGGGGATAATAATACTGCTCTACCTCTCAGGGGTTGTTGTGAGGCGTCCTTGGCTAACATTTGTAAAGTGCTTTGAGATCCTCGGATGAGGGGTGCCACAGAAAGCGAGAGGGTGTGTGCGAAGGGTGCCCGCCGTGGGAATTCAGGCAACCCAGCTCCTTTGCGAAGGGCTGTAGCAGGACGTGAGACATGCAGGGAATGAGCTGATCCGACAAGTGTAGTTGACAACGTCCTTTACAATGCTGTTTGTTCCCTGTTTCTCCTTTATTTGAGGGCGTCTGTCAGGGAAGCTGCAGCACGGGCAGCTCCCCGTCACCACTCGGAATTGGGAATCAAAGCCAGGCCATCGCTTCCCCGGCTGCGGAGCCTCGCACCCCGACAGAGGTGCCGGAGTGGAAGGTGGGCGAGGATTCGGTGGCAAGGCACACGAGGAAGGGTTAGGTGCTTTTCTGTAGAGACTGCTGTGGGAGAGGTTGGACCCCACCTGGCCACTGGTGGGGGCGGTGGTCCGGAGGGCGCAGGGCTGGGCTCAGGATACCCACCGGAGCCGGGCCGTGCGCCTGGGACGGGTGACAGGTACAGGCGCCTGGCCCCGGGGAGCTTTCCTTGGCTGCTGGTTAGACGGGCGAGTGGGAGTCAGGTCCCTGGGATCCCGGTCCCCTCTCTGAGGATCTGTGGGACCCTCAGGCGAAACACATGACTTCTCCGTGCTTCAGTTTCCCCACCTGTAAAATGGGGGGAGTAAATCTGACCTACCTCACAGGAGGTGTGAGGCTCCCTGCATCGCTTTGCCACGTGCTCCGAGATCCTGGGGCGAAAGGCACTCTGTAAATGCAAAGTGTTGCTACCCATACCATTGTCACGCAGGACAGTCCGAGCAGGAAGGCGTGAGACCTCCCAGTTGTCCCAAGAACCCCCCAGCCCACCCTTGGAGGAGACCTCCCGTGGGAGAGGATGATGAGGGGAGGAAGGGATTTTTTTTTTAAAGAACTATTTTTAGCTGTCCTAACCTGTTGGCCTTTTTTAGACGGTACTTGGACACAGTTCCACTTACCACAGGATATGCAATGCTGTACTATGCATGGAATACTCCTCTGGCTTGCTGGAAAAAGTCAACATAACCAGTTCTTGGAATGTAGCTCTATACGCGTATGTGTGCGGGGGCTGTACGCAGCGCGGGGGCTCGCGGGCTGGCGTGGGAGCTTGTTCCCGCTCCGGCGGGGTCCCCTCTGTCACAAGGGCTGCGGGGGTCCGCAGAGGCTTCCCAGGAGAGAAGGCCCTGCCGGAGGTGCGTGCTGCAACAGACACGTATATCTCTAAGCATATATAAATCCGTGGAGGAGACACCTGCGAATAAACACGGGATGTGTCCGACACGCCGTGTGATGACTTACGGAACATTTTGCACTGTAGAGGTTTAGTGAGCTTTGCCTTGGATGAAATAAAGTTTATGTTTACTAGAGAACCTCGCTCTGGCTTGGGTCGCTGTGGGTGTCTGCTTAGGCTTGCCGTGACCCCCGGGCATCGCGAGCCCTGCGCCGAGGCAAAGAGCTGCAGCGTTTTCCTTGTGTGCCGAGTGCGAGCCGTGTCCGTTCTCTGCAGCCGCTGCTCCGGGGCGGATGGCTGCTGCTGCTGCTGTGCCTGCATCCTTCTGCTCCGTCCCAGACACCCTAGGGCGAGGGCTGGGTGCCACTTCCCAGCACCCACGGGTGTGCATTGCCCACTGGAGCCCCGGGGAGCCACCCCGGCCTGGGCCGTGGGACAGGGCTGGAGTGCCGCCTTTGGAGGGTGTTTGCAGGGTGCTTGGGGGTATTTCCCAGTGCAGAAGGCTCTCTGCCTGCATCTGCCTTGGCAAAGCGGGGTTCCTCTGTGCAAAGGTGCGTGGGAACAGCCCCAGTTTCTACCAGGGCTGAAGCTAGGCTAGGAAAAGTCGATCTAAAATAATGCCTGATGTCCCTGTTTTTTACAATTTGAACTGACTCCGTTCTGATGAGCTTGACTGAGTGGCCGAGGTCCGCGTAGCACTTTCTTCCTTGTGCACAGGAACAGCTTGTTCACTGGAGCCAGCACACTGAGCGTGCCTTGGGCTGGGAAAGCAGCTCCACCGTGTAGCGCAGGGTACTGCAAAAACTACTCCTGTGAGCAAGAGGGACAACTCCTTCAGAGGCCGCGTGAAAAAACGAATACTTTCTTTTAATGGGGATACTCTGCGGCACAAACATCGTTTCTCTGTGTAACAGTAGTGAGCAAACAGGACCCTGCCTGCCACAGCAGGGTCAGCACAGGGTAATAAATTAATCTCTCTCCGGAAGGGAGCTGGAGCCGGTTAGATTCCTTCACGGTATCGGTGGCCGTCACTCTGAGACACCTTTTGCTTCCTTGGCTGGCCTCTGGAGTGCTACATCACAGCCTGGCAGCGAGGGTTCCGGAGGACCGCTCACCTTCCGTGGCCTGAGATCCATTTCCCAGCTGTTGCCGGAGGGATGAGGAGAAAAGCTTGGGGAGAGGGAAGGGAACTGTCCCGGCAGGTCTCAGCGCTCCGACTGGAAGGAGAGAGATGGAGAGGGGCAATTGCAAGCTCTGAAGGACAGCCGAAACCAGGAGGAAAAGAGCGCGGCATCCGTAAGGATGCACAGAGCCGAGCAGGGCTGGCTCCCTGCACCCCCACAGCTCCATCCCCACAGCAACGCCGCGCTCCACCGGTGCAGTTCCCTTCTGCGCTGACCCCCGCCGCCCCCCCGAAACCTCCGCGACAGGCGTATTGCCACAGCGGTGTCGGCGGTACGGCACTGACCCTCCGGACGGCGTAGATCCAGTTGAGGTAGGCACGGACGCTGGTGTAGACGCCGGGCGTGCTGGGGGTCCCGCAGCCTTGGCCCCAGCTGACGATGCCCACCACCTGCCAGGGCCCCCCTGCGTACTGCAGGGGCCCACCGCTGTCCCCCTGTGGACCACAACCCATCTGAGCTGGGGCTGCGGACCCCCAGCACGGCGGGTGCAGGTGCTTGCGGCCCTTTCCCAGGAGGGCAGCCCCCAGAAAGGGGCTATGTCACTGAGAGGTGCGGACCAAGCCCCCCTTCTTTCTGGAGCAGCCCCCCCACCTGGCAGGTGTCCACCCCGCCTTGCGGCAGGCCGGCACAGAGCATCTTCTCGGTGACCTCCCCGTGGTAGGCAGCCAGGTTGCAGCTCTCCTTGTCTATGAGTTTCACCTCCGCCTGCTGCAGGGTCGCCGACAGCTTGCCTGGGCAAGATGGGACCACTCAGCGTGGCCCCCCCCAGCAGCCCAGGGTGAGGTGGGAGCCCACCGGCCCCATCGCCTCCCGCGAGCGGTGCTGGGGGGCTCTGCCCTCGCCCTGGGGCAGCCCCCCGCCGCAGACGGGCGCAGTGCTCACCCCACTCACCGTGCTGCTGCGTGTAGCCCCAGCCGATCACCCACAGGGCCGTGCCGGGCGCCAGCTCCTCGTCGAAATAGGGCAGGCAGATGGGCTTGCGGCTCTCTGGAAGGGAGAGGCGAGATGCAGGAGGGGTCTGGGGACGGTTGAGGGGAAGACAGCCCTGCCCGGACCGGCTGGGGTCGCACGCCAGCCAGACACCCTTGGGAAGGCACGGCTCACACGTGGCCCCCCCTCCGCACCGCTGCCCACTGAGCATTGCCACGTGGGGCATCGGTCTCCCGACCCGGTTCTCGGTGCCGTCAGAAGACACTCGAGAGTCTTGCTCCAAGGAGGCGCATGCCACGTCTCACCTGAGAGACGCAGGGGAGACCGCAGCTTCACCAGGGCAATGTCATTGTCCTTGGCAGACGCGGTCGTCACCTCAGCCAGGAAGACCTTCTCCACAGCGAGGGTGGCGGTGCCCGAGAGGAGGTCGGAGCCGGCCTTCACGCGCCAGCTCTGAACGACGGGGTTGTTCCTGCGCGCAGACGTGTCTGTTACCTCTGCCCTCCTTCCCCGCCGTGACCGGGCTGTGGGGACAGGCAGCAAAGCCCTGCCCAGCATCGGTGAGCGGCAGGGGACCAAGGGGCACACAGCCCCGCGCGGGCGCGTTAACGACGGCACAGTTGAGCGACGCGTGGACTCAACCTGGCCTAGCCCCGCCACGTCGGTGCCGGCTGCCCGGTGCGCCGCCGCGCGGTGGTCGCTGACTCACTTGAAGCAGTGTGCGGCCGTGAGCACCCAGCTGGGGTCGAGGATGGTGCCCCCGCAGATGTGCGCCTTCCTGTACTGCAGGCTGACCTGCCACGGCCAGGCCTCGATGGCGGCCGCGCTCCCGCCCAGCACGCGTGGCGTCCTCACGCTCTCCCCGCAGTCCTCTGCCAGGCGACGGAGCAGCGACAAAGCACCGTGTTAGCTGCAGCATCGGGAGAGAAAGAGCCCATGCTCTGCCCTCCTCCGTCCTCGGGGGTGAGCGGGGACGGAGGCTCCAGCGCCTCCCAGGGAGAGGAGCGTGGAGCAGATGCCTCCCACCCCGCTGTGATGCTGCCTGTTGCCCCTTCTGGGGTCAGGGCTCATCGTCCCTTGCTCAAGTGGGCTGAGCGTTCCTCGCCTCCTCCAACCCACCACGCTGGAGTTTAATCAGGATAATTAATCAGCAAAAGCAAACCCATCCAGGCAGCTGTTGGGCCTCTCGTAGGTGTTTCATTTCTGGGAGGTTTATACTGCCTTAAGGTAATTCAATCTGATTTTTCTCATGCTGCTGGAACAGGGGAGGGCCAGGGCTCGGGCCAGAGCTGAGCTCTTGCGGCCGCAGCACATGGGGCCGTGCCAGGAACGAGGTGCTGCGTGCCCGCGGCCCTGCGTGCCCGCAAGCTGCCAACGGCCTAATGGTACTTACTGGAACAAAAGAGCGAAACAACCGATCCGGAGAGGCATTTCCTGGAAGATGGAGGAAAAGGGCTGGAGTGGGGGGAGGAGAGGCGCCGGCTCCTCGGCCAGGCACCGCAGGCTCCAGCGCAGGGCGGCCACCCTGGCACAGCCCCCCCCCCTCACCTGCCCGGCTCGGGCATCTGGAGGCTGCCATTGCTGAGCACGATCTCACGGGGAGGAAGGGGCTGCCCTGCACTCCCCTCCACCGCCCGGAAAGTCGGGGTGCTGAAAGACACGGGAGGGCCCTGGTCAGAAAGCGCACCCCAGCCCCAGGCACACTACGAGTGGGGCACGGATGCTGGGAGAGCAGGACAGGCACCGGTGTGGACCCTGTGGCAGTGAGCAAGAGAAAGACCCCATAGCCAAAGGGGGTTCCTTGGGGGAGGGAAACAGGGGTACCAAAAGGGCCCTGAAAGGCCGGGGGTGGGGTGGTCTGGCCACTGAGCCCTGGACCAGGGTCAGGAGTGTCTTGAAGGAAGGGAGACTAATCCCTACTATTCAGGGAGGTGTGGGGCAGGTTGGTGCCGGGAGACATCAGGGGTGTCCCTGCTGTTACCTCTTGTGACATTTGACTCAAGATCTGACTTCTTGGAACTGGAAAATACCATCTTGGGCTCAGTCTAGGCTCCTGGAGGGACTCAAACACCAGAACCCAGATCACCTTCACCCTAGTGCACCCCTAACTCAGCTCAAACTCTGCCTTACTCCAGGCTGATACCCAACACGCAGGGCCAGCGAGCTATTTCCCCAAATCTTTGACCCCCTTCAGCTGGAAGCAGCACTGCAACCTGCTGCGAGCCCGGGGGCAGCGCGCGAGGCAGATGCAGGTGGGTGAGATGGAGCTTCATCCCAGCTGCAAGGACCAGCCCCGCTCACAGCTGAGTGGCAGCCCCAGCACCACACCCCAGCCCCACTGCTGCTCTCCTGGGGCTTTATAGGGGCGGCGCAGTGCCCCAGCTCCCTCCCTAGGAGAGCTCCATTGGGAGTGAGAGCTTGTGCCCTGCTGAGGTGAGTGTGTGCATGCTGCTGGGGGCTGTAGGGAGGTGTGGGTGAGGGGTAGGAGCGGGGCAGGGTATCCATGGGCTGGGGACGCAGCAGGGGACACTGGGCACAGTACTGTGTTTACGTGGGAGGCTGCCAGGGCTCCTAGCACGGAGTCCAGCCAGCCCCTAGGGATGTGGGGATGGGCTGAACCCATTACTGCAGAGCTCTGAGTGCTTTGTAAGCAAACAGAGCACCGCTCAGAAGGAGCTTTTCTGCGAGAGGGGGAGATGAAGCAGGAGGGAGCCATGACAAAAGCAGCCGTGTACCTCCTGTAGCCCATCTGCTCGCAGGCTGCTTTTGCCAGCACCAGGTTGAAATGGTCGTGGCAGATGCAGGACCAGGCTCTGGTGTTTTTGTTAAGCACCTGCAGGATGGATCTGTCTTTGGAAACACGGGCTGGAGAGGGACACAAAGTCAGCTTTAGCACAGGTGACTTGAGCAGGGGGAGGCTGGCTGCAGCAGCCCAGCCCCTCTGCAGCCCTCACAGGGTCTCCCAGACTCACCACCTGCTGGTGGCCCTTCAGGTACCCACTGGGGACAGTTGGCCTCGTCCTCACCCTCCAGACAGTCCACCAGCCCATCACAAACCCGCTGCAGTGGCACCAGCTTCAGGGGCTGTTTGCAGAAGAAGTAGTGGTTGTCCAGGTAAACCTTGACTAGAGGGAAAGGGGGAGCTCAGCGCCGAGCTGGCAGCGCTGGGCAGGCTCAGGGTTTCGCTTGGGGGCTCAGCAAGAAGCTGGCCGAGCCCTGGGTCCAGAGCTGTGTTTGCCAAGCCGTGGCTGTGCCCAGTAGTGGCAGGAGGAGTGGGGAGAGGAGAGCAGGAGCCATACCCAGGAACCCAACTGTAACCAGGCAGGTGAGGCTGAGCACCGCTGCCAGGATGGGGATGCCGATGTGCTTGAAGGAGTCCAGCGCTGTGGAGGTTTTACGTCTGCTGCTGGGACCTGCAACGGAGAGGAGCGTGGCCCTGCGTCACCAGGCCCAGCCTGGCAGCACCCGCACCCCCCAGCTCCCGTGGGTATTACCTCTGCCATTGAGCCGCTCAGAGGCTAAATCCTGCAAACCAGAGGGGAAAACCAGTTACCGAGCTGAAAACAGCCAGAAAGCAGTTGGGAAAGGTCTGTAGCGGCGTGGCTGGCTGGTCCTGTCGTTCGCATGTCAAGTGCACAGCTACCATCACCAGCCACACTGGGAGGGGCAGCCCAGAGAAAGCAGAGGGTCAGCTAAGCCTGGACAGGCACAGAAGCTGCCATGTCTTTGGGTTGCCTAAGGATTATCCAGGAGGATTAGCAGGGAAGCTACCCCGACCCGAAGCTCAGGTTGCTTTAGAGGTGGTGAGGATGGAGGCGGCAGTGGGGGGTGTGGCATGTCCTGGTAGGACAACACAGCTCTGCTGTCAGCCGGGATCACCGGCTGCCTTGATCCTGTGCAATTCCAGTGACTGGCTATTAATGTTCCGGAGTTCCTGCCTTTAATGCACCAGAGACCTGAGAAGTCACAGGTGTTCTGAAAGCGGCGTTTTCTGACGTGCAGGGCCGTGCCACCCAGACATGTCACCGTGGGGGGTTATGTTCCTCAGCTGACCCAGTTTGGGGTCCAAAACCGAGTGGCACAGCCTGAGTCCACCCCAACAGGCTGCCAGAGCCGCTGGGGAAACCAGTCCAGCCCGTGGGAACAAGTGCTCTCAGGGTGGGGAGGGAGGGCTGTGCTGCTGCTAGGACACGCAGTAAACACATCCCGGGTAGCAGTCGGCGCTGGAGCAAGGGATGAATAAGGCATTGATCCCACTTGATTTTCCCATAACAGCTCCTTGTATGAGAGATGCCCAAGTGCAGTAGGAAAGGTCCTGTGAGCTGCACCAGCCGGCTCTTGTCCCTGTCCTCAGTGGGCAGGTCAGTGCTGGGCAAAGATCAGAGCCCCTCTGGTGGGGGGATCGGGTGGACACCGTATGTTTCCGTAGCCCCCTTTTGCAGCCATGCTTGTCGGTTCCCGGCACTTGCGCTTTGAATGCGTGCTCCTGCCCTGCTGATGCTGTGGAGAGCAGCACCCCTGCTTTTCCCTTGAATGCCCTTCCAGCCCCAAGCAAGCTCTTTGCCTTTGCTGTTGCCTCTGGACTCTACCACCACAGGTAAGGTGAGCTTTGTTTTCCAGGACCTGTGCGCAGCACAAACAGGGGCAAGAGGGATTAAGAACACTGCGATAAACCCACGCTTCCAGGAGCAGGATTCAAGAGCTTTTTGGGGCTGTGCTGCTCTGGCGGGAGCAGCACAGGGTTCTCTGGGCAGCAGAGGGCTGGAGATCATTGTGTTCGTTGTCTCACATCAGAGCAGAGGCCCCTGTGCAGTCCCAAGGCTCGGAAGTTGGGGCTTTGAAGACCAGGGGTGTGGTAAGGCTGTAGTGGGGCCATGCTCCGGCACGAGGCGGGTAGGAGGAAGTGATGGAGCCTTCCCTCTCTGGGTCACTCTGGGCATGTTTAGCCATCTGGCTCTTTTGAGGAAATGCCAGGGGCCTTTCTCTGAACAGCCGGGCTCGTCTGGCACCGATGCCAAGTGTGGGCAAGTTGTGGCGAGCACCTGGTCCCTGGACTCACCCTCTCTGGTCTTTATGTTAAGACACTGCTGTGCTACTAGGGGATCCCAGCTCTGGATCAGCCCCCAGGGACACGGAGCCCAGCTCCTGGGAGCAGGAGGGCAGGGTGGAAGGGGAGCCTGTCTCCCGGAGCTCCCATCTCAGCTGCTCTCCCCGAGATGCTTATCTGCAGCGCCCGATGCCTGCAGGAGCCCTGGGGTTTTGTAACGCTGGCCCAGCTCGCTCACAAACACCACCTACGTCCTCCAGTGCAGCCAGCCGAGAGCATGTGGGGCTGGTCCCTCCTCATGCTGACCTCTTGTGTCACCATGGGCCTGGACCGGCCGTGAGCCGGATAATGGGAGCCTAACGGTTCCCTGCAGGAACGGTCCCAGGACCCTGCCACAACGGCTCCTCCAAGCACCGCGACGGCACGTCTGCCCCTACGAGCCCTCAGGCTGCCCGTACCTGTGCCCATCGCCTTGTCTGGCATCGGGGTCCTTCATGACAGCCCTGTGTGGCCTGGTGCAGGCACAGGTGGGATGCATGATGCTGTGATGCTGGCTACCTACAGATGGTATTCCCCATTGTTGGGTCTTTGAGGGGTTTATTGCGTTTTCTTCAGTCCATGAACCTCCATTTCAAACCAGTTCACGGCTTGGGGCTGCCTCTCTGTGACTGCCCACTTGGTCTCCAAACCACGCTACAAGCAAGGGCTGCGCTGGTTAAATTCAAAGCAAGGCAAGAGCTCCTGCGTGGAGTGGAAGCACGTGATTTGCTGGAGAACTCAAGGCTACCGTAACTAATTGAGCTCCCTTGCCGTATTCTCTGGAAGCATGGTAATGCTGCTTTGGCCAGCCTGTGCTCCAGCTGTGTGAATTCCAGCTCCCGAGCCATAGGCTCCCAAGGATCTGTGACACCCGTGCCACCTGAGCCAGCTGGGGCAGCCGGACCCTGGCTGTTGGCCTTGCAGCGTGTGGCTGACGGGCGCTGCGGTGCTCTGATGTCCCGGTGCGTCGGTGGTGGAGGGTTTTACGGTGCCCAGCGAGCCGGGCTGTGCGTGGCTGCCCTCTGTTAAGCCTTTTCCTCCCAGGGAGGGACTGCGTGCCAGGCTGGGGCTTGGTGGCCCTGGCTTTGCTTGCAAAAGGCACTGCAAGAAGCCGAGTGGAGCGTGTCCCTTGTGCTGAGCAGAGGGACCAGCAGTCCCACAGTGGGGGCGGTGCTGGGGAGCAGGGGTGCCTGCCTCTCACACAGGCATTGTCTAAGAACCAGACCCTTCTCGGGGTGAGGGGAATAAGATGCTCCAGAAGGGCATATTCCTTTTGGCAAGCCGATTTGCGAGACAGGCTGCCTTATTTGTCTGCTTCCCAGTCTGGGAGAGGGCCAAGGCGAGCCACAGAGAAGTGTGGGAGCGAGAGCTCTGGGGGGTAGCCAAGCACCGTATCCAACAGCCACGGCGGGGTGTTGAGGGACGGCTAGAATCATTCCCTGCCTGGATGCTGCAGGGTCCAAGGGCAGGGAGCAGCAGCTCTTTTGAGTGAACCGCTCCTGGCAGCGCTGGGCTGCGAGCGCAGCCGGCTGTGGGGTGCACGGGGTGCAGGCTGCCCGCTGCGAGGGCTGGCGTGCGGGGAGGGGGCAGAGCGGTGGGCGAAGCCATCGGCAACTCACCATGTTCATCCAGCTCTGACGTTGTTTTCCGCCTGGAGAAACCCGGCACGTATCCTCTAGTCTGGGACGCGGGGAGGCCGTGGGTGCCCCGATGCCCGGGGAGCCGGGTCCGGCGATGCTCCCACCGCCCCGTGCCTGCGCTGCTCTGCCCGTGCGGTACTAACAATGGGGCAGGACCGCCCAAGCACTCCTTAAAACCCACAGCAGGAGTTGTGAAACAGGAATTCTGATCTGTATTGTAATATAACACCGGTCTATCAGCACCACCATCACCTGCACTAATCTCCTGAGCACCTGCCACTGGAGGGTGACTCACCTGTCACAAAATAGCTTATCAGGAGTGAACTGACTGACAGAGCAGGATTTTTCCTGCTCCTCTCCTGATGATAAGAGGAACCACAGCTATCCTGCTCTTTGTCCGTCTCTTCCACCTTGCACCGGATTGTTTTTAAACAGAGGTTTTAGTAGGTGGAGGAGGAAGGGAGAGTTTACACTTGAGGTCACCGGGCCATCGTGTCCCTTGGGTCACTCGGTCTGCGTGTCCTCGCGCAGCCCCAGGCCGTGGCTGGCAGTGCCGGGGTGAAGGTAAAAGGAGAGCAGGCAGGTGCCTGTGGCAGTTGCCTCTGGGGCTGCTGTGCAGGCTGGTGGGTGCAGACTGGGGTGTCTGTCTGCGCAGGGGTGGTGGGTGTCCTGGGCAGGCTGTATCGGGTCGTTGCTCACCAGTGGGAGTGGGGTGCCCACCCTCTGCCCAGCGACTGTAATTGCAGGCACCCCAGCAAGCTGGGCAGGGTGGAGTGTTGAGCGTGGCCTCTCCAGACTCCCTTACCTGCCCCCCAAAAGCCAACCTCCCTCTTTATCCATGGCTTTTGCTCCTGCTGTGGTACAGCAGTGCTGTGGCAATGCTGGCTGTCAGTTCCTACACAGCTGGAATGCTGCTGGGCTGTGTATGGAGGTTTACAGGAGCCTGCTATCCACACGGATGTGCTGGGCTCAGTGCCAGGGTCTGCAAGTGGAGGGCTGCGGTGTGAGCTCGGGGGTGGCCATGCCCTTCTCTCGCAGCCCCCAGTCCCTTTGCAGAGCAGCTGCCCCGGGTTGGATGGGCTCACTGACGGTGCACAAGAAGGGGATGGCAGGGCTGGGTGGGGAGAGGGGCTCTTACAGCCCCCGAGCCCTCTTCTGGGGAAAGTGCCGTGACTGTAGGCAGATGCCAAGGCTGCTCGTGGAGCTGTGCGTGTATGATGCAAAGCTGGGCTACGTGTCCAGGGATAACGGCCCCGGGAGGAAGGGTGGCTTGTTTTAGCCCACTGCTGGCAGCACTACCAGGCAGGATGGGTGTTTGGGTTTGGGCGTGCATGGGGCTGCCCGCTGCCCCCGGGCCAAGGCAGGTGGGGGGAGTGGACTGGGGTCAGGGAGTCTGTGGGCTGCGGTTGGCCCTGCTGGCAGCTGGTTGGGAAGCCTGGCCTTGTGCAGACTGGTGCTGGAAGTGGTGGGTGTGCAGGATTTGCCAAGCAGCTAATTACTCTCTCTCCTCCTTTTGCAATCAAGCTTTCCCGATGGTCAGGGAGAGCTGCTGCTGCCAGGTGTGTACACTGTGCAAACAGGGAGCCTGCAGAGCATCCCAGACCTGCAGCTCCTCAGCTGGGGAGCTGTGCTGTCACTGTGCCAGCTCACCTGTGCTGCAGCAGGGACCCTGCCTACTCTGGGGACAGTGGGTGGCATAACCCAGTAGCCTGACCAGGGATCCTGGCATCTGCAGGTAAGAGACACCAACCCGTGCTCGCTGACAAGGATCCAGCCCCCTCGAGAGGTGTGGGGACCTCAGCATGCTGCAGTCTTGGCTCCTGCCCGCACGGTCCATGTGCTGCCCAGAGGCCGTGGGATGGAGGGTGGGCAGCAGCAGCTGGCAGGTCCAGCCCCACACTTTGCACGGGAGGGTGCCCAGCGCCACTGTGGCAGCTTTCAGCTTGCAAACTGGTTTAAGGGGTGAGGAGCTGGACAGAGAGCTTGCATCCCTGGCCTGCCACAGTGTGTCCTGGCTGGGGCAGCACTGGCTGTGAGGGCTCCTGACGCAGCGTGAGGTGCAGCGAGCGCTCCTGTCCAGGCTGGGCATTCCTGCCCCTTGTCAGGGAACAAAATGTGGCTTACAAGCTAGAGCAGCTAAAGACATGGGTGCTGCTGGGCAGCAGGGATTGGGCAGAGCTCTGGAGCAAGCTCAGTCCTGTGCATGGAGACCCCCCTTGAGTCATGGGCAGCCTTCCCAGAGCATCCCAGTGCCACCCCACATGCCCCACAGCCTGGCCCGCTGCTGTGGAAGGGAGAACATCCCTGGGGTGGGAGGCGGCACAGTGGGGAACTTCCTCCTTTGAGGAAGCAGCTGAGGTTGGCAGATGTTATGTCACAGTTCTATGAGCCTTCAGGGCTTTGCTTCCTGGAGTGCGGCTATGTCGCAGCCCTTCCCCGGCCTCCTGTGCACAGAGCCCTGGCGTGACACAGGCTTCTGGGCACCCTGGCTCCGTCACGGGTCAGGCAGAGGCCAGGCAGGGCTGGCCCAGGGCTCTGCGCAGCCACCAGCCTCCCTGAGCCACACGGGCACGCACCCTGTCCCTTCCCTCTCTGCTGCCTGGCCAGGAGCAGTCCTGGCCTCTCTTTCTGAGCTGGGCACCGCCAGGGCCTCCAGGTCTGTGATGTGCATCATCCCTGCTGCATCCTGCTGGTTCTGCATCCCACCCTTCCCTGGCCAGCATCCACATGTGTCCCAAGCATCGCCCCTGCGTCTTGGTGCAGAGATGCTTTCCCCCTCTTTCTGCAAGCAGGCGGTGATTGCCACCTCGCTCTGTGGCTCAGGGCTTTGAGAATACAGCCCTAAGTGCATCATGCCGAGAAGTGACAGTGACTGGGGCATGCCCTGTCACCCTGGGGTCATGCCCTTGCCCTGCTCACCTTTGTCAGCATCCCCAAACACCCAAGCCTGGGTGCTGTGTGGGACCTTGCCCTCCTCCCAGCTGCTGCTCTTTGCCGGGAGGTGGCAGTCAGAGGACACAGTCATTCCGGCACCTTGCCAGGACTGGATGTCTCTGTATCCAGGGTGTCCCTGCCCCTTGGGCTCCCAATACTACCAGTTCAGCCTCTGCCAGGGTGCCGGTTCCTGCCAGCAGCAGGAAGGCAGTGCTGCCTGCATGGGCAGGCATCGTGCCCACCCGGTGCGGGCTGGGGGGCTGGGAGTGGGTTGGGGGGCTGGGAGTAGCCATCCCGGGCAGGGACACAGGCGAGGTGCCGTCCACCGCATGAGCAGGGGTGTCTGCCCAAGCTCCTCTGCTTTCTCCCACGGGAACCAGTTGAACCGGTGGGCGAGGAGCGGTGCCCAGCCTGGCTGCAGCACGGGCGGTGAGGTGGCTGTGTCACCGGGAGAGGAGGGGACGAGCAGGACGTGCCAGGCTCCAGTGTGCACCGGGCTCTCCTGCAGCAGCTCCCAGCCTGGGCCAGCCGTGAGCAGCTCCTGTGGCACAGCGCTGGGTGATGGGAGATGGACCCCCGAGCAGGTGAGTAGGTGTCATTTGACTCCCTTACAGGGCAGAGGTGGGGTGCTTTATGGCTGAGGCAGTGGCTTGGTAACCTTCCCTTCCCCTCTGCCATCTGGGAGCTGGGGCTTGGGGCTCAGCTGCTGGTCTGGCTCTGCCTGGTGCAGTGCTGTTCCGAGGCATCTCGCTGGGATGCGAGGATGTCTGCTCCCGAAGGTGTTGGGGCAGAGTGCCTCCCACACACTGCACGGGGCCGGGCACCAAGCCGTCATCCTCCCACCAGTGGTAGGTGTGGGGAGAGGGCAGTTTCGGCAGCCGGCTGATTCAGGGAGGCTATTGCACCATACTCTTGTCCCTCAGCTCCTGTTGTGTGAGTCACCCCTGCAGCAGCCTCCTGACCTCACCCACGCCAGCCTGTGCTGGGATCTCGTGTCCCAGGGCTCCCAGTTCCTCCCCCCTGCCCGGGCCCAGCAGAAGCAGAGTGCATTGGCTGTCCATGTACCCTGGCCTCCTGATCACTGCCATGAGGGAAGGGCAGGCTGGTCCTGCCCATCTGCTGTGCAATCTGGGAGCCGGCAGCGCGATGCTCTGCGGTTCCCCGGGTGTTTGCCGCATCCCATCAGGTAGAGCAAGTGCTGCGGGTTGCAGGACAACCTGGGACGTTGCTCACTATGTAAACACTGTGACCACAGGGGAAATGTTCTCACTCCACCGGCATCTGTCTAAATTTAGGTGCTGTTAGGTCATCCATTCCTGCTGCCTCCTCGCTCCTGACACCCTGTCTCTGTGCCAGGCACTTGCCCTGAGCCCTCTGTGCAGGCAGGGGAGTGCTCCAGGGCTGACCATGCACTGGGGCGGCGGCCAAACCCTACCATCCCCTCCTGCCTGCCACCACCACCCCTGTGTGGGTTTTACTAATGGGTCACACCAGGACTGACTGACACCTTACTGGTCAGGGAGCCCCAGGGGTGCGTGGGGATGCTGGAGTGCAGGCAGGTGGGCAGGAGGCTGTGCTGCCTGTGAGATGGACTCACGCTGGAGGGGAATGGTCAGGGGTGGTGTTTGGGAGAGCAGGAGCTGGTGGCAGCCGGGGAGGTGTGACTGGCAGCAAGGTTCGCGCTGTGCAGCAGGAGACCGGTTGTCAGCAGAGGAGCAGCCGCTCCCCAGCAGCGCTGTGCTGAGCATCTCTGTGTCCTGCTGGCCACGGCCGGCTCCCAGCCCTCAGGATAGCTTGCCCAGGCACAAGCATCCTCTAGAGGGAACTGCCTGCCCAGAGATGGGGCTGTATGGGGAGGCTGCGGGCTCTGGGGAGGGGGACAGCATAGGGCGAGGGATGCATCCCAACCCCACAGCAGACCTGTCCCCAGTGGGGGATGGTCAGAACCCCTGGCCTCATGGAGGCGTCTGTCCGCAGAGCCCCTTTTCCCTCTGCTTTGCAGGGCAAGAGCCCATCAAGGTGCTGGGGGTTGTCTTGGGTGTCGGGCTGGCCTTGCTGATCCTGGTGCTTTTTGGCTACACCTTCGTCCGGTGGTACCAGAGCGGCCAGTGCTGGTGCCGTGAGTATGGGCAGAGCAGGGTCAGACAGCAGGGAGGGCTGGGAAGACAAGGGCTGCGGGGCTGGGATGTGGGGAACACGCCTGGCATTTGCTGGTCCCCAGGGGTTGGAGAAACCATGTGCAGGGTGGCTCTGGGGCAAGCTGGGGGCATGCAGAGGCCAAGGAGGGGGATGCGCAGGGATGTCCCTGTGTGGAAGGCTGTCCTGCCCATCCCCACACTGCTACAGACTCCCAGCAAAGCAAAGGCAAGTTCATGACCCCGCATGGCTCTGACACCTCTCCTTCCCCCCTCGCCAGGACCTGACTTCATCTTCAACCTCTACCACACATGGTGAGTGAGGCCGTGCGGGGACCTGGGTGGGCTGGGTGCTCCCTTCGCACGGTGCCGAGGGGTGTCACAGACCCTCACCAGTCCCAAATCCCAGAGCTGTGCTCAGGGAGCCCCGACTGTCCAGGGACAGCCCCCATCCCGTGGGGTGGCGGGGAGCTCGTTGACGTGGGCGCCTTCCCTGCAGCGGGCTGGGGTCCGTGGTGGTGGAGCTGGTGCCGCCGTTCAGCATCAGCGGCTCGCTGAGCGGGGCGGGGAGCGACTATGTGCCTTTCCACAATCGGGGGCCGTGAGACGGGAGCCGGGCTGGTGTGCAGGTAGGACATCATCCTGCTTCTCCCTGCCCTGGAGCTTCCGTGCTTCCTCCTAGCCCCTGGCCATCACAGCTTTCCCTGGGATAGTCCCGAGGCTTTTCCTGCAAAAGTCCTCCCTGCGCCTGTGGGGCATCAGGGGCTTTCCCTGGGCTCAGGTTTGATTTTCCCCCCACGCAGACTTTGGTTTGTGTTTCCTTCCCCGCTGTCCTCAGCCTGGGACTGGGCATGTGGAGCGGGGTGAAGGCGGCTGGGGGCTGCGGCTGGAGCCCATGTGCTCCCTGCCACTTCCCCATGCTGCCTCGCGCCCACCCCCAGCACTGACAGAAAGAGCAACTGAAACCTGCCGCGGGGGAATTTCTTTGTTCTTGCTTCTTTAAAAAACAGCCCCTGAATATGCTGGATTTCTACTGAAACAGTGCATTTTCTGCCATTTTTTACAAGAGCTGCTCCGTCTGCACCCTGCAGCTGTTTCCCTTGCTGACCCCCTTGGCCATGGAAGGTGCCCGGGGCCGGCTGGCATCCCCATGCCAGTGCACTGCCTCAGTGTCCCCTTGCTTGAGATGGAAAAAGAGGGAGCTGCCTTATCCCAGGATTCCTCAGCACACATCCTGGAGAGAAAAGCCATTTTCCCCACTGATCCCCATAGCCCAGAGACACCCCAGCCCTGGGGACTGGCTGGCTGCATGTCCAGGAGACCTTGGGCCAGGCTGTCGGTGAACGGGGCAGTGGGAGCATGGGAAACCAGCTAAAAAGGATGGCAGCGAGCCACAGAACTGGATGGCTGGTTTTGTGCAATAGGGGAAAATGCTGTAAGGAAATGAGACTGATTCGGACTTCCCTCCTCAGTCCAGTATCTGGAGCAATGTGAAAATTTGTGCTCCACGCTGGTGGTGCAATCAAACACCCCAGAAAACCCCCTGTGTGGGGGGGTTTTCTCGTGGCTTTCTCATCCTGGCCGCCTTCATCCTCAGCGGAGCAACCGGCCCTGGAAGCGCTTGGAGCGCACAGCAGCGCTGGCAAAGCTGCTGCGGCCCTTGGAGGGGTGGGGGCTGTTCCTTTGCAAAACTGTTTTCTCAGAAGTAAAAGGAAGAGAAACTCGGGGGACCCCGCAGCTGCGTGTAAGGAAACCAGTGAGGATGGAGCGGAGAGCCCCAGGGCTTGCAAGGGAGCTGGCAGCCAGCCCCGGGCCCCCTCCGTCCCATTCCCCATGCCCACCGTGCTGCTCCTCGCAGGGTTTGTGCCTTGCTGGGGGCTGTGCGCACCGCTTGTTGGGGACGGGTTGGAAACGCTCGGGCCAGCGCTGGGGGAGGAAAGGTGTTTGCACGGGTGCAGCCCCTCGCTGGGGCAGCCGAGTTGTGGTGCTCCCCGCTGCAAGGAGGAGAACTGCTTGCAGGAGGAGTCAGAGCCGAATGTCCTCTGTGTGCTAAGCTGTGACTTAATTCAGGAAAATGAGTATGTGGGATTTCCGGAGAGATGGAAGGACTGTCCGTGTTCTCTGCTATCGAAGCCAAAGCACGTGGTCTGTAGCTTTCTGGCAAGCGCATCTGGGTTTTGTTGAAAGGAGAGCCCTGGCTGCTTGCTTGTGGGGGGAGGATGCTGCCCCTCTCCGCCCCAGGTGCTGCCCCGGACACTGGCGGTGTCCTGGAGCCTTTGACAGCAAGCAGGAACCAGCAGCTCCTGGCACTGCACAGGGTCTGGCTCGAGAGCTTGAAGTCAGGAGCATTTCAAAGAAAGAAGGAAAACCAAAAAAGTCACGCTTAGTTTTGATGACTCCAGTTTTCAGAGGAAGTTGAAAAAAAGAAAGCCAAAAAAAAAAAACAAAACCCAAGCCCAACCCCCAAAATACCCAGAGGCAGAAGAGATGGTGGAAATGGAAGGGGAGGAGGCTGCAGCGGGGCAACCAGCACGGCGGGAGCCGGGCCCTCGGCGTGACGCAGGGAGCATGTCGTCAGGGCGAGGAGCGCAACGTCAGATGCAACAGGAGGAAACATGGCAGTGCATCAACATCCCTTTTCCGGGCTGCAGTGATTCATGTTTTCATCTGAAAAAGTACTCCCCGAGCTGTGTTTCCACCAACAGTTTTAATGGTACTATCCCACCCGAGGGTTCTGGGAAGTGACTTCTGGAAAAACTCTCTCCGGTGACCTAGTCGAGTGTAGCCTGTGGTAAGTCATTCCCATCTCATGCTTGTTTCCACTCTGACAGAAAGTATTCCCCCCACCCCCCAGTTTCACCCTGTTCCGCTCCACCCTGGAGCGGCTCCTGTCCCTCCCTGGAGTGCGGTGCCCGAGCTGCTGTCCCGTGGGACGTGCCACACGCCCCGTGCACCCCTGTGGCATCACCGCCAGCTGCCCGCGTCCTTTTCCCGGCTGCTCCTCCGGTGCACGTTCCCGCAGCGCTCGCCTGGGACAGCTGCCCTGGTCCGCAGGTGAGTGTGAGGGTCTCAGTGGGCTGGCTTTGTTCTCCTTTTTTTTCCAGTTGAGATGTGAAAACGCTCTTCCCTGTCTGAGGCAAAGGCACGTTGCCTTTTGCTGCATGGGAAAGTCTGTGTCTGAAAGCGGAAAGCACAGCTTGACCTTAGAAGACGATGTACAGATGAATAGACTAAATAACTGACACCACATCCTTTCTGTATTTACAAATTAAATAGAATAAATAACGTCTGTATGCCCTAGTGACAGATCACAGACTATAGTGTGGGCAGGGTCGCCGTGGCTCAAGCTGAGCTCATGCAGCAGCTGCTGCGCGCATCCTGCATCCCATCGGAGGTAGCTGGCGCCCCGGTCTCTGCCATGGGGTGAATCCTGAAGGGTCTCTGGAGGGTCAGGGAAGTCCCTCGCTCCCTCCAAGCGAGGCCAGCTGGGGTAGGAGCTCAGCACTCCCAGCAGCAGGATGGCTGATGTCAGGCTGCTCTTTGCTTTCGCCGTCTGTGTTGTGGAAGATTTGGGCAGCGTGGACGTCAGCTGGAGAAGCCCGGCGCTCCTCTAGGAAAGGGGGAAGTGGGGAGGGGAAGCACAGGGCTGGTGACAGCCCTGAGAGTAGTCCTGAGCCCGGGGCCTGTGAGCCCTGCACTGGGCTGCTGGGGAGGGCAGGGTCGTCCTTTGGAAATGTCCTGGTGCATATCCTTGGGCTTGGTGGTCAGAGGAGGTGGGGGCGAGCCCTTCCAGCAGAGCCTGTTCCCGTGTGCCGTTACCTTTGCACCAGGGACTGGCTGGAGGGAAGGTGCAGGGCACGCTGGGGACTGGCCGCAGCGGTACCGTGGCAAAAGCAGCCCCAGAAGCGGCTAAGCCGGTGCTTCTGGAGCGAGTCTCAGCCGGAGTACCGCTCAGTCGGACACATTGACATCCAGCGGTCGGCTGTAGCTTATCGGAGTAGCTGCTCCCCGTGGGCAGTGGCTAGAAGAGGTAGTTGGGTCAGTGTGTGGGGCTGGTGGGCACCCGCTCCCCAGCACAGGGATGGCTCACAGGCGGCTGTCCTTGCTGTCCCCGTTGAGCAGGCTCAGGGGGTTGATTTGCAGCGTGAGCCACTCGTTGGTGCTGAGGCTGGAGGTGAGGGGCAGCGTCCCCAGGAGGTCAGTGTTGAAGATACTCAGGTCAAGGGGAGATTTCAGGAGCTCGAGGCCAGCTTTGGGGGCCAAGGGAGCACCCGGAGCCCCATAGCTCAGCAGAGTGGGGGCTTGTGGCCCCATCTGGCAGGAAAAGTCCCAGGCGGTGGAGTCCCGTGGGGCGCCCCATGGAGCGAGGTCCTGTGCGTGGCTGCAGGATTGCTTGGAGTACGACTGCTTCAAATACCCTTTGGCCACAGGCAGCTCAGAGTGCTCCCCGTCCAGCACAGTGTCAGTGCTACCCAGGCCCTGCGGGCATCCTGCACCACCCGAGATGGG
The DNA here is from genome assembly GCA_027574665.1 of Rhynochetos jubatus. Taxonomy (NCBI): domain Eukaryota; kingdom Metazoa; phylum Chordata; class Aves; order Eurypygiformes; family Rhynochetidae; genus Rhynochetos; species Rhynochetos jubatus. The sequence goes on along the minus strand of CM050670.1, from coordinate 5,496,415 downwards.
CAGCCCCTTGCCTGGGTCCTGCCTGGGCTCCACCGTGCCCTTGGACTGCTGCAGGTACCCACGGAACTCCAGGTCTGTCTGGCTGTCCTGGCCGGTGGTGGGGGACAGCTCGAATTCCCCTCCACGGGGCTGCCCGGCCTTTGTGGGGCAAGCGGTCCCGCTGCCCGAGGAGCATGGGCAGGCGCTCCCCAAGCCCACGCCACTGTCATCGCCAGCGGGCAGCTGTCGCTTGTAGCCCTGGGGCTCGGGGCCCGTGGAGCAGTTCAGTTCGGAGGAGTAGGAAGGGGCGTGCAGGCAGATGCCGCTGTCGGTGCTGATACAGCTGCTGTCTCTGCTCCCCATGGCCCCCAGCCCCAGCAGGCACACCTGGTCCTGGGGCCACGCTGGGAGCCCCCAGCCCTTGTCCAGGGGCAGCTGGGCTGTGCCAGTGCTGCCATTGGGGATGGTGTACTGCGGGGGCTCCTTCTGGCACAGGAACAGCTGCTGGATGGGGTCTGCAACCGGGGTGCCTGAGGACGAGGGCTCCTGCTCCCCCCAGAGCGAGCTCTGCTTTATGAAGGACTTCTGGGAAGGAGAGGAAAAGAGGGGTGAGCCACGCTTCATCCCTGCTTGCCGCTTACCTCTCCCAACAGCACCCTCACCCCGGCTGCCTTACCAGGGCGGATGGTGGCCTCACGGGTTTCTTTATGTAGGTGCACACCAGCAGAGCCCCGAGGAACCCCAAGAGCAAGAGGGTGATGAAGGAGGAGCTGACGATGCTCGGAACGAGCTCTGCACTCCCTGAAAGAGAGGACGTGCCCAGGTGAGGGGGGAAAGGCAGAGCCCTCCATGCAGTGGGGGCACAGAGCAGCTGCTGAGGAGGATCCACACCCGCAAGGGCCATATTTCCTGGCTCCCCCGCCACTCACTGTCTCTCTTGCCGATGGTGACGCACTGCTCGGGGGTGCGCGTGGCGTGGGTGCGCCGGCTGGCCACGTTGGGCTCCACGCTGATGCAGTACTCCGTGTCCCAGAAGAGGTTGCTGATGTTGAACGCCGGGGTGGTCTGCACCACTTCGTACTGAAACAACCAGAGTGTGGGCTGTTACCTGGGAGCCCCCAGCCCCTGCGGGAGTGCTGGGCCCCACACTGCCCTCCCTCCTCCTCTCCTGTTCCCCAGTGAAGGTGCCCAGGGTGCTCAGCAGTACGGCTGACAGCAGCTAGACCCAAAACCCCAACAAGAGTTGGGGGACCTACTAGGATAAAATGTGCAGAGACATCCCTCTGCGATGTTGCGATGGTGAGAAGGCTCAATATTAACTTTTAGAGAGGACCATACTTTAAAAATGTGGTTTTCAACTTGAGCAGCACTGCGTGTGACAGATGGGGGGGTAGCACGGGACCCGCAGCTCTTCTCACCGTCCGATTGTCCTGTGTCCTCCTGATGTACACCCGGTACTGCCTCGCGTGCTTCTGTACGTCGTCGTATTTCACGGTGCGGTTCCCCACCCGGAGGAGCAGCTGCAGCTGCGTGTGGATGGTGTTGCCCGTCACAGCGAGGCTCTGGCCCGACAGGCGCAGGCTGGCTGGGAACAAGTCGGTTGGGAGAGCATATTAGGGTTTTTGCAGCACCGAGAGCCCTCGCAGTGGTGGACCGAGCTGGGACTGTCCCCCACCGCCACTGCCGCCTGTCCTAGCTGTGCCCCATCCTATCCCACAGGCCAGGTATCCCCCAGGAAGGTGCGAGGACAGACATCCCTGCTCTCCCCTGGCCCAAAGCTCTCCCCCAGCAGTTTGGCACCCTGACCTCTGCCACCCCCGAGGCCTCCCACCCCAGCCGTGGGGTAGAGCCAGGCACCCAACCTACCTTCTCGCGGGGAGAAAGCGTTGGTCCGCTGCCACAGGGACGTACGGTTCCCAGACACGGCCCTGACCCGCGCGTAGTAGCGCAGGGCCGGATCCAGGGTGTAGTACGTCAGGTCGCAGGAGTGTCCCGAGATCTGCTGGCAGTTTGGGACGGCCGTCCAGGAGTTGTTCGTACCGTAGCTGTGGGGAGAAGCGCCCGTGGTGAGAGCGGCGCAGGCAGGGGCACGGACGCGGCTGTCATCACTGTCGGTATCAGATCCTGGGCAGGGGACCAAAACCCCACACGCCCCACGGCTGTACTCACACTCTGTGCTCCACCTCGTAACGAACATCACCGGGGGGGCTGTGTCCCGGTTCCCACCGCAGCAGGTGATGCGCTATCTCCGCGGCGAAGAGCACGCGCTTGGGGCTCGCCAGCTTCTCACCTGCGGGAAGGCGAGCGTTAGGGTCGGCTGCGCCGCATCCTGTCTGAAGAGCTCCTCGCGATCGCCTCCTCGACCATCCACCCAAAAAGCTGCAAGCTCAGCCCTCGCCCGAGGGTTTGCCTAGGCCTGTCTTAGTTCCCGGGCAGTGTTTGCCTGTTCCCCCCTTTCCCTTCCTCTCTATTCTGGGGAGAACCCAGCCAAGAGGATCTCGGTGCCCAAGGAAGGAGTCTGCTGTTTCCTAGCACCTCTGTGGGTTCAGCTTTCCTGTTTTGCTTTTCTGCTCTCTGGAAGAAACAGACTTTTTCACACCTGCTTGAATTTCGGTATTGTCACCTGCCAGCGAAGCACCGCTAGAAAACATCCGTCACCCTTTCTGCGCCGGCTTCCTCGGCGGCCGCCGTTTGTCGGCAAACACCGAGCCGCATCGTGCCGCAGCCCGGGAGGATGGCTGGCAGCGGAGCGCCGCGTGACCCACCGGAGTGTCTCACAGCGGTGGAGACAAGCAAGGCTGATAGCTGATGGCTAACCTCTAAGCTCCCGACGGGCGAAGGAAGGTGAGTGGCGAGCAGGGAGCCCTGTGTGCCACTCCCAGCGGGCAGGAGCCCGTGGGCACCACGAGCCAGCAAAGGGGTCCGAACTGCAGATCCCACCCGCAGCAGCTCCGCTCACCACCTGCCCCGCGTGCCTTTCCCCATCCCAGTCCCCAGCCGGTGCCGGTATCGCGGGTGTGGAGGGGAGCAGGGCAGGCTGCCGGGAGCCGTGGGGCTCAAGCACAGCGGGTGGGCGGCCGAAGACCAACTCAGTGCGGGCAAGAGAGACTCACCGTCCGTTTGCAGGGCGAGGAGCAGTGCCAGGCAGAGTGCCAGGGCCGTGGCGGAGGGGGCCATGCCGGCTCAGCATCCTCTGCGGGCGCAGGGCTGGGTGAGCGGGGTGCCGGGCTCTGCTCTGGCGCGCTGCCGAAGGCTTGTTTTTCCCCCGAGGGCTGGCGTGCTGACGTCTCGGAGGCGTTCGCGCAGTGGGAGGAAAGTAGCTCTGTAGCGACTTCCACTTTTCTTTGCTGTCCGCCCACTCACCACAGTTAATCTCTCAGCCCAGGCTGGGCATTTCCTACGAGCAGCCTTAAAGGAAGAACTCTGGGGGCTTTTCTGAACAAAATGGTACATTGCTGAGAAAGGGAAAATAGAAGTAAATCATGTGCCTTTGCTGCTTTGTTATTGAATGAGATGGTAAACACACAGCACAGCGGCTGGGCGTTAGCACCTAGGGTGACCTGTCACAGGGATTTTCCTGAGCGCAGCGCCCACCAGCAGCATCCCCTTGGGCTCGTCCCCTGTCCTGCCAGCGGCTAAGCTGGTCAGGTCAGAGCCAGCCTTGGAGCCCCAGGAGCAGGTTCTTGCTTTCCCTTCCTTTGGGCTCAGACTGTACCCTCCTGCTTCAGTCTGCAACTCACCACCCCCAGTTTCTAGGGCCAAGGGCCAACCTCTGGGCTATTTCGTGTCCACCGACCCGCTTGCACGTGGGTGGCAGCGCAAGCGCTGAAGCCGGATGCGGGGTGGCCCTGGCAGCTGCCAGCCAGACCCAGAGCCTCGGTACTGCCGTGATGCGAGTGGCTGCGGGGCTCTGGCCCCGCGGCGATGTCCTGCCTGCCTGGTGGCAGTGGCCTGGGGTGCTGGGACCTGAATTACCACCGAGCAGACTGTGAGCCCTCTGCTTTACTTATGGTGAGCTGAATTACAGCGGAGCTTGCCTGAGGGCTGGCGTGAAAACCCGGGGGCTTGAGCAAACCCGGGGGCGTTCGTGTGCTGGAAAGCGATTTTTCTCAAGAAGAGGAATTTCCCACTGGGGAATTAGTGGAAAGGACACAGATAAAAAGAGCAAGAGAAACCGAGAGTGCTCTGGACAGCCTCAGAAAGCTTCAGAGCAGTCCCTGACTTGGCAGGTATAGAGACAAGGGACATCAGCTCCTTTTGCCACGGCAGTGGCTTCTCAAAGAGAAGAGGGAGATTTCTGCTTTTTTCCCTGCCAGAACAGACTCTGTCCCCTGACTCATCTTTCCTGCTAAAGCCTGCAGGCTTCCATGAACTCTTAGCCTTGCCAGAGCTCTAGCAAATTTGTCAGCTGCAGGGTGAGCCCTGCAGTGCCAACGAGCTGTCCCCTGGTGCCTGGTGGCAGGACCTTGGGCATGGCACGATCGCACGCCTGGCTCTCCTGGCACCCAGGGACACGCAGGCTTCAGCTCAGCTGTGCCAGGGCCATGGGAATATGGGCATGGTAGTGCTGGGTGCCTGGCAGCGGGGAGAGGCTGTCCCTTGCCAGTGGCCATTTCTCTGCTATGGATGGACAGGGGAGGACGTCTCCAGCAGCAGATCCTCCCTGGCTTCCCCCTGGCTTGGTTCTATTCTCCCTTCTATGGGAGACCTGCTGATGTCCTGTCACCTTGCTGTCAGCTTGAGTCAGATCTGGCAGCCACTGAATTTAGGAGTCCTGAGATGAAGTACAGCTCATCCCACACAAAGCCACAGCTCATGATCCGTGTAAAGGGGTGAAAATCAAGAGCACTGGGACCAATAAATGAGGAAGGAGGGAGAAAAGACACCACGGGACTGGTCCTGCAGATGAGGCAGTTCAGAGGCTTGAGGGAAACAGCTGACAATTTAGGGGAAAATTAAACAGGCTGAGGAGAAATGACAGTTCTGCAGAACGCTCAGATCTTGAGCTGCGCAGCCACCCCACAGTGCCCGTGCCGGCACCTGAGCTGCTGCACGGCGCGGACGCTGCCAGGTGCCACGGGAGGAGCTGGTGCTGGACAGCGTGGCGACGTCCCCACATGCTGCCCGCGCCGCGACTCACGGTGCAGGTGCTGCCCTGTCCATCAGTGCTTTTCCTTCATCCCCCGTGACATGCCACTCAGCATCCTTGAGGCTGCGGAATTCATGTCTCCGCGTTACCTTTGCTGCCAACAGAGCCATTCTGGCAGGGATCCTGGGAAGGGAGCTGTTGTCTTCCCAGGAAAGGAGGGAAGACCCGTCTCTGAGCACGAAGCAGGTGGGCGCAGCACCCCCTGCCCCGCACGCAGCCCTGTCCCGTAGCCATGCTCTGTGCTGAGGCACCCCCAGCCCCCGCACAGGCGAGGATCCCGGTGATACCCACAGGCGAGCTTTGCAGCAGGTGCCTCTGACCACCCGAAGCATCATGCAAAAACCAAAGCGCCACAGAAAAAAGCAGCCCCGTGCTGTCAGTGTCAGCGGGAGAGGGTTTGAGTTCGTGGGTCGAAGCAACCCTCCAGAGCGCTGCCGAGTTTCCTTTTCATTTTTAAAAACAATTGACTAATCTTTGAATAGCCACGGGTTTTAATAACCTGGAAATCACCTGAGTCAGAACTGCACCACACGTCCTTCCCCAGAGCCGCTGCAGCTCCTGCGGGGCAGCGAGGGCTGGGACCTGCCGCGGCCCCGTGCCCCAAACCCACCAGGTGCCAGCCCCGGGCACCCGCTGCGGGGCCAAGCACATCCTGGCTCCGTCCTCCACCGGGCTGGCGGGGCTGGCTCCAGCTGTGGGACTGTTGGCACCTCCGTTTGCCAGCTGGGAGGGTGCAGCAGGGCTCGTAGGAGCGGTTATCATCCAGAAAGCGCGAGGATTTCACCCGGGAGGTGCTGCACACACATGACATTTACCACCAGGTTGCCGGGGTCAAGCCCAAACACCCAGTTCTCTGTAACTTGTTTTCTGTAGGTGGCTTTGTAGAAACCCCAGTGAACGATCATTCCTGGAGCTGCTACTCAGACCCACTTCCTGAGAATCCCTTCGCAGGAGAGGACGTGGCCGCTCGCACAGCTTAGGGCTGTTCCGGGATGTCGCTCACTGCTTGGTCGACCCCCACCGACTCCTACCCCTGCACCCCAGCGGGGCAGAGCCCTCAGCGGCACGGCGAACAAACTGCCGTCAGTCCCGCGTGTGAAAGCTGAGGAGTGTGCTGCAGAGTGGGGGCTGGACACCACCCTGGAAGCCTGGGATCCCCAGAGCAGGCGGCCTGGCTGGCGGCCAACCATGGGGCAAGCGTTTGCTCTGGGTGCTGAAGTGCATGTACTAGACCTGGGTGGGCTCATCGGAGCGAGACAGGCAAAAGGCTTGACAATGACTTGGCCAGGAGAAAACAGGAGTAAACACCAAGGTCTCAGACTCAGGTGTAGGTCTTCCCTGAGCTCCCCGACCCCCCTCCCTGGACCAACCGCGTTTGGCCTCAGGCTGTGTGCGAGAGAAGGGGAGGGATTGACCCTCCTGGGAAGGGGTAGGATGGGGAGCCCCAGGCAGGGTGGAGGGGACAGTGGGATCCATCCCAGGCTTTTCAGCAAGGGGACTTTGAAGCGCACTTCCTCCAAGCTGGGATGGCCCTGCTTGTCTCCTGCCCTTCCGATGTGCAGGTGTGGGTGGGGAGCCAGATGAATAAGGGACTTACGCTATGAATAATGCCAGGAGAAATGTGCCTGGAAAATAGGGTGTCGGGATGGGGCTCACAGGAGGCACCATGCCACCAGCCACAGCCTCCCAGGACGGGGCCATCGGAGAGGTTGCCCTCCTCCTTGCCAGCCAGTCACTGCCGTCTCACCGCCCAGTGCCAGCCCTCCCAGGCAGGAGCGGGGCCATTTCTTGCAATGACCTCTGGGTGCAATGATGCTCTGGGAGCAGCCTGCATCTCTGGCAAGCCATCCACCTCTCTGCTGTGCAGGGCAGAGCAGCGACTGCAGCGCAGCCCTAGCTGACCAGGAGTGCAGGCACAGGTTCCCCACCAGCCTTGTTCATCCATCACGCAGCGGCTCTGACAGCAGCCGGGACGGGGGCGCATGGGGCATGTGGCACCGAGGGACAAGGGTCCGGGGTCTGCCCATCAAAAAGCACAGAATGGAGCTAGGCTTTTTTCCCTTTATTCTGGATATTTGTACTTGTTTCTCCCAAGCTCTGGCTTAAGCGAAGCATCTCCCAGCTCAGGCCAGCAGAGGAAGCAGGAGCATCGTGAAAGCATCGTTCCATTAGCAAAGGACCGCAAAAGCCTCCAGAGAAAACAGAGGGAAATGGCATTTCATCTCCCTTGAAACAAGGCATTCTGGACTTCTCACTCACCTGAGACTCATGAAAGGGGTTTTTCTGGGCTTGGACACAGCTGTTCATCCCCTTCTCTCCCACCTTCAGCTGGGCTCGTGGCCCTCGGCAGGGCAGGAGAGGTGTGGGTGAGCACATGGCAGGCACGCAGTGCAGAAGGGGGGTCCTTGGGTGAGCAGGCAGCCAGGAGAGCAGTCAGGAGCCCCGGGTGCCCAGGATGTCACTCAGCCCCAGGCCAGACCTCACCTGCTCCCAGCATCCCAGTCCTTTGGCCGCAGGCTCCTGCTGCCCCTGCCCAGCGTTCCTCCGTGCCTGGCCGGGGCAGCCGGCAGCAGGGGCAGGTATTTTGTGTGCTGTGCCTGGAGCAGTTGGGAAACAGGCAGCGGTGGAGCCGGGCGGCAGGTCAGACTGGTTTCCCTCCGCGCCTGGCGCTGGCACTGACGTACGAGCCCGCTCGCCAAACAGATTCTGCCCCGTCCTGGCAGACCTGCCTTCGCTCTGCACCGCGCTGCGCAGCGAAGGATGGCTATGCCGGAGCTGTGATCCCAGCCCAGCCCTGCAGCGGTCGATGGACGGGAAAACCTCTCCGGTAAGGCACAGGCAGCTCCTCCAGCTCTGACCCAGCTGGGAGAACCGGGGGTTGCTCTGTGGCCGCATGGACCTGCTTTCCTTGGGTTTTGGTGGAGGGCCTGGATTCTGCCTCCTGCTCGCTGGGGTGCTGCCTTCCCAGCAGCCTGATGCTGCCAGTGGGGAGAAGGATGTGGAGTGAGCTGACTGTGGGGCTGCTGCCTCTGGCACCCCCTCGTTCACGATGGGAGGAGGACTGCCGGCTGCGTCCCTCGGGTCAGCCCGGTGCCAGCAGAGTAGGCGTCAGGGCCTCCCGGCACCACGGCTCTTCCACGCTGGAAGGGTCCAACATGCCATGGATTTGTGAACCAGGGTGACCAGCTGGCGGGGCAGGCTGGTGCTGCCGGCGGGAGCCGGTGATGCTTGGCACCCTTGGGGCTGCGCGCTCTGTGGCAGCACACTGTCGGCCCTGGCCCCTGCTGCTCTCCCTTGCCCGATCTCCTGATAGTATTCCCTGTGCTCTCCTGGTAGTATTCCCCAGCTTTGGGCTGGGCTGACCGGGCTGCGCTCAGTCTCGGCTGCTGGGCTTTGCGAGCATCCTGTCATGGGGAAAACATCCATCCCCAGCCGGGCGCTGGGCTCAGCCACCCGGGCGAGGCAGCGGGTAATTACCGCGCCGAGCGCTGCCGGCTGTGCCAGTGTCGCCCGGAACGTGCAAAGCCGGCAGTGATGGGGTGGATGGGGCTCGAGGGGAGGCAGGGCCAGCTGCAAAAGCCACCACCTTCCTGCCCCTCGGGTGAGGGTGCCTCAGGCAGCCAGGAGCAGGGGCAGAGTGGGTGCAGCCAGCCCCAAGCACTGCTTTGTAGGGTGATCGGGGTCTAGGTGACCCCGAAAGCAGGCAGCAGCACCATGTCTTGGTGAAAGCAGGGCAGGAATTGGAATGCCCACGTATGGAGACAGTTACCCAACACTGGGCATCCCCACTGGGCCACCTTGGCTTTGCCACTGGGGTTAAATGGGCCATCAGCAGCCACGGCTTGGGCTGGGGGTGTGACCCCTCTCAGGGATGCACTACTGAACCCTCACTCCAGCAGGATGGGTGTCCCAGGGGGGAACGGGGACTTTCACAGCCTGTGGGGGGGTTGTGCCAGGCGAGCGGAGGACAATGTCACTGTTGTGTGCTGGCTGAGCGAACCTGCCCTGCACAATCAACGCTCCACAGGCAGGAGAAGGGGCCCATTCCCTGCCCCCAGCAAGGGGCCATGGTGAGGGGCCTGCTGCCCTGCTCAGCTGCAAAAGATGATCACCTGTTTGGGCAGGTTATTTAAACCAGGCTGCTTCCCTCCTCTCTTGATGCTCCCCGTTTTGGGTGTCTGCCATGCCCTTGTGCTCCTCTGAGCCACAGCTGGGCCCTGGGTCCGGTTGCAACACCCCAGGTGTTGCCTGGCTTCTTCCGCTCTTCCTCCCACTCCGAAACTCCGAGTGACTGCTGGCTGGTTTCCTTGCCTTCCCTCCCCAACACACATGGATGGAGCCCGGCCCAGGCAGCCTGTCCCCTGATGATTGCTCTCCTCTGGCATGGATTGGGTGGCCTTCCCTCGGCGGCAGGGAGCGGAGCTGGAGGTCAGTGCACATGGCAGCTCATTCTGCCAAGGGGATGAGCATCTGCAACGCTGCTGTCAGTGGCTGAGGTGCTTTTCCCATCTCTGCTCAAAGCCTCAGAGCAGAGCAAAGGACCGAGGTGATGTTTGTGCTCATGATAGGCTTAGCAAAAGGCTCATGCTGCAGACAGGCTCCATCCCCTCGGTCCCCCAGCAGCCTGGGCTGGGTGCGAGGCAAGCAGAGTGGCCAGGAGAGCCCTGCACATCCCCAACATCCCCCTCCCCTGCTGTCTGAAAGTCAGCTTGCCACAGAAAGGGGCTGGCTGTGCTCCCCCTCCCCACGCTTGGCTTTCAGTCTCCAGCCCACAGCAGTGCTTAAGGCTCCCGCGGCTGGTGGAACATTTGCAGAGAGGATGTCAGAAAAAGGGCTCAAACCGCAGCCACGCGTGTGAGATAGGCATGGCTCCGGGTCTGACTTTTACTCAAAAGCCAGCAAGGGATGAGTAAAGGTTTTGTGGGCAGACGTTGCAGCTCAGTCACGGGGGTAATGCATGCTCCTTGACAGAAGTATCTTTGTAAAGCTGTTGCTGTTTGTTTTCTGCTCCGGTGGCTGCACAACAGCAACCAGTTATGCTGGTTACCAGGAGCCCGTGGTTAAAGGTCTGTTAGCTTCTGCGATAGACCTAAAAAAATAATACCTGGACTTTAGACTTTGAAGGAAATAAGTGGCTCATAGTTCACCCAAGTGTAAGAAAGGGCAGGCGTTTCCTGCTCAGGTGTAATAAGAGCAATTTAACCTGTAGCATGCTTATGTGAGGAAGAGCTCCAGCATCCCTGGCTTACTGGTGAAGCTGGGCTGTGTTTTCTGATATAATGGAGAGTTTTGTCCTTAAAGGCACCATGATCCTGCTGGTCTGACGACCCAAGGGCTAGGCTTGCTGCAGGACGAGGCGCGTGCACTATCAGACATGCGGAGATAGCACGCCAGTGGCAACGCACATGACGCTGCCTGGGCATTTACAAAAACCTCATGTACGTGCAGACAGGAGGAAGCCTTTTCTTAGGAAGGGTTCCTGGCATCCATGCGTCGCTTTGTTTCTGCAAAGCAGGGGCGCAGGACCAGCTGCAGCTCTGGCTCTCCTGCTGATGGCATACGCTGCCTAACGACGGGCGCTAAGGGTGCCCGGGGATGCTTCACGGCGGGGGCGTGCAACACGTGCTGCGAGAGCTCAAACCCCGTCAGCAGGGACTGCTCAGGCTCAGTAAGGGAGGACGCTGCCGTGGCAGCCCAGCCCCACAGAGCACTCCAAGGGGCTCCCCGGCACCTCTGGGAGAGCCCAGGGGAAGGCCTGCAGCACGGCTCTCCTGGGCTTGCCCGCACAGCGGCTGTGAATTCCAGGCATAGGGAAAAACGGCCTTTGGCTGCAGGCTGAGCAAATTCAGGCTTGTTATCGCTGTTTGGCGGGGAAGAGGTGGGTGATGATGTGAGACAGAAACTGCCCCTGCTCCGCCGCCTGCGTGCGGGAGGCCAGGGAGCTGCTCGCCCAGTCCCCATCCCCTGACGTGAGCAGGCAGGTGGCTTTCCGTGGCCGGGAGATGTTAGCGACGCCTGTGCCAAGGGCCCCGCGGGCGACGGGAGGAGGTCTGTGCTGGGGGGTAGCCCCGTGCACCCTGCTGCTGGCCAGGGCGGGTGGCCAGGCAGCCTCCCCTGGAGCCCGGAGTGCTGTGCCTGCGGGCTCTGCGGCTGACGCCTGTGCTGGGAGCAGCTGCTAAGGCACGGTTCGAGAGGCGGTGGGGTGTCCCCCACGTTCAGCTGGGGGCCAAGGCAGCCCCTGCGTGGGGAGCAGCGCGTGGCCGTGCCGGGGTGCGTGACTCACGGGATAATGCCCAGGAAGTTACACCACCGCATTGCAAGAAAGGGCACAGCCGGATTTACAAAGCATGAGCCTGAGCAGGCTCCCGACGTGCTCATTAGGGCCCTCGATTCCTGGCAGGAAACACGAGGGTAGAGAAAATCCAGCTGGAAGGGGGCAGCTCCTGCTGCTCCCGCTCTGTCCAATGCCCCCATCCTCTCTACCCGTTCCAGAGCCATGCTCCGGCCTGGGTGACCCTTGCTGGCTGGGCAGGGAAGGGGGTGTTTTCTGGAAATGGGATTGCTAACAGCTGAAAGGCTAAAAATCAGAGACAGGCTTCGAGGGGTGCGTTGGAGCTCACCTCCTGGCCCGTGAGCAGTGCCCTGGGAGGTGGCAGGGCTCTGGGTGCCCGGGCTGGCTGAGCTCTGCTGCCAAAGGATGGTGGCTCGGCTTCTCCCTTGGGTGCCCCCTCTGCAGGACAGCAGCGATGTTGCCTGTAGGGGCATAGTCCAGATGTGACTGGCAACAGCTTGACCAGCTCCCCTGGAGCAGGTCGGGGCTGTGTGACACGGGGAGCGGTGCCAGGTGACAGCGGGCAGGAGGAGCGAGGCGGCGTGGCGAGCATCCGCCGAGAGCAAAGCCCAAGCCACGCTGTTGCTGCCGTGTGCCGGCCGGCGATGCCCTTGCAGTTTCTGTCAGACACACGGTCGTTTCTTATTGCTAAAGATGTATCTGAGATTCTACAAGTGACAGAGGAAATTGCGTTTGTGGTGGGCTCTGTGCACAGGTCCTCTCCGAAGGAAAACGAGGCGCTCTCGTCTGCAGCTGATGGAGCGCCCGGAAAAGCCCCGTTTCTTGAGAAAAGGAAACAAATACCTATTCTTTTGCAAATTCTTGGATCAGGAGTGACACAACTGCAGAACAGCATTCCAGGGTGCAGGACGTTTCAGGGCTTGGAAAACACTGATTATTAAGTGTTACTAAATAACAGCTGGAAATTGCACTGTATTTTTCAAATGGCTAATTAAGGATAGATGCATAAATTGGGACACTAGCCCCATGGAACTGGGCCACAGCATGACATACCTGCTGCCAAATACCCAGCTGATTGCTCTGATCAAAGCGATCATGGTGGGAAATTTGGCCAGCAAACACCTTAAGGGGGAAAAGTTGTGCGACAAAGGAGTTTCCGACTGTCCCGGGTGGCGTACGGCTCAGGCTTCGAGGTGCAGAAAGAGGCACCACAGAGGTAACCCTCCATGTGGTGCTGTGGAGGAATAGCCACCAGTGGCAACAGCTGGCCGTGCTGGGGGGCTCCAGTCCATGTCACCTTTGCCTTCAAAACTGCCTGGGTGGCTGGGTGGATCTGCAGGGACTCTCCGTTGGGCAATGGTCATTGCTCGTGACGGTCTCCTGTGCTCGCAGACCACGGCATCGCCCAGCAGTGTCCCTCCCAGCCTCCATGCCTCCACAGTCAGCAGCATCTTCAGCGCCCGACCTCCGCAGCCTCGAGAGAGCGTCCTCGGCATCAGTTTCAAGCCCTACAGCCCGGAGTCCAGCCCGGCCCCGGCCCCCAGCACGACCTGTGAGAGCACACGTAAGGATGGTGCCGAGGGCGGTCTCTGGCCGCCCTGGCCCCGATCCCACCTGGGATGGGGATGCCGGGAAGGGGTGCCTGTGCCCACTGCTGGCACGAGCCTCAGCCACGGGCTGGTGTTTCCCTGGGGGTGTGAGGGGTGCCGGGCGAGGGAGATGACAGCGGCCATGGCAGGATGGGGGCATGCCGTGGGGTGGTGTGGGGTGTGCATGGCCTTGCTCTCCCACATCTCACGGGTCCTCTGGGGAGCCGGGTGCATGGGAAGCCAGTGGGCAGCAGGGCGGGGGCAGCTGCTGCCCCTGACCCTCCCTCCGCTCTGCTGCCAGGATCCTCCATGTTCAGAGCTCCCTGCATGAGCCAGCGGCGGCTTGCGCTCATCTTCTGCATCTCCGTCCTCATCGTGCTGCTCATCGCCCTCATCCTGCTGTGTGAGTGGGGTCCCAGCCGGGACGGCTTGGGGGTCCCTGGGGGACACCTCAGAGAGGCTGGGGGTCTGTGGAAACCCGTGCCCCGGAGGCGAGCAGGCAGTGATGTGCTCTTCCCATTTCCTGAGTGTTCCTGACATCTGGTGGACATGCAGGAGTGGGATCGCTGGGAAAAGGAGACGCTGCTTGGCTCTCGGGGGGTGGGGAGGGGGGGGGTTGCACTGTGCTTTCCTTCACCAGGGCTTGCTTTGGTGGGTGGCAGGCACCCCCAGCAGCACCCACGCTCACCCTCCCTAAGCCGTGGGCTTAGCGGCAGGACTGTCCGTAGACGGAACCAGCACAAACCGGGGACATCACTTCAGCCCTGGCAACGCGGAGCTGCCGTTCTCCAGCTGCTGGGCTTGAAGCATTCGGCGTCCCGAATGCATCTGCCCACAGGAGCAAGCCAGAAGCAGGCCAAGAGAGAGAGGCTTGGGGCAGCTGAGCTGCACGCTGCTGGGCTGGCACAGGGGGATGCTCTGAGCTGGCCAGTGCTTCAGCCCTGCACCCTGCAGCTCCTCAGCCTTGGCTGAGACAGCAACCTGCCCCCAAGCTCACGCCTGGTGTTTGGGAGTGCCCCTGTGTGTGGCAGGCCTCTGGATCCCAGCCCGGGAGGGTCACCCGTGCCCACGGCAAGCCCCTGCCACCAGCCCCGGCCTCACCAGGGTGTGCGCTTGCTTCCAGTTATGTTCTGGCGGTCGCAGACCGGCATCGTGTACAAGGAGCCTGCCGAGAGCTGCAGGGACAGCCCCGTGCGCTGCGACGGCGTCGTTGACTGCTCCCAGAGGAGCGATGAACTGGGCTGCGGTGAGGCACCAGGAGCTGGGGGGCTGGATGCGGGGGGAGCTGGGTACCACCGACCCACCTGCTCCATCCCCACAGTGCGCTTCGCGACCGATGAGTCCTTGCTCCACGTCTACTCCAGCACGGAGAGCCAGTGGCTGCCGGTGTGCAGCAGCGCCTGGGATGAGTCCTTCTCCAGAAAGACCTGCCGGCAGCTGGGATTTCAGAAGTAATTCCCCAGGGGTGGGCTGTCCTGGGTGGGTGCTGGGGTCTCGCCAGCCCCCGGGCATTGCTTTGGCCCTCCTGCCCTGGCTGGGTGCACTGTCTGCTGTGCTCTTTCCCCCAGCATCATGCTTTTCTGCTGGGAAAAAGTGTGTGTCCAGCATTGCTCTGGGCATTTCAGTCCGTCACCCCCAGGTTTAGTGTGCAGCCTCTTGGAGAAGGCAGGGACCGGGTGGGCAGTGCCCAGCGCGGACGGACCCTCACCACCTCTCTCCTCTCCCCTCCCAGCGCGTCACAGACCGAATACATCCCCCTGCACATCTCTGGCAAGAGCCTCACTGTGACCGACGAGCGAGACACCATCCAGCAGAGCCTCAACAGGTACCGGGCAGTGTCGCCGCCTGGCCCTACTCCTGCCCTGGTGCCACGGGGCTGGGGCTGAGGGTCCCTCTCCCCCCTCTCTCCTGCAGCTCGCTGTGTCTCACGGGAAAGTACGTCTCCCTACGATGCACAAGTAAGGGGCTGGTTGGGAGGGTGTGTGGCTGAGGGTGAAATGCATGTGTGGGAGCGTTTCTCCGTGTCTTTGCACAGGGTTGGGCATTTTCTGGGTGATAGAAAACACGATGATTGCATTCCCGCGGTCTCCAGTGGCCCCTGTGACCATACCAAGTGCTGCTGGTGCCTGTGGGTGGTGGAGGATGAGTTGTGGGCATCCTCCTCCGAGCTTGCCTCATCTCTGAGCCCCTCTCTCAGCCCTGTTCTTCCCCCTCCAGCCTGTGGGCAGAGGATTTCTGGACGGATCATTGGGGGAAAGGAAACCTCCATCAGCAAGTGGCCCTGGCAAGTCAGCGTGCAGTACGGGCCCATCCACATCTGTGGCGGCACCATCATTGACGCGCAGTGGGTCCTCACTGCAGCCCACTGCTTCTTCATGTGAGTGCTGCTGTGGGCAGTGCTGCTGCCCAGCCCGGCGGAGCGCTGGCAGCGGCTGGCAGCCCTCCTGCCGGCACTCAGCCCAGCCCCGTGCCCTGGGTCTCACCCCTCGCTGCCTCCAACGCTCCCTGCCCAGGAACAGCATGAAGATCCTAGATGACTGGAAGGTGTACGGTGGGGTCTCAGACCTGAAGCAGCGCATGGAGGGCATCCCCGTCTCCCAGGTCATCATCAACTCCAACTACAGCGATGATCACGATGACTACGACATCGCTCTCATGAAGCTCTCCAGGCCTCTGACCCTCTCAGGTGAAGCCTCTCAGCTTGTTGTGCTGCAGGGTCAGGCTTGGCTGGGGCTGGGGACAGAGAGCCTGGGGATGGGCAGGAGCCAGCGACAGCTCGGAGCCATCCCTTGGGCTGCACGGGGCTGCTGCCAGCTGGAGCATCCCGCTCTGCAATGGCCACGCTGCTTTCTCTGCCTGTCCCATGACTGGGACCTGGCCCACCCTCCTCTGGAAGGGTCCAGGCACGCAGCCGTGGGCTTAGCTGTGCCACTGACATTGTCCCGCTCGCTGTGACCCCCCAACAGGGGGTTGCTGGCAGGGACCCTGCCTGGGTGGGCGCAGAGGGGAGTGTTTCCTGCACACCACGCTCCTCCCTGGCCACAGGGCTGGTGACGGCCGTGGCTGTTTTGCTGCTGGTTGAGTCACTCCTCTCTCCTCGCCTTGCTTTCCTCACGTCTCCCTCCAGCTCAGGTTCGCCCAGCCTGCCTCCCCATGTACGGCCAGCGATTCCAGACCGGCAGGTCCTGCTTCATCACCGGCTTTGGGAAGACCAGGGAGAACGAAGGTGAGGGAGGACGGTGGCTCCGCTACTCGTGCGAGGAGCGAGCGTGGCTCTGCTGCAATGTCCCAGGGCTGGTCCCACAGGGGTGACTTGCAGCGGTTGCACTCCCGGCTCCGCAGCAATAAGGCCTGCAAAAAATACCAGCATGCTCCCTCAGTGCTGCAGAAATGCCTGGTGCTGCGGTGGGGCCGGGGGACAAGGCCCCTCTGCCCCACGGCTCCTCCTGCCTTGCAGATAACACGTCCCCGAAGCTGCGGGAGGCCGAGGTGAAGCTGATTGACTACAAGATCTGCAACAGCGACAAGGTGTACGAGGGCTACCTGACCCCACGGATGATGTGCGCCGGGTACCTGCAGGGAGGGAAAGACGCGTGCCAGGTGAGCTGGGGGCACACAGCCAGGCAAGGTGGCACCGGACCGCCCACTCCTCCCGCATGCCTGTATCCCCTGGGTACCAGCAGAGAGGCATCTCCTGTCCCCTCTCCTCACTGCTCTGCCCCTCTGTGCCAGGGGGACAGCGGAGGGCCCCTGGTCTGCGAGGACGACGGCCGCTGGTATGTGGCTGGGGTGACGAGCTGGGGGACAGGATGTGGCCAGAAGAACAAGCCTGGAGTTTACACGCGCGTGACAAAGCTCCTCAGCTGGATATACAGCAAAATGGAGGTGAGGTGCCATGGCAGGTCTGCGCTGGGGCAGGGACACTCAGCAGGTGGCCCCGGGTGTGTGGAGAGGGGCTGCATCCCCCATCAGCTCACCCTTGCTCTCTGCTCTCTCCCTTGCAGAGCGAGAATGACTAAGACTGGGATGGACACTTGTCCCGGCTGGGTCTCTCCGGCCAGAGCAGGCCTCTGCCCCCGATGGCTGCCAGGGCACGACGCTGCCAGCAGATCCCCACCTCCCTCTGGCCTGTCCACGCAGCTGGGCACCTGTCGCTGCCCCAACCTCTGCAAATACAGCGCCTGCAAGGGGACTCTGCCCTGGCCAAGTGCGAGGGAGGTGGCCAGGGGGGGCTGGGCAGAGCACCCACCCAGCCCCAGGCTGGCAGCACGCTGGGGGCCAGCAGCCTGTGCCGGCGGCCGGCCGTGCGGCACCTCCTCGCCCCATGCCTGTGGTTCTCCTCGTGTAAATAGACGTGACCAGACGGGGTGTCGGTGTGCTCCCTGGCAGGACTGCGGCACGCTCGGTGGGCAAGGGGCTGCTCCTGTTGCCTGTCCATCCGGCGGAGGCTGTGGATGGAGGCAAGGAGCGGGAAAACCACGGGGTGCCCATGGAGAGGGTGGCATCCTCAGCACGCCGCTGCCGTGCGCAGGACGGGGCTCAGCCAGCTGTGTGCCACACGAGCAGCCCCTGCCCGCGCCCCGAGGCTGTGCTCCCTGTATTCTCCAGGGAGGGCTGATCAGAGAGGGAGCCCCGAGGGGCAGTTACACCACCACCTGGGAGGAGCGGTGGTTGCCCTCGTGCTTGCAGATGGGTTTAAGAAGTGCCTTTAAATGATGTTCTTCCCCACTGGAGAAACACTCACTGGTTTGTTTTGGTTTTCCGTGCCGCTGGCTACGGCACTTGGTCCCAGCGCCGCGGGCACGCAGTCTCAGTTCCCTCACCTGCTCTGATGAGGATTTCAGCAGTGGCGTGGGACAGTCCTGTGCTCCGGGGGTGGCTGGGGCAGGTGTGACGGAAGCCAAGCAGCAGCCAAAGGCCATGGTGGAGCTGATGGAGAGCTGCCACCCCGCCCTGGCAGCGCCCAGCCCCTCCCCAGCGCCAGCCAGCCCCGGATCACGCTGCTATTTGTTCAGTGACTGTGCTGGATTGCTTCCTCCTCCCTCCGGCTGCTGAGCATGCAAGGATCGCCTACCCAACCTTCCTTCCCTGGCTACCCTCGAGCGGGACACACTTCACCCAAGGAGCCAAGCGTCTCCCTACGGATGCGGTGAGGCACACGAAGTGCTACGGGCCATCCCCAGGCTGGCAGTGTCAGCGCCCGCCGGGTGGGCAGAGGCTGGCTGCCCCTTTGCCGAGGCTGCACGCCCCTCCCCAGATGCGCGGTCAGCTGCAGAGGGGTCCTGGGGAGCACCCCCCCTTCCTCCCAATCTTCTCAATAAATGTTTTGGTAGTGCTCCGTGTGGAGAGAGCTCTTTTGGACCTGCTGGAAAGGCAGCTGGCCAGCCCCCCTCCTTGTAGGTTATTGGGCCCAGCAGCGAGGCCACGCACGCTGCGGTGGGCGTGTGGGAGTAGGGGGTGCAGCCGTGTGCCCCCACGCAGCCCGTGAGATGTGCTTAGCACCGCAGCGGACACCCTGTGTGCTCTGGAGCCGCTCTGTGGCTGCTGCTGTTCCTGGGGGCACGTGGGGTGCCGTGCCCTTGGTCTGCTGGGTCGGTGCTGTGAGTGGGAGAAAGGGGGTGGGCTAGGTCTGGCGGGGGCTTGGCAGTAGGTGCTCAGGTATGGAGGGAATGGAGCTGTATGGGGCTGAAGTCTCGTGGGTGGGGGGTGTCCAAGGGCATGATCCCAGGGGAAAGCCACATCAAAATTCAGCTTGGGAATGTGGTGGACCAGAATAAAATGCTTTCCTGTGGTGGCTGCACAGCTGATGCCATTGTTCCCCATTGGAGCCATGGCAGTAAAGGAACGTTTAGCCTTGAATTTTCCTCCGGAGGAGGAAAGGTTACCTGCACTGCTGCTTTGTAACCCGTCTTCTTGCAGCTGGGAAGGTTCAAGGAGGTACCAGTGCTTTGGGCAGCTCACTCACTCTCTTGGAGAACCTGAAGCTGTCTCAGGAGCCTGTCTCTGCTAGCTCCAGCCACGACAGCCCCTGCTCTCCGCAGCACAGGGCTGTGATGCCCACCTGCTGCAGCCCGCCTCTCCCTCGTTGGGAAGGAAGTTGGTGTGGCATGGGGGGGGCAAACCCCAAGGGGAGGGCTCAGCGCTGTGGCCTCCAGCGTGTCCTGCACATCCCCAAATGCTGTGAGTACCTGACCCAAATCTCTCACCACGAGGCCACCCGGCTCTGTGCGGGCTGGGAAGGCTCGTTTCCCATCAGCGTGCCGGAGACTGCCGTCTCCAACTGTGTGCAGGCTCTGGAGCTGCAGAGGCTACCTGCAAAGCCAAGATGAGAAACTCTGGGGGCACGTGGGCACGTCCCTTCCTCACCTCCCGGGAGCATCCACCTGGTTCCCAGAACTGGCTGCCTGCCGTGGAAAAGGTGGTGTTCAGGCAGAGAGCTGCGGTTCGCCCTTGCGCTGGGGGGTAGCAGGTTGAGCCTGGCTCTAAGTGTGCAGAAAGCACTTACCCCTCCCCGGGACTGGGCGCAGGTCCCAGCGCGCAGGGCGGCGCGTGGCGGCCGATCCGGACCTGTGCCGAAACAGCAAGTTGTTGTGTTTTGGGAAACACTGAGTCAGCCTGACCTCAAGCAGCTTTTCAAAGAAGCAACCCAGAAACCTCCCAGGGCACGTGCGAGCCTCCCGTGAAGGGGGTGCAGAGCCCAGGGGGCTGTTCCTGCTTTGCTTTAGGTCACGTTGGCTGCCCAGCGAGTTCGCGGGGTGGGGGGGGTTGCAGCCGACAGCGAGGTCAGGCTGGAGAGGGGCTTCACCCCTGTAGCTGCGGTGCCAAACGCAGCCTGTGCCAGTGTTTTGAGCAGACAACGAGCCGCTAGAGAGCACGGAGCTGCAGGATCGATGGTGGCAGTGGGCGCGGGGCCGTGCATGTGCCCACGCAGCTGGAGAGCCCCACGGGGCGCGGATGCTGCCTGCAGCTCTGCCCTGGGTCAGGGTGACTCCAGAGGCTGGGAGGGGGCCAGGTCAGGCTCCTGGGGGAGGGAGGGGCTGCCCGGGGCAGGGTCCAGGCTCTGGGGTGCTGCTTGCTGGGAGAGCACTGGGCCGGAGCAGAAGCGTTGCTGGGTGCCGACACAGCTGGGGCCCCGGAATAGCTCTGAAAACCGCGACTAAAAATGGAAGCGTGGAAAGGGCCCGGGGCAAACCTGCCACGGCGGTTGGGTGTGTGATGTGGGGCTCCTTCCCCCTTTCACGCTGGACTGGTTATATCGTGAAGTCAACGGGTCTGAAGTTACAGACCCAAAGGCTCTCTGGGATCTCAGGGTTTCTGCTCGTAAAAGGTGTAGCGTGCTCGCAGAGCGGCAGCTGGGAAGGTTTTATTGCAGCCTGAGAACGGTGGGCTGGAGAAACAGAACTTTTGAGAAAGAATAGAACAACAATCAGAACCTAATAAGGGCTGACCTTGCTGTAACTGTGTTCCTGGTAACGGTGCCATTTCAGCGCACGGAGGACCTGCTCCTCCGCTGCGGATTTGACCTCCTCAGAGGTTAGTGCTCTTCTGCTCCCTGAAAGAGCCTCTCAAAGCAGAAAAACTGTTTCAGCCCCTAATACAAATCTGTTTCTTCTAAACCTGCCATCCAGCTGCCTCTCCTCCCAGGCCCACAGAAGCGTGTTTTCCCAAGGGTGGAAGTTTTCTATCCAGATTATAAGCGATTACAAGCTCTTGTGCTCTGCTCTTCCCAAAGACAACGCTGTGCAGATGAAGCAGACCTCTCGGACACCGCTTCGCCTCCAGACCTGGAGCGTTCGAGCGAACAGGTCCTGTCTGTAGCCCCTGGGGAGCACAGCCACAGTGGGTGCCCACCCAGCCCCCAGGAGCATCCCGGGACCAGCCCAGGCCAGTGCCTGCTGCTCTTGCAGAGCACCCTGAGGAGAGGCAGATGCCTTTCCCTGCCCCGTCACCCAGACTCCTCTCCAGCACGGCAACCAGGTAAGACCCCTGGCACCTCTGCCCTCCGGACGAACCTGCTGGGAGAGGGATTTGCCTCTGCTTTGGCTACTTTCTGGCACAGAACCACCTTTTCCCTGCATCACATTGGGGTTTGGGTTAATCCAGCTCGCTTTGCTGATGTCTTTCTGGGGAGCTGCGGTGCTGCTGTCCCTCGTGCGTGGCTTCGGCAGGTCCCATGTGCAGGGGAACAGCTCACAGCAGGCGAACACCTGCAGCAGGCAGGCCATCCCCGGCTCGCTCGACTGCCTCCTGCTCCGGGGCATCTTCCAAGCCAAGGAGCCCCACATCTGGCTGGGCTGCTTCCATATTCCTCTGTGCTTCGGAAATCATAGGCCAGCATCCCCCAGGAATATAAACTACAAAAATGCAGTCTGGCGGGCACCATGTGAATTACTGCCCATTAGCGGTGCTTTTCCCAAACTCTCCTTTTATAGCTCTTTGTTCTGCTGTGTCAAAACCGATTTGTTTATATGGTTTCAGAGATGATGTTTCTCTACAAAAATGTTTTTCGCATAGTTTCGGATTGGTTCCCTTCCACGGTCAGTAACATCATCACTTGGCACGGCTTCGTCGAGCTTCAGCTTGTGCAATCCCCACGCTGGCTGTGCTCGACCGGTGCTGGGCAGCTTCAGGACAGTGCTGCTTTGTCGTTTGCTCCCGGGGGAATTCAGAGCACAAGGAATGACTTATGCCTGATGCAAGACGAAGTTATTGGGTTAAACGCAGCCACATGGCTCTGTGCCCACCTTTTGTCACCGCTCCGTTCTCCCTGGCCGCGCCGAGGGCTGCGCTGCCACCGAACGGGTGGTCTGCAAGCATGGCATTGAGAAGGGAAAGACCTTATAATTGGAGGGGAAAGTTCTGGAAGCAAGCAGCTCTTTTCCCTACTCCCTGCCCGGCCTCGCTGCCCCAAGAGCACAGGGAGGAGACGCCTGCTCCAGTGTCCGAGATGAAATCACGCCCTTGTTGAAGCTGCTGGCAATGCTCCTATTGACTCAAATAGCATGAGGAGATCAGCCCAGCCCCTTCATTAGCATAAATCACCATCCATGCTGCTCGCTTGCATTGCAGCAGCAAAGGCTTTGGCCCAGTTTTGCCAGAAAAGAAACCCTTGCTCGCTAGGGTTCTCTCCAGCGGCGCGGCTCTGGAGCAGACGTTTGCCGTGAGCAACCGCCGGAGCCGCTTTCTCTCCGTGAGGGTGGCACAGCCAACCCTTCACGTCAGGGTCTCTATTTCACCTGAGTTTCTACAGAAAAAAAAAAGGGGGGGGGGGGGGGGGGGCGATGGTGCCAATTTTTTAGATTCTACTTACTTTACTCCACAGAGACCCACCACGCTCGCTGCAGACCCCAGGGCACGGCATCAGAATATTTCACTGTGTGCGGTGGATAATAACAGCTGAGGACCGGGTAAGGTCAGAGAAGCCTGAAACTTGATTATAACTGCTTGATCCCTGCCTCGCTCGCTGCAGGGGAACTGACAGCCTTATCATGTTATCCCTACGCATTAAAGAGAGTTGACGTTGTCCAGCTCCTCTGTGCTGGCCTGTTTCTCTTGACCCTTCAGAATAATTGCTTTGAAATGCCAGTGCTGGTTTGTTTTGCTTTTATATTTTACTGGAAGCTGGCAAATGGATGGACTATGTGCCATTTTTGTCCGTGAGGCTGATTTCTATCTAAGATGCATTTGAGTTACCAGGGGATGAACCAGCTCAGTGGTGACAGCATCACTAAGGTGTTTTTTTCAAGAAGAAATGGCTCTTCAGGGCAGCAGCAGGAGCCAGGCAGGCAGGGGAGTGCCAGCCCGGCCGAAAGCGAGCGATGGCCTGGGCCCTCGGTACCCTGTTGCCCACCTGATGCTGTGCCTGGCCTGTGGGAAGCTCTGGGTTTGTGTGGATACTAGTGAGTTTTGGGGCTGCGGTTTGCACAGCTCTCGGGAGCTCAGGGCTGGCCCCCAGCTCACTGCCCTCATGCCGCAGATGCCCACAGCCACGGGGTGATGGCCAGAGCCCACGGGCACCTCGGCAGCTCCCAGCAGGGCCAGGACCGAAGCTTCCCTCCCCGCTGTGGCTGTGACAGGGCTGCTCCCCGGCCAGGAGCGGCTCGCCAGGCACAGGCGTTCCCCCTGGGAACCGTGCCCCGCTGTATTAAACACCTGTTTCCCTCCCGGATCTTGCTCCTCCCAACACACCCAGCTGTGCCATGGGAATAAACTGGCTGGTTGCCACTGGCTGGTTGCCACGAAGCTCAGTGACAGAGCGTTTGCTCCCAGCAGTGGCTCCAGCCCTTCTCCTCCTCGTACCCAGCATTTTGTCCCGACTCTCTGCAGTCCGTGCTGGTTCCTGACCTGCCCTGGGTAAAATCCAAAGGGTCTGTTTTTCTGCAGGTGCTCAATGCAGTGGATCGGGGGGACTCCACGCAGCTTGGCTGGTCCCGAGCGTACCTGAACCCACGCCGGCTGCTCCCACCGCCCTGCTATCCCCTCCCCAGCACCCCTGACCTGGGTGACCCCGAGATGCTACTGAGTGACGTGACATGAGCCCTGTGACCTGGGCCACGGACCCCGGCAGCGTGGCACCCCCAGCTACCCCTCTCGGCTCCCGGGAGGCAGGGAGCAAGGGAGGAAAGCTGCTGGGGCCGTGTTTGCCCAAGGAGCCGAGCAGGTTTTCCAGTAGGCTCGGAGGAGCTCCGGCAGCGTACCGCTTGCACAACCCGGGGCAGAGTCTGAGGGGAGCGTGGCAAAGCCCGGCTCGCATCCCTCCCCTTCTCCCGGGGGCGGTGTAGCGGGAGCATCCCTCCCCCGGCCGCTCCCAGCGCCCCCCCGGCTGGCGGCAGGCACCGCCCCCGCCCCGCCCCGCTCCCCTTTGTGCGGCAGCCCCGCTCTGCGCACACGCCGCCCGCTCCGCTCCGCTCCCACCCGGTACCGCCCGGAGCAGCGGGGCGCGACGGCCCGGCCCGGCTCGGCTCTGCCTGGCCCCGCTCTGCCCTGCCCTGCCCGCCGCCCGGCCCGGCCCGGCGAGCTCAGGTGGGTCCGGCCGACGCGGTGCCTCCGGCTGGGGAGGGGGCGGCTCCGGGGCAGCAGCCGGCCCGGTACCGGGCGGCTCGGGGGTCCGCGCAGCGCCGTGCCGCAGCCCCACTCCTGCCGGGGCACTACCCGACCCCTGCCTCCCCCCCCCGCGGAGCCCGGGGCATCGCCCAGCGCCTCGGGCCGTCCGCAGCCCCGGCGGCTGCCATGGCAACGCGGGTACCATGGTTTTCCTCATCCCCCCGTTGCCTGGTTACCAGCCCCCCGTGCCGGGATGGATGCCCCGATGGAGCAGCCGTCCCCCACCGGGGACCACCGTGGGGGGACTTGGCGCGCACCCCACCTCCCTTGGTGCTCTCCAGGCTGGGTTCTGCGGTGGGGGAAACTCAGGGAGCAGGGAGGTTCCAGCTCCGAGTACTTGGCAGCATCCTGGCTTCTGTTGGTAAATGTTTGGATAACGCCGTGGCGATACACAAACAGCGAAACGCTCGCTCCGGGGAAGGCGTACCAGAGGAAGAGTGCGTCTCTCGGGGTGCGTAACTGATGCTTCCCAAAGAAAGAGATACCGGAGTCCGCGTGTCGGAACTCGGATCTTGCAGGAGTGTTTCTGCGGGGAGAGAAAAGTGACAGGTGGTTTGTGTGGATGTGAGTAAGCTTTGCAGCGTGAAAGAGCAGCCTCTCGGGAAAAGCTGCGTGTGGATTAGGACTTGAAGCGGTCCCTGTGTGGTGCTCCGAGGTGCTGTTGGGTCCAGCTGGGGTTTTTAGTCCCCCTGGGTGGTTTCGCTCCCGGTTGGAAACGCAGCCAAGCCCAGAGACGGCAGGAGCCCGGCTCCCAGGCAGTCCGGGCGGAGTGACGGGGAGCGCGAGGGAAAGCTGCCAGCGTTGGGTGCAGAGCCAGGCCGGCGGCGAACGCCCCCGTGCCCACGAGCGTGGGGCAGCTGCCCCTTCCTCTCCTCACGCTCTCCTTGGAATCTTAGCTGCCTCCTCGAAACGTGGTTGCTCAGGTGGCGGGGAGCCACGGTGTTGCCAGGAGTTTAGACCCGGGTGTCGAGGAGAACTCCTCAGCCCTGCGAACTGGCACCTTTGTCTCTGGTTGTTCCCCCGTGTTTGCCTTTCGGGCTGTTTGTGTGAGAGGCCACCAAGCCCCGCGTTGCCCGGGCACGGAGAAGGCATCGCTGGCACCGGGCGGCGCGGGGGTGTCCTGCCGAGGGGCTGTGCCACCCGGCTGTCCCTCCTCGCGGCGTGCAGTCGCACCGGCAGGGACAACGGCCTCGCCTGCCGGGGACTGCTCTTCGCCTTGTGCTCAGCGGTGGTCGTGACTGATGGCAACGGCGAAGGAGAGAACGGAGAACATGTCGGCTCTTTGAGGCGCTGCTGAGCGTGGCAGCACCGTGGTGCCCCAGGACACGCGGGAGCCTGGAACACCTTCCCCCTACGCTGCTGTTTCAGTGGTTTTGGGTGATCCTGACTTCTCTCGCCACCAGGTAACCGCTGCTTTGACTGACCTGTTTGCCTCCCATGTGCTGATGCCGGCCGTGCCCCGCGCAGAGCCCGCGTGCGGGGAGGGCTGAGGAGCGCTGGTGTGGCGGGGACAGGATGATGCGAGCAGGTGTGCTGTTTAGGTTTACAGCACCTTGTTATCTGCTAAGCAAATGAGAACAGGAGCAGCAGGCTCCTGGCAGGAGGTGGGGGGGTTGTTTACTGCTTCCCCAGAGCCGAGGGCAGGGTTCTCCGCCTGCTCTCCCAAAGCCGGCGCTGCCGGGTGGCCATCAGCTCGGCAATCGTTGCGCCGGAGGTTTGCCTCAAGTGAAGGGCTAGCCTGGCTCTTCCTTGCCTGCTGCTGGGGAAACAGGTATCATCGAGGCGGGCCGGGCAGCTTTGCTCTTTTTGGGCCAACTGCCGGAGGCTGGAAGAAGCTCTGCGGGAGACAAGTTTAGCGCCGGGATACAGGTGAGGGATGCAGCGCAGGGCGCGCTCAGAGCCTCGCTTGGCTGTGTTCGGCGATCCCCTGTGATCGTGTGCTCTTGCAAGCATGGACCTGCTCGGGGCTGGTCCGTGGGGGTCCGCCTGTGAGGCTCGTTCAGCAGAAGCAGCGCTGAAGTTTGAGTTCCTGGGGCTCCTGGTTGCCTTTGAATATCCTCTGCTTTACCCCAAACCTGGTCATCTATCCAGTCAGCCTTTGAATCGGTAACAAATTGGGAATTGCTGCCCGTATGGGAAGGGCGAGGGCTGGAAATCTCTCCTTCTCTCTCATTTAGGAACACGAGGCACAACAACAGGCACATTAATAGCCAGATTGATGCTGACGTGAAATGGCAGAAGAGCACATCTCTGCGTAGCTGGAAATGTCCATTCACACATGCACACTCCTAAACGCTGCGGGCAACCGAGCGCTGCTGTCACGGTCTTGGGGGCTCTGCGCAGAAACTAGAGATTTTAACTAGGTCTGATCTTCAGGAGATGCCCTGAGGACTCCTGACGGAAGGAGGAGGCTGCCCAGCGTTACGCTGTGATGGCTGAGGCCTGACAGGGCTGATCTATGCAAAACAGTGAAAAGGAAAACGGGAATTCAAGATTCAACGCCGTTACAAATTCACCTGCCTCGCTCTGGCGTGATTTGCCGTGTTAGGGAGAGCGAATCGGTGGGCAGGAGGGACTGGGTCTGCCTGCCCGGGTTTCCCCCAGCTCCTCCATCACGCACACGCGCGCTCCATGCGTGCACAGACGCTGACCCAATGGCATGCAGAATTGCAAGGCTGGATGATCCAGGAGTGGGAGGCTGAGGGAGAGCTGTGACTCCTGCATGGGGCGAAGCACGTTGGCTACGAGCTTGGCAGGGAGGCGGCAGGGCAGTGAATCATCCGGCCGGCTCTGGTGCCTGTGAGCTGCGCCTGCGTGGGTACGGGTGGCTCCCAGCGCCGCCTGCTCACGACCCAGGCACGGTGTGGGGAGGGAGCGGTGAGGGTGGCCGTGGGGCTGCCCCCCAGCCCCGTCTCACGCCCGTGCTGGTGAGCCGCAGCCCCTGCGTGGGAGCACTGGGCAGGATGGGCGGGATGGCCCCGAGTCCCCTGCCCTGGGTCGCCGCTCCGGGGGCTACCAGCCCCGGCCGGTGGCTGCAGGGACCAGGCTGTGTTGAACTGTGGCCAAGCAGGGTGCCCCAGGGCCGTGCTTTCCCAGGGCAGAGAGGGCATCCCTGGGCAGAGGGATGGGGTGAGAGGGAAGGGGAGCTCTGTGCATCGCTGCCCCGCTTCTGTGCCGCTCAGCCTCTCTCCGTATTAAGGCAGATCTTGCAGTTCTAACAGGAAAAACCCACGGTTTGATTGAAGTCACACCCGAAGTGCACTGAGCTGCCCGTTTCCGTGGTTTGTCCGGCCGGGTGACTGCAAATTCTGGGTCGCTAACGGGGAGCAAACGGGGAGATTTCCGCCCGGCGGCGTGGCTCATCGGGCAGCTGTTATTTTCCCACTGCCTTTGTGCAAAGGCACAGCCGGATTCGGCGTGGACGGGGTAGGGGGGGCAGGGAGAGTCGCCTTGGTGCCTCGAACGCTGCGGTCTGAAGGCGCAAGCGGGGAGAATGGCAAAGCCGCTGCAATGTTTGCTCTTCTCACTTTATTTCAGCTTCACTAAAAAGTGGGTGGGCCAGCTTGAAACAACCCAAAAAACCTGTGGCACTTCGCAAAGCATATGCTTCCTTGGAGGAGAACTGGGCTCATTTGCACTCCAGAATGCCGTGTTTGTTTTCCTAGCAAGGCCACCGCCAATCCTGACGGTTAACTCGCGCGGAGAGAAGTTTCAGCAAGCGGAAGTGTGCGAATTTTGGGAATTGAGTAAGAAAAACAAAGACCATATGTGTGCTGCGTGCTTAGCTTGGCAAAAAAGTGAACTCTGCTGCGCTAAACGCTAGGAGCCAAAAGCTGAGCAGAGGGCTGGAAACGGCGTCTGCGGCTGAGCAGGGCCCCAGCCCTGGCTGGCTGCGGGAGAGCGGGGGGCCAAGCCTTCGGCAGTGCCGGAGCTGGGAGATGCTCGGTTTTGGTAGCGCTGGCAACACACCCAAGAAAGCAGCAACACGGTTTGAAGCTGCTCTGGGAGCTCTGTCCTGCGTGTCGGAGGCTTTTACCATCGCAGGCAGGGCTGTCCCATGCCCTAAAGCACCTTTCCAGGGGCTCGTGGCAGCGCCCCAAAACAGAAAAGGCGTGAGGGATGAGTGACTTGGGCTGAGTCTGCGGGGTGCAGGGTGAGAAATGTTGCCTGTAGCAAGTGCCGGGGCTGCCTGGTACGCGGGGGGAAGCGTGCGTGGGCTGCGCTCGCACCCCTGAGCTAGCACCGGGGCTGCAGTCAGCAAAGCTTGGCCCCTGCGAGAGGGCTCCCAGATGCCTTGGCTGGGGTGATGGGGCTCAGAGCTGGGGGGGTTGTGAGCCAGGCAAAAATCCTGTGTGTGCTCCGTGGGATGTCACTGAGCTGCCTCTACGATAGTACTCAACTAACGGGAAGATAAACAGTGAAAATCTGATGAATGATTTGTTAAAAAACATAAAGGCATCATTAATACAGTGTAAAAGCCAATTAATGCCGTTCATCTAGCGGTAGCATGTGCTGTATTGCATCTCCTTCTGCACGTACACCACCCTCCTGTCGGGTAATGACACTGATTTTGCGCTGGCAGCCTCGGCAGCAAATAGATAAAGGACATAGGGAAATGTGCAGCTAGGAGTTACTGTATCACCAGCTGTTGGGTTCTTTGTGTGTGTTTCTAAGACCTGGTAATTATGCAGAATTACGTGCCTCAGCAAACGAGGGGGCTTGTCTGGGCACAGGGAGCCAGCGGCACGCTCCAGCGCGGCGTGGCAGCACAGCCCCGTGCCGCACAATGGCAGCGGCAGCTGCGGGCGAGGGAAATTAAACCCTCCAGCGTTCAGATAAAACACGTTCGCTTCGAAACGACAAGACATGGAAGGGGAGGGAAGGATGTGTATTATCACGGGATGCCACTTGTTAGGATGAATAAATTCGGGTTCTGGAAACGCGCTCCCCGTGTCCGCGGGGCTGAGAGCGGTGCTGGGGGCTGCTCCCTCTGCAGGGGTGGTGGGTGCCGGCTCACGAAGGCAGCGCCGGCCGCCAGCCGTTCCTGGGCACCTCCACAGCACAAACTGGGGCAAGGGGCTGTGGCAGGATCTGAGGGACCCTGGTGCCTCGAGGAGCCGACCTGGGGCGGCTGAGCTGTCTCCCCCCATTGCTGGCAGCAGGGGTGGGCAGGGATGGAGGTTGCATCCAAATCAGGTCAGGCTCTGGAGGGACTGAATAGGAGGGATCTGCACGGGGATCGCGATGGGGATGTGCATCCGTCAGCTAGCTGCATTCCTGCTCTGTCGAGGGCCCCTCTGTTATCGGCACTAATCCAGCACAGCAGCTGCAGCAGCTCTGTAGCACTCAGCGCTATCAGTGCTGTGCAGGCCCCCCGATAACCGTCTCTCCTTCGTCAGCAGTGAGCCCTCCTCACGCTCCCACACCATGTATGGCCACCGAGCCCTATCCTCGGGCACATACCGACTGCCTGGCAGCAGCAGAACACAAACAGGCAGAGCCCTGTGTGCGGGTGAGCTGCGGGCAGCCGGGGAGGCAGCGCCCAACCTGCCTCTGCGCTCCCGAGCCCCCGGCCTGCTCCCTCGAAGGGGCCACCTCTGCCAAACCCTCTCCTCCTGGCACAAGGTGTCCCCCACACGCAGCCACCCACTGGGAAGGGACACTGGGTCTGCAGGGCCCTGTGCCAGCTGGTGGGAGTTGGGGGCACCCGCTGCCCTGGCCACTGCCCGTCCCCTCGGGAGGAGGAGGAGGAAGGATGCTCGAGCTGCCCGCTGTGCTCGGGGCTGGTCAGTAGGTACGGTGTGTGCTGGTAGGGCCCTGTCTTTGCGGAGCAGCAGTGCCTGGTGTTGGCTGGTCCCCACAGCGAGGGTACCCATCCCAAATGGCTGCAGCACCATCTCAGGGCATGGAGTCTCACAGCCCAGCCATGGGTTGTTACACCCAGGCTGGTATTCCTTGGGAAGGGTCCGTGTGCTGGGCACTCCCCTGCACAAGGGCAGCGTGTGGGTGCTTGTGAAGGGGCAGGGACGGGCTCAGCTGTGAGAGGCGCTGGGGGTACTCGAGGTCTCTCCTTGATGCTTCAGGAGAGCACGGGGGAGCTGGGAGGGACAAGTGCAGCTCGAGCCCAGGTCCCACCAGGGCCACTGGCCTCATTGTAGGAATGTACTGTAATTGCTATGCTAATTGGGACAAATTAAAGTAAGCTCTGGGTGAAGGGCACGGTGTTGACCTTGATGGAGAGATCACAGCCCTTGCGCTGGCCCCATTGCCTGTGGTGCAACCTTGAGGCTGCACCCAGATCCATGCCAGGAGCAGAGCCAGCACTGCAAGGGGTGGCTGAAAACATACCACAGACCCCCACAAAAAGTCTGTCTGCTCAGACCCTTCCCCCTCTTTCCACCCGCAAGCCCCGTGTCCCCATCAAGCTGGGCACAGCTATGGCACCGGGTATGGTGTCCAGGCCCCGGGTGTTTCCCAGGGCTAGCCTGGCTCCTTCTCCCAGTGTGGGCTGCCCACCCGAACAGTTGGGCAGGGGTCGTGGTGCCCACCTCCCGTGCACCCCTGCCCCATCACGGTGCCCTCCATCAGCCGACCGCGTGCTGAGCCCGCTTCTCCCCTCTCCCGCAGAGGCCATGGAGGCAGTGCTGATCTTCCTGTGCTCCCTGCTGCTGCCGGCGGCCCTGGCAGACGGTAGGTGCCAAGCGCTTCCCGCACGCAGGAGGCGGCAGGGGCGCGGGAAAAGGCTGGGGGGGGCTGGAGTGGGCGCGGGGCAGCAGCCTGTGCTGGGGTCCTGCGCCGGTGGGGTTGGAGGGGCTTGATCACCTCACACCCTTCGTCTGCTTATTTCCAGTGGCCACCCAGGAGAAGGAGGAGGACCCCTTTAACTATGGTGAGCATCGCCGTGCATGGGGATGGACGGGCTGGCGGGGACGCATGTGCCATGGGGAGCAAACAAGGCTGCCCCCTTCCCTGAGCCCAGTGGGAACAAGCCCCTCTGTCTCCTCTCCGCAGATTACCAGAGCCTGAGGATCGGGGGGCTGGTGTTCGCCGTGGTTCTGTTCACCGTTGGCATTCTCCTTATACTCAGTAAGCTGGGGAACAGGCGCGCGTGCAGGCTGGGGCAGTGAGGGCCGTTTTTGCCGGGGTTGGCCGTTAGGAAAGGCCCGGGCCCGTTCCCGCTTTGGCCACACTCACGGTGTTTCTCTCCCCTTGCAGGCAGGAGGTGCAGATGCAGTTTCAACCAGAAGCCCAGGTGAGTGAGGGCAGCATCACCCTTGGAGAGCCTCTGCCCTGGGCTCAGCTCTTCCCGGGCTCCCTCCTGCACCTGGCACAGTGGCTGCACTCTTTGAGCATCCCTCTCGGGTACCTGGTACCCAGAGCAGAGGGATGCTCTGCTGCAGGGCTCCTGGGCGGCAAAGGAGGGAGCCTTCCTCCGCGTGCCCCTGTGCCGTGGGGCATCCCACCCCCTGGGATGGGGTGCAGGTCCCAGCCGCTCTCACGGTGCACCTCTTCTTGCAGAGCTCCGGGGGACGAGGAGGCTCAGGCGGAGAACCTGATCACCTCAAACGGTAAGGTCGCCTGTCCCACGCTGCGTGGGCTCCGCTGCCGCTCCTGCGTGGAGCACGCAGCTCAGGGCAGGCGCTGCAAGCCGCTCCGCTCTTCCCTTTGCAGCAACGGGAGCACAGAAAGCGGAGAACTGAACAAGAGCCATGCGGTGAGTCCCGGGGCTGCTGCGACCGGCCCAGGCCAGCGTGGGTGGTGGCAGCAGGGCTGTCACAGCTTCGGTGCTGGGAAGGAAGAGGGGGGAGCTGGGGAGGTGTAGGGAGGTGGCTGCAGGGCTCAGAGCAGACCAGTCTGCTAGGACTGGGCAGCTCTGCATCCCAGCACGGTTGGGTCTATGGCAGGGGAAACATGCAGCGCTGGCAAGGTCCCGGGTGTCCCGTGCTCAGCAAGCTCCAGGCAGCCCAGCAGGAAAAGGAAACACCTGTCCGGATTTTCCTTTGCATTACATTTCCTTTCCTTGTGCTCCTTCACCCCAAAGTGGTTTTATTTTTAGGGGCTCTAGAGAGCTGAGCGTGAGTCCTCTGGGGCATCTGGCTCCTCGCCCGCAGCCAGAGTTCCCCGAGCTCCCGGGCTGCGGCTCGCTGTTGGAGAGGGAGGAAGGCTGCAGCCCGTGCCGGTGGGAGCGCGGTTTGTGCTGCTGGGGGACGAGCCCCGCGCAGGGCAGGGCAAGGCGGCATCGTTGCTCCGGCCTGACGCGCCGCTCTCCCTCCCGCGCAGACCCAGAGACCCGAGGACAGACGCTCGGACCGCAGACGCCAGCGGCCTGCGAGGAAACTGAAATCGCAGCGACAGGTCCCTCTAAGGAGACGCGCAGCTGCTGTGTCTGTGTTACCCTCTGTACTTCACCACCGGTTCTCTGTCTACTAACTCGACTAAACTCCGCTCACCGTCCTCTCTGCCTCCCGTGGTGTGTAATGTTGGTGTGAGATGATCGTTACCTCTAGGGCTAGTCGTTGCTGGTGTTGTAATAGTGACTTTCTCTTCACCTTTCTCGTGCTGTGCGTGTGATTCCGGCTGTGTACAGCCAGCCTCCGAGCCCAGGAAGGGGAGCCGCAGGGCAGGGTGGCGCGGGAGCCTGCTGCAGCCCCAGGGGAGCCCTGCGTCCCCCGCGCCCGGAGCTGGAGGCTGGTGGTTCACCCCAGCTGGCTTTGGGCAGGGCTCGGGGACCGGTCCCGAGGCGTTTTGGGGTCCTGCCAGCGTGACTCCGGACCGCGCATTGCCGTTTCAGCAATAACCCTCCTGCGCGCCCCCAGCCCAAAGGCAGCCGCGGAGGGGTGGAGGCACCCGGGTGCTGGATTTAAGGCTGAAGGGAGCTCCCCTTTCTCGCCCTCTCGGCACCCCCTCTTTCTGTCCGTGGCTAAAGCCCAGCCGTCTGTCTGGGATGCTGTTGGAAATGTGAGGAAACGCTGTGGTGGCAGAGCAGCCGCGAAAGCCCCCAGCGCGGTGACACTGTGAAAGAGAGCGGCTGCGCAGCGGTGACCCCACTGACCAGCGCAAAGCAGCTCCTCGCCAACGCTCTGCCTGCCCGGCAGGCGGAGGTGGGCAGGTTAAACAGTCTCCGAGGGCTGAAATAAAACGGGCTGAAATCAAAATCCTGTCCTGTCTCCGGCAGGGAAGGGGCAGCGGCGTTCCCTCGGGGTGCTCCCTGCCCTTCCTGATGCCTCGTCACTCCCTGTGCCGTAGTCTGGGACACGGTTGCCTGTGTCAGTGCCATGTGTCATCCCGCGGTGGTTACGTGTCACCAGCCCCCCGATGCCGACTGCCCCTTCTCCCCATGGAGCAGCAGCAAGCGATGCTCGGGGGCTTTGCGCGCCTGAGCTTGCGCAGCGGCGACGTGCTGGCTCTGCAGGGGCTGAGCCCAGAGTCCATCGTCACCTTGTGTCCACTCGTGGCTTGGAGGCAAACCTGTGAGTCTGGCCCCTTCCCCAAGCCCGTGGGCAGGCAAAGCTGCGGCCTTGGCTTGGTCGTGGGTGCTTGCCAAGG
This sequence comes from Rhynochetos jubatus, assembly GCA_027574665.1. Taxonomy (NCBI): domain Eukaryota; kingdom Metazoa; phylum Chordata; class Aves; order Eurypygiformes; family Rhynochetidae; genus Rhynochetos; species Rhynochetos jubatus. The sequence continues at coordinate 5,462,757 of CM050670.1, read as the reverse complement.
CTGGGTCAGCCTGGGCAGTGGTGTGGGACCCCCAGGGCTGCATTGAAACACATCCAGGTGCCGTCCACAGGCTGGGAAGAGGTTCTTGTCCTCCAGGATGGTTTTGAGAGGGGTTTCTCCTACGCCCACCCCACCACATTGGCCCTGCTGCCAGGGTGGGCTGTGTCCCTGCGTGCTTTGCATCCCTCGGTGGTTCTGGGCAGCACTCTCCATCCGTCCGTGCGAGGCAGAGGGTCCGCGTCTCCGGTGCCCTGTCCCTTCCCTTCCCCGCGGGCGGAGCGGCCCAGCCCCGCGTCAGCTGTGTGCGTGTCCCGCGTCGGCGTGCCCGTGGTGTCTAGTGTGCCGTCGGTGTTAACACGGAACAAAGAAATCCCTGTGGTGTGTAGAAACGGCAAAATCCCGACTGTTGTAAAATAAACCGAGCTATTGTGTTTCCTTTGAAATGGGCGACTGTGCTGCTGTGGGGAAGGACTGGTACGTTCTGTGCTGTGACATGGCGGGGGGAAGGAATAAAATCTCATTTCTATCGGTGCTTGGCTGCGTCGTCTCAAGGGCCGTGGCGTTGCCGGGGCTCGGGGGAGAGCCTGCGGGGAGCGGGACAGCGGAGCTGGCTGGGCGAGCGGCGGGCAGCTTCCCACGCTGCCCCCCTTGCACCCCCTGGGCAGCGGCCCCCGGGGGGAGGGCGCAGCCTGCCCTCCCCACCCCGGCCTCCTTCCCATCGGCGGCGGGAGCCCCTCGTGACTGCGATAACCATTACACCGGGGCTGTTAATGTTTAATGAGGTTTGTCTCCCAATTAACGCGCTGTCCCGTGGGTGCCCGCTCCCAGAGCGAGACGCCAGCCCGGACGGCACGCCGACGCGATGGGGGACGGTAAGGGTGCTGCGGGGAGCCCCTGCTCGGCCCCGCCCGAGAGGGGCTTCCCTGGGAGGGGGGCAGAGACATTCATGGGGGCATCTCCGTGGTCAGGTAAGGTGGCTGGAGCGGTGACACACAGACGTCAGGTGGGTGAGGCTGCTGGGATGCGCCCCCCGGTCAGCTCGAGGGTGCCACCGGAGCGGAGCCGTGGCTGAGCCCGTGGGCAGCGGCACTTTGCCGGGGCATCGTGTCAGCCTCTGCAAATAGCAACCGGCTGCTGCCAGCGGTTGAGCCGGGTCCTGTCTGCAGCTTCACCTGGAGCCCGAGAGACTCCCAGGTATCCCGTGAATGCATGCCCCAAATCCATCCTGCCGATGCACCGTGACCTTTAAACTGCCTGGGCTGAAAACCAGGAGTTTGGGAATTCTTTACTGGCTCGGCTGCATCTTGAGGAAATCGGAGCGCTCTTGCTTGCAGCCTTCACGCCTGACCGTCCCCGTCCGGCTCTCACCGCGGGCCCTGGCCCCGCTCACGGGGGTTTCTCCTCTTTTCCAGAGCAAGCGCCCGAGCAGGGCCTGGACAGGTTCAGCTACGGTGAGTGCGCGCCCCATGCAGCCCGGGGGCTGCGGGCGGGGGGACGGGCAGCCCCCTCCCACACTTGCGCCTGGGCTGGGCTGACGTCTGCTCGGCTCTCCTCCTCCCCAGACTATGAGACCATCCGCAACGGGGGGCTGATCTTCGCCATCGTGGCTTTTGTCGTTGGGCTCATCATCATCCTCAGTAAGTGCCTCGGGTGGGCCAGACGCCCCCCTGGCTTCATTCCTCCTCGCACACCTCCCTCCTCACCCCGGGCCAGGCCCTGGGTGGGTGCTGGGGTTGGGGGGCTCCCGACCTGGCTGTGCCATACACGGGGTGGGTATTGCCCGCACACGGGGCTGCCTGGGAAATTTCCATCTAGGCAAGCTCCCAACAGAAAGCGAGTTGGGAGGGAGACCACATAAATATTTAGTGTTTCCCTGCCAGCGTCAAGGCTTCGGAGGGAAGGTCACTAATTAAAAATAGCAGAGAAAACACTGACGTTTCCCAAGTGAGAGACCAGCTTTCCCAGAGCCCTCGGACCTCAGCAGCTCCCGGAGAGACCTGGGGGCGGGCCGGGGGGGACCCTAGTCTCTCCCTGGGGGATCCGGGGGCGGCCGCAGCATCGCAGCTGCACGCAGCGACCTTGCACAGTGGTTTTAGGGAGAAAGATAAGTAAACCACGGGGGCAGCTTCAGGAGAAAGACAGACACCTGAGTCAGCTCTGGTGGCCGGTGCTGTGGGGGGCTGCCGTGTCGGGGTCCAGGGTGGGGCAGGGGTCGGTGTCTCCCCACGCCAGCGGGAGCCGTGCAGGAGGCCAGCCCCAGTGTGGAAGCAGGGGTGCTCAGGGCTTCCCCCAGGAGCCAAATGTGGTGATCCCTGCTGAGGGGTCAAGACTGTGTGCAGGACCGGTCCATCGCAGCAGAGGGGCAGGTGAGGTGGGGCGGGGGGGGGGGAGGCTCCAGCCACCAGAGGCATCAGTCGCTCCTCTTGCCCCCAGGCCAGCGGTTCCACTGCGGAGGGAAGAAGAAGAGGTGGGTATTGCACGGTTTTAGGACAGCCTCGTCTTCCTCCCCATCCTAGTCCTGCCAGCTGAAAGGGCTGGATTCTCAGCTCATGCTCCCAGCTCAGCCACGTTGCCCAGCGTAACGCGTCTCCCCTTGCTTTTCGCTCTGCAGGCAAGGGAACGAGGAGGACCTGTAGGTGCAGGTAGGTCACGGGAGGATGCGCCCCGCTGGCAGCCAGGCTCCCTGGGTCTGCTGTGTCCAGCAGCCACGCTCAGGGAAGTACCAACGTGGGGGTTTGGGGAGCAGAGGCGCTAGGGCACGCTGGCCTCTGTGCCCGCGTAACCCTCCCGCTGTCTGGTTTCAGAGCTGCCATGCCACCGGGGAAGCCGAGCTTCATCCCAAGCAGCGAAGTCCTTGCCAAGGGCCACCCCTTACCCCACTCCAGTGGATCCATTACCCTGCTCACCCCAGGCAAGGCCAGAACGCAAACTGCCCTCGTGCTTTCCCCTCTGCTGGATCCAGCAAGAGTTTCTTGGCTAATAAAGTTCAAGCTGAGAGAGGTTAAACTTTGTGCCCGAGGCATTTGAATCGCCCACTCTCCTGGCCCGGCACCAATGACATTTCTGCCCTGCAGGCATCTTCCAACACAGACCCAGGGAAGGTTTCCGCTGCCTCCCCCGCACACCCACGGCACCGAGCAGCCGGTCCGCTCCACTCTGGGTTTGCACCGGGGCCTGCGGAGGAAGGGATATTCCCGCTCCCGGCCACCCTGCAGCAACACCCCTCTCACCCACTGTGCGGGTGCCCGAATCCTGCGTCCCGTGCCAGTCCTGGGATACACAGCGAGGGGATTGCGGATGCACCCGTGGGCGTGTGCTGTTTGTGCGGGGCTGTTTGCGTGCTTGCTTTCCTGGAGTCCTTGATCCAAGCATCCCTGGGCGAGAACCGGGCTGGGATGATGCATCCAGCTCTTCCGTTTCACGGCCTCTCTCATCTTCGGGGAGACACGGAGCTCTTTAACAGGAGCCAAAAGCAACAAAACTGCCGCAGCTGGGTGGTGAGGGAGCAGGGAACAGTGCCTGTGTGCAGTGGCTCTTGCCCGTCCTTACCCAAAACCCCAGCCGGGTCCGCAGGCCCGCGGGTCTCAGGCCGGCGCCGCGCTGTGTTGCGGCAGCCCCGCCATCCCGGCGCTGCCGGCTCACCTGGTCCCTTTGGGCTTCGATTGAGGTCAGACGTTGACAGTAAAATAGGATTAGCTGGGGGAAGGTTATTAGACAAAATCTGTGCAATTTGTCTAATCTGAGGTGCTTATTTAACACAGTAAGGAGATTATTGTGAAATATAATTTTGACTTGCCACTGACCCACTCGTAAACACTCGTTGCAGCTTTGCACAGCTCGAACAGGAGCCAGAGTCCTTCGGCGTAGAAGGGAAAGCTGTTTAACCACACAGGCTGAAGGGTTTGCTCGCAGCAGAGCTGGCCCTGCCCGCTCCCTGCTCCGACCCCCGGTCCTAGCCGGCGAGGAGCGTGGCGTGGTTGTGTCCCCCTAAAGAAGGAGCTCAGGGGTGCAGCAGCCAGGAAGGCAAATGTGAAATGAGCCCTTCCCCTCACACCCTCAAATCCCAGGGCTTCCCCGTGCCCGGCTGTGCCAGGGCTCAGGGCACGGACATGCCCTTCAGGGCACCAGCCCCCCGCAGACCCCCGCAGACAGAGCCCCTGCAGCTCCAGGGGAGATTAAGAGGAGCGAAAAGCCGTGTCTGGCTCCCTGCACAGGGGGATCTCAGTCTCGGCACCAGATGGCATTAATAGCATTATCGTGCATGGCTCACGGACACCCACGTGTGCACGCACACTCGCACAGCACTTCGCACCCCCAGCCGGCGCTGGGGGCTGTGCCCCGGGTTAGGGGTGCTGATGGGGTGCAGCGGTGGAGCGGGACACTCTGCCAGCACGTAAACCCTTGCAGTGGGGGTTCAGTTTGGAGGCTGGGCTACTATCAGAGCTGAACTGCGAGCAGCCTGGCTAGGTGCTCCTCCAGGATGGAGCCAGAGAACCTGGGAAGCAGGAAAGGTGATTGGGATGCATGGGAAATGTGGCTTCCCCGTGCCAGGGAAAGCACAGGGATCAGCACAAGCCACCTCCAAGGCAGTGCTCTCTGGTCCTCTCCATGCCTCCACAGTTCTTTGCTTTGGATGTTGCGTGTGGGAACTGTGGGAGCAAGAAGTTGGGAAGACCACAAGGAAAGGGCACGATGCCTCCGCTCAGCCACCCCTCTCCTGCTGCTCACGTGAAAGGCTCCTGCTCTCCCCAGGGCCTGGCTGGGGGGAGCCGTGGTGCCCATCGGAGCGTGCCCTGTGGCACAAGCCCCAGCTCCGCAGCCCTTTCCTGGCCCCCCGCAGCCCCGTGGGGTCGGCTGGGAGCTGCGGCCTCGGCAAGGAGGCGTTTGTCTTCTCCCCTGAACCAGGCAATCCCGGAGGATTTCTCTCACAGCCGCTTGAGCCATTAATCGTCTCAAAGTAAATCTTTTCTGTGACACAAAGGGGATTGGGCAAATAATACAGTAACTGGAGTGTCCTTTTCCTCTGGGAAGACTTCCAGAGGAAGTCTTGGCACTGGCTATCCCCTGTTTGCTTTGCCAGGCTCAGGATGGACAGGTACGAGGGAGAGGGGCTCTGACCGGCTGTGGCTTGGCCAGCTTTTGCGCTTAATCCACAGCTGAAGGCGAGGAGATGAGGCACCGGGATACGAACGGGAGGAGCAGCAGCCAGGGAGGCTGGCTGCTCCGCTCGCCCAGCCTGGAGCCCGCCAGCGCTGCTCCGCCATCTCCGAGATGCCAGGGACGCATTTGGCCCGCGAGGAAACATGAATGCAAAATGTCTCCTCGCTAGTTAAAACAGGAGAGCGGCAAATGGTGACTAATGGAGCCAAAGAGGAGCACTTGACGACGTGGGGAGATGGGGCCGAGCTGGCGGGGAGCCAGCCACACGCCTCGTTCTCCCTTTGTTCTGCTCCCGAAAAGGCAGCGCATCCATCAGCAGCAACGTGTCTGCCAAAACAGCAGCGCTCCACGGTCTTAAATTATCCTCCCAACCGAAGTAAATAACGTTTCAGCCCTCATTTCCATGTTGCTCATGCCCCGAAGCAGTGGTTATTAGGAAATAACTGCTCACGCTAAGACGGACGGCTGCCCCGGAGCAGCGATGCCGTGTGAGCGCAGCCCAGGGATGGAGCTGGCTCCTCGCGGGGGGCTGAAGCCGGGAAGCAAAGATGGGTCCTCGTGAATCCCGTCTGTACATCCCAGGGCTGTGCTTGGTGGAGGCCCCAAAAAACTTGGCAGAGGCCCCGGTGACTCCAGGCTTGCCCTGGAGCCGGCAAGGACACGGAGCCTGCTCGTCTCCCTGGTACAGGGCTACTCTCTGCTCTGTGTCGGGGTTCTGACCAGGCCTGGGCGCACCCCTCGCTGCCCCCCATCTCAGCCCGCCTCGGGATGCCGAGGTGGTGCTGAGCGAGAGGAGCACAAGCTGCCGCAGGACTCCCCCGACCTGTGGTCCCCAATCCCTCGGACACCGGGATAAACGCTGCCCGCAGCCCCGCCGGGACCGTAGGAGCCGGCCGGGATGGAGCCGGGGGGGGGGGGGGTGCCGGGGCAGCGGGAGAGCCGAGCCCGGCTTCCCCGCTCCGCGATGCTGCAACACTAGGGGGAAGCAGAAATCAAGGTTCTGGCCGGGAAGAGCCTTCCCGGGCAGCGGGAGCGCGGCTCGGCCCTCCGCATCCCGGCTTCCCGCTCCTGCCAACCCCGGCCGCGAGCACAGGCTGTCGCTTGCGGCGGGGGGGGATCCTGGGGCTGTTCCCCACCACCCTTGGGGCAGCCGTTCCCGTAGCGTAAGTGACCCCAGGGGTCAAGGATCTGGTTTTCGGGGGCTGGTGTCCCTCGCCGCCACCGGGCCCTTTATCCCCTCGGCTGGGGAAACTGAGGCACGGAGCTGCAACGCGCCCACGGTCCAGGTGGGGGACTTCTCCCCCCTCAGCATCACCCCAGGCACCAAGCACCCTCACACGGCCACTCTTGAGGGTGAAGGGCTGCTGCCCCACGCCCAGGCCGAGGAGGGGGCGGTCCGGCGGTACTTTTTGCCCCGCCGCCCGGAAGACGCTCCTTTCTTCCGGGGGCTTTTCCGGAGGGGGGGGGGGGGGGCTGCGTAGGAAGCGCTTAGTGGCAATCGGCTCGCGCCAGATAAGTAGCCCTGTTGTTTTAATGACTGCTTCCTCCGGGGATCTGTCTGGGGGGGTGGCTGAGGGCAGGAGGTTGGGGGGGAGGGATGCTCCCCGGGGCGCTGCGTGCCCCCCCCCCCCTGCACCGGCAAAGCCTTGGGCTGCAGTTGACCCCCAGGAGCTGGGGGGTGGCTGTCGGGCCTCTCCTTTTGTGCTGGTGTGGAGGGTGTGTTTTTTTGCAAACCAGTGGCAGAACTGTCCTTAGGGGAAGGCACCTGGCTGGCTAACGGGGTAGGTGACCACGGGGCACCCCTGGAACCCCCAGGTTATATGCTGGGGAGGGGGTTAAAGGTTGGGCTAAAGCAGCTGTGCCAACTCTTGCCCTCTGGGAGAGGCCGAAGCACATCTCCCCTGGGAAAGACCCCGCTGTGCGTGTTCTGCAGAGGGTCCCCGGGACTGTGGGGGCTCAGAGCTGCGCGTGAGCTTGTGTTGCTGTAATTTCTCCTGTGTCTTCTGTGGAGTTTGGGTCAGGGAAATGGAATTCCTTAGTGTGAGCTTCACCTTTTGGCTTGCTGCAGGTTGTTTGCTCCCTGTTAGCAGGTCAGTGGCTACAGGGAGCGCAAGATGCGTTTCTCCCAGTCCTGGGAGCCTCCTGCTTGCTGCCAAAGCGCAGATCAGCGCTGCCCGAGTAATTAACGTGATGATTTTCAGCCCTTCCTGATCACAGCTGTGTGAAGCACATGATGCCGTTCCAGCCTGCTGATGGTGGAGGGGATGTTAGCAGGGTACCAGCTCTCGGGGCTGAACGCTCACGCAGAGGCGACGCAGAAATGCTTCCTGCTTGTATTCAGATGCGGGAGCTGCGGGAGGGCTGATGCCCCTAATGGGTGGCTGCTGGGCGAGGAGCCCAGTCCCAGGTGTGGGCTGGTGGGAGCCAGCTCCAGGGAGCTCCTGGCTGCCTGCCCTCCACTTCCAGACCCGTGTGTGCAGCTGGACGCGGGAGGCTGACAAATGGCCTGAGCTGAACCATCGGTGGAGGCACAAACGGGGCCATAATGAATGGCACAGACAGCTCAAGGACTCGCCATGGCTCCCCAAGCTGGTCGTTCCCCCATCAGCCTTTAGCTGTTGTCTCGTGCTGCCTCCCGTCTCGCCTCCGGTCCCGGAGGAAGGAGCGTTTGGCAGGGGGAGGTTAGCGCTCTCAGTGGAGGATGATTCCCTGAGCTAGGGGTGATGGGGAAACTCACTGGAGATGCTGAAGAGCCAAGGGAGCTAGAAATGAACCGGGGGGTGGCACGTACTCCCCCGCTCACATGCCTCAGAGATCTGAGAGTCCCTGCGGGCGCTGCGCGGGCGAGTGCCCTGCCAGCCACCCCCCTCCCTCCTGCCAGCCCCTGCACCCCCGTTTCATTCACCACCAAGTGCAGGAGGGCAGGAACCGCAGCCGAGTGCCACACGTTGCCTGGCGGATAGCAAAATGCTGTAGCAGCTTTTGTGGCTGGAAGATTGCTGTTAGCACGCTGGCCTGTGCTGCCATCCTGCAGCAGCTGCCGGGGAGGGAAAGGGGGCAGATGCTTGGCGTGTGGCTGGGGCTCCCCAGAGCCGGGGGTTTGCTTGTTGCCTTGGGTATGGGCCTGAATACCAATTTCCTTGGTAAGTATCCGCTAACATCTGTATATGGATGTAGGTGGCGATTGAAATGCACCTCGATTCCTGGAGGGATGCGTGGGCGCCGGGTGTGCATCAGCTGCTGCTTCATCGCCTCTCGGGACGCCGATGGCACGGCCAGAGGTACGAGTGAGCCAGCGGGCGTGGGGCCGGGGGGAGGAAGCACGTGCGCCCGTGGGAGGGCTGTGTGCCGGGACGCCCACGCGCCGTGACGGAGCTGCTGCGGTGGCCTGGGAACGGGCTGAGTAGGGGGTGGTGACGGAGCTTGGCAGCACGGGGAAAGGGGAAGCACATCCTCGGAGAGGAGGAGGAGGAGAGGCTGTGTCCCTCCTCTGCGAGAAGGGAACGGCTCACCCACACCGTGCAAGTACCACCTCGCGCGTGGGTGAGCTCTCCGGCTCTTCCAAGGGCCTCCCAAGTAGGAAGAATTGCCATGAACCGGTGCGGGTTGAAAATGGCTGAGGAGCTGTTGTTTTCCTGGTTATTTTTTTTTAACCGGGTGACGATGGTTAGGTTTTTCAACTACATCTAAACAGCGCTTTTCTAAAAATCAGCACGCGATGTTTTCTTTCTACTCGTTCCGTTGGAAATCAAAACGCTTCGATCTTTCTGTTTATCTTCCAACAAATTGGGATTGGAAAGGCTGGTTTGGAAAGCAAAGAAGACCTGCTATAATCACTTCAAGAAAAGACATTCTGAACTGCTCTAATGGTCCAGGCAAATTGGCTTCGGTGCAACTAAGTCTTGGGGAGTAAGATCCTAGGCTGGAATTAAGCCTCGGATAAATACACCCCAAAGTAAAGCATTAACTAGTGTTTATTTGCAACTTGCTGGTTGCAGGGATGAATGTGCAGTGAAGTTCGCTGGCCCCCGTCTCGCTGATGTCCCCTGTCAGCGGAGCAGAGCCATCCGGGGCTGTTGGTGTTGTGAAAACCTGATTTCTGGCCGTGCCCCCCAGCCCCGCTCTGTGCCCAGGGCACAGCCCGTCCCGGGAAAAGCCACCTTGGGGCAGGTTTGCGGGGCTGGCGGGGGCTGTGGATGTGCTCCCCGGAGCTGCAGCGAAGAGCTCGGCTCTGTGAAGCGCGACCGGCACGCCCCGGCTGTGGCTACTAGCCCCGGGGGCGCACCTGCAGCCACTTGCCCAGGTGCGAGCCCCATCTCGGCGCTGCGCTGGCCCCGGGTTGGAGGGAGCCCCCTGAGCACATCCCCTGCTCGCACCGGGGCTGGCGAAGGGGTGGACCGGGCGCTCCCCCGGGCATGGGAGGCTGTGTCGGTGGGGGCTGCCGCCCTCCCAGCCCGGCGGGGAGCGGGGCGCGGGGGCGGGGAGTGCGCGGGAGCCCGGCCCATCCTCCCGACGCACTCGCCGGGAGAGGGGAGGAGGAGGAGGAGCGGCTGCGAGCTGGGCTCTGGGCACCTCAGCCGGGCTGGCAGCGCGGCGCAGGGAGCGCGGCACGCCGGGGCACCGCACCGCACCGCCCGCAATTGCGCCGCAGCCCGGGGCCGCAGCTGCTCTTTATGGCATGTGGCTGGTAACTTTTTTCCTGCTGTACTCTTTGCGGAAAGGTACGTCGGCCCTGGGGCGGGCTCGGGGTCGTGGAGGGGGGGTGTGGGGGAGCATCGGAGCGGTGTCCCGGGCCGGCGGCGCCGCGGGGGAGCCGGCCGCGGGGAGCGCTCCGGGGGCGGCGGGGTTTCCACCCGGGGGTGCGCTCGTCCCGGACGGAGCGGGGGGCCGGGCCGGTGGTCCGGAGCGGTGCGGGGGTCGCACGGAGGGGAAGCGCCGCACCGACGTGCGCAGCATCCTCTCGCCGAGGTTGGCGCTCGGGACCGGGCTCGCAGCGGCGCTCCCGAGGGTTGAGCTCCGTGTCCCCACTTGCCGCGACTACTTAGGGTAGGGGTGTAATCCCGTGGAACTGCCTGATCCCAGCGATGCCTTAAAACCCCGCGTCCTTCCCTCCAGGGATGCTGTATTCGGCGTAACCCAGCGGCTGGATGGAAATGGGGTTGGGGGGAGGTCGTGGAACAAGTGTGTCAGGGGGACGCACACTTGGGGATTGGAGATTAATGTGAAGTTGGGGATGAAGTGAAGGCTGTCCGAATCCATGGAGGGAATGCTCCCAACCGCCTCTCCGCTGTGGATGCAATTGGAAAGCCAAGGAGCTGCACGTAACCCGGGTAGTTAAATCACAGCGCGTTCGTTACCACAATCAATCGATGTTACATAAAGGGCTCGCCCGTTTCTCAATCTGCGGGAATTTTTAATCGTGTTTCCGTAATAAATTGCCTTTTTTTAAATTTTTTTTGTACCTCGCCCAACCCGCAGATGCGGTGGTGGAAGTGCCCACCTTTTGGGAAACTGGCTGCTTGGAGGATGTAAAATGGCATTTGCCCTGATTATCTTTTGTGGCATGTGCGGACGGCGAGGGGGAAATTTTAGGAAATGAGGAAAAGTGGAAGGAAGGGGACAGAGCTGCCTCCTTAGGCGAGACTTCTCTCTCGCTGCCTATTGCATTGCCCATTTATCTGGGTAATGAAAAATATTTGCCAAGGTTTTATAGGGCATCCTGTCTGGGTGTGTGGCGATGATCAATTATTCCGTCAATTATTAATTATGGAATAGCTGCTTTATTCGGGCTGGAGTAAAGCTGCGTTTGGGAGCTTTACCCAAAATCGCTATTGTGTTTAGGATCTGCTGAGCAGAACGTGCCAGCGTCTGCTTTGCTTACATTTGCATTTTTTACTGTGCTAAAAGGAAGAAAACAAAACCGAAAACAAATAACCATCGAGGATGCTGCAATTTCTTCCCCCCCAGTAGTCAAAAAAAAAAAAAAATTAAGAGCTGCACTGGGTTTCTCGCTTTTGCATCTTTTCAGCCCCAGCTTCTTGGAAAAGGGATCTCTTCCCACAGAGCTATCTCTTCTGAGAAGAGCAAATTAAAAGCCTCCATTAGCTCAACTCCTCCTGGCCTCATTTTCTCTCTTTTTTTTTTTTTTTTTTAAAGAAATAAAATGTATCTTCAGTGTTGAACGGTCCTGGTGATGGAAAGTGTTAAAGTGAAATGGTTCCAAAGAGAGGACAGCAATACAATGGAAGTTTCATTATAATAATAGGATTTAAAAAAATGAATTTCTTAATGCACAATAAACCTTTCAGATACTTCATATTTCTGGGCATCGAAGCACGTCCTTTTAACGTGTTCCTGCTGTAGAACAAGAGCTCAAGTAGAAACGGAAAGCAAATACACATTTGAACCAGGGGACCACTGAAGTTGAGAAATCCCTCGATGGGCTGGAGCTGCTCGTTTTTCCCCGCTTGTAAAACAGACAAAAATAGGTGCTTGGCAAGTGAACAAACAGGGAGCTGAGCAGAAAGATGGTCTGGCAGGGTGAGGGAGAGCAGCCAGGCAGAGGAGGAGGGGAGGCGAGCAGTGTGATGAAGAGCATACTGGTCAAAATTGAGAGGCTTGGAGATGGGAAAGCATCTCCCTGCGCGTTCTTGCTGGATCTCTGCCGCCTGATTTATACTGGCATTATGTTTGCGTTGCGTTCCTGTATTGGGTGCAGCGAACTATGCAGCCTGCGTGTTTTAATCTCTCCCCATCTCGGCCCCCCAGTGTGGCACAGCGCTCGTTTGTCTCTGAAATGGAACATGGAAACCTCATTAAATGCACGGAGGAGAAGCCTGCAGTGCTGAGCTCCTCGCCATGCCCGGTGTTTGTTTATCCCACGGACGGCCAAAATTGCCCAGCGCGAGGAGCCGCGATGGCGACTGGTCCAGAGCCCTTACCTGTGCCCAGCGTGGGCTTGGGGCCGATCCTGCCTTTGGATGGGAAAATCCATCTAGGCGACCCTCATGGTTCTCGGTGCGTTTGCTCTCCGGAGGAACGGGCTGTGCCTCGTGCCAGTGGCAGGGATGTGCCGTTGAGCAGCCCTTCCCGGCGACGGGGGCTGCCTGGGGGCTACGGGCTTAGCTTTGGGCAGTGCCTCTCTGCTACGTGCTCTGGTCTCTGCCCAGACGGTCCCGAGGTGGAGGGATGGGGAGAGCTCTGTCCTCCTTGGAGGCAGCTGGCGAGCCGAGGGCAGGAATAAAGCTGGAAAGGCTCTCTTTGTGGCAGGGATTCTTCTGACATGGCAGCACGCGGGTTCTGAGCTCTGCCTTGGGTAACATGGAGTCACCTCACACCCAAAAAAGCAGGCTGTTAAGGCGAGCGGCTTCCTAGGAGGGCACGAAGGAGGATGGCACGAAGGAGGATGGCACTGGGTCGTTGCAGTCCTTGCGACGTGTGCCGTACTGGGAGCCTTATGCAGTGGCAGCCTTGGGTGTGGAGCGTTTCTTGTCTTTGGAATCTAGCTTATAGCCAGGGACGTGTTTTTACATAACCATGATTTCATGAGTTACCCTTTCCCTGCTTGTAGATCCTGAAAAAATAAGCCCCAGCACATACAGTCTGCACGTTGCCGCCATCATCTGCCAGCAGAGCTGTACCAAATATTTAGGAAATCCATTTGCCGACTCTCGCTCGCGCTTGCTGCCTGCCCCAGCTGCTGCTCTTGGAAAGGGCTGTGCCAGCTCCTCTCTGTGAGAAGGGAGCGAGCGCAACTTGGAGGGGAAAAGGAGGAGGTGAGCGAGGTTTCGGAGCTTGCTCTGCTCCGTTCCCCTCGTTTCCCATACCTGTCGGCTGCGGTGGAAATCCTCATCTCCGCCTTGTAAAGCGGGTGTGTGGCTGTGGCGTGCCGGATGGCATGGACCGGTGGCTCCAGGGGAAGGCTGGCAGCGGGTGTGTGTAGCCTCTGTGTCCCCTGGTACCAGCTCAGCGCGGCCTTGGCCTCTCGTTGCTGTCACCCTGGCTCGGTCATGTTGGCAGATGTCCCCTTGGGACTTGGCTGTAGCTCCTCAGATGTTCAGTGTGGAGGTGGGCTGCGGAAAGGGAGGGAGAGGCTCGTTCTGGTCCCCAGGCTCGTTCCTTATCCCCCAGAGCTGAATGACCCTGGGGGGAGCTCGGGCAGGTTGGGGGGCTTGGGGATGTCCAGCTCTGGGGGATGTCCAGCTCTGGGTCACCCCCTGTTTGGATGGGGTGGGGAGCCCTGTACCTTCACCAAGCTGCCGTGGGAGGTTCGGGGGCCAGGCAAATCAGCAGGGAGAGGTTTTTTTTTCCCAGGCAAGGGTTACAGCCTCAGCCTGGTTGCTGCCGTAATAGCTGGAGATGGTTCAGGCCTTAGTTTCCATGCAGATGCATTAAAGAGCAGGCGGCTGGTGCTGGAGCCCGTCTGAGCAGTGCCGGTACCCAGAGGACCAGAGCGGTGCTCAGGCCGAGGGGACGGTGGCACAAGGGTTGGGATGCCTGCAGCGGCCGAAACACAACATGGGACAGGGAGTGTGCTGTGGCAGGTACTTGCCATGGCTGCACTGGGCACCAGCTGAACACCCCGGGCTGTGCTGGGTGCTTGGTGGCAGTTTCCACCCCCCTGAGCCTGGTCCCTGAGGGGCACGGCGGCCACTCGGCTGGAGGCACAGCTTTAACCCTTTGGGCTGGGAAGGGTTAGGGTTAGCTGCGCCCCGGGCAGGGGCTGTGCACCTCTTGTGCTCTGCTTGGAAGGGTCCCATCCTCTGATTTCATTCCTCATCCCTCCGTGATGCTCAGGGAGGCCACTTCTCGCTCTGTCGGCTCCAAGGTCGCTCCCTTCGTTAGCAGAAAGGCTATTAAAAGTGTCCTGAAGATGAGGGCTGGACGGAAGCTCGTTCCAGGGAAGGCCAACGACTGCTCCCGCGTTACAAATGAGCGGGCAGTGTGTGATGGGCAGTGTGTGATGGGAATTACTGTCCTATCTTAAGGCAGTAGAGAGGGAAGATTAGGACTTGCCACCCACCTGTAATTCCCACTCCGTAATTCCCACCCCGCAATGCGTGCCAAGCCTCGGTTCACTTTCTCCTTGAACAGGGCAGGTGTCAAGCACCCTTAATGAGGATAATAAACGAGCGATGAGGTGGCGATTAGCCTGCTGTTCTTCACAGCATCCCTGCAGCCCGTTACGGCTGGTGACTGGAGAAGCCCTGGTGGCTCCTACAGCCCCTTTGCTGGCCTGCGGACGGGCTTTCTGCTGTGGTGATGCCTCAACAGCGTCTTGCCTGGCCTTGGAGGAAGGCTGGGGCTGGCATCTGGGTGCTCAGGCCACCAAGCCCAAGAGGAAGGTCTTGGGGAAGGTGCTGCCAGTGGGATAAGGCAAACTCAAGTCTAGTGCACCCTTTCTGAGGTGCTGCAAAACCTCCTTTTCAATGCCAGCGATGCACTTAATCGTGGCAAACGGGCAAGCCTCGAGTGGCCACTCTTCTGTGTGGTGTTTGGGCAGTCATGGACCTCTGCCACCCCTTGAGGAACGATACTGGCCCAGGCTGGATTGCTGATGCCCACAGGATTGCATGAACACGCTTGAAAGGCAACTTATTTAGCCTTTTGCCATCCCTGTTGGGTTTCCTGATGTTCAAGAGACCTTCCTGAGCCTTGAGAAAGTTGAAGGGTTTGGGTGGGCGTGGGGCTGGCTGCGGGGTCCTGGGCGAGTAGCTTGCTGACGCAGGCGGTGTACGTGCATGGTGGGAAGAAGCAGCTCCTTAGCCGAGGAGGTGGTCACCGAGACCGGTCTGAAGTCCATTTCATAGGAAAGGACAGGCTCTTTCCCGTGAGGTTTGGAGGAGAGGAGGAGGGGTTGCGTTGCTGGGCACTCGCCTGGGAGGTGATGGCATTTCTGCTCTTCCGCGAGCTGAGGTTTCAGCCTGAGCCGCTCCTCGTGCGGGGCTCACACCTACATCTCAGCTGCCTCTTCCGGAAACGCGTGGCTTGGTGACAGATCCTGGGGTCAGCTTATGGCCGCTCTGCCTTAGCCGCTCGCTAGAGCAAATGAGCGTGTTCTGCACCGCGCTCTGTAGCGCCCAGGCTGGCTGTGCCGCCGGAGGTGTCGGAGTTTGGAAAGTCCAGCCGTCACGGCTCGTAAATATTCCGAAGGGATGATAGCAAAATGACTTGCTTCTCCCAGCTCAGATAGAGATATTAATATTTCAATACCTCTAGGTTGTAATTTACTACAATTTAAGAAGATTGCACTCTGATAACTTAAAATACATGCCTTTCAGAGTGAGCTAGACAGTGTCCGGCTACGCGCTGGGCTCTGCGTAGCTTCCAGCTGCCGGCGGGCTGCTCTCCAGGGTTGGTGCTGTGCGCCTGCGTCGCTGCCTTTTCCCCAGCGGAAACTGTTCCACTTTGGCTCCTCTAGCCTCCTCTTTTTCAGGTTCATGTGAATTAATGCCCTCGATATTTAGGTTAGGGTCAGCACATCTGACCAGATGTGAGCGGTGATTTCTGGTTTAAAAATATTGCAGCGCTATTTCTAAATATTTAATCTCTCGGTGATTTGGAGGCAGTTTTATGAAACATGGAATTAGGATGGTGCTCAATGCTAAATGGTAAAGGAGATTATGTGGATTTAACTCTATGCGTCTGTCACATAACTATTGCCAATCCCATAACTTCCATTTTCTATTAAAAATCCGTTTTCCCCCTTTGACCTGAAAAAGCTTTACGGGTAATCTGAATTTCTCTGCTTATGAGGTATTTTTCCACTCTTCACCCCGGCCCCTCGTCTCTAAACCTTCCGGGGCGCAGCCTGGGAAGAAGATACTTCCCCGTCGAGCTGTGGATGCTCTCCGACCTCGGTAACGGCAGGAGCCTTCTCAAGCCGTGGTCCGGGATCTGGGGGGAGATGCTGGAGGGAGCTGAGCCGGGTGGGTGGCGGGGCGCTGGGCGCAGCGGGATGCTCCTGGTCCAGCGCCGGCGGATGGGCGAAGGGTGGCTTTCGGCGCCGCGCGCCCTGGCTCCAGCCATCTTCCGCTTTGCCGGGGCGACAGGCGTCGCCGCAGATAGCACGCTGCTGCTCGCGCCTGCTTTGTTTTCCTTCCTCTGCCTGCAAGGGTGCGTTTTCCTCTTTCGTGTATTTGGGAGAAGCACCGCGCTCGCTCTGATGAAGGGAAATGCTGATTCATGACGACAAACCAGCCCGGAGATGTCACCAAATGACACCCGCCGGGCTGTGCGCTGGCCCCGTGGCTCCCCGGAGCCTGGCACGGCTGCGCGGCTGGCTTGGCCGGGGCACTTTGCTCCTCCGGTCCGTCGTTCTCGGGGCACTTGTCAGCGAGGGAAGGATAAATAAATGGCTTTGTCTACCGCCGCGTGCGCTTGGGCACAGGGAACTGGGGCGCGTGGGGAGATGCGGAGATGCTTTCTTGACCCGTAAATCGGTGGTGCGGCGCGGTGGCGGCGCTGGCCCTGGCTAGCCAGCTAATCCGTTCCGTGGAGGGCTTTGCTGGGCATCTGGCCGTGCCATGCCCCGACGCGGGACAGTAGGGCTCAGGGTAGGCAAAGGAGGAATCGTGTGAGGTGACGGCTCAGCGCAGAGTGTGCGGTTGAGCAAGAACCAGATGCTGTTGCCTCTGATTCCATGGGGGCTGAAAGGGACGCAGGGTTTATGTCCACCTGTGGGAAGGACGGAAAGGATTCTGCCCTGGGTAGGGGTGAGGTGTTAAGGGGCTTCCCATCTTGACCTTGTTGAGGATGGCGTGGAGCTAGCCGGTGGCACAACACCAAGCCCGGAGAGGCGTGCTCACCGCTGCCGGGCGCTTGGCAAGCTTCGCTTGCGGGGAGATGTGAGTGGCTGTGGCCAATGGCACTCAACCAGTGGAGACAGGCAAGGCTGGCCGTATGGAAGAGGCTTTCCTTCCCCCTCGTGCTCCGGTCCCCTCCTCCCCAAGTTAAGAAATCGAGGTCACGGAGGGTCCCCCGTGACTCGTTTCGAACCGACGGCACGGTGGTGATCCGCTTATTGGCTCTGCGGCACCACACGCGGCGTTCTCAGCCAGAGCTATTAATACACCCGCCGAGGGCCGCGTTCTGCATCCCTGTCCTTCCGCCCACTCGGAAAGAGTGCGGCTAAAAAAAGAAACCGGATCTAAGTGTCTGGGGGCCTCCTCATCCTTATTTATAGGCAATCTTGCCTGCTTTGGTTGAGAAGGGGGAGCTCCTGGTCCTGGAGAGTGGGAAGGAGACTGGAGGAGTTGGGTGAAAAGGTCCCTTCCCTCGTTTTGAAGAAGGGAAGTGCCTTTCCGTGGTGCCCTGCAGAGATGCTCCTGAGCATCTGGGTGGCTGCAAGCTCTGCCCAGCCCGTGTCCCTGAACCCTGTGTCTCCGTCTTTGCTTGGGTAGCTTGGGCTGTGGGCAGGGTGGGAGCGGGCTTCCCCTCCCCCCGACTCCGGGACGGGGGAGCGGCACTGAGCCCTGCCGTCCTGTCCCTCTCCTGGGGGCCGCTGCAGCGTCTGGAGGCAGTGGTAGGGGGGGAGGCTCGCGCTGGGGGTGTGGGCGATGGGCAGCGCAGGCTGGTGGGGGCTGCGCGGGGGAGCCCACGGTCACGGGGGTGCTGGCTGCCTGCTGCTCCGAGCTGGGGGACGCTGGCATTTGCAGGAGAAATGGTGTTGGTTTGTTGATGTTGCATGTGGGTGTCCCCAGGCCGGCGGGTGCTGGGGCACGGTCGGACCACGCGCTCAGAGCCACTTGGGTGCATACGGCCACCTGGGGAGGCCTTGGGGGGGTACCTCGGTACCCTTCCTGGCTTGTGCAGCCCCTAGCTGTGCTGGTTGGGTGCCTGTGATCCCTGATCCGTGCTGCCAGCAAGAGCATTGGCCTGTGAAGGTGGCCTTTATGCTTCCAGCCTGCGCAGTGATGCTCCTCAGCTCCCCTGCTCTGCCACATGTGGGGCCGGGGGCTGGGTTCAGGGCAGCCGCACCATTTCTGCGGTAACCCCTCCGCCGTTGTGGCCTCTGCTTTCTCCACAGCACACGCTGAAGATGTTGGAACCAGCCTCTACTTTGTGAACGACTCTATCCAGCAGGTCACCTTCTCCAGCACAGTGGGGGTGGTGATCCCCTGCCCGGCAGCAGGGTCACCCAGCGCCGTCCTTCGGTGGTACCTGGCCACGGGCGACGACATCTACGATGTGCCCCACATCCGGCATGTCCATGCCAATGGGACTTTGCAGCTCTACCCCTTCTCGCCATCAGCCTTCAATAGCTTTATCCACGACAACGACTACTTCTGCACCGCGGAAAACTCGGCTGGCAAAATCAGGAGCCCAAATATCCGTGTTAAAGCAGGTAGGAGCTCTCCCTGGGCGCTGGGGTTTGGACAAGGGGCTGGCTTGCTGCCGGCTCGCCCAGCCTGGGGCTCTCTGGCTGTAGCCTCACAGCAGGACGGTCCCTCTCCCTTTGAACCGGTGTCGTCACCCCCAGCCCTGCGTGGGGGCTTTTCACAGTTGCGGGAGGAGCCAGACCACATCTGCCCGTGATGGGGAGACCCCCTCAGCGTCCCACGGCTCTCCTGGAGCCTGTACCCGCTGCAGCATCCAGCCCCAGCATGCCAAGGCTTATTAAGCAAAGAAAAAAAGGAGGAATATGGCGAAGAGCCGATTCCAAAAGCCATTATAGTAAATTATTGACCAGGCTGAGGAGGGCTAATAGCCCAGGAATGGCTTCATTATGTAACCTATTAAAAGTGGGGCTAGCAGAGGGAACACGACAGAAGTGACTACAGGGTTTTTTTATTTTAATACCTTGTACTGCAGAGTAAATTGGTATTAACCCTCTTCCGCAGAGTGAATTATTTACCAGCACTATCGGGTTACCTATAAACCAGAGCTGGGTGAAGGAGGGATGGCAGCAGATGGGGTGTAGCAGCACGGAGCTGTTGCGCTCCCCGTGCCGAGGACCACATGCTGGGCTTCCCGTGGGGCAGCCAGGCTGTAGGTGCGACCCGCTGCACTGGGCTGGCCGTGCTTCTGAGGGTCAGTGATGCCCTGACTCTGGGCTGGACGTGGCTTGGAACCGTGGAGCTCGGTGGAATTCCCTGGCAGGGGGAGTGAAGGGGGCTGTGGGTGCCTGGGGCTCTTGCAGCGCGGATGGCTGCTCTGGCTGTCTGCAGGGTTGGTGCTTGGGATGTGCTGCAGGGAGAGAGCTTGCCTTGGTCCTCGCCTTCCCGTGGGGCAGGCAGCCTTTCCTTAAGCTCCTCTCCCATGTGCCGAGGACTGAGGGCCACCGGGACGGCTCCAGCTGTGGCACTGTGAAGTGCTCCGGCTTCATGGCATTGGGGAACGGTGGTGAAACGCTCCTGGGCTCAGCTTGCAGCCCAGTCCCTCTCCAGTGCTTTGTAATGGCAATACACCCAGTGAAGCTGATTAAAGCTGACTAAAGAAAGCAAATAAAATGCAGTTGAAATTAGAAGGAATTGGGGAAATCTCTGGAAGCTTTGGAGAAGCTGTTGGTGAGCACATGGAGCAAATTTCTCTGGCCAAGGGAAGGTTTTAGGTGTGCTAGTTGTGGCCGTACGTTACCCTTGGAACTATTGCCAGCAAAAGGCCAGGAGCCCTGGCCGGGGCGGCTCAGAGCCGGGGCGGTGCTGGGGCAGCCGCAGGGGCGAGGCTCTGCTCTGTGCTGGGGCGGTCACGGCAGCGGTGAGCATGCAGGAGGCTCGCTGGCCTTTAAAGTCTGTGAATAAACCTCCTCCTCAGTGTGATTAAGGAGGCTTTTGCTGGCTAATCTGCTTTGGCTCCGAGGTCCCTTTCCTTGGTAGGCTTCTCCCTGTGTCCTCGTGCTGCCAGCCCTCGCCCTTCCTTCTGGAACACCGGGTGAATAACAGGAGCGAGCTGAGAGCCCCTCTGAACCCTCTCCCATGCTTTCCCCTGAGGTCTACCCACGATATGCCCCTGTGTCCGGCCTGACCTCTTAGAGCAAAGTTGGGTGCCCCAAAAGCCTGGGAAACCGAAGTGGAAACACCGTCACCCTCGCTGCTCGCCTGTTGGTGCGAGGTGTACGACGCGTTGCCGGCGGGTGCTTGCCACTGGGGGAAAACACCTTCCTTCTGGGGCTGCCAAGGAGTCTGTCGTAGGAGATTTGTTGAGCTGCTGCTGTTCTGGCCAAGGAGTGCTGTGAAACGACGAAGCGAATGCATGACTGCCTTGGGATAGCGATGC
Source organism: Rhynochetos jubatus (assembly GCA_027574665.1). Classification (NCBI taxonomy): domain Eukaryota; kingdom Metazoa; phylum Chordata; class Aves; order Eurypygiformes; family Rhynochetidae; genus Rhynochetos; species Rhynochetos jubatus. Next base: position 5,442,381 of record CM050670.1, on the reverse strand, counting down.
CCAGGTGCCCGCATCCTGCAGGGCACGACTACCATCGCAGGAAGGGGGCACCTGCACTCACGGAGTTTTATACTTGGACTTAAGGAGTTTATGGTGTCTCCGTGAGTTACTGGGCACGGTGGCATCTTTTTGCGTCTCTGAAGAGGCTGGGGTCGATCCAGCTTGCCTAGCGAGTGCCGCTGGAGGGTTGTGGCACTGGCGAGTTCCTTGTCACTGGTCCAGGGAGTAGCATGGAGCTGTCAGAAGGATGCGAGTCTCCCTGAGGAATAGGGCACATGGTGGGGACAGCTCACGGCTCCCGTTGTGACATGGCTTGGAAATCTCATGTGTTCCCTTTAACATTCCTCTGCTGCGTTTAGGAGGGTGCCAGGCTCTGTGTCACAGGCTTTGTCTCTGGGTTGCCCCACGGCTGCGTTTTCAGCCTGCCCCCAGCAGTGAAATGATTGCTGTCAAGCTACAGCTACGCAACAGCCTTGGTCCCTGCACTGAAATCAGGTGCTGCAAACCTCTGCCTTTGGCTACAGAGCCATCAGCTTGCCTTGGTGGCAAGCTGGGGACCGCTGCGCGGTCCCAGCAACGGGATGGGGCCAGGCATCCCCTCTCCACACGGAGCTGCAGTCTCCAAAGGAGAGATGCTTCCTTCCCCAGGAAGATGGGCCAAGTGTTTTGGGTGGAAGCCGCTTGCTGCTGGGTGGGTTGATTTGTTTGGGAAACGTGGGATTAAAGCAAAAGGAAGTGTGTTTTCTTCCAGCACTGTCATGCTACCAACCATCTGCTTTTCTCGACAGTTTTCAGGGAACCGTACACCGTTCGGGTGGAGGACCAAAGGTCGATGCGTGGAAACGTGGCTGTTTTCAAGTGCCTCATCCCCTCTTCAGTGCAGGAATACGTTAGTGTTGTGTCCTGGGAGAAAGACACCGTTTCTATCATCCCAGGTAAGAGAGGAGCCGCTGCCGTGTTGGAATATCTGTCCTGCTTTGCCTTGTGTGAACTCACCGTCACGGAGGGTCTCTTTTGGCTTATTGTCCGTGCCTGTGCCGCTCAGGGAAAAGCTTTTATCGAGGACAGTCTGGCGGATTTGTGCTGTATAACGGTGGTGGTGGGAGCAGGCGTATTGTGCTAAGGGTCTCCTTGGCGCTGCGGTTGGTGCTCTGCGGATTTTGGACCTCACGGATGCCTGGTGCAAGCGTGACAGCGCGTGTGCCCCGTCCCGGCTTCTCCCACGTGCCTGCGAGCCAGCTGGGTTTGGGCACGTGGCCGCTGGGGTTCGCGCAAGAGAACAGCCTGTCCGTGTCCTGACTTTACAGCTCTGGGGGTTGTGTGCCTGGGTGGGCTCCCCGTGATTTTTGGACAGGTGCTGAGCTCCCTGTGTTCCCGTGGGAGCAGAGAGCCTTCAAAACCAGGGTCTTTCCCCAGCCGGTCCCCTGGGGAGCAGGGGAGGCACGTGACCGGAGTATTGATGGGACACAACCCCCCGGGCACCTCTACGCAGCCCGGCAGGATGGGAAGGGAACCGGGAAACTGCTCACTGAGCCATGCCGGTGCTGCGGGCTCTGGCTCCTGTGCTCCTGGTCACAGGCTTGGAAGCAGCACGGGGGCTGTGGCGAGGTGCTGGGTGCACCGTGGGGCCAGCCCCGTGTCCCCGTGTACTGGGGTGACCTTTTGGCTCCCTCCTCGGAGCTGGTATTGATGGCAGCGCTGGCTGCCCGGCACAGCATGTGTAAGCTAGTAGTAAAGCAATCAATACTGCTTTCCCCAGGGGGATCCAGAGAGAATTAAAGGATTTTGCCCAAAGTGAATGCTCTGCGCTTGATATTCGCTCACAGGTCAGCAAGTCCCGATGCTCCTCCGGGGCTCAGCGTGGCCGTGCTGGCAGCGCCATGGGAAGCAGATGCAGGAGGGCAGATGTCACTGGGAGTGGGGCACGAGCCTGGCCCTGCAGTGGCAGCCGCTGGCCAGGCAGGAGAGGCGATTTGCTCTAATCCCTCTGGCAGGGCTGTTTCTTCCGTAAGGAGCTTAAGGAGCCAAAGTGCTTCACCTGAGGAAAGGTGACGGCTTCTATGAGGGCTGTGGTGGCTCTTCCCGGTGGCCCATGCCTCCTGCGTGCAGCTAATCTGCTGACTCAGCATAGCCCCTGCGCTCGGAAGCGGGGGTCCAGGGCTCGTGCAGTGAGCAATGGCCCCTGGCGCTGCCGTGCGTTGGCAGGGTCTGCGTGCAGCCCCCCGCGTGGCGTGGGAGCCGGACTGAAGGATTGATGGGGGAGCACGGGCATCCCTCCCGACAGAGGCTGTGCCCTCGCTGGCACGGAGCCCATCACGGTTTGCAGCGCCGGGAGCCAACTGCCTTCCCGCCGTCAGCACCGAGCCTGCAGAGCCTGTCCAGGGTCCATCACCACCAGATCCTGCCCGGTTCCTTCCTCGGTGCCGTGCCGGCTCTGGCTCCGCTGGAGCTTCCACGGGATGGAGCAGAGCGGTGCCCCGTCGGCAGAGCTTGCCCAGCAGAAAGTTTGTCACCCGTGCTCTTGCGTGATCCTCACCTGACTTGTTCTCAAGTTTGCTGTGGCAGTGGATTTGGTTGTTTTTTTTTTAATATGATGATTTAATTAGAATGGAACGATTTTAACATTCTAAAGCCATAATTACCCTAAAGACAGAACATATAAATTGTGTTACAGTGCAGAGTCAACACAAGCAAACATGTTTTGCCATTGGATTACAAATATAGTATCTGCCTGAAGCTTGGTTTTTTATTGCTCTTGTGTTAGAGCTAAAACTGGCTTTGCTGTTACCAAAACCATGGTCTTTCCTTGACCTCTGGTGAACCTCTGTTTCTGTCCGAATTCTGTAGCAAGGAAGATGAGAGGAGGAGGAGGGTGGTCCCTGCCGTTCGGAGGGAGTGGCGTGAAGGCTGAGAAAAGCTGGAACGTGGTGCTGAGGCCCAATAGGTCCCTTCAGTCGCAGATAGGCTTTCTGAATCGTATGGCGTTGCACAGACACAGCACTGCACAGCTCTCCTCCAGTCCGGTTCCAAAAGAAGAGGCGTGTGGAAGGACCGCAGCTCTGGGAAGTACATCCAAGCCCGGTTTACAGGTGTCTGTGCAACGCGGCGTCCTTCTCCCGGCTTTAGGGCGCCAAACTCTGCTTTTCCGGGAAGTTCCCTCTGTGCCTCTCCCCAGCAGGTCTTGGTGCAGCCAGGGATAACAGTCCTAAACACGGGGTCAGACAGATCGCCATCCAGACCTCACTGTGGCAGAAAACGCTTCTTAAGTGACATTTTTCACAGCAAATGTTCGCTTCCCTTACCGTCCCTGGCTTTCTCTCCACCAAACCAAGTGATTTCCTAGCTCAGAAATAGGGGGAGCGAGCGTTTCCCCGCGGGAAGCTGTTGCGAGCTCAGACCTCTGGCTCCGTACGCGGGCTGGGTGGCCCTTTTGTCAGCTTCTTTGGGTTCCTTTCATGTTTAATTGGGATTATGAGGCTCCCAACCTCCACCCTTGGGCCTCTGAGATGTGTCTTTTCAGCCAAGCCTCGCTGCTCTTTTGATGGAGGGTGAAGGACCTCTCGGGGGCCGGACTGGCGTCGGCAGCCCTCGCCGGAGGTGCCTTGCTGGCGGAGAGCCCTGGGTGAAACCCTCCCTCCCGGTGGGGGTCTGAGGGTCCTGCCTGGGGGTCGGACTGGCGTGGTGGGATGCCAGTGGCCTTCCTCCAAGTCCGTGGCACGCGGGTCTTTTCGGGAGCATCGCCGGGGCTGTGTGCGAAGGCATCCCCGAGCGGTGGCGGGGGAGCACTCTGTGTCTGAGCGGCCCCGCGGCAGTAGGGGGTTTGGGTGGCGAGGTTGGTTATTTGGTTAACTTGGCAACACTGTAACTTACCCCAAAATCAAAGATAAATTCTCTATGGAAGGTTATCCCGCACATAAATCATCATTAGTGCGGCTCATTTTTGTTTAATGCCTACCTAACTGTGCTGTAGTCTAAAAATGTGTGTTTAGTGAAGTCAAGGGTTGCGGAGAAATTATAGGGTTTTCAAAAACCCATTTGCTTTGCTGGTGCTCATATCAAAATCAATCTTGCCTTTCGCTCTCAGCCTTGTCGCAGACGTGCGGGAGCGCTCGCAGGGCCGTGGCGTTGAACGTGGGCTGGTGCTCGCTGGGAGTCAAGCAGCGGTGCTGGCGGGAGCAGGGGCTGCGTGTCAGGTTGTGCTTCACACCCGGGCTGTGATTTCAAACTCGGTTGCTACTGTTGAATCTTGATATGTGTTTTAGGGGGGAGTGATGAGAGGAGGAGGATGGGAGGGCTGCAGCTGAGCAGGATGTTTTGCAGACCCCTCTCCCTTTTCCATAGGGAAAGAGGGAGAAATTCCTGCTGCAAACCAGTTGAAGAACTCAACGTGGCAAACAGCGTTGGTTTTATTTCTAAATCACCAGGCTGGGTGATGTGAAGAGTTTTGCAGGCACGTGCGTGGCTTTGTATCGTGAAAGAACTATATTGCACTATATTGCTGGTTTAGTTGCCACAGCCTGGCTGTCGTGGTCCAGAAATGGAAATTCGTGGCACTGACTCCTCCTGGCTTCAGGCATCGCGCGGCTGTGGCGTGATGTCAGCGGTCACAGGCCCTGCACCCCTGGACACGTGGCAGCGTGCGTCCCACGGTGTGTTCGTTGGAGCAGTACTCGGCTTTCGTAACCCTGCGAGCACACGCGTGTGCCCGTGGTGCTCACTGTGTGCCCAGTGGGAAGGACGGCCCCGAGGATGGCTGCCCGGTGTCCTCTGGCCACCGGTGCATATGCTGTGTGCTCGGCTGGGACACGCGTGGCACTTGGGTGCGAGGGCACACCGTTGCTGGGGCGGCTCTCTGTGGTGTCCCTGGCGCAGGAAAGCGGTGTGCTCACGGGTGTAATGGCACAGTCCCCGCTGCACGGGGAGGATGAGGGCGTTTGTCGTCCCATCTTGCCTAGCTGGTCGGTGGCCTGTGACTTGTGATGGCAACGCAGACGAGCCATGACTTGGGGGCGCTAAGCCACGAGCTGGGCTGCGATTTGATGCTTCGGTGTCATTTGCTGCATAGATTGTGTTGGGGAAAAAATCTAAACACAGCACTTCTCAAGGGACAGACGTTTCTAAGGAAGCTGCTTTTCTCAGCAACCCTAATACAATTCCTTTGAAGGCTGCGGATACTTGCATGTACTTACTTAGTCGTTGGATATCCACAAAGTCCTTTCTCTGGAAAATAAAATGTAGGCTTGCCAGAAGGATGGAACTGAAAAAAAAAAAAAAAAGTTCTGTGAAGTTTTAGGTACGTTTTTGGGTATGTTCGTGTCTGAAGAGTAGCCTTTCAGGAGTAGTGAATATAACTAGGCTAATCTGATTGTGGTGGTTCAGATGTGAGCCTAACCTGGCCTGAGCATCCCTCTGTCCCGTCCTCTGCAGTGCCCCAGGCTGTTTACGGGGTTCTCAAACTCGTCTGGGCAACCCTTTAGTGATGTGGGAAGTAAAACCGCAGCAGCTTCCTTGTGGTTAAATGTGGCCGTTCACCCCGAAGGCGTATGCTCTCCTCTGCTCTGCTTTCCAACATCTGCCACCCTTAGGGTCCTCTCCAAAGTGTGACTGTCCACCAGTTCTGCTGCCGTCCATCCCGGGGTGTGCTGTGCCAAGGGATGCAGAGTGAGGGTACCGGCGATCAAACACCCAGCGAGGCTTGATGGGTGCAGCGTTCCCTCCCTGCCAGGGTGCTGCGTGGGCACCGGGCAATGATCCAAGGGGCAGAAGAGCCAGGACCTGGATAACTCTGCGTTGTCCTCGTGTCAATAGGCTTGTTCTGGGGGACAGCAGTCTCCTGTTACTGGAGAAAAGCTGGGACAGAATAACCACAGCGAGGCGAAAGTCAGTCCTTGCCGGTGTGTTTGTCCGTTTGGGGCAGGAGATAAGTTCCTGAGGATCGTTCCCGCCTGTCAGCATTTTGGGTTCTGCCTGAACGCGGAATAACCCCGGCTGGTTTAAAGCGAGGCGCCTGGGAGCAGCCTGCGGGTCTGAACGCGTCGGGCACGAGGCCGCCGTCCTGCGTGTCACCGGCTGCCGAGCACGGGGCTGGTGGCTGTCACCCGCTGCTGTCCCCAGGAGAGGAGGGAGCTCAGGCTGCTGCCGTCTCCTGCCCCGCTCCCTCCTGGCGCATGCGGAGCCGCGCAGGCAGCTCCGCGGTGAAAGCACTGACCGTTGGGTGAAAGGCTGGCGGAGACTTGGCCTTTTCAGTTACGTTTTGTAGCTGCTGCCTGGGACGGGTCGACGCGCGGCGTGGAGCCGCCTGATGTGATTTAACCGAGCGTTGTCCTACCCTACCCTATCTAGGGGTGCCGCGAAACCTTTTCGCCTGTCGATCCCAAGATCTCTAAAGGTGTCCTGGCTTCTCCCCCATCCCTTGCCACCCTCTCTGCCTGCGACATGTGCCCAGACCTGTTACAGAGGGAGGTAGCTCCAGGCGTTATTCTCACCAAGTGGGGTGAGATTCTGTCTGAAATCATTTCATCCTTCCCCAGAGACTTGGCGTGAATTTTATCTAATCGCCATGGCAACAGATAAAAAAAGGTGTGAGCACATCTCCTTTTGCTGTGATAATTCAGATTTATATATTCAGATCAGATTGGAGTTAGAGATTTTAAAAGGAGCAGATGCAGCAGAAGGTGTGACTGCAAATAATGTGGCGAGAACGTTTGATGATCCTGCCCTTTAAGAGGGGAGAGAGCTTTCCTGCAGGTTTTTTTGGAATGTAATTATTCCATCAAATCCACTTTAACAGGGACTCATTACAGCCCTGATAATGCAGAGTCACGTTGGCGACGATCTCGCACACGCACCGAAAGAAGGGATGACCAGAAGTAAATACAGCACCGGTGACGGGCGAGGTGCCGGTGCCCTGCCGGTGTGAGGGAGGCAGCCGGGGAGACGCAGGCAGGCAGCCCTCTGGATGGATGAGACCCTCGGATCCCGGGAGTGCTGGGGTGGAAGGTCGGGGAGCCGTGGATTGCCAGGGACACCTTTCCTGGGTGCAGCTTTGGCCCTGGTGTGAGAGGCCTGATTTTGCAGAGCGGGCTTGGCTTCCAGCGTTGGCACCCGTGCAGCAGATCTCCGAGGAATTGCCCAAGTCGGGCTGTCCCGTGCAGCTTCTGCAGGAGGGAAATGCTCCGTCTGAGGTCAGAGCAAGGAGCTCTTGGACTCCTTTCTCTGTAGCGAGGAAGCGGAGGGGTTTGGAGAAGGGAAGGCGCTGTTGCTCTAGCGCTTGGCATCCCAGTCCCACGGGATGTCCTTGCCCTGCGTCCAAGCGGGGTGATAGAGCGTGAGCCGAAGACGGCATGACCAGCTCTGAGGCATGGCATCGAGAGGAGTAGCTGTTCCTGGAGCTCCCACTTATTTGTGTGCCTGTGAGGTCAATCTTTAGCCGCCCCGAGGGGCAGTTGTCCTGTAGGGAGGGGAGAAGCGTAGCACGCAGAGGGGTGGGATGATGGCTGGGGGTTTGGAGCAGAGGCAGGTGAGTGTAAATCTCTGCCTGGTGCCAGACTCAGTGAGACATTAGTTTCCTCCATTGCCCCTCTGGCCCTGTGTCTGCCTGAGCTGCAGAGGGCTCAGGATCCGTGTCGAGCTCCCTGGTGCTGGAGAGGAGGGGTGCGACGAGCATCGGGAAGGCCTTGCTGCATCCCTGGGGTATGTTGGTGCTGCCCAAGCTCGGCGCAGAGACCCCTGGGAAGCGTTGGAGCAAAGGGTGCTGAGCATCCGCTGCGTGCTCCGCTTGCCCCTTTGCAGGGCAGCTACTCGAGGAGGAGGGGAGACCTGTCTGGAGACAACAGCCACGATGCTCACTGGGCACAAACCACCAGCAGTGCCTCTGGCACGGGGATTGAGGTGATTTATGTGGAGGAAGCTACTGGAGTGCAGAGAGCAGGAGGAGGAAGGGATCAGCAGGAGATGCGCGGAGGAACGGTGGTAGCGGCAGCCAGCGGGATGTGTTGCGTGGACTCGCCCTGGTCCCAGGGTGCCCGTACACCGGGGAAGGCTGTTCCAGTTATGCTCTGAATCGCAAATTGCCGTTTTGTAGGAAGCCTCAAAGAAGCGAGGAACGAGGGAAAAGTCCTCCGGAGCACCCCTCCAGTGGGATGCTCGTTAACCTCCCACGGTGATGCCTGTGCTGCCTTACGGGTTGGCAGGGCTCGGCTGGAGGATCTCGGAGACCCTTGGACCGTGCGCCGCGTATCCTCCCGAGAGGCTTCTCCACGGAGAACCAGCCCTCGGAAAAAGGTTACGGGGCCCAGATCGCAGCGGGGCTGAGCTGTATAATGAAATCTGGTGCTACGCGTGCCTCGTGCACCTCGCTGAACCTGCCGCTGCCCCGTGCTGCCTGCGTAACCGAGCTTAGAGGATACAGCACCTTGCTGAATTACGAGGGTCTTGTCTCCCTGTTCACAAGGCGCTTGCCAAATTTAAAATGCACAAAAGCGTTACGAGACCTTCCTGGCGAAGGAGAGCTGAAATACTCGGGGGCGTGAGCACTGGAGCAGCTCAGGCTCGTGCTGTGATCACGGATCTGTGTGCCAGACGGGATGGTGTGCACGCTGGGCAACGGGGGCTGCATCCCGGCCGGGACTCAGGGATGCTGTGCTGGGGCGTGCTCCCTATGAGGGCTGCAGCCCGTGCGCAGCCACGGGATGCCTCTCCTGAGGGATCCTTGGGAGCCACCCCTCTGCCTGGAGCGCTCTGCAGGGCTGCTATCAGCTTGACGCGCTTGGAAAGCACCAAAATCCATTTGAAAATGCCCAAACCCGCTCTGAGGAATGGGTTTGGGGGGCAGAGGGTTCACTTCATGAGCGGTTTGCACCCTGCCCCAATCTCTTTTTCCTTTTATACCTCCTTTTTAAATGTCATCTAACAGAGTGAGGATGGTGCTGGCTCTGGTCCCGCTCCCCCAAGCTCTCCCCAGGGAGTTGCACCTACTGGGGCAGTAATTAAGCCAAGAGATGTGAAAACTATACAGGTCAAAACTTCTTTTCCAACCGCGTTTTCATGAGCTTGAGCCGCCTGCCCCTGGGGCCCGGTGCTGGGCTGCAGAAGGAGAGGAACCAGCGCTGCGCGTAGCAGAGCCGAAGCCATCATCGCTGCCGAGGAGGCTCACATGTGCGTGGCCAGGAGTAGGGTCGGACGCTTGCCCACGGGGAGGAGGGCGGCCGTGGTGGTGGTGCGGGCGTGCATCTTTCTCCCCCTCCTCCCCGTGCGCCCGCGCACATACGCAGATGCAGAAACAATCACGGTCATTATTCCTACCATGGTGACAGTGACAGTGGCAGAGATGCCAGCTTCCTCACACAGACGGCTTTATTTCATCTCCTCTGTTTTTCAAAGCCTCTTTCATTTTGTATGAGGAGACAGATGTGAAGGGCTGCAGGCTGATAAATTCTGCTGTCTTATGAAAAGAGAGGGTGGGTTTTTGTTGTGGTTGCTTCTCTTCCTCCCTCCCCATCCCTTTCCCAGCAGCAGCCTTTTTCCTTAGAGGATGCTCCCTGCTCCTGCCATGGGATGCTGGTCATCTCGCTGGGCCGGGGCCCCTGGGACAACTTCCCAGGGGTTAGCAGGGCTGGGATTTGGGTGCAGACCCTGGGGTTGCGGCGATGGGCAGCTGGTTAGGCGAAAACGAGCGCAGCGGTGCAGATGCCTCCCTGAAACGCATCCGCAGTGCCTGGCCCTGGCGCGTTTGCTGGGGAGGAGCCGCTCTCAGCTGGCGGAGCGAGGGCTGAGCCTTCGCACGGGCTCACAACCAAAATCCTCTTCCTTCCTATGGCTGTGCCCGGGCACTGGGGCCACTGGGTCAGGGCTAGGGCTGGTCAGAGGGCTCTGGGACCACTGTGGCCAGGATGGGGCATGAAGAGCAATGCAGCGTGCGCCTCTCCGGGGGGGTCTCCGGGAAGTAGGTGCTGTGCACCCTACCGAGATGCTTGCCCCCGTGCAGTACCTGGCCCCGGTGGCCTGTGGCATCTGCCCCGCGCGGGGCGAGGTGCCTGTGCGTCTCCCCTTCCTCCTCTCCTGCTCTGCTGACGATAGTTCTGGGTTAAAAATAAATTGCTCCATCTTTAATTGCGGTTTAAATAACTGCTTCATTTTTATTTAAATGTGGCTCTGGAAGGCTTGGAGAACAATTAGGAGAAAATACAGGGCATTGCTCTGGTGCATGTGCTCAAGCATATAATTAATTTTTTTTTATTATACTGATGTTTGCCGAATCTGGAAAAAGATCTTATTGTTCCTCTTGATTTAGTCACGCACAAGATCTACAAATACACCAGCCATTTCAGGACTCCATTTCGGAAGCCGTGGTGCTACCGATGCCCAAGGACGCTCCTCAGAGCGTTGGCCCTTGCCGTTCGCGCTGCGACGCGGGCGTGTTAGACCGTGGATGCGCGCCCAGCAGTCTGCAGCCCTGAAGGGTGGAGGGCTGCTTTCGCCCACCCCGGGACGCTCTGCAGGGGCTCTGCGCCCCTGAGTACCGGGCTAGTGGGCACGGCCGGGGTTGGGGCTGTCGGGGGTGTCCTCAGCCCCTTCTCAAGGCTCTCGGTAGCCCCCCAGAGCCTGCGCTAGCGCTTGGCTGGGGGCTTGCTCGGTGAGAGTCGGTGCTCTTGGTTGATGAATGGTACGAGAAGGCTAATAAGCGGCTGGGGGACGTTGGGTGAAAGCTCTGAAAGGCGCTGAGTGACCCAGGGACCTCGTTCACAAGCGAGCTAGCCATTCAGGAATATAAATCTCATTCAGAGTCGATAGGGATTAGGTTCCTAAGTGCCCGACATAGCTAAAGTGCTTCTGAAAACGGTGCTTGTTAGAGGGTGGTGGAGGAAGCTGCATGTGGTCTGGCAGGCTATAAGCTTATCAGTCAAAGGTGCTTTACTTGGTGACAGAAGCCACTTGTGGTAAACAAGCTGCTGGCCCTTTGGACTCCTGACAGTCTTTTAACCATTTATTAAAGCAGCTATGAACTCTTCTTGGAAATGAAATCTTAATAGCAAGCATGGCAGAGATTTTTCACAGATGGCAGCACTGCCAAAAGCAGGCATTCAAGAAAACATTCATCAAAAACATTCATTTCTTTCAAAAAGAAATTGACGTTTATAGCGTAGACAAATTTGGGACTCATTTGCTCTGCCTTTCAGTTTCTGAATTTAGAGGTCACATCTTTCTGCACCTTTGAGGACTAGAAACTGGGGTTATTTTTAACTGAAACTGAGAATCCCATCTAACCGCATGGCACCAAGAAACGGGACGCACAAAAAGGCTGGGGAGGGCAGGACCCCACGCGTGGCTGGAGGCAGAGAGGGGCGCCCTCCGGCTGGCTGCGCTCCTGGGGGCTCCAGGCTCCTGTCCTCCTGCTTTACACCCTTCTGCCCCACTGCTCTTGGCACCCAGTGAGGTCCATCCCTGGGGTCTGCCTCTGCCCAAAGCCATCTCTGCCGCCGGGGGCTGCTGTCGTGGGTGGGGACTGTCCCCAGGGTGGCGGTGGGTGCTGAGCTGGGCTCTCTGGGTGATGGCAGGGTCGCTGTGGTCAGGCACGATGAGGGGGCTGCTGCTCCGTGCCAGAGAGTGGCCCTGGACCATGTCCCACGCTGCTCGCTGAGGCCAGGTGTGCCCTCCCTCCCTGAAAAGCCAGAAATTCCCTTCAGAGGGAGCAATTCATTCGCAGCTCATCTCCATTTCATCTGAAGGCTGCACCACGCTGGGTTTCAGCCTTGTTATGTTTTCTCTTGAGCAATACCTTTTATTTCTGCGGTGTTTAATATTCCTTTCCAGAGCCTCCATTCTGGGTCTTTCCACCAAAAGCAGTTTTGAAGCTCTAAATCACCATGGCCATGCTGCACTTGATGTTTGCACGTCCCAACCAGCTGGTTCCCTGCCTGCTTGGGTGCTGTCCCTGCTGCCCACCCCTGCCTGCACCCGCTTCCCCCTCCCTGCCTGGCATCCCGGTGTGGGGTGCCCATGGTGGGCAGCTTGGGCTCGCGGAGGCGGCGTTTCTCCTGCCTGAGCCAGCCTGGTACTCGGTGTCAGGCACCATGTGCAGGGCTGTAAAGGCTGTTCTGGGTCTGGGCAAGCAAATACCCGTGCAGGGAAGAGCAGTGCAGCTCTGACCAGGCACCCCCTTCCCTGGGATGGCCACGGTCCCTGAGTGTGGTTGAACAGGTTCGTGGCTGCCTGGATAAAACGGTCAAATCCTCTCATTCTGTGTGAAGTCAGGGCTGGGCAGCAGTCGAGCTGCCGGGCGCAGGGGATGCTCGCAGGTTGGCAGCACCGAGACCTTGCGTGTGTTGGCCGAGGGGACGCACGGGTCTTTGTTTCCCCATCGCTGGGGAGCTGCGATCACCGTGGAGATGAGAAGCTTCGTGCTGGTTATGGCTCTACCTTTGCCAGAGCCTGTTTCAGCCCCTGACTGATCACGCGGAGCCGCTTCTCGCTGCAACCCGGATCTCATTTGCATCTTGGAGGAGCGGTGTGCTGCAGGCAGGGAGAGCTGGTGACACTGCTGGGGATGGCTTGTTGTGTGTCGTTCAACCTCCGTTTGCCTTGCATCTCTTTGGTTTTGTTTGCGGTGTTACGCCGTGAACGTAACGGTGACGTGATGTTCAACGGGGGGCCGTACCCGTGGCACGGTGTTCAAGGTTGGGGTTTCATAAACGCGCCCTGAACGATGCGCTCGCCGTCCCCGCGCCCCTGGGCCGGTCGGGGTGCGAGACGCGTGGCTCCTTCCAGGGAGATGATCGCTGGCTGCTTCAGGTGAAGCCGCTCTGCCTTCCTGGCCTGCTTCCACGTACTTAGTGCTGCTCCCCGGGCTCGGCTATTGTATAATCGATCAGACATCCTGGCACGTCCCACTGTTTAAACAAGAGCTATGGTTAGTGCGTACGATATATGTACAACGCGCGCGCCGGTGTCAAGAATTAACTTCATAATCATCCCCGTGATCTTTCTTGGCACGGCTCCGGCATAACCTGTCGTGTCTTATCTAGCGATTGCATGTGAGTTATAGTTACCTCCGTCCCGGTTCCGTGGATAAGATGGATGGTGGTTAATGCCTGTGTCAGGATTCCTCCCTGCCATCCGGCAAAGCCTGGACCGTGCTTGGCTCCTCTGGGTGCCGCGGGCACCGGCTCCAGTTTGCAGCCGCGTAACATCCCCTTGAAAGTTGGCAGGGGGGTGCCCTGCCAGTAGGTTGGGGAAGGGAAGGAGCCGCAGCGCCCGGCCCAGAGATGGGTTTGCCTTTGTGTTGGCTCTGCAGCCACCCAGGGGCAGGATAAAACCTCGTTGAGCAGCGCTGCTGTCCCTCCAGCGCTGCGGATCTGATCGTCTCGTTTCCAGCAGCTGTTAGAACCGCACATGCGTTTCTCTTCGCTGCGGGGAAGAGTTCTTCGGAGATTGTATTTTTGTTCTAGTTGAGACCAGATTTAACCAAGTGCCTGTTTCCGCCGCCTTGGCAAGAGCACGTTGTGATGCCGGCGTGCAATGAAACGTGAATGGGTGAATTTCTTCTGTCTTTATACGTATGTACTGAGTGTACGAAACAAAGAAGCTAAAAATGATGAATTGCAGCTAATGCTGCTGCGTGATGGAGATAAGACCCTAATTATTTGTTTGGGCAGCTTAAATCAACACCAAAACCCTGATGGAAAACAAAGCGATAATTTAAATCTCCGCGTGGGTCTCATGGGCTGTGTGACCAAGCGTGAACTTCTATCATAGGCTCGTGTGATTTTTATTTTTTTTTTGCGTTCGTGCGTGGTTAAAGCAGGTCATTTTGGTGTCACGCTTCACGTGCCGCCCTTACAGCGTGCCTGGGCCCGCGTTTGGGGAGAGCTGCGCTCCTAACCTCTTCCTGGCAGGGTTTAGCATCTCTGTGCTGCCGCAATCTGGGCAGTTGACTATCGCTGTTGTTATTATTTGTGCTGCAGATAGGACTGCAGCCCCTGCACGTCCTGCCCGCTCCGCAGAGGTGGCTGGGTCTCCCACCCCAGCCGAGCCTGTCCTGCCTTGTTAGGAGAGAAGGATGAGCGGGAGCTGCCTCAGCTCTGGGTGCACCTGAACCCGTGGCAGAGGTTGTACGTTTTTTACGTTCGTTATGTTTGTTTTGCTTCAGTTTAATTAACTAATCGATGGAAGCCTATCGAGCTCTGCCCTCTCTTGCAGCCACCATAAATCAGCTCGTGCAGCGGGACTCGGGCAGAGTCCTGGCTGCCGAGCTGTGCCGTTCCGGCTCTCGGGGCTGGAATGGCCCAGGGTGAGTGCCAGCACCGTCCTGGCCCTGGCTTTTCTTGTCCTCTCTGGTCCCGGCATCGCTGCCTGGGCTGGCTTAGGCGGGTGTTTAACGCCTCTTGCTTGCGCTGTGGTGTCCGAGCTTCTGCGTTTGGCAGGGAATCCTTCGCTCCCACCTTCTCGCTGTTCCCCCTCCGCCTCTCCGTGTTCTTCACCTCTGCCCCGTGGGTCTCTGCCCCTTCTGCTCCTGAGCAATTGTGTCTGGAAGCCTCTGTTTTCACAGTGATCCTGGAGATGTGTAATTTCCTTGGAAGGGAGACTTGGAAGCCCCCACCCACCTTCCCTTTGGCCCTGCCAAATCTTGCATCTCCGGCTTCCCCGTGCTTGTATCCAGCTCGCTCTTTTTTCCCGTCCTTTTAAAACATCCCTGCCGATAGCATCTCCGCTCGGCTATCAGCACTCCGAAGGTTATCTGTGGTCGTTTCCAGCGGAAAGCGAGAGGCATGGGGACCGGCAGGACGTGTCCTGCTGTAATTAGACCCGTTGAACTGTTAGCAGGGAGGAGAGATGCCCCCATAAAGATAACGGAGCTCTCCTGGAGCGCTCCACGGAGGCCGGGAGAGCCCGTGCGGCTGGGTTGCTGGGATGCAACGCTCTTGACTCTCCCTGGAAACCTGCCGCACCTTCAGCGCGCTCTTGGCTGCCTCCTTCGCGCTGCGAGCGCTCTCCCGGGCCGTGAGACCTGTGGTGCCAGCCGCTGTACCGGCACGTGCAGGGATTGAGCAGCTGCGGGTTGAGCCGTCCGCCGCGTCTCCTTTTTCAGAGGAACTCTGTTTCGCTGAAGTCTGGAAATTTGGTATTTGGAAGGTGTTCCTTTTAATCCCAGCCTTTATTGCCATGCTTTTTCCTGAGGAAAAGGGTTTCAGAGAAGGGAGGAACTGCTGAGGAGAGAGACCGGTGAATCTAGGGGTCACATCAGAGGATCCGTGGTGGAGGAAAAGCTTTTGCGTCCTGCGTTACCACCGTGTATTTACGTGTCACCGCAAAGGGGAAAAACGCACGTGTTATCAAATGATGCACTTTTTTTTTATCGTCTTTATGTCTTCTAATGCTATAGCTGGTTTTTTAAAACCACTAAAAGCATAAGCATTAAAGCAATTTTCCGGAGTAATATAGCAAGAGGTCTACAAAAGCTCTGCAACATTTGATAATAGTTGCCATCTTCAGCTGAAGATAATGATGTTAACAAATGTAATGGGAGTAATGAGTGGAGATTCAAAAAGCAGCTTTTGTTTAATTTTTTTGTAATGCAAATGAGTTTGGGAATAAAGGAGGAGAGCGGAAAATAATGAAAACTTCATTTGAAATGAGTCTTAATCCTTGCAGCCAACGGCTGCGGGGTAGGAGGGAAGGATGATGGGGAGGCTGGCCAAGGCAGTGCTGGGCAAGGCGGCCGTCCTGGCTCAGGCTCGTGGATGGGGTGGGATGGAAAGGCTGGGCCCCCGCAGGCAGCAGCGCAAGGCTGCGGTCACCCACGGCGCTGGAGGAGAAATCTCCGTTGCGGCAGGGTTTCGGAGGTCTCTCCCATCCCTGAAGAGGATGGGATGGCGGAGCAGGGTTTGGGGCTCATTGCTGTCTCCTGGCACTGTTGCTTTGAAGCAAAGCGAAACCCCCTTCCCCTTGCTCCTGGGAGGCTGGAAATAGTGTGCTTTGTGTTTCTGCAGCACCTTCCACTTTAAAATGATGCCAGCTGAGTTCAACCTTATGACAGCCCAGCGACTCCCTCTCCCCATCAGGACGAGTGAATTTGCTTTATTTAGATTGACTCCCAGCCAAAGTGATAGGTACGAGGCTGGCAAATAAGCATCCTTGTGATGAGGACTGGCACTTATGCATGTGCAGAAGATTCAGGTCTGTCAGCTTGTGTCAGCTTGCCTTCTATGGAGTGTTTAATCTCCTAACCCTTGGCCAAGAAATGCATTAAGAGATCTGCAGCAAGTAGGAGCTCGGGAACGGAGGGATGCTGCTGCCTGCCCCCCCTCTGTTAGTCTGCCCATGGAGTGATGGGAAGAGGGCGATGGGAGCGAGCGCGAGTCGAATCAGGTATTGTGCCGGGAGGAGAGCCGTAGGCAGCGGCGCTGCAAACCGGGGGGAATTGTAGGAACCGAATAACGCCTCTTCCTAAATGGGGTGGTCTTAAGGGGGTGTAAGTGAAGTGCCAGGTCTCGTTTGGGGCGGGACTGTGGAAGTGGCGGGGGGCGGTGGGTGACCCTCGTGCCTGCGTTACCTCCAGGCGATGCAGCGGCGCTGGAGCCCGAGCTGCGCTCTGTCAGCGAGCAGATGGCAGTCATCACGGCTGCGTGAATGTCCTTGGGCACAAAGCACAGCGTCCCCGGCCCCGGAGGGGATGGCGACCGTCCCCTTCCAGCACCCGGACTGCCGCAGCGGCCTGGGTGGTGGGGTGGGATGCCCCTCTCAGGGCTCTCGAAGGCGGCGATGCTCAGCTGGTGAGCGCTGGCTGGGCCGCGGCGAGGACGGAGCGACGTGGCTCCAGGCCGAATGCCACATCTTGAGGGGACGGGCCGTGCTATGAAACGAGAGGCCTTCATGTTCTCCTCGTCTTCCGTGTTTTTGGAAGGGCGAAGATGTGAGTTATCGCATCTGGCTTTGCAATTTACAGCTTTTAATTAATCTGAAATTTCAACATAGATTTTTATGATAAGCAGAGGCATCTCTGCAAGCCGGGAAGGAACCTTAACGATGATCCGAGATGAATCTGCAGGATGAAATATCAGCGCAATAAACAAGGCTGTATAAAACAGAACAGCAAAATACAAAAATGCCCGAGATATCAAAGCAATGATCTTGGTTTTGGAGCCCTTCCCTCTGGCAACTGGAGCAGTCCCTCCTTGCGGGCGTTTGTCAGCTGCCCGTCGGTGTGCTACCCTGGCTGATGTAATAAGGGTTTTTGGGCTTGCAGCGGTCACAGCAACTCTGTTCCAGCATGGTGGAAAGCGAGCCAACGAAACCTTAGCTATCCACGTGTGATGGGTACTCGGTCCAGCACTCTTAGGCCAAGGGAGGGAGAGCTCTGCGGAGTAAGGACGGCTGGCAGGGATCTGGGTTGGGATGCGGTGCTCTGCGTGGGCTCCGTGCAGCTCCTTCTCCCCCGCCTCCCTTGCCACCTTGGGGGGTGGCGTGGTGTCCCCCAGCCCTGGGAGGCACAGCCGCTGCGGGAGGGTCCCTGGCGTTTTCCTCTCTCCGCTGAGGAGTCCGCGGCTGCGGTACTTTGCTGTTCGTTCAGGGTGTGCGGGGTCAGACTTGCGTTCTTCCTCTGAACCCCAGCCGGATAATTCACCTTTGCTCTGTCACAGGGCTGGCTTAATCCCTCTGGAGGGTGGTTTGCGGTTACGAAGTAAACTGGCACTACCAAACTCCTCCTTATCTGTTTGACCCTTCATCACTGCCCTCTGTCTGGGTGCTCTGCGGTGTAAGCAAGGACCTTCTGACCTGGGCGCCGGTGCTGTGCCGGGGATGGATGCAGGGCCAAGCGGGCCATTCGCATCCAGTGCTGCCTCCCGATGGGAGCCGCGGTGCCGGTGCGGATGCTTTATGGGACTCCCTGTGCCACCGAGAAGGTTGACCGAGCTGGAAACGGCTTAATTTGCGCAGTGGCGGTGGCGAGCGCGTTAGAAATGTGCCGACATCCACCTTGTTGGTTTGTGGGCGCACACCCTGATCGCCGTGCGGATGCCGCGCTGGGGCTGCGCAGCCAGTGCCCGCTGCGTGCTCGGCATCCGCGGCGTGGGCTCGAGGTGGGCGACGCCGCTTAGGCTCGGCATCCCCGGTGCCGCGCAGTGCTCCTTCTTTCGTAACGCGGCTCTCGGGGAGTACCGATGCCGGGCTCGGCGCTCGCGGATGAGCGATGTCGAGGGCTGGTGACAAGGTGGCGTGAAGAGCCACCCCGCTGCTGGGGCCCTTCCGCGTGGGTCCTGCAAGCTGTGGGGCGCCTGCCAGGGTGCTGAGAGGTGGGAATCGGTTGTTGAGATGATTGAAAGGCTTTGGGCAGAAGGCTGGAAGTTGGGCTTGCTTCTCTCCCAGTTTTTCCTTCTGCAGCTCTCAGAGTGGTGCATTATCCTCTGTTTTCCTTTTCCAGCCACCTAAACTCCGGCAAATTGCGATAATGAAGGGTAATGATACAGTGTGGGGAGCAGGCTTCCATTTCAAGTCTCCTAAAGTTGTATAAACAGAAGCAGGAAACGTTTATTTACAAATATTTCCTTGTAAATAAGAGAGGGGGAGAGCAAGCTCCTTTTGTCTCCGTTACACGCATCCTTTCATTCCGTGAGCCTTCCTCCCTGCTAGCCCCAGTGAGCCGATCGCTGCGTGCCAGGCAGAATCCCTCGGGAGCGGGAAGGCGGCAGGGCTGGTGTGATGGGCTGGGTGGAAGGGGACGGCTGCCCGAGGTGTGCGGGGTGGCTTCTCCCCTCACCTGCACGGCCTGGAGCTGGTGTCACCGGACCCGGTGTCACCGGACCCTTCCCCGGCTGTGTGCCGGGCAGGCGGCAGCGCCTGATGGCTCAGTGGGAACTTGGGTCCTCGTGGCGTGAAAATCCCATGGGAAACGGGGGCGAGGGGCAAGCCGGGAGTTTGCTTTTAACATCAATATTCAGAAATAGTGCCTGTGAATAATTGATGGTCCTATGAGCTGGGGCTCGTCTGTCATCACAAAGCAGAGGTGACAGAGTGACAGGCTGGGGTGGGGGGAGACTCCCGTCCCTCCCACGAGAGCGTGGCATGCACGGGGTGGGCTCTTGCCTGCGTCTTGGCCAAGGCAGTGGGACTGCCTTCGACTGCTGCCAGGGAGCCCGGTGTCGGGCAGGGATGCTGCCTGCTCGCTGTGGTCCTTGGCTTGGGCAGGGCTGCCCCGTTATCCAGCCTGGGCTGTGGGGCTGTCACCAGCTCCTTGCTGCGGCCTGCCGGGCTGTGGTGGCCAAGCCACTGATCTGGACGTTTTAGGCAAAAAAATAATCTGTCAGCAGGATTTGCCTGACCTTAAATTAGCTCTCACAAGAGGAGCTTAACCCTCATTGCTCCCTTCCTGGGTCAGCGTCTCCTCCCTCCCCAAGCCAGCCCAGCTGTGTGCTCCTTCCCCTGTCTTTGTTAACATCTATTTTTATTCCTTCTTTCGGGCATCCTTTGTCCTTACGGTGATTACACAGGGGCAGTTCTGTTCCGAGCGGGCAGGGGCTGCCATGTTTTCCCTGGAACACTGGCAATTAGACCAGAATAGCTGTCTCGCTAATGATAAAGCACTGCGTAGTATCGCAGCGGTGCTTAGCGCAGCAGAAGTTGGGGTGCTGCTGGGGGGGGCTGGACTTCTGCATCCCCCGAGTGCAGGACAGTCCGGCTCTGCCTTGGGGATGCTGTGGCCGTGGGGGACCTGGCTTGCTCCGGTGGGTTGGGTTCGGAGCGTGGCTTGGTTCGAGTCCCGTTTCGGACTTAGGGTGCTCGGCGGTGCCTGTGCTCCGCTACCCCTCGCAGGGGTCTCTGCCCCTCACAAGGAGTCACAGCGTGTGTGACACGAGGTGTCACGGCCCGTGGGGGTGGGCAGCAGAGATGGGCTGGGTCTCCTGCAGCTGGCTTCGCATCCAGCCCGTGCAAGGGCTGTGCCGCTTGCTCCTCCGGGCAAGGCTGCTGTCACCCCGCCGGTGGGACAGGGGGTCACTCGTGGGGGGAGGCTGGCCTCCTGTCAGCTTTGGCACGCAGCAAAGCCTCGCAGTTACCCCTTCAAAGCCTCTGGCGTTTGCTGCACGAAGCGGGGGGAGAAGAAAAAAGATCTCCCCCAGCAAAATGTGCAAAGGAGAAGCGAGATCTGGAGCCTTTATAGCAGGAGCCCTGAATGGGGGGGAGGAGCAGGGTTTGAGCTCCCCGCCGGTCTCTGAGCTGCTCTACAAAGCAGCTTCCCAGCTTGGCGAGTGAGATACAGCGAGAGGTTTTAAAGTTGTGACCTTAGCAAATGTATTAGACGGGAGAAAAGAGCTTTTTTTTTTTCCCTTTCCCCTGTTACGGTGTCAGCGTAGCCGTGGCTTTTAAACCACATTACCCAGGCTTGTCATCCAAGATAAAATGTTATTAAGATAAAAAGCTATGCGGGGAGCAGTAGGGGACTTCCCTCCGCTGTATTTCAGCGCAGCCGAAGGATGGCGAGCCCGTGCTCTGCCGCCGAAGCCGTTGCCCAAAGCCAGGGCGGGAGCCCGTGCCGCCATGGGTCCCTGCACAAGGGGGAGGATGGGGGCAGGAGCGGGGTGCCGTGTCCTGTTGCATGCTGGTAGGGCGGCGGGCACGGGTGGGGGCTCTCCTGCGCGTGCCAGCACACCCCGGCATCGCCTTCCCCGTCGCGGGGTCGGGCTGTCGCCCGCGGGCAGGTTGGCAAAGCGCAGTGGGAGGCGAAGGCATCAGGGCTGTGGCCTGCATGGAGCTGACAGCGAGCATGTGGGCGGCCGAGGGGCTCTCCTGGGGCCCCTCCTTCATGGGTCAGGGGACTCGCCGCCTGCCTCCCTCTCCCCTGGCCTTTGTTGGCCTCGCAGCGGCCCATGGGCTCACGCCGTGGCCATGAAGCCGTGTCAGGGATGCCCGTACCGCTGTCGTGCGTGCGTGGCGCGCCTCCCGCAGCTCAGGGTGCTGGCCACCACGCTGTAAGGGAGGACTGAAGATGGGCATGTCCATGTAGGGCAGCACTGAGCCAGCCGAGCATCGCTCTGCCTGGCTCTGAGCAGCCTGGATCCCCCGCTTAGGGATGGTGGAGCCTCTTTAGCTTAACTGACAGCATGTCGATAATATTAATGTACTCCGGGCTCCGTTAATGTCCGCGGTAAGTCTCCTCCTGCCCTTTGCCATCACTTCTCCGACGCTGACATTCGTGCCGCGCGCCCGTGGCGTTAATCTGCTGAGCTGCGCTCCCAGCGGTGGGTGCAACGGCCCCTGGAGCGCGGGTGCGAGCGGGTGGCCTTTGAATTTCGGAGGCTTTCCAGACCCGTCTGCCGGTGACAAAGGTGTTTAGGTGAATGCTTTAAAAATGACTTGAAAAAGGGTAGCGCCGCGGTACCTGCCTCCTCGGCAGCTACAAAGGGAGAGGGCAGGAGGCATCTCGCCTCCGCTCGAGCGAGTCTGGAGCGAAGGAGGGACACCGAGGTACGTGTGTGATCTGCAGGCAAAGCACAAAACAGGGAGAGGGAAGAGCGGCTTTGACCTGACACCGTGGAAGAACAGAAAGAGGGAAGAAAGGGGAAAAGAGGCGAGCTGTAGTTACAAGGCTGGGTAATCCCTCAGCTGAGCCCAGCGAGCGCTGTAGCTGGAACGGGAACTCGTCCTGGGCATGTTCAGCTTGTAACAGGGATGAATGCAAAAGCAATGCTGTTAGCTGCCTTATTAAAGGCTTGGGTCTAAGTCAATACGCACGTGTCCCAGGTGGCTCAGCGCTATAATTCCTAAAGCCTCACACTTCTTTGCCAGCACTTTTTCCTCATTTAAACCCTCCCGCCCCTTCAGTGTCCTGGGTTTTTGTCTGGCGTGGGGAGAGGACCAACCCGTGACTGGCTGGAGGCTGGGAAGCCCACCTGAGCGGTGCGGCATGTCCAGCCCTTGGCGTGGGTCTCACCCCAGCGCCAAGCGCTGGTGCTGCCCGCTCACCCGGTCTCGGGACAGCGCTGGAGGTGGCAATGCCAGGGTTGCCCGATGCTGTCACAGCTGGTGAAACGTCCCTACATCCTGCCCTGGGGAAGCCCCCACGGTGCCAGCATCGTGGACAGCATCGCTCCCTCCTGCTCCACGCATGTACTTAACGTGGGGCTGGGACGTGTGGTCCCGACCCGCGGCGTGCAACGCCCGTTTGATCGCAGAGCCCGTGAGATTGAGCCATAAACAGATCCTGCAACCTTCGGTCACTGCGCGATTCGTGAAGCCTCCAGAGCGCGTGCGATTGCATGTGTAGGGCTGAACGTCTGAGTCGCATCTGGTCTATCTGCTCTGGTGAGCAAATATTTGCAGGCAGGAGGAGATAATCCCTGCTGATACAGGTATTTACCCATCCTGTTCAGCTTCTTCCTGCCTCCCTGCCAGCCGGGCTGAGCGAGAGCCCGCGCGTCACCTGTGCTTCCACAGGCTGGGTGTTTTCCATGCTTTTCTTCCACTCTCCTACCCTTTTCCATCCCCAGTCCTTTGCGTGGTGCCCGGTGATGCTGTTCCCAGAAGGAGCCATGCCCCATGTGCTCCTCCCCAGCGGGTTGTGGAGCAACTGTCACCCTCCAGCACGGTCCCGTCTGGGGCTGGGCGCCGGGGCAGTGCTAGCGCCCATGGGTGGCTCTGGGGCGTTTTGTGTGGCGCGGGCGCGGTGACGCTGTGTTAGCTTTAGCGAGAGCAGAAGGGTTTGTGGGGATTAGGAGGAGGAAAAAGCCCGTTGCCCATATCGCAGTCGCAAGGCTTTCCCCAGGCTTTGGCTTTGCTGAGCGTGTACCCAGCCTGGCCGGGGATAGATCCCCGGGATGCACCCTCCATCCTTCCGAGGCCACCGAGCGCTGGGGTCTGAAGGGGACAAATGAGCGTTGTCATGGAAAAAGCTGCCCCATTAATACCGAGGGCCTTAACGACGCAGACAGTCAGCGCTAGGCATGCCCTTCTCCCAAGTAATGGGATTTGGGTTTAACCCAGGTGTCCCTTAAAGCCAATGAAAACGCGTTTTAGCGTCGACTGCTTCCGCGCTGGTGCGGCGGTTCTGCGCCCTCATCCGCGGTACACGGAGGGTAACGCCGCAGCGCCCGTGCCCCAGGCTGGGGGGGCTGTGGCGGGGCAGCTGGGGCGGACGCAGCTAATGGCTCTGAGGGGCTGATTGCACACACGCACAGCTGGTGCCAGGAGCGGAACAATAAAGTAGCCACTCTGGGCTGATTGGGCTAATCCCTGCTGCAGACCAGGGCCTGTTTTCATTCGTTTTCCCTGCTCAAATTAGATTGCCAGACGACAGATCCTATTAAAGGAGGGGAGACCTCCAGCGTGGCGTGTCCTGCTGGTCCTGGGATGCCGGCCATCGCCGGCTCCCGGAAGGAAGGAGGAGGAGGGTGCTGGCGGTGCGGCTCACGGGCATGGGGGTGGCTTTGCCCTTGTCCCGGGAACGGAGCTGGGATCCTCCCTTGAGGGCACATGGCTCTGACCCTGCCTGGCACCATAGCAGAGCCCCGTGTCCTTCAGGCAGAGCTGCCGTCTCTCGCAGGTGCATCCCTCCACATGTCCCTCGCATAAAGCATCCTCCGAGCTGGCTCCGGGCCTGGATGAATTTAATTTCATTTTTAACTCTCCCTCCTCACACGCAGGGCGGCCCCAGCTGCGAGCTTTGGCACGAGGCTTGTGCGCTGTGTGCTCCGAATGGCAGATTACGCTGCCCTTAATCCGGCTGCGCGTTCGGGGACCCGGCGCTGGGTTGTTACTAGAGACGCGTAATGGGATTTGGGCCTCCTTGAAATACATTTACTCGCAGAGATGATTGATCGGTCTATCGATGACCTGCTATCGATTAGCCGTACGGGGCTTTGAGACGGTCGGGACTCAGCCTGCCTGCAACCCGTCAGTAATTACATCGTCCTGCGTGAGACCAGTTGCCGTGAAAGGATGTTCGTGGGGCTGGGGGTACAACCAAGTTGTTGCGGTTGACAAGACCGTGGCGGTACAACGGGACTGTGCCGTGGAGTCACCGGCTGCTCTTCCCGGTCGCTCCATTTGTTTATACACCTGCAAGAGGGGTTGGGGAAGAGCGGTGCCCATTTGCCCCCTTGGGTGTGAGGGACCTCCTGTCCCTGTGAACCAACTCCAAGCTGTGTCCGTAGAAGCGTGGAGGGTCTGGGATCAGCTGGTTTTGGACGTGGCTTTGTGGAACCTGATCCCTTCTGCTTTGAGGCTGTAATTTCATCCCGATGTTGGGGATGAGGCTTGTTTTATGCAGCTGATGTTTCTTCCCCTTGATTGAAGAAAGGGGCAGTGCTGGGGCGGGACAGAGTTCCTGGCAAGCATAATTAATAGTAATTTCACTGCCTTGCTTGTTTCACCATGGAGCTCCCTCTTCCAGCAGGATTTCCACTGTTCTCAGTGTTACGTTGTCACCTCTGTGCTACAAAGCCAGGTCCAGTTTGGCTACGGGATTGTTCCCATTAGAGCCTCCTAGGGCTCTGAGCTGCTGCCCCAGTGCACGGCGATGTGGGGTGGCCCTGCCTCGGTGCTCCCAGGGCTGGGCTTTGCCTCCGGCCCGGGTCAGTGCCACCTCGGGGCAGCCCACGGGGAGCCACGTGCTCCCCAGCGCGTGGGGCCGGGTGGCCAGGGTTGCTGGGGGCATTCGCAGCAGCCCTCGCCCACCAGAACGCCCGTGCTCCGGGTAGCTCCGTGTAGGAATAAATGTTTCAGTCGCGCTATAAATAATGGAGCGAGTAAAGATGTTGTGTAAGTGGTGCTCTGGGTTTTGCCAGAAGGTAGGTAGTTTGCTGTGGGGTTTTTTTTTTTGTTTTGTTGTGTTGTGGGTTTTTTTGTGTTTTACCTTCCCCCCCCCAACACCTTTTTTTTTTTTACCTTGAGTCCAACACAGAAAGCTTCACACAGGGGACTTGAGGGAAGGCAGCCCTGCTGCAGGGGAGGAGGAAGATTAAACTGTTGAAACCGAGTAAATAAATTCGTGTCGCTGTACTTTGCCGTGCTGCGGACCCGGCAGCGATGCTTCCCCGTGGGCAGGAGCCCCTTGCAGAGGCACGGGGGCCGTTTGGCTTTGCCTTTTAACGAGCCCTTTCTCTGCCTGGCCTCTGTCCAGGGCGGCGAGGAAGAGCCCAGTTAGACGCTGGCGCTGGGCACAAACCGGGGTGCAGAGAGCAGCGACCCCTGCGCTGACCTGGGGCCGTCTGCTCCCAGTGGGATGCGACTGCAGGAGAGAGGACACCAGGACCCTGCTCTCTGGCTTGAGTACCCTGTTTTGGCTGTGCCCTGGGGAGTGTGTGGATGCCCTGAGCCCCTTTCTTGGAGGGACCCCCCCCCTCCTGCTCCGCAGAGCTTCCCACTGAGGCAGGAGGAGCTCTGGGCAAGGCTGTGGCTGCACGCAGGGTTTCCGCGGTTGGCTCCCGGTCCCGCGTAGGGCCTCTGGGTGTGACTGGAATATACGTACTTAAAAGTAATTACCCCCAAGAACAAGATGCTGTGTAATTGCGAACGGTAACGCTCTGTCGCCGGAGCCAGCAAGCCCAGCTGTGGGTACGCACGGGTACGTGTGCTGGCAGTGCCGATGGCTGGGAGCGAGGGGACCCCGCTGGCGGCTTGCACGGGTCCGGGGAAACCAGGGGAGCTTCACTTGCCGTGCCCGAAGAGAGCCAGCAATTCCACCTGGGCATTTACCTCATCGTCTGCCAGCGGTGAGGATGGGTCCCCGGTACGGGGGTCCCCGCTGTGCCGCCTTGGCTTCGGGGGCTGGTTTCCCTGTCCCGTGCTATCGGGACCGGCCGGTTCGGCGCTCGGCGATGCGCTGAGCAGCGTCCGGCCTGTTGGAGATGGCGGAGGTGCCGTCGAGCAGGAGGTGGCTGGAGTCCGTGCGAGGGGAAGGCTGCTCGGAGCAGCTGGGAGGAACCGCGGGTTTCAAAGGGGCCCAGCAGCCCCATGGCCAGTGGGGGGGTGGATTAGGAAGGGGTTTTACTCCTCTCCTAGAGGAGTGCTTTTAAGCACTCGTGTGTTGTTGTGCGTCCTGCTGAGAACAAGCCAAATGTTCAGACAGCTGGCCAGACCCTGGATTGGGTGGGATTTATCCTTAGGTGTTGCAAACAAGATCTTAATTGATTTATCCGGACGCGTGACTTTTAATTTTGTGGTGGAGTTAAGAGCACTGCCCCAGGTTGGGGGCAAGAAGTGAGCTGATGTGGCATCTCCACGCCCGTAGGTGCAGGGGCTCTGGGTTCCCATGGGATTGGGAGCCTCCTGCCTGCGTGAACCCGTGGCGGATGGAGAGCCTCGTGCCGTGTCCGTCGGTGAGTCTGCAGGCCAAGATGCGCGTGCCTCTGGCTCCTGGCTGGGATGTGAAGGGCACGGAGATGACAGTGTGCCCTCCCCCCTTCCCTCCCTGATTCCACTCCGAAGCAGTGGGAGAGGGGAAGCACCGAGGAGACCATTTTCTGCGGGTGGCAGAAAGCACGAGTATTTCGCAGATCTCCGCGGGTCCGGGGGGAGCAGACAGACGCCGTTATAATTTTGCTGGACAGGTGCCACCCTCCTGAGGCTTCCCGCTGCCCCTTCCCGAAACGCAGACCCCCGCCAGCGCTGTGCCGGGCTGCTCGCACACGGGCGCAGGGCACCGATCCCGCTGTCGGCCGGACGCTCGCCGCGGGAGGCGGGCTGGGAGGGGGCTCGTCGGTCGCGGCTCCGGCTTGGGTCTGGCCTCCATCGCTTCCAGTAGGACATCACTTCACTCACCCAGATGCGAGCGTACAGGCGCGCTGCCAGCGGGCTGCCCGCCTCTCCCCCGCAAAGCCCCGGTCTCTTACGCAAATCGCTTTTCACGCTTCCTTAATTGAAACTGTCAGATGGGCTTTACCTTATTTTTATTTTTTTTTTGCAGTGGTGATACAGACGTATTAATTCCACTATGGATATCCCGGCAGCTAGGAGAGATCAATAAAATGAGGTTGCATCTGTGACATATATATTACCGGAGCGGCACCAGCAATATTTCATGGGGAAAGCCGTGCCGAACGCGCGCGTGCAGAGCCCCGTAGAGCGCGCTGGGCCATGTAGAGACAGAGTTATTGACTGGCTGGGGCGACACTGGTTTGCGGTGCCCCGTGGCAGCTTGCAGCCGGCATGGCACGGGAAGGGGCTGAGGAACAGCTCCCCTGGCCCCCGCTTTGCTCGTTCCCTCCTGTCCCCCAGCCGCTGGACCCCAGTCCTGGGCTCCGGCGTGGGTTGTTTCTTGGTGTGCTTGGAGCCGGCGTTGGGCTGGAATGCCACGAGGTAGGGGCTGGCACCGGTGGGCAGGGTGCCAGGGGCCGTGGCTGGGCGCTCCGGCTCCTACCGCTTCCCACCCCCACCCCGCTCGCCTCCCTCCAGAAATCCCCGCAGCGGGGATTTGCGCTTTGATTATTTTCAAATACCGGTTTGTGTAAAATTTGATTTGAGGAAACATTTTTCTCCCACATGCTGTAGGATTGAGGGCGTGTAATCCCTCCTAAATCGCCTGGACGAGGTTTGTATCGCAATGCCAGTATCAGAGCTAACAAAAGGGGATTAGACGGGAAAATTCTGCGTGAAAACCTGCCGCTCTTGGAGGGCTTTTAGTGCAAAGAAGATAAGATAGGTAGACCAGAGCCATTTTTAACCCAGTTTTTAATGCACTCAGTGCTTCTGCTTTTGGAGGCAAAGGAGAGGGGAGATGACATTCATTTTAACCCTTTCCCTCCCTCTGACCAATGTCTTCCTCCACGGGGAGTGCTCCAAGTGGTGCCGACTCCAAGGCACGGCACGCTCTGCAGCCGTGCTTTCTAGGCGGGCAGTGGGGAGGAGGGGAGCCCCCCGGGGAGTCCCCAGTCGCTGGGCTGCATCCACAGCTTCACAGAGCCTGACCGTGCGGCTCACAGCCCCTCCGTGTGTCCCTGGGGATAGCTGTCCCGCTGGGGGTGCGGAACTGTCCCGCCGCCTGTCAGGCGGCCGTCAGTCAGGGGACGGCATCGCGATGGAGACAGCTGTCAACCTTTGCGGGCGCATCGCCGCCTGCAAATATATTACAGGAGCTCAGCGAGTGCCAAGGCACATCAGGCCAGGGGAAGAGATGCTCCAGGGAGAGATGAAAGGATCCCTTCAGTGGAATTCATGTGGAATAAGCTTTCCACAGGAGATATTTCCTCCTAATCCTCCTTAGCGCTCAGCTGATGCCTTGAAGCATCAGGGGTTTATATGCCTTTTAAAAATTCATTCTCTCTGCTATAACAGCAGGTGTGTGTGTTATCAGCTGCCGTGCCCAGGCCTCTCTGACGCGTGGCCACGCTCTCAGACCTGGTGAGTGTCCTGCTGCAGCGAGTTCCACAGGTGCCCAGAGCAGAAGCTGCCTCCCTCTTGTGCTGCTTCTAAATGCGCTTCCCTGGCGGGGTGGTGGGATGAGCTGGGTCACACCGTCGATGGGTGTTCATTGAAGAGTCTGTCAGGGGTAAGTGGAAAGGTGGTCGCGGGCACCCAGCCCCGGTGCTGGCCTGTGGGATGGGAAAACGCCCTCACTGCTGCCTTAGCCCCCATCCATCTGCCCCTGCTAATTGCAGCTGGACTTAGAGCATAATATTCCACTTATCTGGTCAAGGGATACATGTTCGTTATTACAATTGATTATCACTAAAACCCGTCTGATACCCAGATTTACAGCGTGGCTGGGGAGCCAGGCGGTCTCCAGCCCCGAGCAGCCCAGATTTGGCACACTCTTCTAGCCGGAGCCATCCCTCCATAGGCGTTCGGTCAAGGTCAAAAGGTAAACGCTTCGCCCTCTCCTAACAGACAAGAAACTGCCGGGGAGCTGCCTGCTGTCTCCCAGCCGCGCCGGTGCTGCAGCTTGGCATTGCCGTGCCGCAGAGCCGCTGGCACTGCCGCTCCCTCTGCCTTTCTCTCACCCGTGTGCCCCTGGTGCGTCCTGCAGCCCTGCTGCCGGCTGAGACGCGGGCACAGCTCCTGGGGCGAGCAGAGCGAGGTTAACTGCGGCGTTTTATGGTCCTGCACAGGGTGAGGAAGTCGTGAGAGTGCCAGGTTGTCCTTATCCCACCATCTGCACTGAGAGGAGGGAGATGCCTGCTCACCCAGCCCCGTGGCGGGGTACGATCCTGCAGATGTTCCTGCGGGCTGGGTTTGGTAACGAGCGTTGCGTCGCGAGAGCCATCATCAATCTGCTGCATATTAATAGCCACCGGAAGGTCGGGCTCTTGGAGGGGATGTTTTCCAAGCGCCTGAACAGCTTCCCTACTGTTGGAGGGGCCGTGCCCTTCTCGGCTGCTGGCAAATCCCACGTGGCTCTGGGAGAGGTGCTGTAGCCCCCAAGGGCGCTCCCTGCGCGGTGGGTGCTCAGGCAGGGGTCACTCCGCTCGGTGCACGTCTCGCACCCAGCACGCGGCTGGAGCCGTAGGAAGGGTGCGCGTGCCTGCTGGAAACCAAGCACGGCACACGGAAAGAGCGTCCGGAAGAGCCCGTGCGAGGCAGAGCGGTGGCTTCTGCAGCACGAGGCTCTGGCGGTCTGCATAAATGGGGTGGGAGGAAGAGAGGAGCCCCTGCGCCTCCTCGTCTTCGCAACAGCTCGATGCCTGCATGATAAACAACTTGACAGAGTGTTAAAATCCTGAAGGCGGGGCTGGCAGGAGAAGGAGAAGGGAGGTCATAATTGCACGGGAAAATAATGAGCTGCGCTCTTCTTGGAATATGCAGCGGCCTAACAAGAATCAGAAAATTAATTATCTTCTGTAATTAGTGTAATGACCTACACTATTAGAGGTTATTTACAGCAGGAATAAAACTTTCCCCTATAAATGTCAGGCTGCGCCACTGGAACACAAAGGCTGGAGCAAACCCTGCACCGGGCGCAGCAAGGGTCCGGGGTCAGGGTGCTGCCCACCCCTCACAGGTCCTGCCAGCACCCAGCCCGGGTCCAGCAGCAGTGCTCCTCCATCCCTGGTGCTGGGGAAGGCTGGCTTTCGTGTTCCCCATGGTTTTGTGTCCCCCGGGCTTGCGCAGTGGCTCTGCTGCTTCGTCGGGGCTCGCCCCCCTCAGCCGTACTGGGGCTTGTCTTGAGTGGGCTGCCCCATCCTTGGGCTTGTGGCCCCTGAGCTGCCCCTGCCGGCTCGGGCTCATCTGCCTCTGGGGTGCTGCCGATGTTCAGGTCTTCTCATCCCCGGGAATGCACAGGGGCTGCTGGCCCCAGAGCTCCCCATGCCGGCCCCGGAGAGGCCCTTTCCCTGCCAGCTGCGCGTGCCTGGCTCAAAATGGGGATGTTACCCGGCCGTTGTTCCACAGCCCGAAGCCCTCGTGGCTCTCAAACTGTCCTGTCCTGCGGCCAGGGCACGCCAGCTGCGCCTCCGTCGTGCTTGCGCGCGCGGGAGGTGCTCGGTAGCTTGCGTCCGGTTGAGGATGTTGGGGCGCAGCTGTGCCGAGCTGAGTGGATGTGGGTAAGGGAGGCCTTTGGGGTCACTTTTCAAAGGTACTGAGAAGCTCTGGTTATCCTTTCTTTTCCCTCTGATCACGATGCTGCTCCAAGGCCTGCCAGCCAGGCTCCTGGCCCGGGTGCCGTGTGGGTGTTGGACGGGTCCTGTGGGGAAGGCAGAGTGCCCGCACCCCGGGGCGCTGCCCTGCGGTGCTGCCGGCGCCGTCTGCCCCAGAGCCAGCAAGGAAGGGTCGGATGGGGAAAAAGTTCTCCGTGTGGCGAGGGTAACCTGAGAATTACTTGACATTTTAGCGTGCCGGATCATGACTCTTGCATTATTAACGACACAGTGATAAAATGCCTTACCTGTCACTGAGAACCTACATCAATAATTCAGTTTGGCACCTGGTGATTAAAATGAAATAAGCACTGACCCAACTCCCTTCCCGGGAATGGCACCGGCGCTGCGTCAGCCGCAGCGAAACCCGACGCGGTGCCTTCCCCGGTTCCTGGTCCTCGCTGCCCGCATGCCGGAGAGACCGGGCTGCCTCCCTCGGGGCTGCTGGGCAGGGTTAGCCAAACCCGGCGTGGCCGGGTGTCCGTGCGGTGCCCGAGCGCTCAACGGGGATGGGCACGGGGCTGCTGCTACGATAGCTTTAACGTCTGGTGTAACCTCGTTGTATAAACAGAAGAGAGCGGGGCTCTTCAAACCGAGAGCGTGTTCCTTCCAACAGACCCTTCATGTAATTTGAATGTACAATCGAGGCTTTTTATAGCTTAATATTCCAGTGTTTGTGGTGCATCCTGGAATTTAAGTGTCTTAAACGTAATTATTGTTAATTGCTCACACGATTCTATAAACTCATCCAATTAAAAAAAAGTTATTAACTTTATAAAATATCACAGGCATCCCACAGTGCCGTATATTTGCAGGCACTAGCGGCTCGAGCAGGCGGGGCTGAAACACAGCGAGGTACAGCGGTGACACCTTGTACTCCTCCCTCTCCTCTCCCTTCTCCCTAAAGCGCTTTGGAAAGGCATTGTCTCCTGAGCTCGGGAGACCGAGCGTGCCCCGGGCTCGGGTTTTGTATGGGGGGGGTGAGGGAAGATTGTGGCCAGCGGGACGCTGAGCTTCGGGGAGGCTCTGCGCTTTGGGAAGGGGCTTGGCTGTGGACCTGAGCGGCTGCCCACTCCCTGTCGTGCTGAAACCGCCCCGGGGAGCACCCGCTGAGGTTGGAGAGTTCCCCAAGCAGGGCAGGAAGGCTGAGGGTGGAGGGAGAAGGGCTCGAGCAGGCATCCCTCCTTCCCAGGCTTGCCCTGCGTGCTCCCGCTCCCCGGGCTGGGGGCCCGCTGCAGCCGGCCGGGGATGATGATTATAATCTTGCAGTCCAGTGCCAGAATTTATAGCCGGGGATTTATTGTCCCCTGATTGCTCTGCGCTGCCATTTACCTCACGCCCTGGAAGAGTTATTTAATGCACAGCGAGCGGAGTTGTGCTAATGCTGCCTTACGCACATACATCTTCTCCGACCTCCTCCTCTTGTTTTCCTTACGGGATGAGAGTCCTGGGTGCCCGTTAGCACGGATACAAACTCAGTTGGGCACGGTAGGATTCGGTTGGAGCCACCCAGTTTCTGGAAGGTTGGCTGTTTCCCTCCCTGGGCACCCGCTGCCTCTCGTGTTGGCTCTGCCTGCAATACTGCTCGGGTGAGAGCTGATGGAGTCTTCTCAGGTTGGAGGGAGCTGAAGGGGTGTGCTGGGCAGGAGCTGCCCCCTCCCAGCTCCTACTGGCCTGGATTAGGTGGTGTCTTTTTTCCCTTTCCATCTTCCTGCTTTTCCCATAGAGAAACAAATGGTCTGTAGGAAGGAGAAGAGATGGGGAGAAAGGAAACTTCCTCTCAGATGAAGACAAAATTGAATTCAGTTCGTGACGGGAATGAGAAATTTCCACAAAAGCTTCTTTTTGGTGAGGAAGTATTTCCTATGGGACTGCTTTTCTACAGCAGGCTCCGTAAGGAGCTGTTACAGCTGGTCAGATGCTTTCTCGGAAAGCTATTTGTGATATTTGTCTTCTCCGTCTCTATCCACATCCCTCCCTGGGATCGCTCTCCCCCATGTAGCGATGCCACCGGAAGCCACCGGCCAGGGCGGCTTCCGCTGCCGACGTGAGAATCGCTGGCAATTAATCCGTCCTTTAACCAGCGGGATTTCGCAGGTAGGTTTTCCATCTGAAGTAGCAGGTGATGTAGTGGCTTCTGGGACAGTGACGGGCTGACGGAGAGCACGCATGAAGCGGCATTTGTCAAATTAATGAGGCGTCATAAATTATATCCACAATTTTTTCTTCCACTTCCCGCCACCCCCTCCTGTCGCAGGCAGGGAGAGGGGACTGCGGGGAGCAGCTCCGAGGCCCCGGGAGGGCTGGGGCGCGCCGGGGGCGCCGGCACGGCCGCGTCGGGTGGATCGGGAGGTGCGAGTGCGGGCGCTTCCCGTTTTTCCTAGGAACGTGATGTAACTGGTATTGATCTCTCTATTGCCTCTGTGAAGGGCAGCTGCATTTTTTCAAGCAACGCAATCTTTGTATCTGAAATATAGAAATTGATTTTGAAGCGGAGGCTGCTGGCGTCGGCGGGGAGGGGGCGGATAGCGATGGGTAGGGATGAGGCTGAGCCGTGGAATGCGAAGAGAGTCCTTCAAAGTCAGGAGACACGTCAGGCTTGTCTGATCGTGCTGCCTGAGCTCCGGCACGGAAATAACGGTGTGTGAAAGTCGGCAAATAAACTTTGCTGAAGGTCCTTTCCCTTTTCCTGCCGAAGGGAAGGGGCTGGCGGGGAGGTGGACTGGGAAGAGACCCATCCCTGGTAGGGAGGTGTCAAGTGGCTCCTGTCCAGGGAGCTCCTTGCTCGGGTAGTGGCGATGGTGTGTCGTGTTGGAGCACTGGGAGCCACGGGAGCTGGGATGGACTGGGAGAAGGTCTAGGCCGGGGCTCAGGCCCCGTGGGGAGCGCACCCACGCCAGCTCCGCCAACGGCGCGGAGACGAACTAGGCACGCAGCTTCGTTTTAGGACTGTAACAGTCCTGCTTAATTGGCTCTCAAGCTCCCTGTGCAAGGCGTCCAGTGCATCTTAATGAGGGATTCTCAAAGACGGGCTTTTTTTTCCCTGGGACTAGAACGAGGTGGTGTTTAATATTCATGTGCGGCTCCGCTCATTTGAAAGGTAACAAGGGAGTTAGATTCCCTGCTGGCGATGAATTGTAATGGGATCTGGGCTCCTAAATCACCTGCGCATCGCAGTGCTGACTCTTCCCAGAGCGGGCTGAGCTGGAGGCGGCCGCCTCTCAGACCACGGGGATGGTGAGGTCTTCGGCGAGCCAGCGCAGTGCTCAGTACAGACCGCAGGGTTTCCAGGCCGGAGCTGGCACTGGGAAGTGCTTTTCCACGACACTCGAGGTCGGGATCTGGAGTCTCTTGCCACAAGCAGTCACAAAGGTCGACTTATTAGCCAAAAGGAACTGTATGTTGACATGACAGGGAGACGCTGCAGAGTGAGGACAGTTACTGACATACGTTCTGACAGAGCTGTTAAAGCCCTTGCTGCAGGCAGGGCTTGAGCTGAGCTTTGGCTGTTTGGGTTCGTCCGCACCTCCCCACGCTGGGACTTCTTGTGCTTTCGTGCCTAGCGTCCTGTTGGGCACGGGGAGAGGCGGGGGTGTTGGAGAGGCTGGGTGCTGGTACCATCCAAAATGCAGGCGGCTGCCGATGTCATCAGCATACGTGGGGGTGCCTGGGTGCTGGGAGTGTTTGGTGATGGTGTTGGGAGCTGCAGCTGCCCAGTCGTGTCCTCCACTATCCCCTGGGCCCCCTTGAGTGTGTTATCCCAGCCATGCTCTCCAGCAGTCCTTCCCTTGGCGAAGCAGGGCAACGCCGCCTTCCTGCATGCTGCTCTGGCCTGGCCTTGGGGCCGAGGCACTTGTGATCCCTGCCCATTGGAAGGAGAGAGAAAATAGCCATGGGGAGCAGAGCTTTCACAGGGCTTTTCCTTTCCATCTGCCCGCCTGACTTCACTGCCATCCTCATCTTGCCGTGCTTCGGGAACCCGCGAGGGAGGAGGTGTTGGGCCTGTGCACGTGTCCTGGAGGGCCTCTGGGCATCTCCTGCTTGACCAGACTGTATGTGTGCAGCAAAATGGTGGTTCCTGGAGCCCTTTCCAGGGGATAACTCTGTTGAGCAGGTTCCAGCTCTTCAGAGGGGACCACACTGATGTCGTCTGCGTGCACCCTGGCTTCCAGCCATCATCCACGTGCAAACCTTTGGAACCCTGAGCAGAATACGTGCGCCTGTCTTGTTGGAGAATCACACTCTTGTTTATGGAAAAGACGCTTTCCTCATTTCCCTCTCCCTCCCTCCCTCCTGCTTTCTCTCACTGTCATTTTAGCCTAGATTAAAGAAAATAGGGTGCAGCGCTGTGCGCATGTTCCAAGCGGTGTCTTTTCACAGTGCTGTACTGATGCCAAGCAATAATGACAGGTTCAAGCTTTTCTGCATCACAAATGAACTGCATGCAAATGGCTAGTCCTGAATGGAGAATAATTGTCAGCGCGGAGAGTCCTGCCTCCCCACGATCCAGCTCCACCTTGCTTGAGAAGGGAGAAGCCTTCAAACGGTTAACGGAATGGAGACGTGGAGATAGCGAGGAGCTGCCGTTTCCACTCTGCTAGAGCCTAACCTGTTAGTGCAGAGCTGTGTGAAGAATGTCAGGGATTTGTTCCAAGCGTTATCGAGATGTGGCTTTACATCTGTAAATCCTTTTACGCATCGCAGCTCAGCCGTGAGGCTTCCCCACGTGACGGGCAGCGCTCGCTGCCTGGCCCGTGCCAGACCGGCAGCGGCGCCCGGACTGGGGAAGGCGCTGACATTGGATGTGACAGCGCTTTCGGGGCTGACCGCGCCCACGCTCCGCTTTGGGGGTGAAGCGCCCACAAGGCGTTGTGGCTCTTCGTGTACCTCTGGCTGCAGATGAGCCACGATCTGCTTGTTCTGTGTACTAAACCGTCTCTCTCTAAGCAACTTTGGTGCCCAGTAGCATCGGACCAAAGTCTCCCCGTCTTGTGCACGTTGATGATTTTCAGTCAGGATTATGCCTGCGAGAAGCCGAGGGTGGGAGGCACGGGGCTGGTTTTAGCTGACCCCTGGGGAGCTTTTCCAGCTGATGTCAGCTGAGGATTTGACTTAGTGCTCCTTGCTTTTCTACCACAATATTACTAGCAGAACTGGATTTAGCAAATGATTGTGACAATCTCCAGCACCATCAGAAAAACATGCTCTATCATTCACTGTGATGTGTGCTGATGAGGGGGAAAAAAAGGCTTGTTCATCCATCAGAATTGCAGTGATGCTGTCTCTAGGTGAGCAATTTGCCAGCGTTACCTAGTGTCACTCATTAGACACAAGATGTAACAGTCTCATTTACTCTTCCGGCTTCCTGCCACTTAGTTACTTTTGCGTTTGACTTCGCATGTGAAACTTAAGCTTGTTTTTAGCCTCTGTCGAACTCTGCTTTCAAATTCTTGCTCATTAAGCCCAGTCACAGTGTGTGGGCTACACGCACAGCAATGGGGTTTGGAAGCCGAGAAAGTACCCTGGTGCCCGTTGCCATTAGGCTTTGCAGAGCAGCGTGTGTGTGTGTGTTTCAAAGACAGAAAAGGAAACAGTTTCTTCCCTCCCATCACTAGGTCTTAACTTTCCAAAGCACCTTGGCTTTGGCTGCATTTTAGCTGTATTTTTTTACAGATTTGTGGGCTTATAACTTTTTAATACCTCTACATTTTCACACTGAATTTGACTTGATGCTCTTAGCCCGTTGAGGGTTTTTTGTACTCAGACATAAAAGAAGTGGGGGAGAAAGTGCAAGGACTTAGTTTCCTATGAAGAAGCAGAACCAGGGGCTTGAGTGGGTGTTCCGTGGCCGGAGCTTTGCTGGTGTCTGGGAGCAGAGACATCAGAAGATGCAGGTGAGGGCACGTTTCAGTACCAAACCCGGGTGTTTCCCTTTGCTGCTTGTCTCTCACTCTGTGTTTATATGGGCTTAGCTCTGGCTGGACATAAGGTGTGAGAGCGGGTCAGGGGGAAGGCGAAGCTGTGGGTGCTCCCAGCTCACAGAGTTCCCCCACATGCTGGGATGGGGTAGCTGCTGCTGTTCTCTGAGCTCCCAAAACTTCCTGCAGCCATCCTGGCCGCTGGGGCTTGCAGCTAACCAGGGCCTGTCATACAGCTGGTGGGGCGTCCTCAAGTGGCTGTTGTGCTAGAGCTTGTTGATGTCTGTCTCTTTCCACCCTGTTTCTGTGGACAGGAATGGTCCTCTTTGTTTTTAAGAAAGCCCCTCCTATTCGTCTGTCCCTTACTGCGTCATCTAAACTGCATCCTATCCTTGCTGATTTTCACGCACTGGCTTAGGATGAATTTCAGGCTTGACATATGCAAAGGACCAAGTAATTCGAGTAACATTAAACTGAACTGTAGGACGTATGAACAAAGACTTGGGAATGATTCTGCAGGATGCAGATGAGGAAACTGGCACTCCAGAGGGCTTAGTTTTGGGCTGAGACAAAAAAGCCCGTTAGAAGCAGCTTTCATATCTTCACTCCGTTGTTTTAGTTGTCACTGCAGCTGAGCTCCTCAGGAGGGAGAGGGTGCGGAACGGTTGTCTACAACCTGATGGGGGAGAAGGTGGTAGTGCCTAGCATGTCTCTGTACATGGCACTGGAAAATCGTTGTCTGTCTCGGGCACCGTAGAAGGGGCTGATTTCTTTACCCTGGGCAACGGGAAAGCCTGTGGTGTTTAATGTGGTATAGAGCTTGTACTAATCACAGTGGAGGGGCTGGTGTTGAGATATGCATTACAGTGATAATTCTGCAAATTCCAGAGCATTAGTGTTATTAAAATGTCAGGCTGATATCTTCCTCAGCATTAAAACTCTTAATGCACTTTATCCTTTCAAACTCATGGTGCTCCAAGTTAAAGCATGAGGGGAAAGGTGGTTACAGAACAGAGGATTAATGAGAAAGAAAAGGGGCTGCCCTGTTGCAAGGCTGCTGTGCAAATAGCTTCCTTTAGCACTTGTGCCTTTCCGTCCGGTTGAAGTCCAGCAAGACGTGTTCACTTGTGACAAGAGTCTGAAACTTGGTCATGTTGCCCAAAGGGAGCGTTAGCAGCAGTGCTGAGCTTTTAATGTTGTTGGAAAAGAGTTGCTATGGTCAGAGCTGGCCAGTAATTCCAGGTGCATGCACAAACTCATCCTGCCCCACAGCCAAGTGGCAGGAGGAAAAGCTCTTCTGTACCTGCAGGTACAAAGCTGGCCCTTGTGGCTGTTGGTGGACTCGAAACTCTTCAGGAAAATGAAAACTGTTGGTCGTATCTCCTCGCATTCACGGTGCATGTGCTGGGTGGTTGCACGGCTTCTTCAAACCATCTTGGATGGCACTTCCTACTCCTCGGAGCTTCCCCGGGAAGTCACTATGTCTGTAGGTGGAAATACGTGCTGGCAGCTGAGAGGTTGTTGCAGGGAAGGAGAGATGAGAAGCTGAGTTCTCCCCCTCCGCGTTGGCACGCTCAAAGCCCCAGAGTACAGAAACCCGCTCTGACACCTTGGGCACAGAGTTCCCCTTCCTTTCCCACGAATGCAGTGAGGAAATCAGCCAACCCCACATCTTCAAAGGGATCGGAGTGGAGGGGTCCCCGCGGGGGGCTGCCCGGCCTCTCGCCGCTGTCCGCGGTGCTGACCGGCCCGCGGGGCTGACCGGCGGGGGCCGGGCGGGGGCCGGGCGCTGTCCGCGGTGCTGACCGGCCCGCACTGCTGACCGGCCCGCGCTGCTGACCGGCCCGCACGGCACGTGGCTGGGCAGTGACCCTGCGATGTTAGCCACGGATCCTGCCCAAGCTGAGATGTCGGGGTTATGTCGCAACCTGCGACCCTGCGCCTCCTGCCTTCCCCCGACTGCGGGGGGTGCCCGCTGCGCAATGCCAGGTGACATGGCTTCTGCTTTCTGCCCTTTCCCTTCTATTTCTAGTGCCTTTAAGCTGTTCACCTGGAAATCTGGAGTTTGTTATGCGTCCAAAGCCCACGGGACTGGGCTTTCTCTGCCCTCAGTACATGCACTTTGCACCAGCTTACTATTTTTCCACAATGGAGCGGGCTCTTCTTAAATATAACTCGCTTCCCGCACAGTGCTGCTTTCAGTGCCTCTCCTCATACGGCAGCAGAGAGGAATCTAGTCCCCAGGCAGTGAATTAGGAGGTGGTAGCTGCTCATTTTTCATCTCTGTGATAAAAAAAAATCTAATGCAATCATCAAAAAATAAAGCTGCGTTTTTCATGTCTTCGCCATTAGGAATGTCTCTTGCTACTGCTCGCTTTTCCCTCCTACCCCCAAATTATTGAGGTCTCAGCAGTGTTTAAAATCTCATGGAAATTTACTTTCGGATGCCAGCAAAGGGGTGGGAGTTTGAGTAATCTCTAGGGCCATAACATTCCAGGAGCATTGTGTTCCCTTAATAAAAACATCTTTTATTTGGAAACATAAATGTTATTTTCCAAAGGCATCATCCTGAATGGGGCTATTCCTCTTTGTCCTTTAGCTTAAGATATTGCAACTCTTGGGAGATGTTCTCCTGGTTTAGCAGCCATAACCTTACGTTTATTGCATGTGTGGACGCAGCGGCCCCCTCAGATAATTTTGTTTAGGACTGTGAAATTTGCCTTCAAAACCAAAATTGAATCCATTCTCTGCTTTCAGCAGCGTGATGGGTTTCTGCATGTCTCTCTTGCCCAAGGATGTTTGCAGTTATCGATGCTGAGTGCGGCTATTTATCACAGACAATACAGAACAAAGAAGAATTTATTAATAAGTCTCCTGTTCCCATATGCTTTTCTGAGGAACCTGAAGCATGCTATTTTCTCCTTGCCCCATTTATATCTGTGTGCTTTTGCTCCTGTCCAGTCAGATTAAATGCTTGCTGAGGAAAAGGGGTTGCTCCGCGGTGTATGGAGGGGTTAGGTTCAGTGAATCAGGAAGGCTACATGGGTTATTGCCAAGCAACAACAGGGGGACAGATAATGCCGAATCCCACGAGACCGACACCAAGATCCAACCCAGAGGTGGACCTGCCTGCTAGCTCGGTGGCCCCAAGCAGTACCAGGGCTCTCGGGGATTGCTCAGCTTGGCTTTTGACATGGGTCAGTTTATGTCAAACGAGGAGGATATCCCCGGGCAGGAGTTCTGCTCTGTGTCCTGCGGGGTGGCAGGATCGGTCTTGGGGGGGCAAGCAACACATACCGAATGTCTTTGGCGCTTCTCTTCCCACACTTACAATGAGATCTTGTAAGCATCCGTGGCGGTAGCTGGGAACTGCGTTTGCCCATCCCTCACCTGCCTTTTGGCCCTTGCGGGGGGTGGGCTCCGCAGCAGCACAGGCAGAGAGGGAGAGGATGTTTTGTGGGAGCACCTGCCTGAAGTATTAGAGCCACTGGCGTGGGGACGCTGCAATTCCTGCTGTTCTTGAGAAAGGGAAGGTGCCTAGGGAAGTTCTGGTGGGTTTTGTTCTCCCTTGTGCCTACTTATGCACTAATTAAAGGTCACTCGCCATTTGCATTCAACCCATTTCTCTCCTTCCCTGGGCTGTTGCCTTGGCAGAGGGTTGTTTTCCATTTGACCAAGCCGTGGCTGCAGCAGGTGCCCTGGGGTGAGAGTACCCACTCCCACATTCGGAAACCCACCGGAGGCCCTCATGTCTCAGCCTGTGTCGTTGCCGGCATCTGCAGGAGAGAGGAAGAGAGCCCCTCTTCTGCTGCTCCCGCTCTCCAGCCCCACAGGATGAGTCTTAGGCATTTATAGGTTTTTCTCCATGGATACATACGCGGGCACGTTGGTAAAAATATACGCGCGCACGAGTATATTTATCTGTAGTGCAGTGAAACCGGTGCGGGCTGTGAGCTGATTCCCTCGGGTGAAACACCATCCTTCCCTCTGAGCGCTTTCAAAGGGGAGCTGTGCTGATAATTAGTGCAAATATTTTGAATACAGAGCTCATCACGGGCCTTTGTCACGGTGACAAGCAGTGACCTGCGATGCATTTCTCCTTTCTTAATGTACCTGAAATACATAATTAAGAGGTGACTAAAAGATTCTTTATCATTCTTTGTTTTCTAATGCGGCAGGCTGTTATGAAATGCTGCCCCCTCCTTCCGTGGCTCACTGTTCCCCGTGACAGATGCGGGGATTGATACTTGCTTTGCCTTTCAAATCATTCTGAGATGGTTCCTCCGCTTCCAAGGTGTCGTACCTGCCTTCCAGTTGGCCCTCGTCTTCAAAAGTTGGCATTGCCGAGGCGAAGGCAGTCCGTCGGCTGGTGACTTGCCTGAGAAGGGGTGCGAGTGCTGGGGGGCGCTGCCGGAAGGGTGCAGCGAGCGATGGTGCCGTTGCTCCAGAACACTGCCTGCTTGGGTTGCAGGCTTGGTGCGGCGGTGCCGCTGGCACCAAGGGGTGGGGGGAAGGAAGCCGAAGGCAGTTTGTGGAAATAAGCCTGAAATGCAGAGAAGGCAGGACAGTTGCAGTAGAGAGGTATAAATACCTACAGCAATCTCTTGTTAGCTCCCGACACCCCGAGCCTACGATACTACAGAGCTGGGCTGGCCCGACATTAGCATACGCAGTCAGGCTCTGATACGCTGCGGGAAATGCAGCGTGACAGCACCTGAGCGCGTCTACGTGCAGAACAGATGTCTTCTAGCTGGGGCTGGGGCCGTAGCACATCGTCATTTCATCAATTATATATCTCTTCCCTTGCCATCAGCAGGCGCTCGCATGCGGGACTGTTAAAGGAGACATAGTAAGGTTTGAGAGCAGAAGAGAAACTTGTGAGGAGGGAGGTTAGCATTTGGGCTCGTTTCCCGTCGAGGGGATGGCAGAGGGTTGGCAGTCCCCTTCGTTGCTCCTTGGCCAGCCAGGCTGAGCTCTTCACCCCTCCGCTCTCAATCTTCGCGGCCCTTTGCACCTTTCCGCAGAGGTACCTCAGCCTTCGAACCGCGGCGATGGGAAGGGTTATAGGCTCCTCCTGCCCCTGGCTGGGGAACTCGGGCCCGCGGGGCCAGATCCTGCTCGGTGATCCTGGGATCACTGCGGGAGCCTCACAGGCTCCCAGTACCACCAAAACCCCCTTGGCTTTTACTCGCCTATTTACTTGTTTGTTTAATTGTTCCAGCTAGCTGCCTTTACCTGGCAATCCCGCTTCATTAAAGGGAGCGCAGGGCTTTTATTATGACTGTAGAGTGTCGTCTAGTGTTTTCGCTGAACGTATAATTTGCCGTGTATGAAAACCATTTCCAGAATTAATTTGCCTACTGCAAACAGTTTGCATTAATGAAAATGCATTTTTCATGTGGGTTTGCTGGAAAAGCTGGCTGGAGCTCAAGAGCTCGCTTTATCCATCCGGCGTGAGTAGGAGATGGAATTTGTTTAAAAATTAAATAAATAACACACCCACCCCCCATTTTTTAATACAATATGGCCCAGCAATAATCTCCGAGGCAGACTGCAAAGGCTGCAGAAAGCTCCATCTGTGGCATTTTAATATGCAGCATTGTCTCCCTTTTTAATATCCCCCCTTTCCCGGCTCGTGTTTGTGTAAGTGAGACGTGAGCTGCTGTCATCTTCCCGGGTCACGTTTTGATGCTTGCAATGAAGAGCAGTGGAGATGGATGCAGCCGTGGAGCCCTCCCCATATTAACATGCATATTTTAGAATAATTGATGCCAAATTCATTTTGCAGCCTCGCTTCTCCTCAGCCTTCCCCCACCCCCTTTCAGATACGCATGGCAAAAAAAAATCCCGTGATCCGTCCAGATGGCAGCTGGGTGCTCTGGGCTGAGCTGGGCCCTACCCTGCGTTTCGGAGGCTCCTCCTGGCCGGGGAGGGGAGCGGGGCTGGAGGTGGGATGCCGGCTGCCGCCGTAGCGTTGGGCAGCGTCTGTGCGTTGCGGTGCTGTGCGCCGGCGCGGGAGGGCAGGAAGAGGCTCTCGCTGAGGTGCCAAGCACCGACCGATGCTCGGCTGGCTGTGGGGTGTCCTCCTCCGGCCCGAGCGGCGAAAGCTGAGCTTTTCAGGTGGCCAGGTCTGACTTCTCGGGGGAGGTGGCATTGGGTACCCGTCACCTGGAGCTGCGTATCTTTCCGCAGAGGTGCGCTAACCCGATTGCCACCCGCTAACTTTAAAGTACCGCGGGGAAGGGCAGAATGAGGCTTGAAAAATATCGCAGCGCTGCACTACTTTGAAAATCTACCCCCGTGTTGGGATTGTCTCCAGGTAGTGCATGCTAGCAAAAAGCCATCTGAACCTCTTTGGTGTGAATAACTGAGAATTCATACGGGGTGGTTGCATTTTATTTTTGAGACTCAAGGAAGGACAGTGTTGGCGCACATGCCGGTGTGCTCGAGTACAAGATGGTTTGCACTGCCCACGGTGTTCCTGGCCTTTGTAAGGAGGTTTTGACAGCTCAATTTGCAACCTCAGGCCCGGTCCCTGCACTGAGCTGGTTGGCTGGGGCCCACCCTGCCATTTCAGTTCCATTTGTGGGGTTTGTGGTTGCCGTTTGTCCCCGGGGTGCGAGGCTGAGCGTCCCAGCCCCACGCCTGCCGCGTGCGGCTGAGCCCAGAAATAATCCTGTGGAGATCAGTGGACGTTTCGTGTGCTTAGAGTTAAGCCTGTGCTTAAGCGGGAGCAGGACGCAGACCGGCGAGCTTGGCGCCGCGGCGCACCTCTGCATGCC
The DNA here is from genome assembly GCA_027574665.1 of Rhynochetos jubatus. NCBI lineage: Eukaryota > Metazoa > Chordata > Aves > Eurypygiformes > Rhynochetidae > Rhynochetos > Rhynochetos jubatus. The sequence goes on along the minus strand of CM050670.1, from coordinate 5,399,124 downwards.
GCCCTCTGCACTGTGCGTGGGGGGACCTGGGAAGGGGGTGACACCCCAGGCAGGGCGCTCGGAGCGAGGCCGGTAGGAGCACCGGGCACCTCGGCGGAGGCAGCGGAGCCCTTTCTGGACGCACACCGGTGCCTTGTGCCGCCCGATGGGCCCCTCAGATGAAATCTCGTGCCGCTCTTCCCTGTAGCTTGTGTTTGGCGAACGGCAGCTCCCTAATTGAGGGCCTTACTGAGCACACCTATCACCTGCCACTCTGCGGTTGTGTTATTACAGCCTACCCTCACGCGTTGTGTTTATCTCATTCCAGGACTACTGTCAGCAACGCCACTCTAGGCATAAACTTAATTATATCTCCTCGGGTAGCAGCAGGGAAGTGATTTATTGCTGCCTTTTGTTTCCATCCTCCCCTCACCTCTCTGTGGTTGCGCTCCGGAAGATGCGCGCTCCCCTTTGCTGCTTTCGGAGATGCTAATGCTGGTCTGCGACTTTGCTGGAGTTGGGGAGCCCGTGTTGGAAAGTCCTGGCAGAGACCTGTGCTGCCGTCCCGGGGCTCCCAGTGGTCCTGAGCTCTCTCGTGGTTGCCCTGTCCTTACACCCGCCTCTGCCCCGCTGCCAGGGCCAGCAGCCAAGGAAAGCAGAGGAGTTTGGGAAATGGTTTCCCTTCCCGGTGCTAAGGCCCCTGCTCTGGCTCTCTGGAGAAAGAGAAGGTGCTTTAATTATTACTGCCTTCTGGAGATGCCGTGGTAATTAGCAGCGCTGCAGAAAGCGAGGCCTGGCCGGGCTTCTGAGCGCTCCAAGGAGGCAGGAGCTCCTCGCTGCTTTTTAAAGATGTTTCTCCTCTGAGGTATAGCTGTGCCAGGCCTGGCTCAGCTCCAGCTTTGGTCTCTGCCCGGAGCCCCTGGAAATGGCCTCTGGATACATTGGAAGGGATGGGGTTTGGGGTGGTGTGTGGCTCCCAGCACAGGCTTGAGAGCGAGTGCCTGGGGGGCAGCCAGCACTGGCAAACCGGCGTCAGGGCAGGGCTTGGCACCGAAGGAGGTGGGTTACGGCAGCTTGTCTGGCCATGCTGCGCTTGATCGTGGTTGAGAGCAAGTGCAGCAGGCAAAGAAACCCCAAAGGGGAAGCAGAGGAGAGCAGGGGTCTCACCCGTGTCCGGGCATGGGCAAGCTGTCGGTTTTGGTCCAAGCCCCGTGTGATGTAGGGCTGCTGCCCTGCCCCGCAGCTTTGCTGCAGACCGGTGGGAGCTGGCGTCTGAGCAGCATGGCCCACCCTGGCCCAGTTTCAGGGTGCAGAGCAGAGCGCTGCCATAACGTATTCAGTGCGCTTCTCCATGTGGCTTTGAACAAATTGCTGATTATTTTTCCCTTCATTATTCCTCTGACCGGGGAGCAGGTTGAGTAATTAGTGAATGTGCATGAACCTTGCAGTGTTTTTAAGAACAAAACGTGTATGAACCTACTGGGCATCGGCCCTGCTGCTTTCACTTGTGCACCCACTACCGCGTGCCAGCGAGGAGCGTCGCTCGCCCGTCCCGCGCCGCCCTCCCCGCGAGAGCTCAGCGTTCTGCCGCTTGTCCTGCCCGACACGGCCCTCGGCTCCGCTTCTCACGCAAACCGTGCTCGCGTTGCCTGCCACGTCGCGTGGCTGCGTACGGATGCTGCGCTTGCCCCTCCTTGCTCCCCGAATTCCCCGCCGCCCTTTGCCCACCCTTCCAGGCGCGCGTGCGAGGCAGCAGCTGCTGAGAGCGGTGGCCAGCAAGGCTCGACTAGCAGCTGAGAGGGATGAATAATTTGTGTCCTGTCAGGTTTGAAAGGCTTTTTGGAGGAGAGAGCTGGCTGCAACGCCGCAGGGGCAGAGGGACCTGAGGGGGTGGAAGGCTGGACCGGGGCTGAAGTGCGAGCGTTCCCAGGCTGGGGAGGGATGCAGAGCTGGGTCCCTGCCCTAGACAGAAGGGCTGTGTTTGGGAGGGTGGGAGGTTCTGTAGTCGGAGTCTGTCGCCAAGCCCTTTGGGGGGAGCGCCCCGTGGTCTGTCGCCTTTGGAGCGAGACGCAGGAGGCTGGGCGTTGTGTGCCATCCGGGCAGGGACTCTCCAGGGGCCATCCCTTTGCACCCCAGTGTCCATGGCTCCTTTCTGCCCCTGCCCTCCTGGGGTGACCCAGCCATGGTGGCTTCCTGGTGTGGGCTGCTGCCTCTCAGCGGCAGCCGGCTCGGCCAAGGCCAGCCGTGGCTGCTGAAGCTGGCGCTGAGGCCTCGGGCTGTCCTGGCACAGCAAACGCTGTAAAGGCACCACTGAACCGTGCAGAGCAGGAGGGAGCCTTGGGCAGAAGGCCAGCGGCCGAGGAGGTGTCCCCCCAGGCTGGTAACACCAGTGTCCACACCGTCCTCGTGTCCCTTGTCCCGAGTGATGCTCTGACCTGGCAGGGGTGGGGGTGGGCACCCCTCGAGCCTTTCACATGGGCCCAAGGTGAAGGGATTCATCCTTAGTGTCACTGCAGGGGGGGCAAGTTGGAGGCAGGAGCGGGACAGAATGAGGTCTTGGATACGACTCCAAGTGCACGTGCTGCGAGCAAGACGCAGGTCACACCTTCGGAGTCACCGGTGAGCTTATGGGGTCCCAGGTACCGAACACCCCAAGTGGAGCACAGTGTGGGTGCCGGGGGGGGGTCGTGTATCTCTGCCTTTGTGATAACAAGCAGCCATTCCTCTCCCCAAGGGAGTGTGCTTTCCACAAATAATGGGCAAGCCAGCAGTGATGCCCGGGGGTGCCAGGCCTTTGTGTGCTGCTCCCCGCTTCGCCCAGCCTAAAGCCAAACGGACTGTGAAGAGTTGTGTCAGGGGCCAGGGCATCACTCAGCCCCTCTGGCCCCTGGACGCTCGGAAGGCAGATGAAAACATGTCATAAACAAAATCTCATCACATGTAAAGACTTGGAGCTGCGTGGAGCCTGCTCGCTCTCCTGGTAAAGCTGCCCCAGCATCTCATTACTTGTTGCTAGGAAATTGCATCTGGTTTCAAGGTTGAACTTGCCTAAGTTCAGCTCTCAGGCCGCGGATGCTGTTGTGCCGCTGTCAGGAGGACACGGGATCGCTGTTCTGCGGTGGCCGGGGCACCTCTCGCAGATGGGCGCAGGGATTGTCCTGCATCCCACAACACCTGACTGATTGTCCCATCCCTGAACCGTGTTTGTGATCCTGCTTTGAACTCTCCGGAGCAGCTCTCTGCCGTCTTTGAAGCGTAAACCGTTTGTTATACCCTTGGTTGGTCTGGTACAGCGATCCCATCGGGCTGTGTGTGTCCTGCTCTGGTTGTTACTTGCCGTAAGTCTCTGTGCTGCCTGCGGGGTGCATCAGCAAGGATTTTAGGAAGCATTTAGGGGGTTGATAAAGAGCCAACAGCACTGGGCAGTGACTCGGTGGGCACCTTGCCCTTTCCAACCAGACCAGGCTGAGTCTGGGAGAGCAGCAGCAGGAAGGGGACCAAAGTCAGGGCGGTGTGCAGCGAGCGTGGCCCCAGAGCCTGGGTGCCTCAGTGATCCTGCCCCGGCTGTGGGATCCCTTCCATCCTGTTCTGCCAAAGGACAGCGTGGTCCTGGGATGTGCCTCCTCTTCAGCATCCCACTCACCAGCTCCACTCAACGTCGTGGCAGAACAGGCGGCGGCCTGCCCTTCTTCTCGGAGAAGAGGGTCCCCACTCACGGGGAGAGGGAGCGTGCAGCCCTCCGGCACGGCGGAGCTCGTCGCCCTTTGGAAGCTGCTACCTTGTGAGAACAGCTGATATGCTGACAGTAATAACGATAAAGTGGCCCTGGTAGCACGCTCTCGTTCTCGTTCGTGGTGGAGGAGAACTCTTCAGTGGGATTACAGCTCGGCTGTGGCTCGCTCGTGCCGTACTGGTTTGCGGAGCCGGCACCTCTGCTCCCGCTCCGAGCGCTGTTGAGCGAGCGCTCTGAGTCAGCCCGCTCTGCTCGGTGTAGCGGTAATTTATGGTCCAGGTGCCAAATCTGTACATGAATTCTGCTGGATGAGCAGGTACCAGAATTCTTCCAGGCTCCCTGGCAACGTGCTCATCCGTTGACGTGCAGACTCCTCTCCTGGGGTCTGCGGCAGGACCGGGGCTGGGCGCAGGCGCTGTGCGTGCTGCTGCATGCTTTGAGTGCCGCTGGCGCCTCCGACCCGCAGCGCTTTGGGCGCTGCTGGGCTGTGCGGGGTGCAGGTGTCAACGCTGAGGCTCCCACAGCATCGGGCGCGCTGTTGGCACTGAGCGGTGACGTGCAGGGAGCAGCCGGGAGGTGAGGGTTGGCGATGCCCCCCCATCCCACCCCGCAGCCCCCTTCCTCTCCCACCCAGCTCCTGGCTGCGGGGCAGGTGGGGAAAGCGAGGAGAGGTAGTTTTCCTCTGGAGCATGCCACGGGGCGAGGAGAATCGCTGTGTGCCCCCCGAAGCGAGGCGGTGATGGGGCTGTGCCCGCAGTGGGGGACTGATGTGTAGGAATCTGTCTGCCCCACGTGGGCTTTTGCAGCACGGGCTTCAATTTGTGCCGTCTTAATACAAACGTTCAGACTGACTCTTAGCGAGGGGAAAGGCAAAGAATAAACCCAACCATCCTCTCCAAGCCGCTCAGACTTCAGAGCTGAAGAGGAGGTTATGTCCTGGGGATTTTTTTTTTTTCTGCTGCTTTTCCAGCGCTAATGAGCGGGGAGGAAGTTCTGCTCTTTGTTCCAGTCACATTCACTGATTTATTTTTTTCCCCTGGTGAGGAGTAGGGAGGGGAGGAGGGGATGCGCCGTGCAGGCCTGCGCGCACGGGCACGTGGGACCGTGGCAACTTGGGAACACTCCACTTAACTCCCGAGTTTTAGGCAGCCGGAGTTCCTTTTGTGAGGCTTCTGGTTTCTCTCATCGGATCCAAACAAGGTCTTGGCTTGGCAGGACTCGTTTAACCCCGCAGCAGGGCAGCGGTTTGCAGGTTTCCATGTTCCAGAGGGAGCTCTCTGGCCTCGAGACTTCCCGTCGCAGGCTCTAGGAGGCTTCTCGCCCCGTTTTCTGGAGAGCCAGAGCATCCCCAGCAGCTCAGCCTTTGCCAGTCACTCTCTGGATGCTGTTGTTGCGCTGCCGAGTGTATTTTAGCTGCAGAAATACAGTCTGCAAGAGGGTCCAGGCCGCGTGCTTGGGCTCTGCTCTGCCTGTCCTCTCATTCCAGGGGGTTTTACACACCAGGTCAAGCCCAGCTTTGGGCTGGGCCGGGATCAGGCCGTTGGCTGCGCCCGACGGTGAGTGGCGACGCGGGACTCCGCGCCCTTCCGATCTTGTTAGGCTGATTCTGTAGCATGAAATAACGGCCGGAGCCGCGGCGCGAGGTTTGCGGAGAGCGCTGCGGCTGGAGCGAGGGAGCCGGGTCAGGAGCAGGGGCTGCCCTTAGACGTGGATCTTATTTTCCCTCCACCTAATCAAGGGAAGGTTTGCTTAGCAAGCTGCAAAAAAATCATTACATATGCTGCTAGTGGCCTGGTTAATTAAGATCTACAGTTCTCTGGGTAGGAAAAGACGACCTATATTTACTGTATGTAGGAAGACATCTGTCAGCTAGAAGCGCTAGATATCCCAGTGCAGGTTTGTCCTGCTTTCTGCAGGCTCGGAATTGCAACTGTTTTTAAGCTCTGATGCAGCCCAAGTTAATTTTAAGATGACTGTTACTATTCTAAACATAAGGAAGGGCATATTTAGCCTCTCAGTACTCAAGAAGGCAAAACCCCCTGCATGTTTCTAGTAATTTTTCCCTAACAGTTTGCACAAAACAACAACAACAAATCCTATTTGGTTTCTGCAAAAGAATATGTTCGAGGGCGATCGTAAAATAGATTATTTTTAAATCTGCAGATGGTTTCCACATATTCCTCCTCAGCTCACTGCAGCTTTCCACCTCAGTAAACCGGTTTGTAATTTAGCCGAGGGCTGTGGAGCAAGCGTTCTGGCGTCTTGTTTGCCTTGTGCGACTCCTTTATCCCCCCTCCCTTTTCTGTCCCCATCCTCTCCCGTCGCCCTTGCTGTCCCCACCGAGGAGCGGCCGGTGTTGGAAGGGGTGCGATGGCACGGCCCGCGGTGGCCGGCTTGGCGGCCGGGAGCTGGGGGACGCCGCATCCTTTCTCGGTGTGGCAACTGCTCCGCCGCCGAGGTGCCCGCTTCCCATCCGCGCAATCCCATCCCTACGATGGGGTTGTCGGGGGCTCGCCCGCTGCTCATGCCACGGAGGGAAGCAGTCGAGGGTTTCGAGTCTCTCGGGTGAGACACGCGCGGCCCTGGGAAAGATAATTAGAGGAAGGACGCGCTTCCAGTCCTGCCATCGCGTTCTCCCCCCTCCCCCCGCTCCCTGGAAGAAAACACCGCTTTTTTTGATTTCTTTGTTCTTTCACGGCTCGGCATTATAATTATTGAGATTTCACTGCAGGGCAAAATGATCATTTGACAATGTAAGAGGGGAAAATAATTCTCGTGTTATCCAGCAGCTTTACTCTTCTCACAATTACAGCGAAACTCCTGCAGACTGAAGTGGGGGCCGAGAATTTCCTCCTATGCGGGAAATTCGAGATTTCTCCAGACGTGGTCGCAGATGCGAGGACGGTTATTTTTCCCCTCCCCTATTTTTAATAACCCAAGGTGGCTGATGGATGGCAAAGGACTGAAGTACCTGTTGTTTCCCCCTTTGTTTTCATTAAGCGTTTTCCATTTCTGTCATTCCCTGCATCCGTGATGGATTTTTATGAGCAAATACCTTGGTTAGGGCTATTGGGAGTTGTTTGTACAGGGACGTCTGCGTTGGCAACAACACCCCGTTAGAAGATCTGGGGGAGATCTGCATCACACTGCAAATCAGCCCCTCTGAAAACGGCGGACAGGGATCTCTCGTCCCGTGCTGCCGGTTTGCGCCCGGTGGCCGGTGCCAAGGCGAGTGGTGGGAGCTGGCACCGTGTTTGTGGCTGGGCAGGGCCATGTGTTCCCCATGACCTTGGGGCTGCGCTTGGGGCACCTTGCCGGGCCGTTCTGGGGAAGGGTGCACTTACGAGGAGGTTACGACCGAGGTAGTACGAGGGTCCTGCGATGTTTTCTTCCTTTGGGCGGGCACGTGTTCCCGTGGCATCGATGGTACCGCCGGAGAAGACTCTCCGAGGCACGTCCTTTCCTGCAAACCTTCCTTCATGTGGGAGCAGGTCCACTGCCTTCCCGGTGCCACGCTTCATCCCGTGCCATGTTTCATCCCACGCCATGCTTCATCCCGTGCCGTGCTTCACCCCGCGCCGTGCTTCACCCCGTGCCACCGGCCTGGCTCTCGGCAGCCCTCGCGGCTACCAGGGCAGGGAAACGCGTCCCAGTGCTGCAGCGAGGGTGGCGAAGGAGGCTGTTGTCCCCTGTTCCCCTGGGGCTGATGGAAATGAGCTGACAGAACAGAGGCAGCCTCAGCCTAATTATGGCCGAGCACGCTACCTCGGTGCTGGATTTTCCTTTCTTAGCGACTTCCTGTTTTCCTCTTTGAGATGCAAATTTTTGCACAGTCCTCGATCCAGATTCTCTTCTCATTAGCATGAAATCTGACTAGTTCCGCGGTTTTTTAAATAGCAAATTAAATCCCAAAATTAAACGCCGGGCGCAAAGTCGCGGCGGAGCCCCGGTGACTCTTGGGGGCAGGAGGTGGAGGGGCTGGTGGGGAACATGCTGTTGTTTTCCAGGAGCCGCTGAGCCTCAGCGGTGTCTCCCGTGCCAGGCTGTTCCGCTTGGCTCTTGCGGAACCGGACGGGGGGCAGGAGACCCTGCCCAGCTCCCCAGCCCCCCTGGGCTGCCTTCCCGAGCCCCCAGCCCACACCGAAGCCGGAGCAACGGCAGACGCACCTTCAACCTGTGGACTTGAAGCGTTTCGTGGTGCTTCCTCCTGGGAAACGAGGCTCGTGGTAATGGGAGGTTAAAAAAAAATTACACTAGGAAAGTCATTTTTTGAAATGAGTGTTATCACGATGGATTTTTTTTTTTTATGCCTGCCCTAATCTCCCCCCGCTGCAGCTCAGCGCTGGCAGAGGGCTGGTAATACATCTGAAGCAGACGGCACTATTTTGTGGTAAATGTCACTCGAGTAATATTTAGCTCTCTGTGGAAATAGAAATACAATTCTCGCCGAAGCGACGTGCGCGGTACGGAGACGCGGCATCGCGGGCTGGACTCTAGGAGCTCTCCTGCCGGCCCCGGATGCACCCCGGGATGCCCTTTGCCTGGCATTGCCTTTCCTTCCCAGCCCCTCCCTTCCCTCAGCTTTCCTCCACGTAATGAGTTTGATAAGAAATTGTCTCGTTAACAGGATTAGCCATGGAAATCTCTAGTCCCCTCCTATGCATTTTGTAATGCTCTTCAGCCTGTTCTGTAATTTTCTGCTGGAATTAGGCAGCTCTGGACCACCTCGGGAGACAGATTCCTCCTCCCGCTTGGATAGTGCCAGCGCGGCTGGTGCCGGGGGCTGCGCTGCGGGCGAGCCCAGCCCTCACCCTGGCTCTGCAGGGCTGTCACCCGCCCGGGGGATCCTCCTCCTCCTCGCCTTGATTCAGTGGAAGCGTGTCATTTTCCAAGGAACTCACGCAAACCAACGAACGCGTCCCCAAACGCTCGCCGTTGTGGCTGCGGTGACTCGGCGACGGATTAAAACCCGGAGAGGCAAACTCTGCTGGCGTTTGTGCCCCTCCGAGCCTGTGGGTAGCGTAATTCCGGATTTCCTTCTAGAAAAATGACTCGGAAGACTGGCCCGTTGGTAAATAACGACTCTGATTTAATCACACCTACTAGCCCTGCAGGAAACCTGGCTTCCAAGGGAGCTAATGGAAAGAGATCTGTCTTGACGTCTGTTTTCCCAAGTTTGCCGACTCTGTGAGCCAGTTTTTGGGAAGCGGCGTCCCGGTAGCGGCCGCTGCCCGCTGCGAGCGAGTGGAGTGGAGAGGGAAAGCACCCGGAGCCGCTGCTCCGAGGGCATGGGAACAGCACATCGATGACATCGGACCGCAACAGCAACGCTTTTCATTTCCTCAGGTGAAACAAGAAATGAATGTTTGTGATTCCCTGAAGCGCCTGCCTGGATTGCGTTCGCAGCTCTAAACTGCGGCCTTTTTGCTTTCCCTCCCAAAAACCTTCCTAGGCACAAAACCGGAGCTTCCCTTACGCCTCTGTTGCCCAGAGAGACAGAGGTGCAGATGGCAAAGCCATTGCACCACGAGCGCCGGAGATGCTGCTCGTTTTGCGGACTGTGTCGGGAGATACTGTGTTCCCTAGGACAGGGAGAGCCGGGGTGCTGCGGGGGGGGACCTTTAACAAGGTGATTCCCACCCGGCACGTTCCTTGCAAGGACAGTGATTTCTTCACTGATTTTGAGTGTCCGTGAGCAGGTTAGCTTCCCCCGCTCGGCTGGAAACTGTTTGTGGTGCTGCTGGTGATGAATTTTTGCAGCGGGGATCGCGTGGGAGCAGAGGGCGGCTCTGGGTGCGCTGGTACCGGTGCAGTGCTCGGTGAGCGGGCGGCCGCGTGATGCGGGCTCGTTCCCCAACGGCGGCGACTGTGGTTGCGGGTGCGAATACCTGACGTTCCCCATCCCCTGTTTGCGTCGGTGCGTGTTTTCCTAAGCCCTGCCAGGAAATTTCCTGGCTCCGGAGGCCGTTTCTGCTGGAAAACCTGGCCACCACAGCAGCAGCTGCTGTCGGTGCCCCTCGGCTGGGGCCAGCGTCCCGGGCAAGGATTGAAATACGGCCGCTGCCAGCCGGAGGCTGCGGTTGACTCCTCTCCGCAGATGTTTGCGGAGGGTGTTTGCGCACCGCCGTGCCACCGGCTCTCTCCAGGCCATAAATACGGTGCCTGGAGCCAACCCACGCTCGGAAACACCCATGGCATTCGTTGGGCTGTCCCAGCAGGCTGGGGTTCTGCAGGTAACTCTGCGACGCGCCCAGAGCCAGTTCGCCGGAGGAGATTGGGCACTGCCAGGGCGTGAACGAGCCAGGGACAGACCCCGTTGTCTGGCTGATGCACAGGGGCTGAGAGCCCCCAGGCCCAGCCACAGCCAGGTTCCCAGTGTGCCCAGGAGCGGGACCCTGGCACCGAGGCTGCTGCCGGCAGTGTGCCAGGGAGGTGACAATGCCATCCTCCTCTTAAACCTTGCCTGCTCTTTGCTTCTCTCTCTCTTTTGTTTCATCTTTTCTCCTCAGAAAAGCCATTGAAATGCAATTCCATTCTTAAAACCTGTCCCTCATGCATGCCTAATGAACCTCCGGCAGAGGCAGCGGCAAGGGGCCCGAGCTGGATCCAACCTCGCCAAGTGTCGACAAGTCATTTGGAAGAAGCCCTGGGAGCGCGCCCGGTTTTATTACGGCGTAATTGGAAATAAAATCTTGTTGCAAGAGGAGAATGAGAGCTGGGTGTTAATCCTGTAACGGGAGGAGATGGAGCCGTGCTTATAAAGGAGATTAAGGAGGGGAGGCGGAAAGCCCGTCACGACTCCCCAACTTGCCTCCCTCCTCTGCTGGTCCCCTCTCTGGCTCCGCAGCCTCCAGCAGCAGCAGGCAGGCTGGATCTCCTGCCGGCATCGGGACTGCCTGGGTTTCTGGATCTCTGGGTCTGCAGGGGAGGCTCCTGGTAAGGCCTCCAGTGTCTGCAGGCAGCTCCCAGGAAAAGGGCAGTGCGGACAGGCCCCGGGAGCAGGCAGGGATGAGTATTGCGGCACAGTGCTCTCTCCTCAGGCGAAGGCTGCTCCTCTGGGGCTGAGGATGAGGAGGGGGGGAGGATGCCCTTCGGTACGGAGCCAGACCCGCTTGCTCTGCTGGCCTCGGTTGTGTTACAGGTGCCCTTCTCGGTGGGAACGCTGGGCTGGGGGCTCAGCCGGCTCGTCTGTGTGGGAAGGATGTGCTGGCTTGGAAAGGGCTGGGGAGCAGTGAATGCCTTATGCCTCCCCCGGGATCCCCTCCGCAGGCAAACATGTACGTAAATCTGTCGGGTATCGTGCAGCTCGTGTGAAATTTGCATTGAGCTCGAGTCGTGGTTCCTCTTCAGCATCTCTGGGATGGATGGATGGATGGATGGATGGATCTTTAATCTTGGCACCCAATCCATGCCGTCTCTTCTTTCAGCGTTTGCTGTGGCACTGAGCTGAGGTGAAAGGCAGCTCTGGTGTGTGGCCACCACCTGCCAGCCCCCTCCTCTGCCTCGTGTCCCCACCCCAGCTGGGGCTGCATCCCACCACTTGAGCCGTCTTGGGGAGGGAGGTGCCTGCACCCTCCAGCCCCCTCCATCCATCAACAGGCAGAGAAACAAGGTGAGCAGTGCCATGCCGTGCCGTGTTGTGGTGGTGGGCAGGACTTTCTCTGCTGGCTGGGTTTCCTGTCCCACCCTGGAGATGCTCCTGGTCCCTGGGCGAGCCCAGTGCCGGGCAAATGGCATCCTGGCACAGCAGCCGCAGTCGAAAAATGCTGTTACAGCAGCAGCGGAAAATCACAGGCTTCATTCTTGGGGCTTCCCCCTCCATGCCTGCCCCCCGAGGAGGCGTTTGTCACTTTAAAAGTGGCCAGAAATAGCACCAAACGGTTATTGGATTTGTCCGGGATGCCTTGGGATGCATATGCTCCAAGTATGGCTAATTCATAAACGCGGGCACCTATTGATTCTCTAGCAGTTAAAATAGACTGCGTAAGGAAATATTGGCCCCGGAGTACCAAGGGAAAGTTATCTCATTACTCTTACGAACTATAAAACGTGCTCTCTCCTGAAGGCCTGACCCCATTGTTTTTATAAATCTATAATGAATAGAGCAGTAGCTGGTAACCTGTATCGACTGTAATTCTTCTCTTGCAATTGGAAAGCCCTTGGGACCCATGCTGGAGTTTCATGGCCACCGCAGGCAGCTGGATGTGGGAGAGGATCCTCGGTAACAGCAAATACGTGTCTGCGTGGGTGTGTGAGAGACCCTCCTAACGTTTGCCGTGCAGGAGAAGCCCCCCTCGCCCTTGTGCTTTTCCCTAGGTGAGGGGCAAGCTCCTGGGGGCTGCAGGGCTCTTGGCAGCGCTGCCCCTCTCTTGCAGGGGTGGGCAAGAGGTGCACGGGGGGGCTTTGGCGAGGCACTTCTGAAGGCAGCAGCTCAAGGAAGAGTTATTAGAGGTCCAGTCTGGCCACAGATGTACTTAATCCTCTGTATCCCGTAAAGCTTTTCCACCTCCTGGCAGGCAGAAGGATCTGATGTTATTCGGCGACCTTCGACGTTAATCTCGCTGGCGAACTCGGCAATAAGTCACCTCGGTGAGGTCTGTGTGGGGGCCGTTCACATCAGTTGCTGCCCCGCGTCTCTCCCTTGGACCCGTGCGGTGCTCCTGGGTGATTTGCAGCAGGTCAGGGCAGGGCTGAGGGCGCAGTCCTGGGGAGCAGAGCTCCCGCCCTGCCCGCTCCCACGTGTCACTCTCCTTGGCCTCTGCCGCTGCTGTCCCGGAGGACACGCAGCTCCACGGCTTTCTGCTCCGCCGCTGGCTCTGTGCACATCGCTCCGGCTCTTGCCGGGCTTTGTTTCCAATGAGGAGCGCGGCACGTCTGGAAACGGGGCTGCGGTTAACTGTGCAGGGGCGTATGCGGGGGGCCAGTTGGGACCACTGAGCGCTTTGCAAAAACATAGCCGGGTTACCATGGAAACGGGCTCCCCCTCCCCATCTTAAATTCCAGTGCAGCCAATGTTCTTCTCTTACTGGTTTGATGGGAGATGAAAAATTAATGTTTGATTTACATGTTATTGCAGTTGCGCTTGCGGGACCGCTACGCCCTCCCCTTTTACGGAGGTTGGTATGAATCCCTCGGCGCCTCTGATCCACAGAGTGCGAGGCTCCAGCGCTGTGCCTCTGCTCCCGGTCGCACGCCAGTGTTTGGCTCCAGCGTGGAGCCAAAACCGCGCCTGAGGTTTTTTGGCTGGGGAGCCCGTGACCCCTCCAAGCCAGGATGGAGACGCCGGTCTTGGGATGCCACGGAGGCACGGGAACAGCCACCCTGATGCCCGCGGGGCTGCCGGCTCTCGCTGCTTCCAGGGAGAATCTGCGTGGGGCTGCCAGCCTGGCGGGGTCCTCCTTGTTAACGTTTTATTAAGGTTGCTATTTCTTTGCTGTTTGCAGTCCCTAAAACCCTCACACCGAGCAATTATAGAGCCAAATGCGCCCGTCCGGCTAAGCTGCGGCTGGAAGGGGGTAGTGCCAGCAGAGCCCGGGGCTGCCATCACCTTGGCTCGTGCCGGGGACACGCTCCGGTTCCTGGGGTGAAGAGCCCTGTTTTCTGTCAGTCTGTCGCCTCAAGCGCTGCCGCTGTGGGTCCAGAGAGGCTGCTGCAGTCCTGCCCCGGAGCGGGGGCCAGGCTGCTCCAGGAGCCTCTGAATTCCACCCATTTCTCCTGCTCTTACGGGTTCAGCCGTGCGCTTTCCTTCACCCTCATTGAGACTATCCAGGTGCTTCCCAAAGGTGCTGGAAGAAAAACCTAAATTATGCCACAGCGCAGGTCTTTGTGTTAATTACAGTTAATATCCGTGATGATTTATAGGGGTCAGGCTGGCTTCACGAGCGAGTCGAAGACTTCCTTCCCCTGTGCGCTGGCGTGCTCCAGGCTCCAAATCCTGCTGGCTGGAGGGGGTCGCTCCGGCTGCGCTGCCCCGGGGCTGCGCTGCCCGCTCTCCTGCCATCCATCCTCCTCCCAGGGCTCAAACAGCAGCTCAAGGCCTTATTTGTTTTCGCACGCTTCTAAGTTAGTTAAGCTAATTATTAACTCAGCAGGACGGATTCACTTTTAATTGCCGCGTTGCTGTGCAGCGCACGGTGACGTGGCGGTGCGGCGGAGCGTCGTGCCGGCAGGGCATCACGCCCTCCGCAGCCTCCTTGTCTGAGGACTCCACACCCTGCCCAGATACGATGGGGTGGAGGGGGCAGGGAGGGGAGAGGGCTGTGGGCAGGCTGCCTCGGCTAAAGCCCCTGAATCCACCCCCCGGGGAGCGCAGGTGGGTGTACGGACACCCCGAGCCCATCTCTGCGTGAACCCCGGGGGAGGCTGCTGTTGCACTCCCACGGCTGCTACGGCAAGTGCCGTTCTCACCCGTTTGGGCACGATTTAACCACCCTGCCTGAAACTGAGCCCCTGAAGGTGAAGCCAGAGGCTGTGCCCCAGAGCAGTCGGGGTGCGGGGAGGCGGAGGAAGGACCCGCTGCACGTGCCCTGCCTGACCCGGGTGCCGAGAGCCTTGGAGATAATGTGCTGGGCCGGGGCTGGCTCGCTCAATCACCCTTCTCCTCTCTTTGTGTCTCCAGAAAATAGGTTTTTTATTACTTCTTACGGAGGTTTGTACATATCAGACGTGCAGAAGGAAGATGCCTTGTCCACCTACAGGTGTATCACCAAGCACAAGTACAGCGGGGAGACGCGGCAGAGCAACGGAGCCAGGCTCTCGGTCTCAGGTGAGCACGCGGCTGCCGGCGATGCTGGGGATGAAACCCCTGCCCCGCAGAGCTCAGCACAGCTCCTGCGCTCCGGCTCCTGCGCCCCTGACCGCGTCCAGCCCTGCCCGTGCGCCCACTCCCCTTCTTCCCACGGCACTGCCTGTTTCCCAGGCTGCAGGAGGGAGCGCATCGCTCCCACCCCGCAACGAGAGGACACCCCTCGGAGGGGCAGGAGATCCCGTCGTTGGGGGTTCGTGCCTCCCCGTGTGTGCCCCCCTCCCGGAGCGCGCAGCCCCCCACAGCGAGTGGCGGCGCGGCGCTGCACCCCGAGCGAGAGGCGGCGGGGCGCGATGGGATGCGATGTGACAGCCCGCGATGTGAGCAGCCTGACGCGATGTGACGAACGTGCAAGCGATACTGCAGCGCAGTCCGTAGTGCAGAGTGTCTCAGGGCGCTCCCGGCTCCGCTGCCGGCCCAAATTACTCAGCTCGGGAGCGAGTTCGCCCGACTCGCAGCCACGTCGATGCTCCTGCCACTCAGCCGCAGCGCGCCCGCTCTCCACCATATGCTTTTCCCATCCTCGGGTGTGCTTCCGCACTGGCTCCCCAAATTAAACCCTGCAGAGACAGGGGAGGCGTCTGGGTACGGCCGGGCTGGGACTTGCCTGACCTTGTCCCAACCTCTCATCACCAGAGGGTCCCGGTCCTGCCTGCGGCCGTCCTGCCGCGCGGCCCCCGAGTGTATCGTCCCGTCTGCGTGCGCGTTCGATCCGGCCCGGTCCCCGCCTGGTCGCTGTCATTATTTACACGTCACGGCGCTTTACTTCTGCTTGGGAGTAATGAAAGAGGTTTCTTTCCCTTGGAATTTAATTTCACGCCTGAGACTTGGTGATTAATTTTCTCCTTTCCCAGCTGCCTGATGGGCCCCTTTGCTTGTAAATTTTGAAATGTGCCACAGAATTTGTGTATTTTGCACCAATTAGGTGTCACCTTGAGTAATTCCTCCAGTGCTGAGTTTATTTGGTCCATCAGCTAGTAAGATGCTTGTCCCTCCCACCTCCCCATAAGCTGGCTGCCCCAGCCACCGAGGGCCATCCCGACTGATGCGGAGGGGACACAGTGTCACCATGCCAGGGGCTCTCTGGTGTCCCTGCGGGGAGAAGCTTCGCCTCTCCCTCTTCACCGTGTGATCCCCTTTCCTCTCCGGACGCAGACCCAGCGGAGTCCATCCCCACGATGCTAGACAGCTTCCAGTCCCGGGAGGTGAAGGCGGGCCGGCTGGTGGAGCTGCCCTGCATCGCCTCCGGCTACCCCAACCCCGCCATCCGGTGGATCAAGGACGGGCGCCCGCTCCCCGCCGACAGCCGCTGGACCAAGCGCATCACGGGCCTGACCATCAGCGACCTGCGCGTGGAGGACAGCGGCACCTACATCTGCGAGGTGACCAACACCTTCGGGTCCACAGAGGTCACGGGGACCCTCACGGTCATAGGTGAGAGCCGGCGGGCGGGAGCGGGGCACAGTGGCCTGGGGGGGGCTCTGTGCTGCTGCCCAGGGCCCCGCTTGATAGAGACTTTATGGCTATAAAGCCTTGAAGCGTTTATACAACCGCGTGCGTGACGAGCCGTGTGTTTCAGCGGATGCTGGAAGCCGTCTGCAGCATCCCCTGATTTACCGCTTGGGTCGGGGCAGGGAACGGGGCCTTGGGAAAACACGGAGCGATACAGGGGGGTGTAAATTGCTGAACGGCGACGACAGTTTTAGGTTAGGTGCGTCTGCGCTTTGTTTTGTTGAGTTCCGTAAAACAAGCTCCAGCCAAGCAGTAAATACCATCTGGGCAGGCCAAGTGTTTACGGCACGCTTTGTTCCTGGGGGTCCCTCGTGTCGCTGGGCTCCCAGCAGAACCAGAGCTGCTGGGCTGGCGTGCACCGTGCCTGCCTCACCTGGAGCTCTGCTGCGGTGAGCCAGCACCAAACGGGCACCAGCAGCGCTGGCACGTCCCCAGCTCAGTGCTGTCCCCCCTCTCATCGACCACTTCGTCTTCTCCTGCCCCCTCCTCGACGCACCTGCTCTGCCGGCGCCCCCGCTCGCGGCTGACATTAAAAGCAAGGGCTGCCAGCTGGGAGGACGGGGAGGGCACCTGCCTTATTGCGCGGTGACATTTTACACGGAGTCGGGCTGGCGCTTCCAGGGCAGGGAAGGCAGAGAGAGCACGGCAATGACCAGACGCCTCCCACCGCAGTGCCCGGCACCGCCAACGCCTCGCCCGCTCTCGCCCTTTCTCGCACAGACCCTCTGCGTGTGACCCTCACACCAAAGAAGCTCAAAACGGGCATCGGCAGCACCGTCATCCTCTCTTGTGCCCTCAGCGGGTCCCCCGAGTACGTCATCCGCTGGTACCGCAACACGGACCTGGTGGTGGTGGATGACTACATCTCCATCCGGGGGATCAGCAACGAGACCCTCCTCATCACAGCCGCGCAGAAGAGCCACTCCGGGGCCTACCAGTGCTTTGCCACCCGCAAGTCCCAGACGGCACAGGATTTCTCCATCATCACACTGGAGGGTGAGCTGGCTTCCTCGGGGTGGGGGCCAACGGGGGCTTTCCTCTGCCCCTCCCTGAGCCGCCGGCTCCCCGGGGTGCTTTGCGCATGGCTGGAGGGCAGCAAAGACCCACCGGGGTGGGGGCTACGGGAGCCAGCCCGCTCCCAACCCACGTCCTAGGCTGTGCATGCCATCTACGGACAGCTCAGGGACAGGGAAGAACCAAAATAAGGGTCAACTTACACCCTAGGCTGAGGCGCTGCCCTCAGCGTCCCCTCCCCGCTCCCTGTGAGCGCAGGCCGCTGGGTGTTTGGACAAGGGATGGGCACCCCGAGCCTCAGGTCCCCCTGAGCCAAGGCCTGAACCAAGCAGCATCTCCCTGCCGCAGGGATACGGGCGCAGCCGTGCGCACGCTGCTGAGCCGGGGCTCCCACCCCGGGCGGGAGCTCCAAGCCGTCCCGCCAGCGGGTGACTGCTGCTGCCTGTGGCTGCCGCTCCCTGACCCCCCTCCCCCCGGGTGCCCCCCAGATGGGACCCCCCGCATCGTCTCCTCCTTCAGCGAGAAGGTGGTCAACCCCGGGGAGCAGTTCTCCCTGATGTGTGCCGCCAAGGGGGCCCCCCCGCCGACCGTCACCTGGGCGCTGGACGACGAGCCCATCCCGCGGGACAGCGGGCACCGCACCAACCAGTACACCATGTCGGACGGCACCACGGTCAGCCACATGAACGTGACGAACCCGCAGATCAAGGACGGCGGCGTGTACCGGTGCACCGCGCGGAACTCGGTGGGCAGCGCCGAATACCAAGCGCGAATAAACGTAAGAGGTGCCTGTCTACTTTTAAATATCAGAATAGGACTTTTACTGGGCTGTTGGTTTTGTTCCGTTCCCCGGACAATCGCTCCTCCGTGCCTCCCCCTCCTCTCCCTGGCTGCCCCGACCCGGTTCCCCGAGCTCCCCGCTCCTGCCCCGCTCGCCCGCCTGCCCCCGCGGGGTTGAGCCTCCCCACCGTTGAAAGCAGGGAGTTTAACGAAGCGCAGAGCGGTCCCGTAGCCTCGGAGAGCTGGAGCTTGGCTTCGCGGGGGGGTAAAGGGCAGCGCTCTCCCCATCGGGGTCCACTCTCACCCCGCCGACCCCTGGCCTGGTGGTCTGCGCGGGGTCAGCACACACCTCCTCGAGGGACCCCACGCACGGAGAAGGTGGTGACGGGCACAGAGGGGTCCCGGACCCTCCAGTGCTCTCCCAGCCACCCCCCCTGGTCCCGGCAGGAACCCAGCTGCCTGGCAGGGAACGCGCCCGCCGGCACAGGGATCTACATGACAAACGATGATGAGGCAGCACGTGAAATCGTGGAAAATGAGCTTTGATTTGTCATGTCTGTATTTTCTTTGTCTGCTAAAAGCCATGGCCGTGTTAATCACCGTGTTATTACGGCTGGAGCGTGTTGCTGGGCGCCTTACCGGGAGCGCTTTAGGCGCAGGGTGTGGGATAGGCCCCTGCCCATCAATAATCACCCACGAAAGCTCCCAGGCTTACAAGGAGGCAAGGTGGCCTTTGTTTGTCTGCTGAGAAAGAGGGTTGAAGGGGCTGTGTTTGTCTGTGTCTCAGGTTTGAAATGGATCTAGTGGCTTTTTGGCTGGGATCCCGGGAGAGTCTGAATTTTGCTGCCGCTTACTGCTGAATTTGGAGCAAGTTCATCCCTCAGCCATGGGAAGCCAGAGCAGCCTTTCCAGTGAGGACGTTCCCTCGTCTCCCTTTTTCCTCCTCCCCCAGCTCCTGGCAGTCTGTCACTAGATAAGATTTGGGCCTTTTTTGCCCTGGAATGGAGCAAGTCCCTCATGCTAATTCCTTTTTTCCTGCTCCTTCTCTAAACAGGTCCCAGTATGAGAAGCATCCCGAGTGTCTGTTAGGCTGTTATCCTGCTGCATCCTTAGGACGAGGAGTCAAGATAGGGTCAACCTTTAGATTAGTTTGCTGGTTTATGCAGTGGTGGGAGAACAATGTAATTCCTCATGCATGAAGCCTCTTGTTGAAATACTCACCTGCAACGTTCCCAGGCAGAAACTGGGGGCTGCCTGGCTGCTCGGCAGTGCTCGCGTTGCTGGTGGGAGGCTCAGAGAGGAGCATTTCAGGGGAGGTAGAGGACGTTGGGCCGGTGGAAGTCAGGTTCCCGTAGCAGCTCTTGATGAGGACATTGGGCACGAGGAAGGCAGCTTCCTCCTGTACGCGTGGGGGAGCGCTCCCCGCCTCTTCCTGGGTCCCTGTGGCCGCGGGCGCTGCTGGAGGAGGGGGCCCACAGCCCCTGCTCGTAGCTGCGCTGCTGTCGGCATGCGCCAGTACCTCTAGCTGGAGGCTGCAGCCCATGAGCAGCTGTCCCCACACGCTCTCGGAGTGGAGCCCGTGCCTGCTCCTCGCCCAAAACCGGGCTGGGTCCCCAGTGCTCTGGTTACCTCCTTCGCCTACGAAGCTGGCTCTGAAGTAGCAGCAGATCTGCATGCAACCAAGCTGCCCTTCGGAATTAACCTAGCCTGCCTCTCCCTTCCTCCCGGCTATGTAGGTCCCCCCAGCATCCGGGCGATGAAGAACATAACGGCGGTAGCGGGTAGGGACACTTTCATCAACTGCAGGGTGATCGGGTACCCGTATTACTCCATCAAGTGGTACAAGGACTCTCTGCTGCTGCCCGATAACCACCGCCAAGTGGTCTTTGAGAACGGGACCCTTAAGCTGATGGACGTCCAGAAAGGCATGGACGAAGGAGAGTATCTGTGCAGCGTGCTGATCCAGCCCCAGCTCTCCATCAGCCAGAGCGTCCACGTCACGGTGAAAGGTAAGCAGACGGAGAGGCTTCCCCCTGGATCGGATGGAGAGGCCGCCCGGGTTGCGCCGGGGACGTCTCTGCTGCAGGACGGAGGCAGAGAAGCTTCGCACGGGGGGTGCTCCGTGGCCAGGCCGTGGCTGTGCTCCGCAAACGCCGCGCCGATGGGAGCTCGGCTCCCACCACGGCAGCCCTCGGGAGCCGACGCAGCTCCTGCCGGAGCGGCTACCTGGTCCTGCCTGCGCGCCTGCGGCTGCCCCGAGCCACACCGTATCCATTTCCCGTTACAAGCCATGGAGCAAGGATTTGCGGTGTAAACATAACGTATTAAAACATCTAACCTTTGCTCGGATCACCTTCACCGATGTTTTTCTGTGTGTGTTAGCTTTTAAAAAAATAATACCCTCGGTCTTCCGAGCGCACAGAACATCTTAAAAGCTTCTCCAGGCCATCAATTATTCAGCCCCATTGAGGGAGCTATCAGTCCTAATGAATTGAGCTGGATGCATTCCCTCCCAGTGACTCGCTGAGATTGTGCCGTGCACGTGCGGGGCTCCCCTATCTGCTGTCCTCAGAGTTGTCGGGTCGTCTCTGCCCGTCGCTGGCTTGGTGTTTGCAGTAAATCATTTAGACAAACACAGCCGCGCTGGGGATGGAGCTGGCCAATTGTCTCTCTCGGTCGCACCCAACAGGGTATTTATGGACTGGGTTTTACTCTGATCCCCCTCCCTCCCCTCCCCCATTTTCTTATTAGGAATCAGGTTAGCGAGAGAGTGCATCGAGCTGATTATAGATGCTACCCCTTGATTAGCTAATGCTCTTCTCCAAGGCTGGGCGGAGGGAAGAGTAGGCTGCGGATAACCTGCCGGAGGGGGGTGTGGGGAGGCCTTCTGTCCCCTCGGGTCTGCAGTGCCATGGCCAGCGCCGCTTTCTTCCCCTCATACAAACTTCCCACCTACATGGGAGCCCCGAGGCTCGAGAGGAAAAGGCCTGCGGAAGAGAAGTGGAAAAGCCCTGGGTGATGGTCAAAGTTAGCTCCGCGGGGCGGAGTGAGTAGATACAACGGCGTGGAGCGAGGGGTTAGGGGTAGGCGCAGCACCGTGAAGCTGCGAGTGCCTGGCGACCGCGCTAAGTGCCAGAGGGAGTGATGCTGGTCTTTCTGAGCCCGTGGTACCAAAAGCTTTACGGCTCCCTCCGTCTCCCTGCTCGCACGGCATCACCCCCAGCCACGCTCCCCGTCTTCGGGTTGAGGAGTCCTGCCCGGGTTCAGCTGCTGCCGCTTAGCCTGGGGACCGCATGTCCCCCAGGTCCCAGCTTCAAACCTCCCGCTCCCTGGGGCTTCTGGGGATGCTGCTGGGCCGCTGCGCTTCCCCGGCAGCGCGATCCGAGCCCCCGGCCTCCTCCAGGCTGCTCTGACAGCTCTTTGTTCCCGCAGATGTCTTTGGATGTTTTAATTAACCACGCAGGGGTTTGGTGCTGTTCCGGGGCTCCTGCGCAGCCCTGCTCAGGTGACCGCAGCGATTCGGGGAGCAGGGTGCTGACACCGGCTGCGCCAGCCCCTCAGGGAGACCTGCCGCTGCGCGAGAGAGCCTGGGAGCTCCGGAGAAAGGAGGATGGCAGTGGGAAAGGAACTGGGAAGGGGAGACGAGTTGCAAGCTCCGGTTGTGGGGAGCTCGAGCAGGGAGAGCTCTTCTGTCGAGGGAGCCTGTCCTTTTCCCAGCAGCTCGGGAGCGGGCGGTGGGGCGTGTTTGGGAGGCGCGGATCCACAAGCCCAACCCCGCTCTGCAATAGACTGCAGTGCATTCCCAATTAATTATTCATTAATTATGGAAAACAGGCAGCGCTGGCTCCATGGCTCTGACAGCTCGAGCCACGTCGCCGTAGCCATCGCTGCAGCGGCTTGCAGGCTCGGGGGGCCGTGAGCAGCCCCCCTGCTGCTCCGCAGGGCTGCCCGGCCGGGCAGAGGGGCAGAGAGCTTTGCGACGCAACGGGGTGGAGATGGGAGTCCAGGGATGTGCATTGGGGGTGCAGGGAGCCGAGGAAGGTGCGTGGGGGTGCAGGGAGCCTCTCCCGCGCCTCTACGAGAGGGCAGCTTATTTCTGCCTAGGGGACAATTGGCAGCCTGCTAATTAAATTATGGAGACTGCGGAAAGAGGATCTCATCTACTAGGTGCTGAGCCTTGTTAAGCTAATTGTCTCCCTCTCTCCGCTTTCTTCCCCCTCCCTCATTGCCAGGGATGCTGCGGTTGCCTAATTAAGTTATCAGAAAGATAATGGCCGGTTCTGAATCCGGTGCCTTTAAGAAAAGCATCCATCCAATAATTGCGTCTTGCGAGCGGGTAAACGCCGAGGCGGAATTTCGGCTGGCGTGGGCAGGGGGGTTGGCCAGGGCTTTCCCCGGACCAGGGCCTGCTCTGCTCGAGGGGGTCGGCGTTTCTCTGTCCTGCTCTGAACGTGGTGGCCCTGCCCGGTGGGAGAGGTCTTCCCACAGTCCTCTGCAGCTTCCGTGCCCTCCTGGCCACGTTCCTGGTGGCAATGAAAGCTTGCCTTGGTTTCTGGGCAGCCCCGCTGCGGCCCGTCCCCGCTGGAGGAAGTCTTTCCCTGGGCGGGCTCTCCAGCGTGCTCTGCCTCTCCCCTCAACAGTCCCTCCGCTGATCCAACCCTTCGAGTTCCCGCCGGCCTCCATTGGGCAGCTCCTCTACATCCCCTGCGTGGTCTCCTCTGGGGACATGCCCATCCACATCACCTGGAGGAAGGACGGCCACGTTATCCTCTCCGGCTCCGGAGTCACCATCGAGAGCAAGGAGTTCATGAGCTCCCTGCAGATCTCCAGCGTCTCCCTCAAGCACAACGGCAACTACACCTGCATCGCCAGCAACGATGCGGCCACGGTCAGCCGGGAGCGGCAGCTCATCGTGCGGGGTGAGTGCCCGGGGGGGTGACCCAGCTGCACCGGTGTCCCGGCCGTGAGCAGTCGGGCTCAGGAGGTGGGCAGTGATGGAGGGGTAGCACGGTAAGTTAGGAAGCCGGAGGGAGATAACGCTGTTCTCCGGCTGTGGGAGCGGTGCGGAAGCAGGTGGGGAGCAGGGCTGAGCCCGCAGCACCCACGTGCCCACAAGCAGGGAGGAGTTGCAAGGAGCTGACGGGGTTTTTGCTATCCTCACCATCTTCCCTCTCCAATTACTCAGTGCCTCCTCGTTTCGTGGTCCAACCCAACAACCAAGATGGCATTTACGGTAAAGCCGGGGTGCTGAATTGCTCCGTTGATGGGTACCCCCCTCCGAAAGTCATGTGGAAACACGCAAAAGGTAGGGGTGAGACACGGCGGTGCATGAGGACCCCTGTGCAGGCGGGGGAGTCCCCTTTTACCACAGCCCCCCCCCCGGCACCGAGCCACCCAAGCGCTCCTCTGCCTTGGCTGAGCTCTGTGTCTCTGCATCCCCCCCCCCCAGGCAGCGGCAACCCCCAGCAGTACCACCCCATACCCCTCACGGGCCGCATCCAGATCCTGCCCAACAGCTCCCTGCTCATCCGCCACGTGCTGGAGGAGGACATCGGCTACTACCTCTGCCAGGCCAGCAACGGGGTGGGCACAGACATCAGCAAGTCCATGTTCCTCACCGTCAAGAGTAAGTAAGCTGGGTCCGGGGACCCGCTCCCACGGCCGGGGACCTGCTCCTGGCACAGCTGCTGCGGTGGCCAGGGGGAGCAGAGGCGGGTGGGCACCCCGCATGCCGGTGAAGGTGGCTGCGGGGTGGGTGCTTGTCGGCAGAGCCCCCTGCTCCGTGCTGAGGGTGCCCGCGGCGCCGGCCTGACTCTGCCCTCAGCACCGCGCATCCCGGTAATCGATGCACGGGGCACGGGGAGGGCATTGATTCTCCTTCTCCAGGGACCTGCTTCCCTTTTGCTATTAAACACGCTTTGTCCTTAATAAAACCGAGCAATCAATCTACATCATGCAGGAGGAAAGGAAATAGCTGGGCTAATTTGACAGGGATGGGCCGGGAAGTGTTGTCAGACACCGTGTTTGAACTGCGCTTATTATTGGATTCCTCTCCCGTTGCTATCAGCAGAATACATGATCTCCAGCTCCTATTTATCTTGATTGTTGCTGCCGTGAGCATTCAAACCCCAAAAAGGAGGTGGTGGAGGGGGGAGCAGCCCCATGGGGAGCTCCCGCGTCTCTCCAGAGGCCCACGGCAGGGGGACGAGGCAGCGAGCACCTGGGAGCCACCACCCCCTTGCTTGTCCCCAGGCACAGGGGATGCGCAGCCCACCCTGAGCGAGGGTCTCGTGCCTGGGGAATCACCCTGGAGCGGAGGAGGGAGCAGCACTGGGTATCCCCAAGGGCAGCCCCCTTGCTGCCTCCTCTCCCCAGCCAAGCGCTTGGCGTCGGCAGGCGTTTCTCTCCGGGTTTCTCCCCTCCCCACCCAGCCTCTGCTTCCCCAGATTCCCGCTCCCCTCCCTGTCAGCTGTTTTAATTTATCCCTCCGACTGATGAATCCAATCGAGCGACTTCAAACGGCGCGCTTCACTACGGGTACAAAGTCGAGGCGATTAATCCCGAGCGAGCGCGCGGACGTCTCCAAGCCCGAACCGTCGCCTTGTCCCTGCAGCTGCCGTAATTGCATCCCAGGACAGGTTCCTTGCTGACTTGAATAGCACGTAACCTTATTATGCGTGCGCTTTTACATTTCCTGGAGACCTCGCAGCCTTTGAAAAGGGTTGGATGAATAGGTAGACCAGGCGCCACAGCCAATTAAGCATTATATGGGGCTCTTTGTTTTGTTTGGGGTTTGGATTTTTGTTTGTTTAGTGAAATGTCAGGCCAATTAAAGCGAGATCAGCGCCGGCTTTCCTTGAAAAGTCAGGCCACTGCGGATGGAGTTAAATGGAAGTTAATCAGAACCCAAACAAAGCGCGCGGGCGGTCAGCAGGGGAGAGGGGAGCATCCCTGGCAGCCAGCCCGCATCCCCTTCCCGATACGGGCAGCCCGTCGTGGGCGCGGGGATGGACGTGTTTGGAAGTTCGCTGCCGTACGGCAAGAGCATAACTGATTGCTTCCATGCAATTTGAATTAATCTCATGCTTCAGGTGAAACTCAGCTAATCAGTGTAGAAAGGAAGCTGAAACGGGCGCAATCAAATTAACATCGCAGAGCCTGCTCCAAACAAGAAAGAGGGGGGGCGAGGGAGGCAGGCACAGCCCTTGTCACCCTTGTCACCGTCCTCATACGGTTGTCACCGGCGGCTGCGAAGCGGCTCGTGCCCCAGCCCGGCGCGCGAGGGCAGAGCACGCCGGGCGCTGACATCTCTCCGTGTAGGCAGCCTTATCTCTGCCCAGCAAGCGGGACGAGCCCCTTGTCGGGGCCTTGTTCACAGGGCACTGGGGGGGGGGAGCGTGGCGGAGGTGGCTGAGAGGGCTGGGTGGATGGGGGAAGGGTTGGGGGCAAGGTCTGCTCTGGGGAGGCTGCACAGCACCGCTGGCCCCGGGCGCTGGAGGGTGCTGGGGCAGGCAGGACACAGCATCATTGATGTCCCTGCGCCCAGGGAGGGTCCCACGGCCAGTTTTGGGCAATGCTGTCCCTCCGCAAGCAGCCGAACCGCTCCAGGGTGGGTGCTGGGTACCGGCATGCAGGAGGTGCCACCTCCGTGCCCCGGTCCCTGGTGCCAGCACGGCTGGCTGGGCTTTTCCGTGGGTTTCCTCTGCTGCTTCCCTGTCTCTGGGCTGCTTGCCGCTCTCCTGGGACCCCGGCAATTGAGAGAAGTTGATATGTTTACATCCAAGGAGCTGCTTTTAATCAAACATCAATAAGTGCATTTCAGCGAAGCAGAGCCTGAAACGGAGCTCCTCTCCCGGGGCCGTCACTCGCTGGGAAGGGGGACGATGCCTCCGGCGCTGTCCTGCAGAGCCCTCGGCCGTGCACACCCTCTGCGCTGCACCGGCCTCCAGCCTGGGCTAAATAAAACATGAATGCAGGGAAGCAGCCCCCGGTGCCCCCCAGCCTCCTGGCAGAGCCTGGGGATGGCTGGCAGCAACGCGGCCAGGTCCCACCGCAGCGCCAAAACCGAGTGCTGAGACCCTACCCTGGGTGAGCGTGCCCCCGTGCTGTGCTTGGAGCCAGGGAGGTTGTTGGGACTGGGGTAGGTGCAAGAACCCCCGGCCATCCCTGTGCTCTGCCTTCGCCTGCAGCCCTCCAGCGTATCCCTGGCATCGGGGCCGGGCAGAGCCAGGGGAAGCCTTGCTCCGGGTGTTGCAGCTCCTGGTTTCCCGTGTCCTGGAGCATAGGTCGGGCAGCAGCACACCGCGGGTCCCAGCTCTGCGCCATCCCCGTGCCGGTTCGCGGGCAGCCGCGCTCTCCCTGGGACAGGGGTGCCGTGGGGTGCCAGGCTGGGCACCTCTCTGGCCCTGCCACGTGGACTCCCACCCCACGGATCCCAGCAGCCTGGGAGGAAAGGTTTCCTTAGCTGTTAATTGAATTACATTGCCACAGAAAGCCGAGAAGTCGTAGCTCATTAGAGCCTCTTGTGTCCCATTATAACAGTGTGTGTTGCCTTTGCGGGTTGTCATTATCATATATTACTGCGGGACTCAGCACTGCTGTTTGTTTATGCATTACATTTTTTTCTGCTTACCCACGCCACCCTCGCCCCCCCAGCCCGGCCGGGTGCACGCCGCGGCTGGCGCGTCGCACTTTGGCGATGGCTTAGCCGCTCGGAGCGGCGAGGCTGCCGGGGAAGGAGCGCGGACGCGGCCCGTTGCCGCAGTCCCTCGCGGCGAGGGGAAGCGCTTGGGCAGAGGCTCCTGCCGGGCACGGGGCCGGGCAGGAGGTTGAGCCCCGTCCTGGCTGGCGTGCTGGTCCTCCGCCGCGGCCGTGCCGCTGCCAGGATCCCGGATGGGAGGCGGCAGCTTCGTGCCAGGGCTGTGGGCACCGTCCCATCCCTATGGCCGTCCCTGACCGTGTGGCAGCCGCTGCTTGGGCAGCCCCGGGACGTGGCCAGGCTGGGTGCTGCAGCCCGGACGGGCGGTGCGTGTGCCGTGGGGGCCTCCCCACTGTTTGCATATTGGGGTGGCTACGGAGGGGAAAAAAGGCCTATCTGGCATCTGCAATGCAAAGGCGGCCTTGCTGATGTGCCGTCGCACTCTATATTCTGCCCGGGTTTATATGAGTGAATTATGCAAATCTGTGATGGAAAACATTCTTCCTCTCATCCTCGGGAGTGTAAAACCTTAGTCAATAATTCATACCCGCACGTCTCCGACTGGAGCCTTTCTCTTCATTATAGTGTGCGCTTGGTTATTTGTCTTTCACGTTTTATTGTCTACCCCGGTGTAATGCTATGCATTATAAAATTTATCTGCTTCATTATTTTATGATCCTGAGCTGTATAACGCAGCGAGACGAGTCTGCTCCGGGCTGCGTGGCCTCTCGGCGAGACCCGCCTCTGCGCCGGGGTCTGCGGGCTGTGCCGGGCCCGGGCAACCGCAGGCGGCACACAGCTATCCCCGGGGCTCACGGGTGACGTCCCTGCCTCCCCGCAGTCCCGGCCATGATCACGTCCCACCCCAACACCACGATCGCCATCAAGGGCCAGACCAAGGAGCTGAACTGCACTGCCCGCGGCGAGCGGCCCATCATCATCCGCTGGGAGAAGGGCGACACCGTCATCGACCCCGACCGCAACATGCGCTACGCCATCACCACCAAGGACAACGGCGACGAGGTCATCTCCACCCTCAAGGTGAAGGGCAGGGGTCCAGCCCCCGCCCCGGCTACCGGGTGTCTCGCGGGGGGGGCAGAGGGGCGCCCGGGGTGGGTGTCGGTGCTTCCCAGAGGCCAGCATGAAGCACCTGGACTTTCACTACCAGCATAGGCGTTAGCGATGCCCTGGGCTGGAGCAGGAGCCAGGCTGCCAGTCTTAATTGCTCTAATTAAAGATTGTGCACTACGTCGCAGCTGCCTGTACAATGGGCTGTGGTTGTGAAGGTGTTCTGCAGCGCCAGGGACATCTCAAAGAACGTATTTTCCACACAGAGCCGAGCTGGGGGACAGGGATTTGGAGGGTGACCTGCCCCCACCAGCACATCCCCTGCCAGGGCCGGTAGTGGGAGCAGGATGCAATACCAGGGGGGGCAGGGGCAGGGGGTAGCTCGCTCTGAATTGGTTCCTCTTCTCTCCCTGACGCATTCCCAGCTGAAACCAGCTGACCGTGGGGACTCGGTCTTCTTCTCCTGTCATGCCATCAACTCCTATGGCGAGGACAGAGGCTTGATCCAGCTCACTGTGCAAGGTACCCCGAGCTCCAGGGTGCGAAGCCTCGCTACGAGGATACCCCTGCTCCCGGGGGACTTCTCTCCCTGTCATCCCTAACCTCCCCGTGTCTCCTCAAGAGCCCCCGGACCCGCCGGAGCTGGAGATCCGTGAGGTGAAAGCCCGGAGCATGAATTTGCGATGGACCCAGCGGTTTGACGGCAACAGCATCATCACCGGCTTCGATATCGAGTACAAGAATAAGTCGGGTAGGTGGTGCCTGAGCCCCCCCTCCCCTCCCCGTGCTGCCACAGCCGCTGCGCCCCAGAGCTGGGCTGCTCGGGCAGGTGTGGGGCTGCCCTGCTGGTTACCCTCCAAGGGAATATTCTGCATCCCGGTTCCTTTGATGAAGAAAGGAGAGAGCAGCATTAATGAACTATGTTAATTTCTGTTGGATGGGTGCATTTGAAAGGGAATATTAAAAGAGACAATGTTTGCGGGAGGCCAAATGTGACTGCACAACGGCGAGGAGGGGGGAAGCAGCACCTGTCCACGGGGGCCGGGGACGAAAGCCGAGGGGGATCAGGGACTTAGCCTGCCTGAGCACATCCCCCTCGATACCACAGGATCCGGGTGCTGACCCTCCTTCTGTCTCGCTCTGCCATTTTTCCAGATTCCTGGGATTTTAAGCAGTCCACGCGCAACATCTCCCCGACCATCAACCAGGCGAACATCGTGGACCTCCACCCGGCCTCCGTGTACAGCATCCGCATGTACTCCTTCAACAAGATTGGGCGCAGCGAGCCGAGCAAGGAGCTCACCATCAGCACGGAGGAAGCAGGTGCCGCTCAGGGCTCGCACGCTGGGGCCGGCGGGCATGGGCAGCGCAGGGGCCGGAGCCTTGAGCCGAGGCTGGCTGCGGCACAGCCCTCCTGAAGCCGAGGATTTCCCTGACCAGGAGATCCTTTCCCTGATGCCTCTCAACGTGCTCTTTTGGGTCCGTTTCTCCGCAGCTCCCGATGGGCCCCCGATGGACGTCACCCTGCAGCCAATGACATCCCAGAGCATCCAGGTCACCTGGAAGGTGAGTGGGGCTGGGGTCCTGCGTGGGTTCCCCTGGCCACAGGGGCTTGGGCAGCGCCAAACGCCGTGCCTGAGCCTCTGCAGCGTCTCACCAGCGGGGCAAGGGCCGGGAAGGATTTCCCGGGCCATACGAACACCTGAAGGCTGGGCGTGTGGCTCGGCTGCGTGGCACGTGGTCCTCGTTAATCACGTTTATAACAAGCTCGTTATCTTGTAGGATGCCTGTGGGGGGAGAGAGGATAAATATCTAAAAACTGAGACCCTGGGTTGCAAAGGATTTGAGAGGAGATCGATAAAACTTAGAATTGGATTTAGTTTTCTGAAGGTTCATAATGAAAAATAAAATTGATTATAAAGTTAGGACTTCGGAATGAACTGGTAAGTCAATAAATTTAGGGTTCCAGCTTCCCCCTCCGCTCTCCTTAAGCACTGGAAACCAGATAAACGGAAGATAAGATTCACTGGAAAGATAAGTCACTCGGCTGTAAGAGTATTTCAGTGAGACGGATCAGCCTGGCTTTGTAACATAAATTTGCAATCAACCCCATTGATTTCTTAATGCCTCAGAGGGATATTGCTAAGGTTGACCTCCACCTGGCCTCTCGCGCGTTTTGAAGGCTGCCGGGGCATTTCCTTCTTCTCCCAGGGCTGCTGCCGCCGGGAAACGGCAGCATCACGCTGCCCAGCCAGCGCCTTCCTCTCGGTGACCCTGGGTGCTCTCCCACGCGGCGCCGCGGGGAGAGGATGCTGCAGCGCGTTGCGAAGGGATGTCGGGAGAGGCGGTCGCGGCAAGGGAGCCCTGCGAGCCTCCCGGCCCTGGGGATGTGCTCACGCCGGGCAGCGTCGCCCTGGGTGACACCGCTCCCTTTTGCACCCCGAAGGCCCCGAAGAAGGAGCTGCAGAACGGGGTGATCCGCGGCTACCAGATAGGCTACCGGGAGAACAGCCCCGGCAGCAACGGGCAGTACAGCATCGTGGAGATGAAAGCCACGGGGGACGGCGAGGTCTACACGCTGGACAACCTCAAGAAGTTTGCCCAGTACGGGGTGGTGGTGCAGGCGTTCAACCGGGCGGGGACGGGGCCCTCGTCCAGCGAGATCAACGCCACCACGCTGGAGGACGGTAAGGCTGTCCCGGTCCCCGACGGGGCTCCTCCCGCCCGGGCGGGGGCCCTCGGCTGCCCCCTGCCCTGTCCCCCGAGCAGGTTTCGGGGTGCCAAGTGCCACTGGAAGGGGTTTCTGGTGCTGTCGGGAGGACACCAGGGTGGATTTACACAGTGCCGAGGGGGTGTCCGTCCAGGAGGGGCTGCTGGTGGCCTCAGGCATTTTGTAAACAAGGAGAAGAAAGTTTTGCAGTGCGTTTGCTCAGCAGTTTTTCATACTTAATTAGGGCTCTCGTTAGCCTGTCAAACCGTGATCGTTTCCTGGCTACGTTAGCACTCCTCCTGGGGTATTCAAGGGCCCCCGTTTTAGCAATAGTGTCTTTTCCGTAATTATATTACCTTCATTTTGTTCAAACGGACTAGCTGTATTAGTTTATTATCCTCTGTCCCTAATTACATGGTGCTTATATTTTTGCACCTAAGTAATATGAAACAATAATCATTTTCAAAGAGGATCGTTACGGTGATGTATTATCATTTAAATGCTCATAAAAATTAGAGTTACCTCTTATGGGGCAATGGGATGTAATTACCTCGCATGCAGCCGGCCCTCCCGCTCTCCCCTTGCTGGGAAGCACAGCGTGTCCCGGCAGCCTCCCTGTCCCCGTGAGAACGGGGGTTGCCTCGGCCTCGGCGCTGACCCGTGGGCCATGGCTCCTTCAGGCTGGCATCCGCCTGGCACGTGCCGCCCCATCCATCCTCCTGCTGATCGTCCCCTCCGTCCATCCCCTCCTTAGTTCCCAGCCAGCCCCCCGAGAACGTGCGGGCCATCTCCATCACGTCGGACGTGGCCGTGATCTCCTGGTCGGAGCCCCCCCGCAGCACCCTCAACGGGGTGCTCAAGGGATACCGGGTCATCTTCTGGTCCCTCTACATGGACGGAGGTGAGCGGTGGCGGAGCGCGGGTGGGGCGGGGGACCCGGCCGGGTGACAGCGCGAGGCTGACGGGCCCCGTCTCCCCGCAGAGTGGGGCGAGATGCAGAACATCACGACGACACGGGAGCGCGTGGAGCTGCGGGGCATGGAGAAGTTCACCAACTACAGCGTGCAGGTGCTGGCGTACACCCAGGCCGGCGACGGCGTGCGCAGCAGCGTGCTCTACATCCAGACCAAGGAGGACAGTAAGTGGGAACGCCGGTGGAGCGGGCGCGCTCTCCTCTTACCCCAACTCATGAACTGCTTCGATCTTGCCGTCGTTTAGGGTTGCACTGTTGTGCTGGCGAGGGAAGCAGCTGCGGGGGCGTGGAAGAAACCCCCCACCATGTACAGCCGTGGGAAGGGCGTTTCCCTTTCGCTTTGTTTTTCTGCTCCTTGACTGCGGATATTTAAATATTTACACCCCCGCGTGCCCTACTTGAAGGCCATTAGCTTGGTAGCGGAGGGATTCCCGGGCCCGTGGGCTGGCGTTGCCGCCTGCTCGTGCGGGAAGCGGCAGATGCTGGGGAGGCACAGCTGGGCAGGGTAAGGCTGAGCCACTCCGCAGATTAAGGGGACTAAGGAGATGGATGCTAAAAGCCAATCATGGTTCCTAAACCACAGCCTGGGCTGCAATTAATTCTCCTGCCTTCGGCTCGGCAGGACACTGGAGACACCCGTGGAGAGGTGACCCCAGACAGTGGGGTGACGGCGGGGTGGCCGCTCGCCTGCGGACCCATCCCATATTGGCATGGAAAAGCTATAGCAGCCCCTCCCCGGGGTGCCAGCCCTGCGGTGAGCAGGGTGCTGCCGCCTCTCCAAGGCTGGGCAGAGACCTCGGAGACCTCCCGACGCCAGCTCTGCCACCCTCTTCCTCCTTCAGTTCCAGGTCCCCCGGCCGGCATCAAGGCTGTTCCCTCTTCTGCCAGCAGTGTGGTGGTGTCCTGGCTGCCGCCGGCCAAGCCCAACGGCATCATCCGCAAGTACACCATCTTCTGCTCCAGCCCCGGCTCGGGGCAGCCGGTACGGGACAGGGATGGGGCTGAGGATGGGAAATCGCTGGGGTGGGATGAGCTGGCCGAGCAGGATGGGGAGGTAGGGTTGATGCCGAGCGCTGCAGAGCTGCAAGGGCACCCGTGGGCTCTTCATCAGGCCGTAGTCCCGTCGTCTAGCTGTTCCCTTCCTCTGGCATCTCCCCTGCTCAGCACTCGCTCCAGAAGGGAAAGATACCAGCAGCTGACCGAAAATTAAATAGAAATCCCACCTGGCTCCATCCCTTCTTCGCGAGGGAGAGGTTGATGGGAGGTCTGCAGACTAGTGCTTATCAAAAGCTCCTTCTCAAACTCATTTCACTATCTGAGCCTCTGGTTTCCAGGGCAACATAATCTTTTCATCAAAGCAACTGGTAAAACCGCTGGGATCCGATATTGTTTTCTTGGCATCTTGTCAAAACTGTCATTTGGGTAAAAAAATTATGTATACTATACAATATTCATATATGTGTCTGCTTGTGGGGCACTTTTACATCTGTGGGCCCCGCAAGGGCACGCGTGCGAGGCAGTACCTGCGTGCCGTCGCGTGTTCGCACGCGTCAGTACGCCATCCATCCCGTGCGACGGGGACCGTCGAGCTCCCGGCCCCTCTCCGGTGCTGGTGTGGCGGGACAGCCGCGGCAGGGGGCTTGGGGCAGGGTGACTTTGGCCCTGATGGTGACCGGGTGGGCTCCAGGGATGCCAGCCAGACCTCTCCGGAGAATCGCCCACGGGGTCAGAGACAGCCGCTGCCTCCGCCGCAGGCGATGTGGGAAGCCCAGGCGGGGTTTTGGGGACCCCCGGCTGCTCGCTGCCACCACAGAGGGGTTTTGGCAGCCTGGCCAGGGCTTGCCTCCTCACCCGGACCTCGCTGCAGCTCGGCGGCAGCCGGAGAAGCATCCTTTCCTGGGAACAGATCCTGCCGTCGCAGCCATCTGTTCCTCGGGCTCCGGCCTGGGCTCCCTGGAGAAATTACGACACCAACCGGTTCGCGCTGGCATTGGGAAGCGCCGAGCAGAGCCGAGTCGCTGCTCGGGAGCAAACCCACAGCACCTCGGGGAGGCGGCTGCCAGGGCTTGGAGACCCAAGGGATGGATCCCGGTGGGGTGACTGGAACCCGTGGAACCTCCTTTGCCAGCTGGCCAGGGACGGGAGCGAGCGCAGGAGCCTGCTGCCAGCAGGATGGAGGGATGATGCCTTGGGTCGGGGATCCTGGGGATGGATGCGATGCCCAGGGCCAGGCAGCTGGCCCAGGGGTGGCTTTGTCTTGCCGACAGCTCAGGCGCTGCTCTGGCCTCTGGCTGCTGAGGGTCTCACGGAGGCTGTGCCTGCTCCCCTTCCCCTCCGCAGGCTCCCAGCGAGTACGAGACCAGCCCCGACCAGCTCTTCTACCGCATCGCCCACCTGAACCGTGGGCAGCAATACATGCTGTGGGTGGCCGCCGTCACCTCCGCCGGCCGCGGCAACATCAGCGAGAAAGTCACCATCGAGCCTGCCGGGAAAGGTACGGCAGGGGCCGCCGGCTCGCGGGGGGCCGCGCGTACTGGCTGTGCTGTCCCCTGCCCCCTAGGCTGGCTTTGGCTGCTCTGTATCAGCCCTGCAGCAGGGGACCCATGGGGTGGCCCACGCCCGGGGCTGAGGAGGGTCGGCTAAGAGGGTCTTGGCTCTTCATTACGTGCTGGGGGTCCGCACACGGTGCCGGCCCGCCAGGCTGACCTGCTCCTTGCCCCCAAGCCCCTGCCAAGATCATCTCCTTCGGAGGCACCGTCACCACCCCTTGGATGAAGGACGTCAGGCTGCCCTGCAACTCCGTTGGGGAGCCGGTCCCCGCCATCAAGTGGACCAAGGACAGGTACCGTGGGGGCCGCCAGCCATGCCGCAGCCTGGTCCGGGGGCTGCATCGCCCTTGCTGTGCCTCGCACGGCTGATGCGCACCCTCCCCTCCCGGCAGCGAGGACTCTGCCATCCCCGTGACGGTGGACGGGCATCGCCTGATCCAGGCCAACGGCACGCTGGTGCTGCGCTCGGTGAAAGCGGAGGACTCGGGCTACTACACCTGCACGGCCACCAACACCTGGGGTTTCGACACCATCATCATCAACCTGCTGGTGCAAGGTGCGGGGGGGATGGCGGGGCGGCCAGCTTGGGGGGGAGCTCTTCTCCCCGCCGGAAAGCCGTGAGGAGCGGGAGCGGCGTGCGGTCCCCCATCTGCGAGCGGTCCCCCATCTGCGAGCGGGAGCGTGTGCCCTGCGTGGGCACGCGGCCGGCGCTCTCTCTTTGCCTGCTGCTCCCGGTGGGGCGAAGCCCCGTGGGGTCTTTGCTGCATGGAGGGGCTCTTGCTGGCCCAGGGCGAAGCGGGAGGTCTTGTTGGCGTGTCCCCCGTTTGGGGGACACGTTCAGCTGGTGTGTGCGAGGTGCTCATGGGCTTTTCCATCCTCCCTAGTGCCCCCGGACCAGCCCCGCCTGACCGTCTCCAAGACCTCGGCATCGTCTATCACACTGGCCTGGATTCCTGGGGACAACGGGGGCAGCTCCATCCGAGGTACGGGTGCTGGGGGCAGCGGGGTGGCACCGTCCCCACAGCACCGTCCCCATCCCAGAGCCGCGCGGGGACGCCGACTCGTGGGTGCCTTTGGTCCCGGTGCAGGGGGACAGGGCTCATGGTGTGTGTTTTCAGGCCCGCCCCTGCACACGTGTTTGTCTCTGTGCCTCAGTTTCCCCTGTTCGGAAACACTCCAGACTAAGGTTGATGCTTCCAAGCTCGCAGGAGGGCTGCAGGCCCCAGTGAGGGGGCTTGGAAGGTGTTTGGGGCAAGATTTGTCAGTTGAAGTAGCTAACGAAGAGCGTGTCATTAATTGCTGAGACCCCGGTGGCCAGGGCCAGCCCGAGTGGCTGCTTTGTGTGTCCCGGCAGCGGCGTGACTCTGAACCGGCAGCACAGGATTTGTCCCTCAGCATCTCGCATCCCTGGCAGGCTGTGGGCTGCAGGAAGGCTCCGGGAGCATCTCTGCTTTCCAAGGCCTCCTTTCTGCTCTGCTGCATCTCGTGAATTGCACGTTGACACAGCTGCAGACGGAGGGGGGAGCGGGGAAGGAGACCTCGCTTACAATTAATTAAAAGCATGAAAGTAATTACAAGCAAATCTCCCCAGCCAGCAGCCTTTCACTCCAGCGGACTCTGTTGATAAATTTGGTTATAATTGGATTAGAAATATTAAAAACATGCTGCATGCACGAAATAAATAACCGGTGGCAGGTGCCGGGGTCCTGGGCACCGGGGGCGCTGTGGGTGTGCCGGGGGAAGCGTGAACCTGCGGGCAGAGCCACACCACCCCGGGAAGGTCCCCGTACCTCCAACCGTAGGGAAGCCTTGGAGCTGGTCATTCGCAGAGCTGACACGAGGCCCTGGTACCCAGATAGCATCGGCACCCGGAGCGGTACCGCCGGCGCCGCATCGCGCGGCTGGTGGCGCACGTGCGCAGGCAGGAAGCCTGCTCTTCGCTGTTATTTTTATTGGAGGGTTGGGAAAAGAACCTGCAAAAAATAGCCAAAAACCTATCAAGGCACAGTGAAAGTTTGGGATTTTGCGTAGCCAGAGAGGTTGGAACGGTCAGGGCAGCGGAGACGCTCATCCGCCTCGCCCGGAGCTCCGCGCTCCCCGGGAAAGCCTGGCGAGCTGTGTTCTTGTTGATGGCAGCGTAGCAGGTCTGTTCATCTAGGACACGGTGTGCTTCCCAATGCTCTTAATCACGGGAGAGGAGGCGGCATCCAATGACACAAGCAACTTCCTAGCAGCTTCCCGAGGGAGCTGGTTAATTCTGCCTTTCCCTTTATAGCCTCGCACCGCTCAGTCACGTTTCGCGCTCCCAGGCACGCGGCGCTGGAGGCAGGCGTGGGGCAGGACAAGGGGAGCGGGTGGGGGGCGGCTCATGGGGGCGCTGGCATTGCCCCGAGGGGGTGGCTAGCTGTTGGGTGTCCCCGTGTGCCCCTTGGCCCAGGGCTCCCGCCCGTGCGGTGGGCAGCGCAGGCAGATGAGCTGACCTGCTCTGAGGCCACGGGCAGGGTCCGGGAGGGCAGGACCTCGCTCTCGCTCGCGGTTTTGAGCTCACTGTGACCCACATCAGTCGTGGGCTGCATTTCTGCCCTTCATGTGCCATGGGATGTCCCCGAGGTGGGCACAGGGGACCCCGCAGGCTCTACCCTTGCTTGGCAGTGACCGGGTGCCACTCGCCTCCCCCCCCCCGGCACCCCCTGTCCTTGCTCCCGCAGGCTTTGTGCTCCAGTACTCGGTGGACAACAGTGAGGAGTGGAAGGACGTGTTCATCAGCTCCTCCGAGCGCTCCTTCAAGCTGGAGAGCCTCAAGTGCGGTACCTGGTACAAGGTGAAGCTGGCGGCCAAGAACAGCGTCGGGGCCGGCCGCATCAGCGAGATCATCGAAGCCAAGACCCACGGCAGAGGTGAGCCTGCCCCCTCGGGATCCCTGCCCCGCTGCCGGGTCCTATCTCTGTAGCAGCCCTCCTGACCGGCTCCTTTCCTGCAGAGCCCTCCTTCAGCAAGGACCAGCACCTCTTCACTCACATCAACTCCACGCACGCCAGGCTGAACCTGCAGGGCTGGAGCAGCGGGGGCTGCCCCATCACCGCCATCGTCCTGGAGTACCGGCCCAAGGGCAACTGGGTCTGGCAGAGCCTCCGCACCAACAGCTCCAGCGAGGTTTTCCTGACGGAGCTGCGCGAGGCCACGTGGTACGAGCTCCGCATGAAGGCCTGCAACAGCGCTGGCTGCGGCAACGAGACCGCGCAGTTCGCCACGCTGGACTACGACGGCAGTGAGTGGGGCGACGGGGGCGGGGGACGGTGGGACGGGGGCTCCCGGCAGTGCTGACTGCCTGCCCGCCCACACCCTGCCCTAGGCACCATCCCCCCGATCAAGTCAGCCCAAGGGGAGGGCGACGACGTGAAGAAGCTCTTCACCATCGCCTGCCCTGTGATCCTGGCCACGCTGGGAGTGGCCCTGCTCTTCATCATCCGCAAGAAGAGGAAGGAGAAGCGACTGAAGAGGTTACGAGGTGAGATGGGGGTCAGAGCTGGGCTGTCTGGCACCGGCTCGTTAAGCCCTAAATGGCTCTTAATGAAACTTACTCCTTGTTTGTTGTGTCTCCTGCACAGATGCCAAGAGTTTGGCTGAAATGCTGATCAGGTGGGTCTCTGAGCTGCAGGTGGTGGTGGGTGGGGAATACTGGGTGGTCCTGGATGCTTTTTAAGCCCAGGTGCAGGCTTGATGCAGGATCAGACCTTCCTGGGCTCTGACCTGTGAGAGTCGTGTTGACCTCTCTGTGGCACCATAGCCTGCTGGAGGGGTGAGGGAGGGAGGGGGTCCAGCACCTGCTGGAGCTTGCCTGGGGGAGAGCTGCTTAGCCAAAGAGGTGACCCCCCCTGTGGGCTCTCCCTGTTAACGGCCGGGTCTGCGTCTGCTCTCGCCTTGCAGCAAGAATAACCGCAGCTTCGACACGCCGGTGAAGGGGCCCCCCCAGGGCCCCCGACTGCACATAGACATCCCTCGGGTACAGCTCCTCATCGAGGACAAGGAAGGCATCAAGCAGCTGGGTAAGCACCGTGCTCTGCCCGCAGGGGTTAGTCATGCTGCTGCCCTGGCCTGAGAGCAGCCAGGCCAACCTCCCACCCTGGTGTGCCCCAGAGCCCCAGAGGGGCTCCCCAAGGGGTCCCATGGGTGTGCTGAGCATGGGCCAGCACCCAGCTACAGCGAACTCCTGGGTAGAGAGGGGTGTGAGCTGCAGGTTCTGCCCGCAGGGGATGACAAAGCCACGATGCCGGTGACCGACACGGAGTTCAGCCAGGCCGTGAACCCCCAGAGCTTCTGCACGGGCGTCTCGCTGCATCACCCTGCTCTGATCCAAAACACGGGGCCGCTCATCGACATGTCAGACATCCGCCCCGGCACCAGTAAGCGGCCGCGGCGGTGTGGGGCTGGGGTGGGTTTGCTGGGAGCAGGGCGGGGGGCCTGCAGCTGCATGTACGGGTGGGCTGGGTACCCCCTGGGAGTGCAGGGCACCGTGGCCTGTCCCCTTCCAGATTAGCTGTTGGTGAGGCAGAAGGAGCGGGGAGCGCCCCAGCGGGATGGGATGGGGCCCTGGGTGTCTCAGTGACCTGCTGCATCCCCAGTCACCTTTGTGCCTTAGACCCCGTGTCAAGGAAGAGCGTGAAGTCCGCACACAGCACACGCAACCGGTACTCCAGCCAGTGGACCCTCACCAAGTGCCAGGCGTCCACCCCTGCACGGACCCTCACCTCGGACTGGAGGACAGTGGGCTCCCAGCACGGCATCACCGTCACCGAGAGCGACAGCTACAGCGCCAGCCTCTCTCAGGACACAGGTATCCCGGGGCTGCTGCTAGCGGGGATCTGCCGGTTTGGGGTGCGTGGGTTCATCGGTGGTGACCCCAAACCAAACTGGGACTGAGCGTGTGCTCCCGCTGCTAGTCACGGTCACGGAGAGCATCACGCATCGGGCAGAGGCTGGCAAGGGGTCTGGGGTGGGGGGTGGGTCTCGCGCTCCCCGTGCGGAGTCGATGGTGGTGGTGTCCCCTGCCCGCGCTCCCGGCTCCGCTCGGCCTTGTCGAGCTCCGGGTTAAGCGATGGAGAGCGGGCAGCAGCGCCCCGGTGCGTGGTGGGAGCAGATGTGGGGCTCTGCGGTCCCCTCCCGAAGCTCTGGGGTGGCTGCGCAGCTGGTGGGCTTTGGGGACACGTGGCCAGGTGTACCTCCGGGCCCATTCCCACTATGACAGCGATGTGGAGAGCGGCCTTCCCAGGGCAGGGAAGGTTCCCAGGTGTGTGACGCGTCCTCTCCTCCGCAGACAAGGGGCGGAACAGCATGGTGTCGACGGAGAGCGCCTCGTCTACCTACGAGGAGCTGGCTCGCGCCTACGAGCACGCGAAGCTGGAGGAGCAGCTGCAGCACGCCAAGTTTGAGATCACAGAGTGCTTCATCTCCGACAGCTCCTCCGACCAGATGACCACTGGCACCACCGACAACGCTGATAGCATGACCTCCATGAGCACCCCATCCGAGCCCGGCATCTGTCGCTTCACCGCCTCCCCGCCCAAACCCCAGGACAGCGAGCGGGGCAAGAGCGTGGCCGTGCCCATCCCGCACCGGGCCAGCAAGAGTACGTACACACGCGCTCGGTCCCCGTTCTGGTGTCTCTCCCCGCGTCCCACGCAGGAAGCGCACAGCTGAAGGTGCTGAAAGGGACCGTTCCCCGGAAGGGAAGGAGCGGAGGGGGGAAAGCTTGCATCTTCCACCCTCCCCGGTACGGATCTTTCAGTACTGGCTGTTGTGCTTGCATACGGTGTATGGCTTTCTGTTGGTCCGCTCCCCGATGTCAGCGGGTTCTACGGTGATCTTGGCTAGATCGATCCCACAGAACCCGCTCGGAATCTGACCGACGGTTCCAGTTTTCCCTGCTGTCACGTAGTTCACAGAACACATCATAAAACTCGTGTTACACTATTAGGAGCAATAGCGTTAGTTTAAGGATATACCTATAGTATCAGACACCACCTGGTTGTATCGCCTGGTGTACAACACCCGCGTAACAATCGGGCGCTGAGATACTACATCGTACCGCACGCTGCGCTAGGTGGTAGGAAAGCAGTACATAGTTACACCCGGCTCCCGAGCCTCACCCGCCTCCGCTTCCCCGTGCAGGCGACTACTGCAACCTCCCGCTCTACGTCAAGTCGGAGGCCTTCTTCCGCAAGCCCGACGCCCACGAGCCCTGCCCAGTGGTGCCGCCGCGGGAAGCCTCCATCCGCAACCTCGCCCGGGCCTACCACGCGCAAGCCCGGCACATGACGCTGGAGCCCGGCAGCAAGCCCCTGGGGCTGCCCCCCCCGGCCTCCGCCGCAACCACCTTACCTCAAAGGACTCTCCCCATGCCCGGCGCGACGACCGCCGCCGCGCCCGCCGCCAGCGCCGCCGCCCCCGCTCCCCCCACGGCCGCCGCCGCCGAGCTTCCCGCAGCCGAGGCGCGGGTGCCCGCGCACTCCAAGGTGGGGGGCTCCAGGGACTCACTCCTAGAAATGAGCACATCGGGTGTAGGTAGGTCTCAAAAACAGGGGGCCGGAGCCTACTCCAAGTCCTACACGCTGGTGTAGGGCGCCGGGTGGGGAGACCGCCCGCGACGGACGCTGCTCGTTTCCCGCGCCATTTCTATTTAATTAACAAACTTGTACATACGGAACTCTTTTGTATAAATGAAGCTATTTTCTTCTTCTCCGAACAGAAAAAGAAACCAGGGCACAAAGAATTTGATGTTACAGATTTAAAAATATAATATATATGTAAGCATATATATATTTCACATCATTTGGAAAGGGGCACAAGGAAAGACTCAGCGACTGCTTTTTTTTTTTTTTGGTTTATTTTCTTTTTCCTTTTTTCCCCCCTGATCTTGTCGGTGGTTTTGAAAAGGAACGTCTCAAAGACATTGCATGCTATTTTACTGTTCTGAAAACAACAGGAGTTGCTTCAATTTGCAAATGCTTATGTGTTAATACCTTTTTCTATGAAAAAAAACCCAGCGCTGTGTGCAATAAAGGTTATGTTTATACGTGGGCGTTGTTAAGTGAGCAGGGGCAGGGGCAGGGGCTGGGGCCAGGCCATCAGCGGGAGGATGGAGAGGAGCGGCCCAAATACACCCAGGAGAGCAAACGCGTGCTGGGGACGGCGGCACCGAGCGCTGCCTGCTTCCCTTCCCGAGCCGCCCCGACCTGCCGACCGCCGGGGCAGGAAGGGCTGGGAGCAGGGTCCCGCGGACGCCGAGCCACAGGTGAGCGGCACCTACGCGCCGGTAAGTCCGTCACGGCGGGGCCGCGTGGGAGCGGGCGGCAAAGCGCGGCGCAGTCGTCCCCGGCGCGGCCGAGCACGGGGTGGAGCGTGGCGCGGCGAAGCCCGGCGAATCCGTTGCGGTGGCGCGAAGCCAGAGCGTCGCCGCCCGCCATCGCGCTGAAGTGTGGCGCAAGGAGGGTGGACACCACCGCACGGCGCCGCCGGGAGCCGTTCTGCTACCCCAGGGAGACAGGAACCGCCGAGGCTGTGGTTAACCGTGGGTTTAGTTACCCGAAGGAGAGCTTGGCCTTCCAGAGGAGGTTCTGGTGCTGTCTGAGGTCTAATTAACTGGCTGCACTTGGATTTCTTTATCTCCTGTAGCTTATAAGCCGTGTTTTCCTCGCTTCTCCATGCTTGCTGCCACTGGTTCCCTCTCTTCTTTCCTTACAGCTCGCAGATAACCTGCCTGTTTTGACTTACCCTCGCAGCTCTACCACCTATGTGTAGTTTTCTACCATTCTCGTTATCTTCCTCTCCCAAGAAGTGCTGTTTTTAACACAGCGGTTATCCTCAAGTGCTACACAGTTAAATTCTTTAATAGCTCTTCTAGATCTCTTTCGATGAGCAACCCAAACAATGGCATGCAAATAAAGTGACTGGTGTTGCTGGTGACGTTCCACTTCCAGCTCGCGGTTCCCTCACCTGCCTGCGTTGTC
This sequence comes from Rhynochetos jubatus, assembly GCA_027574665.1. Taxonomy (NCBI): domain Eukaryota; kingdom Metazoa; phylum Chordata; class Aves; order Eurypygiformes; family Rhynochetidae; genus Rhynochetos; species Rhynochetos jubatus. The sequence continues at coordinate 5,357,298 of CM050670.1, read as the reverse complement.
ACGCTGCTCAGCACGTCCTCCTTCGCCATCTGGTTCCGACTCCTTCAGTCCCGTGGAGCTGTGAAGTGCCTCGGCAGCAGCCTGGCAGCTGTTCGCTCCGAAGGCTCGGGAAACGAGCCGTTAGGATGATTTTTGGTGTGCCTGTTGTACCAGTTTGGGCGATTATTCTGGTAACACTCGGAGCAGTTCCCTGCTGAGGAGCACCCCGGGTGGAGAGGGCTGCGCTCCCAAATAGGCTGGTGGAAGGGCATCAGGGCTCGTGCCCGATGCCAGGGTCGCTACTTCCCACTCGCCTTTTCCTTCGGGAGAGAGAGAGCGTTTGCTGCCGGTGAACCAAACCGTTCCGGGACGTTGCGTTCCCTCTGCCTGCATCCGTACGCAGCAAGAGGCTCTGGGTTGCTGCCGGGCAGCCGGAGCCTTCGCATTTACTGTGCTGAGAATTCCCCCGGAGCAAATCCAGCCCCGAAACAGGGTTGGGCTTCTTCCGCAGTACGTACTTGGGGCTTGGCTACAGCCAGCCAAGGGCCCACCCCCCCTCCAAGCAGTGTCACAGCTGGGCAGCCATGCAGTGCCTCTGACATGACAACCCCGACTTTGAATAGAAGGGGCTAGAAAAGGCAAGTGTGTTCTCAGCTCTAAGTGGATTAGCAAGGTAAAGAGAACAACAGCTTAACACCGATTAACATGTCTTTATTGTAATGGGCTAGTACAGATTCCCTTCTGCATCTCAGCAAGAATTCCCCACCTTCCCTTCCCCAGCAGTTACCATCCCTGGCCTTGCAGAGCTCGGTTAGACAGCCTGCATTGCCAGCACTCCACCGTGAGAGCCCAGCAGCCCCCCAGCTCCCAGCGAGCCCACTGCCCTTCACCGCGGCAGCCGGCTCTCCCCACCTTGCTGCACGCAGTAGCCAACCAGGCGTTGAAGGAGCCACGTGAGCCAGACTGCCTTCAGCAGGGACCAGGCAAAACCCCCACAAGCTCAGAAGCCAGACACCAGCACACAGGAGGTGAAGGTAAGCAGGGGCAGCTGGGGATGGAGCCCTTGGAAGAGGGGCTGAGGCTGTTTGTGGCTGGAGTGGACAGAAAGGGCAGCCTGCGCGCTGTCATGGCTCAGCAGCTCTGCACAGAAAAGCCAGCGTTGAGCCCAGCAAAGCGGCAGTGGCCAACACGCTCAAGCCTGGCTCCGGAACCGGGGCACCCCAAGCAGTTCTCCCCGAGAAAGGTAAGATCAGCTCGCGGTCGGCACGCGGCTCAGCTCCCGCTCCCTTGGCAGCCTGCGGCAGGTCCCCCTTGCTGGCATCCCGCTCCCGTGGCATCCCACTCCATGGCTTGGCCAGCCGGCCACCTGGAGCAGGGCACAAAGTCTGTTGTTCCATCCAGCTCCAGGGGCAGGATGTGATGGAGGCCTAGGGGAGAGCAAAAGGAGCCCCAGCTGGGCAGTGGCCAGCCCCCATGGCCATCAGCTGTGCTGGGCCCCACTTGGGCTCGCTGCAGCCCCAGGGCCAGCCCCCATGCAGCTCCAGGTGCTGCCACCAAGGAAAGGCTTGCCAATGCCATGTGACACCTGGGGGCTGAGGTCCCAGTGAACAGCCCCTTGTGGGTTGTACCCTGGTCCACAAGGTGATGCTGGCCAGGGAAGGACTGACCGGGAATGTGCTCTCTCTCCAAGCAGCCACTGTAGGGAAAGGCAGGGCACCTACAGCTGCGTAGGCCCCATGAGCTACATGTGGGGAGCAGGGTCACAGTCACCATGGCCACAAAGCTCCTGGGGGGACAGAACAGACAAAAAGGAGGAGCAGCGCAGGGCAGGGGCGGCCGCCGCGTCTACTTCTTCTCCTGCTTCTGCTGCTGGTATCTCCTGAAGTGGGTCTGGGTGGTGACGGCCGCCTTCTCCGAAGGGTCGCTGCAGAACCTGGTGTCGCTGCTGGCCTCGGGGGTGGCGTTGCCTAGGGTGACAAGCAAGCGTCACAGCCGGGACAGGGCTCTGGCATCACCCCCGCGGGGTCAGACGGGCCATAGTGTACCCCAGCACCCACAGACGGGAGGGCTTCACCCCGGTACCGAGGCGGAAGAGGCCGCGGCACGAAACCACGACTCCACCGGCTCCCGGGGTGCATCTCCAGGGCAGGAGGAGAACGGAGCCGGGAGCGGGAGGCATGGAAAAGCCCAGCCTCCCAGGCAGTGGTAAGCCCTCTATTTACACAGCTTTACTCCCCAAAGAGCTCAGCTTCCCCACCTTTAATCACCAAGTATGGTGCTCGCTTACTTTCCCACGCACAAATAAGATCAGAGAAGAAGCCCGGCACTGCGGAGCAGTAAAGCTCTCACGCTGACAAATGGGAGCCCTCCCCAACTCCCTCCCCTGCTTAATGTGGCATTAGGGAAGCATTGTGAAACCCAACAGGAACTGAATCAAAGGCACTCAGCGGCGCTCCTGTAAGCCAGCGTGTCACTGCTAAGCACCCCCCGAGCAGCAATCGGGAATCCTGGTGCCAGGTGCTGCTCCAGAAACTCACCCCCGTCGCCTGAACCCGTTTTTATTCACCTCCTAAAAGAAATTGCCGAGTAAAAAGGAGGAGCACGCCAGCAGCAGGAGCTCGGCCACGGCCGGCCCCACTGTTGGGACAGCCGGGGAGCCCTGGGGTCCTGCTCCCCAGGCAGTGACGCCCCCCTCCCAGGGCAGTGACCAGGCTGGCAGGGCTCCTGGCATCGCTTCTGCTGCCGTTACCCGATGGCCCGAGCTGCGCCGGGAACAGAAGCGCTCAAATCCCCTTTGCTGAGGCTTGCGCAGAGGGGAACGAGTCGCAGAGACGAGAGCAAGGAGGCGGTAAGAGGGGAAAATTCCGTGTGGCTTTGCAAGGGGAAGGGGCTGGTTTAGGGGACAGTCTGAGCCATGGGATTTTGCGGGAAGAGGGAGGCAGGGGGTGCGCACAAACACTGTTGTATATTCAGCTGTTCGACCTTCGCTGGCTGATGCTACAGCTTTTAGCGACCATCTCGCCATCCCGTCCCTACTCAGTGCCCTCCCCGGGGGCAGCGGGAAGGGCACCTTCCACGGCTTGGAGAACCGACTGAAAATACAGCGCAGCCAGCAAGCCACGGGCTGGGCTGGAGAGAGCCACCCGGGGGGGCTTCCCTCCCACGGAGCTGACTTCCGAAACACCGCTTAACAGCATCACAGGGGTATTTTTTTGGAAGGAGAGGCCGGGAACGGTCCAGGAACTCCGCTGCTGCACCCCGTGCTCACAACCGTGACTTCTCCCCACCACTCGGGCAGGGCTGGCTCCCTGCTCCGCACTCACCTGTCTCTCCAGAAACGGAGTAGATGCTGTTGTGCCGGGAGCTCCTGCCCTTCTGCAAAGGTAGGGAACAAAACCACAGCGGCGTTAGCTGTGCATCGGGCAGGGGGGGTGAGGACAGTCCCGTTAGGCCAGCTGGGAAGCTCGGAAGGGCACAGGGCTAGCCTCCCCGAGCTTCCCACTCTCCATTCCCTGTGGGAAACTTGAAAGCGCTTACTGGTGCTCCCTTAACGAGCCCTACTGAGCAGGGATTGATTAATTTGCATGGGTGAGAAGTCCTCCAAGGACAAGCAGGAAAGAGCTCTGTATCAAAACTCGGAGCCGGGAGCTGTGCCGGTAGCATCTTGGGTTGTACGTGGGCACAGGCCGGCCTCACCGGGTCCACATTTCCCACCAGCGTGGAACCAGCCTCGCTGGGTTCGCTTCCCCACCTCCAGCACCTACCACGGTACCGCAGTACCTGGGCTGTCGGGTCTGCTGGGGGATATCTTCCTCGTTAAAAGTCAGCCTGACTTTGTCTACAAATACCTTTTCCTACGTTTTCCAGCTTATCCTGCCCCCTGGCATCACCCTATTTTCTGTCTTTCAAGGGAAAGACCTCTGCCCCTTGCCCAAGCCTCCTTCTCCTGCCTGGCTAACAGATGGGTGCCGCTCCGTCGGCTGGCCCCGGCAACGCCGCAGCGCTCACCTCGCTGTCCCGGCTGGTGCGGCGGCTCTGCGTGACGCACTGGATCTGCCAGGGCAGGGGCTGGTACACGAGGTACGGCAGGGGCTCCTCACGGAACAGGCTGGTCCCGAGCTGGACAGGGAGGGCAGGAGAGAAGCAGAAGAGCAATCGAGGAGCTGCTCTTCGTACGCAGCACCGCAGCTCGTGGGGGCCTGCCCGCTGCAGCGGCGCTCTGCTGTGGGTGCCACGACGCCCCTTCCCGTCGGGAAGCGCCCTGCGACGCCCCGAGGCCCCTGCCAACGCGCTCCCAAGCCGCCTCCACGCGGGCAACTTGCTGAGGATGAGCCAACCCTTGAGTGGGGGTCTGCAGGGGCTCACACAGCCACGCTGGAGCATCTCCAGCCCATAGGAACGGCCAAGCCTCCATCCCCCACCGCTCACCACCTTCTCCAAGGAGGTAACCCGCTCGCCTCCGCAAATTAAATGGGAAGCGTTCCATCGCCCCCGCTGCCAGGCCAGCCCGGACTCACCTGCCCAACGGCTCTCACCACGAAGAACAGCGCTGTCATCAGGGTCGCCAGCATGGCTGGGGGCTGCCAGGGGCTCCCTCTGTCCCGGGAAGTCAAAGCTCTGGGAGCGACGCACCGCGATCTCCGAACTGCCGGGGACCGAAACGTCCCGTCTCCGTCAAGCAGACTCCGAGCCCCTTAAGGAGCTTACGGCTCGCGCTCGTCTTGGCAGAGTAATCGTGGGCTGTCCTTTTGCTCTTCTAATCGCCGAGTTTCTGCGACGCACGCAGCGTTCCGGGAAAAGCAAATCCTCTTCTCTCCGTACGCACGCGGGCCAGCGCGAGCGGACACGCACGCACACCCGGCGCAGCCTCCTCCGCTCGGGACGGATTCCGGCACGGCCTCCCGCGCCCAGGAGGCACCTGCAGCGCAGACTTTGGGCGTCTCGGAGCCGCCCTCCGCTCCTTGCGCAGCAGCCGCCTCTGGAGCGGGGCACCCGCGGGTGCCGACCCGCGAGGCTGCCCAAACGGGAGAACCCCCAAGGCGCCAACCCGGGAAGGGCTGCCGGCGGTGTCCCGGGGGCGCCGGAAGGAGGCGAGAAGGCGAAAGGAACAAGCCACGGGAGGAGAAAAGCACGTCACCAACCCTGCCTGGCTTCTGGGGAGAGCACCATACCCGCAGAAATCCGTAGCCACAGCCAGTCTGCAGTTAGCCACTTTTACCGCACCCCCAGTTGCCGGAGAGCGGCTTGAGCGAAGCCCCGGTGGTCCAACACCCTTCTCCCGTTTCCCAGGGAGACTCCCCACGCCAGCATCTTCCCCCACCCTCCCTGGACGCCCAGCTGAGCCGGCCTCGGGCTCCTGCACGCAGCCCATCCTCCGACCTTGCCCGAAAGGTCCGGCTGTTGCAGGGAGAGCGGGCGCCGGCTTTATGGAAAGGGCCGGGGTGCGAGGCCGTGAAAGGCTGTCCCGCTGGCTGAAAGCCCCGCCGAGAATGGCTTTTGTCACTTTGTGCTTTAGCTTGCTTCCTGCCCCTGCATTTGCTGCCCCGGCCAGGCACTTCACGGAATAACGGTACCAAAGCCACAGCGAGCTTGGAAATTGCCAGCAGTGACCTTGGCAAGACAAAACATGCAACAGCCCGGAGACAAGCGAGGGGAAAGATGTGAAAGGTGAGTGCAAGCTGGTTATCTAGGGCTACAGCAGAGCAGCTGAACAAGCGAATAAACAGAGCCGCAAACATCCCCGTCGTACAAAACAGGCTCGTGTAGAATTTAATTTGCGTACAAAACCAGCCATCTCGAGAGAGAGCGGCTCCGAAGATGCTTTCTCGCAGGTGGGGTCCCTTGGAACTGCAGGCTTCTCCATCTCGCACACGGTAAGCGGCTCAGCAGTTTTGAAAGCGTAAAATATTGAAAGTCAGCTCGGAGGGGACGCTGACAAAGACCACCAAACACCGCGGTGCCCGCTCAGCGGGAGAAAGCCTAGCCCAACTTCTCCCGGGTGGTTAGAGCGGCATCACCTGCCCCCTCCCAGCTCCCTGCATCCCAGCGGGGTGGTGATGCGCTCCGGATACAGCCCCCGGAGGAGCCTGGTCCAGGCTGGACACCAAGGGCTCCCACCCGCCTTCCCGGCCGTGCCGCCTGGAAGGAGCCCCCGGCCGCTGCGTCGAGCTGCTCCCTCTCCCCAGGGCACGGAAGGACGCAGGTGGGGACAGTCCGGCTGTTCCCACGTTCCCGCTGCGCCGGCGCGGCAGACACCACCCCGCTCTCCTGCCGGCGTCGCTCCCCATCGCCCCGTCGGTAACGCAGGAGGAGCGCTCCAGCGAGCACAGCCGCGCTGCGGAAAGGAGGGAGCGCCTTTCCAAAGGGCCTGTCCCGCAAAGCCAGCCCTGCTCTCCTTCCCGTTGCTTCCACCCCGAGAAGAGAGGAAGCCTCCCTCAGAGTCCCGACCTGCCATCCCGAGCCTGTCCCCAGCTGCCACAGCCGTTTCGCTGCTGGGTCTCCGTGCCGGAGGCCGGATGATTTGGCCCACTGGGACTTCAGCGCTTGGTGGGAGCCAGCGCGGGCTCGTCTCCTGCCACGTCTCCTCCAGCGAAGCCTCGGCTGGATCCACGTCCTCTCCCTGACCGCTTACTCAGAGCCCTCCGACTGGCAGCTCTGGCTGGAATACTAATGCGAGAACTGTTGATTTCTTGGAGCCCTGATATTTCACCACTGGATTAAACAGTCTATACAGGACGTTTGGACACGCTACAGGATCCACCTGGGAAGCTCGCTTCCTGCACTCCCTTGTAAAGAAACCCTCTTTCAAGGACAGAGCCCAGAGACACGGCGGAGATGGCCGGGCATCACCGAAACGCAGCGTTACCGGCGGGGAGACCGCACAGAGCACATCTCTCCGGAGCCACACCCCACTTTTCAATAACGGTAAACTTTAATTTGTCTGTTTCCATCCAGTCCCAGCTGAAGGAGGCTGGAACTGCCGGTCGAGGACTTCTGCGCCGCTGGGAAGGGCGGTCTGGCGGGCGGGTGAAGGAAAAGCCTGGCTCACAGGAGGGATTAGCAGGCGAAGAGGGATTAGCAGGGAAGAGGCTTTACGGGTCAAGCACAGCACAAGGAACAGGTCACTCGTGCTCTGGCTGCTAAACACCGTATTCCTCCCCGGAAGCGGACAGGAAAGCAGCGGATAAGGCTTGGAAATCGCTGCACGATGCTTCAGTGCTCCCGACTCACCTCCGGCCGTCTCCTCCTACCCGCCGCACAACACTGGGGTGTCACTGAAGACCCCCAGGCAAAGGATACACTCCTGAGTTCCTCTGGAAGTCTTCTAGCCATTTCTTGTTGGCCTCGATCATTTCTTCAATTCTCATCTTGTCCAGCTGACGGACGTGGGGCTTGGAGTGCTGCAACAGCCGTATTTGCTCCCTGTCACGTGAGAGAAAGGGGAAATGAGGGGCTGCTACAGAGCCACCGTTGCCAAAACCCAGCCTCCTCTTGGCTCCGCATCCTCCGCCCAACCGCGTCGGAGAGCGAAGCTGCAGCAGCCACCCCCTGCCATGCCGTCCGTGCTGCCTGCACAGCGTCGGAAAGGTCGGGCGGCAGCCTGTCCCCTCCCCGCAGCACGGCCTGTCCCGGCAGAGCCGGCGGGGCCCAAAGCCAGCAGCACCCTCGGACCCTGGTCCCGGGGCGGGGGTTATCGGCACCGCATGCCGGCAGCTTCGCCGGGGACGCTACGAGGCAGCGCCGAGCGTGTGGCCGCGAGCCACCAACAGCGTCAGTGTCTGCTTAATAATACCCAACTGGGAATTTTGTTACTTCCTTCCTCTGTGAAATGTGAGCTAGAAATCATTCCAGAGTAACAAGAGCAGCAATGAAAGAGCAACTCAAGGAGATAGACCCTTACTCGGCAGAGATGTATCCCAGCTTCTTCTCCAGAGGCTTGGAACTTCCACTGCGTGACGGGAAGCCACCTGGAAAAGAGAGGTTAAATACAGGCTCCCCGGAATCAATGTTCTTGACATCTGGGTATGCTCCCTTCTTTGCTAACTGCCTTCTCGGGGGTGTACTGGGACTGCTCCAGGAGCAGGAGGGTCAGATGGGCCTTATGCTACGCTTCCCGGAAGGAGAAAAGCTTTTCCTCGTTCTTTATCTCCTTAGCACCCTTCCTATCGGGAGCACCAGTGACCCAGCCTTGCCAGCAGGGGAAGGGTGAGCTGGTTAGAGCCGGCACCCTGTGGCTCTGAAATCAAAAGCCGTAGGGTAGCAAGCAGATGGGTTACGGTCGGAGACTCACCTGGGAAATACCTGTGCCATTTCTCTTCCAGGATGCTGTCCACCGACGGTCTGGCTGCGAGACAGCGAGGTGAACTCGGCCCAGCACTCCACGCCCACGGGGGCCCTGAAGACACCCCAGCCGGGGACACCGAGCTCCCCCCTGCCTGCAGCCCCGCCAAGGGGGTGTATGAAGAGAGAGGGATGCCACCGCCAAGGGTCGAGGTGGACAATGGAGACTGGCGGTGGTTCAGAGAGCCCAAGACACCGATGGCGCTGTTCAGTTCCGTGGTGATGTGCTGCAGAGAGTCTGTCAAGTACTGGATCTTGTCCAGCGGTGGGGTGGGCCGTGAATCGTTTCTCTGGTCAGCTGGCAGAAGAGAGGGGAAACAGGGATCACCGGGAGGGCGAGGGAGACACCGTTACACTGCGAGCGGAGCGTCGTCAGGCTGTGCCAAGCTGGAGGCAGAGGCAAAAACCCGGCTTTGCAGGCAACAGAGGAGACACAGACGGACAAGGAATTGTGCCTTGGAGGCTGCCTGGGCACAGGCTGGAGGAGAAACAGGATAGCAAGGCCAAGATGCTCGAATGCTGCAAGAATGGGGCCTGCAGGACAAGCCTGGGCGTGCTCGTGAGAAGCAAAGCAATTTGGGCCGGCAGCGAGGCTGGGGGAGGACCCGCAGGGCTGTGCTGATACAAGGGCTCTCATCCTACGGCCAGAGAAACCCCCCACATGGGTTTCACATGGGCCTGCAGATATTGTACTGCTCAGGGTCAGAGAGACGATCCCAGACCGGACAGCTTGTCAGTCTGCTGCCACAGGGAAGTTTTCCAGATTTTCTTTACGCTCCATCCTCGCCAGCCTTGCTCGGCAGCTCTCCTGCCTTCCTGGCTGCTTATGGGAGCCCTTCTTCCCACCTGTTACAGGCAGCTGTACAGGTGGCTGCCTGTGAGACCCCCGGTTACAGGCAACTGCGGGCAAACCAAAAGGCCCGGGCAGCAGGCAGAGGAATTCCCGCAGACAGAGGAATTCCCGCAGCCTCTCCTGCCAGAGAGGTGAGGAAGAGGACGCCCAGACACCTGCAGAAGAGCAATACAAGCCCTGCACCAGCAGATAGGGAAGAGCCGAAGCCGGATTTTAGAACCCACTCCGCAAACAAAGGGGGAGACGCAGAAGGCAGGTTCAGGCACAGATTCCATCCCTCTCATGTGCCGCTACGGGCAGGGAGTAAGTTCTTCAAATGAAGCGTTCTCCACAGAGCAGTCCCCGTCACGGACAGCAGACCTGCCTCGGAACACAAGCGAGAGCAACAGGAGGGGCAGAGGGGCAAGAGGGGAAGCCAGAACGCGGCCTGAAGCACCGTAGGTTGGGCACAGCGCATCAAGCCAGTCGGGCACTTACATCTAGGCTGAGGGAAATCGACGCTGGATAAGCTGCTGTCGGTGTCCTCAGAGTCGCTGAGATCAAAAGTCACCGTCTTCTGGCACGCAGCGCTCTTGAGCGTGTCTTCCTCTGAAAGCTGGTCGGGAGAAGGAGAACACCACAAATAAAAGCTGCTGTTCAGTCCCTGAAAGAGAAAAGCTGCTGGCACACTGCCCGCAGCTGCTCTGCACGGGCTAGACAACGGGGTCGGGCACGGGCCAAGCGAAGGCAGACCCATCTTCGCTCCGACAGCGAAGTCTGAGAGCCCAGAGACTGCCAAGCCTAACAGCCGCGGGAATGGGCCCTTCTAGGCAGAAGTCGAAGGGGTTTGTGCTCTAAATAAGCCTCAGGGGTGAGCAGCTGCCAAGGCTTGCCTTGGTGGGGAAAGCAGCCCGCATCCCAGCTCACGTGAGGAGCCATGCTGCTTTCTGTTTCTGAAATCCAGCTCCACGGGCAAAGGCCAGCCCTTGGCCACCAGCCCTCCCAAGGACCGGGAGCCCTGCAGACTCCAGCCTAGGGGAGCAGGCCAAGAGCACCGGGAGGCGGGAGCGCAGCGGGGCAGGCACGGGGGTGCCGGGGCTTACCTCCTCGAGCAGCAAGGACTCCAGCTGGCTTATTTTCTCTTCTTTCTTCTTCAGCAGTGCCTGTCCTTCCTGCATAGCCAACATCATCTTGTCCAGCTGCTTTTTCTCCTGCAGTGGACGGACAGCCAAGCCAAGGAGGAGAATTAAACGAGAATGACAGGAAAGAACCCACGCTAGCGGTCACGGTGACTTCCGGTATCGCCCTTCCGCTGCGGCTGCTGGAGTAAAACTGCTCCCAGGTGTTGGGGAGCCTGGGAAGCGGGCAGTACAGAGAACTCAAAGCCAGTTCACCACAAGGAACAGGCGGTTTCCCTTCCAAACCCGGCATCCAACAGGGTCAACGGATTTGGTTCCGCTAACGTAAGCGCTCTCTGTCACCAGTGAAGGAAACAGGATCTTCCCCATCCTTGGCTGGCACACCAGCAGAGCTGGCAAGTACTTGGGAGCCCTTTTCCCGGCGAGGGTGAAATCCCTGCAGAGCTACAACCATACATTTGTACCTGCTGATGGGATGGACGCCGGTCGCTTCCCTCGCTACGAGGAAAAGTGTGTTAGGGGCTTCGCGTGACGCGGGAGCCCCTCTTTCCCTCCCAAACGCTTTCTCCAATTTTTAAGGTCCCGAGAGCTCCAACTAACGACCAAGCTCCTGGAATCGAGCAAGCTACGAACGCCGCGCATCAGTCACAGAGCAACCCGCGAGAGCTGGTTTGCAGCGGAACTGAACACCCACCGCTGCCTGTGCCCGCACCTGCGAGGCGGGAATCGATCCCAGGGCTGCGGATTCGTCCGTGCAGCCAGGACTGCCCGACAGCGGAGCGCAGCCCGTGCTCAGCGGCTCACCTTTTCCAGGTTCTTGTGCACGACCTCCAGGAGCTGGGAGTTGTCAGGATCCAGCACCACCCCCTGTGCTTTCCGTAAGTCCCGGCGCCACTGCTGCTTGGCGGCTTTCAGCGCCGTCTGCCTCTTCCTCACGAAGCGCGTCTGGCTCTTGAGGAACTCCTTGGCGTTCTCGATGGAGATCCTTTCCGCAGAGATGTAGCTCCGGACGCTACATGGAAGAGACAGGCGTGCTGCAGGCTCGACGCCGGCCGCGCCACCCTGCAAGCACCTCCCCGAAAACGGACGGGCAGCGCAACGCGCGGAAACCCCGGCGCAACCGGCGCCTTGGCAAACCAAAGGAAAACCGTTTTCCGGAAGCGGCTGGCACGCAGATACTCACTGGAAGCCGCTCTTCTCGGGCCTTCGAGAGGGTGGGGAAGCAGGCTCTTTGGATGAGTGCTGGGGAGGTGAGACAAGTCAAAAGCTAAGACGTGTGTACGGGGAACAGAAGCCCCGGACCCCGTAAGAATCCATCAGGAGTCATCGTGTTCGGGATGACATCACCATAGCACTGCCCAGATCCAAGGCCAGTGCCAGGGCCATTGTTTGTGTGGCTTTTAAAAAGTCAGACCCCTGACTCGAGCCCGGCTTTTGCCTGCGAGGGCAAAGTAACCCCACGCTCCTTTCCCCCCCCCAACAACAGACAGAAGTCAAGGAATGCTGCTAAAGACGCTGATGTCCCCCGGCACAGCCAACACCATTACAGTCTGCTTGACTCACAGCTCGAGTAGTTTCTTTCACGTCTTCAGCGTGGACCTCAGCTCTCCCTCTTGGAGACTCAACGCTGTCTTCTGCCTCCACCTCACTGCCCAAGGAAAAGGCACTCGATTAGGCCAGTAATCTGTCTGCAGTGGTGTCCCAAGTGACCTCTGCTTCCCAGGAGGGAAAGGGCCCCAGGCATGCCAGACCCCACCGGCATCGGGTCTGTGGCGTGGCAGACACAAGCCCTGGCTGGGCAGGCGAGCGTTGCTCCTCGCCCGTAGCCAGCAGCTCAGCTACCCCAGGAAAACCTTGTCCTGGCATCTCAGTGCCCCTCTCAAGGCGTCTTATTGACCCCACGAGACAGATGTGGAGAAGACAAACACGTCAGCCTGACAAGCAGAGGCAAAGGGACAAGTGTACGCGGCGAGCTACCTGCAGATCTGGAAACAGAGCCCAGGACCTCTCCGCCCTCGACAGGCAGCGAGACCACCGCGAGGAGTCGGAAGGAACACGGCCCGAGACACGAGAAGCTCAGAGGTAAGGCAGAGCTCTGGCTTGGGTCAGAGAGGTTTGGTAGGGGCACAGGGCCCTTTCCTTCCATTTGAGGGAACTCCTCATGCACACACCTTGTGTGTTTCTGCAGCTTCTGGCTGCGGCTCTGCAGCCGCTCCACCTGGGCTTCCAGCTTCGCTTTCTGGTCCTGGAGTTCCTCGAGGGACCTGCGCAGCTGCTGGGTGGACTCCAGGAGGCTGCCGTGCTCCTTCCTAAGCTCCTCTAGGCGCTGCTGAGAAGCTGCAGCCGCCTCCTAGAAAAGAACCAAGAAAATCCCTCCCGGTCAGCTCCCCAAATCAAAACAGAAGGCGCACAACGAGCCAGACTCTTGCCCGGTTCACGGGAGGTCCCGGCGCTACAAATGCGCACGCGGCACGCCAGTCCTGGAGGAACAGGCCGCTCGTTTTTGGGAACAGCTCGGGGCCGACGCAACTCCCAGCAGGACAGCACTCCAGGCTGAGGCAGGGAGGGGTTTGCAGACTCGGTTTTGAAGCAACAGCTGGCTTTGCTAAAGCCGCAGGTCTAGCGCGCTCCCCTCAGCCCCAACAGAAAAGCGGCACAGCGCCTCCCCGGAGCGAACGTATACATACTTGTCTCTCCAGCTCAGCCCGTCTGTCCTCGTCCAGCAGCTGCTGCCTTTTCTGCCGCAGAGACTCCTCCTAAACGCGGATGAGAGGGTAGGCGCGTGTCAGAGCGGGGATGCCGACGCCGAGCAGCGCTCGAAGCACAGAGGTCAGGCCTGGCTCTCAGAACCGCCTTGCAGCCCCTGAGGACTGCTCTCGGTTTTGCTTTAGTCCTCCCCCTGCACACGCCCAAGATCCCCTGCCTTTATCTGACTGCCCGGGAGATGCTGGGAATGTTGGCATTCCCATGGGAAGAAGCACCGAGCAAACCCAGAGCGCGGGCTTCCACCGCCAACATCAGCCACGAGGAACGCTTGGCCCCGCTCGGGCTCGGGAGGGAAGCCCTACCTGTAACCCGGACGGCAGCAAGAGCCCTCCCCCAGCAGCACGGGCCAGGAGACCGCCGCGAGCCCAGCGGGGACTCACCTGGCTCAGGAGCTGCGCCGACCTGGCCTGGATGTTCTTCGCGCGCATTTCAAGCTGCTCTTCCGAATCCTTTCTTTCCTGCACAGAAGCGATGAGAGACTGTCGCAAGTCCCTCCCTCGCCAGGCAGAGCTCTGCCACCACGAGGGACCACGACAACTGGGGACGTGTGACCTGCCACTGGGCTGCAGGGAGGTGTCACCGAGCCCAGAAGATCCCCAAGCGGCCCGGTGACGGCAGACCGCTGGGCAAAGCGGGCTCCTCACCTTCTCCCTGTGCCGCAGTGCCGCGAGCTGCCTGTCCAGCTCCTCCTGCAGAGCTTTCCCCTCCATCTGATGGAGCTGCCGGAGCCGCGCCATCTCGCTCTGCAGCCCTTCTTCCAGCTCTGTCCTCTGCTTGCGCTCCTGCTCGTTGCAAAACACAGACCACAAGAGCGGCTGAGCGAAGCACGGCGTTCTCCAGCGAGCCAACGTGGACACGCGCCCTCCGGAAAGCCAGCCCGGCACACAGCTCCTGAGCAAACGCCGCGCTCAGCGGTAAGCCTTGCTTACGGGGGGCAACACTGTTAAGGGGACGGCTCCAGAAAAAAGCAGCAGCCCATGAAACCAAGGTTTTGCCACACGCTGCTAACTGTACGGGCACAGACGGGAGGCGGGAGGCTTGCCGCAACGGGCACGCCAAAGCGTGCAGCATCTCCTGCACACAAGTCCACAGAGGCGTGTGGAAGTGGCCTGCACGGAGGTGGTTTTGACAGCTTAGAAGCCCAGCCTAGAATTCATTTCACCTCGTGGCAACAATGCCCAGCTCTCCTGGAAGACACATTTCCACTTCCAGGAGGGGCTGAGGCAGGCGGGTCTGGCAAGCGGCAGTGCCAGCCCAGGTACAGCCCCCGCCAGCCACCACAGCCACCTCCCACGTTCCCCGCTCTCCCCCGCCGGTACCTCCTCCTTGTACTGATCCTGAATCTGTGCCAGGACTTCCTGGTGCTCCTCTTTCATCTTCTCCATTTTCCTCTCGTGGTCTTTTTCCACTTCCAGGCGTTTCTCCCTCATCAGCTCGCTGAGCTGCAGGGGTGGCATGGACAGATGTTTCCCCAAACTACAGCAGTCCCCGAGAGAGCAGGCCCTCACAGGGACTCCCTCTCCCTCCCCAAGCAGAGGGACCGAAGCTTGGAGTCCCTTGCAAGCGGGATCGAGCCCTGGCCCGGGCAGTACCGAGCACCCCCTCGAGGAGAGATGCTGCGGGGGTGTCCCCCCTGGGCGGGGGCTGCGGCCTCTCAGACCTCACCACGCGCCCAAGGAGAGAGAGCGGCGAACCTTCCCCAATCCAAGAGCAATACTTGCCTCGCGTTCGTACTCTGCTACTTGCTGGGTTTTTTGCTGCCTTCTCTGCTCTGCTCTCTGCAATTCGTCACGCAGCCGAGCCTCCTCTCTCTTATGTGCCTCCGCTATCTGGGTTTGCAGGCTGGAAATGACCTGCAGTGAAAGCCACCCACAGAGATTTGTCACCCTCCCGACGAGATCCATTCAGTGCCCTCCTACAGGGAGCGAGCCGCGTGGCAGAGACCAGCGCGTGCGGCCTCACCCCCCTGCCTGGAGCGTGGCCAAATGCTGAGCCAGACCAGACCCGCGTTTAGGAAGCGGAACAAAATTAGTGCCACCCTCCCCGGCCACCTTTGGTGAGAGCGTGGGGAACAAACCCCTTCCCAGTCTAAGGAAATTACCTTACGATGCTTCTCTTCTGCCGCAGATTTCAGCTGCTGGAGTTCAGCTGCAAACTGCTCCTCGAACTCTTCTACAGCCTACAGAAACACGAGCGAGTCAGCCTCCTGGAAAGCCCCCACGTGCGCGGGGACACGCCGCGCAATCAACGTCTGTCCACAAGCACAAGGCTAAACCCCTTCCAAACCAGATCTCGTACAGGGTGCCGTCGCCCTCTCTGCGCTTTCCCTCCCAGGACATCCCAACGGCTGGCAATACGCATCTCACCTTCTTCTTTTCCTTGTCTAATCGCTCCTTGAGCTCACTGAGGGATCGTTCCTTCTCTTCTTCCAGCCCAAGCATCAATTTCTGCTGAGCTTCCTCCATTTCCACCTTCATTTTCTCCAAAACGAGCTGCTGCTTCTTCTCCAGGCTCTCCTTCTCCACTGCCTGCTGGGATTTCCACTCTTCTCTCAGCTTCTGCAGCACAGCCGCTTGCTCTGCCCTGGAAGGTCAGCAACAAGAGCAGAAGCCGGTCAGAACGGGCTGCTTGACCGCTGGGCTCCATTTAGGAACCAGAGCCAGGAGAAGACACTGCTCTAGGATAAGGCCCGCAGGCCAGAAGGAACAGCACGGAGATCCTCAAGTGTATCAGCTGAGGCCTTGCATATAACAGCAAAGCGGTCAGGTGGAGACATAGCTGTCAACCCAGCAAAACAAGGAATAGCAAACTCGGAGTGTTCCAGGCCTGTCCCGTTCCAGGCCTTGCCCGCCTCCTCCAATCGTTGCCACAGGCCTCACTGGGCATTAGCCGGAGACATCCACTCCAACCGAGCCACGGTGCCGAGTGCGGCTATCCCTGCAGGCGCCTGGGCCCGGTCCAGCACGCCGGCAACACCTCTCCTCAGGACGCCTGGGCACGGGATGCCTAGGCAGCTCAACTCCACCAGCTCCGAGGCAGCAGAGCTGTTGCCACTGAGGTCCATCGGCTTCTCCTTCTCTGGACACAGCTCCCTGCATCACAGCTGGGGTCTCCTACCCGCAACCCAGGCAGGTACCAGTGACGGGAGGCTCGGGCGGGCTGGCATCCCCGCTCTGAGGGGTTGCTAGTGGCACGCAGGATGCTTCCCACCCAAACCAGCAGCGTTTATGCCCCAGGGACGGCCGCTTCCTACCAGTTGCGGCAGAACTTTTCACCTGATCTTCTTCTTCTCCGCCTCAGTCTCCGAGACGATGGTGGCTCGCAGCTTGGAGAGCGTTTCGGCTTCTTCCTTTCTGATACGCAACTCTTCTTCCTTGGAAATCTTTGCCAAATCTTCTTTTAGAGTCCTGAGAGATGAGCAGCCACAAGACAAAGATAGACAAAAGGTTCAGGAGGCTTGAATACCTTCCCATTGCCTCTCCAAGGCCTGTAGGCTGGCTGCTGCTCCCACTGATCCGTTCCCAGGGCTCCAGACGGCTACGTCTCCCCCATACCCTCAGAACCTGGCTGCTGGCGCAGCAGACGCAGCCCCCAGAGCGTCAGGCTTCTGCGGCGCATCTTTAGAATGCGCTGCACCATCAGAGGGGGCACTTGGGCGCACAGACTTGCAGATAGTTCCTCTGGGGTAACCTCGTCTCCTCTAACGCTCCAATTTCCAGTCCTGTTACTACCGTTTAGGCATTTGCAGCACGGGATCGTCTGTGCCAGGCAGAGTCCCGCACCCCTCCTCCCCAAAACCCTCCTTCCTGCCTCCTCTGCCCACAAAGCAGCACCACTCCCGAGCTGTGGGCCTGTAACAGCACAAGCCTGTGGCCACCGGCAACGAAACCGCGGCCAGCAAAGGCTCGGAGGAGAGACGGGGGAGATGGAACACAAAAGGGAAGTACCTGAGGGATTCTTCTTTTTCCTGATGAAGCTTCCTAGTTTCCTCCTCCTCCTGCTTCCTCATCTCCTCTTGGAATTGCTGAATCTTCTCCTTCTTTGCTTGCAATAAATGCATTTTCTCTTGCTCCAGCTCCAGCTCCTTGGCTATTCCCTCCAGGGATTCTCTACCCGGCTGTTTCGAGGACTGCTCACGTTTGATTTCCTTCTCAGGTTGCCTACCAAAAAGAGAAAGCAAGCTCCTTTGGAACAAGGGTGACAGCAGAGTAACACCAAAGGAACGGCAACATCTCCCAAAACACCGGGACCTCCAGACCACAGATCCCAGAGCCACCTCCTCTAGAAGCCCAACAACAGGCCCACGAGAGCCCACCCTGCGGGGGCAACGCGGTCTCACTCCACGAAGGAGGGATGAAACCCCGACGAGGGCTGCCGGGCGCGAAAGCGCATGCGAGCGGTGCCCGTTTTCATCCCAGGGATCGGCAGCGCGCTTCGGATGGACCAGGTAGTTTTCTGCAACCACCTTCCAAAGCGTGCCGGGAGCTTGCCAGCTCCAGGCAACAGAGCGCCCCGAGCGCCCCAAAAATTCAAACCCAATCTGTTCCTAATGCGTTTTTTTTCAGAGAGCAGCAAAATCCTGAGGTCTGAGAGAGGCTGAAGGGGAAGGCAGGGAAAATGAAGATTGGCCTGGGGGAAAAGGTTTGATTCTTTGCTTGGGAAAGCCGGAGCAGCAAGGTCTCGTCGTCCTCCGAGACCGGTAGGGCGAGGCGGAGGGACTTGGGATTTGCCAGGAATCAGGGAAATAACAGCCCCAGCTCTGAGTCAAAAAAGAAGGAGGTCACTGGGGCGGCCCTTAGCAAAAAGAACGAGACAGAGGAAAGAGTAGCTGCATTCTGGAAAAATCCCGCTTCACTAGTGCTTCCCTGGAACGCTGCGTGCTCTGCTGCAGAGATGCCTACGGAAGGTGACGTTTATCGGCTGCTCTGCAGAGCAACTCAGCCCCTTCCACCCTTCGATTATATTTTCCTTATGCTCCAGCTCTTCCTTAAAAAGGGATCCAGCCAGCACACGCACACGCACACAACTCAGCGCAATTCCACGCGGGAGAAGGGAGGTGCCGTGCTGGTCTCCGCGCCAGATACTGCGGGTACGTATCTGCAGGGACCATCAACGTCGCGCAGCAACGCAGCGCTGGCTTTTGCGGGGAACCTGAGCTCCACCGTCCTGTGAGCTGACCTTGTTCTCCCAAAGCAACCAACGTTCCCAGTGACCGTGAAAGCGGGGTGATGCGCTGGGTTTCTGTCATCCCCCACCCAGCCCAGCACCGCTCAGCAGGTGGACTCAGGAGTCCGTGTGAAGGCTTGCAGCCTTGTTAGCCACACCGGCAAGGAGGAGGCTTTCCCGAGCACGCAGCCAACAGCTCCTTCTGCATCCCACGGAGCCCTGCGCCGCAGCCCCCAAGGGCCCAGCTGCTGTTCTCACCCTCCCCGCTACAGGCTGTTCACTTGGCTCTCTCGCCAGCGAAGCAGCTGCTTGGATTCGCACCCGGAGATGTTCCAGCTCCGCTGTGCCCACCAAACCGCATCTCCCAGCGTGCTGCCTTCACCCGCCGCACAGGGGAACAGAAGGACGAAAGCTGGTTTACGACACCGGAGACTCAAACGGAGCCCTTACGCTTTCTGCGCGGCGACGAGCTCCTCCAGGTTGGTTGGGCTACCCAGCGATCCCTCCTCCGGCCCCTGGACCGCAGCCCCCGCCTGGCTGGTGTTCTCTAAAGCCAGACACTTCTCTTCTGGTGTTTCACAAGCGTTTCCACCGCTCTCACTGTGCAGCACAAAAGAAAAAGGGCACAGAAGGTCAGATTAGCGGGATTCTGGAGGCTGCTGCAGGTAGAGAAGAGAGGGGAGAGGGGCTGTGCAGCTGACCTAGATGGGCACCGAGCCATGCCTGCCAAGGGGACCCGGTTGTCCAACGCGGGGCTGCCCGAGGCACAGCAAAGCTCCGAACCGTTCCCTCCGCCTCAAGCCCTGCCACACTAACAGCAGCTGAGGATGTCACGGGTGTCAAAACGCTGGCTCCCCTCCCCGCATTCTCCCGCCCTCTTTCCAGCTCCTTAGAGGACTTCCCCAGGGTAAGCCAGCCCTATTAGCAATACTCCCACTGTGCTGCAAATTACAGAGGGAAGTACGTATGTTTACACCTACAGCCCTACTTCGTCTTGGAAGTACAGAGGAGAGAGGCAAGGCAAGCACGAGCTAGCTCCGCAGGCAGAGAGAAAGCGAGGATGCACAGCTGGGAAGCAGGTACCGACCCATAAGGAGACAGTTCCCGCGGGCACAACACGTTTTCGGGGACCTTCCCATCAACGGCTCCTCTAAGAACAAGGCTGCAGATCCCAAGCGCACGCAGCCAGTCATTAAGACGGACTGCAGTTTCTTCTGTTCACAGGTTTTCCTGGCACAGGCAACAGCTTCTTGGTTCCCAGTGCCCCAGAGCGTATGGAACTCTGTGCGGAGGGTGAGAGGTTTGACACGATTCATCTATAAACGCCACACGCTGCAGCTCTCAAAGGGGGAGGGGAGGGGCTCGAGAGAGCGTGGAGCTCGCTGCTCAGCACGGTATTTCTACTGCTTTAAACCAGTCTCCACAAACAGGTTGACCGCAGCTCCCCGAGGCACGGCTCTTGGGTTGCTGGCGCACGCGAGGCAGCTCTGCACGTCCCGGGACACGGAAGAGCTCGAAGCTCACACCCGGTCAACCCGTGCCATGCTCTAGGCCACCTCTACGGGAGGAAGAGGACCGTTCACATTGCAGCTGCACCCTCCTGCCACCAGTAACAGGCACCAGGCTGGCTCTGGGAGCTTTCAGCCACAGGCTCTGCCCAGTGAAGAGTGGACTAGCCCAGCAGGACCGGTGCCAGCTGAGACCGGGGGCCGCCCCAGACCCAGAGGGCTCTCAGCGGGCAACGGCCAGCAGCTAAGTCTTCCACGGTTAAATGCCACAGGGCACAACTAACAACGTTAACAGGTTCAGGCTGTCTCGGCGAGAGCGTGACTTTGGGAGCCTTGGAGAGAAGTCAGACAGCTGTAAGGGAAACAGAAGCGGATCCACATCTGGGGCAGTCACGAGGAAATGAAAGGCAGGAGGGTTTGCTGCCTAGCCAGCCAGAAGCTGAAACAAAGCTGAAATCTGCTGAGACAGCAGCAGCAGGTGGCAGGAGAAGCGAGAGGTTTAGTGGGAAAGACCCTGTGAGAAGCTGCAGCACCTCAGGGTGTTCTACGGGGGACGCCTGTACGAGCCACAGTGACCAGAGCAGGGCCGGACAAGGCAGGCAAGTCCTCCGCAGCTACAGCTGCCTACGCCTCCTTTCTTGCTCTGTTTGCACCGTACCTCTCGGCAGCTTTTGTTCTTTTGCTTTGCTCTTCCTCTATGTCGGCTTTCCAGGGATCTCTTTTCTCTTCTCTCGGCTCCAGGGCCTGTAGGTAAAAACAAACGGTGTGGAGTTTTCTGGTCCTTCACCAGCAAAGCCTCCCAGGACCTTCCAGCGGTTCTCCAGCCCATCAGCTGGACAGCCAGCAGCCACGGCCTGCTCCGCAAGGAGGCCCAGCTGAACGTGCCAGCCTCCTCCCTGCAGGTGGCCAAAGGGCTGGAAACACGCGCCCCAGAAGAGTAGCCCATTCACAAATTCTCGGGGACCGCAGAAGCAGCGGCTGAGCTCAGCCCTCGCCACGCGGGAGAGTGCTGTGGAGCAGGGCCAAAATGACACCGAATTAAACCAGCGGTAAGTTATGCCAACGTTCAGTGGAGCAAACAGCAGAAGGATTCCCTGCAAGTGCTGTCACCTTCCATCACATCAGCCCGGTCAGCGCTCCCCCAGGCTGCCCCTAACGGGAGACGGAAGCCCCGCGTCCCAACTCTGGAACCCCAAGTCCTAAAGCAGAAAGCAGAAGAGGATCGGCGGCCGGCGAGCGTGCGCAGCTTTGACCAGAGAACCTGGCAGATCAGACCGAAATCCTAGCGCAGCTCGGAATCCGCACTCCCCTTCCCACCGAGTCTTCTGTAGCGCTGGGTATTGGAAGGATTGGAAAGGTTTACCGGACGCAGGAGATGGCTCCGGGAAGGCTCAGGCCCGCGCCATCGCTGTACTGCCGACAGACAGGCCCTGGCAGCGGCCTGACCCGCAGGGAGATGGGTTTGCTCCCTTTCCCAGGGCGCAGAGGCACCCGCAGGCAAGGCGGATCCTGCCGAGTAAATCCCTGAATCGGGATTGCCCACGGGCTTGGGCACAGGTAACTGCCCGCGCAGAGGCTCCCTTCGCCCGAGGAAATGGCATTGCAGGGCCATCTTCCCCAGCCTCTGCCGCTCTCCCTTCCCATCCCGCCGCAGCTTTTCCCAGATTTTCCTAAACAGCTCCTCCAGCTATTCGCTCTCCGAGATGATCCTCCCCCCCGGCAGAGACTCGGGGGGTCCTCGCGCTTGGCTGCACGCGGTGGGTGTCAGCGCACACGTGCGCAGGAGCCGGCGGGACCAAAGGTGGCGTTTGAGGCGGCAGGCCCCTGCCCACACGCCGGCTTGCACCAACACCGACAAACAACGGTATTCTCGGCCGTCGGCTGGCCGCGCTGCCTCTGCTCCCGCTGGCAGATGGCAACGGCACTCTCCTGCCGAGAGGAAGAGATGCTGGTGGGCATCTCCCCCCCAGCTCGGGGCTCCCCTCCCGCATGTTCTCCCCTCAGGACCTCCAGGAGCCACGTCTCCCGGCCATACAGGCTCCCCTCAGAAGAAGCTGCCCAGTCCCTTAAAGCACAATTTTCACACTGCTTATTATCTTCCTTTTTTTGCAATTATCTGCGTACAGCCCCAGCTCCCAGCGACCTACTTTTCCAGGGCCGTCGCCTCCCGCACAGGCAGAACCTGCCCGGCGCAGGATGATGTTGCTGGCCCGTGCCACAGCTGCGCGGCCGTTCCCGAGCCGTTACGGCGCCGGGCAGTCGGACTGCAGGAGCCGGGCGCAGCGTGACCCGGCCGCGCGTTCCCAGGGGAACACGGCGCCGACACCCAGGGGACGAGGAGCTTGTCCTGACTCACCACAAGCTGCAGCAACTCGCTGTCCGAGATGTCAGAAAGGTGCAACTCCTCCTCGTAGTCGCTGGACACGGATTCCTGAGCGGAGAGAAGATACGCGTTACAGCCGTACCCCTGCGGTCCGCCTAGGCGTTTCCAACAGGATGACAACGGGTGCTGCACCCTGTGCCACTGAACGCTTCTTCTCCTGCCGGAGACGGCACGGTGAAATACCCTGCTTTGCCAGTTCTCCTCCCGGAGAGCTAGAAAAGCAGTGGGCAAACGGGAAGGGACCCTGCTCGACGGACTCGAGCTACAGCTCCGAGCCAGCCCCCAGGTACCGTCCGTCCCCTCCCTGACCTCGCGCCTCCCCGTCGCACCCTCCGCAGAGCTGCGAACCTCGCAGCTGCCAGCTCCCCCGACACTTTTGTCTCCGCAGAAGCCGAGAGAAACACCAGAAGGAGGGGAACCCAGCAGCCCGGACAGCCGGGGCCGGCTGTGAACTCCACTAGGAAGCCTGCCCGCGTCGCGCAGATGGCAGCACGGGAAGCTGAGGCTTCTCTCTCCTCCGAGACTCGCGACGCGTCCCAGCTCGGGGGCTGTGCCTGGCGGTAGCTTTGGGCAGCACTTTGGTTGCGCTGAAAAAGATTTGCTACCTCCATCCTAGAGATGCCGAGCTGGGAATTCCGAGCGCGTGCGCCCCCCGCCCCGCCCGGGAACACCCTGCTGGCTAGGAAAGCGGACTCAGCGGAAAACGGGTAAGTGCTCGAGGAGCTTTCCCGAATCGGAGCCGTACGCAACAGCCACAGCCGCTTCCACGCCGAACGCAGCGCGCGCGGGCGAGTCCCTTACTTCGCTAGCATCCGGCCTGCTCTCTGTTTTCAGAGCAGCTGCTGCTTCTTCCCTCGTTTCGCTCGCTGCGCTCTTTTCCCCCGCAGACTGCGGCGCCTCATCGCCCGCAGAGCTGACACTTTCCACCTCGGCATCTTCCTTGCCCAGTAGTTCGTTTCCAGAGGGCTCCCAGTCCGAGAAGTTCTGGTCAGACAGGCTACCGTCAGCATCTCCAGGAGGGACCTGAATTGGAGTTAGAGGGCATACGGCGTCAGAATCCAAGGAAGACTCTTCTCCTTCGTCAGCGTGTCGGTCTAGGCTTGTTCTAGGCAGGAAATCCAACACAATTACAGCCACGACATTCGCAGCCCCTCGCTGGCGGGATGCCGGGTCACAACTGGCATGGGTCCTCCTACAGCCAGCAGCAACGCCACAAAGCTTTGGGTGGCTTCAACATCCGTTTGGTTTCTTTTCAAACGGTCCCTTTCAAGGGCAAAGAACTTCCTTACGATAAACACGCTCATTTCTTGGGCTCGGGCCTTTTGGGTTTTACCCTCTTGTTCCTTCATTCACCAGGTCTCTTCTTGCTAGCAGTGGCTGCCCATCAGCCCCGGGAGCACCCTGCACACCCTGCGGCGGACCCACGCGCACACCGCGTGTTTTAACGGAGGGTTTTTTATCCCGGTGCCGCCGGAACGCTGCCAGCTGTTGCGTGGCAAGCGGAACGAACGTCTCCTCGCGTGTCATTTGTCTGGGAGACCTTCGCGGGGCTGAGAGCACCGTCCATCAAACCAGAGGGCAGGACAAAAATCAGATCACGGGGCACTTTCCAAACAACTCCAGTTCAGAGCCTCGCCTGCTAATTCCCTGAGGAATAAACCCAGGCTTGCGGCCAGCAGGGGTTCACAAACACCCCCCCGAACCACTCGCCAGCCACACAAGGCTCTGCAAAAAACCAGTCTGTGGGTTTTCTGTGGATTTCAGAGCTAGGGGAGCTCAGTCAGGTTATCACTGCCTGTCACTGATCTGTTCAGGAGCTGTAACACGTTTCAGCTGCAGCTGAGCGGCGCTAACCCAGGTGAACTTTCTGCCTGTCCAACCATTACTTCCAGGGATCGCCGTGAGGCCGGAGCACGGCGCGTGGCTACCCACGGGGCCAGGTCGGGTCTGCCAAACCCCGTCTGGGCAGCACATCCCTTGGTTTGTAAGCTCACGCCTCTGTCCATGCGGGTAATCCCTCAACCAGCAAAACAGACAAGCCAAGCCAAGCCATCAGACCCACGCCACGACACGGGAAGCTGCCTACGGCACGCAAACATCATCGACGTCGTGCCAGCAGGACTCGTTACCTCTTTCTGGTTGCCGGCTTCCTCCGCAGGAGTCTTCAGGTGCTGGAGAGCGGCTTCAGCCTCACCCGCTACCTGTCTGCCACAGCCTTCCTTCTCTGCTCTGCTGCCCTCCTAGTGAGCGGGGGAACGCAACCGTTAGCGCTCTGGACCTGGCAGGCCCAGATTCCCGGACAGCACGCTGCTGGGCTCCCCAACGCTGCCCTCTCAGGGCTCCCCACCAGCCCAGCCTCGCTACAGCAAGTCTCGGCCTCGCCTCCCGGCACGGGAGAGAGCAAGGCTAGCCACGCACGAGCCATTCCGCCCCTGTCACCAGCCATCCCCGCGGCTGGGTGTCCTAGCTCGCTGCGGCACCTCTCTGCAGTACGGCACGAGCTGTGCCGCGCAGTGTTTCTTTACAGCTCCTTTTTGCACGTCTCCATCCGGTAAAGAAGCCTTCCGTGGGAACTCCCCACCGCAGAAAGGGCCCCCTCGGCTCCCAGTGTGTGCCCGGGGATTGACCTGTGCAGAAGGCAGGGTGCTCGACCCCCCGGGCTGCAGGCCCCGCAGCAGGGGATCGCTCCTGCTGCCGTGGGACCCTCCCCCCGGCCACCCAGAGATGCTTCCACACCTTCTCCTCCTCTTGCTCCACCTTCGAGGCAGCCTCCGCTCTCACCCAACATCCCCGCGTCCCGCTAAGTCGCTAAACCCACGCGCTCATTTCGTGTGACTGGGGGTATTCAACCCTGATCCACGGGCTACGTGAAGCCAGCTTTTCCATCACCTCACCCCAAGGTGAAGGGCTCGCTTTGGGAACCCCCCCAGCTCTCTCTCTGCAAGGAAGCTGAGAGCAGCTCGGGCTGAGGCTGGCTCCTAGGAATGCCTTTCTGCTGCCATCTCGTGGAGCCAGGGCTGAATTATATTTTCCGGGGGGGCGCTAATACCTTCTGCGGACTAAGATATCACCCATCTGGGTTAACAGAGCCTGGCCGTTGGGGGGCAATTACCATTCCATCATAGATTCCTGCAGCCCTGACAAGACAGTTCTTTGCTCCTGGACACAGTAACAGCCCAGTGACGAATCAGGCCCCCACAGGCTGCTTGTTGTTTGGAAACCAGAGCAGCCTCTCCTGCTCGGCTCGCATCGCCCGCACCCCTACCTCAGAGCCAGAGCTGCTTCCCAGGGTGTCGATAACCGTGTGCACGTTTCTGAAGGGCCTTGCTGTCCCACGGAGACTCTGCAGCATTAGAAAAAGGAGATGGCCGTGAGGGAGCGCCTCCTGCGCGGTCCCAGAGGAACTGGGGGGTCCCAATCGGTGCAACGAGGCAGCAGAGCCGTAGCGGTACGCCAAGGCCACGCGCCTACAGCCAGCTCCGTTTGCAAGTCCATCCTGGCAGGCACTCATTTACAAGGAGTACGACGGGAAAACAGGATGAGATGCTTTTTGGCGACCGAGCAACACACAGAGGAGGTGCAGCCCAGATTAAGGCCCAGGGGCGGATGGAACAGCCACGGCCGACCAGCTATTACCAGGGGAGCATCAGCTCCTCGTTCCTGGAGGCTTCACGTGCTGTGGTTACCGACAGGCATTAGGAGCCAAGGCACACAACTCACCTCGTTCTCACTTTCTTCCTCTTTCTTTCTGCCCTTGCCTAGAACCGCGGCTTTCAAGGCACGCTTCTTTTCGCAGACCAAGTCCAGAAACCTCTTGGTCTGGCTGCTGAGCTCAGGGGTATTCGCAGGCTGCGAGGTCAGGAAGGGAAAGGGAAGTCAGAGCACAGCCCAAGGGAAAGGGGAGATACAAACCCACCGAGGCACGCCGCGCTTCCCCCTACGCCAAGGAAGCTCCCCATCCTAAAGAAGCATGTCTGCCAAACCCGCCTGTGCCCCGAAACACCCACCCGCTCCAGACCATAAGACACCAAAATACGTGAAATCACCAGTGACGGGACTTA
Organism: Rhynochetos jubatus; assembly: GCA_027574665.1. Lineage (NCBI taxonomy): Eukaryota > Metazoa > Chordata > Aves > Eurypygiformes > Rhynochetidae > Rhynochetos > Rhynochetos jubatus. Next base: position 5,331,124 of record CM050670.1, on the reverse strand, counting down.
GCAAGAAGAAAACCTTCAGTGACGTGATTATTCGTGTGGTTTTGCACGTCTGTTGTTCTAGTTTCCTTTAAAAGGAAACATCAAAACGTTCCTCTAGTTGACCCCAAGGGGCACGTTCTGTAAACAGTCGTTGGATGCGACTAAATCTTACAGTCACCCATACGGTTGCATCCCTAAAGCGTGCTTCCAGGGCCCACTCCCAGAGAAGAGGGAGCCTTACCTGCTCCTCCTCTTCGGCCTGAAGGCTGGAGTCCACCGAGCTGCTCGTGTCCGAGCGGGACGACCCCTGAAGGATGCTGGTCAGAGAGGGCATGAGGCCACGCAGCGGAGGGAGTTTCCCCAGGGGCACCCTGATGGGCTCGGGTGACGAGTCTGAGGACTGGAGCACGCAGAAGGGATTAGCTGACAGGAGAGCGCGGCTGCACGCCCTACGCTTTCCTGTGCCGACACCGGGTGCTGACACCCACCCCACCGCCACTGAAAAACCGCTTGCGAGACCCCCCCCCGGCCCCAGCACGTCAGCTGTGCAAGGAACAGCCCTTTGATTTACTCGCACGTTTTGCCCCGCGAAGGCCCAGCTGAACACGGTCATTGACTTTACAGCAGCGAGGTGATGCCAAAAATCAGCGGGCATTACTCCGAAAGCGAAGCGAGAGAGCAGAGTCACTCTCTCGTCAGGGGATCGCTGCTCCGATCCCACAGCAGCAACAGCACAGACCCTCTAATTCACAGCCACTCACTCATCCCCCAGCAGCCCTGCAAGCGCAGCCTACTCACGGTGAGTTGCTGCACCAACTTCTCCTTCTTGCCCTTCTTTTTCTTTTCTTTCTTCTCTTTCTTTTCTTTCTTCTCTTTCTTTTCTTTCTTCTCTTTATTCTTCTTGCCTTTCTCTGCCAAGTTGCCGCGTGCCAGCAGCTTCTCTCGCTCTTGAATGACGAGCTCTTTGTACTGCTTATCAGCGGGGTGCTCCCATGAGGACTCTTGCGTAGCAAAGTTGAAGTAGTAGACCTCGCCACTGCTATCCTGGCTGCATGGCAAAACCAGCACCAAGAGTGAGAACAGTACTTCCCCATCCACAGGAAGAGCATCTGTTGTGGCGCTGCCCCCACCCTGCCCCCCGTCCCCCCCTGTGGGCAGCACACGGGTAAGGAAGGGCAGGGGAGGGCGGCATCGGACAGGACCGCTGCTGACAGAGCTCTCACCAGGCCTTCCACTCGGGTGGTAACGAAGCCAAGATGCCTTCCCGGGCCAGCCATAGCAGCTCCGGCTCGTTCTTGGGGTCAATCCCGATCTCTCGTGCATATGCATGGATTTCTAGGAAAACAGAAGAGGAATCTGTGGAGACGGTCTGCACCGGGCACTGTGCAATAAAGCGCCTCAGCTACAGCGATGGGCGCCCTGGGAAATCCCCATTCTGCTCGAAGCTGCCAGCATCAGTTACCTTCCGTGCTGGGAACGTAATCACTGTCATCTTCCTCCAGGATAATCTGGTCACCGAAGACCCGCATCGCTTCCGCTGTGGCTCCCTTTACCTGGCAGCATGAAGGAAGCAACCCAAAATCACAACCAATAAAGCTTCCTCGTCCCGCGCTTGGCACCGGGGCGGTGGAGGGGGCTGGGGCTGCCAAGCTGGGCGGGCGGAGGGGAAGGGCAGCCGGCAAGGGCTGACGGAAGGCAGGAGGACACGGGAGGGCTAAGGAGAGTCTTTGCTGGATGCGGGGGGGAAACGGTGACAAAGGATGAGGAGAAGGCTGAGGTATTTCCTGCCTTCTTTGCCTCCGTCTTTAACAGTGACAGCATTAGGGTTCCCTGGGTACCCAGCTCCCTGTGACAGCAGGCAGGGAGCGGAACGAAGCCCCCCCAACCCCAGGGGAAGCGGTCAGCCACCTGCTGCACCACTTAGGCACCCACAAGTGGATGGGGACGGATGGGATCCACCCAAGGGTGCTGAGGGAGCTGCTGGAAGTGCTCATCAAGCGTACCTCTGCTTTCTCCATGAGATCCAAGGGGTCCTGCCACGTGGCAGGTGTCCAAGCAGCAACGGGAACGGGCCGAGCAGCCGACCGCCGACAGCAGGATCACCGCTGCCTGCACCTGAGCCTTGGCTCCCCTCTTCACCTTCCGCCGTCCTCAGCCCGCTCTGTATTTAGAACTCCTACGTCAAGCGAGTCTCAGAAGCCGCGATTAATCCTGGCAGTTTCCAAAGACAAAGACGTTCTCAGGACACGCCAAAGCGAAAGAGCATCACAGGGCTCGCGCCGCTCCCAGTGTACCCGAATAAAACATTTGGATGCAGGCGGCTCGCTCGAGGCCGCCTGTTCTCATTTTCCTCCCTCACATATTCCATCCCCTCTCCTCATCCCTGGCGTTACGGCCGGCAGAGGAATCCCGCACGAACTCTGCTCCTCGCAAGGCCGCTTCCTGCACGTGCAGGACCCGGCTGTGCGGCTGGAGCTGCGCCAGGAGGGAGGGAGGACGGGACGGCGCGATGCGCGGCAGCCCCCTGCAGCGCCCCGGTCCCGCCGGCAGCAGCGAGCCCCCTCCTCGCCCCGCCCGCTGCGCTCCCGGCCTCCGCCACGGGAGGACGGACCCTGCCGGCTCGGCTCCCCCGCCCCGGGGCCCAGGCCTCGCCCCTCTCACCGGGACCGGCACCGGGACGGGGATCGGGACCGGGATCGGGACCGGGAGAGCCGCCTCCAGCCGCTTACCGCTTCCGCCGCCGCACGACCGTTGCTCCAGCCCGCGCTACGGTTGCCCGCTGCGCAGACTGAGGCACGGCCCGCCCCCGCCTGCACACCATTAGTAGGCGGTGGGTGCAGCCCGGCGTCTGATTGGCCGCGGAATGGGCGAGCTCTGTGACGTCACGACGCGGCGGCGCCTGCCGGCGGTTGGAGGCCTGGGAACTAAGGACGCGCCGCTCGTTGCCATGGCGACGAGTCGCCCTCTCCCGACCCGTACCTCGGCCTCGCTTCGCCCCGCCCCCCCCCGGCTCCCGTTATCCCCCGGGGCCGGGCCGGGCCGCAGCTGGTTCGGGGAAGAGAGCGAGCCTCGCCGGGCCGGGCCGGGCCGGGCCGGGCCGGGCCGGGCCGGGCCGGGCCGTCAGCGCTTCCGCCGGCGGGCGGGCTTTCCTGGGCAGGGAGCTCCGCGCCGCCATGCCCGCCGCCCCGTTCGGCGCCGGCGCGGCCTACCCGGCCCGGCGCGGCCGCCCGGCCGAGGCGCGGGGCGCTGCGGGCCCTCTAGGCTGCCGTCGCCCGCCCGGCCGCCGGGAAGGAAGGCTTTCCGGGGCGGGGAGCCGCCGAGGCGGGCAGGGCTGCGGCGATGGCTGCCGCCTGGCCCTGGCTGCTGCTGTGCTTGGGGGCGGCCGCCCTCCGCGCCCGCTCGGCCCCGTCGCGCATCCGGCTGCCGTTGCGGGGCCCCAGAGCCCCAGAGGGGCTCCCCAAGGGGTCCCATGGGTGTGCTGAGCATGGGCCAGCACCCAGCTACAGCGAACTCCTGGGTAGAGAGAGGTGTGAGCTGCAGGTTGTGCCCGCAGGGGGTGACAAAGCCACGATGCCGGTGACCGACCCGGCGTTCAGCCAGGCCGTGAACCCCCAGAGCTTCTGCACGGGCGTCTCGCTGCATCACGCCGCTCTGATGCAGAACACGGGGCCGCTCATCGACGTGTCGGACACCCGCCCCGGCACCAGTAAGCGGCCGCGGCGGTGTGGGGCTGGGGTGGGTTTGCTGGGAGCAGGGCGGGGGGCCTGCAGCTGCAGGTACGGGTGGGCTGGGTACCCCCTGGGAGCGCAGGGCACCGTGGCCTGTCCCCTTCCAGATTAGCTGTTGGTGAGGCAGAAGGAGCGGGGAGCGCCCCAGCGGGATGGGATGGGGCCCTGGGTGTCTCAGTGACCTGCTGCATCCCCGGTCACCTTTGTGCCTTAGACCCCGTGTCAAGGAAGAGCGTGAAGTCCGCGCACAGCACGCGCAACCGGTACTCCAGCCGGTGGACCGTCACCAAGTGCCAGGCGTCCACCCCTGCACGGACCCTCGCCTCGGACTGGAGGACAGTGGGCTCCCAGCACGGCATCACCGTCACCGAGAGCGACAGCTACAGCGCCAGCCTCTCTCAGGACACAGGTATCCCGGGGCTGCTGCTAGCGGGGATCTGCCGGTTTGGGGTGCGTGGGTTCATCGGTGGTGACCCCAAACCAAACTGGGACTGAGCGTGTGCTCCCGCTGCTAGTCACGGTCACGGAGAGCATCGCGCATCGGGCAGAGGCTGGCAAGGGGTCTGGGGTGGGGGGTGGGTCTCGCGCTCCCCGTGCGGAGTCGATGGTGGTGGTGTCCCCTGCCCGCGCTCCCGGCTCCGCTCGGCCTTGTCGAGCTCCGGGTTAAGCGATGGAGAGCGGGCAGCAGCGCCCCGGTGCGTGGTGGGAGCAGATGTGGGGCTCTGCGGTCCCCTCCCGAAGCTCTGGGGTGGCTCCGCAGCTGGCGGGCTTTGGGGACACGTGGCCAGGTGTACCTCCGGGCCCATTCCCACTATGACAGCGATGTGGAGAGCGGCCTTCCCAGGGCAGGGAAGGTTCCCAGGTGTGTGACGCGTCCTCTCCTCCGCAGACAAGGGGCGGAACAGCACGGTGTCGACGGAGAGCGCCTCGTCTACCTACGAGGAGCTGGCTCGCGCCTACGAGCACGCGAAGCTGGAGGAGTTGCTCCAATTTGCAAATGCTTATGTGTTAATACCTTTTTCTATGAAAAACCCCCAGCGCTGTGTGCAATAAAGGTTATGTTTATACGTGGGCGTTGTTAAGTGAGCAGGGGCAGGGGCAGGGGCTGGGGCCAGGCCATCAGCGGGAGGATGGAGAGGAGCGGCCCAAATACACCCAGGAGAGCAAACGCGTGCCGGGGACGGCGGCGCCGAGCGCTGCCTGCTTCCCTTCCCGAGCCGCCCCGACCTGCCGACCGCCGGGGCAGGAAGGGCTGGGAGCAGGGTCCCGCGGACGCCGAGCCACAGGTGAGCGGCACCTACGCGCCGGTAAGTCCGTCACGGCGGGGCCGCGTGGGAGCGGGCGGCGAAGCGCGGCGCAGTCGTCCCCGGCGCGGCTGAGCACGGGGCGGAGCGAGGCGCGGCGAAGCCCGGCGAATCCGTCGCGGTGGCGCGAAGCCAGAGCGTCGCCGCCCGCCGTCGCGCTGAAGCGTGCTGGGCAGCCGGAGCCTTCGCATTTACCGTGCTGAGAATTCCCCCGGAGCAAATCCAGCCCCGAAACAGGGTTGGGCTTCTTCCGCAGTACGTACTTGGGGCTTGGCTACAGCGAGCCAAGGGCCCACCCCCCCTCCAAGCAGTGTCACAGCTGGGCAGCCATGCAGTGCCTCTGACATGACAACCCCGACTTTGAATAGAAGGGGCTAGAAAAGGCAAGTGTGTTCTCAGCTCTAAGTGGATTAGCAAGGTAAAGAGAACAACAGCTTAACACCGATTAACATGTCTTTATTGTAATGGGCTAGTACAGATTCCCTTCTGCATCTCAGCAAGAATTCCCCACCTTCCCTTCCCCAGCAGTTACCATCCCTGGCCTTGCAGAGCTCGGTTAGACAGCCTGCATTGCCAGCACTCCACCGTGAGAGCCCAGCAGCCCCCCAGCTCCCAGCGAGCCCACTGCCCTTCACCGCGGCAGCCGGCTCTCCCCACCTTGCTGCACGCGGTAGCCAACCAGGCGTTGAAGGAGCCACGTGAGCCAGACTGCCTTCAGCAGGGACCAGGCAAAACCCCCACAAGCTCAGAAGCCAGACACCAGCACACAGGAGGTGAAGGTAAGCAGGGGCAGCTGGGGATGGAGCCCTTGGAAGAGGGGCTGAGGCTGTTTGTGGCTGGAGTGGACAGAAAGGGCAGCCTGCGCGCTGTCATGGCTCAGCAGCTCTGCACAGAAAAGCCAGCGTTGAGCCCAGCAAAGCGGCAGTGGCCAACACGCTCAAGCCTGGCTCCGGAACCGGGGCACCCCAAGCAGTTCTCCCCGAGAAAGGTAAGATCAGCTCGCGGTCGGCACGCGGCTCAGCTCCCGCTCCCTTGGCAGCCTGCGGCAGGTCCCCCTTGCTGGCATCCCGCTCCCGTGGCATCCCACTCCACGCTGCCTGCCCCTGCCACGCTCAGCGCGAGTGCTGCGCCAGCACGCAACACCCGGGAAGCGGAGCAGGAGGGGGTTCTGCCGTACTGCCGCGCATCGAAGGGCGCAGAGCGGCAGCTTCACGCCCTGCCTGCGGCGGCCGTCTCGAGAGAGAGCGGCTCCGAAGATGCTTTCTCGCAGGTGGGGTCCCTTGGAACTGCAGGCTTCTCCATCTCGCACACGGTAAGCGGCTCAGCAGTTTTGAAAGCGTAAAATATTGAAAGTCAGCTCGGAGGGGACGCTGACAAAGACCACCAAACACCGCGGTGCCCGCTCAGCGGGAGAAAGCCTAGCCCAACTTCTCCCGGGTGGTTAGAGTGGCATCACCTGCCCCCTCCCAGCTCCCTGCATCCCAGCGGGGTGGTGATGCGCTCCGGACACAGCCCCCGGAGGAGCCTGGTCCAGGCTGGACACCAAGGGCTCCCACCCGCCTTCCCGGCCGTGCCGCCTGGAAGGAGCCCCCGGCCGCTGCGTCGAGCTGCTCCCTCTCCCCAGGGCACGGAAGGACGCAGGTGGGGACAGTCCGGCTGTTCCCACGTTCCCGCTGCGCCGGCGCGGCAGACACCACCCCGCTCTCCTGCCGGCGCCGCTCCCCATCGCCCCGTCGGTAACGCAGGAGGAGCGCTCCAGCGAGCACAGCCGCGCTGCGGAAAGGAGGGAGCGCCTTTCCAAAGGGCCTGTCCCGCAAAGCCAGCCCTGCTCTCCTTCCCGTTGCTTCCACCCCGAGAAGAGAGGAAGCCTCCCTCAGAGTCCCGACCTGCCATCCCGAGCCTGTCCCCAGCTGCCACAGCCGTTTCGCTGCTGGGTCTCCGTGCCGGAGGCCGGATGATTTGGCCCACTGGGACTTCAGCGCTTGGTGGGAGCCAGCGCGGGCTCGTCTCCTGCCACGTCTCCTCCAGCGAAGCCTCGGCTGGATCCACGTCCTCTCCCTGACCGCTTACTCAGAGCCCTCCGACTGGCAGCTCTGGCTGGAATACTAATGCGAGAACTGTTGATTTCTTGGAGCCCTGATATTTCACCACTGGATTAAACAATCTATACAGGACATTTGGACACGCTGCAGGATCCACCTGGGAAGCTCGCTTCCTGCACTCCCTTGTAAAGAAACCCTCTTTCAAGGACAGAGCCCGGAGACACGGCGGAGATGGCCGGGCATCACCGAAACGCAGCGTTACCGGCGGGGAGACCGCACAGAGCACATCTCTCCGGAGCCACACCCCACTTTTCAATAACGATAAACTTTAATTTGTCTGTTTCCATCCAGTCCCAGCTGAAGGAGGCTGGAACTGCCGGTCGAGGACTTCTGCGCCGCTGGGAAGGGCGGTCTGGCGGGCGGGTGAAGGAAAAGCCTGGCTCACAGGAGGGATTAGCAGGCGAAGAGGGATTAGCAGGGAAGAGGCTTTACGGGTCAAGCACAGCACAAGGAACAGGTCACTCGTGCTCTGGCTGCTAAACACCGTATTCCTCCCCGGAAGCGGACAGGAAAGCAGCGGATAAGGCTTGGAAATCGCTGCACGATGCTTCAGTGCTCCCGACTCACCTCTGGCCGTCTCCTCCTACCCGCCGCACAACACTGGGGTGTCACTGAAGACCCCCAGGCAAAGGATACACTCCTGAGTTCCTCTGGAAGTCTTCTAGCCATTTCTTGTTGGCCTCGATCATTTCTTCAATGCTCATCTTGTCCAGCTGACGGACGTGGAGCTTGGAGTGCTGCAACAGCCGTATTTGCTCCCTGTCACGTGAGAGAAAGGGGAAATGAGGGGCTGCTACAGAGCCACCGTTGCCAAAACCCAGCCTCCTCTTGGCTCCGCATCCTCCGCCCAACCGCGTCAGAGAGCGAAGCTGCAGCAGCCACCCCCTGCCATGCCGTCCGTGCTGCCTGCACAGCGTCGGAAAGGTCGGGCGGCAGCCTGTCCCCTCCCCGCAGCACGGCCTGTCCCGGCAGAGCCGGCGGGGCCCAAAGCCAGCAGCACCCTCGGACCCTGGTCCCGGGGCGGGGGTTATCGGCACCGCATGCCGGCAGCTTCGCCGGGGACGCTACGAGGCAGTGCCGAGCGTGTGGCCGCGAGCCACCGACAGCGTCAGTGTCTGCTTAATAATACCCAACTGGGAATTTTGTTACTTCCTTCCTCTGTGAAATGTGAGCTAGAAATCATTCCAGAGTAACAAGAGCAGCAATGAAAGAGCAACTCAAGGAGATAGACCCTTACTCGGCAGAGATGTATCCCAGCTTCTTCTCCAGAGGCTTGGAACTTCCCCTGCGTGACGGGAAGCCACCTGGAAAAGAGAGGTTAAATACAGGCTCCCCGGAATCAATGTTCTTGACATCTGGGTATGCTCCCTTCTTTGCTAACTGCCTTCTCGGGGGTGTACTGGGACTGCTCCAGGAGCAGGAGGGTCAGATGGGCCTTATGCTACGCTTCCCGGAAGGAGAAAAGCTTTTCCTCGTTCTTTATCTCCTTAGCACCCTTCCTATCGGGAGCACCAGTGACCCGGCCTTGCCAGCAGGGGAAGGGTGAGCTGGTTAGAGCCGGCACCCTGTGGCTCTGAAATCAAAAGCCGTAGGGTAGCAAGCAGATGGGTTACGGTTGGAGACTCACCTGGGAAATACCTGTGCCATTTCTCTTCCAGGATGCTGTCCACCGACGGTCTGGCTGCGAGACAGCGAGGCGAACTTGGCCCAGCACTCCACGCCCACGGGGGCCCCGAAGACACCCCAGCCGGGGACACCGAGCTCCCCCCTGCCTGCAGCCCCGCCAAGGGGGTGTATGAAGAGAGAGGGATGCCACCGCCAAGGGTCGAGGTGGACAATGGAGACTGGCGGTGGTTCAGAGAGCCCAAGACGCCGATGGCGCTGTTCAGTTCCGTGGTGATGTGCTGCAGAGTGTCTGTCAAGTACTGGATCTTGTCCAGCGGTGGGGTGGGCTGTGAATCGTTTCTCTGGTCAGCTGGCAGAAGAGAGGGGAAACAGGGATCACCGGGAGGGCGAGGGAGACACCGTTACGCTGCGAGCGGAGCGTCGTCAGGCTGTGCCAAGCTGGAGGCAGAGGCAAAAACCCGGCTTTGCAGGCAACAGAGGAGACACAGACGGACAAGGAATTGTGCCTTGGAGGCTGCCTGGGCACAGGCTGGAGGAGAAACAGGATAGCAAGGCCAAGATGCTCGAATGCTGCAAGAATGGGGCCTGCAGGACAAGCCTGGGCGTGCTCGTGAGAAGCAAAGCAATTTGGGCCGGCAGCGAGGCTGGGGGAGGACCCGCAGGGCTGTGCTGATACAAGGGCTCTCATCCTACGGCCAGAGAAACCCCCCACATGGGTTTCACATGGGCCTGCAGATATTGTACTGCTCAGGGTCAGAGAGACGATCCCAGACCGGACAGCTTGTCAGTCTGCTGCCACAGGGAAGTTTTCCAGATTTTCTTTACGCTCCATCCTTGCCAGCCTTGCTCGGCAGCTCTCCTGCCTTCCTGGCTGCTTATGGGAGCCCTTCTTCCCACCTGTTACAGGCAGCTGTACAGGTGGCTGCCTGTGAGACCCCCGGTTACAGGCAACTGCGGGCAAACCAAAAGGCCCGGGCAGCAGGCAGAGGAATTCCCGCAGGCAGAGGAATTCCCGCAGGCAGAGGAATTCCCGCAGCCTCTCCTGCCAGAGAGGTGAGGAAGAGGACGCCCAGACACCTGCAGAAGAGCAATACAAGCCCTGCACCAGCAGAGAGGGAAGAGCCGAGGCCGGATTTTAGAACCCACTCCGCAAACAAAGGGGGAGACGCAGAAGGCAGGTTCAGGCACAGATTCCATCCCTCTCATGTGCCGCTACGGGCAGGGAGTAAGTTCTTCAAATGAAGCGTTCTCCACAGAGCAGTCCCCGTCACGGACAGCAGACCTGCCTCGGAACACAAGCGAGAGCAACAGGAGGGGCAGAGGGGCAAGAGGGGAAGCCAGAACGCGGCCTGAAGCACCGTAGGTTGGGCACAGCGCATCAAGCCAGTCGGGCACTTACATCTAGGCTGAGGGAAATCGACACTGGATAAGCTGCTGTCGGTGTCCTCAGAGTCGCTGAGATCAAAAGTCACCGTCTTCTGGCACGCAGCGCTCTTGAGCGTGTCTTCCTCTGAAAGCTGGTCGGGAGAAGGAGAACACCACAAATAAAAGCTGCTGTTCAGTCCCTGAAAGAGAAAAGCTGCTGGCACACTGCCCGCAGCTGCTCTGCACGGGCTAGACAACGGGGTCGGGCACGGGCCAAGCGAAGGCAGACCCATCTTCGCTCCGACAGCGAAGTCTGAGAGCCCAGAGACTGCCAAGCCTAACAGCCGCGGGAATGGGCCCTTCTAGGCAGAAGTCGAAGGGGTTTGTGCTCTAAATAAGCCTCAGGGGTGAGCAGCTGCCAAGGCTTGCCTTGGTGGGGAAAGCAGCCCGCATCCCAGCTCACGTGAGGAGCCATGCTGCTTTCTGTTTCTGAAATCCAGCTCCACGGGCAAAGGCCAGCCCTTGGCCACCAGCCCTCCCAAGGACCGGGAGCCCTGCAGACTCCAGCCTAGGGGAGCAGGCCAAGAGCACCGGGAGGCGGGAGCGCAGCGGGGCAGGCACGGGGGTGCCGGGGCTTACCTCCTCGAGCAGCGAGGACTCCAGCTGGCTTATTTTCTCTTCTTTCTTCTTCAGCAGTGCCTGTCCTTCCTGCATAGCCAACATCATCTTGTCCAGCTGCTTTTTCTCCTGCAGTGGACGGACAGCCAAGCCAAGGAGGAGAATTAAACGAGAATGACAGGAAAGAACCCACGCTAGCGGTCACGGTGACTTCCGGTATCGCCCTTCCGCTGCGGCTGCTGGAGTAAAACTGCTCCCAGGTGTTGGGGAGCCTGGGAAGCGGGCAGTACAGAGAACTCAAAGCCAGTTCACCACAAGGAACAGGCGGTTTCCCTTCCAAACCCGGCATCCAACAGGGTCAACGGATTTGGTTCCGCTAACGTAAGCGCTCTCTGTCACCAGTGAAGGAAACAGGATCTTCCCCATCCTTGGCTGGCACACCAGCAGAGCTGGCAAGTACTCGGGAGCCCTTTTCCCGGCGAGGGTGAAATCCCTGCAGAGCTACAACCATACATTTGTACCTGCTGATGGGATGGACGCCGGTCGCTTCCCTCGCTACGAGGAAAAGTGTGTTAGGGGCTTCGCGTGACGCGGGAGCCCCTCTTTCCCTCCCAAACGCTTTCTCCAATTTTTAAGGTCCCGAGAGCTCCAACTAACGACCAAGCTCCTGGAATCGAGCAAGCTACGAACGCCGCGCATCACTCACAGAGCAACCCGCGAGAGCTGGTTTGCAGCGGAACTGAACACCCACCGCTGCCTGTGCCCGCACCTGCGAGGCGGGAATCGATCCCAGGGCTGCGGATTCGTCCGTGCAGCCAGGACTGCCCGACAGCGGAGCGCAGCCCGTGCTCAGCGGCTCACCTTTTCCAGGTTCTTGTGCACGACCTCCAGGAGCTGGGAGTTGTCAGGATCCAGCACCACCCCCTGTGCTTTCCCTAAGTCCCGGCGCCACTCCTGCTTGGCGGCTTTCAGCGCCGTCTGCCTCTTCCTCACGAAGCGCGTCTGGCTCTTGAGGAACTCCTTGGCGTTCTCGATGGAGATCCTTTCCGCAGAGATGTAGCTCCGGACGCTACACGGAAGAGACAGGCGTGCTGCAGGCTCGACGCCGGCCGCGCCACCCTGCAAGCACCTCCCCGAAAACGGACGGGCAGCACAACGCGCGGAAACCCCGGCGCAACCGGCGCCTTGGCAAACCAAAGGAAAACCGTTTTCCGGAAGCGGCTGGCACGCAGATACTCACTGGAAGCCGCTCTTCTCGGGCCTTCGAGAGGGTGGGGAAGCAGGCTCTTTGGATGAGTGCTGGGGAGGTGAGACAAGTCAAAAGCTAAGACGTGTGTACGGGGAACAGAAGCCCCGGACCCCGTAAGAATCCATCAGGAGTCATCGTGTTCGGGATGACATCACCATAGCACCGCCCAGATCCAAGGCCAGTGCCAGGGCCGTTGTTTGTGTGGCTTTTAAAAAGTCAGACCCCTGACTCGAGCCCGGCTTTTGCCTGCGAGGGCAAAGTAACCCCACGCTCCTTTCCCCCCCCCAACAACAGACAGAAGTCAAGGAATGCTGCTAAAGACGCTGATGTCCCCCGGCACAGCCAACACCATTACAGTCTGCTTGACTCACAGCTCGAGTAGTTTCTTTCACGTCTTCAGCGTGGACCTCAGCTCTCCCTCTTGGAGACTCAACGCTGTCTTCTGCCTCCACCTCACTGCCCAAGGAAAAGGCACTCGATTAGGCCAGTAATCTGTCTGCAGTGGTGTCCAAAGTGACCTCTGCTTCCCAGGAGGGAAAGGGCCCCAGGCATGCCAGACCCCACCGGCATCGGGTCTGTGGCGTGGCAGACACAAGCCCTGGCTGGGCAGGCGAGCGTTGCTCCTCGCCCGTAGCCAGCAGCTCAGCTACCCCAGGAAAACCTTGTCCTGGCATCTCAGTGCCCCACTCAAGGCGTCTTATTGACCCCACGAGACAGATGTGGAGAAGACAAACACGTCAGCCTGACAAGCAGAGGCAAAGGGACAAGTGTACGCGGCGAGCTACCTGCAGATCTGGAAACAGAGCCCAGGACCTCTCCGCCCTCGACAGGCAGCGAGACCACCGCGAGGAGTCGGAAGGAACACGGCCCGAGACACGAGAAGCTCAGAGGTAAGGCAGAGCTCTGGCTTGGGTCAGAGAGGTTTGGTAGGGGCACAGGGCCCTTTCCTTCCATTTGAGGGAACTCCTCATGCACACACCTTGTGTGTTTCTGCAGCTTCTGGCTGCGGCTCTGCAGCCGCTCCACCTGGGCTTCCAGCTTCGCTTTCTGGTCCTGGAGTTCCTCGAGGGACCTGCGCAGCTGCTGGGTGGACTCCAGGAGGCTGCCGTGCTCCTTCCTAAGCTCCTCTAGGCGCTGCTGAGAAGCTGCAGCCGCCTCCTAGAAAAGAACCAAGAAAATCCCTCCCCGTCAGCTCCCCAAATCAAAACGGAAGGCGCACAACGAGCCAGAGACTTGCCCGGTTCACGGGAGGTCCCGGCGCTACAAATGCGCACGCGGCACGCCAGTCCTGGAGGAACAGGCCGCTCGTTTTTGGGAACAGCTCGGGGCCGACGCAACTCCCAGCAGGACGGCACTCCAGGCTGAGGCAGGGAGGGGTTTGCAGACTCGGTTTTGAAGCAACAGCTGGCTTTGCTAAAGCCGCAGGTCTAGCGCGCTCCCCTCAGCCCCAACAGAGAAGCGGCACAGCGCCTCCCCGGAGCGAACGTATACATACTTGTCTCTCCAGCTCAGCCCGTCTGTCCTCGTCCAGCAGCTGCTGCCTTTTCTGCCGCAGAGACTCCTCCTAAACGCGGACGAGAGGGTAGGCGCGTGTCAGAGCGGGGATGCCGACGCCGAGCAGCGCTCGAAGCACAGAGGTCAGGCCTGGCTCTCAGAACCGCCTCACAGCCCCTGAGGACTGCTCTCGGTTTTGCTTTAGTCCTCCCCCTGCACACGCCCAAGATCCCCTGCCTTTATCTGACTGCCCGGGAGATGCTGGGAATGTTGGCATTCCCATGGGAAGAAGCACCGAGCAAACCCAGAGCGCGGGCTTCCACCGCCAACATCAGCCACGAGGAACACTTGGCCCCGCTCGGGCTCGGGAGGGAAGCCCTACCTGTAACCCGGACGGCAGCAAGAGCCCTCCCCCAGCAGCACGGGCCAGGAGACCGCCGCGAGCCCAGCGGGGACTCACCTGGCTCAGGAGCTGCGCCGACCTGGCCTGGATGTTCTTCGCGCGCATTTCAAGCTGCTCTTCCGAATCCTTTCTTTCCTGCACAGAAGCGATGAGAGACTGTCGCAAGTCCCTCCCTCGCCAGGCAGAGCTCTGCCACCACGAGGGACCACGACAACTGGGGACGTGTGACCTGCCACTGGGCTGCAGGGAGGCGTCACCGAGCCCAGAAGATCCCCAAGCGGCCCGGTGACGGCAGACTGCTGGGCAAAGCGGGCTCCTCACCTTCTCCCTGTGCCGCAGTGCCGCGAGCTGCCTGTCCAGCTCCTCCTGCAGAGCTTTCCCCTCCATCTGATGGAGCTGCCGGAGCCGCGCCATCTCGCTCCGCAGCCCTTCTTCCAGCTCTGTCCTCTGCTTGCGCTCCTGCTCGTTGCAAAACACAGACCACAAGAGCGGCTGAGCGAAGCACGGCGTTCTCCAGCGAGCCAACGTGGACACGCGCCCTCCGGAAAGCCAGCCCGGCACACAGCTCCTGAGCAAACGCCGCGCTCAGCGGTAAGCCTTGCTTACGGGGGGCAACACTGTTAAGGGGACGGCTCCAGAAAAAAGCAGCAGCCCATGAAACCAAGGTTTTGCCACACGCTGCTAACTGTACGGGCACAGACGGGAGGCGGGAGGCTTGCCGCAACGGGCACGCCAAAGCGTGCAGCATCTCCTGCACACAAGTCCACAGAGGCGTGTGGAAGTGGCCTGCACGGAGGTGGTTTTGACAGCTTAGAAGCCCAGCCTAGAATTCATTTCACCTCGTGGCAACAATGCCCAGCTCTCCTGGAAGACACATTTCCACTTCCAGGAGGGGCTGAGGCAGGCGGGTCTGGCAAGCGGCAGTGCCAGCCCAGGTACAGCCCCCGCCAGCCACCACAGCCACCTCCCACGTTCCCCGCTCTCCCCCGCCGGTACCTCCTCCTTGTACTGATCCTGAATCTGTGCCAGGACTTCCTGGTGCTCCTCTTTCATCTTCTCCATTTTCCTCTCGTGGTCTTTTTCCACTTCCAGGCGTTTCTCCCTCATCAGCTCGCTGAGCTGCAGGGGTGGCATGGACAGATGTTTCCCCAAACTACAGCAGTCCCCGAGAGAGCAGGCCCTCACAGGGACTCCCTCTCCCTCCCCAAGCAGAGGGACCGAAGCTTGGAGTCCCTTGCAAGCGGGATCGAGCCCTGGCCCGGGCAGTACCGAGCACCCCCTCGAGGAGAGATGCTGCGGGGGTGTCCCCCCTGGGCGGGGGCTGCGGCCTCTCAGACCTCACCACGCGCCCAAGGAGAGAGAGCGGCGAACCTTCCCCAATCCAAGAGCAATACTTGCCTCGCGTTCGTACTCTGCTACTTGCTGGGTTTTTTGCTGCCTTCTCTGCTCTGCTCTCTGCAATTCGTCACGCAGCCGAGCCTCCTCTCTCTTATGTGCCTCCGCTATCTGGGTTTGCAGGCTGGAAATGACCTGCAGTGAAAGCCACCCACAGAGATTTGTCACCCTCCCGACGAGATCCATTCAGTGCCCTCCTACAGGGAGCGAGCCGCGTGGCAGAGACCAGCGCGTGCGGCCTCACCCCCCCTGCCTGGAGCGTGGCCAAATGCTGAGCCAGACCAGACCCGCGTTTAGGAAGCGGAACAAAATTAGTGCCACCCTCCCCGGCCACCTTTGGTGAGAGCGTGGGGAACAAACCCCTTCCCAGTCTAAGGAAATTACCTTACGATGCTTCTCTTCTGCCGCAGATTTCAGCTGCTGGAGTTCAGCTGCAAACTGCTCCTCGAACTCTTCTACAGCCTACAGAAACACGAGCGAGTCAGCCTCCTGGAAAGCCCCCACGTGCGCGGGGACACGCCGCGCAATCAACGTCTGTCCACAAGCACAAGGCTAAACCCCTTCCAAACCAGATCTCGTACAGGGTGCCGTCGCCCTCTCTGCGCTTCCCCTCCCAGGACATCCCAACGGCTGGCAATACGCATCTCACCTTCTTCTTTTCCTTGTCTAATCGCTCCTTGAGCTCACTGAGGAATCGTTCCTTC
This sequence comes from Rhynochetos jubatus, assembly GCA_027574665.1. NCBI lineage: Eukaryota > Metazoa > Chordata > Aves > Eurypygiformes > Rhynochetidae > Rhynochetos > Rhynochetos jubatus. Next base: position 5,315,157 of record CM050670.1, on the reverse strand, counting down.
TCTTCTTCCAGCCCAAGCATCAATTTCTGCTGAGCTTCCTCCATTTCCACCTTCATTTTCTCCAAAACGAGCTGCTGCTTCTTCTCCAGGCTCTCCTTCTCCACTGCCTGCTGGGATTTCCACTCTTCTCTCAGCTTCTGCAGCGCAGCCGCTTGCTCTGCCCTGGAAGGTCAGCAACAAGAGCAGAAGCCGGTCAGAACGGGCTGCTTGACCGCTGGGCTCCATTTAGGAACCAGAGCCAGGAGAAGACACTGCTCTAGGATAAGGCCCGCAGGCCAGAAGGAACAGCACGGAGATCCTCAAGCGTATCAGCTGAGGCCTTGCATATAACAGCAAAGCGGTCAGGTGGAGACACAGCTGTCAACCCAGCAAAACAAGGAATAGCAAACTCGGAGTGTTCCAGGCCTGTCCCGTTCCAGGCCTTGCCCGCCTCCTCCAATCGTTGCCACAGGCCTCACTGGGCATTAGCCGGAGACATCCACTCCAACCGAGCCACGGTGCCGAGTGCGGCTATCCCTGCAGGCGCCTGGGCCCGGTCCAGCACGCCGGCAACACCTCAGGACGCCTGGGCACGGGATGCCTAGGCAGCTCAACTCCACCAGCTCCGAGGCAGCAGAGCTGTTGCCACTGAGGTCCATCGGCTTCTCCTTCTCTGGACACAGCTCCCTGCATCACAGCTGGGGTCTCCTACCCGCAACCCAGGCAGGTACCAGTGACGGGAGGCTCGGGCGGGCTGGCATCCCCGCTCTGAGGGGTTGCTAGTGGCACGCAGGATGCTTCCCACCCAAACCAGCAGCGTTTATGCCCCAGGGACGGCCGCTTCCTACCAGTTGCGGCAGAACTTTTCACCTGATCTTCTTCTTCTCCGCCTCAGTCTCCGAGACGATGGTGGCTCGCAGCTTGGAGAGCGTTTCGGCTTCTTCCTTTCTGATACGCAACTCTTCTTCCTTGGAAATCTTTGCCAAATCTTCTTTTAGAGTCCTGAGAGATGAGCAGCCACAAGACAAAGATAGACAAAAGGTTCAGGAGGCTTGAATACCTTCCCATTGCCTCTCCAAGGCCTGTAGGCTGGCTGCTGCTCCCACTGATCCGTTCCCAGGGCTCCAGACGGCTACGTCTCCCCCATACCCTCAGAACCTGGCTGCTGGCGCAGCAGACGCAGCCCCCAGAGCGTCAGGCTTCTGCGGCGCATCTTTAGAATGCGCTGCACCATCAGAGGGGGCACTTGGGCGCACAGACTTGCAGATAGTTCCTCTGGGGTAACCTCGTCTCCTCTAACGCTCCAATTTCCACTCCTGTTACTACCGTTTAGGCATTTGCAGCACGGGATCGTCTGTGCCAGGCAGAGTCCCGCACCCCTCCTCCCCAAAACCCTCCTTCCTGCCTCCTCTGCCCCCAAAGCAGCACCACTCCCGAGCTGTGGGCCTGTAACAGCACAAGCCTGTGGCCACCGGCAACGAAACCGCGGCCAGCAAAGGCTCGGAGGAGAGACGGGGGAGATGGAACACAAAAGGGAAGTACCTGAGGGATTCTTCTTTTTCCTGATGAAGCTTCCTAGTTTCCTCCTCCTCCTGCTTCCTCATCTCCTCTTGGAATTGCTGAATTTTCTCCTTCTTTGCTTGCAATAAATGCATTTTCTCTTGCTCCAGCTCCAGCTCCTTGGCTATTCCCTCCAGGGATTCTCTACCCGGCTGTTTCGAGGACTGCTCACGTTTGATTTCCTTCTCAGGTTGCCTACCAAAAAGAGAAAGCAAGCTCCTTTGGAACAAGGGTGACAGCAGAGTAACACCAAAGGAACGGCAACATCTCCCAAAACACCGGGACCTCCAGACCACAGATCCCAGAGCCACCTCCTCTAGAAGCCCAACAACAGGCCCACGAGAGCCCACCCTGCGGGGGCAACGCGGTCTCACTCCACGAAGGAGGGATGAAACCCCGACGAGGGCTGCCGGGCGCGAAAGCGCATGCGAGCGGTGCCCGTTTTCATCCCAGGGATCGGCAGCGCGCTTCGGATGGACCAGGTAGTTTTCTGCAACCACCTTCCAAAGCGTGCCGGGAGCTTGCCAGCTCCAGGCAACAGAGCGCCCCGAGCGCCCCAAAAATTCAAACCCAATCTGTTCCTAATGCGTTTTTTTTCAGAGAGCAGCAAAATCCTGAGGTCTGAGAGAGGCTGAAGGGGAAGGCAGGGAAAATGAAGATTGGCCTGGGGGAAAAGGTTTGATTCTTCGCTTGGGAAAGCCGGAGCAGCAAGGTCTCGTCGTCCTCCGAGACCGCTAGGGCGAGGCGGAGGGACTTGGGATTTGCCAGGAATCAGGGAAATAACAGCCCCAGCTCTGAGTCAAAAAAGAAGGAGGTCACTGGGGCGGCCCTTAGCAAAAAGAACGAGACAGAGGAAAGAGTAGCTGGATTCTGGAAAAATCCCGCTTCACTAGTGCTTCCCTGGAACGCTGCGTGCTCTGCTGCAGAGATGCCTACGGAAGGTGACGTTTATCGGCTGCTCTGCAGAGCAACTCAGCCCCTTCCACCCTTCGATTATATTTTCCTTATGCTCCAGCTCTTCCTTAAAAAGGGATCCAGCCAGCACACGCACACGCACACAACTCAGCGCAATTCCACGCGGGAGAAGGGAGGTGCCGTGCTGGTCTCCGCGCCAGATACTGCGGGTACGTATCTGCAGGGACCATCGACGTCGCACAGCAACGCAGCGCTGGCTTTTGCGGGGAACCTGAGCTCCACCGTCCTGTGAGCTGACCTTGTTCTCCCAAAGCAACCAACGTTCCCAGTGACCGTGAAAGCGGGGTGATGCGCTGGGTTTCTGTCATCCCCCACCCAGCCCAGCACCGCTCAGCAGGTGGACTCAGGAGTCCGTGTGAAGGCTTGCAGCCTTGTTAGCCACACCGGCAAGGAGGAGGCTTTCCCGAGCACGCAGCCAACAGCTCCTTCTGCATCCCACGGAGCCCTGCGCCGCAGCCCCCAAGGGCCCAGCTGCTATTCTCACCCTCCCCGCTACAGGCTGTTCACTTGGCTCTCTCGCCAGCGAAGCAGCTGCTTGGATTCGCACCCGGAGATGTTCCAGCTCCGCTGTGCCCACCAAACCGCATCTCCCAGGTTGACCGCAGCTCCCCTAGGCATGGCTCTTGGGTTGCTGGCGCACGCGAGGCAGCTCTGCACATCCCGGGACACGGAAGAGCTCGAAGCTCACACCCGGTCAACCCGTGCCATGCTCTAGGCCACCTCTACGGGAGGAAGAGGACCGTTCACATTGCAGCTGCACCCTCCTGCCACCAGTAACAGGCACCAGGCTGGCTCTGGGAGCTTTCAGCCACAGGCTCTGCCCAGTGAAGAGTGGACTAGCCCAGCAGGACCGGTGCCAGCTGAGACCGGGGGCCGCCCCAGACCCAGAGGGCTCTCAGTGGGCAACGGCCAGCAGCTAAGTCTTCCACGGTTAAATGCCACAGGGCACAACTAACAACGTTAACAGGTTCAGGCTGTCTCGGCGAGAGCGTGACTTTGGGAGCCTTGGAGAAAAGTCAGACAGCTGTAAGGGAAACAGAAGCGGATCCACATCTGGGGCAGTCACGAGGAAATGAAAGGCAGGAGGGTTTGCTGCCTAGCCAGCCAGAAGCTGAAACAAAGCTGAAATCTGCTGAGACAGCAGCAGGAGGTGGCAGGAGAAGCGAGAGGTTTAGTGGGAAAGACCCTGTGAGAAGCTGCAGCACCTCAGGGTGTTCTACGGGGGACGCCTGTACGAGCCACAGTGACCAGAGCAGGGCCGGACAAGGCAGGCAAGTCCTCCGCAGCTACAGCTGCCTACGCCTCCTTTCTTGCTCTGTTTGCACCGTACCTCTCGGCAGCTTTTGTTCTTTTGCTTTGCTCTTCCTCTACGTTGGCTTTCCGGGGATCTCTTTTCTCTTCTCTCGGCTCCAGGGCCTGTAGGTAAAAACAAACGGTGTGGAGTTTTCTGGTCCTTCACCAGCAAAGCCTCCCAGGACCTTCCAGCGGTTCTCCAGCCCATCAGCTGGACAGCCAGCAGCCACGGCCTGCTCCGCAAGGAGGCCCAGCTGAACGTGCCAGCCTCCTCCCTGCAGGTGGCCAAAGGGCTGGAAACACGCGCCCCAGAAGAGTTGCCCATTCACAAATTCTCGGGGACCGCAGAAGCAGCGGCTGAGCTCAGCCCTCGCCACGCGGGAGAGTGCTGTGGAGTAGGGCCAAAATGACACCGAATTAAACCAGCGGTAAGTTATGCCAACGTTCAGTGGAGCAAACAGCAGAAGGATTCCCTGCAAGTGCTGTCACCTTCCATCACATCAGCCCGGTCAGCGCTCTCCCAGGCAGCTCCCCCTCCCAGCCTCCCTCCTGCCCCTGTGTAAATAATGACTTCAATTCCCCAGAATCCAGGAGCTCAGCAAATGTTTCCTGGCTCCAAACGGGCTCTGTCACTGACGCCTGTGAAAGGAAAAGAAGCCAGACAAATGGAGAATGGGAGCTGGGAGAACCAGCACAGGTAACGCTGCAGAGCCATGCTCGGGGCCAGTGCCGCACGCCTTCCCAGGAGGGCAGTCCCTCCCCAGGAATCACGGGCTGCAGGAATCTCTCGGGAAGGTGGAGACGGCACCAGGCTGCAGGGAACACGGGCTGGTTTTAAGCCTTCCGACTGAAACAGAGCCTTGTCCCTCCCGGAGCTCCAGCATCGCCAGCGCTGCGAGCAGCTTGGTCTCTGACCCGCTTAGACGTCAGGCTGCGTCCACAGAGGAAATCTCACAGTACGGAGCCAGGCTTGTGGGCACAGCAACCCCATCTGGGCAGCACATCCCTTGGTTTGTAAGCTCACGCCTCTGTCCATGCGGGTAATCCCTCAACCAGCAAAACAGACAAGCCAAGCCAAGCCATCAGACCCACGCCACGACACGGGAAGCTGCCTACGGCACGCAAACATCATCGACATCGTGCCAGCAGGACTCGTTACCTCTTTCTGGTTGCCGGCTTCCTCCGCAGGAGTCTGCAGGTGCTGGAGAGCGGCTTCAGCCTCACCCGCTACCTGTCTGCCACAGCCTTCCTTCTCTGCTCTGCTGCCCTCCTAGTGAGCGGGGGAACGCAACCGTTAGCGCTCTGGACCTGGCAGGCCCAGATTCCCGGACATCACGCTGCTGGGCTCCCCAACGCTGCCCTCTCAGGGCTCCCCACCAGCCCAGCCTCGCTACAGCAGGTCTCGGCCTCGCCTCCCGGCACGGGAGAGAGCAAGGCTAGCCACGCACGAGCCATTCTGCCCCTGTCACCAGCCATCCCCACGGCTGGGTGTCCTAGCTCGCTGCGGCACCTCTCTGCAGTACGGCACGAGCTGTGCCGCGCAGTGTTTCTTTACAGCTCCTTTTTGCACGTCTCCATCCGGTAAAGAAGCCTTCCGTGGGAACTCCCCACCGCAGAAAGGGCCCCCTCGGCTCCCAGTGTGTGCCCGGGGATTGACCTGTGCAGAAGGCAGGGTGCTCGACCCCCCGGGCTGCAGGCCCCGCAGCAGGGGATCGCTCCTGCTGCCGTGGGACCCTCCCCCCGGCCACCCAGAGATGCTTCCACACCTTCTCCTCCTCTTGCTCCACCTTCGAGGCAGCCTCCGCTCTCACCCAACATCCCCGCGTCCCGCTAAGTCGCTAAACCCACGCGCTCATTTCGTGTGACTGGGGGTATTCAACCCTGATCCACGGGCTACGTGAAGCCAGCTTTTCCATCACCTCACCCCAAGGTGAAGGGCTCGCTTTGGGAACCCCCCCAGCTCTCTCTCTGCAAGGAAGCTGAGAGCAGCTCAGGCTGAGGCTGGCTCATAGGAATGCCTTTCTGCTGCCATCTCGTGGAGCCAGGGCTGAATTATATTTTCCGGGGGGGCACTAATACCTTCTGCGGACTAAGATATCACCCATCTGGGTTAACAGAGCCTGGCCGTTGGGGGGCAATTACCATTCCATCATAGATTCCTGCAGCCCTGACAAGACAGTTCTTTGCTCCTGGACACAGTAACAGCCCAGTGACGAATCAGGCCCTCACAGGCTGCTTGTTGTTTGGAAACCAGAGCAGCCTCTCCTGCTCGGCTCGCATCGCCCGCACCCCTACCTCAGAGCCAGAGCTGCTTCCCAGGGTGTCGATAACCGTGTGCACGTTTCTGAAGGGCCTTGCTGTCCCACGGAGACTCTGCAGCATTACAAAAAGGAGATGGCCGTGAGGGAGCGCCTCCTGCGCGGTCCCAGAGGAACTGGGGGGTCCCAACCGGTGCAACGAGGCAGCAGAGCCGTAGCGGTACACCAAGGCCACGCGCCTACAGCCAGCTCCGTTTGCAAGTCCATCCTGGCAGGCACTCATTTACAAGGAGTACGACGGGAAAACAGGATGAGATGCTTTTTGGCGACCGAGCAACACACAGAGGAGGTGCAGCCCAGATTAAGGCCCAGGGGAGGATGGAACAGCCACGGCCGACCAGCTATTACCAGGGGAGCATCAGCTCCTCGTTCCTGGAGGCTTCACGCGCTGTGGTTACCGACAGGCATTAGGAGCCAAGGCACACAACTCACCTCGTTCTCACTTTCTTCCTCTTTCTTTCTGCCCTTGCCTAGAACCGCGGCTTTCAAGGCACGCTTCTTTTCGCAGACCAAGTCCAGAAACCTCTTGGTCTGGCTGCTGAGCTCAGGGGTATTCGCAGGCTGCGAGGTCAGGAAGGGAAAGGGAAGTCAGAGCACAGCCCAAGGGAAAGGGGAGATACAAACCCACCGAGGCACGCCGCGCTTCCCCCTACGCCAAGGAAGCTCCCCATCCTAAAGAAGCATGTCTGCCAAACCCGCCTGTGCCCCGAAACACCCACCCGCTCCAGACCATAAGACACCAAAATACGTGAAATCACCAGTGACGGGACTTAGCAAGAAGAAAACCTTCGGTGACGTGATTATTCGTGTGGTTTTGCACGTCTGTTGTTCTAGTTTCCTTTAAAAGGAAACATCAAAACGTTCCTTTAGTTGACCCCAAGGGGCACGTTCTGTAAACAGTCGTTGGATGCGACTAAATCTTACAGTCACCCATACGGTTGCATCCCTAAAGCGTGCTTCCAGGGCCCACTCCCAGAGAAGAGGGAGCCTTACCTGCTCCTCCTCTTCGGCCTGAAGGCTGGAGTCCACCGAGCTGCTCGTGTCCGAGCGGGGCGACCCCTGAAGGATGCTGGTCAGAGAGGGCATGAGGCCACGCAGCGGAGGGAGTTTCCCCAGGGGCACCCTGATGGGCTCGGGTGACGAGTCTGAGGACTGGAGCACGCAGAAGGGATTAGCTGACAGGAGAGCGCGGCTGCACGCCCTACGCTTTCCTGTGCCGACACCGGGTGCTGACACCCACCCCACCGCCACTGAAAAACCGCTTGCGAGACCCCCCCCCGGCCCCAGCACGTCAGCTGTGCAAGGAACAGCCCTTTGATTTACTCGCACGTTTTGCCCTGCGAAGGCCCAGCTGAACACGGTCATTGACTTTACAGCAGCGAGGTGATGCCAAAAATCAGCGGGCATTACTCCGAAAGCGAAGCGAGAGAGCAGCAGCAGCCACGCTCGCCCACACGTACCCACGCGCGGCACCCTCCAACAGCGGTTCCTGCCCCACATCACGCGCCCCAGGCAAACCGGGCAGCTTCGCCTCGGTGTGCCCCGCTACTCTGCACAGCACCAAACAGGTGAAGCAGGCTGACGGCTTCACCCAAAGCCTCGTCTCAACTTTTCTCTTGCTTCTACCCTCAGATAGCTTGCTGTGGGAGCTCAGCTCTTCTTGAGCACACGGGACATCAGCTGTCTCCAGCAAACTCAAGTCACCTCTGCGACTGGCATCAAAAACAAGCCCTTCGCTGTTCATAGGGAAAAAGCTTTCCTTTTCTCTGGCTTGCGAGATGCCTGGACTTCTTCCCACATCTGTATCCAGTCCTAACTTCTTTCTGACTGAGAAACAACAATCAGGCTTATCACTTACGTCCAGGTAGTCTTCACTTCTGCTCAGGCCACCTGGATCTGGCTCAGGAGTCATCTGCCGGGAAGGCAGAAGGTCAAAGGGCTTTTTGTAGGTGAACACTGGAGGGAGACTCCTTGGCTGGATTTCCTGAGTAGATAAATATTAGCAAATTACTCCAATGGCTTGCAGATAACGATATACACCCTCATCTACCTGAACCAGCAACATCTCTCACACGCAATTTTGTACAGAAATAGGTGTGGAAGTTTTTGGCCGCTGGAAATTACATATACACATGTAAAAGTGCTCCGAGGGAAGGCTCGAGGCTTTCTGGGCTGAAGAGGTCTACTCCTCGAGCAACGACGACGACAAGGTACCATCCTTCCCCACGGAGACTTCTCTCGTTACCGGCTAAGGGAAGGTAGGAATTACTTGCTATCACGTGGGATATAAAGGTTATGCTTGCAGATACCAACAGCCAAGCAGAGTAACCTCACACGGCCACACCCGTGTTCTGTGTCTGGATGTCACAGCAGCACAGGCATTGACGCTGCCTAAATGCCGTTGCTAGGCCTCTCCAAGGAAGGACACCTTCCCAGCACGCCAAAAACCTGCCGCGAAGAATGGCACCAGCATCCCTGGCTGGTACCGTGTCCTTCTCAGCAACAGCATCCCACGGCTGTGGCACCGCGGCTCCAGGTGTGGCCTTCTAAAGGCAAACTTGATGACTTCTGGGGGTTTCTGACCCCACTTCTGTTGGATTTTCACCCAACTCACAGCCCTGCTGGACAGGATCCCTTGTCAGGGGATCGCTGCTCCGATCCCACAGCAGCAACAGCACAGACCCTCTAATTCACAGCCACTCACTCATCCCCCAGCAGCCCTGCAAGTGCAGCCTACTCACGGTGAGTTGCTGCACCAACTTCTCCTTCTTGCCCTTCTTTTTCTTTTCTTTCTTCTCTTTCTTTTCTTTCTTCTCTTTATTCTTCTTCCCTTTCTCTGCCAAGTTGCCGCGTGCCAGCAGCTTCTCTCGCTCTTGAATGACGAGCTCTTTGTACTGCTTATCAGCGGGGTGCTCCCATGAGGACTCTTGCGTAGCAAAGTTGAAGTAGTAGACCTCGCCACTGCTATCCTGGCTGCATGGCAAAACCAGCACCAAGAGTGAGAACAGTACTTCCCCATCCACAGGAAGAGCATCTGTTGTGGCGCTGCCCCCACCCTGCCCCCCGTCCCCCCCTGTGGGCAGCACACGGGTAAGGAAGGGCAGGGGAGGGCGGCAGCGGACAGGACCGCTGCTGACAGAGCTCTCACCAGGCCTTCCACCTGGGTGGTAACAAAGCCAAGATGCCTTCCCGGGCCAGCCATAGCAGCTCCGGCTCGTTCTCGGGGTCAATCCCGATCTCTCGTGCATATGCATGGATTTCTAGGAAAACAGAAGAGGAATCTGTGGAGACGGTCTGCACCGGGCACTGTGCAATAAAGCGCCTCAGCTACAGCGATGGGCGCCCTGGGAAATCCCCATTCTGCTCGAAGCTGCCAGCACGGCCCGTGTCTCGGTGAGCGCGTCCTACTAGGCTGGTAAAGAGGGAGACGGACTGCAGAACGGCATTCCTCTTTGCACCAAAAGCCCATTTTTCAGCTCTGCCTTCTACGAGATCCCACTGCCTCTTCCCTCTCCACCCTGCTCTCCACGTTTCCCTGTTCTCAACACACCCAGAAGCAACCGGCACGCTGAAATCCCTCCTCACAGCTCCTGTGAGGACAGGCATCAGTTACCTTCCATGCTGGGAAGGAAATCACTGTCATCTTCCTCCAGGATAATCTGGTCACCGAAGACCCGCATCGCTTCCGCTGTGGCTCCCTTTACCTGGCAGCATGAAGGAAGCGACCCAAAATCACAACCAATAAAGCTTCCTCGTCCCGCGCTTGGCACCGGGGCGGTGGAGGGGGCTGGGGCTGCCAAGCTGGGCGGGCGGAGGGGAAGGGCAGCCGGCAAGGGCTGACGGAAGGCAGGAGGACACGGGAGGGCTAAGGAGAGTCTTTGCTGGATGCGGGGGGGAAACGGTGACAAAGGATGAGGAGAAGGCGGAGGTATTTCCTGCCTTCTTTGCCTCCGTCTTTAACAGTGACAGCATTAGGGTTCCCTGGGTACCCAGCTCCCTGTGACAGCAGGCAGGGAGCGGAACGAAGCCCCCCCAACCCCAGGGGAAGCGGTCAGCCACCTGCTGCACCACTTAGGCACCCACAAGTGGATGGGGACGGATGGGATCCACCCAAGGGTGCTGAGGGAGCTGCTGGAAGTGCTCATCAAGCGTACCTCTGCTTTCTCCATGAGATCCAAGGGGTCCTGCCACGTGGCAGGTGTCCAAGCAGCAACGGGAACGGGCCGAGCAGCCGACCGCCAACAGCAGGATCACCGCTGCCTGCACCTGAGCCTTGGCTCCCCTCTTCACCTTCCGCCGTCCTCAGCCCGCTCTGTATTTAGAACTCCTACGTCAAGCGAGTCTCAGAAGCCGCGATTAATCCTGGCAGTTTCCAAAGACAAAGACGTTCTCAGGACACGCCAAAGCGAAAGAGCATCACAGGGCTCGCGCCGCTCCCAGTGTACCCGAATAAAACATTTGGATGCAGGCGGCTCGCTCGAGGCCGCCTGTTCTCATTTTCCTCCCTCACATATTCCATCCCCTCTCCTCATCCCTGGCGTTACGGCCGGCAGAGGAATCCCGCACGAACTCTGCTCCTCGCAAGGCCGCTTCCTGCACGTGCAGGACCCGGCTGTGCGGCTGGAGCTGCGCCAGGAGGGAGGGAGGACGGGACGGCGCGATGCGCGGCAGCCCCCTGCAGCGCCCCGGTCCCGCCGGCAGCAGCGAGCCCCCTCCTCCCCCCGCCCGCTGCGCTCCCGGCCTCCGCCACGGGAGGACGGACCCTGCCGGCTCGGCTCCCCCGCCCCGGGGCCCAGGCCTCGCCCCTCTCACCGGGACCGGCACCGGCACCGGGACCGGGACGGGGATCGGGACCGCGACGGGGACCGGGACCGGGATCGGGACCGGGACCGGGAGAGCCGCCTCCAGCCGCTTACCGCTTCCGCCGCCGCCCGACCGTTGCTCCAGCCCGCGCTACGGTTGCCCGCTGCGCAGACTGAGGCACGGCCCGCCCCCGCCTGCACACCATTAGTAGGCGGCGGGTGCAGCCCGGCGTCTGATTGGTCGCGGGATGGGCGAGCTCTGTGACGTCACGACGCGGCGGCGCCTGCCGGCGGTTGGAGGCCTGGGAACTAAGGACGCGCCGCTCGTTGCCATGGCGACGAGTCGCCCTCTCCCGACCCGTACCTCGGCCTCGCTTCGCCCCGCCCCCCCCCGGCTCCCGTTATCCCCCGGGGCCGGGCCGGGCCGCAGCTGGTTCGGGGAAGAGAGCGAGCCTCGCTGGGCCGGGCCGGGCCGGGCCGGGCCGGGCCGTCAGCGCTTCCGCCGGCGGGCGGGCTTTCCTGGGCAGGGAGCTCCGCGCCGCCATGCCCGCCGCCCCGTTCGGCGCCGGCGCGGCCTACCCGGCCCGGCGCGGCCGCCCGGCCGAGGCGCGGGGCGCTGCGGGCCCTCTAGGCTGCCGTCGCCTGCCCGGCCGCCGGGAAGGAAGGCTTTCCGGGGCGGGGAGCCGCCGGGGCGGGCAGGGCTGCGGCGATGGCTGCCGCCTGGCCCTGGCTGCTGCTGTGCTTGGGGGCGGCCGCCCTCCGCGCCCGCTCGGCCCCGTCGCGCATCCGGCTGCCGTTGCGGGGCCCCAGAGCCCCAGAGGGGCTCCCCAAGGGGTCCCATGGGTGTGCTGAGCATGGGCCAGCACCCAGCTACAGCGAACTCCTGGGTAGAGAGAGGTGTGAGCTGCAGGTTGTGCCCGCAGGGGGTGACAAAGCCACGATGCCGGTGACCGACCCGGCGTTCAGCCAGGCCGTGAACCCCCAGAGCTTCTGCACGGGCGTCTCGCTGCATCACGCCGCTCTGATGCAGAACACGGGGCCGCTCATCGACGTGTCGGACACCCGCCCCGGCACCAGTAAGCGGCCGCGGCGGTGTGGGGCTGGGGTGGGTTTGCTGGGAGCAGGGCGGGGGGCCTGCAGCTGCAGGTACGGGTGGGCTGGGTACCCCCTGGGAGCGCAGGGCACCGTGGCCTGTCCCCTTCCAGGTGAGCTGTTGGTGAGGCAGAAGGAGCGGGGAGCGCCCCAGCGGGATGGGATGGGGCCCTGGGTGTCTCAGTGACCTGCTGCATCCCCGGTCACCTTTGTGCCTTAGACCCCGTGTCAAGGAAGAGCGTGAAGTCCGCGCACAGCACGCGCAACCGGTACTCCAGCCGGTGGACCGTCACCAAGTGCCAGGCGTCCACCCCTGCACGGACCCTCGCCTCGGACTGGAGGACAGTGGGCTCCCAGCACGGCATCACCGTCACCGAGAGTGACAGCTACAGCGCCAGCCTCTCTCAGGACACAGGTATCCCGGGGCTGCTGCTAGCAGGGATCTGCCGGTTTGGGGTGCGTGGGTTCATCGGTGGTGACCCCAAACCAAACTGGGACTGAGCGTGTGCTCCCGCTGCTAGTCACGGTCACGGAGAGCATCGCGCATCGGGCAGAGGCTGGCAAGGGGTCTGGGGTGGGGGGTGGGTCTCGCGCTCCCCGTGCGGAGTCGATGGTGGTGGTGTCCCCTGCCCGCGCTCCCGGCTCCGCTCGGCCTTGTCGAGCTCCGGGTTAAGCGGTGGAGAGCGGGCAGCAGCGCCCCGGTGCGTGGTGGGAGCAGATGTGGGGCTCTGCGGTCCCCTCCCGAAGCTCTGGGGTGGCTCCGCAGCTGGCGGGCTTTGGGGACACGTGGCCAGGTGTACCTCCGGGCCCATTCCCACTATGACAGCGATGTGGAGAGCGGCCTTCCCAGGGCAGGGAAGGTTCCCAGGTGTGTGACGCGTCCTCTCCTCCGCAGACAAGGGGCGGAACAGCACGGTGTCGACGGAGAGCGCCTCGTCTACCTACGAGGAGCTGGCTCGCGCCTACGAGCACGCGAAGCTGGAGGAGTTGCTCCAATTTGCAAATGCTTATGTGTTAATACCTTTTTCTGTGAAAAACCCCCAGCGCTGTGTGCAATAAAGGTTATGTTTATACGTGGGCGTTGTTAAGTGAGCAGGGGCAGGGGCAGGGGCTGGGGCCAGGCCATCAGCGGGAGGATGGAGAGGAGCGGCCCAAATACACCCAGGAGAGCAAACGCGTGCCGGGGACGGCGGCGCCGAGCGCCGCCTGCTTCCCCTCCCGAGCCGCCCCGACCTGCCGACCGCCGGGGCAGGAAGGGCTGGGAGCAGGGTCCCGCGGACGCCGAACCACAGGTGAGCGGCACCTACGCGCCGGTAAGTCCGTCACGGCGGGGCTGCGTGGGAGCGGGCGGCGAAGCGTGGCGCAGTCGTCCCCGGCGCGGCCGAGCACGGGGCGGAGCGTGGCGCGGCGAAGCCCGGCGAATCCGTCGCGGCGGCGCGAAGCCAGAGCGTCGCCGCCCGCCGTCGCGCTGAAGCGTGCTGGGCAGCCGGAGCCTTCGCATTTACCGTGCTGAGAATTCCCCCGGAGCAAATCCAGCCCCGAAACAGGGTTGGGCTTCTTCCGCAGTACGTACTTGGGGCTTGGCTACAGCGAGCCAAGGGCCCACCCCCCCTCCAAGCAGTGTCACAGCTGGGCAGCCATGCAGTGCCTCTGACATGACAACCCCGACTTTGAATAGAAGGGGCTAGAAAAGGCAAGTGTGTTCTCAGCTCTAAGTGGATTAGCAAGGTAAAGAGAACAACAGCTTAACACCGATTAACATGTCTTTATTGTAATGGGCTAGTACAGATTCCCTTCTGCATCTCAGCAAGAATTCCCCACCTTCCCTTCCCCAGCAGTTACCATCCCTGGCCTTGCAGAGCTCGGTTAGACAGCCTGCATTGCCAGCACTCCACCGTGAGAGCCCAGCAGCCCCCCAGCTCCCAGCGAGCCCACTGCCCTTCACCGCGGCAGCCGGCTCTCCCCACCTTGCTGCACGCGGTAGCCAACCAGGCGTTGAAGGAGCCACGTGAGCCAGACTGCCTTCAGCAGGGACCAGGCAAAACCCCCACAAGCTCAGAAGCCAGACACCAGCACACAGGAGGTGAAGGTAAGCAGGGGCAGCTGGGGATGGAGCCCTTGGAAGAGGGGCTGAGGCTGTTTGTGGCTGGAGTGGACAGAAAGGGCAGCCTGCGCGCTGTCATGGCTCAGCAGCTCTGCACAGAAAAGCCAGCGTTGAGCCCAGCAAAGCGGCAGTGGCCAACACGCTCAAGCCTGGCTCCGGAACCGGGGCACCCCAAGCAGTTCTCCCCGAGAAAGGTAAGATCAGCTCGCGGTCGGCACGCGGCTCAGCTCCCGCTCCCTTGGCAGCCTGCGGCAGGTCCCCCTTGCTGGCATCCCGCTCCCGTGGCATCCCACTCCACGCTGCCTGCCCCTGCCACGCTCAGCGCGAGTGCTGCGCCAGCACGCAACACCCGGGAAGCGGAGCAGGAGGGGCTTCTGCCGTACTGCCGCGCATCGAAGGGCGCAGAGCGGCAGCTTCACGCCCTGCCTGCGGCGGCCGTCTCGAGAGAGAGCGGCTCCGAAGATGCTTTCTCGCAGGTGGGGTCCCTTGGAACTGCAGGCTTCTCCATCTCGCACACGGTAAGCGGCTCAGCAGTTTTGAAAGCGTAAAATATTGAAAGTCAGCTCGGAGGGGACGCTGACAAAGGCATCACCTGCCCCCTCCCAGCTCCCTGCATCCCAGCGGGGTGGTGATGCGCTCCGGATACAGCCCCCGGAGGAGCCTGGTCCAGGCTGGACACCAAGGGCTCCCACCCGCCTTCCCGGCCGTGCCGCCTGGAAGGAGCCCCCGGCCGCTGCGTCGAGCTGCTCCCTCTCCCCAGGGCACGGAAGGACGCAGGTGGGGACAGTCCGGCTGTTCCCACGTTCCCGCTGCGCCGGCGCGGCAGACACCACCCCGCTCTCCTGCCGGCGCCGCTCCCCATCGCCCCGTCGGTAACGCAGGAGGAGCGCTCCAGCGAGCACAGCCGCGCTGCGGAAAGGAGGGAGCGCCTTTCCAAAGGGCCTGTCCCGCAAAGCCAGCCCTGCTCTCCTTCCCGTTGCTTCCACCCCGAGAAGAGAGGAAGCCTCCCTCAGAGTCCCGACCTGCCATCCCGAGCCTGTCCCCAGCTGCCACAGCCGTTTCGCTGCTGGGTCTCCGTGCCGGAGGCCGGATGATTTGGCCCACTGGGACTTCAGCGCTTGGTGGGAGCCAGCGCGGGCTCGTCTCCTGCCACGTCTCCTCCAGCGAAGCCTCGGCTGGATCCACGTCCTCTCCCTGACCGCTTACTCAGAGCCCTCCGACTGGCAGCTCTGGCTGGAATACTAATGCGAGAACTGTTGATTTCTTGGAGCCCTGATATTTCACCACTGGATTAAACAGTCTATACAGGACGTTTGGACACGCTACAGGATCCACCTGGGAAGCTCGCTTCCTGCACTCCCTTGTAAAGAAACCCTCTTTCAAGGACAGAGCCCGGAGACACGGCGGAGATGGCCGGGCATCACCGAAACGCAGCGTTACCGGCGGGGAGACCGCACAGAGCACATCTCTCTGGAGCCACACCCCACTTTTCAATAACGATAAACTTTAATTTGTCTGTTTCCATCCAGTCCCAGCTGAAGGAGGCTGGAACTGCCGGTCGAGGACTTCTGCGCCGCTGGGAAGGGCGGTCTGGCGGGCGGGTGAAGGAAAAGCCTGGCTCACAGGAGGGATTAGCAGGCGAAGAGGGATTAGCAGGGAAGAGGCTTTACGGGTCAAGCACAGCACAAGGAACAGGTCACTCGTGCTCTGGCTGCTAAACACCGTATTCCTCCCCAGAATCGGACAGGAAAGCAGCGGATAAGGCTTGGAAATCGCTGCACGATGCTTCAGTGCTCCCGACTCACCTCCGGCCGTCTCCTCCTACCCGCCACACAACACTGGGGTGTCACTGAAGACCCCCAGGCAAAGGATACACTCCTGAGTTCCTCTGGAAGTCTTCTAGCCATTTCTTGTTGGCCTCGATCATTTCTTCAATTCTCATCTTGTCCAGCTGACGGCCGTGGGGCTTGGAGTGCTGCAACAGCCGTATTTGCTCCCTGTCACGTGAGAGAAAGGGGAAATGAGGGGCTGCTACAGAGCCACCGTTGCCAAAACCCAGCCTCCTCTTGGCTCCGCATCCTCCGCCCAACCGCGTCGGAGAGCGAAGCTGCAGCAGCCACCCCCTGCCATGCCGTCCGTGCTGCCTGCACAGCGTCGGAAAGGTCGGGCGGCAGCCTGTCCCCTCCCTGCAGCACGGCCTGTCCCGGCAGAGCCGGCGGGGCCCAAAGCCAGCAGCACCCTCGGACCCTGGTCCCGGGGCGGGGGTTATCGGCACCGCATGCCGGCAGCTTCGCCGGGGACGCTACGAGGCAGCGCCGAGCGTGTGGCCGCGAGCCACCGACAGCGTCAGTGTCTGCTTAATAATACCCAACTGGGAATTTTGTTACTTCCTTCCTCTGTGAAATGTGAGCTAGAAATCATTCCAGAGTAACAAGAGCAGCAATGAAAGAGCAACTCAAGGAGATAGACCCTTACTCGGCAGAGATGTATCCCAGCTTCTTCTCCAGAGGCTTGGAACTTCCACTGCGTGACGGGAAGCCACCTGGAAAAGAGAGGTTAAATACAGGCTCCCCGGAATCAATGTTCTTGACATCTGGGTGTGCTCCCTTCTTTGCTAACTGCCTTCTCGGGGGTGTACTGGGACTGCTCCAGGAGCAGGAGGGTCAGATGGGCCTTATGCTACGCTTCCCGGAAGGAGAAAAGCTTTTCCTCGTTCTTTATCTCCTTAGCACCCTTCCTATCGGGAGCACCAGTGACCCGGCCTTGCCAGCAGGGGAAGGGTGAGCTGGTTAGAGCCGGCACCCTGTGGCTCTGAAATCAAAAGCCGTAGGGTAGCAAGCAGATGGGTTACGGTCGGAGACTCACCTGGGAAATACCTGTGCCATTTCTCTTCCAGGATGCTGTCCACCGACGGTCTGGCTGCGAGACAGCGAGGCGAACTCGGCCCAGCACTCCACGCCCACGGGGGCCCCGAAGACACCCCAGCCGGGGACACCGAGCTCCCCCCTGCCTGCAGCCCCGCCAAGGGGGTGTATGAAGAGAGAGGGATGCCACCGCCAAGGGTCGAGGTGGACAATGGAGACTGGCGGTGGTTCAGAGAGCCCAAGACGCCGATGGCGCTGTTCAGTTCCGTGGTGATGTGCTGCAGAGTGTCTGTCAAGTACTGGATCTTGTCCAGCGGTGGGGTGGGCCATGAATCGTTTCTCTGGTCAGCTGGCAGAAGAGAGGGGAAACAGGGATCACCGGGAGGGAGAGGGAGACACCGTTACACTGCGAGCGGAGCGTCGTCAGGCTGTGCCAAGCTGGAGGCAGAGGCAAAAACCCGGCTTTGCAGGCAACAGAGGAGACACAGACGGACAAGGAATTGTGCCTTGGAGGCTGCCTGGGCACAGGCTGGAGGAGAAACAGGATAGCAAGGCCAAGATGCTCGAATGCTGCAAGAATGGGGCCTGCAGGACAAGCCTGGGCGTGCTCGTGAGAAGCAAAGCAATTTGGGCCGGCAGCGAGGCTGGGGGAGGACCCGCAGGGCTGTGCTGATACAAGGGCTCTCATCCTACGGCCAGAGAAACCCCCCAAATGGGTTTCACATGGGCCTGCAGATATTGTACTGCTCAGGGTCAGAGAGACGATCCCAGACCGGACAGCTTGTCAGTCTGCTGCCACAGGGAAGTTTTCCAGATTTTCTTTACGCTCCATCCTTGCCAGCCTTGCTCGGCAGCTCTCCTGCCTTCCTGGCTGCTTATGGGAGCCCTTCTTCCCACCTGTTACAGGCAGCTGTACAGGTGGCTGCCTGTGAGACCCCCGGTTACAGGCAACTGCAGGCAAACCAAAAGGCCCGGGCAGCAGGCAGAGGAATTCCCGCAGGCAGAGGAATTCCCGCAGCCTCTCCTGCCAGAGAGGTGAGGAAGAGGACGCCCAGACACCTGCAGAAGAGCAATACAAGCCCTGCACCAGCAGAGAGGGAAGAGCCGAGGCCGGATTTTAGAACCCACTCCGCAAACAAAGGGGGAGACGCAGAAGGCAGGTTCAGGCACAGATTCCATCCCTCTCATGTGCCGCTACGGGCAGGGAGTAAGTTCTTCAAATGAAGCGTTCTCCACAGAGCAGTCCCCGTCACGGACAGCAGACCTGCCTCGGAACACAAGCGAGAGCAACAGAAGGGGCAGAGGGGCAAGAGGGGAAGCCAGAACGCGGCCTGAAGCACCGTAGGTTGGGCACAGCGCATCAAGCCAGTCGGGCACTTACATCTAGGCTGAGGGAAATCGACACTGGATAAGCTGCTGTCGGTGTCCTCAGAGTCGCTGAGATCAAAAGTCACCGTCTTCTGGCACGCAGCGCTCTTGAGCGTGTCTTCCTCTGAAAGCTGGTTGGGAGAAGGAGAACACCACAAATAAAAGCTGCTGTTCAGTCCCTGAAAGAGAAAAGCTGCTGGCACACTGCCCGCAGCTGCTCTGCACGGGCTAGACAACGGGGTCGGGCACGGGCCAAGCGAAGGCAGACCCATCTTCGCTCCGACAGCGAAGTCTGAGAGCCCAGAGACTGCCAAGCCTAACAGCCGCGGGAATGGGCCCTTCTAGGCAGAAGTCGAAGGGGTTTGTGCTCTAAATAAGCCTCAGGGGTGAGCAGCTGCCAAGGCTTGCCTTGGTGGGGAAAGCAGCCCGCATCCCAGCTCACGTGAGGAGCCATGCTGCTTTCTGTTTCTGAAATCCAGCTCCACGGGCAAAGGCCAGCCCTTGGCCACCAGCCCTCCCAAGGACCGGGAGCCCTGCAGACTCCAGCCTAGGGGAGCAGGCCAAGAGCACCGGGAGGCGGGAGCGCAGCGGGGCAGGCACGGGGGTGCCGGGGCTTACCTCCTCGAGCAGCAAGGACTCCAGCTGGCTTATTTTCTCTTCTTTCTTCTTCAGCAGTGCCTGTCCTTCCTGCATAGCCAACATCATCTTGTCCAGCTGCTTTTTCTCCTGCAGTGGACGGACAGCCAAGCCAAGGAGGAGAATTAAACGAGAATGACAGGAAAGAACCCACGCTAGCGGTCACGGTGACTTCCGGTATCGCCCTTCCGCTGCGGCTGCTGGAGTAAAACTGCTCCCAGGTGTTGGGGAGCCTGGGAAGCGGGCAGTACAGAGAACTCAAAGCCAGTTCACCACAAGGAACAGGCGGTTTCCCTTCCAAACCCGGCATCCAACAGGGTCAACGGATTTGGTTCCGCTAACGTAAGCGCTCTCTGTCACCAGTGAAGGAAACAGGATCTTCCCCATCCTTGGCTGGCACACCAGCAGAGCTGGCAAGTACTCGGGAGCCCTTTTCCCGGCGAGGGTGAAATCCCTGCAGAGCTACAACCATACATTTGTACCTGCTGATGGGATGGACGCCGGTCGCTTCCCTCGCTACGAGGAAAAGTGTGTTAGGGGCTTCGCGTGACGCGGGAGCCCCTCTTTCCCTCCCAAACGCTTTCTCCAATTTTTAAGGTCCCGAGAGCTCCAACTAACGACCAAGCTCCTGGAATCGAGCAAGCTACGAACGCCGCGCATCACTCACAGAGCAACCCGCGAGAGCTGGTTTGCAGCGGAACTGAACACCCACCGCTGCCTGTGCCCGCACCTGCGAGGCGGGAATCGATCCCAGGGCTGCGGATTCGTCCGTGCAGCCAGGACTGCCCGACAGCGGAGCGCAGCCCGTGCTCAGCGGCTCACCTTTTCCAGGTTCTTGTGCACGACCTCCAGGAGCTGGGAGTTGTCAGGATCCAGCACCACCCCCTGTGCTTTCCCTAAGTCCCGGCGCCACTCCTGCTTGGCGGCTTTCAGCGCCGTCTGCCTCTTCCTCATGAAGCGCGTCTGGCTCTTCAGGAACTCCTTGGCGTTCTCGATGGAGATCCTTTCCGCAGAGATGTAGCTCCGGACGCTACACGGAAGAGACAGGCGTGCTGCAGGCTCGACGCCGGCCGCGCCACCCTGCAAGCACCTCCCCGAAAACGGACGGGCAGCGCAACGCGCGGAAACCCCGGCGCAACCGGCGCCTTGGCAAACCAAAGGAAAACCGTTTTCCGGAAGCGGCTGGCACGCAGATACTCACTGGAAGCCGCTCTTCTCGGGCCTTCGAGAGGGTGGGGAAGCAGGCTCTTTGGATGAGTGCTGGGGAGGCGAGACAAGTCAAAAGCTAAGACGTGTGTACGGGGAACAGAAGCCCCGGACCCCGTAAGAATCCATCAGGAGTCATCATGTTCGGGATGACATCACCATAGCACCGCCCAGATCCAAGGCCAGTGCCAGGGCCGTTGTTTGTGTGGCTTTTAAAAAGTCAGACCCCTGACTCGAGCCCGGCTTTTGCCTGCGAGGGCAAAGTAACCCCACGCACCTTTCCCCCCCCCAACAACAGACAGAAGTCAAGGAATGCTTCTAAAGACGCTGATGTCCCCCGGCACAGCCAACACCATTACAGTCTGCTTGACTCACAGCTCGAGTAGTTTCTTTCACGTCTTCAGCGTGGACCTCAGCTCTCCCTCTTGGAGACTCAACGCTGTCTTCTGCCTCCACCTCACTGCCCAAGGAAAAGGCACTCGATTAGGCCAGTAATCTGTCTGCAGTGGTGTCCAAAGTGACCTCTGCTTCCCAGGAGGGAAAGGGCCCCAGGCATGCCAGACCCCACCGGCATCGGGTCTGTGGCGTGGCAGACACAAGCCCTGGCTGGGCAGGCGAGCGTTGCTCCTCGCCCGTAGCCAGCAGCTCAGCTACCCCAGGAAAACCTTGTCCTGGCATCTCAGTGCCCCTCTCAAGGCGTCTTATTGACCCCACGAGACAGATGTGGAGAAGACAAACACGTCAGCCTGACAAGCAGAGGCAAAGGGACAAGTGTACGCGGCGAGCTACCTGCAGATCTGGAAACAGAGCCCAGGACCTCCCCGCCCTCGACAGGCAGCGAGACCACCGCGAGGAGTCGGAAGGAACACGGCCCGAGACACGAGAAGCTCAGAGGTAAGGCAGAGCTCTGGCTTGGGTCAGAGAGGTTTGGTAGGGGCACAGGGTCCTTTCCTTCCATTTGAGGGAACTCCTCATGCACACACCTTGTGTGTTTCTGCAGCTTCTGGCTGCGGCTCTGCAGCCGCTCCACCTGGGCTTCCAGCTTCGCTTTCTGGTCCTGGAGTTCCTCGAGGGACCTGCGCAGCTGCTGGGTGGACTCCAGGAGGCTGCCGTGCTCCTTCCTAAGCTCCTCTAGGCGCTGCTGAGAAGCTGCAGCCGCCTCCTAGAAAAGAACCAAGAAAATCCCTCCCGGTCAGCTCCCCAAATCAAAACGGAAGGCGCACAACGAGCCAGAGACTTGCCCGGTTCACGGGAGGTCCCGGCGCTACAAATGCGCACGCGGCACGCCAGTCCTGGAGGAACAGGCCGCTCGTTTTTGGGAACAGCTCGGGGCCGACGCAACTCCCAGCAGGACGGCACTCCAGGCTGAGGCAGGGAGGGGTTTGCAGACTCGGTTTTGAAGCAACAGCTGGCTTTGCTAAAGCCGCAGGTCTAGCGCGCTCCCCTCAGCCCCAACAGAAAAGCGGCACAGCGCCTCCCCGGAGCGAACGTATACATACTTGTCTCTCCAGCTCAGCCCGTCTGTCCTCGTCCAGCAGCTGCTGCCTTTTCTGCCTCAGAGACTCCTCCTAAACGCGGACGAGAGGGTAGGCGCGTGTCAGAGCGGGGATGCCGACGCCGAGCAGCGCTCGAAGCACAGAGGTCAGGCCTGGCTCTCAGAACCGCCTCGCAGCCCCTGAGGACTGCTCTCGGTTTTGCTTTAGTCCTCCCCCTGCACACGCCCAAGATCCCCTGCCTTTATCTGACTGCCCGGGAGATGCTGGGAATGTTGGCATTCCCATGGGAAGAAGCACCGAGCAAACCCAGAGCGCAGGCTTCCACCGCCAACATCAGCCACGAGGAACGCTTGGCCCCGCTCGGGCTCGGGAGGGAAGCCCTACCTGTAACCCGGACGGCAGCAAGAGCCCTCCCCCAGCAGCACGGGCCAGGAGACCGCCGCGAGCCCAGCGGGGACTCACCTGGCTCAGGAGCTGCGCCGACCTGGCCTGGATGTTCTTCACGCGCATTTCAAGCTGCTCTTCCGAATCCTTTCTTTCCTGCACAGAAGCGATGAGAGACTGTCGCAAGTCCCTCCCTCGCCAGGCAGAGCTCTGCCACCACGAGGGACCACGAGGGACCACGACAACTGGGGACGTGTGACCTGCCACTGGGCTGCAGGGAGGTGTCACCGAGCCCAGAAGATCCCCAAGCGGCCCGGTGACGGCAGACTGCTGGGCAAAGCGGGCTCCTCACCTTCTCCCTGTGCCGCAGTGCCGCGAGCTGCCTGTCCAGCTCCTCCTGCAGAGCTTTCCCCTCCATCTGATGGAGCTGCCGGAGCCGCGCCATCTCGCTCTGCAGCCCTTCTTCCAGCTCTGTCCTCTGCTTGCGCTCCTGCTCGTTGCAAAACACAGACCACAAGAGCGGCTGAGCGAAGCACGGCGTTCTCCAGCGAGCCAACGTGGACACGCGCCCTCCGGAAAGCCAGCCCGGCACACAGCTCCTGAGCAAACGCCGCGCTCAGCGGTAAGCCTTGCTTACGGGGGGCAACACTGTTAAGGGGACGGCTCCAGAAAAAAGCAGCAGCCCATGAAACCAAGGTTTTGCCACACGCTGCTAACTGTACGGGCACAGACGGGAGGCGGGAGGCTTGCCGCAACGGGCACGCCAAAGCGTGCAGCATCTCCTGCACACAAGTCCACAGAGGCGTGTGGAAGTGGCCTGCACGGAGGTGGTTTTGACAGCTTAGAAGCCCAGCCTAGAATTCATTTCACCTCGTGGCAACAATGCCCAGCTCTCCTGGAAGACACATTTCCACTTCCAGGAGGGGCTGAGGCAGGCGGGTCTGGCAAGCGGCAGTGCCAGCCCAGGTACAGCCCCCGCCAGCCACCACAGCCACCTCCCACGTTCCCCGCTCTCCCCCGCCGGTACCTCCTCCTTGTACTGATCCTGAATCTGTGCCAGGACTTCCTGGTGCTCCTCTTTCATCTTCTCCATTGTCCTCTCGTGGTCTTTTTCCACTTCCAGGCGTTTCTCCCTCATCAGCTCGCTGAGCTGCAGGGGTGGCATGGACAGATGTTTCCCCAAACTACAGCAGTCCCCGAGAGAGCAGGCCCTCACAGGGACTCCCTCTCCCTCCCCAAGCAGAGGGACCGAAGCTTGGAGTCCCTTGCAAGCAGGATCGAGCCCTGGCCCGGGCAGTACCGAGCACCCCCTCGAGGAGAGATGCTGCGGGGGTGTCCCCCCTGGGCGGGGGCTGCGGCCTCTCAGACCTCACCACGCGCCCAAGGAGAGAGAGCGGCGAACCTTCCCCAATCCAAGAGCAATACTTGCCTCGCGTTCGTACTCTGCTACTTGCTGGGTTTTTTGCTGCCTTCTCTGCTCTGCTCTCTGCAATTCGTCACGCAGCCGAGCCTCCTCTCTCTTATGTGCCTCCGCTATCTGGGTTTGCAGGCTGGAAATGACCTGCAGTGAAAGCCACCCACAGAGATTTGTCACCCTCCCGACGAGATCCATTCAGTGCCCTCCTACAGGGAGCGAGCCGCGTGGCAGAGACCAGCGCGTGCGGCCTCACCCCCCTGCCTGGAGCGTGGCCAAATGCTGAGCCAGACCAGACCCGCGTTTAGGAAGCGGAACAAAATTAGTGCCACCCTCCCCGGCCACCTTTGGTGAGAGCGTGGGGAACAAACCCCTTCCCAGTCTAAGGAAATTACCTTACGATGCTTCTCTTCTGCTGCAGATTTCAGCTGCTGGAGTTCAGCTGCAAACTGCTCCTCGAACTCTTCTACAGCCTACAGAAACACGAGCGAGTCAGCCTCCTGGAAAGCCCCCACGTGCGCGGGGACACGCCGCGCAATCAACGTCTGTCCACAAGCACAAGGCTAAACCCCTTCCAAACCAGATCTCGTACAGGGTGCCGTCGCCCTCTCTGCGCTTTCCCTCCCAGGACATCCCAACGGCTGGCAATACGCATCTCACCTTCTTCTTTTCCTTGTCTAATCGCTCCTTGAGCTCACTGAGGAATCGTTCCTTCTCTTCTTCCAGCCCAAGCATCAATTTCTGCTGAGCTTCCTCCACTTCCACCTTCATTTTCTCCAAAACGAGCTGCTGCTTCTTCTCCAGGCTCTCCTTCTCCACTGCCTGCTGGGATTTCCACTCTTCTCTCAGCTTCTGCAGCGCAGCCGCTTGCTCTGCCCTGGAAGGTCAGCAACAAGAACAGAAGCCGGTCAGAACGGGCTGCTTGACCGCTGGGCTCCATTTAGGAACCAGAGCCAGGAGAAGACACTGCTCTAGGATAAGGCCCGCAGGCCAGAAGGAACAGCACGGAGATCCTCAAGTGTATCAGCTGAGGCCTTGCATATAACAGCAAAGCGGTCAGGTGGAGACACAGCTGTCAACCCAGCAAAACAAGGAATAGCAAACTCGGAGTGTTCCAGGCCTGTCCCGTTCCAGGCCTTGCCCGCCTCCTCCAATCGTTGCCACAGGCCTCACTGGGCATTAGCCGGAGACATCCACTCCAACCGAGCCACGGTGCCGAGTGCGGCTATCCCTGCAGGCGCCTGGGCCCGGTCCAGCACGCCGGCAACACCTCTCCTCAGGACGCCTGGGCACGGGATGCCTAGGCAGCTCAACTCCACCAGCTCCGAGGCAGCAGAGCTGTTGCCACTGAGGTCCATCGGCTTCTCCTTCTCTGGACACAGCTCCCTGCATCACAGCTGGGGTCTCCTACCCGCAACCCAGGCAGGTACCAGTGACGGGAGGCTCGGGCGGGCTGGCATCCCCGCTCTGAGGGGTTGCTAGTGGCACGCAGGATGCTTCCCACCCAAACCAGCAGCGTTTATGCCCCAGGGACGGCCGCTTCCTACCAGTTGCGGCAGAACTTTTCACCTGATCTTCTTCTTCTCCGCCTCAGTCTCCAAGACGATGGTGGCTCGCAGCTTGGAGAGCGTTTCGGCTTCTTCCTTTCTGATACGCAACTCTTCTTCCTTGGAAATCTTTGCCAAATCTTCTTTTAGAGTCCTGAGAGATGAGCAGCCACAAGACAAAGATAGACAAAAGGTTCAGGAGGCTTGAATACCTTCCCATTGCCTCTCCAAGGCCTGTAGGCTGGCTGCTGCTCCCACTGATCCGTTCCCAGGGCTCCAGACGGCTACGTCTCCCCCATACCCTCAGAACCTGGCTGCTGGCGCAGCAGACGCAGCCCCCAGAGCATCAGGCTTCTGCGGCGCATCTTTAGAATGCGCTGCACCATCAGAGGGGGCACTTGGGCGCACAGAGTGGCAGATAGTTCCTCTGGGGTAACCTCGTCTCCGCTAACGCTCCAATTTCCACTCCTGTTACTACCGTTTAGCCCAGGATCTGAACCTCTGCCAGCCCATAAAGCTCCAAGCGCTGAACTGGAAACTTTTCCCAGGTTAACCCTAACAGAGAGGTTCGGAGCTCTGAAAGCTGCACGTGCACCGACTCGGAGCTGGTCCTGCAGGAGACGGGAAGGTGCTCTCTCTGCGGGATTGGAGAGCGCTTTCCTGCGGCGGGCGGTGCTCTCTGCACATCTGCTCTAGGCATTTGCAGCACAGGATCGTCTGTGCCAGGCAGAGTCCCGCACCCCTCCTCCCCAAAACCCTCCTTCCTGCCTCCTCTGCCCACAAAGCAGCACCACTCCCGAGCTGTGGGCCTGTAACAGCACAAGCCTGTGGCCACCGGCAACGAAACCGCGGCCAGCAAAGGCTCGGAGGAGAGACGGGGGAGATGGAACACAAAAGGGAAGTACCTGAGGGATTCTTCTTTTTCCTGATGAAGCTTCCTAGTTTCCTCCTCCTCCTGCTTCCTCATCTCCTCTTGGAATTGCTGAATTTTCTCCTTCTTTGCTTGCAATAAATGCATTTTCTCTTGCTCCAGCTCCAGCTCCAGCTCCTTGGCTATTCCCTCCAGGGATTCTCTACCCGGCTGTTTCGAGGACTGCTCACGTTTGATTTCCTTCTCAGGTTGCCTACCAAAAAGAGAAAGCAAGCTCCTTTGGAACAAGGGTGACAGCAGAGTAACACCAAAGGAACGGCAACATCTCCCAAAACACCGGGACCTCCAGACCACAGATCCCAGAGCCACCTCCTCTAGAAGCCCAACAACAGGCCCACGAGAGCCCACCCTGCGGGGGCAACGCGGTCTCACTCCACGAAGGAGGGATGAAACCCCGACGAGGGCTGCCGGGCGCGAAAGCGCATGCGAGCGGTGCCCGTTTTCATCCCAGGGATCGGCAGCGCGCTTCGGATGGACCAGGTAGTTTTCTGCAACCACCTTCCAAAGCGTGCCGGGAGCTTGCCAGCTCCAGGCAACAGAGCGCCCTGAGCGCCCCAAAAATTCAAACCCAATCTGTTCCTAATGCGTTTTTTTTCAGAGAGCAGCAAAATCCTGAGGTCTGAGAGAGGCTGAAGGGGAAGGCAGGGAAAATGAAGATTGGCCTGGGGGAAAAGGTTTGATTCTTTGCTTGGGAAAGCCGGAGCAGCAAGGTCTCGTCGTCCTCCGAGACTGCTAGGGCGAGGCGGAGGGACTTGGGATTTGCCAGGAATCAGGGAAATAACAGCCCCAGCTCTGAGTCAAAAAAGAAGGAGGTCACTGGGGCGGCCCTTAGCAAAAAGAACGAGACAGAGGAAAGAGTAGCTGCATTCTGGAAAAATCCCGCTTCACTAGTGCTTCCCTGGAACGCTGCGTGCTCTGCTGCAGAGATGCCTACGGAAGGTGACGTTTATCGGCTGCTCTGCAGAGCAACTCAGCCCCTTCCACCCTTCGATTATATTTTCCTTATGCTCCAGCTCTTCCTTAAAAAGGGATCCAGCCAGCACACGCACACGCACACAACTCAGCGCAATTCCACGCGGGAGAAGGGAGGTGCCGTGCTGGTCTCCGCGCCAGATACTGCGGGTACGTATCTGCAGGGACCATCGACGTCGCGCAGCAACGCAGCGCTGGCTTTTGCGGGGAACCTGAGCTCCACCGTCCTGTGAGCTGACCTTGTTCTCCCAAAGCAACCAACGTTCCCAGTGACCGTGAAAGCGGGGTGATGCGCTGGGTTTCTGTCATCCCCCACCCAGCCCAGCACCGCTCAGCAGGTGGACTCAGGAGTCCGTGTGAAGGCTTGCAGCCTGGTTAGCCACACCGGCAAGGAGGAGGCTTTCCCGAGCACGCAGCCAACAGCTCCTTCTGCATCCCACGGAGCCCTGCGCCGCAGCCCCCAAGGGCCCAGCTGCTGTTCTCACCCTCCCCGCTACAGGCTGTTCACTTGGCTCTCTCGCCAGCGAAGCAGCTGCTTGGATTCGCACCCGGAGATGTTCCAGCTCCGCTGTGCCCACCAAACCGCATCTCCCAGCGTGCTGCCTTCACCCGCCGCACAGGGGAACAGAAGGACGAAAGCTGGTTTACGACACCGGAGACTCAAACGGAGCCCTTACGCTTTCTGCGCGGTGACGAGCTCCTCCAGGTTGGTTGGGCTACCCAGCGATCCCTCCTCCGGCCCCTGGACCGCAGCCCCCGCCTGGCTGGTGTTCTCTAAAGCCAGACACTTCTCTTCTGGTGTTTCACAAGCGTTTCCACCGCTCTCACTGTGCAGCACAAAAGAAAAAGGGCACAGAAGGTCAGATTAGCGGGATTCTGGAGGCTGCTGCAGGTAGAGAAGAGAGGGGAGAGGGGCTGTGCAGCTGACCTAGATGGGCACCGAGCCATGCCTGCCAAGGGGACCCGGTTGTCCAACGCGGGGCTGCCCGAGGCCCAGCAAAGCTCCGAACCGTTCCCTCCGCCTCAAGCCCTGCCACACTAACAGCAGCTGAGGATGTCACGGGTGTCAAAACGCTGGCTCCCCTCCCCGCATTCTCCCGCCCTCTTTCCAGCTCCTTAGAGGACTTCCCCAGGGTAAGCCAGCCCTATTAGCAATACTCCCACTGTGCTGCAAATTACAGAGGGAAGTACGTATGTTTACACCTACAGCCCTACTTCGTCTTGGAAGTACAGAGGAGAGAGGCAAGGCAAGCACGAGCTAGCTCCGCAGGCAGAGAGAAAGCGAGGATGCACAGCTGGGAAGCAGGTACCGACCCATAAGGAGACAGTTCCCGCGGGCACAACACGTTTTCGGGGACCTTCCCATCAACGGCTCCTCTAAGAACAAGGCTGCAGATCCCAAGCGCACGCAGCCAGTCATTAAGACGGACTGCAGTTTCTTCTGTTCACAGGTTTTCCTGGCACAGGCAACAGCTTCTTGGTTCCCAGTGCCCCAGAGCGTATGGAACTCTGTGCGGAGGGTGAGAGGTTTGACACGATTCATCTATAAACGCCACACGCTGCAGCTCTCAAAGGGGGAGGGGAGGGGCTCGAGAGAGCGTGGAGCTCGCTGCTCAGCACGGTATTTCTACTGCTTTAAACCAGTCTCCACAAACAGGTTGACCGCAGCTCCCCTAGGCACGGCTCTTGGGTTGCTGGCGCACGCGAGGCAGCTCTGCACGTCCCGGGACACGGAAGAGCTCGAAGCTCACACCTGGTCAACCCGTGCCATGCTCTAGGCCACCTCTACGGGAGGAAGAGGACCGTTCACACTGCAGCTGCACCCTCCTGCCACCAGTAACAGGCACCAGGCTGGCTCTGGGAGCTTTCAGCCACAGGCTCTGCCCACTGAAGAGTGGACTAGCCCAGCAGGACCGGTGCCAGCTGAGACCGGGGGCCGCCCCAGACCCAGAGGGCTCTCAGCGGGCAACGGCCAGCAGCTAAGTCTTCCACGGTTAAATGCCACAGGGCACAACTAACAACGTTAACAGGTTCAGGCTGTCTCGGCGAGAGCGTGACTTTGGGAGCCTTGGAGAAAAGTCAGACAGCTGTAAGGGAAACAGAAGCGGATCCACATCTGGGGCAGTCACGAGGAAATGAAAGGCAGGAGGGTTTGCTGCCTAGCCAGCCAGAAGCTGAAACAAAGCTGAAATCTGCTGAGACAGCAGCAGCAGGTGGCAGGAGAAGCGAGAGGTTTAGTGGGAAAGACCCTGTGAGAAGCTGCAGCACCTCAGGGTGTTCTACGGGGGACGCCTGTACGAGCCACAGTGACCAGAGCAGGGCCGGACAAGGCAGGCAAGTCCTCCGCAGCTACAGCTGCCTACGCCTCCTTTCTTGCTCTGTTTGCACCGTACCTCTCGGCAGCTTTTGTTCTTTTGCTTTGCTCTTCCTCTACGTCGGCTTTCCAGGGATCTCTTTTCTCTTCTCTCGGCTCCAGGGCCTGTAGGTAAAAACAAACGGTGTGGAGTTTTCTGGTCCTTCACCAGCAAAGCCTCCCAGGACCTTCCAGCGGTTCTCCAGCCCATCAGCTGGACAGCCAGCAGCCACGGCCTGCTCCGCAAGGAGGCCCAGCTGAACGTGCCAGCCTCCTCCCTGCAGGTGGCCAAAGGGCTGGAAACACGCGCCCCAGAAGAGTAGCCCATTCACAAATTCTCGGGGACCGCAGAAGCAGCGGCTGAGCTCAGCCCTCGCCACGCGGGAGAGTGCTGTGGAGCAGGGCCAAAATGACACCGAATTAAACCAGCGGTAAGTTATGCCAACGTTCAGTGGAGCAAACAGCAGAAGGATTCCCTGCAAGTGCTGTCACCTTCCATCACATCAGCCCGGTCAGCGCTCCCCCAGGCTGCCCCTAACGGGAGACGGAAGCCCCGCGTCCCAACTCTGGAACCCCAAGTCCTAAAGCAGAAAGCAGAAGAGGATCGGCGGCCGGTGAGCGTGCGCAGCTTTGACCAGAGAACCTGGTAGATCAGACCGAAATCCTAGCGCGGCTCGGAATCCGCACTCCCCTTCCCACCGAGTCTTCTGTAGCGCTGGGTATTGGAAGGATTGGAAAGGTTTACCGGACGCAGGAGATGGCTCCGGGAAGGCTCAGGCCCGCGCCATCGCTGTACTGCCGACAGACAGGCCCTGGCAGCGGCCTGACCCGCAGGGAGATGGGTTTGCTCCCTTTCCCAGGGAGCAGAGGCACCCGCAGGCAAGGCGGATCCTGCCGAGTAAATCCCTGAATCGGGATTGCCCACGGGCTTGGGCACAGGTAACTGCCAGCGCAGAGGCTCCCTTCGCCCGAGGAAATGGCATTGCAGGGCCATCTTCCCCAGCCTCTGCCGCTCTCCCTTCCCATCCCGCCGCAGCTTTTCCCAGATTTTCCTAAACAGCTCCTCCAGCTATTCGCTCTCTGAGACGATCCTCCCCCCCGGCAGAGACTCGGGGGGTCCTCGCGCTTGGCTGCACGCGGTGGGTGTCAGCGCACACGTGCGCAGGAGCCGGCGGGACCAAAGGTGGCGTTTGAGGCGGCAGGCCCCTGCCCACACGCCGGCTTGCACCAACACCAACAAACAACGGTATTCTCGGCCGTCGGCTGGCCGCGCTGCCTCTGCTCCCGCTGGCAGATGGCAACGGCACTCTCCTGCCGAGAGGAAGAGATGCTGGTGGGCATCTCCCCCCCAGCTTGGGGCTCCCCTCCCGCATGTTCTCCCCTCAGGACCTCCAGGAGCCACGTCTCCCGGCCATACAGGCTCCCCTCAGAAGAAGCTGCCCAGTCCCTTAAAGCACAATTTTCACACTGCTTATTATCTTCCTTTTTTTGCAATTATCTGCGTACAGCCCCAGCTCCCAGCGACCTACTTTTCCAGGGCCGTCGCCTCCCGCACAGGCAGAACCTGCCCGGCGCAGGATGACGTTGCTGGCCCGTGCCACAGCTGCGCGGCCGTTCCCGAGCCGTTACGGCGCCGGGCAGTCGGACTGCAGGAGCCGGGCGCAGCGTGACCCGGCCGCACGTTCCCAGGGGAACACGGCGCCGACACCCAGGGGACGAGGAGCTTGTCCTGACTCACCACAAGCTGCAGCAACTCGCTGTCCGAGATGTCAGAAAGGTGCAACTCCTCCTCGTAGTCGCTGGACACGGATTCCTGAGCGGAGAGAAGATACGCGTTACAGCCGTACCCCTGCGGTCCGCCTAGGCGTTTCCAACAGGATGACAACGGGTGCTGCACCCTGTGCCACTGAACGCTTCTTCTCCTGCCGGAGACGGCACGGTGAAATACCCTGCTTTGCCAGTTCTCCTCCCGGAGAGCTAGAAAAGCAGTGGGCAAACGGGAAGGGACCCTGCTCGACGGACTCGAGCTACAGCTCCGAGCCAGCCCCCAGGTACCGTCCGTCCCCTCCCTGACCCCGCGCCTCCCCGTCGCACCCTCCGCAGAGCTGCGAACCTCGCAGCTGCCAGCTCCCCCGACACTTTTGTCTCCGCAGAAGCCGAGAGAAACACCAGAAGGAGGGGAACCCAGCAGCCCGGACAGCCGGGGCCGGCTGTGAACTCCACTAGGAAGCCTGCCCGCGTCGCGCAGATGGCAGCACGGGAAGCTGAGGCTTCTCTCTCCTCCGAGACTCGCGACGCGTCCCAGCTCGGGGGCTGTGCCTGGCGGTAGCTTTGGGCAGCACTTTGGTTGCGCTGAAAAAGATTTGCTACCTCCATCCTAGAGATGCCGAGCTGGGAATTCCGAGCGCGTGCGCCCCCCGCCCCGCCCGGGAACACCCTGCTGGCTAGGAAAGCGGACTCAGCGGAAAACGGGTAAGTGCTCGAGGAGCTTTCCCGAATCGGAGCCGTACGCAACAGCCACAGCCGCTTCCACGCCGAACGCAGCGCGCGCGGGCGAGTCCCTTACTTCGCTAGCATCCGGCCTGCTCTCTGTTTTCAGAGCAGCTGCTGCTTCTTCCCTCGTTTCGCTCGCTGCGCTCTTTTCCCCCGCAGACTGCGGCGCCTCATCGCCCGCAGAGCTGACACTTTCCACCTCGGCATCTTCCTTGCCCAGTAGTTCGTTTCCAGAGGGCTCCCAGTCCGAGAAGTTCTGGTCAGACAGGCTACCGTCAGCATCTCCAGGAGGGACCTGAATTGGAGTTAGAGGGCATACGGCGTCGGAATCCAAGGAAGACTCTTCTCCTTCGTCAGCGTGTCGGTCTAGGCTTGTTCTAGGCAGGAAATCCAACACAATTACAGCCACGACATTCGCAGCCCCTCGCTGGCGGGATGCCGGGTCACAACTGGCATGGGTCCTCCTACAGCCAGCAGCAACGCCACAAAGCTTTGGGTGGCTTCAACATCCGTTTGGTTTCTTTTCAAACGGTCCCTTTCAAGGGCAAAGAACTTCCTTACGATAAACACGCTCATTTCTTGGGCTCGGGCCTTTTGGGTTTTACCCTCTTGTTCCTTCATTCACCGGGTCTCTTCTTGCTAGCAGTGGCTGCCCATCAGCCCCGGGAGCACCCTGCGCACCCTGCGGCGGACCCACGCGCACACCGCGTGTTTTAACGGAGGGTTTTTTATCCCGGTGCCGCCGGAACGCTGCCAGCTGTTGCGTGGCAAGCGGAACGAACGTCTCCTCGCGTGTCATTTGTCTGGGAGACCTTCGCGGGGCTGAGAGCACCGTCCATCAAACCAGAGGGCAGGACAAAAATCAGGTCACGGGGCACTTTCCAAACAACTCCAGTTCAGAGCCTCGCCTGCTAATTCCCTGAGGAATAAACCCAGGCTTGTGGCCAGCAGGGGTTCACAAACACCCCCCCGAACCACTCGCCAGCCACACAAGGCTCTGCAAAAAACCAGTCTGTGGGTTTTCTGTGGATTTCAGAGCTAGGGGAGCTCAGTCAGGTTATCACTGCCTGTCACTGATCTGTTCAGGAGCTGTAACACGTTTCAGCTGCAGCTGAGCGGCGCTAACCCAGGTGAACTTTCTGCCTGTCCAACCATTACTTCCAGGGATCGCCGTGAGGCCGGAGCACGGCGCATGGCTACCCACGGGGCCAGGTCAGGTCTGCCAAACCCCGTCTGGGCAGCACATCCCTTGGTTTGTAAGCTCACGCCTCTGTCCATGCGGGTAATCACTCAACCAGCAAAACAGACAAGCCAAGCCATCAGACCCACGCCACGACACGGGAAGCTGCCTACGGCACGCAAACATCATCGACGTCGTGCCAGCAGGACTCGTTACCTCTTTCTGGTTGCCGGCTTCCTCCGCAGGAGTCTTCAGGTGCTGGAGAGCGGCTTCAGCCTCACCCGCTACCTGTCTGCCACAGCCTTCCTTCTCTGCTCTGCTGCCCTCCTAGTGAGCGGGGGAACGCAACCGTTAGCGCTCTGGACCTGGCAGGCCCAGATTCCCGGACATCACGCTGCTGGGCTCCCCAACGCTGCCCTCTCAGGGCTCCCCACCAGCCCAGCCTCGCTACAGCAGGTCTCGGCCTCGCCTCCCGGCACGGGAGAGAGCAAGGCTAGCCACGCACGAGCCGTTCCGCCCCTGTCACCAGCCATCCCCGCGGCTGGGTGTCCTAGCTCGCTGCGGCACCTCTCTGCAGTACGGCACGAGCTGTGCCGCGCAGTGTTTCTTTACAGCTCCTTTTTGCACGTCTCCATCCGGTAAAGAAGCCTTCCGTGGGAACTCCCCACCGCAGAAAGGGCCCCCTCGGCTCCCAGTGTGTGCCCGGGGATTGACCTGTGCAGAAGGCAGGGTGCTCGACCCCCCGGGCTGCAGGCCCCGCAGCAGGGGATCGCTCCTGCTGCCGTGGGACCCTCCCCCCGGCCACCCAGAGATGCTTCCACACCTTCTCCTCCTCTTGCTCCACCTTCGAGGCAGCCTCCGCTCTCACCCAACATCCCCGCGTCCCGCTAAGTCGCTAAACCCACGCGCTCATTTCGTGTGACTGGGGGTATTCAACCCTGATCCACGGGCTACGTGAAGCCAGCTTTTCCATCACCTCACCCCAAGGTGAAGGGCTCGCTTTGGGAACCCCCCCAGCTCTCTCTCTGCAAGGAAGCTGAGAGCAGCTCGGGCTGAGGCTGGCTCCTAGGAATGCCTTTCTGCTGCCATCTCGTGGAGCCAGGGCTGAATTATATTTTCCGGGGGGGCACTAATACCTTCTGCGGACTAAGATATCACCCATCTGGGTTAACAGAGCCTGGCCGTTGGGGGGCAATTACCATTCCATCATAGATTCCTGCAGCCCTGACAAGACAGTTCTTTGCTCCTGGACACAGTAACAGCCCAGTGACGAATCAGGCCCCCACAGGCTGCTTGTTGTTTGGAAACCAGAGCAGCCTCTCCTGCTCGGCTCGCATCGCCCGCACCCCTACCTCAGAGCCAGAGCTGCTTCCCAGGGTGTCGATAACCGTGCGCACGTTTCTGAAGGGCCTTGCTGTCCCACGGAGACTCTGCAGCATTAGAAAAAGGAGATGGCTGTGAGGGAGCGCCTCCTGCGCGGTCCCAGAGGAACTGGGGGGTCCCAATCGGTGCAACGAGGCAGCAGAGCCGTAGCGGTACGCCAAGGCCACGCGCCTACAGCCAGCTCCGTTTGCAAGTCCATCCTGGCAGGCACTCATTTACAAGGAGTACGACGGGAAAACAGGATGAGATGCTTTTTGGCGACCGAGCAACACACAGAGGAGATGCAGCCCAGATTAAGGCCCAGGGGCGGATGGAACAGCCACGGCCGACCAGCTATTACCAGGGGAGCATCAGCTCCTCGTTCCTGGAGGCTTCACGCGCTGTGGTTACCGACAGGCATTAGGAGCCAAGGCACACAACTCACCTCGTTCTCACTTTCTTCCTCTTTCTTTCTGCCCTTGCCTAGAACCGCGGCTTTCAAGGCACGCTTCTTTTCGCAGACCAAGTCCAGAAACCTCTTGGTCTGGCTGCTGAGCTCAGGGGTATTCGCAGGCTGCGAGGTCAGGAAGGGAAAGGGAAGTCAGAGCACAGCCCAAGGGAAAGGGGAGATACAAACCCACCGAGGCACGCCGCGCTTCCCCCTACGCCAAGGAAGCTCCCCATCCTAAAGAAGCATGTCTGCCAAACCCGCCTGTGCCCCGAAACACCCACCCGCTCCAGACCATAAGACACCAAAATACGTGAAATCACCAGTGACGGGACTTAGCAAGAAGAAAACCTTCGGTGACATGATTATTCGTGTGGTTTTGCACGTCTGTTGTTCTAGTTTCCTTTAAAAGGAAACATCAAAACGTTCCTTTAGTTGACCCCAAGGGGCACGTTCTGTAAACAGTCGTTGGATGCGACTAAATCTTACAGTCACCCATACGGTTGCATCCCTAAAGCGTGCTTCCAGGGCCCACTCCCAGAGAAGAGGGAGCCTTACCTGCTCCTCCTCTTCGGCCTGAAGGCCGGAGTCCACCGAGCTGCTCGTGTCCGAGCGGGACGACCCCTGAAGGATGCTGGTCAGAGAGGGCATGAGGCCACGCAGCGGAGGGAGTTTCCCCAGGGGCACCCTGATGGGCTCGGGTGACGAGTCTGAGGACTGGAGCACGCAGAAGGGATTAGCTGACAGGAGAGCGCGGCTGCACGCCCTACGCTTTCCTGTGCCGACACCGGGTGCTGACACCCACCCCACCGCCACTGAAAAACCGCTTGCGAGACCCCCCCCCGGCCCCAGCACGTCAGCTGTGCAAGGAACAGCCCTTTGATTTACTCGCACGTTTTGCCCTGCGAAGGCCCAGCTGAACACGGTCATTGACTTTACAGCAGCGAGGTGATGCCAAAAATCAGCGGGCATTACTCCAAAAGCGAAGCGAGAGAGCAGCAGCAGCCACGCTCGCCCACACGTACCCACGCGCGGCACCCTCCAACAGCGGTTCCTGCCCCACATCACGCGCCCCAGGCAAACCGGGCAGCTTCGCCTCGGTGTGCCCCGCTACTCTGCACAGCACCAAACAGGTGAAGCAGGCTGACGGCTTCACCCAAAGCCTCGTCTCAACTTTTCTCTTGCTTCTACCCTCAGATAGCTTGCTGTGGGAGCTCAGCTCTTCTTGAGCACACGGGACATCAGCTGTCTCCAGCAAACTCAAGTCACCTCTGCGACTGGCATCAAAAACAAGCCCTTCGCTGTTCATAGGGAAAGAGCTTTCTTTTTCTCTGGCTTGCGAGATGCCTGGACTTCTTCCCACATCTGTATCCAGTCCTAACTTCTTTCTGACTGAGAAACAACAATCAGGCTTATCACTTACGTCCAGGTAGTCTTCACTTCTGCTCAGGCCACCTGGATCTGGCTCAGGAGTCATCTGCCGGGAAGGCAGAAGGTCAAAGGGCTTTTTGTAGGTGAACACTGGAGGGAGACTCCTTGGCTGGATTTCCTGAGTAGATAAATATTAGCAAATTACTCCAATGGCTTGCAGATAACGATATACACCCTCATCTACCTGAACCAGCAACATCTCTCACACGCAATTTTGTACAGAAATAGGTGTGGAAGTTTTTGGCCGCTGGAAATTACATATACACATGTAAAAGTGCTCCGAGGGAAGGCTCGAGGCTTTCTGGGCTGAAGAGGTCTACACCTCGAGCAACGACGACGACAAGGTACCATCCTTCCCCACGGAGACTTCTCTCGTTACCGGCTAAGGGAAGGTAGGAATTACTTGCTATCACGTGGGATATAAAGGTTATGCTTGCAGATACCAACAGCCAAGCAGAGTAACCTCACACGGCCACACCCGTGTTCTGTGTCTGGATGTCACAGCAGCACAGGCATTGACGCTGCCTAAATGCCGTTGCTAGGCCTCTCCAAGGAAGGACACCTTCCCAGCACGCCAAAAACCTGCCGCGAAGAATGGCACCAGCATCCCTGGCTGGTACCGTGTCCTTCTCAGCAACAGCATCCCACGGCTGTGGCACCACGGCTCCAGGTGTGGCCTTCTAAAGGCAAACTTGATGACTTCTGGGGGTTTCTGACCCCACTTCTGTTGGATTTTCACCCAACTCACAGCCCTGCTGGACAGGATCCCTTGTCAGGGGATCGCTGCTCCGATCCCACAGCAGCAACAGCACAGACCCTCTAATTCACAGCCACTCACTCATCCCCCAGCAGCCCTGCAAGCGCAGCCTACTCACGGTGAGTTGCTGCACCAACTTCTCCTTCTTGCCCTTCTTTTTCTTTTCTTTCTTCTCTTTCTTTTCTTTCTTCTCTTTATTCTTCTTGCCTTTCTCTGCCAAGTTGCCGCGTGCCAGCAGCTTCTCTCGCTCTTGAATGACGAGCTCTTTGTACTGCTTCTTAACGGGGTGCTCCCACAAAAGCTCTTGCGTAACAAAGTTGAAGTAGTAGGCCATGCCAATGGTATTCCGGCTGCATGGCAAAACCAGCACCAAGAGTGAGAACAGTACTTCCCCATCCACAGGAAGAGCATCTGTTGTGGCGCTGCCCCCACCCTGCCCCCCGTCCCCCCTGTGGGCAGCACACAGGTAAGGAAGGGCAGGGGAGGGCGGCATCGGACAGGACCGCTGCTGACAGAGCTCTCACCAGGCCTTCCACTCGGGTGGTAACGAAGCCAAGATGCCTTCCCGGGCCAGCCATAGCAGCTCCGGCTCATTCTCGGGGTCAATCCCGATCTCTCGTGCATATGCATGGATTTCTAGGAAAACAGAAGAGGAATCTGTGGAGACGGTCTGCACCGGGCACTGTGCAATAAAGCGCCTCAGCTACAGCGATGGGCGCCCTGGGAAATCCCCATTCTGCTCGAAGCTGCCAGCACGGCCCGTGTCTCGGTAAGCGCGTCCTACTAGGCTGGTAAAGAGGGAGACGGACTGCAGAACGGCATTCCTCTTTGCACCAAAAGCCCATTTTTCAGCTCTGCCTTCTACGAGATCCCACTGCCTCTTCCCTCTCCACCCTGCTCTCCACGTTTCCCTCTTCTCAACACACCCAGAAGCGACTGGCACGCTGAAATCCCTCCTCACAGCTCCTGCGAGGACAGGCATCAGTTACCTTCCGTGCTGGGAAGGAAATCACTGTCATCTTCCTCCAGGATAATCTGGTCACCGAAGACCCGCATCGCTTCCGCTGTGGCTCCCTTTACCTGGCAGCATGAAGGAAGCAACCCAAAATCACAACCAATAAAGCTTCCTCGTCCCGCGCTTGGCACCGGGGCGGTGGAGGGGGCTGGGGCTGCCAAGCTGGGCGGGCGGAGGGGAAGGGCAGCCGGCAAGGGCTGACGGAAGGCAGGAGGACACGGGAGGGCTAAGGAGAGTCTTTGCTGGATGCGGGGGGGAAACGGTGACAAAGGATGAGGAGAAGGCTGAGGTATTTCCTGCCTTCTTTGCCTCCGTCTTTAACAGTGACAGCATTAGGGTTCCCTGGGTACCCAGCTCCCTGTGACAGCAGGCAGGGAGCGGAACGAAGCCCCCCCAACCCCAGGGGAAGCGGTCAGCCACCTGCTGCACCACTTAGGCACCTACAAGTGGATGGGGACGGATGGGATCCACCCAAGGGTGCTGAGGGAGCTGCTGGAAGTGCTCATCAAGCGTACCTCTGCTTTCTCCATGAGATCCAAGGGGTCCTGCCACGTGGCAGGTGTCCAAGCAGCAACGGGAACGGGCCGAGCAGCCGACCGCCGACAGCAGGATCACCGCTGCCTGCACCTGAGCCTTGGCTCCCCTCTTCACCTTCCGCCGTCCTCAGCCCGCTCTGTATTTAGAACTCCTACGTCAAGCGAGTCTCAGAAGCCGCGATTAATCCTGGCAGTTTCCAAAGACAAAGACGTTCTCAGGACACGCCAAAGCGAAAGAGCATCACAGGGCTCGCGCCGCTCCCAGTGTACCCGAATAAAACATTTGGATGCAGGCGGCTCGCTCGAGGCCGCCTGTTCTCATTTTCCTCCCTCACATATTCCATCCCCTCTCCTCATCCCTGGCGTTACGGCCGGCAGAGGAATCCCGCACGAACTCTGCTCCTCGCAAGGCCGCTTCCTGCACGTGCAGGACCCGGCTGTGCGGCTGGAGCTGCGCCAGGAGGGAGGGAGGACGGGACGGCGCGATGCGCGGCAGCCCCCTGCAGCGCCCCGGTCCCGCCGGCAGCAGCGAGCCCCCTCCTCCCCCCGCCCGCTGCGCTCCCGGCCTCCGCCACGGGAGGACGGACCCTGCCGGCTCGGCTCCCCCGCCCCGGGGCCCAGGCCTCGCCCCTCTCACCGGCACCGGCACCGGCACCGGCACCGGCACCGGGATCGGGACCGGGAGAGCCGCCTCCAGCCGCTTACCGCTTCCGCCGCCGCCCGACCGTTGCTCCAGCCCGCGCTACGGTTGCCCGCTGCGCAGACTGAGGCACGGCCCGCCCCCGCCTGCACACCATTAGTAGG
The DNA here is from genome assembly GCA_027574665.1 of Rhynochetos jubatus. Lineage (NCBI taxonomy): Eukaryota > Metazoa > Chordata > Aves > Eurypygiformes > Rhynochetidae > Rhynochetos > Rhynochetos jubatus. Next base: position 5,275,837 of record CM050670.1, on the reverse strand, counting down.
CGGCGGGTGCAGCCCGGCGTCTGATTGGCCGCGGGATGGGCGAGCTCTGTGACGTCACGACGAGGCGGCGCCTGCCGGCGGTTGGAGGCCTGGGAACTAAGGACGCGCCGCTCGTTGCCATGGCGACGAGTCGCCCTCTCCCGACCCGTACCTCGGCCTCGCTCCGCCCCCCCCTCCTTCCCGGCTCCCGTTATCCCCCGGGGCCGGGCCGGGCCGCAGCTGGTTCGGGGAAGAGAGCGAGCCTCGCTGGGCCGGGCCGGGCCGGGCCGGGCCGTCAGCGCTTCCGCCGGCGGGCGGGCTTTCCTGGGCAGGGAGCTCCGCGCCGCCATGCCCGCCGCCCCGTTCGGCGCCGGCGCGGCCTACCCGGCCCGGCGCGGCCGCCCGGCCGAGGCGCGGGGCGCTGCGGGCCCTCTAGGCTGCCGTCGCCTGCCCGGCCGCCGGGAAGGAAGGCTTTCCGGGGCGGGGAGCCGCCGGGGCGGGCAGGGCTGCGGCGATGGCTGCCGCCTGGCCCTGGCTGCTGCTGTGCTTGGGGGCGGCCGCCCTCCGCGCCCGCTCGGCCCCGTCGCGCATCCGGCTGCCGTTGCGGGGCCCCAGAGCCCCAGAGGGGCTCCCCAAGGGGTCCCATGGGTGTGCTGAGCATGGGCCAGCACCCAGCTACAGCGAACTCCTGGGTAGAGAGAGGTGTGAGCTGCAGGTTGTGCCCGCAGGGGGTGACAAAGCCACGATGCCGGTGACCGACCCGGCGTTCAGCCAGGCCGTGAACCCCCAGAGCTTCTGCACGGGCGTCTCGCTGCATCACGCCGCTCTGATGCAGAACACGGGGCCGCTCATCGACGTGTCGGACACCCGCCCCGGCACCAGTAAGCGGCCGCGGCGGTGTGGGGCTGGGGTGGGTTTGCTGGGAGCAGGGCGGGGGGCCTGCAGCTGCAGGTACGGGTGGGCTGGGTACCCCCTGGGAGCGCAGGGCACCGTGGCCTGTCCCCTTCCAGATTAGCTGTTGGTGAGGCAGAAGGAGCGGGGAGCGCCCCAGCGGGATGGGATGGGGCCCTGGGTGTCTCAGTGACCTGCTGCATCCCCGGTCACCTTTGTGCCTTAGACCCCGTGTCAAGGAAGAGCGTGAAGTCCGCGCACAGCACGCGCAACCGGTACTCCAGCCGGTGGACCGTCACCAAGTGCCAGGCGTCCACCCCTGCACGGACCCTCGCCTCGGACTGGAGGACAGTGGGCTCCCAGCACGGCATCACCGTCACCGAGAGCGACAGCTACAGCGCCAGCCTCTCTCAGGACACAGGTATCCCGGGGCTGCTGCTAGCGGGGATCTGCCGGTTTGGGGTGCGTGGGTTCATCGGTGGTGACCCCAAACCAAACTGGGACTGAGCGTGTGCTCCCGCTGCTAGTCACGGTCACGGAGAGCATCGCGCATCGGGCAGAGGCTGGCAAGGGGTCTGGGGTGGGGGGTGGGTCTCGCGCTCCCCGTGCGGAGTCGATGGTGGTGGTGTCCCCTGCCCGCGCTCCCGGCTCCGCTCGGCCTTGTCGAGCTCCGGGTTAAGCGATGGAGAGCGGGCAGCAGCGCCCCGGTGCGTGGTGGGAGCAGATGTGGGGCTCTGCGGTCCCCTCCCGAAGCTCTGGGGTGGCTCCGCAGCTGGCGGGCTTTGGGGACATGTGGCTAGGTGTACCTCCGGGCCCATTCCCACTATGACAGCGATGTGGAGAGCGGCCTTCCCAGGGCAGGGAAGGTTCCCAGGTGTGTGACGCGTCCTCTCCTCCGCAGACAAGGGGCGGAACAGCACGGTGTCGACGGAGAGCGCCTCGTCTACCTACGAGGAGCTGGCTCGCGCCTACGAGCACGCGAAGCTGGAGGAGTTGCTCCAATTTGCAAATGCTTATGTGTTAATACCTTTTTCTGTGAAAAACCCCCAGCGCTGTGTGCAATAAAGGTTATGTTTATACATGGGCGTTGTTAAGTGAGCAGGGGCAGGGGCAGGGGCTGGGGCCAGGCCATCAGCGGGAGGATGGAGAGGAGCGGCCCAAATACACCCAGGAGAGCAAACGCGTGCCGGGGACGGCGGCGCCGAGCGCTGCCTGCTTCCCCTCCCGAGCCGCCCCGACCTGCCGACCACCGGGGCAGGAAGGGCTGGGAGCAGGGTCCCGCGGACGCCGAGCCAGAGGTAAGCGGCAGCTACGCGCTGGTAAGTCCGTCACGGCGGGGCCGCGTGGGAGCGGGCGGTGAAGCGTGGCGCAGTCGTCCCCGGCGCGGCCGAGCACGGGGCGGAGCGTGGCGCGGCGAAGCCCGGCGAATCCGTCGCGGCGGCGCGAAGCCAGAGCGTCGCCGCCCGCCGTCGCGCTGAAGCGTGCTGGGCAGCCGGAGCCTTCGCATTTACCGTGCTGAGAATTCCCCCGGAGCAAATCCAGCCCCGAAACAGGGTTGGGCTTCTTCCGCAGTACGTACTTGGGGCTTGGCTACAGCGAGCCAAGGGCCCACCCCCCCTCCAAGCAGTGTCACAGCTGGGCAGCCATGCAGTGCCTCTGACATGACAACCCCGACTTTGAATAGAAGGGGCTAGAAAAGGCAAGTGTGTTCTCAGCTCTAAGTGGATTAGCAAGGTAAAGAGAACAACAGCTTAACACCGATTAACATGTCTTTATTGTAATGGGCTAGTACAGATTCCCTTCTGCATCTCAGCAAGAATTCCCCACCTTCCCTTCCCCAGCAGTTACCATCCCTGGCCTTGCAGAGCTCGGTTAGACAGCCTGCATTGCCAGCACTCCACCGTGAGAGCCCAGCAGCCCCCCAGCTCCCAGCGAGCCCACTGCCCTTCACCGCGGCAGCCGGCTCTCCCCACCTTGCTGCACGCGGTAGCCAACCAGGCGTTGAAGGAGCCACGTGAGCCAGACTGCCTTCAGCAGGGACCAGGCAAAACCCCCACAAGCTCAGAAGCCAGACACCAGCACACAGGAGGTGAAGGTAAGCAGGGGCAGCTGGGGATGGAGCCCTTGGAAGAGGGGCTGAGGCTGTTTGTGGCTGGAGTGGACAGAAAGGGCAGCCTGCGCGCTGTCATGGCTCAGCAGCTCTGCACAGAAAAGCCAGCGTTGAGCCCAGCAAAGCGGCAGTGGCCAACACGCTCAAGCCTGGCTCCGGAACCGGGGCACCCCAAGCAGTTCTCCCCGAGAAAGGTAAGATCAGCTCGCGGTCGGCACGCGGCTCAGCTCCCGCTCCCTTGGCAGCCTGCGGCAGGTCCCCCTTGCTGGCATCCCGCTCCCGTGGCATCCCACTCCACGCTGCCTGCCCCTGCCACGCTCAGCGCGAGTGCTGCGCCAGCACGCAACACCCGGGAAGCGGAGCAGGAGGGGCTTCTGCCGTACTGCCGCGCATCGAAGGGCGCAGAGCGGCAGCTTCACGCCCTGCCTGCGGCGGCCGTCTCGAGAGAGAGCGGCTCCGAAGATGCTTTCTCGCAGGTGGGGTCCCTTGGAACTGCAGGCTTCTCCATCTCGCACACGGTAAGCGGCTCAGCAGTTTTGAAAGCGTAAAATATTGAAAGTCAGCTCGGAGGGGACGCTGACAAAGACCACCAAACACCGCGGTGCCCGCTCAGCGGGAGAAAGCCTAGCCCAACTTCTCCCGGGTGGTTAGAGCGGCATCACCTGCCCCCTCCCAGCTCCCTGCATCCCAGCGGGGTGGTGATGCGCTCCGGATACAGCCCCCGGAGGAGCCTGGTCCAGGCTGGACACCAAGGGCTCCCACCCGCCTTCCCGGCCGTGCCGCCTGGAAGGAGCCCCCGGCCGCTGCGTCGAGCTGCTCCCTCTCCCCAGGGCACGGAAGGACGCAGGTGGGGACAGTCCGGCTGTTCCCACGTTCCCGCTGCGCCAGCGCGGCAGACACCACCCCGCTCTCCTGCCGGCGCCGCTCCCCATCGCCCCGTCGGTAACGCAGGAGGAGCGCTCCAGCGAGCACAGCCGCGCTGCGGAAAGGAGGGAGCGCCTTTCCAAAGGGCCTGTCCCGCAAAGCCAGCCCTGCTCTCCTTCCCGTTGCTTCCACCCCGAGAAGAGAGGAAGCCTCCCTCAGAGTCCCGACCTGCCATCCCGAGCCTGTCCCCAGCTGCCACAGCCGTTTCGCTGCTGGGTCTCCGTGCCGGAGGCCGGATGATTTGGCCCACTGGGACTTCAGCGCTTGGTGGGAGCCAGCGCGGGCTCGTCTCCTGCCACGTCTCCTCCAGCGAAGCCTCGGCTGGATCCACGTCCTCTCCCTGACCGCTTACTCAGAGCCCTCCGACTGGCAGCTCTGGCTGGAATACTAATGCGAGAACTGTTGATTTCTTGGAGCCCTGATATTTCACCACTGGATTAAACAGTCTATACAGGACATTTGGACACGCTACAGGATCCACCTGGGAAGCTCGCTTCCTGCACTCCCTTGTAAAGAAACCCTCTTTCAAGGACAGAGCCCGGAGACACGGCGGAGATGGCCGGGCATCACCGAAACGCAGCGTTACCGGCGGGGAGACCGCACAGAGCACATCTCTCCGGAGCCACACCCCACTTTTCAATAACGGTAAACTTTAATTTGTCTGTTTCCATCCAGTCCCAGCTGAAGGAGGCTGGAACTGCCGGTCGAGGACTTCTGCGCCGCTGGGAAGGGCGGTCTGGCGGGCGGGTGAAGGAAAAGCCTGGCTCGCAGGAGGGATTAGCAGGCGAAGAGGGATTAGCAGGTGTTGCCTTTGCAAGGCGTGGCGACCTGTTTCAGGAATGGCACGGCGACCGACCCTGGGCCGCTCGGGCCATCAGCTCACAGACACCAATGTGGTGGACGGCAAATGGCGTTTATTGGTGTGTAACACCGCGTTATATGGCTTAGGTTTGTCACGTCACTTCCGTCTGCTTACATCGCAAACTACGCGCTACTGGCTATCAGGGGAGGGTCCCTGTCTTTCCGTACAGCACGAAATCTTCCGGCCGCCAGATCCTAACTACCTACATTTCCCCCCTCCCTATGCGTAAGTAAATTGGCTAAAATATAAGAATCTCGAAAATACGTATATCGCAATCTTGGAATTGTATCCCGTTCTTAAGCTATGCTTTACAACAATTTTGACACATATCATAAACTTGAATAAAAAATATAAGGCACGCTAGGTGAGAGGCAACAGGGGTGTTACTGGGAATAACAGGGTATGACTGGAGATAGCTAAACAATTCTGAACAAGAACATTTTTATAGCAATTGTCGGTATTCTATCATCATGATATTAACTGTTTCTAGCCGGCTTTTAACAAATGACACGAACTTATTCAATACACGGGGTCCAAAAATCAGTGCTATTACAATTATTATAATTGGCCCTGTCAGGGTAGATATCAGGGAGGTCAGCCATGGTGAATGGTTAAACCATGATGCAAACCAGTTTTGTTGTGCTTCTCATTCTTCTTTTTTCGCTTCTCCAATCCTTCTCGCACTTTCAGGTGTGGACAGGATGCTTGTTGACTTGCAGTCTTCTCCTGCTACCAGGGCGTATGGGTTATAAGGGCGTCTGATAAACCGGTTCTGTGGATAAAAACTCACAATTTTTATTAGTTTCATTCTGAAGATTTGGTTTGATGGATTTAAGTGGTTACTTTAAGCCCGGTTACTTGGGCTAGTTGCCTCGCGCAGTTGTCCTCCCATTCTTGTTTAAAAACGATCATTCCTGCCCCATCAAAGATCAATCTACACGTTTGTTTTATATCGAACGGGAGTGGATCGTCTCCCCCGAAAATACCATCTATGAGGGTGCAGACCATGGCAGAATTAAGCCCTTTATCCGCAATTGCCTTAACAATCGTTTGTATATCCTTAGGGTTTATTGGCGAGTGGACCCTCTGTCCCCTGTCTGTCACCCGGACCGGGAACGCTAGCGTGGCTGATGGGGCCCAATCGGCACACGCAATCTTTATTTTCCTCCAATCAGTGAGAGGAATATTTTCCTCTCGGGGTCCCTTTTTATTTCGGATGGGAGTATTTTGGCTTTTGACTGTATCTAGTCTCAGTTCCTCCTCCTCTGAGTTTGAATCGGTTGCGAGCCACTCGTCCCAGCTAGTGTCAGACTCAGAGCCGGAGCTCGACTGAGCGGGTACTTCCGGTTTTCCGTACCTGTTTGTCGGGCCCCGGCCCCGCCCGCTGCTTCTGTGGGCGGGCCGTTCCCTCCCTCTTGACTCGGCCCTCCTTCCTGGGTCGCCCCGCCCCCTGCTCGGCGGGGTGTTCGCCCTACTGGGGCGTTTCTCCAGATGGCCGCTCTGCTTGGCTTTCCGCCCTTCAATCGCGCTCCCCTCCTTCCCCCTATCGCCCCCGCCCTCTTTCTCTTTCCCGTTCTCCCCGCCTTCTTTGTTCGCGCGCGCTTGTTAGTGCTGACGCCTCCTCCCTGTTCCCGCCACGGGCATCTTCGCCCCGCCCTTCTCCTTTCTGCCCGGCGCCATCTTGGGGCGCATAGGGCGGTGGTCTAGCCCAACCCTCCTCAGACTCTGATCGCTCCGCGGCGCGCCTGGGCTCCTCGGCTAGCCCACCCCAGAAAGATTTAGCTTGTTTCTGCACCTCCGTAGGCGGGTCGGGGTTCGGGAGTTGAGGGGACGTGTCGCCCTCTTGCCGGTCTTTAGGCTCAGCAGAATCGTTACCGTCTGGGGGGTGCAAAGTCTGTGTGGCTGCCCCGACTGCCGTTTTCGGGGCGGCCAACAAACAGTCCTTTGCCGCCCTCCAGGTCTCCTGTTCTTGTAAGGCCTTCTGCAGGGCCTGTACGACTCTCCCCCACGACTTAAGGTTTTTCCCACAGCCCGAGGACATCGTCTCCTCGGCTAACGCTTTAGTGCATTTATCCCACACCTCAGGGTGGAGAATATCCACCGGCTGGTCAATGACCCCAATTTTTAAAAGCCTCGCAACTGCGAGAGTAAAATCTTTGGGCTTGCAATCAATACCCCACTGCTCATGTAACAGTGATACGACCTTCACAAGGGCTTCCATCCCCCTTGTTGGTCCGGGAGCGTCCTCCCCGCCGGGCTGGTCCTGCCGCTCCGGCCGCCGTTCACCCGAATCCAGGCGAGTTTTCCTGGGTTTCGGCACCACTTGTTGCCTTTGCAAGGCGTGGCGACCTGGTTCAGGAACGGCACGGCGACCGACCCCGGGCCGCTCGGGCCATCAGCTCACAGACACCAATGTGGTGGACGGCAAATGGCGTTTATTGGTGTGTAACACCGCGTTATATGGCTTAGGTTTGTCACGTCACTTCCGTCTGCTTGCATCGCAAACTACGCGCTACTGGCTATCAGGGGAGGGTCCCTGTCTTTCCGTACAGCACGAAATCTTCCGGCCGCCAGATCCTAACTACCTACACCCCCGGAGGAGCCTGGTCCAGGCTGGACACCAAGGGCTCCCACCCGCCTTCCCGGCCGTGCCGCCTGGAAGGAGCCCCCGGCCGCTGCGTCGAGCTGCTCCCTCTCCCCAGGGCACGGAAGGACGCAGGTGGGGACAGTCCGGCTGTTCCCACGTTCCCGCTGCGCCAGCGCGGCAGACACCACCCCGCTCTCCTGCCGGCGCCGCTCCCCATCGCCCCGTCGGTAACGCAGGAGGAGCGCTCCAGCGAGCACAGCCGCGCTGCGGAAAGGAGGGAGCGCCTTTCCAAAGGGCCTGTCCCGCAAAGCCAGCCCTGCTCTCCTTCCCGTTGCTTCCACCCTGAGAAGAGAGGAAGCCTCCCTCAGAGTCCCGACCTGCCATCCCGAGCCTGTCCCCAGCTGCCACAGCCGTTTCGCTGCTGGGTCTCCGTGCCGGAGGCCGGATGATTTGGCCCACTGGGACTTCAGCGCTTGGTGGGAGCCAGCGCGGGCTCGTCTCCTGCCACGTCTCCTCCAGCGAAGCCTCGGCTGGATCCACGTCCTCTCCCTGACCGCTTACTCAGAGCCCTCCGACTGGCAGCTCTGGCTGGAATACTAATGCGAGAACTGTTGATTTCTTGGAGCCCTGATATTTCACCACTGGATTAAACAGTCTATACAGGACATTTGGACACGCTACAGGATCCACCTGGGAAGCTCGCTTCCTGCACTCCCTTGTAAAGAAACCCTCTTTCAAGGACAGAGCCCGGAGACACGGCGGAGATGGCCGGGCATCACCGAAACGCAGCGTTACCGGCGGGGAGACCGCACAGAGCACATCTCTCCGGAGCCACACCCCACTTTTCAATAACGGTAAACTTTAATTTGTCTGTTTCCATCCAGTCCCAGCTGAAGGAGGCTGGAACTGCTGGTCGAGGACTTCTGCGCCGCTGGGAAGGGCGGTCTGGCGGGCGGGTGAAGGAAAAGCCTGGCTCACAGGAGGGATTAGCAGGCGAAGAGGGATTAGCAGGTGTTGCCTTTGCGAGGCGTGGCGACCTGGTTCAGGAACGGCACGGCGACCGACCCCGGGCCGCTCGGGCCATCAGCTCACAGACACCAATGTGGTGGACGGCAAATGGCGTTTATTGGTGTGTAACACCGCGTTATATGGCTTAGGTTTGTCACGTCACTTCCGTCTGCTTACATCGCAAACTACGCGCTACTGGCTATCAGGGGAGGGTCCCTGTCTTTCCGTACAGCACGAAATCTTCCGGCCGCCAGATCCTAACTACCTACACCCCCGGAGGAGCCTGGTCCAGGCTGGACACCAAGGGCTCCCACCCGCCTTCCCGGCCGTGCCGCCTGGAAGGAGCCCCCGGCCGCTGCGTCGAGCTGCTCCCTCTCCCCAGGGCACGGAAGGACGCAGGTGGGGACAGTCCGGCTGTTCCCACGTTCCCGCTGCGCCAGCGCGGCAGACACCACCCCGCTCTCCTGCCGGCGCCGCTCCCCATCGCCCCGTCGGTAACGCAGGAGGAGCGCTCCAGCGAGCACAGCCGCGCTGCGGAAAGGAGGGAGCGCCTTTCCAAAGGGCCTGTCCCGCAAAGCCAGCCCTGCTCTCCTTCCCGTTGCTTCCACCCCGAGAAGAGAGGAAGCCTCCCTCAGAGTCCCGAGCTGCCATCCCGAGCCTGTCCCCAGCTGCCACAGCCGTTTCGCTGCTGGGTCTCCGTGCCGGAGGCCGGATGATTTGGCCCACTGGGACTTCAGCGCTTGGTGGGAGCCAGCGCGGGCTCGTCTCCTGCCACGTCTCCTCCAGCGAAGCCTCGGCTGGATCCACGTCCTCTCCCTGACCGCTTACTCAGAGCCCTCCGACTGGCAGCTCTGGCTGGAATACTAATGCGAGAACTGTTGATTTCTTGGAGCCCTGATATTTCACCACTGGATTAAACAGTCTATACAGGACATTTGGACACACTACAGGATCCACCTGGGAAGCTCGCTTCCTGCACTCCCTTGTAAAGAAACCCTCTTTCAAGGACAGAGCCCGGAGACACGGCGGAGATGGCCGGGCATCACCGAAACGCAGCGTTACCGGCGGGGAGACCGCACAGAGCACATCTCTCCGGAGCCACACCCCACTTTTCAATAACGGTAAACTTTAATTTGTCTGTTTCCATCCAGTCCCAGCTGAAGGAGGCTGGAACTGCCGGTCGAGGACTTCTGCGCCGCTGGGAAGGGCGGTCTGGCGGGCGGGTGAAGGAAAAGCCTGGCTCACAGGAGGGATTAGCAGGCGAAGAGGGATTAGCAGGGAAGAGGCTTTACGGGTCAAGCACAGCACAAGGAACAGGTCACTCGTGCTCTGGCTGCTAAACACCGTATTCCTCCCCGGAAGCGGCCAGGAAAGCAGCGGATAAGGCTTGGAAATCGCTGCACGATGCTTCAGTGCTCCCGACTCACCTCCGGCCGTCTCCTCCTACCCGCCGCACAACACTGGGGTGTCACTGAAGACCCCCAGGCAAAGGATACACTCCTGAGTTCCTCTGGAAGTCTTCTAGCCATTTCTTGTTGGCCTCGATCATTTCTTCAATGCTCATCTTGTCCAGCTGACGGACGTGGGGCTTGGAGTGCTGCAACAGCCGTATTTGCTCCCTGTCACGTGAGAGAAAGGGGAAATGAGGGGCTGCTACAGAGCCACCGTTGCCAAAACCCAGCCTCCTCTTGGCTCCGCATCCTCCGCCCAACCACGTCGGAGAGCGAAGCTGCAGCAGCCACCCCCTGCCATGCCGTCCGTGCTGCCTGCACAGCGTCGGAAAGGTCGGGCGGCAGCCTGTCCCCTCCCCGCAGCACGGCCTGTCCCGGCAGAGCCGGCGGGGCCCAAAGCCAGCAGCACCCTCGGACCCTGGTCCCGGGGCGGGGGTTATCGGCACCGCATGCCGGCAGCTTCGCCGGGGACGCTACGAGGCAGCGCCGAGCGTGTGGCCGCGAACCACCAACAGCGTCAGTGTCTGCTTAATAATACCCAACTGGGAATTTTGTTACTTCCTTCCTCTGTGAAATGTGAGCTAGAAATCATTCCAGAGTAACAAGAGCAGCAATGAAAGAGCAACTCAAGGAGATAGACCCTTACTCGGCAGAGATGCATCCCAGCTTCTTCTCCAGAGGCTTGGAACTTCCCCTGCGTGACGGGAAGCTACCTGGAAAAGAGAGGTTAAATACAGGCTCCCTGGAATCAATGTTCTTGACATCTGGGTATGCTCCCTTCTTTGCTAACTGCCTTCTCGGGGGTGTACTGGGACTGCTCCAGGAGCAGGAGGGTCAGATGGGCCTTATGCTACGCTTCCCGGAAGGAGAAAAGCTTTTCCTCGTTCTTTATCTCCTTAGCACCCTTCCTATCGGGAGCACCAGTGAGCCGGCCTTGCCAGCAGGGGAAGGGTGAGCTGGTTAGAGCCGGCACCCTGTGGCTCTGAAATCAAAAGCCGTAGGGTAGCAAGCAGATGGGTTACGGTCGGAGACTCACCTGGGAAATACCTGTGCCATTTCTCTTCCAGGATGCTGTCCACCGACGGTCTGGCTGCGAGAGAGCGAGGAGAACTCGGCCCAGCACTCCACGCCCACGGGGGCCCCGAAGACACCCCAGCCGGGGACACCGAGCTCCCCCCTGCCTGCAGCCCCGCCAAGGGGGTGTATGAAGAGAGAGGGATGCCACCGCCAAGGGTCGAGGTGGACAATGGAGACTGGCGGTGGTTCAGAGAGCCCAAGACGCCGATGGCGCTGTTCAGTTCCGTGGTGATGTGCTGCAGAGTGTCTGTCAAGTACTGGATCTTGTCCAGCGGTGGGGTGGGCCATGAATCGTTTCTCTGGTCAGCTGGCAGAAGAGAGGGGAAACAGGGATCACCGGGAGGGCGAGGGAGACACCGTTACGCTGCGAGCGGAGCGTCGTCAGGCTGTGCCAAGCTGGAGGCAGAGGCAAAAACCCGGCTTTGCAGGCAACAGAGGAGACACAGACGGACAAGGAATTGTGCCTTGGAGGCTGCCTGGGCACAGGCTGGAGGAGAAACAGGATAGCAAGGCCAAGATGCTCGAATGCTGCAAGAATGGGGCCTGCAGGACAAGCCTGGGCGTGCTCGTGAGAAGCAAAGCAATTTGGGCCGGCAGCGAGGCTGGGGGAGGACCCGCAGGGCTGTGCTGATACAAGGGCTCTCATCCTACGGCCAGAGAAACCCCCCACATGGGTTTCACATGGGCCTGCAGATATTGTACTGCTCAGGGTCAGAGAGACGATCCCAGACCGGACAGCTTGTCAGTCTGCTGCCACAGGGAAGTTTTCCAGATTTTCTTTACGCTCCATCCTTGCCAGCCTTGCTCGGCAGCTCTCCTGCCTTCCTGGCTGCTTATGGGAGCCCTTCTTCCCACCTGTTACAGGCAGCTGTACAGGTGGCTGCCTGTGAGACCCCCGGTTACAGGCAACTGCGGGCAAACCAAAAGGCCCGGGCAGCAGGCAGAGGAATTCCCGCAGGCAGAGGAATTCCCGCAGCCTCTCCTGCCAGAGAGGTGAGGAAGAGGACGCCCAGACACCTGCAGAAGAGCAATACAAGCCCTGCACCAGCAGATAGGGAAGAGCCGAAGCCGGATTTTAGAACCCACTCCGCAAACAAAGGGGGAGACGCAGAAGGCAGGTTCAGGCACAGATTCCATCCCTCTCATGTGCCGCTACGGGCAGGGAGTAAGTTCTTCAAATGAAGCGTTCTCCACAGAGCAGTCCCCGTCACGGACAGCAGACCTGCCTCGGAACACAAGCGAGAGCAACAGAAGGGGCAGAGGGGCAAGAGGGGAAGCCAGAACGCGGCCTGAAGCACCGTAGGTTGGGCACAGCGCATCAAGCCAGTCAGGCACTTACATCTAGGCTGAGGGAAATCGACGCTGGATAAGCTGCTGTCGGTGTCCTCAGAGTCGCTGAGATCAAAAGTCACCGTCTTCTGGCACGCAGCGCTCTTGAGCGTGTCTTCCTCTGAAAGCTGGTCGGGAGAAGGAGAACACCACAAATAAAAGCTGCTGTTCAGTCCCTGAAAGAGAAAAGCTGCTGGCACACTGCCCGCAGCTGCTCTGCACGGGCTAGACAACGGGGTCGGGCACGGGCCAAGCGAAGGCAGACCCATCTTCGCTCCGACAGCGAAGTCTGAGAGCCCAGAGACTGCCAAGCCTAACAGCCGCGGGAATGGGCCCTTCTAGGCAGAAGTCAAAGGGGTTTGTGCTCTAAATAAGCCTCAGGGGTGAGCAGCTGCCAAGGCTTGCCTTGGTGGGGAAAGCAGCCCGCATCCCAGCTCACGTGAGGAGCCATGCTGCTTTCTGTTTCTGAAATCCAGCTCCACGGGCAAAGGCCAGCCCTTGGCCACCAGCCCTCCCAAGGACCGGGAGCCCTGCAGACTCCAGCCTAGGGGAGCAGGCCAAGAGCACCGGGAGGCGGGAGCGCAGCGGGGCAGGCACGGGGGTGCCGGGGCTTACCTCCTCGAGCAGCAAGGACTCCAGCTGGCTTATTTTCTCTTCTTTCTTCTTCAGCAGTGCCTGTCCTTCCTGCATAGCCAACATCATCTTGTCCAGCTGCTTTTTCTCCTGCAGTGGACGGACAGCCAAGCCAAGGAGGAGAATTAAATGAGAATGACAGGAAAGAACCCACGCTAGCGGTCACGGTGACTTCCGGTATCGCCCTTCCGCTGCGGCTGCTGGAGTAAAACTGCTCCCAGGTGTTGGGGAGCCTGGGAAGCGGGCAGTCCAGAGAACTCAAAGCCAGTTCACCACAAGGAACAGGCGGTTTCCCTTCCAAACCCGGCATCCAACAGGGTCAACGGATTTGGTTCCGCTAACGTAAGCGCTCTCTGTCACCAGTGAAGGAAACAGGATCTTCCCCATCCTTGGCTGGCACACCAGCAGAGCTGGCAAGTACTCGGGAGCCCTTTTCCCGGCGAGGGTGAAATCCCTGCAGAGCTACAACCATACATTTGTACCTGCTGATGGGATGGACGCCGGTCGCTTCCCTCGCTACGAGGAAAAGTGTGTTAGGGGCTTCGCGTGACGCGGGAGCCCCTCTTTCCCTCCCAAACGCTTTCTCCAATTTTTAAGGTCCCGAGAGCTCCAACTAACGACCAAGCTCCTGGAATCGAGCAAGCTACGAACGCCGCGCATCAGTCACAGAGCAACCCGCGAGAGCTGGTTTGCAGCGGAACTGAACACCCACCGCTGCCTGTGCCCGCACCTGCGAGGCGGGAATCGATCCCAGGGCTGCGGATTCGTCCGTGCAGCCAGGACTGCCTGACAGCGGAGCGCAGCCCGTGCTCAGCGGCTCACCTTTTCCAGGTTCTTGTGCACGACCTCCAGGAGCTGGGAGTTGTCAGGATCCAGCACCACCCCCTGTGCTTTCCCTAAGTCCCGGCGCCACTGCTGCTTGGCGGCTTTCAGCGCCGTCTGCCTCTTCCTCACGAAGCGCGTCTGGCTCTTCAGGAACTCCTTGGCGTTCTCGATGGAGATCCTTTCCGCAGAGATGTAGCTCCGGACGCTACACGGAAGAGACAGGCGTGCTGCAGGCTCGACGCCGGCCGCGCCACCCTGCAAGCACCTCCCCGAAAACGGACGGGCAGCGCAACGCGCGGAAACCCCGGCGCAACCGGCGCCTTGGCAAACCAAAGGAAAACCGTTTTCCGGAAGCGGCTGGCACGCAGATACTCACTGGAAGCCGCTCTTCTCGGGCCTTCGAGAGGGTGGGGAAGCAGGCTCTTTGGATGAGTGCTGGGGAGGTGAGACAAGTCAAAAGCTAAGACGTGTGTACGGGGAACAGAAGCCCCGGACCCCGTAAGAATCCATCAGGAGTCATCATGTTCGGGATGACATCACCATAGCACCGCCCAGATCCAAGGCCAGTGGCAGGGCCGTTGTTTGTGTGGCTTTTAAAAAGTCAGACCCCTGACTCGAGCCCGGCTTTTGCCTGCGAGGGCAAAGTAACCCCACGCACCTTTCCCCCCCCCAACAACAGACAGAAGTCAAGGAATGCTGCTAAAGACGCTGATGTCCCCCGGCACAGCCAACACCATTACAGTCTGCTTGACTCACAGCTCGAGTAGTTTCTTTCACGTCTTCAGCGTGGACCTCGGCTCTCCCTCTTGGAGACTCAACGCTGTCTTCTGCCTCCACCTCACTGCCCAAGGAAAAGGCACTCGATTAGGCCAGTAATCTGTCTGCAGTGGTGTCCAAAGTGACCTCTGCTTCCCAGGAGGGAAAGGGCCCCAGGCATGCCAGACCCCACCGGCATCGGGTCTGTGGCGTGGCAGACACAAGCCCTGGCTGGGCAGGCGAGCGTTGCTCCTCGCCCGTAGCCAGCAGCTCAGCTACCCCAGGAAAACCTTGTCCTGGCATCTCAGTGCCCCTCTCAAGGCGTCTTATTGACCCCACGAGACAGATGTGGAGAAGACAAACACGTCAGCCTGACAAGCAGAGGCAAAGGGACAAGTGTACGCGGCGAGCTACCTGCAGATCTGGAAACAGAGCCCAGGACCTCCCCGCCCTCGACAGGCAGCGAGACCACCGCGAGGAGTCGGAAGGAACACGGCCCGAGACACGAGAAGCTCAGAGGTAAGGCAGAGCTGTGGCTTGGGTCAGAGAGGTTTGGTAGGGGCACAGGGCCCTTTCCTTCCATTTGAGGGAACTCCTCATGCACACACCTTGTGTGTTTCTGCAGCTTCTGGCTGCGGCTCTGCAGCCGCTCCACCTGGGCTTCCAGCTTCGCTTTCTGGTCCTGGAGTTCCTCGAGGGACCTGCGCAGCTGCTGGGTGGACTCCAGGAGGCTGCCGTGCTCCTTCCTAAGCTCCTCTAGGCGCTGCTGAGAAGCTGCAGCCGCCTCCTAGAAAAGAACCAAGAAAATCCCTCCCGGTCAGCTCCCCAAATCAAAACGGAAGGCGCACAACGAGCCAGAGACTTGCCCGGTTCACGGGAGGTCCCGGCGCTACAAATGCGCACGTGGCACGCCAGTCCTGGAGGAACAGGCCGCTCGTTTTTGGGAACAGCTCGGGGCCGACGCAACTCCCAGCAGGACGGCACTCCAGGCTGAGGCAGGGAGGGGTTTGCAGACTCGGTTTTGAAGCAACAGCTGGCTTTGCTAAAGCCGCAGGTCTAGCGCGCTCCCCTCAGCCCCAACAGAAAAGCGGCACAGCGCCTCCCCGGAGCGAACGTATACATACTTGTCTCTCCAGCTCAGCCCGTCTGTCCTCGTCCAGCAGCTGCTGCCTTTTCTGCCGCAGAGACTCCTCCTAAACGCGGACGAGAGGGTAGGCGCGTGTCAGAGCGGGGATGCCGACGCCGAGCAGCGCTCGAAGCACAGAGGTCAGGCCTGGCTCTCAGAACCGCCTCGCAGCCCCTGAGGACTGCTCTCGGTTTTGCTTTAGTCCTCCCCCTGCACACGCCCAAGATCCCCTGCCTTTATCTGACTGCCCGGGAGATGCTGGGAATGTTGGCATTCCCATGGGAAGAAGCACCGAGCAAACCCAGAGCGCGGGCTTCCACCGCCAACATCAGCCACGAGGAACGCTTGGCCCCGCTCGGGCTCGGGAGGGAAGCCCTACCTGTAACCCGGACGGCAGCAAGAGCCCTCCCCCAGCAGCACGGGCCAGGAGACCGCCGCGAGCCCAGCGGGGACTCACCTGGCTCAGGAGCTGCGCCGACCTGGCCTGGATGTTCTTCGCGCGCATTTCAAGCTGCTCTTCCGAATCCTTTCTTTCCTGCACAGAAGCGATGAGAGACTGTCGCAAGTCCCTCCCTCGCCAGGCAGAGCTCTGCCACCACGAGGGACCACGACAACTGGGGACGTGTGACCTGCCACTGGGCTGCAGGGAGGCGTCACCGAGCCCAGAAGATCCCCAAGCGGCCCGGTGACGGCAGACTGCTGGGCAAAGCGGGCTCCTCACCTTCTCCCTGTGCCGCAGTGCCGCGAGCTGCCTGTCCAGCTCCTCCTGCAGAGCTTTCCCCTCCATCTGATGGAGCTGCCGGAGCCGCGCCATCTCGCTCCGCAGCCCTTCTTCCAGCTCTGTCCTCTGCTTGCGCTCCTGCTCGTTGCAAAACACAGACCACAAGAGCGGCTGAGCGAAGCACGGCGTTCTCCAGCGAGCCAACGTGGACACGCGCCCTCCGGAAAGCCAGCCCGGCACACAGCTCCTGAGCAAACGCCGCGCTCAGCGGTAAGCCTTGCTTACGGGGGGCAACACTGTTAAGGGGACGGCTCCAGAAAAAAGCAGCAGCCCATGAAACCGAGGTTTTGCCACACGCTGCTAACTGTACGGGCACAGACGGGAGGCGGGAGGCTTGCCGCAACGGGCACGCCAAAGCGTGCAGCATCTCCTGCACACAAGTCCACAGAGGCGTGTGGAAGTGGCCTGCACGGAGGTGGTTTTGACAGCTTAGAAGCCCAGCCTAGAATTCATTTCACCTCGTGGCAACAATGCCCAGCTCTCCTGGAAGACACATTTCCACTTCCAGGAGGGGCTGAGGCAGGCGGGTCTGGCAAGCGGCAGTGCCAGCCCAGGTACAGCCCCCGCCAGCCACCACAGCCACCTCCCACGTTCCCCGCTCTCCCCCGCCGGTACCTCCTCCTTGTACTGATCCTGAATCTGTGCCAGGACTTCCTGGTGCTCCTCTTTCATCTTCTCCATTTTCCTCTCGTGGTCTTTTTCCACTTCCAGGCGTTTCTCCCTCATCAGCTCGCTGAGCTGCAGGGGTGGCATGGACAGATGTTTCCCCAAACTACAGCAGTCCCCGAGAGAGCAGGCCCTCACAGGGACTCCCTCTCCCTCCCCAAGCAGAGGGACCGAAGCTTGGAGTCCCTTGCAAGCGGGATCGAGCCCTGGCCCGGGCCGTACCGAGCACCCCCTCGAGGAGAGATGCTGCGGGGGTGTCCCCCCTGGGCGGGGGCTGCGGCCTCTCAGACCTCACCACGCGCCCAAGGAGAGAGAGCGGCGAACCTTCCCCAATCCAAGAGCAATACTTGCCTCGCGTTCGTACTCTGCTACTTGCTGGGTTTTTTGCTGCCTTCTCTGCTCTGCTCTCTGCAATTCGTCACGCAGCCGAGCCTCCTCTCTCTTATGTGCCTCCGCTATCTGGGTTTGCAGGCTGGAAATGACCTGCAGTGAAAGCCACCCACAGAGATTTGTCACCCTCCCGACGAGATCCATTCAGTGCCCTCCTACAGGGAGCGAGCCGCGTGGCAGAGACCAGCGCGTGCGGCCTCACCCCCCCTGCCTGGAGCGTGGCCAAATGCTGAGCCAGACCAGACCCGCGTTTAGGAAGCGGAACAAAATTAGTGCCACCCTCCCCGGCCACCTTTGGTGAGAGCGTGGGGAACAAACCCCTTCCCAGGCTAAGGAAATTACCTTACGATGCTTCTCTTCTGCCGCAGATTTCAGCTGCTGGAGTTCAGCTGCAAACTGCTCCTCGAACTCTTCTACAGCCTACAGAAACACGAGCGAGTCAGCCTCCTGGAAAGCCCCCACGTGCGCGGGGACACGCCGCGCAATCAACGTCTGTCCACAAGCACAAGGCTAAACCCCTTCCAAACCAGATCTCGTACAGGGTGCCGTCGCCCTCTCTGCGCTTTCCCTCCCAGGACATCCCAACGGCTGGCAATACGCATCTCACCTTCTTCTTTTCCTTGTCTAATCGCTCCTTGAGCTCACTGAGGAATCGTTCCTTCTCTTCTTCCAGCCCAAGCATCAATTCCTGCTGAGCTTCCTCCATTTCCACCTTCATTTTCTCCAAAACGAGCTGCTGCTTCTTCTCCAGGCTCTCCTTCTCCACTGCCTGCTGGGATTTCCACTCTTCTCTCAGCTTCTGCAGCGCAGCCGCTTGCTCTGCCCTGGAAGGTCAGCAACAAGAACAGAAGCCGGTCAGAACGGGCTGCTTGACCGCTGGGCTCCATTTAGGAACCAGAGCCAGGAGAAGACACTGCTCTAGGATAAGGCCCGCAGGCCAGAAGGAACAGCACGGAGATCCTCAAGCGTATCAGCTGAGGCCTTGCATATAACAGCAAAGCGGTCAGGTGGAGACATAGCTGTCAACCCAGCAAAACAAGGAATAGCAAACTCGGAGTGTTCCAGGCCTGTCCCGTTCCAGGCCTTGCCCGCCTCCTCCAATCGTTGCCACAGGCCTCACTGGGCATTAGCCGGAGACATCCACTCCAACCGAGCCACGGTGCCGAGTGCGGCTATCCCTGCAGGCGCCTGGGCCCGGTCCAGCACGCCGGCAACACCTCTCCTCAGGACGCCTGGGCACGGGATGCCTAGGCAGCTCAACTCCACCAGCTCCGAGGCAGCAGAGCTGTTGCCACTGAGGTCCATCGGCTTCTCCTTCTCTGGACACAGCTCCCTGCATCACAGCTGGGGTCTCCTACCCGCAACCCAGGCAGGTACCAGTGACGGGAGGCTCGGGCGGGCTGGCATCCCCGCTCTGAGGGGTTGCTAGTGGCACGCAGGATGCTTCCCACCCAAACCAGCAGCGTTTATGCCCCAGGGACGGCCGCTTCCTACCAGTTGCGGCAGAACTTTTCACCTGATCTTCTTCTTCTCCGCCTCAGTCTCCGAGACGATGGTGGCTCGCAGCTTGGAGAGCGTTTCGGCTTCTTCCTTTCTGATACGCAACTCTTCTTCCTTGGAAATCTTTGCCAAATCTTCTTTTAGAGTCCTGAGAGATGAGCAGCCACAAGACAAAGATAGACAAAAGGTTCAGGAGGCTTGAATACCTTCCCATTGCCTCTCCAAGGCCTGTAGGCTGGCTGCTGCTCCCACTGATCCGTTCCCAGGGCTCCAGACGGCTACGTCTCCCCCATACCCTCAGAACCTGGCTGCTGGCGCAGCAGACGCAGCCCCCAGAGCGTCAGGCTTCTGCGGCGCATCTTTAGAATGCGCTGCACCATCAGAGGGGGCACTTGGGCGCACAGAGTTGCAGATAGTTCCTCTGGGGTAACCTCGTCTCCTCTAACGCTCCAATTTCCAGTCCTGTTACTACCGTTTAGGCATTTGCAGCACGGGATCGTCTGTGCCAGGCAGAGTCCCGCACCCCTCCTCCCCAAAACCCTCCTTCCTGCCTCCTCTGCCCCCAAAGCAGCACCACTCCCGAGCTGTGGGCCTGTAACAGCACAAGCCTGTGGCCACCGGCAACGAAACCGCGGCCAGCAAAGGCTCGGAGGAGAGACGGGGGAGATGGAACACAAAAGGGAAGTACCTGAGGGATTCTTCTTTTTCCTGATGAAGCTTCCTAGTTTCCTCCTCCTCCTGCTTCCTCATCTCCTCTTGGAATTGCTGAATTTTCTCCTTCTTTGCTTGCAATAAATGCATTTTCTCTTGCTCCAGCTCCAGCTCCTTGGCTATTCCCTCCAGGGATTCTCTACCCGGCTGTTTCGAGGACTGCTCACGTTTGATTTCCTTCTCAGGTTGCCTACCAAAAAGAGAAAGCAAGCTCCTTTGGAACAAGGGTGACAGCAGAGTAACACCAAAGGAACGGCAACATCTCCCAAAACACCGGGACCTCCAGACCACAGATCCCAGAGCCACCTCCTCTAGAAGCCCAACAACAGGCCCACGAGAGCCCACCCTGCGGGGGCAACGCGGTCTCACTCCACGAAGGAGGGACGAAACCCCGACGAGGGCTGCCGGGCGCGAAAGCGCATGCGAGCGGTGCCCGTTTTCATCCCAGGGATCGGCAGCGCGCTTCGGATGGACCAGGTAGTTTTCTGCAACCACCTTCCAAAGCGTGCCGGGAGCTTGCCAGCTCCAGGCAACAGAGCGCCCCGAGCGCCCCAAAAATTCAAACCCAATCTGTTCCTAATGCGTTTTTTTTCAGAGAGCAGCAAAATCCTGAGGTCTGAGAGAGGCTGAAGGGGAAGGCAGGGAAAATGAAGATTGGCCTGGGGGAAAAGGTTTGATTCTTTGCTTGGGAAAGCCGGAGCAGCAAGGTCTCGTCGTCCTCCGAGACCGCTAGGGCGAGGCGGAGGGACTTGGGATTTGCCAGGAATCAGGGAAATAACAGCCCCAGCTCTGAGTCAAAAAAGAAGGAGGTCACTGGGGCGGCCCTTAGCAAAAAGAACGAGACAGAGGAAAGAGTAGCTGCATTCTGGAAAAATCCCGCTTCACTAGTGCTTCCCTGGAACGCTGCGTGCTCTGCTGCAGAGATGCCTACGGAAGGTGACGTTTATCGGCTGCTCTGCAGAGCAACTCAGCCCCTTCCACCCTTCGATTATATTTTCCTTATGCTCCAGCTCTTCCTTAAAAAGGGATCCAGCCAGCACACGCACACGCACACAACTCAGCGCAATTCCACGCGGGAGAAGGGAGGTGCCGTGCTGGTCTCCGCGCCAGATACTGCGGGTACGTATCTGCAGGGACCATCGACGTCGCGCAGCAACGCAGCGCTGGCTTTTGCGGGGAACCTGAGCTCCACCGTCCTGTGAGCTGACCTTGTTCTCCCAAAGCAACCAACGTTCCCAGTGACCGTGAAAGCGGGGTGATGCGCTGGGTTTCTGTCATCCCCCACCCAGCCCAGCACCGCTCAGCAGGTGGACTCAGGAGTCCGTGTGAAGGCTTGCAGCCTTGTTAGCCACACCGGCAAGGAGGAGGCTTTCCCGAGCACGCAGCCAACAGCTCCTTCTGCATCCCACGGAGCCCTGCGCCGCAGCCCCCAAGGGCCCAGCTGCTGTTCTCACCCTCCCCGCTACAGGCTGTTCACTTGGCTCTCTCGCCAGCGAAGCAGCTGCTTGGATTCGCACCCGGAGATGTTCCAGCTCCGCTGTGCCCACCAAACCGCATCTCCCAGCGTGCTGCCTTCACCCGCCGCACAGGGGAACAGAAGGACGAAAGCTGGTTTACGACACCGGAGACTCAAACGGAGCCCTTACGCTTTCTGCGCGGCGACGAGCTCCTCCAGGTTGGTTGGGCTACCCAGCGATCCCTCCTCCGGCCCCTGGACCGCAGCCCCCGCCTGGCTGGTGTTCTCTAAAGCCAGACACTTCTCTTCTGGTGTTTCACAAGCGTTTCCACCGCTCTCACTGTGCAGCACAAAAGAAAAAGGGCACAGAAGGTCAGATTAGCGGGATTCTGGAGGCTGCTGCAGGTAGAGAAGAGAGGGGAGAGGGGCTGTGCAGCTGACCTAGATGGGCACCGAGCCATGCCTGCCAAGGGGACCCGGTTGTCCAACGCGGGGCTGCCCGAGGCACAGCAAAGCTCCGAACCGTTCCCTCCGCCTCAAGCCCTGCCACACTAACAGCAGCTGAGGATGTCACGGGTGTCAAAACGCTGGCTCCCCTCCCCGCATTCTCCCGCCCTCTTTCCAGCTCCTTAGAGGACTTCCCCAGGGTAAGCCAGCCCTATTAGCAATACTCCCACTGTGCTGCAAATTACAGAGGGAAGTACGTATGTTTACACCTACAGCCCTACTTCGTCTTGGAAGTACAGAGGAGAGAGGCAAGGCAAGCACCAGCTAGCTCCGCAGGCAGAGAGAAAGCGAGGATGCACAGCTGGGAAGCAGGTACCGACCCATAAGGAGACAGTTCCCGCGGGCACAACACGTTTTCGGGGACCTTCCCATCAACGGCTCCTCTAAGAACAAGGCTGCAGATCCCAAGCGCACGCAGCCAGTCATTAAGACGGACTGCAGTTTCTTCTGTTCACAGGTTTTCCTGGCACAGGCAACAGCTTCTTGGTTCCCAGTGCCCCAGAGCGTATGGAACTCTGTGCGGAGGGTGAGAGGTTTGACACGATTCATCTATAAACGCCACACGCTGCAGCTCTCAAAGGGGGAGGGGAGGGGCTCGAGAGAGCGTGGAGCTCGCTGCTCAGCACGGTATTTCTACTGCTTTAAACCAGTCTCCACAAACAGGTTGACCGCAGCTCCCCTAGGCATGGCTCTTGGGTTGCTGGCGCACGCGAGGCAGCTCTGCACGTCCCGGGACACGGAAGAGCTCGAAGCTCACACCCGGTCAACCCGTGCCATGCTCTAGGCCACCTCTACGGGAGGAAGAGGACCGTTCACATTGCAGCTGCACCCTCCTGCCACCAGTAACAGGCACCAGGCTGGCTCTGGGAGCTTTCAGCCACAGGCTCTGCCCAGTGAAGAGTGGACTAGCCCAGCAGGACCGGTGCCAGCTGAGACCGGGGGCCGCCCCAGACCCAGAGGGCTCTCAGCGGGCAACGGCCAGCAGCTAAGTCTTCCACGGTTAAATGCCACAGGGCACAACTAACAACGTTAACAGGTTCAGGCTGTCTCGGCGAGAGCGTGACTTTGGGAGCCTTGGAGAAAAGTCAGACAGCTGTAAGGGAAACAGAAGCGGATCCACATCTGGGGCAGTCACGAGGAAATGAAAGGCAGGAGGGTTTGCTGCCTAGCCAGCCAGAAGCTGAAACAAAGCTGAAATCTGCTGAGACAGCAGCAGCAGGTGGCAGGAGAAGCGAGAGGTTTAGTGGGAAAGACCCTGTGAGAAGCTGCAGCACCTCAGGGTGTTCTACGGGGGACGCCTGTACGAGCCACAGTGACCAGAGCAGGGCCGGACAAGGCAGGCAAGTCCTCCGCAGCTACAGCTGCCTACGCCTCCTTTCTTGCTCTGTTTGCACCGTACCTCTCGGCAGCTTTTGTTCTTTTGCTTTGCTCTTCCTCTACGTCGGCTTTCCAGGGATCTCTTTTCTCTTCTCTCGGCTCCAGGGCCTGTAGGTAAAAACAAACGGTGTGGAGTTTTCTGGTCCTTCACCAGCAAAGCCTCCCAGGACCTTCCAGCGGTTCTCCAGCCCATCAGCTGGACAGCCAGCAGCCACGGCCTGCTCCGCAAGGAGGCCCAGCTGAACGTGCCAGCCTCCTCCCTGCAGGTGGCCAAAGGGCTGGAAACACGCGCCCCAGAAGAGTAGCCCATTCACAAATTCTCGGGGACCGCAGAAGCAGCGGCTGAGCTCAGCCCTCGCCACGCGGGAGAGTGCTGTGGAGCAGGGCCAAAATGACACCGAATTAAACCAGCGGTAAGTTATGCCAACGTTCAGTGGAGCAAACAGCAGAAGGATTCCCTGCAAGTGCTGTCACCTTCCATCACATCAGCCCGGTCAGCGCTCCCCCAGGCTGCCCCTAACGGGAGACGGAAGCCCCGCGTCCCAACTCTGGAACCCCAAGTCCTAAAGCAGAAAGCAGAAGAGGATCGGCGGCCGGTGAGCGTGCGCAGCTTTGACCAGAGAACCTGGCAGATCAGACCGAAATCCTAGCGCAGCTCGGAATCCGCACTCCCCTTCCCACCGAGTCTTCTGTAGCGCTGGGTATTGGAAGGATTGGAAAGGTTTACCGGACGCAGGAGATGGCTCCGGGAAGGCTCAGGCCCGCGCCATCGCTGTACTGCCGACAGACAGGCCCTGGCAGCGGCCTGACCCGCAGGGAGATGGGTTTGCTCCCTTTCCCAGGGCGCACAGGCACCCGCAGGCAAGGCGGATCCTGCCGAGTAAATCCCTGAATCGGGATTGCCCACGGGCTTGGGCACAGGTAACTGCCAGCGCAGAGGCTCCCTTCGTCCGAGGAAATGGCATTGCAGGGCCATCTTCCCCAGCCTCTGCCGCTCTCCCTTCCCATCCCGCCGCAGCTTTTCCCAGATTTTCCTAAACAGCTCCTCCAGCTATTCGCTCTCCGAGATGATCCTCCCCCCCGGCAGAGACTCGGGGGGTCCTCGCGCTTGGCTGCACGCGGTGGGTGTCAGCGCACACGTGCGCAGGAGCCGGCGGGACCAAAGGTGGCGTTTGAGGCGGCAGGCCCCTGCCCACACGCCGGCTTGCACCAACACCGACAAACAACGGTATTCTCGGCCGTCGGCTGGCCGCGCTGCCTCTGCTCCCGCTGGCAGATGGCAACGGCACTCTCCTGCCGAGAGGAAGAGATGCTGGTGGGCATCTCCCCCCCAGCTCGGGGCTCCCCTCCCGCATGTTCTCCCCTCAGGACCTCCAGGAGCCACGTCTCCCGGCCATACAGGCTCCCCTCAGAAGAAGCTGCCCAGTCCCTTAAAGCACAATTTTCACACTGCTTATTATCTTCCTTTTTTTGCAATTATCTGCGTACAGCCCCAGCTCCCAGCGACCTACTTCTCCAGGGCCGTCGCCTCCCGCACAGGCAGAACCTGCCCGGCGCAGGATGACGTTGCTGGCCCGTGCCACAGCTGCGCGGCCGTTCCCGAGCCGTTACGGCGCCGGGCAGTCGGACTGCAGGAGCCGGGCGCAGCGTGACCCGGCCGCACCTTCCCAGGGGAACACGGCGCCGACACCCAGGGGACGAGGAGCTTGTCCTGACTCACCACAAGCTGCAGCAACTCGCTGTCCGAGATGTCAGAAAGGTGCAACTCCTCCTCGTAGTCGCTGGACACGGATTCCTGAGCGGAGAGAAGATACGCGTTACAGCCGTACCCCTGCGGTCCGCCTAGGCGTTTCCAACAGGATGACAACGGGTGCTGCACCCTGTGCCACTGAACGCTTCTTCTCCTGCCGGAGACGGCACGGTGAAATACCCTGCTTTGCCAGTTCTCCTCCCGGAGAGCTAGAAAAGCAGTGGGCAAACGGGAAGGGACCCTGCTCGACGGACTCGAGCTACAGCTCCGAGCCAGCCCCCAGGTACCGTCCGTCCCCTCCCTGACCTCGCGCCTCCCCGTCGCACCCTCCGCAGAGCTGCGAACCTCGCAGCTGCCAGCTCCCCCGACACTTTTGTCTCCGCAGAAGCCGAGAGAAACACCAGAAGGAGGGGAACCCAGCAGCCCGGACAGCCGGGGCCGGCTGTGAACTCCACTAGGAAGCCTGCCCGCGTCGCGCAGATGGCAGCACGGGAAGCTGAGGCTTCTCTCTCCTCCGAGACTCGCGACGCGTCCCAGCTCGGGGGCTGTGCCTGGCGGTAGCTTTGGGCAGCACTTTGGTTGCGCTGAAAAAGATTTGCTACCTCCATCCTAGAGATGCCGAGCTGGGAATTCCGAGCGCGTGCGCCCCCCGCCCCGCCCGGGAACACCCTGCTGGCTAGGAAAGCGGACTCAGCGGAAAACGGGTAAGTGCTCGAGGAGCTTTCCCGAATCGGAGCCGTACGCAACAGCCACAGCCGCTTCCACGCCGAACGCAGCGCGCGCGGGCGAGTCCCTTACTTCGCTAGCATCCGGCCTGCTCTCTGTTTTCAGAGCAGCTGCTGCTTCTTCCCTCGTTTCGCTCGCTGCGCTCTTTTCCCCCGCAGACTGCGGCGCCTCATCGCCCGCAGAGCTGACACTTTCCACCTCGGCATCTTCCTTGCCCAGTAGTTCGTTTCCAGAGGGCTCCCAGTCCGAGAAGTTCTGGTCAGACAGGCTACCGTCAGCATCTCCAGGAGGGACCTGAATTGGAGTTAGAGGGCATACGGCGTCGGAATCCAAGGAAGACTCTTCTCCTTCGTCAGCGTGTCGGTCTAGGCTTGTTCTAGGCAGGAAATCCAACACAATTACAGCCACGACATTCGCAGCCCCTCGCTGGCGGGATGCCGGGTCACAACTGGCATGGGTCCTCCTACAGCCAGCAGCAACGCCACAAAGCTTTGGGTGGCTTCAACATCCGTTTGGTTTCTTTTCAAACGGTCCCTTTCAAGGGCAAAGAACTTCCTTACGATAAACACGCTCATTTCTTGGGCTCGGGCCTTTTGGGTTTTACCCTCTTGTTCCTTCATTCACCGGGTCTCTTCTTGCTAGCAGTGGCTGCCCATCAGCCCCGGGAGCACCCTGCGCACCCTGCGGCGGACCCACGCGCACACCGCGTGTTTTAACGGAGGGTTTTTTATCCCGGTGCCGCCGGAACGCTGCCAGCTGTTGCGTGGCAAGCGGAACGAACGTCTCCTCGCGTGTCATTTGTCTGGGAGACCTTCGCGGGGCTGAGAGCACCGTCCATCAAACCAGAGGGCAGGACAAAAATCAGATCACGGGGCACTTTCCAAACAACTCCAGTTCAGAGCCTCGCCTGCTAATTCCCTGAGGAATAAACCCAGGCTTGTGGCCAGCAGGGGTTCACAAACACCCCCCCGAACCACTCGCCAGCCACACAAGGCTCTGCAAAAAACCAGTCTGTGGGTTTTCTGTGGATTTCAGAGCTAGGGGAGCTCAGTCAGGTTATCACTGCCTGTCACTGATCTGTTCAGGAGCTGTAACACGTTTCAGCTGCAGCTGAGCGGCGCTAACCCAGGTGAACTTTCTGCCTGTCCAACCATTACTTCCAGGGATCGCCGTGAGGCCGGAGCACGGCGCGTGGCTACCCACGGGGCCAGGTCAGGTCTGCCAAACCCCGTCTGGGCAGCACATCCCTTGGTTTGTAAGCTCACGCCTCTGTCCATGCGGGTAATCCCTCAACCAGCAAAACAGACAAGCCAAGCCAAGCCATCAGACCCACGCCACGACACGGGAAGCTGCCTACGGCACGCAAACATCATCGACGTCGTGCCAGCAGGACTCGTTACCTCTTTCTGGTTGCCAGCTTCCTCCGCAGGAGTCTTCAGGTGCTGGAGAGCGGCTTCAGCCTCACCCGCTACCTGTCTGCCACAGCCTTCCTTCTCTGCTCTGCTGCCCTCCTAGTGAGCGGGGGAACGCAACCGTTAGCGCTCTGGACCTGGCAGGCCCAGATTCCCGGACATCACGCTGCTGGGCTCCCCAACGCTGCCCTCTCCGGGCTCCCCACCAGCCCAGCCTCGCTACAGCAGGTCTCGGCCTCGCCTCCCGGCACGGGAGAGAACAAGGCTAGCCACGCACGAGCCATTCCGCCCCTGTCACCAGCCATCCCCGCGGCTGGGTGTCCTAGCTCGCTGCGGCACCTCTCTGCAGTACGGCACGAGCTGTGCCGCGCAGTGTTTCTTTACAGCTCCTTTTTGCACGTCTCCATCCGGTAAAGAAGCCTTCCGTGGGAACTCCCCACCGCAGAAAGGGCCCCCTCGGCTCCCAGTGTGTGCCCGGGGATTGACCTGTGCAGAAGGCAGGGTGCTCGACCCCCCGGGCTGCAGGCCCCGCAGCAGGGGATCGCTCCTGCTGCCGTGGGACCCTCCCCCCGGCCACCCAGAGATGCTTCCACACCTTCTCCTCCTCTTGCTCCACCTTCGAGGCAGCCTCCGCTCTCACCCAACATCCCCGCGTCCCGCTAAGTCGCTAAACCCACGCGCTCATTTCGTGTGACTGGGGGTATTCAACCCTGATCCACGGGCTACGTGAAGCCAGCTTTTCCATCACCTCACCCCAAGGTGAAGGGCTCGCTTTGGGAACCCCCCCAGCTCTCTCTCTGCAAGGAAGCTGAGAGCAGCTCGGGCTGAGGCTGGCTCCTAGGAATGCCTTTCTGCTGCCATCTCGTGGAGCCAGGGCTGAATTATATTTTCCGGGGGGGCACTAATACCTTCTGCGGACTAAGATATCACCCATCTGGGTTAACAGAGCCTGGCCGTTGGGGGGCAATTACCATTCCATCATAGATTCCTGCAGCCCTGACAAGACAGTTCTTTGCTCCTGGACACAGTAACAGCCCAGTGACCAATTAGGCCCCCACAGGCTGCTTGTTGTTTGGAAACCAGAGCAGCCTCTCCTGCTCGGCTCGCATCGCCCGCACCCCTACCTCAGAGCCAGAGCTGCTTCCCAGGGTGTCGATAACCGTGTGCACGTTTCTGAAGGGCCTTGCTGTCCCACGGAGACTCTGCAGCATTAGAAAAAGGAGATGGCCGTGAGGGAGCGCTGCCTGCGCGGTCCCACAGGAACTGGGGGGTCCCAATCGGTGCAACGAGGCAGCAGAGCCGTAGCGGTACGCCAAGGCCACGCGCCTACAGCCAGCTCCGTTTGCAAGTCCATCCTGGCAGGCACTCATTTACAAGGAGTACGACAGGAAAACAGGATGAGATGCTTTTTGGCGACCGAGCAACACACAGAGGAGGTGCAGCCCAGATTAAGGCCCAGGGGCAGATGGAACAGCCACGGCCGACCAGCTATTACCAGGGGAGCATCAGCTCCTCGTTCCTGGAGGCTTCACGCGCTGTGGTTACCGACAGGCATTAGGAGCCAAGGCACACAACTCACCTCGTTCTCACTTTCTTCCTCTTTCTTTCTGCCCTTGCCTAGAACCGCGGCTTTCAAGGCACGCTTCTTTTCGCAGACCAAGTCCAGAAACCTCTTGGTCTGGCTGCTGAGCTCAGGGGTATTCGCAGGCTGCGAGGTCAGGAAGGGAAAGGGAAGTCAGAGCACAGCCCAAGGGAAAGGGGAGATACAAACCCACCGAGGCACGCCGCGCTTCCCCCTACGCCAAGGAAGCTCCCCATCCTAAAGAAGCATGTCTGCCAAACCCGCCTGTGCCCCGAAACACCCACCCGCTCCAGACCATAAGACACCAAAATACGTGAAATCACCAGTGACGGGACTTAGCAAGAAGAAAACCTTCAGTGACGTGATTATTCGTGTGGTTTTGCACGTCTGTTGTTCTAGTTTCCTTTAAAAGGAAACATCAAAACGTTCCTCTAGTTGACCCCAAGGGGCACGTTCTGTAAACAGTCGTTGGATGCGACTAAATCTTACAGTCACCCATACGGTTGCATCCCTAAAGCGTGCTTCCAGGGCCCACTCCCAGAGAAGAGGGAGCCTTACCTGCTCCTCCTCTTCGGCCTGAAGGCTGGAGTCCACCGAGCTGCTCGTGTCCGAGCGGGACGACCCCTGAAGGATGCTGGTCAGAGAGGGCGTGAAGCCACGCAGCGGAGGGAGTTTCCCCAGGGGCACCCTGATGGGCTTGGGTGACGAGTCTGAGGACTGGAGCACGCAGAAGGGATTAGCTGACAGGAGAGCGCGGCTGCACGCCCTACGCTTTCCTGTGCCGACACCGGGTGCTGACACCCACCCCACCGCCACTGAAAAACCGCTTGCGAGACCCCCCCCCGGCCCCAGCACGTCAGCTGTGCAAGGAACAGCCCTTTGATTTACTCGCACGTTTTGCCCTGCGAAGGCCCAGCTGAACACGGTCATTGACTTTACAGCAGCGAGGTGATGCCAAAAATCAGCGGGCATTACTCCGAAAGCGAAGCGAGAGAGCAGCAGCAGCCACGCTCGCCCACACGTACCCACGCGCGGCACCCTCCAACAGCGGTTCCTGCCCCACATCACGCGCCCCAGGCAAACCGGGCAGCTTCGCCTCGGTGTGCCCCGCTACTCTGCGCAGCACCAAACAGGTGAAGCAGGCTGACGGCTTCACCCAAAGCCTCGTCTCAACTTTTCTCTTGCTTCTACCCTCAGATAGCTTGCTGTGGGAGCTCAGCTCTTCTTGAGCGCACGGGACATCAGCTGTCTCCAGCAAACCTCTGCGACTGGCATCAAAAACAAGCCCTTCGCTGTTCATAGGGAAAAAGCTTTCCTTTTCTCTGGCTTGCGAGATGCCTGGACTTCTTCCCACATCTGTATCCAGTCCTAACTTCTTTCTGACTGAGAAACAACAATCAGGCTTATCACTTACGTCCAGGTAGTCTTCACTTCTGCTCAGGCCACCTGGATCTGGCTCAGGAGTCATCTGCCGGGAAGGCAGAAGGTCAAAGGGCTTTTTGTAGGTGAACACTGGAGGGAGACTCCTTGGCTGGATTTCCTGAGTAGATAAATATTAGCAAATTACTCCAATGGCTTGCAGATAACGATATACACCCTCATCTACCTGAACCAGCAACATCTCTCACACGCAATTTTGTACAGAAATAGGTGTGGAAGTTTTTGGCCGCTGGAAATTACATATACACATGTAAAAGTGCTCCGAGGGAAGGCTCGAGGCTTTCTGGGCTGAAGAGGTCTACACCTCGAGCAACGACGACGACAAGGTACCATCCTTCCCCACAGAGACTTCTCTCGTTACCGGCTAAGGGAAGGTAGGAATTACTTGCTATCACGTGGGATATAAAGGTTATGCTTGCAGATACCAACAGCCAAGCAGAGTAACCTCACACGGCCACACCCGTGTTCTGTGTCTGGATGTCACAGCAGCACAGGCATTGACGCTGCCTAAATGCCGTTGCTAGGCCTCTCCAAGGAAGGACACCTTCCCAGCACGCCAAAAACCTGCCGCGAAGAATGGCACCAGCATCCCTGGCTGGTACCGTGTCCTTCTCAGCAACAGCATCCCACGGCTGTGGCACCGCGGCTCCAGGTGTGGCCTTCTAAAGGCAAACTTGATGACTTCTGGGGGTTTCTGACCCCACTTCTGTTGGATTTTCACCCAACTCACAGCCCTGCTGGACAGGATCCCTTGTCAGGGGATCGCTGCTCCGATCCCACAGCAGCAACAGCACAGACCCTCTAATTCACAGCCACTCACTCATCCCCCAGCAGCCCTGCAAGCGCAGCCTACTCACGGTGAGTTGCTGCACCAACTTCTCCTTCTTGCCCTTCTTTTTCTTTTCTTTCTTCTCTTTATTCTTCTTGCCTTTCTCTGCCAAGTTGCCGCGTGCCAGCAGCTTCTCTCGCTCTTGAATGACGAGCTGTTTGTACTGCTTCTTAACGGGGTGCTCCCACAAAAGCTCTTGCGTAACAAAGTTGAAGTAGTAGGCCATGCCAATGGTATTCCGGCTGCATGGCAAAACCAGCACCAAGAGTGAGAACAGTACTTCCCCATCCACAGGAAGAGCATCTGTTGTGGCGCTGCCCCCACCCTGCCCCCCGTCCCCCCTGTGGGCAGCACACGGGTAAGGAAGGGCAGGGGAGGGCGGCATCGGACAGGACTGCTGCTGACAGAGCTCTCACCAGGCCTTCCACTCGGGTGGTAACGAAGCCAAGATGCCTTCCCGGGCCAGCCATAGCAGCTCCGGCTCGTTCTTGGGGTCAATCCCGATCTCTCGTGCATATGCATGGATTTCTAGGAAAACAGAAGAGGAATCTGTGGAGACGGTCTGCACCGGGCACTGTGCAATAAAGCGCCTCAGCTACAGCGATGGGCGCCCTGGGAAATCCCCATTCTGCTCGAAGCTGCCAGCACGGCCCGTGTCTCGGTGAGCGCGTCCTACTAGGCTGGTAAAGAGGGAGACGGACTGCAGAACGGCATTCCTCTTTGCACCAAAAGCCCATTTTTCAGCTCTGCCTTCTACGAGATCCCACTGCCTCTTCCCTCTCCACCCTGCTCTCCACGTTTCCCTCTTCTCAACACACCCAGAAGCGACCGGCACGCTGAAATCCCTCCTCGCAGCTCCTGCGAGGACAGGCATCAGTTACCTTCTATGCTGGGAAGGAAATCACTGTCATCTTCCTCCAGGATAATCTGGTCACCGAAGACCCGCATCGCTTCCGCTGTGGCTCCCTTTACCTGGCAGCATGAAGGAAGCAACCCAAAATCACAACCAATAAAGCTTCCTCGTCCCGCGCTTGGCACCGGGGCGGTGGAGGGGGCTGGGGCTGCCAAGCTGGGCGGGCGGAGGGGAAGGG
Organism: Rhynochetos jubatus; assembly: GCA_027574665.1. Taxonomy (NCBI): domain Eukaryota; kingdom Metazoa; phylum Chordata; class Aves; order Eurypygiformes; family Rhynochetidae; genus Rhynochetos; species Rhynochetos jubatus. The sequence continues at coordinate 5,244,061 of CM050670.1, read as the reverse complement.
CAGCCGGCAAGGGCTGACGGAAGGCAGGAGGACACGGGAGGGCTAAGGAGAGTCTTTGCTGGATGCGGGGGGGAAACGGTGACAAAGGATGAGGAGAAGGCGGAGGTATTTCCTGCCTTCTTTGCCTCCGTCTTTAACAGTGACAGCATTAGGGTTCCCTGGGTACCCAGCTCCCTGTGACAGCAGGCAGGGAGCGGAACGAAGCCCCCCCAACCCCAGGGGAAGCGGTCAGCCACCTGCTGCACCACTTAGGCACCCACAAGTGGATGGGGACGGATGGGATCCACCCAAGGGTGCTGAGGGAGCTGCTGGAAGTGCTCATCAAGCGTACCTCTGCTTTCTCCATGAGATCCAAGGGGTCCTGCCACGTGGCAGGTGTCCAAGCAGCAACGGGAACGGGCCGAGCAGCCGACCGCCGACAGCAGGATCACCGCTGCCTGCACCTGAGCCTTGGCTCCCCTCTTCACCTTCCGCCGTCCTCAGCCCGCTCTGTATTTAGAACTCCTACGTCAAGCGAGTCTCAGAAGCCGCGATTAATCCTGGCAGTTTCCAAAGACAAAGACGTTCTCAGGACACGCCAAAGCGAAAGAGCATCACAGGGCTCGCGCCGCTCCCAGTGTACCCGAATAAAACATTTGGATGCAGGCGGCTCGCTCGAGGCCGCCTGTTCTCATTTCCCTCCCTCACATATTCCATCCCCTCTCCTCATCCCTGGCGTTACGGCCGGCAGAGGAATCCCGCACGAACTCTGCTCCTCGCAAGGCCGCTTCCTGCACGTGCAGGACCCGGCTGTGCGGCTGGAGCTGCGCCAGGAGGGAGGGAGGACGGGACGGCGCGATGCGCGGCAGCCCCCTGCAGCGCCCCGGTCCCGCCGGCAGCAGCGAGCCCCCTCCTCCCCCCGCCCGCTGCGCTCCCGGCCTCCGCCACGGGAGGACGGACCCTGCCGGCTCGGCTCCCCCGCCCCGGGGCCCAGGCCTCGCCCCTCTCACCGGGACCGGCACCGGCACCGGCACCGGGACCAGGATCGGGACCGCGACGGGGACCGGGACCGGGATCGGGACCGGGAGAGCCGCCTCCAGCCGCTTACCGCTTCCGCCGCCGCCCGACCGTTGCTCCAGCCCGCGCTACGGTTGCCCGCTGCGCAGACTGAGGCACGGCCCGCCCCCGCCTGCACACCATTAGTAGGCGGTGGGTGCAGCCCGGCGTCTGATTGGTCGCGGGATGGGCGAGCTCTGTGACGTCACGACGCGGCGGCGCCTGCCGGCGGTTGGAGGCCTGGGAACTAAGGACGCGCCGCTCGTTGCCATGGCGACGAGTCGCCCTCTCCCGACCCGTACCTCGGCCTCACTCCGCCCCCCCCCTCCTTCCCGGCTCCCGTTATCCCCCGGGGCCGGGCCGGGCCGCAGCCGGTTCGGGGAAGAGAGCGAGCCTCGCCGGGCCGGGCCGGGCCGGGCCGGGCCGGGCCGTCAGCGCTTCCGCCGGCGGGCGGGCTTTCCTGGGCAGGGAGCTCCGCGCCGCCATGCCCGCCGCCCCGTTCGGCGCCGGCGCGGCCTACCCGGCCCGGCGCGGCCGCCCGGCCGAGGCGCGGGGCGCTGCGGGCCCTCTAGGCTGCCGTCGCCCGCCCGGCCGCCGGGAAGGAAGGCTTTCCGGGGCGGGGAGCCGCCGGGGCGGGCAGGGCTGCGGCGATGGCTGCCGCCTGGCTCTGGCTGCTGCTGTGCTTGGGGGCGGCCGCCCTCCGCGCCCGCTCGGCCCCGTCGCGCATCCGGCTGCCGTTGCGGGGCCCCAGAGCCCCAGAGGGGCTCCCCAAGGGGTCCCATGGGTGTGCTGAGCATGGGCCAGCACCCAGCTACAGCGAACTCCTGGGTAGAGGGAGGTGTGAGCTGCAGGTTGTGCCCGCAGGGGGTGACAAAGCCACGATGCCGGTGACCGACCCGGCGTTCAGCCAGGCCGTGAACCCCCAGAGCTTCTGCACGGGCGTCTCGCTGCATCACGCCGCTCTGATGCAGAACACGGGGCCGCTCATCGACGTGTCGGACACCCACCCCGGCACCAGTGAGCGGCCGCGGCGGTGTGGGGCTGGGGTGGGTTTGCTGGGAGCAGGGCGGGGGGCCTGCAGCTGCAGGTACGGGTGGGCTGGGTACCCCCTGGGAGCGCAGGGCACCGTGGCCTGTCCCCTTCCAGATGAGCTGTTGGTGAGGCAGAAGGAGCGGGGAGCGCCCCAGCGGGATGGGATGGGGCCCTGGGTGTCTCAGTGACCTGCTGCATCCCCGGTCACCTTTGTGCCTTAGACCCCGTGTCAAGGAAGAGCGTGAAGTCCGCGCACAGCACGCGCAACCGGTACTCCAGCCGGTGGCCAGGCGTCCACCCCTGCACGGACCCTCGCCTCGGACTGGAGGACAGTGGGCTCCCAGCACGGCATCACCGTCACCGAGAGCGACAGCTACAGCGCCAGCCTCTCTCAGGACACAGGTATCCCGGGGCTGCTGCTAGCGGGGATCTGCCGGTTTGGGGTGCGTGGGTTCATCGGTGGTGACCCCAAACCAAACTGGGACTGAGCGTGTGCTCCCGCTGCTAGTCACGGTCACGGAGAGCATCGCGCATCGGGCAGAGGCTGGCAAGGGGTCTGGGGTGGGGGGTGGGTCTCGCGCTCCCCGTGCGGAGTCGATGGTGGTGGTGTCCCCTGCCCGCGCTCCCGGCTCCGCTCGGCCTTGTCGAGCTCCGGGTTAAGCGATGGAGAGCGGGCAGCAGCGCCCCGGTGCGTGGTGGGAGCAGATGTGGGGCTCTGCGGTCCCCTCCCGAAGCTCTGGGGTGGCTCCGCAGCTGGCGGGCTTTGGGGACACGTGGCCAGGTGTACCTCCGGGCCCATTCCCACTATGACAGCGATGTGGAGAGCGGCCTTCCCAGGGCAGGGAAGGTTCCCAGGTGTGTGACGCGTCCTCTCCTCCGCAGACAAGGGGCGGAACAGCACGGTGTCGACGGAGAGCGCCTCGTCTACCTACGAGGAGCTGGCTCGCGCCTACGAGCACGCGAAGCTGGAGGAGTTGCTCCAATTTGCAAATGCTTATGTGTTAATACCTTTTTCTATGAAAAACCCCCAGCGCTGTGTGCAATAAAGGTTATGTTTATACGTGGGCGTTGTTAAGTGAGCAGGGGCAGGGGCAGGGGCTGGGGCCAGGCCATCAGCGGGAGGATGGAGAGGAGCGGCCCAAATACACTCAGGAGAGCAAACGCGTGCCGGGGACGGCGGCGCCGAGCGCTGCCTGCTTCCCCTCCCGAGCCGCCCCGACCTGCCGACCGCCGGGGCAGGAAGGGCTGGGAGCAGGGTCCCGCGGACGCCGAGCCACAGGTGAGCGGCACCTACGCGCTGGTAAGTCCGTCACGGCGGGGCCGCGTGGGAGCGGGCGGCGAAGCGCGGCGCAGTCGTCCCCGGCGTGGCCGAGCACGGGGCGGAGCGTGGCGCGGCGAAGCCCGGCGAATCCGTCGCGGCGGCGCGAAGCCAGAGCGTCACCGCCCGCCGTCGCGCTGAAGCGTGCTGGGCAGCCGGAGCCTTCGCATTTACCGTGCTGAGAATTCCCCCGGAGCAAATCCAGCCCCGAAACAGGGTTGGGCTTCTTCCGCAGTACGTACTTGGGGCTTGGCTACAGCCAGCCAAGGGCCCACCCCCCCTCCAAGCAGTGTCACAGCTGGGCAGCCATGCAGTGCCTCTGACATGACAACCCCGACTTTGAATAGAAGGGGCTAGAAAAGGCAAGTGTGTTCTCAGCTCTAAGTGGATTAGCAAGGTAAAGAGAACAACAGCTTAACACCGATTAACATGTCTTTATTGTAATGGGCTAGTACAGATTCCCTTCTGCATCTCAGCAAGAATTCCCCACCTTCCCTTCCCCAGCAGTTACCATCCCTGGCCTTGCAGAGCTCGGTTAGACAGTCTGCATTGCCAGCACTCCACCGTGAGAGCCCAGCAGCCCCCCAGCTCCCAGCGAGCCCACTGCCCTTCACCGCAGCAGCCGGCTCTCCCCACCTTGCTGCACGCGGTAGCCAACCAGGCGTTGAAGGAGCCACGTGAGCCAGACTGCCTTCAGCAGGGACCAGGCAAAACCCCCACAAGCTCAGAAGCCAGACACCAGCACACAGGAGGTGAAGGTAAGCAGGGGCAGCTGGGGATGGAGCCCTTGGAAGAGGGGCTGAGGCTGTTTGTGGCTGGAGTGGACAGAAAGGGCAGCCTGCGCGCTGTCATGGCTCAGCAGCTCTGCACAGAAAAGCCAGCGTTGAGCCCAGCAAAGCGGCAGTGGCCAACACGCTCAAGCCTGGCTCCGGAACCGGGGCACCCCAAGCAGTTCTCCCCGAGAAAGGTAAGATCAGCTCGCGGTCGGCACGCGGCTCAGCTCCCGCTCCCTTGGCAGCCTGCGGCAGGTCCCCTTGCTGGCATCCCGCTCCCGTGGCATCCCACTCCACGCTGCCTGCCCCTGCCACGCTCAGCGTGAGTGCTGCGCCAGCACGCAACACCCGGGAAGCGGAGCAGGAGGGGGTTCTGCCGTACTGCCGCGCATCGAAGGGCGCAGAGCGGCAGCTTCACGCCCTGCCTGCGGCGGCCGTCTCAAGAGAGAGCGGCTCCGAAGATGCTTTCTCGCAGGTGGGGTCCCTTGGAACTGCAGGCTTCTCCATCTCGCACACGGTAAGCGGCTCAGCAGTTTTGAAAGCGTAAAATATTGAAAGTCAGCTCGGAGGGGACGCTGACAAAGACCACCAAACACCGCGGTGCCCGCTCAGCGGGAGAAAGCCTAGCCCAACTTCTCCCGGGTGGTTAGAGCGGCATCACCTGCCCCCTCCCAGCTCCCTGCATCCCAGCGGGGTGGTGATGCGCTCCGGATACAGCCCCCGGAGGAGCCTGGTCCAGGCTGGACACCAAGGGCTCCCACCCGCCTTCCCGGCCGTGCCGCCTGGAAGGAGGCCCCGGCCGCTGCGTCGAGCTGCTCCCTCTCCCCAGGGCACGGAAGGACGCAGGTGGGGACAGTCCGGCTGTTCCCACGTTCCCGCTGCGCCAGCGCGGCAGACACCACCCCGCTCTCCTGCCGGCGCCGCTCCCCATCGCCCCGTCGGTAACGCAGGAGGAGCGCTCCAGCGAGCACAGCCGCGCTGCGGAAAGGAGGGAGCGCCTTTCCAAAGGGCCTGTCCCGCAAAGCCAGCCCTGCTCTCCTTCCCGTTGCTTCCACCCCGAGAAGAGAGGAAGCCTCCCTCAGAGTCCCGAGCTGCCATCCCGAGCCTGTCCCCAGCTGCCACAGCCGTTTCGCTGCTGGGTCTCCGTGCCGGAGGCCGGATGATTTGGCCCACTGGGACTTCAGCGCTTGGTGGGAGCCAGCGCGGGCTCGTCTCCTGCCACGTCTCCTCCAGCGAAGCCTCGGCTGGATCCACGTCCTCTCCCTGACCGCTTACTCAGAGCCCTCCGACTGGCAGCTCTGGCTGGAATACTAATGCGAGAACTGTTGATTTCTTGGAGCCCTGATATTTCACCACTGGATTAAACAGTCTATACAGGACATTTGGACACGCTACAGGATCCACCTGGGAAGCTCGCTTCCTGCACTCCCTTGTAAAGAAACCCTCTTTCAAGGACAGAGCCCGGAGACACGGCGGAGATGGCCGGGCATCACCGAAACGCAGCGTTACCGGCGGGGAGACCGCACAGAGCACATCTCTCCGGAGCCACACCCCACTTTTCAATAACGATAAACTTTAATTTGTCTGTTTCCATCCAGTCCCAGCTGAAGAAGGCTGGAACTGCCGGTCGAGGACTTCTGCGCCGCTGGGAAGGGCGGTCTGGCGGGCGGGTGAAGGAAAAGCCTGGCTCGCAGGAGGGATTAGCAGGCGAAGAGGGATTAGCAGGTGTTGCCTTTGCAAGGCGTGGCGACCTGTTTCAGGAATGGCACGGCGACCGACCCTGGGCCGCTCGGGCCATCAGCTCACAGACACCAATGTGGTGGACGGCAAATGGCGTTTATTGGTGTGTAACACCGCGTTATATGGCTTAGGTTTGTCACGTCACTTCCGTCTGCTTACATCGCAAACTACGCGCTACTGGCTATCAGGGGAGGGTCCCTGTCTTTCCGTACAGCACGAAATCTTCCGGCCGCCAGATCCTAACTACCTACATTTCCCCCCTCCCTATGCGTAAGTAAATTGGCTAAAATATAACAATCTCGAAAATACGTATATCGCAATCTTGGAATTGTATCCCGTTCTTAAGCTATGCTTTACAACAATTTTGACACATATCATAAACTTGAATAAAAAATATAAGGCACGCTAGGTGAGAGGCAACAGGGGTGTTACTGGGAATAACAGGGTATGACTGGAGATAGCTAAACAATTCTGAACAAGAACATTTTTATAGCAATTGTCGGTATTCTATCATCATGATATTAACTGTTTCTAGCCGGCTTTTAACAAATGACACGAACTTATTCAATACACGGGGTCCAAAAATCAGTGCTATTACAATTATTATAATTGGCCCTGTCAGGGTAGATATCAGGGAGGTCAGCCATGGTGAATGGTTAAACCATGATGCAAACCAGTTTTGTTGTGCTTCTCATTCTTCTTTTTTCGCTTCTCCAATCCTTCTCGCACTTTCAGGTGTGGACAGGATGCTTGTTGACTTGCAGTCTTCTCCTGCTACCAGGGCGTATGGGTTATAAGGGCGTCTGATAAACCGGTTCTGTGGATAAAAACTCACAATTTTTATTAGTTTCATTCTGAAGATTTGGTTTGATGGATTTAAGTGGTTACTTTAAGCCCGGTTACTTGGGCTAGTTGCCTCGCGCAGTTGTCCTCCCATTCTTGTTTAAAAACGATCATTCCTGCCCCATCAAAGATCAATCTACACGTTTGTTTTATATCGAACGGGAGTGGATCGTCTCCCCCGAAAATACCATCTATGAGGGTGCAGACCATGGCAGAATTAAGCCCTTTATCCGCAATTGCCTTAACAATCGTTTGTATATCCTTAGGGTTTATTGGCGAGTGGACCCTCTGTCCCCTGTCTGTCACCCGGACCGGGAACGCTAGCGTGGCTGATGGGGCCCAATCGGCACACGCAATCTTTATTTTCCTCCAATCAGTGAGAGGAATATTTTCCTCTCGGGGTCCCTTTTTATTTCGGATGGGAGTATTTTGGCTTTTGACTGTATCTAGTCTCAGTTCCTCCTCCTCTGAGTTTGAATCGGTTGCGAGCCACTCGTCCCAGCTAGTGTCAGACTCAGAGCCGGAGCTCGACTGAGCGGGTACTTCCGGTTTTCCGTACCTGTTTGTCGGGCCCCGGCCCCGCCCGCTGCTTCTGTGGGCGGGCCGTTCCCTCCCTCTTGACTCGGCCCTCCTTCCTGGGTCGCCCCGCCCTCTGCTCGGCGGGGTGTTCGCCCTACTGGGGCGTTTCTCCAGATGGCCGCTCTGCTTGGCTTTCCGCCCTTCAATCGCGCTCCCCTCCTTCCCCCTATCGCCCCCGCCCTCTTTCTCTTTCCCGTTCTCCCCGCCTTCTTTGTTCGCGCGCGCTTGTTAGTGCTGACGCCTCCTCCCTGTTCCCGCCACGGGCATCTTCGCCCCGCCCTTCTCCTTTCTGCCCGGCGCCATCTTGGGGCGCATAGGGCGGTGGTCTAGCCCAACCCTCCTCAGACTCTGATCGCTCCGCGGCGCGCCTGGGCTCCTCGGCTAGCCCACCCCAGAAAGATTTAGCTTGTTTCTGCACCTCCGTAGGCGGGTCGGGGTTCGGGAGTTGAGGGGACGTGTCGCCCTCTTGCCGGTCTTTAGGCTCAGCAGAATCGTTACCGTCTGGGGGGTGCAAAGTCTGTGTGGCTGCCCCGACTGCCGTTTTCGGGGCGGCCAACAAACAGTCCTTTGCCGCCCTCCAGGTCTCCTGTTCTTGTAAGGCCTTCTGCAGGGCCTGTACGACTCTCCCCCACGACTTAAGGTTTTTCCCACAGCCCGAGGACATCGTCTCCTCGGCTAACGCTTTAGTGCATTTATCCCACACCTCAGGGTGGAGAATATCCACCGGCTGGTCAATGACCCCAGTTTTTAAAAGCCTCGCAACTGCGAGAGTAAAATCTTTGGGCTTGCAATCAATACCCCACTGCTCATGTAACAGTGATACGACCTTCACAAGGGCTTCCATCCCCCTTGTTGGTCCGGGAGCGTCCTCCCCGCCGGGCTGGTCCTGCCGCTCCGGCCGCCGTTCACCCGAATCCAGGCGAGTTTTCCTGGGTTTCGGCACCACTTGTTGCCTTTGCAAGGCGTGGCGACCTGGTTCAGGAACGGCATGGCGACCGACCCCGGGCCGCTCGGGCCATCAGCTCACAGACACCAATGTGGTGGACGGCAAATGGCGTTTATTGGTGTGTAACACCGCGTTATATGGCTTAGGTTTGTCACGTCACTTCCGTCTGCTTGCATCGCAAACTACGCGCTACTGGCTATCAGGGGAGGGTCCCTGTCTTTCCGTACAGCACGAAATCTTCCGGCCGCCAGATCCTAACTACCTACACCCCCGGAGGAGCCTGGTCCAGGCTGGACACCAAGGGCTCCCACCCACCTTCCCGGCCGTGCCGCCTGGAAGGAGCCCCCGGCCGCTGCGTCGAGCTGCTCCCTCTCCCCAGGGCACGGAAGGACGCAGGTGGGGACAGTCCGGCTGTTCCCACGTTCCCGCTGCGCCAGCGCGGCAGACACCACCCCGCTCTCCTGCCGGCGCCGCTCCCCATCGCCCCGTCGGTAACGCAGGAGGAGCGCTCCAGCGAGCACAGCCGCGCTGCGGAAAGGAGGGAGCGCCTTTCCAAAGGGCCTGTCCCGCAAAGCCAGCCCTGCTCTCCTTCCCGTTGCTTCCACCCTGAGAAGAGAGGAAGCCTCCCTCAGAGTCCCGACCTGCCATCCCGAGCCTGTCCCCAGCTGCCACAGCCGTTTCGCTGCTGGGTCTCCGTGCCGGAGGCCGGATGATTTGGCCCACTGGGACTTCAGCGCTTGGTGGGAGCCAGTGCGGGCTCGTCTCCTGCCACGTCTCCTCCAGCGAAGCCTCGGCTGGATCCACGTCCTCTCCCTGACCGCTTACTCAGAGCCCTCCGACTGGCAGCTCTGGCTGGAATACTAATGCGAGAACTGTTGATTTCTTGGAGCCCTGATATTTCACCACTGGATTAAACAGTCTATACAGGACATTTGGACACACTACAGGATCCACCTGGGAAGCTCGCTTCCTGCACTCCCTTGTAAAGAAGCCCTCTTTCAAGGACAGAGCCCGGAGACACGGCGGAGATGGCCGGGCATCACCGAAACGCAGCGTTACCGGCGGGGAGACCGCACAGAGCACATCTCTCCGGAGCCACACCCCACTTTTCAATAACGATAAACTTTAATTTGTCTGTTTCCATCCAGTCCCAGCTGAAGGAGGCTGGAACTGCTGGTCGAGGACTTCTGCGCCGCTGGGAAGGGCGGTCTGGCGGGCGGGTGAAGGAAAAGCCTGGCTCACAGGAGGGATTAGCAGGCGAAGAGGGATTAGCAGGTGTTGCCTTTGCGAGGCGTGGCGACCTGGTTCAGGAACGGCACGGCGACCGACCCCGGGCCGCTCGGGCCATCAGCTCACAGACACCAATGTGGTGGACGGCAAATGGCGTTTATTGGTGTGTAACACCGCGTTATATGGCTTAGGTTTGTCACGTCACTTCCGTCTGCTTGCATCGCAAACTACGCGCTACTGGCTATCAGGGGAGGGTCCCTGTCTTTCCGTACAGCACGAAATCTTCCGGCCGCCAGATCCTAACTACCTACACCCCCGGAGGAGCCTGGTCCAGGCTGGACACCAAGGGCTCCCACCCGCCTTCCCGGCCGTGCCGCCTGGAAGGAGCCCCCGGCCGCTGCGTCGAGCTGCTCCCTCTCCCCAGGGCACGGAAGGACGCAGGTGGGGACAGTCCGGCTGTTCCCACGTTCCCGCTGCGCCAGCGCGGCAGACACCACCCCGCTCTCCTGCCGGCGCCGCTCCCCATCGCCCCGTCGGTAACGCAGGAGGAGCGCTCCAGCGAGCACAGCCGCGCTGCGGAAAGGAGGGAGCGCCTTTCCAAAGGGCCTGTCCCGCAAAGCCAGCCCTGCTCTCCTTCCCGTTGCTTCCACCCCGAGAAGAGAGGAAGCCTCCCTCAGAGTCCCGACCTGCCATCCCGAGCCTGTCCCCAGCTGCCACAGCCGTTTCGCTGCTGGGTCTCCGTGCCGGAGGCCGGATGATTTGGCCCACTGGGACTTCAGCGCTTGGTGGGAGCCAGCGCGGGCTCGTCTCCTGCCACGTCTCCTCCAGCGAAGCCTCGGCTGGATCCACGTCCTCTCCCTGACCGCTTACTCAGAGCCCTCCGACTGGCAGCTCTGGCTGGAATACTAATGCGAGAACTGTTGATTTCTTGGAGCCCTGATATTTCACCACTGGATTAAACAGTCTATACAGGACATTTGGACACACTACAGGATCCACCTGGGAAGCTCGCTTCCTGCACTCCCTTGTAAAGAAACCCTCTTTCAAGGACAGAGCCCGGAGACACGGCGGAGATGGCCGGGCATCACCGAAACGCAGCGTTACCGGCGGGGAGACCGCACAGAGCACATCTCTCTGGAGCCACACCCCACTTTTCAATAACGATAAACTTTAATTTGTCTGTTTCCATCCAGTCCCAGCTGAAGGAGGCTGGAACTGCTGGTCGAGGACTTCTGCGCCGCTGGGAAGGGCGGTCTGGCGGGCGGGTGAAGGAAAAGCCTGGCTCACAGGAGGGATTAGCAGGCGAAGAGGGATTAGCAGGTGTTGCCTTTGCGAGGCGTGGCGACCTGGTTCAGGAACGGCACGGCGACCGACCCCGGGCCGCTCGGGCCATCAGCTCACAGACACCAATGTGGTGGACGGCAAATGGCGTTTATTGGTGTGTAACACCGCGTTATATGGCTTAGGTTTGTCACGTCACTTCCGTCTGCTTGCATCGCAAACTACGCGCTACTGGCTATCAGGGGAGGGTCCCTGTCTTTCCGTACAGCACGAAATCTTCCGGCCGCCAGATCCTAACTACCTACACCCCCGGAGGAGCCTGGTCCAGGCTGGACACCAAGGGCTCCCACCCGCCTTCCCGGCCGTGCCGCCTGGAAGGAGCCCCCGGCCGCTGCGTCGAGCTGCTCCCTCTCCCCAGGGCACGGAAGGACGCAGGTGGGGACAGTCCGGCTGTTCCCACGTTCCCGCTGCGCCAGCGCGGCAGACACCACCCCGCTCTCCTGCCGGCGCCGCTCCCCATCGCCCCGTCGGTAACGCAGGAGGAGCGCTCCAGCGAGCACAGCCGCGCTGCGGAAAGGAGGGAGCGCCTTTCCAAAGGGCCTGTCCCGCAAAGCCAGCCCTGCTCTCCTTCCCGTTGCTTCCACCCCGAGAAGAGAGGAAGCCTCCCTCAGAGTCCCGAGCTGCCATCCCGAGCCTGTCCCCAGCTGCCACAGCCGTTTCGCTGCTGGGTCTCCGTGCCGGAGGCCGGATGATTTGGCCCACTGGGACTTCAGCGCTTGGTGGGAGCCAGCGCGGTCTCGTCTCCTGCCACGTCTCCTCCAGCGAAGCCTCGGCTGGATCCACGTCCTCTCCCTGACCGCTTACTCAGAGCCCTCCGACTGGCAGCTCTGGCTGGAATACTAATGCGAGAACTGTTGATTTCTTGGAGCCCTGATATTTCACCACTGGATTAAACAGTCTATACAGGACATTTGGACACGCTACAGGATCCACCTGGGAAGCTCGCTTCCTGCACTCCCTTGTAAAGAAACCCTCTTTCAAGGACAGAGCCCGGAGACACGGCGGAGATGGCCGGGCATCACCGAAACGCAGCGTTACCGGCGGGGAGACCGCACAGAGCACATCTCTCCGGAGCCACACCCCACTTTTCAATAACGATAAACTTTAATTTGTCTGTTTCCATCCAGTCCCAGCTGAAGGAGGCTGGAACTGCCGGTCGAGGACTTCTGCGCCGCTGGGAAGGGCGGTCTGGCGGGCGGGTGAAGGAAAAGCCTGGCTCACAGGAGGGATTAGCAGGCGAAGAGGGATTAGCAGGGAAGAGGCTTTACGGGTCAAGCACAGCACAAGGAACAGGTCACTCGTGCTCTGGCTGCTAAACACCGTATTCCTCCCCGGAAGCGGACAGGAAAGCAGCGGATAAGGCTTGGAAATCGCTGCACGATGCTTCAGTGCTCCCGACTCACCTCCGGCCGTCTCCTCCTACCCGCCGCACAACACTGGGGTGTCACTGAAGACCCCCAGGCAAAGGATACACTCCTGAGTTCCTCTGGAAGTCTTCTAGCCATTTCTTGTTGGCCTCGATCATTTCTTCAATGTTCATCTTGTCCAGCTGACGGACGTGGGGCTTGGAGTGCTGCAACAGCCGTATTTGCTCCCTGTCACGTGAGAGAAAGGGGAAATGAGGGGCTGCTACAGAGCCACCGTTGCCAAAACCCAGCCTCCTCTTGGCTTCGCATCCTCCGCCCAACCGCGTCGGAGAGCGAAGCTGCAGCAGCCACCCCCTGCCATGCCGTCCATGCTGCCTGCACAGCGTCGGAAAGGTCGGGCGGCAGCCTGTCCCCTCCCCGCAGCACGGCCTGTCCCGGCAGAGCCGGCGGGGCCCAAAGCCAGCAGCACCCTCGGACCCTGGTCCCGGGGCGGGGGTTATCGGCACCGCATGCCGGCAGCTTCGCCGGGGACGCTACGAGGCAGCGCCGAGCGTGTGGCCGCGAGCCACCGACAGCGTCAGTGTCTGCTTAATAATACCCAACTGGGAATTTTGTTACTTCCTTCCTCTGTGAAATGTGAGCTAGAAATCATTCCAGAGTAACAAGAGCAGCAATGAAAGAGCAACTCAAGGAGATAGACCCTTACTCGGCAGAGATGTATCCCAGCTTCTTCTCCAGAGGCTTGGAACTTCCACTGCGTGACGGGAAGCCACCTGGAAAAGAGAGGTTAAATACAGGCTCCCCGGAATCAATGTTCTTGACATCTGGGTGTGCTCCCTTCTTTGCTAACTGCCTTCTCGGGGGTGTACTGGGACTGCTCCAGGAGCAGGAGGGTCAGATGGGCCTTATGCTACGCTTCCCGGAAGGAGAAAAGCTTTTCCTCGTTCTTTATCTCCTTAGCACCCTTCCTATCGGGAGCACCAGTGACCCGGCCTTGCCAGCAGGGGAAGGGTGAGCTGGTTAGAGCCGGCACCCTGTGGCTCTGAAATCAAAAGCCGTAGGGTAGCAAGCAGATGGGTTACGGTCGGAGACTCACCTGGGAAATACCTGTGCCATTTCTCTTCCAGGATGCTGTCCACCGACGGTCTGGCTGCGAGAGAGCGAGGCGAACTCGGCCCAGCACTCCACGCCCACGGGGGCCCCGAAGACACCCCAGCCGGGGACACCGAGCTCCCCCCTGCCTGCAGCCCCGCCAAGGGGGTGTATGAAGAGAGAGGGATGCCACCGCCAAGGGTCGAGGTGGACAATGGAGACTGGCGGTGGTTCAGAGAGCCCAAGACGCCGATGGCGCTGTTCAGTTCCGTGGTGATGTGCTGCAGAGTGTCTGTCAAGTACTGGATCTTGTCCAGCGGTGGGGTGGGCCGTGAATCGTTTCTCTGGTCAGCTGGCAGAAGAGAGGGGAAACAGGGATCACCGGGAGGGCGAGGGAGACACCGTTACGCTGCGAGCGGAGCGTCGTCAGGCTGTGCCAAGCTGGAGGCAGAGGCAAAAACCCGGCTTTGCAGGCAACAGAGGAGACACAGACGGACAAGGAATTGTGCCTTGAAGGCTGCCTGGGCACAGGCTGGAGGAGAAACAGGATAGCAAGGCCAAGATGCTCGAATGCTGCAAGAATGGGTCCTGCAGGACAAGCCTGGGCGTGCTCGTGAGAAGCAAAGCAATTTGGGCCGGCAGCGAGGCTGGGGGAGGACCCGCAGGGCTGTGCTGATACAAGGGCTCTCATCCTACGGCCAGAGAAACCCCCCACATGGGTTTCACATGGGCCTGCAGATATTGTACTGCTCAGGGTCAGAGAGACGATCCCAGACCGGACAGCTTGTCAGTCTGCTGCCACAGGGAAGTTTTCCAGATTTTCTTTACGCTCCATCCTTGCCAGCCTTGCTCGGCAGCTCTCCTGCCTTCCTGGCTGCTTATGGGAGCCCTTCTTCCCACCTGTTACAGGCAGCTGTACAGGTGGCTGCCTGTGAGACCCCCGGTTACAGGCAACTGCGGGCAAACCAAAAGGCCCGGGCAGCAGGCAGAGGAATTCCCGCAGGCAGAGGAATTCCCGCAGCCAGAGGAATTCCCGCAGCCTCTCCTGCCAGAGAGGTGAGGAAGAGGACGCCCAGACACCTGCAGAAGAGCAATACAAGCCCTGCACCAGCAGAGAGGGAAGAGCCGAGGCCGGATTTTAGAACCCACTCCGCAAACAAAGGGGGAGACGCAGAAGGCAGGTTCAGGCACAGATTCCATCCCTCTCATGTGCCGCTACGGGCAGGGAGTAAGTTCTTCAAATGAAGCGTTCTCCACAGAGCAGTCCCCGTCACGGACAGCAGACCTGCCTCGGAACACAAGCGAGAGCAACAGGAGGGGCAGAGGGGCAAGAGGGGAAGCCAGAACGCGGCCTGAAGCACCGTAGGTTGGGCACAGCGCATCAAGCCAGTCGGGCACTTACATCTAGGCTGAGGGAAATCGACACTGGATAAGCTGCTGTCGGTGTCCTCAGAGTCGCTGAGATCAAAAGTCACCGTCTTCTGGCACGCAGCGCTCTTGAGCGTGTCTTCCTCTGAAAGCTGGTCGGGAGAAGGAGAACACCACAAATAAAAGCTGCTGTTCAGTCCCTGAAAGAGAAAAGCTGCTGGCACACTGCCCGCAGCTGCTCTGCACGGGCTAGACAACGGGGTCGGGCACGGGCCAAGCGAAGGCAGACCCATCTTCGCTCCGACAGCGAAGTCTGAGAGCCCAGAGACTGCCAAGCCTAACAGCCGCGGGAATGGGCCCTTCTAGGCAGAAGTCGAAGGGGTTTGTGCTCTAAATAAGCCTCAGGGGTGAGCAGCTGCCAAGGCTTGCCTTGGTGGGGAAAGCAGCCCGCATCCCAGCTCACGTGAGGAGCCATGCTGCTTTCTGTTTCTGAAATCCAGCTCCACGGGCAAAGGCCAGCCCTTGGCCACCAGCCCTCCCAAGGACCGGGAGCCCTGCAGACTCCAGCCTAGGGGAGCAGGCCAAGAGCACCGGGAGGCGGGAGCGCAGCGGGGCAGGCACGGGGGTGCCGGGGCTTACCTCCTCGAGCAGCGAGGACTCCAGCTGGCTTATTTTCTCTTCTTTCTTCTTCAGCAGTGCCTGTCCTTCCTGCATAGCCAACATCATCTTGTCCAGCTGCTTTTTCTCCTGCAGTGGACGGACAGCCAAGCCAAGGAGGAGAATTAAACGAGAATGACAGGAAAGAACCCACGCTAGCGGTCACGGTGACTTCCGGTATCGCCCTTCCGCTGCGGCTGCTGGAGTAAAACTGCTCCCAGGTGTTGGGGAGCCTGGGAAGCGGGCAGTACAGAGAACTCAAAGCCAGTTCACCACAAGGAACAGGCGGTTTCCCTTCCAAACCCGGCATCCAACAGGGTCAACGGATTTGGTTCCGCTAACGTAAGCGCTCTCTGTCACCAGTGAAGGAAACAGGATCTTCCCCATCCTTGGCTGGCACACCAGCAGAGCTGGCAAGTACTCGGGAGCCCTTTTCCCGGCGAGGGTGAAATCCCTGCAGAGCTACAACCATACATTTGTACCTGCTGATGGGATGGACGCCGGTCGCTTCCCTCGCTACGAGGAAAAGTGTGTTAGGGGCTTCGCGTGACGCGGGAGCCCCTCTTTCCCTCCCAAACGCTTTCTCCAATTTTTAAGGTCCCGAGAGCTCCAACTAACGACCAAGCTCCTGGAATCGAGCAAGCTACGAACGCCGCGCATCACTCACAGAGCAACCCGCGAGAGCTGGTTTGCAGCGGAACTGAACACCCACCGCTGCCTGTGCCCGCACCTGCGAGGCGGGAATCGATCCCAGGGCTGCGGATTCGTCCGTGCAGCCAGGACTGCCCGACAGCGGAGCGCAGCCCGTGCTCAGCGGCTCACCTTTTCCAGGTTCTTGTGCACGACCTCCAGGAGCTGGGAGTTGTCAGGATCCAGCACCACCCCCTGTGCTTTCCCTAAGTCCCGGCGCCACTGCTGCTTGGCGGCTTTCAGCGCCGTCTGCCTCTTCCTCATGAAGCGCGTCTGGCTCTTGAGGAACTCCTTGGCGTTCTCGATGGAGATCCTTTCCGCAGAGATGTAGCTCCGGACGCTACACGGAAGAGACAGGCGTGCTGCAGGCTCGACGCCGGCCGCGCCACCCTGCAAGCACCTCCCCGAAAACGGACGGGCAGCGCAACGCGCGGAAACCCCGGCGCAACCGGCGCCTTGGCAAACCAAAGGAAAACCGTTTTCCGGAAGCGGCTGGCACGCAGATACTCACTGGAAGCCGCTCTTCTCGGGCCTTCGAGAGGGTGGGGAAGCAGGCTCTTTGGATGAGTGCTGGGGAGGCGAGACAAGTCAAAAGCTAAGACGTGTGTACGGGGAACAGAAGCCCCGGACCCCGTAAGAATCCATCAGGAGTCATCCTGTTCGGGATGACATCGCCATAGCACCGCCCAGATCCAAGGCCAGTGCCAGGGCCGTTGTTTGTGTGGCTTTTAAAAAGTCAGACCCCTGACTCGAGCCCGGCTTTTGCCTGCGAGGGCAAAGTAACCCCACGCTCCTTTCCCCCCCCCAACAACAGACAGAAGTCAAGGAATGCTGCTAAAGACGCTGATGTCCCCCGGCACAGCCAACACCATTACAGTCTGCTTGACTCACAGCTCGAGTAGTTTCTTTCACGTCTTCAGCGTGGACCTCGGCTCTCCCTCTTGGAGACTCAACGCTGTCTTCTGCCTCCACCTCACTGCCCAAGGAAAAGGCACTCGATTAGGCCAGTAATCTGTCTGCAGTGGTGTCCAAAGTGACCTCTGCTTCCCAGGAGGGAAAGGGCCCCAGGCATGCCAGACCCCACCGGCATCGGGTCTGTGGCGTGGCAGACACAAGCCCTGGCTGGGCAGGCGAGCGTTGCTCCTCGCCCGTAGCCAGCAGCTCAGCTACCCCAGGAAAACCTTGTCCTGGCATCTCAGTGCCCCTCTCAAGGCGTCTTATTGACCCCACGAGACAGATGTGGAGAAGACAAACACGTCAGCCTGACAAGCAGAGGCAAAGGGACAAGTGTACGCGGCGAGCTACCTGCAGATCTGGAAACAGAGCCCAGGACCTCCCCGCCCTCGACAGGCAGCGAGACCACCGCGAGGAGTCGGAAGGAACACGGCCCGAGACACGAGAAGCTCAGAGGTAAGGCAGAGCTCTGGCTTGGGTCAGAGAGGTTTGGTAGGGGCACAGGGTCCTTTCCTTCCATTTGAGGGAACTCCTCATGCACACACCTTGTGTGTTTCTGCAGCTTCTGGCTGCGGCTCTGCAGCCGCTCCACCTGGGCTTCCAGCTTCGCTTTCTGGTCCTGGAGTTCCTCGAGGGACCTGCGCAGCTGCTGGGTGGACTCCAGGAGGCTGCCATGCTCCTTCCTAAGCTCCTCTAGGCGCTGCTGAGAAGCTGCAGCCGCCTCCTAGAAAAGAACCAAGAAAATCCCTCCCGGTCAGCTCCCCAAATCAAAACGGAAGGCGCACAACGAGCCAGAGACTTGCCCGGTTCACGGGAGGTCCCGGCGCTACAAATGCGCACGCGGCACGCCAGTCCTGGAGGAACAGGCCGCTCGTTTTTGGGAACAGCTCGGGGCCGACGCAACTCCCAGCAGGACGGCACTCCAGGCTGAGGCAGGGAGGGGTTTGCAGACTCGGTTTTGAAGCAACAGCTGGCTTTGCTAAAGCCGCAGGTCTAGCGCGCTCCCCTCAGCCCCAACAGAAAAGCGGCACAGCGCCTCCCCGG
This sequence comes from Rhynochetos jubatus, assembly GCA_027574665.1. Taxonomy (NCBI): domain Eukaryota; kingdom Metazoa; phylum Chordata; class Aves; order Eurypygiformes; family Rhynochetidae; genus Rhynochetos; species Rhynochetos jubatus. The sequence continues at coordinate 5,226,052 of CM050670.1, read as the reverse complement.
AGCGAACGTATACATACTTGTCTCTCCAGCTCAGCCCGTCTGTCCTCGTCCAGCAGCTGCTGCCTTTTCTGCCGCAGAGACTCCTCCTAAACGCGGACGAGAGGGTAGGCGCGTGTCAGAGCGGGGATGCCGACGCCGAGCAGCGCTCGAAGCACAGAGGTCAGGCCTGGCTCTCAGAACCGCCTCGCAGCCCCTGAGGACTGCTCTCGGTTTTGCTTTAGTCCTCCCCCTGCACACGCCCAAGATCCCCTGCCTTTATCTGACTGCCCGGGAGATGCTGGGAATGTTGGCATTCCCATGGGAAGAAGCACCGAGCAAACCCAGAGCGCGGGCTTCCACCGCCAACATCAGCCACGAGGAACGCTTGGCCCCGCTCGGGCTCGGGAGGGAAGCCCTACCTGTAACCCGGACGGCAGCAAGAGCCCTCCCCCAGCAGCACGGGCCAGGAGACCGCCGCGAGCCCAGCGGGGACTCACCTGGCTCAGGAGCTGCGCCGACCTGGCCTGGATGTTCTTCGCGCGCATTTCAAGCTGCTCTTCCGAATCCTTTCTTTCCTGCACAGAAGCGATGAGAGACTGTCGCAAGTCCCTCCCTCGCCAGGCAGAGCTCTGCCACCACGAGGGACCACGACAACTGGGGACGTGTGACCTGCCACTGGGCTGCAGGGAGGCGTCACCGAGCCCAGAAGATCCCCAAGCGGCCCGGTGACGGCAGACCGCTGGGCAAAGCGGGCTCCTCACCTTCTCCCTGTGCCGCAGTGCCGCGAGCTGCCTGTCCAGCTCCTCCTGCAGAGCTTTCCCCTCCATCTGATGGAGCTGCCGGAGCCGCGCCATCTCGCTCTGCAGCCCTTCTTCCAGCTCTGTCCTCTGCTTGCGCTCCTGCTCGTTGCAAAACACAGACCACAAGAGCGGCTGAGCGAAGCACGGCGTTCTCCAGCGAGCCAACGTGGACACGCGCCCTCCGGAAAGCCAGCCCGGCACACAGCTCCTGAGCAAACGCCGCGCTCAGCGGTAAGCCTTGCTTACGGGGGGCAACACTGTTAAGGGGACGGCTCCAGAAAAAAGCAGCAGCCCATGAAACCAAGGTTTTGCCACACGCTGCTAACTGTATGGGCACAGACGGGAGGCGGGAGGCTTGCCGCAACGGGCACGCCAAAGCGTGCAGCATCTCCTGCACCCAAGTCCACAGAGGCGTGTGGAAGTGGCCTGCACGGAGGTGGTTTTGACAGCTTAGAAGCCCAGCCTAGAATTCATTTCACCTCGTGGCAACAATGCCCAGCTCTCCTGGAAGACACATTTCCACCGCCAGGAGGGGCTGAGGCAGGCGGGTCTGGCAAGCGGCAGTGCCAGCCCAGGTACAGCCCCCGCCAGCCACCACAGCCACCTCCCACGTTCCCCGCTCTCCCCCGCCGGTACCTCCTCCTTGTACTGATCCTGAATCTGTGCCAGGACTTCCTGGTGCTCCTCTTTCATCTTCTCCATTGTCCTCTCGTGGTCTTTTTCCACTTCCAGGCGTTTCTCCCTCATCAGCTCGCTGAGCTGCAGGGGTGGCATGGACAGATGTTTCCCCAAACTACAGCAGTCCCCGAGAGAGCAGGCCCTCACAGGGACTCCCTCTCCCTCCCCAAGCAGAGGGACCGAAGCTTGGAGTCCCTTGCAAGCGGGATCGAGCCCTGGCCCGGGCAGTACCGAGCACCCCCTCGAGGAGAGATGCTGCGGGGGTGTCCCCCCTGGGCGGGGGCTGCGGCCTCTCAGACCTCACCACGCGCCCAAGGAGAGAGAGCGGCGAACCTTCCCCAATCCAAGAGCAATACTTGCCTCGCGTTCGTACTCTGCTACTTGCTGGGTTTTTTGCTGCCTTCTCTGCTCTGCTCTCTGCAATTCGTCACGCAGCCGAGCCTCCTCTCTCTTATGTGCCTCCGCTATCTGGGTTTGCAGGCTGGAAATGACCTGCAGTGAAAGCCACCCACAGAGATTTGTCACCCTCCCGACGAGATCCATTCAGTGCCCTCCTACAGGGAGCGAGCCGCGTGGCAGAGACCAGCGCGTGCGGCCTCACCCCCCCTGCCTGGAGCGTGGCCAAATGCTGAGCCAGACCAGACCCGCGTTTAGGAAGCGGAACAAAATTAGTGCCACCCTCCCCGGCCACCTTTGGTGAGAGCGTGGGGAACAAACCCCTTCCCAGTCTAAGGAAATTACCTTACGATGCTTCTCTTCTGCCGCAGATTTCAGCTGCTGGAGTTCAGCTGCAAACTGCTCCTCGAACTCTTCTACAGCCTACAGAAACACGAGCGAGTCAGCCTCCTGGAAAGCCCCCACGTGCGCGGGGACACGCCGCGCAATCAACGTCTGTCCACAAGCACAAGGCTAAACCCCTTCCAAACCAGATCTCGTACAGGGTGCCGTCGCCCTCTCTGCGCTTTCCCTCCCAGGACATCCCAACGGCTGGCAATACGCATCTCACCTTCTTCTTTGCCTTGTCTAATCGCTCCTTGAGCTCACTGAGGAATCGTTCCTTCTCTTCTTCCAGCCCAAGCATCAATTCCTGCTGAGCTTCCTCCATTTCCACCTTCATTTTCTCCAAAACGAGCTGCTGCTTCTTCTCCAGGCTCTCCTTCTCCACTGCCTGCTGGGATTTCCACTCTTCTCTCAGCTTCTGCAGCGCAGCCGCTTGCTCTGCCCTGGAAGGTCAGCAACAAGAACAGAAGCCGGTCAGAACGGGCTGCTTGACCGCTGGGCTCCATTTAGGAACCAGAGCCAGGAGAAGACACTGCTCTAGGATAAGGCCCGCAGGCCAGAAGGAACAGCACGGAGATCCTCAAGCGTATCAGCTGAGGCCTTGCATATAACAGCAAAGCGGTCAGGTGGAGACATAGCTGTCAACCCAGCAAAACAAGGAATAGCAAACTCGGAGTGTTCCAGGCCTGTCCCGTTCCAGGCCTTGCCCGCCTCCTCCAATCGTTGCCACAGGCCTCACTGGGCATTAGCCGGAGACATCCACTCCAACCGAGCCACGGTGCCGAGTGTGGCTATCCCTGCAGGCGCCTGGGCCCGGTCCAGCACGCCGGCAACACCTCTCCTCAGGACGCCTGGGCACGGGATGCCTAGGCAGCTCAACTCCACCAGCTCCGAGGCAGCAGAGCTGTTGCCACTGAGGTCCATCGGCTTCTCCTTCTCTGGACACAGCTCCCTGCATCACAGCTGGGGTCTCCTACCCGCAACCCAGGCAGGTACCAGTGACGGGAGGCTCGGGCGGGCTGGCATCCCCGCTCTGAGGGGTTGCTAGTGGCACGCAGGATGCTTCCCACTCAAACCAGCAGCGTTTATGCCCCAGGGACGGCCGCTTCCTACCAGTTGCGGCAGAACTTTTCACCTGATCTTCTTCTTCTCCGCCTCAGTCTCCGAGACGATGGTGGCTCGCAGCTTGGAGAGCGTTTCGGCTTCTTCCTTTCTGATACGCAACTCTTCTTCCTTGGAAATCTTTGCCAAATCTTCTTTTAGAGTCCTGAGAGATGAGCAGCCACAAGACAAAGATAGACAAAAGGTTCAGGAGGCTTGAATACCTTCCCATTGCCTCTCCAAGGCCTGTAGGCTGGCTGCTGCTCCCACTGATCCGTTCCCAGGGCTCCAGATAGCTACGTCTCCCCCATACCCTCAGAACCTGGCTGCTGGCGCAGCAGACGCAGCCCCCAGAGCGTCAGGCTTCTGCGGCGCATCTTTAGAATGCGCTGCACCATCAGAGGGGGCACTTGGGCGCACAGACTTGCAGATAGTTCCTCTGGGGTAACCTCGTCTCCTCTAACGCTCCAATTTCCAGTCCTGTTACTACCGTTTAGGCATTTGCAGCACGGGATCGTCTGTGCCAGGCAGAGTCCCGCACCCCTCCTCCCCAAAACCCTCCTTCCTGCCTCCTCTGCCCCCAAAGCAGCACCACTCCCGAGCTGTGGGCCTGTAACAGCACAAGCCTGTGGCCACCGGCAACGAAACCGCGGCCAGCAAAGGCTCGGAGGAGAGACGGGGGAGATGGAACACAAAAGGGAAGTACCTGAGGGATTCTTCTTTTTCCTGATGAAGCTTCCTAGTTTCCTCCTCCTCCTGCTTTCTCATCTCCTCTTGGAATTGCTGAATTTTCTCCTTCTTTGCTTGCAATAAATGCATTTTCTCTTGCTCCAGCTCCAGCTCCAGCTCCTTGGCTATTCCCTCCAGGGATTCTCTACCCGGCTGTTTCGAGGACTGCTCACGTTTGATTTCCTTCTCAGGTTGCCTACCAAAAAGAGAAAGCAAGCTCCTTTGGAACAAGGGTGACAGCAGAGTAACACCAAAGGAACGGCAACATCTCCCAAAACACCGGGACCTCCAGACCACAGATCCCAGAGCCACCTCCTCTAGAAGCCCAACAACAGGCCCACGAGAGCCCACCCTGCGGGGGCAACGCGGTCTCACTCCACGAAGGAGGGATGAAACCCCGACGAGGGCTGCCGGGCGCGAAAGCGCATGCGAGCGGTGCCCGTTTTCATCCCAGGGATCGGCAGCGCGCTTCGGATGGACCAGGTAGTTTTCTGCAGCCACCTTCCAAAGCGTGCCGGGAGCTTGCCAGCTCCAGGCAACAGAGCGCCCCGAGCGCCCCAAAAATTCAAACCCAATCTGTTCCTAATGCGTTTTTTTTCAGAGAGCAGCAAAATCCTGAGGTCTGAGAGAGGCTGAAGGGGAAGGCAGGGAAAATGAAGATTGGCCTGGGGGAAAAGGTTTGATTCTTTGCTTGGGAAAGCCGGAGCAGCAAGGTCTCGTCGTCCTCCGAGACTGCTAGGGCGAGGCGGAGGGACTTGGGATTTGCCAGGAATCAGGGAAATAACAGCCCCAGCTCTGAGTCAAAAAAGAAGGAGGTCACTGGGGCGGCCCTTAGCAAAAAGAACGAGACAGAGGAAAGAGTAGCTGCATTCTGGAAAAATCCCGCTTCACTAGTGCTTCCCTGGAACGCTGCGTGCTCTGCTGCAGAGATGCCTACGGAAGGTGACGTTTATCGGCTGCTCTGCAGAGCAACTCAGCCCCTTCCACCCTTCGATTATATTTTCCTTATGCTCCAGCTCTTCCTTAAAAAGGGATCCAGCCAGCACACGCACACGCACACAACTCAGCGCAATTCCACGTGGGAGAAGGGAGGTGCCGTGCTGGTCTCCGCGCCAGATACTGCGGGTACGTATCTGCAGGGACCATCGACGTCGCGCAGCAACGCAGCGCTGGCTTTTGCGGGGAACCTGAGCTCCACCGTCCTGTGAGCTGACCTTGTTCTCCCAAAGCAACCAACGTTCCCAGTGACCGTGAAAGCGGGGTGATGCGCTGGGTTTCTGTCATCCCCCACCCAGCCCAGCACCGCTCAGCAGGTGGACTCAGGAGTCCGTGTGAAGGCTTGCAGCCTTGTTAGCCACACCGGCAAGGAGGAGGCTTTCCCGAGCACGCAGCCAACAGCTCCTTCTGCATCCCACGGAGCCCTGCGCCGCAGCCCCCAAGGGCCCAGCTGCTGTTCTCACCCTCCCCGCTACAGGCTGTTCACTTGGCTCTCTCGCCAGCGAAGCAGCTGCTTGGATTCGCACCCGGAGATGTTCCAGCTCCGCTGTGCCCACCAAACCGCATCTCCCAGCGTGCTGCCTTCACCCGCCGCACAGGGGAACAGAAGGACGAAAGCTGGTTTACGACACCGGAGACTCAAACGGAGCCCTTACGCTTTCTGCGCGGCGACGAGCTCCTCCAGGTTGGTTGGGCTACCCAGCGATCCCTCCTCCGGCCCCTGGACCGCAGCCCCCGCCTGGCTGGTGTTCTCTAAAGCCAGACACTTCTCTTCTGGTGTTTCACAAGCGTTTCCACCGCTCTCACTGTGCAGCACAAAAGAAAAAGGGCACAGAAGGTCAGATTAGCGGGATTCTGGAGGCTGCTGCAGGTAGAGAAGAGAGGGGAGAGGGGCTGTGCAGCTGACCTAGATGGGCACCGAGCCATGCCTGCCAAGGGGACCCGGTTGTCCAACGCGGGGCTGCCCGAGGCACAGCAAAGCTCCGAACCGTTCCCTCCGCCTCAAGCCCTGCCACACTAACAGCAGCTGAGGATGTCACGGGTGTCAAAACGCTGGCTCCCCTCCCCGCATTCTCCCGCCCTCTTTCCAGCTCCTTAGAGGACTTCCCCAGGGTAAGCCAGCCCTATTAGCAATACTCCCACTGTGCTGCAAATTACAGAGGGAAGTACGTATGTTTACACCTACAGCCCTACTTCGTCTTGGAAGTACAGAGGAGAGAGGCAAGGCAAGCACCAGCTAGCTCCGCAGGCAGAGAGAAAGCGAGGATGCACAGCTGGGAAGCAGGTACCGACCCATAAGGAGACAGTTCCCGCGGGCACAACACGTTTTCGGGGACCTTCCCATCAACGGCTCCTCTAAGAACAAGGCTGCAGATCCCAAGCGCACGCAGCCAGTCATTAAGACGGACTGCAGTTTCTTCTGTTCACAGGTTTTCCTGGCACAGGCAACAGCTTCTTGGTTCCCAGTGCCCCAGAGCGTATGGAACTCTGTGCGGAGGGTGAGAGGTTTGACACGATTCATCTATAAACGCCACACGCTGCAGCTCTCAAAGGGGGACGGGAGGGGCTCGAGAGAGCGTGGAGCTCGCTGCTCAGCACGGTATTTCTACTGCTTTAAACCAGTCTCCACAAACAGGTTGACCGCAGCTCCCCTAGGCACGGCTCTTGGGTTGCTGGCGCACGCGAGGCAGCTCTGCACGTCCCGGGACACGGAAGAGCTCGAAGCTCACACCCGGTCAACCCGTGCCATGCTCTAGGCCACCTCTACGGGAGGAAGAGGACCGTTCACATTGCAGCTGCACCCTCCTGCCACCAGTAACAGGCACCAGGCTGGCTCTGGGAGCTTTCAGCCACAGGCTCTGCCCAGTGAAGAGTGGACTAGCCCAGCAGGACCGGTGCCAGCTGAGACCGGGGGCCGCCCCAGACCCAGAGGGCTCTCAGCGGGCAACGGCCAGCAGCTAAGTCTTCCACGGTTAAATGCCACAGGGCACAACTAACAACGTTAACAGGTTCAGGCTGTCTCGGCGAGAGCGTGACTTTGGGAGCCTTGGAGAAAAGTCAGACAGCTGTAAGGGAAACAGAAGCGGATCCACATCTGGGGCAGTCACGAGGAAATGAAAGGCAGGAGGGTTTGCTGCCTAGCCAGCCAGAAGCTGAAACAAAGCTGAAATCTGCTGAGACAGCAGCAGCAGGTGGCAGGAGAAGCGAGAGGTTTAGTGGGAAAGACCCTGTGAGAAGCTGCAGCACCTCAGGGTGTTCTACGGGGGACGCCTGTACGAGCCACAGTGACCAGAGCAGGGCCGGACAAGGCAGGCAAGTCCTCCGCAGCTACAGCTGCCTACGCCTCCTTTCTTGCTCTGTTTGCACCGTACCTCTCGGCAGCTTTTGTTCTTTTGCTTTGCTCTTCCTCTACGTCGGCTTTCCAGGGATCTCTTTTCTCTTCTCTCGGCTCCAGGGCCTGTAGGTAAAAACAAACGGTGTGGAGTTTTCTGGTCCTTCACCAGCAAAGCCTCCCAGGACCTTCCAGCGGTTCTCCAGCCCATCAGCTGGACAGCCAGCAGCCACGGCCTGCTCCGCAAGGAGGCCCAGCTGAACGTGCCAGCCTCCTCCCTGCAGGTGGCCAAAGGGCTGGAAACACGCGCCCCAGAAGAGTAGCCCATTCACAAATTCTCGGGGACCACAGAAGCAGCGGCTGAGCTCAGCCCTCGCCACGCGGGAGAGTGCTGTGGAGCAGGGCCAAAATGACACCGAATTAAACCAGCGGTAAGTTATGCCAACGTTCAGTGGAGCAAACAGCAGAAGGATTCCCTGCAAGTGCTGTCACCTTCCATCACATCAGCCCGGTCAGCGCTCCCCCAGGCTGCCCCTAACGGGAGACGGAAGCCCCGCGTCCCAACTCTGGAACCCCAAGTCCTAAAGCAGAAAGCAGAAGAGGATCGGCGGCCGGTGAGCGTGCGCAGCTTTGACCAGAGAACCTGGCAGATCAGACCGAAATCCTAGCGCGGCTCGGAATCCGCACTCCCCTTCCCACCGAGTCTTCTGTAGCGCTGGGTATTGGAAGGATTGGAAAGGTTTACCGGACGCAGGAGATGGCTCCGGGAAGGCTCAGGCCCGCGCCATCGCTGTACTGCCGACAGACAGGCCCTGGCAGCGGCCTGACCCGCAGGGAGATGGGTTTGCTCCCTTTCCCAGGGCGCAGAGGCACCCGCAGGCAAGGCGGATCCTGCCGAGTAAATCCCTGAATCGGGATTGCCCATGGGCTTGGGCACAGGTAACTGCCAGCGCAGAGGCTCCCTTCGTCCGAGGAAATGGCATTGCAGGGCCATCTTCCCCAGCCTCTGCCGCTCTCCCTTCCCATCCCGCCGCAGCTTTTCCCAGATTTTCCTAAACAGCTCCTCCAGCTATTCGCTCTCCGAGATGATCCTCCCCCCCGGCAGAGACTCGGGGGGTCCTCGCGCTTGGCTGCACGCGGTGGGTGTCAGCACACGTGCGCAGGAGCCAGCGGGACCAAAGGTGGCGTTTGAGGCGGCAGGCCCCTGCCCACACACCGGCTTGCACCAACACCGACAAACAACGGTATTCTCGGCCGTCGGCTGGCCGCGCTGCCTCTGCTCCCGCTGGCAGATGGCAACAGCACTCTCCTGCCGAGAGGAAGAGATGCTGGTGGGCATCTCCCCCCCAGCTCGGGGCTCCCCTCCCGCATGTTCTCCCCTCAGGACCTCCAGGAGCCACGTCTCCCGGCCATACAGGCTCCCCTCAGAAGAAGCTGCCCAGTCCCTTAAAGCACAATTTTCACACTGCTTATTATCTTCCTTTTTTTGCAATTATCTGCGTACAGCCCCAGCTCCCAGCGACCTACTTTTCCAGGGCCGTCGCCTCCCGCACAGGCAGAACCTGCCCGGCGCAGGATGACGTTGCTGGCCCGTGCCACAGCTGTGCGGCCGTTCCCGAGCCGTTACGGCGCCGGGCAGTCGGACTGCAGGAGCCGGGCACAGCGTGACCCGGCCGCACGTTCCCAGGGGAACACGGCGCCGACACCCAGGGGACGAGGAGCTTGTCCTGACTCACCACAAGCTGCAGCAACTCGCTGTCCGAGATGTCAGAAAGGTGCAACTCCTCCTCGTAGTCGCTGGCCACGGATTCCTGAGCGGAGAGAAGATACGCGTTACAGCCGTACCCCTGCGGTCCGCCTAGGCGTTTCCAACAGGATGACAACGGGTGCTGCACCCTGTGCACCTGAATGCTTCTTCTCCTGCCGGAGACGGCACGGTGAAATACCCTGCTTTGCCAGTTCTCCTCCCGGAGAGCTAGAAAAGCAGTGGGCAAACGGGAAGGGACCCTGCTCGACGGACTCGAGCTACAGCTCCGAGCCAGCCCCCAGGTACCGTCCGTCCCCTCCCTGACCTCGCGCCTCCCCGTCGCACCCTCCGCAGAGCTGCGAACCTCGCAGCTGCCAGCTCCCCCGACACTTTTGTCTCCGCAGAAGCCGAGAGAAACACCAGAAGGAGGGGAACCCAGCAGCCCGGACAGCCGGGGCCGGCTGTGAACTCCACTAGGAAGCCTGCCCGCGTCGCGCAGATGGCAGCACGGGAAGCTGAGGCTTCTCTCTCCTCCGAGACTCGCGACGCGTCCCAGCTCGGGGGCTGTGCCTGGCGGTAGCTTTGGGCAGCACTTTGGTTGCGCTGAAAAAGATTTGCTACCTCCATCCTAGAGATGCCGAGCTGGGAATTCCGAGCGCGTGCGCCCCCCGCCCCGCCCGGGAACACCCTGCTGGCTAGGAAAGCGGACTCAGCGGAAAACGGGTAAGTGCTCGAGGAGCTTTCCCGAATCGGAGCCGTACGCAACAGCCACAGCCGCTTCCACGCCGAACGCAGCGCGCGCGGGCGAGTCCCTTACTTCGCTAGCATCCGGCCTGCTCTCTGTTTTCAGAGCAGCTGCTGCTTCTTCCCTTGTTTCGCTCGCTGCGCTCTTTTCCCCCGCAGACTGCGGCGCCTCATCGCCTGCAGAGCTGACACTTTCCACCTCGGCATCTTCCTTGCCCAGTAGATCGTTTCCAGAGGGCTCCCAGTCCGAGAAGTTCTGGTCAGACAGGCTACTGTCAGCATCTCCAGGAGGGACCTGAATTGGAGTTAGAGGGCATACGGCGTCGGAATCCAAGGAAGACTCTTCTCCTTCGTCAGCGTGTCGGTCTAGGCTTGTTCTAGGCAGGAAATCCAACACAATTACAGCCACGACATTCGCAGCCCCTCGCTGGCGGGATGCCGGGTCACAACTGGCATGGGTCCTCCTACAGCCAGCAGCAACGCCACAAAGCTTTGGGTGGCTTCAACATCCGTTTGGTTTCTTTTCAAACGGTCCCTTTCAAGGGCAAAGAACTTCCTTACGATAAACACGCTCGTTTCTTGGGCTCGGGCCTTTTGGGTTTTACCCTCTTGTTCCTTCATTCACCGGGTCTCTTCTTGCTAGCAGTGGCTGCCCATCAGCCCCGGGAGCACCCTGCGCACCCTGCGGCGGACCCACGCGCACACCGCGTGTTTTAACGGAGGGTTTTTTATCCCGGTGCCGCCGGAACGCTGCCAGCTGTTGCGTGGCAAGCGGAACGAACGTCTCCTCGCGTGTCATTTGTCTGGGAGACCTTCGCGGGGCTGAGAGCACCGTCCATCAAACCAGAGGGCAGGACAAAAATCAGATCACGGGGCACTTTCCAAACAACTCCAGTTCAGAGCCTCGCCTGCTAATTCCCTGAGGAATAAACCCAGGCTTGTGGCCAGCAGGGGTTCACAAACACCCCCCCGAACCACTCGCCAGCCACACAAGGCTCTGCAAAAAACCAGTCTGTGGGTTTTCTGTGGATTTCAGAGCTAGGGGAGCTCAGTCAGGTTATCACTGCCTGTCACTGATCTGTTCAGGAGCTGTAACACGTTTCAGCTGCAGCTGAGCGGCGCTAACCCAGGTGAACTTTCTGCCTGTCCAACCATTACTTCCAGGGATCGCCGTGAGGCCGGAGCACGGCGCGTGGCTACCCACGGGGCCAGGTCAGGTCTGCCAAACCCCGTCTGGGCAGCACATCCCTTGGTTTGTAAGCTCACGCCTCTGTCCATGCGGGTAATCCCTCAACCAGCAAAACAGACAAGCCAAGCCAAGCCATCAGACCCACGCCACGACACGGGAAGCTGCCTACGGCACGCAAACATCATCGACGTCGTGCCAGCAGGACTCGTTACCTCTTTCTGGTTGCCGGCTTCCTCCGCAGGAGTCTTCAGGTGCTGGAGAGCGGCTTCAGCCTCACCCGCTACCTGTCTGCCACAGCCTTCCTTCTCTGCTCTGCTGCCCTCCTAGTGAGCGGGGGAACGCAACCGTTAGCGCTCTGGACCTGGCAGGCCCAGATTCCCGGACATCACGCTGCTGGGCTCCCCAACGCTGCCCTCTCCGGGCTCCCCACCAGCCCAGCCTCGCTACAGCAGGTCTCGGCCTCGCCTCCCGGCACGGGAGAGAGCAAGGCTAGCCACGCACGAGCCATTCCGCCCCTGTCACCAGCCATCCCCGCGGCTGGGTGTCCTAGCTCGCTGCGGCACCTCTCTGCAGTACGGCACGAGCTGTGCCGCGCAGTGTTTCTTTACAGCTCCTTTTTGCACGTCTCCATCCGGTAAAGAAGCCTTCCGTGGGAACTCCCCACTGCAGAAAGGGCCCCCTCGGCTCCCAGTGTGTGCCCGGGGATTGACCTGTGCAGAAGGCAGGGTGCTCGACCCCCCGGGCTGCAGGCCCCGCAGCAGGGGATCGCTCCTGCTGCCGTGGGACCCTCCCCCCGGCCACCCAGAGATGCTTCCACACCTTCTCCTCCTCTTGCTCCACCTTCGAGGCAGCCTCCGCTCTCACCCAACATCCCCGCGTCCCGCTAAGTCGCTAAACCCACGCGCTCATTTCGTGTGACTGGCGGTATTCAACCCTGATCCACGGGCTACGTGAAGCCAGCTTTTCCATCACCTCACCCCAAGGTGAAGGGCTCGCTTTGGGAACCCCCCCAGCTCTCTCTCTGCAAGGAAGCTGAGAGCAGCTCGGGCTGAGGCTGGCTCCTAGGAATGCCTTTCTGCTGCCATCTCGTGGAGCCAGGGCTGAATTATATTTTCCGGGGGGGCACTAATACCTTCTGCGGACTAAGATATCACCCATCTGGGTTAACAGAGCCTGGCCGTTGGGGGGCAATTACCATTCCATCATAGATTCCTGCAGCCCTGACAAGACAGTTCTTTGCTCCTGGACACAGTAACAGCCCAGTGACGAATCAGGCCCCCACAGGCTGCTTGTTGTTTGGAAACCAGAGCAGCCTCTCCTGCTCGGCTCGCATCGCCCGCACCCCTACCTCAGAGCCAGAGCTGCTTCCCAGGGTGTCGATAACCGTGTGCACGTTTCTGAAGGGCCTTGCTGTCCCACGGAGACTCTGCAGCATTAGAAAAAGGAGATGGCCGTGAGGGAGCGCTGCCTGCGCGGTCCCACAGGAACTGGGGGGTCCCAATCGGTGCAACGAGGCAGCAGAGCCGTAGCGGTACGCCAAGGCCACGCGCCTACAGCCAGCTCCGTTTGCAAGTCCATCCTGGCAGGCACTCATTTACAAGGAGTACGACGGGAAAACAGGATGAGATGCTTTTTGGCGACCGAGCAACACACAGAGGAGGCGCAGCCCAGATTAAGGCCCAGGGGCGGATGGAACAGCCACGGCCGACCAGCTATTACCAGGGGAGCATCAGCTCCTCGTTCCTGGAGGCTTCACGCGCTGTGGTTACCGACAGGCATTAGGAGCCAAGGCACACAACTCACCTCGTTCTCACTTTCTTCCTCTTTCTTTCTGCCCTTGCCTAGAACCGCGGCTTTCAAGGCACGCTTCTTTTCGCAGACCAAGTCCAGAAACCTCTTGGTCTGGCTGCTGAGCTCAGGGGTATTCGCAGGCTGCGAGGTCAGGAAGGGAAAGGGAAGTCAGAGCACAGCCCAAGGGAAAGGGGAGATACAAACCCACCGAGGCACGCCGCGCTTCCCCCTACGCCAAGGAAGCTCCCCATCCTAAAGAAGCATGTCTGCCAAACCCGCCTGTGCCCCGAAACACCCACCCGCTCCAGACCATAAGACACCAAAATACGTGAAATCACCAGTGACGGGACTTAGCAAGAAGAAAACCTTCGGTGACGTGATTATTCGTGTGGTTTTGCACGTCTGTTGTTCTAGTTTCCTTTAAAAGGAAACATCAAAACGTTCCTTTAGTTGACCCCAAGGGGCACGTTCTGTAAACAGTCGTTGGATGCGACTAAATCTTACAGTCACCCATACGGTTGCATCCCTAAAGCGTGCTTCCAGGGCCCACTCCCAGAGAAGAGGGAGCCTTACCTGCTCCTCCTCTTCGGCCTGAAGGCCGGAGTCCACCGAGCTGCTCGTGTCCGAGTGGGGCGACCCCTGAAGGATGCTGGTCAGAGAGGGCGTGAAGCCACGCAGCGGAGGGAGTTTCCCCAGGGGCACCCTGATGGGCTTGGGTGACGAGTCTGAGGACTGGAGCACGCAGAAGGGATTAGCTGACAGGAGAGCGCGGCTGCACGCCCTACGCTTTCCTGTGCCGACACCGGGTGCTGACACCCACCCCACCGCCACTGAAAAACCGCTTGCGAGACCCCCCCCCGGCCCCAGCATGTCAGCTGTGCAAGGAACAGCCCTTTGATTTACTCGCACGTTTTGCCCTGCGAAGGCCCAGCTGAACACGGTCATTGACTTTACAGCAGCGAGGTGATGCCAAAAATCAGCGGGCATTACTCCGAAAGCGAAGCGAGAGAGCAGCAGCAGCCACGCTCGCCCACACGTACCCACGCGCGGCACCCTCCAACAGCGGTTCCTGCCCCACATCACGCGCCCCAGGCAAACCGGGCAGCTTCGCCTCGGTGTGCCCCGCTACTCTGCGCAGCACCAAACAGGTGAAGCAGGCTGACGGCTTCACCCAAAGCCTCGTCTCAACTTTTCTCTTGCTTCTACCCTCAGATAGCTTGGTGTGGGAGCTCAGCTCTTCTTGAGCACACGGGACATCAGCTGTCTCCAGCAAACTCAAGTCACCTCTGTGACTGGCATCAAAAACAAGCCCTTCGCTGTTCATAGGGAAAAAGCTTTCTTTTTCTCTGGCTTGCGAGATGCCTGGACTTCTTCCCACATCTGTATCCAGTCCTAACTTCTTTCTGACTGAGAAACAACAATCAGGCTTATCACTTACGTCCAGGTAGTCTTCACTTCTGCTCAGGCCACCTGGATCTGGCTCAGGAGTCATCTGCCGGGAAGGCAGAAGGTCAAAGGGCTTTTTGTAGGTGAACACTGGAGGGAGACTCCTTGGCTGGATTTCCTGAGTAGATAAATATTAGCAAATTACTCCAATGGCTTGCAGATAACGATATACACCCTCATCTACCTGAACCAGCAACATCTCTCACACGCAATTTTGTACAGAAATAGGTGTGGAAGTTTTTGGCCGCTGGAAATTACATATACACATGTAAAAGTGCTCCGAGGGAAGGCTCGAGGCTTTCTGGGCTGAAGAGGTCTACACCTCGAGCAACGACGACGACAAGGTACCATCCTTCCCCACGGAGACTTCTCTCGTTACCGGCTAAGGGAAGGTAGGAATTACTTGCTATCACGTGGGATATAAAGGTTATGCTTGCAGATACCAACAGCCAAGCAGAGTAACCTCACACGGCCACACCCGTGTTCTGTGTCTGGATGTCACAGCAGCACAGGCATTGACGCTGCCTAAATGCCGTTGCTAGGCCTCTCCAAGGAAGGACACCTTCCCAGCACGCCAAAAACCTGCCGCGAAGAATGGCACCAGCATCCCTGGCTGGTACCGTGTCCTTCTCAGCAACAGCATCCCACGGCTGTGGCACCGCGGCTCCAGGTGTGGCCTTCTAAAGGCAAACTTGATGACTTCTGGGGGTTTCTGACCCCACTTCTGTTGGATTTTCACCCAACTCACAGCCCTGCTGGACAGGATCCCTTGTCAGGGGATCGCTGCTCCGATCCCACAGCAGCAACAGCACAGACCCTCTAATTCACAGCCACTCACTCATCCCCCAGCAGCCCTGCAAGCGCAGCCTACTCACGGTGAGTTGCTGCACCAACTTCTTCTTGCCCTTCTTTTTCTTTTCTTTCTTCTCTTTATTCTTCTTCCCTTTCTCTGCCAAGTTGCCGCGTGCCAGCAGCTTCTCTCGCTCTTGAATGACGAGCTGTTTGTACTGCTTCTTAACGGGGTGCTCCCACAAAAGCTCTTGCGTAACAAAGTTGAAGTAGTAGGCCATGCCAATGGTATTCCGGCTGCATGGCAAAACCAGCACCAAGAGTGAGAACAGTACTTCCCCATCCACAGGAAGAGCATCTGTTGTGGCGCTGCCCCCACCCTGCCCCCCGTCCCCCCTGTGGGCAGCACACGGGTAAGGAAGGGCAGGGGAGGGCGGCATCGGACAGGACCGCTGCTGACAGAGCTCTCACCAGGCCTTCCACTCGGGTGGTAACGAAGCCAAGATGCCTTCCCGGGCCAGCCATAGCAGCTCCGGCTCGTTCTCAGGGTCAATCCCGATCTCTCGTGCATATGCATGGATTTCTAGGAAAACAGAAGAGGAATCTGTGGAGACGGTCTGCACCGGGCCCTGTGCAATAAAGCGCCTCAGCTACAGCGATGGGCGCCCTGGGAAATCCCCATTCTGCTCGAAGCTGCCAGCACGGCCCGTGTCTCGGTAAGCGCGTCCTACTAGGCTGGTAAAGAGGGAGACGGACTGCAGAACGGCATTCCTCTTTGCACCAAAAGCCCATTTTTCAGCTCTGCCTTCTACGAGATCCCACTGCCTCTTCCCTCTCCACCCTGCTCTCCACGTTTCCCTGTTCTCAACACACCCAGAAGCGACCGGCACGCTGAAATCCCTCCTCGCAGCTCCTGCGAGGACAGGCATCAGTTACCTTCTATGCTGGGAAGGAAATCACTGTCATCTTCCTCCGGGTCAATCGGGTCATCAAAGGGCAGCATCGCTTCCGCTGTGGCTCCCTTTACCTGGCAGCATGAAGGAAGCAACCCAAAATCACAACCAATAAAGCTTCCTCGTCCCGCGCTTGGCACCGGGGCGGTGGAGGGGGCTGGGGCTGCCAAGCTGGGCGGGCGGAGGGGAAGGGCAGCCGGCAAGGGCTGACGGAAGGCAGGAGGACACGGGAGGGCTAAGGAGAGTCTTTGCTGGATGCGGGGGGGAAACGGTGACAAAGGATGAGGAGAAGGCGGAGGTATTTCCTGCCTTCTTTGCCTCCGTCTTTAACAGTGACAGCATTAGGGTTCCCTGGGTACCCAGCTCCCTGTGACAGCAGGCAGGGAGCGGAACGAAGCCCCCCCAACCCCAGGGGAAGCGGTCAGCCACCTGCTGCACCACTTAGGCACCCACAAGTGGATGGGGACGGATGGGATCCACCCAAGGGTGCTGAGGGAGCTGCTGGAAGTGCTCATCAAGCGTACCTCTGCTTTCTCCATGAGATCCAAGGGGTCCTGCCACGTGGCAGGTGTCCAAGCAGCAACGGGAACGGGCCGAGCAGCCGACCGCCGACAGCAGGATCACCGCTGCCTGCACCTGAGCCTTGGCTCCCCTCTTCACCTTCCGCCGTCCTCAGCCCGCTCTGTATTTAGAACTCCTACGTCAAGCGAGTCTCAGAAGCCGCGATTAATCCTGGCAGTTTCCAAAGACAAAGACGTTCTCAGGACACGCCAAAGCGAAAGAGCATCACAGGGCTCGCGCCGCTCCCAGTGTACCCGAATAAAACATTTGGATGCAGGCGGCTCGCTCGAGGCCGCCTGTTCTCATTTTCCTCCCTCACATATTCCATCCCCTCTCCTCATCCCTGGCGTTACGGCCGGCAGAGGAATCCCGCACGAACTCTGCTCCTCGCAAGGCCGCTTCCTGCACGTGCAGGACCCGGCTGTGCGGCTGGAGCTGCGCCAGGAGGGAGGGAGGACGGGACGGCGCGATGCGCGGCAGCCCCCTGCAGCGCCCCGGTCCCGCCGGCAGCAGCGAGCCCCCTCCTCCCCCCGCCCGCTGCGCTCCCGGCCTCCGCCACGGGAGGACGGACCCTGCCGGCTCGGCTCCCCCGCCCCGGGGCCCAGGCCTCGCCCCTCTCACCGGCACCGGCACCGGGATCGGGACCGCGACGGGGATCGGGACCGGGATCGGGACCGGGAGAGCCGCCTCCAGCCGCTTACCGCTTCCGCCGCCGCCCGACCGTTGCTCCAGCCCGCGCTACGGTTGCCCGCTGCGCAGACTGAGGCACGGCCCGCCCCCGCCTGCACACCATTAGTAGGCGGCGGGTGCAGCCCGGCGTCTGATTGGCCGCGGGATGGGCGAGCTCTGTGACGTCACGACGCGGCGGCGCCTGCCGGCGGTTGGCGGCCTGGGAACTAAGGACGCGCCGCTCGTTGCCATGGCGACGAGTCGCCCTCTCCCGACCCGTACCTCGGCCTCGCTCCGCCCCCCCCTCCTTCCCGGCTCCCGTTATCCCCCGGGGCCGGGCCGGGCCGTAGCCGGTTCGGGGAAGAGAGCGAGCCTCGCCGGGCCGGGCCGGGCCGGGCCGTCAGCGCTTCCGCCGGCGGGCGGGCTTTCCTGGGCAGGGAGCTCCGCGCCGCCATGCCCGCCGCCCCGTTCGGCGCCGGCGCGGCCTACCCGGCCCGGCGCGGCCGCCCGGCCGAGGCGCGGGGCGCTGCGGGCCCTCTAGGCTGCCGTCGCCCGCCCGGCCGCCGGGAAGGAAGGCTTTCCGGGGCGGGGAGCCGCCGGGGCGGGCAGGGCTGCGGCGATGGCTGCCGCCTGGCCCTGGCTGCTGCTGTGCTTGGGGGCGGCCGCCCTCCGCGCCCGCTCGGCCCCGTCGCGCATCCGGCTGCCGTTGCGGGGCCCCAGAGCCCCAGAGGGGCTCCCCAAGGGGTCCCATGGGTGTGCTGAGCATGGGCCAGCACCCAGCTACAGCGAACTCCTGGGTAGAGAGAGGTGTGAGCTGCAGGTTCTGCCCGCAGGGGGTGACAAAGCCACGATGCCGGTGACCGACCCGGCGTTCAGCCAGGCCGTGAACCCCCAGAGCTTCTGCACGGGCGTCTCGCTGCATCACGCCGCTCTGATGCAGAACACGGGGCCGCTCATCGACGTGTCGGACACCCGCCCCGGCACCAGTAAGCGGCCGCGGCGGTGTGGGGCTGGGGTGGGTTTGCTGGGAGCAGGGCGGGGGGCCTGCAGCTGCAGGTACGGGTGGGCTGGGTACCCCCTGGGAGCGCAGGGCACCGTGGCCTGTCCCCTTCCAGATTAGCTGTTGGTGAGGCAGAAGGAGCGGGGAGCGCCCCAGCGGGATGGGATGGGGCCCTGGGTGTCTCAGTGACCTGCTGCATCCCCGGTCACCTTTGTGCCTTAGACCCCGTGTCAAGGAAGAGCGTGAAGTCCGCGCACAGCACGCGCAACCGGTACTCCAGCCGGTGGACCGTCACCAAGTGCCAGGCGTCCACCCCTGCACGGACCCTCGCCTCGGACTGGAGGACAGTGGGCTCCCAGCACGGCATCACCGTCACCGAGAGCGACAGCTACAGCGCCAGCCTCTCTCAGGACACAGGTATCCCGGGGCTGCTGCTAGCGGGGATCTGCCGGTTTGGGGTGCGTGGGTTCATCGGTGGTGACCCCAAACCAAACTGGGACTGAGCGTGTGCTCCCGCTGCTAGTCACGGTCACGGAGAGCATCGCGCATCGGGCAGAGGCTGGCAAGGGGTCTGGGGTGGGGGGTGGGTCTCGCGCTCCCCGTGCGGAGTCGATGGTGGTGGTGTCCCCTGCCCGCGCTCCCGGCTCCGCTCGGCCTTGTCGAGCTCCGGGTTAAGCGATGGAGAGCGGGCAGCAGCGCCCCGGTGCGTGGTGGGAGCAGATGTGGGGCTCTGCGGTCCCCTCCCGAAGCTCTGGGGTGGCTCCGCAGCTGGCGGGCTTTGGGGACACGTGGCCAGGTGTACCTCCGGGCCCATTCCCACTATGACAGCGATGTGGAGAGCGGCCTTCCCAGGGCAGGGAAGGTTCCCAGGTGTGTGACGCGTCCTCTCCTCCGCAGACAAGGGGCGGAACAGCACGGTGTCGACGGAGAGCGCCTCGTCTACCTACGAGGAGCTGGCTCGCGCCTACGAGCACGCGAAGCTGGAGGAGTTGCTCCAATTTGCAAATGCTTATGTGTTAATACCTTTTTCTATGAAAAACCCCCAGCGCTGTGTGCAATAAAGGTTATGTTTATACGTGGGCGTTGTTAAGTGAGCAGGGGCAGGGGCAGGGGCTGGGGCCAGGCCATCAGCGGGAGGATGGAGAGGAGCGGCCCAAATACACCCAGGAGAGCAAACGCGTGCCGGGGACGGCGGCGCCGAGCGCTGCCTGCTTCCCCTCCCGAGCTGCCCCGACCTGCCGACCGCCGGGGCAGGAAGGGCTGGGAGCAGGGTCCCGCGGACGCCGAGCCAGAGGTAAGCGGCACCTACGCGCCGGTAAGTCCGTCACGGCGGGGCCGCGTGGGAGCGGGCGGCGAAGCGCGGCGCAGTCGTCCCCGGCGCGGCCGAGCACGGGGCGGAGCGTGGCGCGGCGAAGCCCGGCGTATCCGTCGCGGTGGCGCGAAGCCAGAGCATCGCCGTCGCGCTGAAGCGCGGCGCAAGGAGGGTGGACACCACCGCACGGCGCCGCCGGGAGCCGTTCTGCTACCCCAGGGAGACAAGAACCGCCGAGGCTGTGGTTAACCGTGGGTTTAGTTACCCAAAGGAGAGCTTGGCCTTCCAGAGGAGGTTCTGGTGCTGTCTGAGGTCTAATTAACTGGCTGCACTTGGATTTCTTTATCTCCTGTAGCTTATAAGCCGTGTTTTCCTCGCTTCTCCATGCTTGCTGCCACTGGTTCCCTCTCTTCTTTCCTTACAGCTCGCAGATAACCTGCCTGTTTTGACTTACCCTCGCAGCTCTACCACCTATGCGTAGTTTTCTACCATTCTCGTTATCTTCCTCTCCCAAGAAGTGCTGTTTTTAACACAGCGGTTATCCTCAAGCGCTACACAGTTAAATTCTTTAATAGCTCTTCTAGATCTCTTTCGATGAGCAACCCAAACAATGGCATGCAAATAAAGTGACTGGTGTTGCTGGTGACGTTCCACTTCCAGCTCGCGGTTCCCTCACCTGCCTGCGTTGTCACGCTGCTCAGCACGTCCTCCTTCGCCATCTGGTTCCGACTCCTTCAGTCCCGTGGAGCTGCGAAGTGCCTCGGCGACAGCCTGGCAGCTGTTCGCTCCGAAGGCTCGGGAAACGAGCCGTTAGGATGATTTTTGGTGTGCCTGTTGTACCAGTTTGGGCGATTATTCTGGTAACACTCGGAGCGGTTCCCTGCTGAGGAGCACCCCGGGTGGAGAGGGCTGCGCTCCCAAATAGGCTGGTGGAAGGGCATCAGGGCTCGTGCCCGATGCCAGGGTCGCTACTTCCCACTCGCCTTTTCCTTCGGGAGAGAGAGAGCGTTTGCTGCCGGTGAACCAAACCGTTCCGGGACGTTGTGTTCCCTCTGCCTGCATCCGTACGCAGCAAGAGGCTCTGGGTTGCTGCCGGGCAGCCGGAGCCTTCGCATTTACTGTGCTGAGAATTCCCCCGGAGCAAATCCAGCCCCGAAACAGGGTTGGGCTTCTTCCGCAGTACGTACTTGGGGCTTGGCTACAGCCAGCCAAGGGCCCACCCCCCCTCCAAGCAGTGTCACAGCTGGGCAGCCATGCAGTGCCTCTGACATGACAACCCCGACTTTGAATAGAAGGGGCTAGAAAAGGCAAGTGTGTTCTCAGCTCTAAGTGGATTAGCAAGGTAAAGAGAACAACAGCTTAACACCGATTAACATGTCTTTATTGTAATGGGCTAGTACAGATTCCCTTCTGCATCTCAGCAAGAATTCCCCACCTTCCCTTCCCCAGCAGTTACCATCCCTGGCCTTGCAGAGCTCGGTTAGACAGTCTGCATTGCCAGCACTCCACCGTGAGAGCCCAGCAGCCCCCCAGCTCCCAGCGAGCCCACTGCCCTTCACCGCAGCAGCCGGCTCTCCCCACCTTGCTGCACGCAGTAGGCAACCAGGCGTTGAAGGAGCCACGTGAGCCAGACTGCCTTCAGCAGGGACCAGGCAAAACCCCCACAAGCTCAGAAGCCAGACACCAGCACACAGGAGGTGAAGGTAAGCAGGGGCAGCTGGGGATGGAGCCCTTGGAAGAGGGGCTGAGGCTGTTTGTGGCTGGAGTGGACAGAAAGGGCAGCCTGCGCGCTGTCATGGCTCAGCAGCTCTGCACAGAAAAGCCAGCGTTGAGCCCAGCAAAGCGGCAGTGGCCAACACGCTCAAGCCTGGCTCCGGAACGGGGGCACCCCAAGCAGTTCTCCCCGAGAAAGGTAAGATCAGCTCGCGGTCGGCACGCGGCTCAGCTCCCGCTCCCTTGGCAGCCTGCGGCAGGTCCCCCTTGCTGGCATCCCGCTCCCGTGGCATCCCACTCCACGCTGCCTGCCCCTGCCACGCTCAGCGCGAGTGCTGCGCCAGCACGCAACACCCGGGAAGCGGAGCAGGAGGGGCTTCTGCCATACTGCCGCGCATCGAAGGGCGCAGAGCGGCAGCTTCACGCCCTGCCTGCGGCGGCCGTCTCGAGAGAGAGTGGCTCCGAAGATGCTTTCTCGCAGGTGGGGTCCCTTGGAACTGCAGGCTTCTCCATCTCGCACACGGTAAGCGGCTCAGCAGTTTTGAAAGCGTAAAATATTGAAAGTCAGCTCGGAGGGGACGCTGACAAAGACCACCAAACACCGCGGTGCCTGCTCAGCGGGAGAAAGCCTAGCCCAACTTCTCCCGGGTGGTTAGAGCGGCATCACCTGCCCCCTCCCAGCTCCCTGCATCCCAGCGGGGTGGTGATGCGCTCCGGATACAGCCCCCGGAGGAGCCTGGTCCAGGCTGGACACCAAGGGCTCCCACCCGCCTTCCCGGCCGTGCCGCCTGGAAGGAGCCCCCGGCCGCTGCGTCGAGCTGCTCCCTCTCCCCAGGGCACGGAAGGACGCAGGTGGGGACAGTCCGGCTGTTCCCACGTTCCCGCTGCGCCAGCGCGGCAGACACCACCCCGCTCTCCTGCCGGCGCCGCTCCCCATCGCCCCGTCGGTAACGCAGGAGGAGCGCTCCAGTGAGCACAGCCGCGCTGCGGAAAGGAGGGAGCGCCTTTCCAAAGGGCCTGTCCCGCAAAGCCAGCCCTGCTCTCCTTCCCGTTGCTTCCACCCCGAGAAGAGAGGAAGCCTCCCTCAGAGTCCCGACCTGCCATCCCGAGCCTGTCCCCAGCTGCCACAGCCGTTTCGCTGCTGGGTCTCCGTGCCGGAGGCCGGATGATTTGGCCCACTGGGACTTCAGCGCTTGGTGGGAGCCAGCGCGGGCTCGTCTCCTGCCACGTCTCCTCCAGCGAAGCCTCGGCTGGATCCACGTCCTCTCCCTGACCGCTTACTCAGAGCCCTCCGACTGGCAGCTCTGGCTGGAATACTAATGCGAGAACTGTTGATTTCTTGGAGCCCTGATATTTCACCACTGGATTAAACAGTCTATACAGGACGTTTGGACACGCTACAGGATCCACCTGGGAAGCCCGCTTCCTGCACTCCCTTGTAAAGAAACCCTCTTTCAAGGACAGAGCCCAGAGACACGGCGGAGATGGCCGGGCATCACCGAAACGCAGCGTTACCGGCGGGGAGACCGCACAGAGCACATCTCTCCGGAGCCACACCCCACTTTTCAATAACGGTAAACTTTAATTTGTCTGTTTCCATCCAGTCCCAGCTGAAGGAGGCTGGAACTGCCGGTCGAGGACTTCTGCGCCGCTGGGAAGGGCGGTCTGGCGGGCGGGTGAAGGAAAAGCCTGGCTCGCAGGAGGGATTAGCAGGCGAAGAGGGATTAGCAGGGAAGAGGCTTTACGGGTCAAGCACAGCACAAGGAACAGGTCACTCGTGCTCTGGCTGCTAAACACCGTATTCCTCCCCGGAAGCGGACAGGAAAGCAGCGGATAAGGCTTGGAAATCGCTGCACGATGCTTCAGTGCTCCCGACTCACCTCCGGCCGTCTCCTCCTACCCGCCGCACAACACTGGGGTGTCACTGAAGACCCCCAGGCAAAGGATACACTCCTGAGTTCCTCTGGAAGTCTTCTAGCCATTTCTTGTTGGCCTCGATCATTTCTTCAATTCTCATCTTGTCCAGCTGACGGACGTGGGGCTTGGAGTGCTGCAACAGCCGTATTTGCTCCCTGTCACGTGAGAGAAAGGGGAAATGAGGGGCTGCTACAGAGCCACCGTTGCCAAAACCCAGCCTCCTCTTGGCTCCGCATCCTCCGCCCAACCGCGTCGGAGAGCGAAGCTGCAGCAGCCACCCCCTGCCATGCCGTCCGTGCTGCCTGCACAGCGTCGGAAAGGTCGGGCGGCAGCCTGTCCCCTCCCCGCAGCACGGCCTGTCCCGGCAGAGCCGGCGGGGCCCAAAGCCAGCAGCACCCTCGGACCCTGGTCCCGGGGCGGGGGTTATCGGCACCGCATGCCGGCAGCTTCGCCGGGGACGCTACGAGGCAGCGCCGAGCGTGTGGCCGCGAGCCACCGACAGCGTCAGTGTCTGCTTAATAATACCCAACTGGGAATTTTGTTACTTCCTTCCTCTGTGAAATGTGAGCTAGAAATCATTCCAGAGTAACAAGAGCAGCAATGAAAGAGCAACTCAAGGAGATAGACCCTTACTCGGCAGAGATGCATCCCAGCTTCTTCTCCAGAGGCTTGGAACTTCCCCTGCGTGACGGGAAGCCACCTGGAAAAGAGAGGTTAAATACAGGCTCCCCGGAATCAATGTTCTTGACATCTGGGTGTGCTCCCTTCTTTGCTAACTGCCTTCTCAGGGGTGTACTGGGACTGCTCCAGGAGCAGGAGGGTCAGATGGGCCTTATGCTACGCTTCCCGGAAGGAGAAAAGCTTTTCCTCGTTCTTTATCTCCTTAGCACCCTTCCTATCGGGAGCACCAGTGACCCAGCCTTGCCAGCAGGGGAAGGGTGAGCTGGTTAGAGCCGGCACCCTGTGGCTCTGAAATCAAAAGCCGTAGGGTAGCAAGCAGATGGGTTACGGTCGGAGACTCACCTGGGAAATACCTGTGCCATTTCTCTTCCAGGATGCTGTCCACCGACGGTCTGGCTGCGAGACAGCGAGGTGAACTCGGCCCAGCACTCCATGCCCACGGGGGCCCCGAAGACACCCCAGCCGGGGACACCGAGCTCCCCCCTGCCTGCAGCCCCGCCAAGGGGGTGTATGAAGAGAGAGGGATGCCACCGCCAAGGGTCGAGGTGTACAATGGAGACTGGCGGTGGTTCAGAGAGCCCAAGACGCCGATGGCGCTGTTCAGTTCCGTGGTGATGTGCTGCAGAGTGTCTGTCAAGTACTGGATCTTGTCCAGCGGTGGGGTGGGCCGTGAATCGTTTCTCTGGTCAGCTGGCAGAAGAGAGGGGAAACAGGGATCACCGGGAGGGCGAGGGAGACACCGTTACGCTGCGAGCGGAGCGTCGTCAGGCTGTGCCAAGCTGGAGGCAGAGGCAAAAACCCGGCTTTGCAGGCAACAGAGGAGACACAGACGGACAAGGAATTGTGCCTTGGAGGCTGCCTGGGCACAGGCTGGAGGAGAAACAGGATAGCAAGGCCAAGATGCTCGAATGCTGCAAGAATGGGGCCTGCAGGACAAGCCTGGGCGTGCTCGTGAGAAGCAAAGCAATTTGGGCCGGCAGCGAGGCTGGGGGAGGACCCGCAGGGCTGTGCTGATACAAGGGCTCTCATCCTACGGCCAGAGAAACCCCCCACATGGGTTTCACATGGGCCTGCAGATATTGTACTGCTCAGGGTCAGAGAGACGATCCCAGACCGGACAGCTTGTCAGTCTGCTGCCACAGGGAAGTTTTCCAGATTTTCTTTACGCTCCATCCTTGCCAGCCTTGCTCGGCAGCTCTCCTGCCTTCCTGGCTGCTTATGGGAGCCCTTCTTCCCACCTGTTACAGGCAGCTGTACAGGTGGCTGCCTGTGAGACCCCCGGTTACAGGCAACTGCGGGCAAACCAAAAGGCCCGGGCAGCAGGCAGAGGAATTCCCGCAGACAGAGGAATTCCCGCAGCCTCTCCTGCCAGAGAGGTGAGGAAGAGGACGCCCAGACACCTGCAGAAGAGCAATACAAGCCCTGCACCAGCAGAGAGGGAAGAGCCGAGGCCGGATTTTAGAACCCACTCCGCAAACAAAGGGGGAGACGCAGAAGGCAGGTTCAGGCACAGATTCCATCCCTCTCATCTGCCGCTACGGGCAGGGAGTAAGTTCTTCAAATGAAGCGTTCTCCACAGAGCAGTCCCCGTCACGGACAGCAGACCTGCCTCGGAACACAAGCGAGAGCAACAGGAGGGGCAGAGGGGCAAGAGGGGAAGCCAGAACGCGGCCTGAAGCACCGTAGGTTGGGCACAGCGCATCAAGCCAGTCGGGCACTTACATCTAGGCTGAGGGAAATCGACACTGGATAAGCTGCTGTCGGTGTCCTCAGAGTCGCTGAGATCAAAAGTCACCGTCTTCTGGCACGCAGTGCTCTTGAGCGTGTCTTCCTCTGAAAGCTGGTCGGGAGAAGGAGAACACCACAAATAAAAGCTGCTGTTCAGTCCCTGAAAGAGAAAAGCTGCTGGCACACTGCCCGCAGCTGCTCTGCACGGGCTAGACAACGGGGTCGGGCACGGGCCAAGCGAAGGCAGACCCATCTTCGCTCCGACAGCGAAGTCTGAGAGCCCAGAGACTGCCAAGCCTAACAGCCGCGGGAATGGGCCCTTCTAGGCAGAAGTCGAAGGGGTTTGTGCTCTAAATAAGCCTCAGGGGTGAGCAGCTGCCAAGGCTTGCCTTGGTGGGGAAAGCAGCCCGCATCCCAGCTCACGTGAGGAGCCATGCTGCTTTCTGTTTCTGAAATCCAGCTCCACGGGCAAAGGCCAGCCCTTGGCCACCAGCCCTCCCAAGGACCGGGAGCCCTGCAGACTCCAGCCTAGGGGAGCAGGCCAAGAGCACCGGGAGGCGGGAGCGCAGCGGGGCAGGCACGGGGGTGCCGGGGCTTACCTCCTCGAGCAGCGAGGACTCCAGCTGGCTTATTTTCTCTTCTTTCTTCTTCAGCAGTGCCTGTCCTTCCTGCATAGCCAACATCATCTTGTCCAGCTGCTTTTTCTCCTGCAGTGGACGGACAGCCAAGCCAAGGAGGAGAATTAAACGAGAACGACAGGAAAGAACCCACGCTAGCGGTCACGGTGACTTCCGGTATCGCCCTTCCGCTGCGGCTGCTGGAGTAAAACTGCTCCCAGGTGTTGGGGAGCCTGGGAAGCGGGCAGTACAGAGAACTCAAAGCCAGTTCACCACAAGGAACAGGCGGTTTCCCTTCCAAACCCGGCATCCAACAGGGTCAACGGATTTGGTTCCGCTAACGTAAGCGCTCTCTGTCACCAGTGAAGGAAACAGGATCTTCCCCATCCTTGGCTGGCACACCAGCAGAGCTGGCAAGTACTCGGGAGCCCTTTTCCCGGCGAGGGTGAAATCCCTGCAGAGCTACAACCATACATTTGTACCTGCTGATGGGATGGACGCCGGTCGCTTCCCTCGCTACGAGGAAAAGTGTGTTAGGGGCTTCGCGTGACGCGGGAGCCCCTCTTTCCCTCCCAAACGCTTTCTCCAATTTTTAAGGTCCCGAGAGCTCCAACTAACGACCAAGCTCCTGGAATCGAGCAAGCTACGAACGCCGCGCATCACTCACAGAGCAACCCGCGAGAGCTGGTTTGCAGCGGAACTGAACACCCACCGCTGCCTGTGCCCGCACCTGCGAGGCGGGAATCGATCCCAGGGCTGCGGATTCGTCCGTGCAGCCAGGACTGCCCGACAGCGGAGCGCAGCCCGTGCTCAGCGGCTCACCTTTTCCAGGTTCTTGTGCACGACCTCCAGGAGCTGGGAGTTGTCAGGATCCAGCACCACCCCCTGTGCTTTCCGTAAGTCCCGGCGCCACTGCTGCTTGGCGGCTTTCAGCGCCGTCTGCCTCTTCCTCATGAAGCGCGTCTGGCTCTTGAGGAACTCCTTGGCGTTCTCGATGGAGATCCTTTCCGCAGAGATGTAGCTCCGGACGCTACACGGAAGAGACAGGCGTGCTGCAGGCTCGACGCCGGCCGCGCCACCCTGCAAGCACCTCCCCGAAAACGGACGGGCAGCGCAACGCGCGGAAACCCCGGCGCAACCGGCGCCTTGGCAAACCAAAGGAAAACCGTTTTCCGGAAGCGGCTGGCACGCAGATACTCACTGGAAGCCGCTCTTCTCGGGCCTTCGAGAGGGTGGGGAAGCAGGCTCTTTGGATGAGTGCTGGGGAGGCGAGACAAGTCAAAAGCTAAGACGTGTGTACGGGGAACAGAAGCCCCGGACCCCGTAAGAATCCATCAGGAGTCATCCTGTTCGGGATGACATCGCCATAGCACCGCCCAGATCCAAGGCCAGTGCCAGGGCCGTTGTTTGTGTGGCTTTTAAAAAGTCAGACCCCTGACTCGAGCCCGGCTTTTGCCTGCGAGGGCAAAGTAACCCCACGCTCCTTTCCCCCCCCCAACAACAGACAGAAGTCAAGGAATGCTGCTAAAGACGCTGATGTCCCCCGGCACAGCCAACACCATTACAGTCTGCTTGACTCACAGCTCGAGTAGTTTCTTTCACGTCTTCAGCGTGGACCTCAGCTCTCCCTCTTGGAGACTCAACGCTGTCTTCTGCCTCCACCTCACTGCCCAAGGAAAAGGCACTCGATTAGGCCAGTAATCTGTCTGCAGTGGTGTCCAAAGTGACCTCTGCTTCCCAGGAGGGAAAGGGCCCCAGGCATGCCAGACCCCACCGGCATCGGGTCTGTGGCGTGGCAGACACAAGCCCTGGCTGGGCAGGCGAGCGTTGCTCCTCGCCCGTAGCCAGCAGCTCAGCTACCCCAGGAAAACCTTGTCCTGGCATCTCAGTGCCCCTCTCAAGGCGTCTTATTGACCCCACGAGACAGATGTGGAGAAGACAAACACGTCAGCCTGACAAGCAGAGGCAAAGGGACAAGTGTACGCGGCGAGCTACCTGCAGATCTGGAAACAGAGCCCAGGACCTCTCCGCCCTCGACAGGCAGCGAGACCACCGCGAGGAGTCGGAAGGAACACGGCCCGAGACACGAGAAGCTCAGAGGTAAGGCAGAGCTCTGGCTTGGGTCAGAGAGGTTTGGTAGGGGCACAGGGCCCTTTCCTTCCATTTGAGGGAACTCCTCATGCACACACCTTGTGTGTTTCTGCAGCTTCTGGCTGCGGCTCTGCAGCCGCTCCACCTGGGCTTCCAGCTTCGCTTTCTGGTCCTGGAGTTCCTCGAGGGACCTGCGCAGCTGCTGGGTGGACTCCAGGAGGCTGCCATGCTCCTTCCTAAGCTCCTCTAGGCGCTGCTGAGAAGCTGCAGCCGCCTCCTAGAAAAGAACCAAGAAAATCCCTCCCGGTCAGCTCCCCAAATCAAAACGGAAGGCGCACAACGAGCCAGAGACTTGCCCGGTTCACGGGAGGTCCCGGCGCTACAAATGCGCACGCGGCACGCCAGTCCTGGAGGAACAGGCCGCTCGTTTTTGGGAACAGCTCGGGGCCGACGCAACTCCCAGCAGGACGGCACTCCAGGCTGAGGCAGGGAGGGGTTTGCAGACTCGGTTTTGAAGCAACAGCTGGCTTTGCTAAAGCCGCAGGTCTAGCGCGCTCCCCTCAGCCCCAACAGAAAAGCGGCACAGCGCCTCCCCGGAGCGAACGTATACATACTTGTCTCTCCAGCTCAGCCCGTCTGTCCTCGTCCAGCAGCTGCTGCCTTTTCTGCCGCAGAGACTCCTCCTAAACGCGGACGAGAGGGTAGGCGCGTGTCAGAGCGGGGATGCCGACGCCGAGCAGCGCTCGAAGCACAGAGGTCAGGCCTGGCTCTCAGAACCGCCTCGCAGCCCCTGAGGACTGCTCTCGGTTTTGCTTTAGTCCTCCCCCTGCACACGCCCAAGATCCCCTGCCTTTATCTGACTGCCCGGGAGATGCTGGGAATGTTGGCATTCCCATGGGAAGAAGCACCGAGCAAACCCAGAGCGCGGGCTTCCACCGCCAACATCAGCCACGAGGAACGCTTGGCCCCGCTCGGGCTCGGGAGGGAAGCCCTACCTGTAACCCGGACGGCAGCAAGAGCCCTCCCCCAGCAGCACGGGCCAGGAGACCGCCGCGAGCCCAGCGGGGACTCACCTGGCTCAGGAGCTGCGCCGACCTGGCCTGGATGTTCTTCGCGCGCATTTCAAGCTGCTCTTCCGAATCCTTTCTTTCCTGCACAGAAGCGATGAGAGACTGTCGCAAGTCTCTCCCTCGCCAGGCAGAGCTCTGCCACCACGAGGGACCACGACAACTGGGGACGTGTGACCTGCCACTGGGCTGCAGGGAGGCGTCACCGAGCCCAGAAGATCCCCAAGCGGCCCGGTGACGGCAGACCGCTGGGCAAAGCGGGCTCCTCACCTTCTCCCTGTGCCGCAGTGCCGCGAGCTGCCTGTCCAGCTCCTCCTGCAGAGCTTTCCCCTCCATCTGATGGAGCTGCCGGAGCCGCGCCATCTCGCTCTGCAGCCCTTCTTCCAGCTCTGTCCTCTGCTTGCGCTCCTGCTCGTTGCAAAACACAGACCACAAGAGCGGCTGAGCGAAGCACGGCGTTCTCCAGCGAGCCAACGTGGACACGCGCCCTCCGGAAAGCCAGCCCGGCACACAGCTCCTGAGCAAACGCCGCGCTCAGCGGTAAGCCTTGCTTACGGGGGGCAACACTGTTAAGGGGACGGCTCCAGAAAAAAGCAGCAGCCCATGAAACCAAGGTTTTGCCACACGCTGCTAACTGTATGGGCACAGACGGGAGGCGGGAGGCTTGCCGCAACGGGCACGCCAAAGCGTGCAGCATCTCCTGCACCCAAGTCCACAGAGGCGTGTGGAAGTGGCCTGCACGGAGGTGGTTTTGACAGCTTAGAAGCCCAGCCTAGAATTCATTTCACCTCGTGGCAACAATGCCCAGCTCTCCTGGAAGACACATTTCCACTTCCAGGAGGGGCTGAGGCAGGCGGGTCTGGCAAGCGGCAGTGCCAGCCCAGGTACAGCCCCCGCCAGCCACCACAGCCACCTCCCACGTTCCCCGCTCTCCCCCGCCGGTACCTCCTCCTTGTACTGATCCTGAATCTGTGCCAGGACTTCCTGGTGCTCCTCTTTCATCTTCTCCATTTTCCTCTCGTGGTCTTTTTCCACTTCCAGGCGTTTCTCCCTCATCAGCTCGCTGAGCTGCAGGGGTGGCATGGACAGATGTTTCCCCAAACTACAGCAGTCCCCGAGAGAGCAGGCCCTCACAGGGACTCCCTCTCCCTCCCCAAGCAGAGGGACCGAAGCTTGGAGTCCCTTGCAAGCAGGATCGAGCCCTGGCCCGGGCAGTACCGAGCACCCCCTCGAGGAGAGATGCTGCGGGGGTGTCCCCCCTGGGCGGGGGCTGCGGCCTCTCAGACCTCACCACGCGCCCAAGGAGAGAGAGCGGCGAACCTTCCCCAATCCAAGAGCAATACTTGCCTCGCGTTCGTACTCTGCTACTTGCTGGGTTTTTTGCTGCCTTCTCTGCTCTGCTCTCTGCAATTCGTCACGCAGCCGAGCCTCCTCTCTCTTATGTGCCTCCGCTATCTGGGTTTGCAGGCTGGAAATGACCTGCAGTGAAAGCCACCCACAGAGATTTGTCACCCTCCCGACGAGATCCATTCAGTGCCCTCCTACAGGGAGCGAGCCGCGTGGCAGAGACCAGCGCGTGCGGCCTCACCCCCCCTGCCTGGAGCGTGGCCAAATGCTGAGCCAGACCAGACCCGCGTTTAGGAAGCGGAACAAAATTAGTGCCACCCTCCCCGGCCACCTTTGGTGAGAGCGTGGGGAACAAACCCCTTCCCAGTCTAAGGAAATTACCTTACGATGCTTCTCTTCTGCCGCAGATTTCAGCTGCTGGAGTTCAGCTGCAAACTGCTCCTCGAACTCTTCTACAGCCTACAGAAACACGAGCGAGTCAGCCTCCTGGAAAGCCCCCACGTGCGCGGGGACACGCCGCGCAATCAACGTCTGTCCACAAGCACAAGGCTAAACCCCTTCCAAACCAGATCTCCTACAGGGTGCCGTCGCCCTCTCTGCGCTTTCCCTCCCAGGACATCCCAACGGCTGGCAATACGCATCTCACCTTCTTCTTTGCCTTGTCTAATCGCTCCTTGAGCTCACTGAGGAATCGTTCCTTCTCTTCTTCCAGCCCAAGCATCAATTCCTGCTGAGCTTCCTCCATTTCCACCTTCATTTTCTCCAAAACGAGCTGCTGCTTCTTCTCCAGGCTCTCCTTCTCCACTGCCTGCTGGGATTTCCACTCTTCTCTCAGCTTCTGCAGCGCAGCCGCTTGCTCTGCCCTGGAAGGTCAGCAACAAGAACAGAAGCCGGTCAGAACGGGCTGCTTGACCGCTGGGCTCCATTTAGGAACCAGAGCCAGGAGAAGACACTGCTCTAGGATAAGGCCCGCAGGCCAGAAGGAACAGCACGGAGATCCTCAAGCGTATCAGCTGAGGCCTTGCATATAACAGCAAAGCGGTCAGGTGGAGACATAGCTGTCAACCCAGCAAAACAAGGAATAGCAAACTCGGAGTGTTCCAGGCCTGTCCCGTTCCAGGCCTTGCCCGCCTCCTCCAATCGTTGCCACAGGCCTCACTGGGCATTAGCCGGAGACATCCACTCCAACCGAGCCACGGTGCCGAGTGTGGCTATCCCTGCAGGCGCCTGGGCCCGGTCCAGCACGCCGGCAACACCTCTCCTCAGGACGCCTGGGCACGGGATGCCTAGGCAGCTCAACTCCACCAGCTCCGAGGCAGCAGAGCTGTTGCCACTGAGGTCCATCGGCTTCTCCTTCTCTGGACACAGCTCCCTGCATCACAGCTGGGGTCTCCTACCCGCAACCCAGGCAGGTACCAGTGACGGGAGGCTCGGGCGGGCTGGCATCCCCGCTCTGAGGGGTTGCTAGTGGCACGCAGGATGCTTCCCACCCAAACCAGCAGCGTTTATGCCCCAGGGACGGCCGCTTCCTACCAGTTGCGGCAGAACTTTTCACCTGATCTTCTTCTTCTCCGCCTCAGTCTCCGAGACGATGGTGGCTCGCAGCTTGGAGAGCGTTTCGGCTTCTTCCTTTCTGATACGCAACTCTTCTTCCTTGGAAATCTTTGCCAAATCTTCTTTTAGAGTCCTGAGAGATGAGCAGCCACAAGACAAAGATAGACAAAAGGTTCAGGAGGCTTGAATACCTTCCCATTGCCTCTCCAAGGCCTGTAGGCTGGCTGCTGCTCCCACTGATCCGTTCCCAGGGCTCCAGATAGCTACGTCTCCCCCATACCCTCAGAACCTGGCTGCTGGCGCAGCAGACGCAGCCCCCAGAGCGTCAGGCTTCTGCGGCGCATCTTTAGAATGCGCTGCACCATCAGAGGGGGCACTTGGGCGCACAGAGTTGCAGATAGTTCCTCTGGGGTAACCTCGTCTCCTCTAACGCTCCAATTTCCAGTCCTGTTACTACCGTTTAGGCATTTGCAGCACGGGATCATCTGTGCCAGGCAGAGTCCCGCACCCCTCCTCCCCAAAACCCTCCTTCCTGCCTCCTCTGCCCACAAAGCAGCACCACTCCCGAGCTGTGGGCCTGTAACAGCACAAGCCTGTGGCCACCGGCAGCGAAACCGCGGCCAGCAAAGGCTCGGAGGAGAGACGGGGGAGATGGAACACAAAAGGGAAGTACCTGAGGGATTCTTCTTTTTCCTGATGAAGCTTCCTAGTTTCCTCCTCCTCCTGCTTCCTCATCTCCTCTTGGAATTGCTGAATTTTCTCCTTCTTTGCTTGCAATAAATGCATTTTCTCTTGCTCCAGCTCCAGCTCCAGCTCCTTGGCTATTCCCTCCAGGGATTCTCTACCCGGCTGTTTCGAGGACTGCTCACGTTTGATTTCCTTCTCAGGTTGCCTACCAAAAAGAGAAAGCAAGCTCCTTTGGAACAAGGGTGACAGCAGAGTAACACCAAAGGAACGGCAACATCTCCCAAAACACCGGGACCTCCAGACCACAGATCCCAGAGCCACCTCCTCTAGAAGCCCAACAACAGGCCCACGAGAGCCCACCCTGCGGGGGCAACGCGGTCTCACTCCACGAAGGAGGGATGAAACCCCGACGAGGGCTGCCGGGCGCGAAAGCGCATGCGAGCGGTGCCCGTTTTCATCCCAGGGATCGGCAGCGCGCTTCGGATGGACCAGGTAGTTTTCTGCAACCACCTTCCAAAGCGTGCCGGGAGCTTGCCAGCTCCAGGCAACAGAGCGCCCCGAGCGCCCCAAAAATTCAAACCCAATCTGTTCCTAATGCGTTTTTTTTCAGAGAGCAGCAAAATCCTGAGGTCTGAGAGAGGCTGAAGGGGAAGGCAGGGAAAATGAAGATTGGCCTGGGGGAAAAGGTTTGATTCTTTGCTTGGGAAAGCCGGAGCAGCAAGGTCTCGTCGTCCTCCGAGACCGCTAGGGCGAGGCGGAGGGACTTGGGATTTGCCAGGAATCAGGGAAATAACAGCCCCAGCTCTGAGTCAAAAAAGAAGGAGGTCACTGGGGCGGCCCTTAGCAAAAAGAACGAGACAGAGGAAAGAGTAGCTGCATTCTGGAAAAATCCCGCTTCACTAGTGCTTCCCTGGAACGCTGCGTGCTCTGCTGCAGAGATGCCTACGGAAGGTGACGTTTATCGGCTGCTCTGCAGAGCAACTCAGCCCCTTCCACCCTTCGATTATATTTTCCTTATGCTCCAGCTCTTCCTTAAAAAGGGATCCAGCCAGCACACGCACACGCACACAACTCAGCGCAATTCCACGCGGGAGAAGGGAGGTGCCGTGCTGGTCTCCGCGCCAGATACTGCGGGTACGTATCTGCAGGGACCATCGACGTCGCGCAGCAACGCAGCGCTGGCTTTTGCGGGGAACCTGAGCTCCACCGTCCTGTGAGCTGACCTTGTTCTCCCAAAGCAACCAACGTTCCCAGTGACCGTGAAAGCGGGGTGATGCGCTGGGTTTCTGTCATCCCCCACCCAGCCCAGCACCGCTCAGCAGGTGGACTCAGGAGTCCGTGTGAAGGCTTGCAGCCTTGTTAGCCACACCGGCAAGGAGGAGGCTTTCCCGAGCACGCAGCCAACAGCTCCTTCTGCATCCCACGGAGCCCTGCGCCGCAGCCCCCAAGGGCCCAGCTGCTGTTCTCACCCTCCCCGCTACAGGCTGTTCACTTGGCTCTCTCGCCAGCGAAGCAGCTGCTTGGATTCGCAGCCGGAGATGTTCCAGCTCCGCTGTGCCCACCAAACCGCATCTCCCAGCGTGCTGCCTTCACCCGCCGCACAGGGGAACAGAAGGACGAAAGCTGGTTTACGACACCGGAGACTCAAACGGAGCCCTTACGCTTTCTGCGCGGCGACGAGCTCCTCCAGGTTGGTTGGGCTACCCAGCGATCCCTCCTCCGGCCCCTGGACCGCAGCCCCCGCCTGGCTGGTGTTCTCTAAAGCCAGACACTTCTCTTCTGGTGTTTCACAAGCGTTTCCACCGCTCTCACTGTGCAGCACAAAAGAAAAAGGGCACAGAAGGTCAGATTAGCGGGATTCTGGAGGCTGCTGCAGGTAGAGAAGAGAGGGGAGAGGGGCTGTGCAGCTGACCTAGATGGGCACCGAGCCATGCCTGCCAAGGGGACCCGGTTGTCCAACGCGGGGCTGCCCGAGGCACAGCAAAGCTCCGAACCGTTCCCTCCGCCTCAAGCCCTGCCACACTAACAGCAGCTGAGGATGTCACGGGTGTCAAAACGCTGGCTCCCCTCCCCGCATTCTCCCGCCCTCTTTCCAGCTCCTTAGAGGACTTCCCCAGGGTAAGCCAGCCCTATTAGCAATACTCCCACTGTGCTGCAAATTACAGAGGGAAGTACGTATGTTTACACCTACAGCCCTACTTCGTCTTGGAAGTACAGAGGAGAGAGGCAAGGCAAGCACGAGCTAGCTCCGCAGGCAGAGAGAAAGCGAGGATGCACAGCTGGGAAGCAGGTACCGACCCATAAGGAGACAGTTCCCGCGGGCACAACACGTTTTCGGGGACCTTCCCATCAACGGCTCCTCTAAGAACAAGGCTGCAGATCCCAAGCGCACGCAGCCAGTCATTAAGACGGACTGCAGTTTCTTCTGTTCACAGGTTTTCCTGGCACAGGCAACAGCTTCTTGGTTCCCAGTGCCCCAGAGCGTATGGAACTCTGTGCGGAGGGTGAGAGGTTTGACACGATTCATCTATAAACGCCACACGCTGCAGCTCTCAAAGGGGGAGGGGAGGGGCTCGAGAGAGCGTGGAGCTCGCTGCTCAGCACGGTATTTCTACTGCTTTAAACCAGTCTCCACAAACAGGTTGACCGCAGCTCCCCTAGGCACGGCTCTTGTGTTGCTGGCGCACGCGAGGCAGCTCTGCACGTCCCGGGACACGGAAGAGCTCGAAGCTCACACCCGGTCAACCCGTGCCATGCTCTAGGCCACCTCTACGGGAGGAAGAGGACCGTTCACATTGCAGCTGCACCCTCCTGCCACCAGTAACAGGCACCAGGCTGGCTCTGGGAGCTTTCGGCCACAGGCTCTGCCCAGTGAAGAGTGGACTAGTCCAGCAGGACCGGTGCCAGCTGAGACCGGGGGCCGCCCCAGACCCAGAGGGCTCTCAGCGGGCAACGGCCAGCAGCTAAGTCTTCCACGGTTAAATGCCACAGGGCACAACTAACAACGTTAACAGGTTCAGGCTGTCTCGGCGAGAGCGTGACTTTGGGAGCCTTGGAGAAAAGTCAGACAGCTGTAAGGGAAACAGAAGCGGATCCACATCTGGGGCAGTCACGAGGAAAT
Organism: Rhynochetos jubatus; assembly: GCA_027574665.1. Taxonomy (NCBI): domain Eukaryota; kingdom Metazoa; phylum Chordata; class Aves; order Eurypygiformes; family Rhynochetidae; genus Rhynochetos; species Rhynochetos jubatus. The sequence continues at coordinate 5,189,933 of CM050670.1, read as the reverse complement.
GAAAGGCAGGAGGGTTTGCTGCCTAGCCAGCCAGAAGCTGAAACAAAGCTGAAATCTGCTGAGACAGCAGCAGCAGGTGGCAGGAGAAGCGAGAGGTTTAGTGGGAAAGACCCTGTGAGAAGCTGCAGCACCTCAGGGTGTTCTACGGGGGACGCCTGTACGAGCCACAGTGACCAGAGCAGGGCCGGACAAGGCAGGCAAGTCCTCCGCAGCTACAGCTGCCTACGCCTCCTTTCTTGCTCTGTTTGCACCGTACCTCTCGGCAGCTTTTGTTCTTTTGCTTTGCTCTTCCTCTACGTCGGCTTTCCAGGGATCTCTTTTCTCTTCTCTCGGCTCCAGGGCCTGTAGGTAAAAACAAACGGTGTGGAGTTTTCTGGTCCTTCACCAGCAAAGCCTCCCAGGACCTTCCAGCGGTTCTCCAGCCCATCAGCTGGACAGCCAGCAGCCACGGCCTGCTCCGCAAGGAGGCCCAGCTGAACGTGCCAGCCTCCTCCCTGCAGGTGGCCAAAGGGCTGGAAACACGCGCCCCAGAAGAGTAGCCCATTCACAAATTCTCGGGGACCACAGAAGCAGCGGCTGAGCTCAGCCCTCGCCACGCGGGAGAGTGCTGTGGAGCAGGGCCAAAATGACACCGAATTAAACCAGCGGTAAGTTATGCCAACGTTCAGTGGAGCAAACAGCAGAAGGATTCCCTGCAAGTGCTGTCACCTTCCATCACATCAGCCCGGTCAGCGCTCCCCCAGGCTGCCCCTAACGGGAGACGGAAGCCCCGCGTCCCAACTCTGGAACCCCAAGTCCTAAAGCAGAAAGCAGAAGAGGATCGGCGGCCGGCGAGCGTGCGCAGCTTTGACCACAGAACCTGGCAGATCAGACCGAAATCCTAGCGCAGCTCGGAATCCGCACTCCCCTTCCCACCGAGTCTTCTGTAGCGCTGGGTATTGGAAGGATTGGAAAGGTTTACCGGACGCAGGAGATGGCTCCGGGAAGGCTCAGGCCCGCGCCATCGCTGTACTGCCGACAGACAGGCCCTGGCAGCGGCCTGACCCGCAGGGAGATGGGTTTGCTCCCTTTCCCAGGGCGCAGAGGCACCCGCAGGCAAGGCGGATCCTGCCGAGTAAATCCCTGAATCGGGATTGCCCACGGGCTTGGGCACAGGTAACTGCCCGCGCAGAGGCTCCCTTCGCCCGAGGAAATGGCATTGCAGGGCCATCTTCCCCAGCCTCTGCCGCTCTCCCTTCCCATCCCGCCGCAGCTTTTCCCAGATTTTTCTAAACAGCTCCTCCAGCTATTCGCTCTCCGAGATGATCCTCCCCCCCGGCAGAGACTCGGGGGGTCCTCGCGCTTGGCTGCACGCGGTGGGTGTCAGCGCACACGTGCGCAGGAGCCAGTGGGACCAAAGGTGGCGTTTGAGGCGGCAGGCCCCTGCCCACACGCCGGCTTGCACCAACACCGACAAACAACGGTATTCTCGGCCGTCGGCTGGCCGCGCTGCCTCTGCTCCCGCTGGCAGATGGCAATGGCACTCTCCTGCCGAGAGGAAGAGATGCTGGTGGGCATCTCCCCCCCAGCTCGGGGCTCCCCTCCCGCATGTTCTCCCCTCAGGACCTCCAGGAGCCACGTCTCCCGGCCATACAGGCTCCCCTCAGAAGAAGCTGCCCAGTCCCTTAAAGCACAATTTTCACACTGCTTATTATCTTCCTTTTTTTGCAATTATCTGCGTACAGCCCCAGCTCCCAGCGACCTACTTTTCCAGGGCCGTCGCCTCCCGCACAGGCAGAACCTGCCCGGCGCAGGATGACGTTGCTGGCCCGTGCCACAGCTGTGCGGCCGTTCCCGAGCCGTTACGGCGCCGGGCAGTCGGACTGCAGGAGCCGGGCACAGCGTGACCCGGCCGCACGTTCCCAGGGGAACACGGCGCCAACACCCAGGGGACGAGGAGCTTGTCCTGACTCACCACAAGCTGCAGCAACTCGCTGTCCGAGATGTCAGAAAGGTGCAACTCCTCCTCGTAGTCGCTGGACACGGATTCCTGAGCGGAGAGAAGATACGCGTTACAGCCGTACCCCTGCGGTCCGCCTAGGCGTTTCCAACAGGATGACAACGGGTGCTGCACCCTGTGCACCTGAATGCTTCTTCTCCTGCCGGAGACGGCACGGTGAAATACCCTGCTTTGCCAGTTCTCCTCCCGGAGAGCTAGAAAAGCAGTGGGCAAACGGGAAGGGACCCTGCTCGACGGACTCGAGCTACAGCTCCGAGCCAGCCCCCAGGTACCGTCCGTCCCCTCCCTGACCTCGCGCCTCCCCGTCGCACCCTCCGCAGAGCTGCGAACCTCGCAGCTGCCAGCTCCCCCGACACTTTTGTCTCCGCAGAAGCCGAGAGAAACACCAGAAGGAGGGGAACCCAGCAGCCCGGACAGCCGGGGCCGGCTGTGAACTCCACTAGGAAGCCTGCCCGCGTCGCGCAGATGGCAGCACGGGAAGCTGAGGCTTCTCTCTCCTCCGAGACTCGCGACGCGTCCCAGCTCGGGGGCTGTGCCTGGCGGTAGCTTTGGGCAGCACTTTGGTTGCGCTGAAAAAGATTTGCTACCTCCATCCTAGAGATGCCGAGCTGGGAATTCCGAGCGCGTGCGCCCCCCGCCCCGCCCGGGAACACCCTGCTGGCTAGGAAAGCGGACTCAGCGGAAAACGGGTAAGTGCTCGAGGAGCTTTCCCGAATCGGAGCCGTACGCAACAGCCACAGCCGCTTCCACGCCGAACGCAGCGCGCGCGGGCGAGTCCCTTACTTTGCTAGCATCCGGCCTGCTCTCTGTTTTCAGAGCAGCTGCTGCTTCTTCCCTCGTTTCGCTCGCTGCGCTCTTTTCCCCCGCAGACTGCGGCGCCTCATCGCCTGCAGAGCTGACACTTTCCACCTCGGCATCTTCCTTGCCCAGTAGATCGTTTCCAGAGGGCTCCCAGTCCGAGAAGTTCTGGTCAGACAGGCTACTGTCAGCATCTCCAGGAGGGACCTGAATTGGAGTTAGAGGGCATACGGCGTCAGAATCCAAGGAAGACTCTTCTCCTTCGTCAGCGTGTCGGTCTAGGCTTGTTCTAGGCAGGAAATCCAACACAATTACAGCCACGACATTCGCAGCCCCTCGCTGGCGGGATGCCGGGTCACAACTGGCATGGGTCCTCCTACAGCCAGCAGCAACGCCACAAAGCTTTGGGTGGCTTCAACATCCGTTTGGTTTCTTTTCAAACGGTCCCTTTCAAGGGCAAAGAACTTCCTTACGATAAACACGCTCGTTTCTTGGGCTCGGGCCTTTTGGGTTTTACCCTCTTGTTCCTTCATTCACCGGGTCTCTTCTTGCTAGCAGTGGCTGCCCATCAGCCCCGGGAGCACCCTGCGCACCCTGCGGCGGACCCACGCGCACACCGCGTGTTTTAACGGAGGGTTTTTTATCCCGGTGCCGCCGGAACGCTGCCAGCTGTTGCGTGGCAAGCGGAACGAACGTCTCCTCGCGTGTCATTTGTCTGGGAGACCTTCGCGGGGCTGAGAGCACCGTCCATCAAACCAGAGGGCAGGACAAAAATCAGATCACGGGGCACTTTCCAAACAACTCCAGTTCAGAGCCTCGCCTGCTAATTCCCTGAGGAATAAACCCAGGCTTGTGGCCAGCAGGGGTTCACAAACACCCCCCCGAACCACTCGCCAGCCACACAAGGCTCTGCAAAAAACCAGTCTGTGGGTTTTCTGTGGATTTCAGAGCTAGGGGAGCTCAGTCAGGTTATCACTGCCTGTCACTGATCTGTTCAGGAGCTGTAACACGTTTCAGCTGCAGCTGAGCGGCGCTAACCCAGGTGAACTTTCTGCCTGTCCAACCATTACTTCCAGGGATCGCCGTGAGGCCGGAGCACGGCGCGTGGCTACCCACGGGGCCAGGTCAGGTCTGCCAAACCCCGTCTGGGCAGCACATCCCTTGGTTTGTAAGCTCACGCCTCTGTCCATGCGGGTAATCCCTCAACCAGCAAAACAGACAAGCCAAGCCAAGCCATCAGACCCACGCCACGACACGGGAAGCTGCCTACGGCACGCAAACATCATCGACGTCGTGCCAGCAGGACTCGTTACCTCTTTCTGGTTGCCGGCTTCCTCCGCAGGAGTCTTCAGGTGCTGGAGAGCGGCTTCAGCCTCACCCGCTACCTGTCTGCCACAGCCTTCCTTCTCTGCTCTGCTGCCCTCCTAGTGAGCGGGGGAACGCAACCGTTAGCGCTCTGGACCTGGCAGGCCCAGATTCCCGGACATCACGCTGCTGGGCTCCCCAACGCTGCCCTCTCCGGGCTCCCCACCAGCCCAGCCTCGCTACAGCAGGTCTCGGCCTCGCCTCCCGGCACGGGAGAGAGCAAGGCTAGCCACGCACGAGCCATTCCGCCCCTGTCACCAGCCATCCCCGCGGCTGGGTGTCCTAGCTCGCTGCGGCACCTCTCTGCAGTACGGCACGAGCTGTGCCGCGCAGTGTTTCTTTACAGCTCCTTTTTGCACGTCTCCATCCGGTAAAGAAGCCTTCCGTGGGAACTCCCCACTGCAGAAAGGGCCCCCTCGGCTCCCAGTGTGTGCCCGGGGATTGACCTGTGCAGAAGGCAGGGTGCTCGACCCCCCGGGCTGCAGGCCCCGCAGCAGGGGATCGCTCCTGCTGCCGTGGGACCCTCCCCCCGGCCACCCAGAGATGCTTCCACACCTTCTCCTCCTCTTGCTCCACCTTCGAGGCAGCCTCCGCTCTCAGCCAACATCCCCGCGTCCCGCTAAGTCGCTAAACCCACGCGCTCATTTCGTGTGACTGGGGGTATTCAACCCTGATCCACGGGCTACGTGAAGCCAGCTTTTCCATCACCTCACCCCAAGGTGAAGGGCTCGCTTTGGGAACCCCCCCAGCTCTCTCTCTGCAAGGAAGCTGAGAGCAGCTCGGGCTGAGGCTGGCTCATAGGAATGCCTTTCTGCTGCCATCTCGTGGAGCCAGGGCTGAATTATATTTTCCGGGGGGGCACTAATACCTTCTGCGGACTAAGATATCACCCATCTGGGTTAACAGAGCCTGGCCGTTGGGGGGCAATTACCATTCCATCATAGATTCCTGCAGCCCTGACAAGACAGTTCTTTGCTCCTGGACACAGTAACAGCCCAGTGACGAATCAGGCCCCCACAGGCTGCTTGTTGTTTGGAAACCAGAGCAGCCTCTCCTGCTCGGCTCGCATCGCCCGCACCCCTACCTCAGAGCCAGAGCTGCTTCCCAGGGTGTCGATAACCGTGTGCACGTTTCTGAAGGGCCTTGCTGTCCCACGGAGACTCTGCAGCATTAGAAAAAGGAGATGGCCGTGAGGGAGCGCTGCCTGCGCGGTCCCACAGGAACTGGGGGGTCCCAATCGGTGCAACGAGGCAGCAGAGCCGTAGCGGTACGCCAAGGCCACGCGCCTACAGCCAGCTCCGTTTGCAAGTCCATCCTGGCAGGCACTCATTTACAAGGAGTACGACGGGAAAACAGGATGAGATGCTTTTTGGCGACCGAGCAACACACAGAGGAGGCGCAGCCCAGATTAAGGCCCAGGGGCGGATGGAACAGCCACGGCCGACCAGCTATTACCAGGGGAGCATCAGCTCCTCGTTCCTGGAGGCTTCACGCGCTGTGGTTACCGACAGGCATTAGGAGCCAAGGCACACAACTCACCTCGTTCTCACTTTCTTCCTCTTTCTTTCTGCCCTTGCCTAGAACCGCGGCTTTCAAGGCACGCTTCTTTTCGCAGACCAAGTCCAGAAACCTCTTGGTCTGGCTGCTGAGCTCAGGGGTATTCGCAGGCTGCGAGGTCAGGAAGGGAAAGGGAAGTCAGAGCACAGCCCAAGGGAAAGGGGAGATACAAACCCACCGAGGCACGCCGCGCTTCCCCCTACGCCAAGGAAGCTCCCCATCCTAAAGAAGCATGTCTGCCAAACCCGCCTGTGCCCCGAAACACCCACCCGCTCCAGACCATAAGACACCAAAATACGTGAAATCACCAGTGACGGGACTTAGCAAGAAGAAAACCTTCAGTGACGTGATTATTCGTGTGGTTTTGCACGTCTGTTGTTCTAGTTTCCTTTAAAAGGAAACATCAAAACGTTCCTTTAGTTGACCCCAAGGGGCACGTTCTGTAAACAGTCGTTGGATGCGACTAAATCTTACAGTCACCCATACGGTTGCATCCCTAAAGCGTGCTTCCAGGGCCCACTCCCAGAGAAGAGGGAGCCTTACCTGCTCCTCCTCTTCGGCCTGAAGGCCGGAGTCCACCAAGCTGCTCGTGTCCGAGTGGGGCGACCCCTGAAGGATGCTGGTCAGAGAGGGCATGAGGCCACGCAGCGGAGGGAGTTTCCCCAGGGGCACCCTGATGGGCTCGGATGACGAGTCTAAGGACTGGAGCACGCAGAAGGGATTAGCTGACAGGAGAGCGCGGCTGCACGCCCTACGCTTTCCTGTGCCGACACCGGGTGCTGACACCCACCCCACCGCCACTGAAAAACCGCTTGCGAGACCCCCCCCGGCCCCAGCACGTCAGCTGTGCAAGGAACAGCCCTTTGATTTACTCGCACGTTTTGCCCTGCGAAGGCCCAGCTGAACACGGTCATTGACTTTACAGCAGCGAGGTGATGCCAAAAATCAGCGGGCATTACTCCGAAAGCGAAGCGAGAGAGCAGCAGCAGCCACGCTCGCCCACACGTACCCACGCGCGGCACCCTCCAACAGTGGTTCCTGCCCCACATCACGCGCCCCAGGCAAACCGGGCAGCTTCGCCTCGGTGTGCCCCGCTACTCTGCACAGCACCAAACAGGTGAAGCAGGCTGACGGCTTCACCCAAAGCCTCGTCTCAACTTTTCTCTTGCTTCTACCCTCAGATAGCTTGCTGTGGGAGCTCAGCTCTTCTTGAGCACACGGGACATCAGCTGTCTCCAGCAAACTCAAGTCACCTCTGCGACTGGCATCAAAAACAAGCCCTTCGCTGTTCATAGGGAAAAAGCTTTCCTTTTCTCTGGCTTGCGAGATGCCTGGACTTCTTCCCACATCTGTATCCAGTCCTAACTTCTTTCTGACTGAGAAACAACAATCAGGCTTATCACTTACGTCCAGGTAGTCTTCACTTCTGCTCAGGCCACCTGGATCTGGCTCAGGAGTCATCTGCCGGGAAGGCAGAAGGTCAAAGGGCTTTTTGTAGGTGAACACTGGAGGGAGACTCCTTGGCTGGATTTCCTGAGTAGATAAATATTAGCAAATTACTCCAATGGCTTGCAGATAACGATATACACCCTCATCTACCTGAACCAGCAACATCTCTCACACGCAATTTTGTACAGAAATAGGTGTGGAAGTTTTTGGCCGCTGGAAATTACATATACACATGTAAAAGTGCTCCGAGGGAAGGCTCGAGGCTTTCTGGGCTGAAGAGGTCTACTCCTCGAGCAACGACGACGACAAGGTACCATCCTTCCCCACAGAGACTTCTCTCGTTACCGGCTAAGGGAAGGTAGGAATTACTTGCTATCACGTGGGATATAAAGGTTATGCTTGCAGATACCAACAGCCAAGCAGAGTAACCTCACACGGCCACACCCGTGTTCTGTGTCTGGATGTCACAGCAGCACAGGCATTGACGCTGCCTAAATGCCGTTGCTAGGCCTCTCCAAGGAAGGACACCTTCCCAGCACGCCAAAAACCTGCCACGAAGAATGGCACCAGCATCCCTGGCTGGTACCGTGTCCTTCTCAGCAACAGCATCCCACGGCTGTGGCACCACGGCTCCAGGTGTGGCCTTCTAAAGGCAAACTTGATGACTTCTGGGGGTTTCTGACCCCACTTCTGTTGGATTTTCACCCAACTCACAGCCCTGCTGGACAGGATCCCTTGTCAGGGGATCGCTGCTCCGATCCCACAGCAGCAACAGCACAGACCCTCTAATTCACAGCCACTCACTCATCCCCCAGCAGCCCTGCAAGCGCAGCCTACTCACGGTGAGTTGCTGCACCAACTTCTCCTTCTTGCCCTTCTTTTTCTTTTCTTTCTTCTCTTTCTTTTCTTTCTTCTCTTTATTCTTCTTCCCTTTCTCTGCCAAGTTGCCGCGTGCCAGCAGCTTCTCTCGCTCTTGAATGACGAGCTCTTTGTACTGCTTATCAGCGGGGTGCTCCCATGAGGACTCTTGCGTAGCAAAGTTGAAGTAGTAGACCTCGCCACTGCTATCCTGGCTGCATGGCAAAACCAGCACCAAGAGTGAGAACAGTACTTCCCCATCCACAGGAAGAGCATCTGTTGTGGCGCTGCCCCCACCCTGCCCCCCGTCCCCCCTGTGGGCAGCACACGGGTAAGGAAGGGCAGGGGAGGGCGGCATCGGACAGGACCGCTGCTGACAGAGCTCTCACCAGGCCTTCCACTTGGGTGGTAACAAAGCCAAGATGCCTTCCCGGGCCAGCCATAGCAGCTCCGGCTCGTTCTCGGGGTCAATCCCGATCTCTCGTGCATATGCATGGATTTCTAGGAAAACAGAAGAGGAATCTGTGGAGACGGTCTGCACCGGGCACTGTGCAATAAAGCGCCTCAGCTACAGCGATGGGCGCCCTGGGAAATCCCCATTCTGCTCGAAGCTGCCAGCACGGCCCGTGTCTCGGTGAGCGCGTCCTACTAGGCTGGTAAAGAGGGAGACGGACTGCAGAACGGCATTCCTCTTTGCACCAAAAGCCCATTTTTCAGCTCTGCCTTCTACGAGATCCCACTGCCTCTTCCCTCTCCACCCTGCTCTCCACGTTTCCCTCTTCTCAACACACCCAGAAGCGACCGGCACGCTGAAATCCCTCCTCGCAGCTCCTGTGAGGACAGGCATCAGTTACCTTCCATGCTGGGAAGGAAATCACTGTCATCTTCCTCCAGGATAATCTGGTCACCGAAGACCCGCATCGCTTCCGCTGTGGCTCCCTTTACCTGGCAGCATGAAGGAAGCGACCCAAAATCACAACCAATAAAGCTTCCTCGTCCCGCGCTTGGCACCGGGGCGGTGGAGGGGGCTGGGGCTGCCAAGCTGGGCGGGCGGAGGGGAAGGGCAGCCGGCAAGGGCTGACGGAAGGCAGGAGGACACGGGAGGGCTAAGGAGAGTCTTTGCTGGATGCGGGGGGGAAACGGTGACAAAGGATGAGGAGAAGGCGGAGGTATTTCCTGCCTTCTTTGCCTCCGTCTTTAACAGTGACAGCATTAGGGTTCCCTGGGTACCCAGCTCCCTGTGACAGCAGGCAGGGAGCGGAACGAAGCCCCCCCAACCCCAGGGGAAGCGGTCAGCCACCTGCTGCACCACTTAGGCACCCACAAGTGGATGGGGACGGATGGGATCCACCCAAGGGTGCTGAGGGAGCTGCTGGAAGTGCTCATCAAGCGTACCTCTGCTTTCTCCATGAGATCCAAGGGGTCCTGCCACGTGGCAGGTGTCCAAGCAGCAACGGGAACGGGCCGAGCAGCCGACCGCCGACAGCAGGATCACCGCTGCCTGCACCTGAGCCTTGGCTCCCCTCTTCACCTTCCGCCGTCCTCAGCCCGCTCTGTATTTAGAACTCCTACGTCAAGCGAGTCTCAGAAGCCGCGATTAATCCTGGCAGTTTCCAAAGACAAAGACGTTCTCAGGACACGCCAAAGCGAAAGAGCATCACAGGGCTCGCGCCGCTCCCAGTGTACCCGAATAAAACATTTGGATGCAGGCGGCTCGCTCGAGGCCGCCTGTTCTCATTTTCCTCCCTCACATATTCCATCCCCTCTCCTCATCCCTGGCGTTACGGCCGGCAGAGGAATCCCGCACGAACTCTGCTCCTCGCAAGGCCGCTTCCTGCACGTGCAGGACCCGGCTGTGCGGCTGGAGCTGCGCCAGGAGGGAGGGAGGACGGGACGGCGCGATGCGCGGCAGCCCCCTGCAGCGCCCCGGTCCCGCCGGCAGCAGCGAGCCCCCTCCTCCCCCCGCCCGCTGCGCTCCCGGCCTCCGCCACGGGAGGACGGACCCTGCCGGCTCGGCTCCCCCGCCCCGGGGCCCAGGCCTCGCCCCTCTCACCGGCACCGGCACCGGCACCGGGACCGGGACGGGGATCGGGACCGCGACGGGGACCGGGACCGGGATCGGGACCGGGACCGGGAGAGCCGCCTCCAGCCGCTTACCGCTTCCGCCGCCGCCCGACCGTTGCTCCAGCCCGCGCTACGGTTGCCCGCTGCGCAGACTGAGGCACGGCCCGCCCCCGCCTGCACACCATTGGTAGGCGGCGGGTGCAGCCCGGCGTCTGATTGGTCGCGGGGTGGGCGAGCTCTGGAACGTCACGACGCGGCGGCGCCTGCCGGCGGTTGGAGGCCTGGGAACTAAGGACGCGCCGCTCGTTGCCATGGCGACGAGTCGCCCTCTCCCGACCCGTACCTCGGCCTCGCTTCGCCCCGCCCCCCCCCGGCTCCCGTTATCCCCCGGGGCCGGGCCGGGCCGCAGCCGGTTCGGGGAGGAGAGCGAGCCTCGCTGGGCCGGGCCGGGCCGGGCCGTCAGCGCTTCCGCCGGCGGGCGGGCTTTCCTGGGCAGGGAGCTCCGCGCCGCCATGCCCGCCGCCCCGTTCGGCGCCGGCGCGGCCTACCCGGCCCGGCGCGGCCGCCCGGCCGAGGCGCGGGGCGCTGCGGGCCCTCTAGGCTGCCGTCGCCCGCCCGGCCGCCGGGAAGGAAGGCTTTCCGGGGCGGGGAGCCGCCGGGGCGGGCAGGGCTGCGGCGATGGCTGCCGCCTGGCCCTGGCTGCTGCTGTGCTTGGGGGCGGCCGCCCTCCGCGCCCGCTCGGCCCCGTCGCGCATCCGGCTGCCGTTGCGGGGCCCCAGAGCCCCAGAGGGGCTCCCCAAGGGGTCCCATGGGTGTGCTGAGCATGGGCCAGCACCCAGCTACAGCGAACTCCTGGGTAGAGAGAGGTGTGAGCTGCAGGTTCTGCCCGCAGGGGGTGACAAAGCCACGATGCCGGTGACCGACCCGGCGTTCAGCCAGGCCGTGAACCCCCAGAGCTTCTGCACGGGCGTCTCGCTGCATCACGCCGCTCTGATGCAGAACACGGGGCCGCTCATCGACGTGTCGGACACCCGCCCCGGCACCAGTAAGCGGCCGCGGCGGTGTGGGGCTGGGGTGGGTTTGCTGGGAGCAGGGCGGGGGGCCTGCAGCTGCAGGTACGGGTGGGCTGGGTACCCCCTGGGAGCGCAGGGCACCGTGGCCTGTCCCCTTCCAGATGAGCTGTTGGTGAGGCAGAAGGAGCGGGGAGCGCCCCAGCGGGATGGGATGGGGCCCTGGGTGTCTCAGTGACCTGCTGCATCCCCGGTCACCTTTGTGCCTTAGACCCCGTGTCAAGGAAGAGCGTGAAGTCCGCGCACAGCACGCGCAACCGGTACTCCAGCCGGTGGACCGTCACCAAGTGCCAGGCGTCCACCCCTGCACGGACCCTCGCCTCGGACTGGAGGACAGTGGGCTCCCAGCACGGCATCACCGTCACCGAGAGCGACAGCTACAGCGCCAGCCTCTCTCAGGACACAGGTATCCCGGGGCTGCTGCTAGCGGGGATCTGCCGGTTTGGGGTGCGTGGGTTCATCGGTGGTGACCCCAAACCAAACTGGGACTGAGCGTGTGCTCCCGCTGCTAGTCACGGTCACGGAGAGCATCGCGCATCGGGCAGAGGCTGGCAAGGGGTCTGGGGTGGGGGGTGGGTCTCGCGCTCCCCGTGCGGAGTCGATGGTGGTGGTGTCCCCTGCCCGCGCTCCCGGCTCCGCTCGGCCTTGTCGAGCTCCGGGTTAAGCGGTGGAGAGCGGGCAGCAGCGCCCCGGTGCGTGGTGGGAGCAGATGTGGGGCTCTGCGGTCCCCTCCCGAAGCTCTGGGGTGGCTCCGCAGCTGGCGGGCTTTGGGGACACGTGGCCAGGTGTACCTCCGGGCCCATTCCCACTATGACAGCGATGTGGAGAGCGGCCTTCCCAGGGCAGGGAAGGTTCCCAGGTGTGTGACGCGTCCTCTCCTCCGCAGACAAGGGGCGGAACAGCACGGTGTCGACGGAGAGCGCCTCGTCTACCTACGAGGAGCTGGCTCGCGCCTACGAGCACGCGAAGCTGGAGGAGTTGCTCCAATTTGCAAATGCTTATGTGTTAATACCTTTTTCTATGAAAAACCCCCAGCGCTGTGTGCAATAAAGGTTATGTTTATACGTGGGCGTTGTTAAGTGAGCAGGGGCAGGGGCAGGGGCTGGGGCCAGGCCATCAGCGGGAGGATGGAGAGGAGCGGCCCAAATACACCCAGGAGAGCAAACGCGTGCCGGGGACGGCGGCGCCGAGCGCCGCCTGCTTCCCCTCCCGAGCCGCCCCGACCTGCCGACCGCCGGGGCAGGAAGGGCTGGGAGCAGGGTCCCGCGGACGCCGAGCCACAGGTGAGCGGCACCTACGCGCCGGTAAGTCCGTCACGGCGGGGCCGCGTGGGAGCGGGCGGCGAAGCGTGGCGCAGTCGTCCCCGGCGCGGCCGAGCACGGGGCGGAGCGTGGCGCGGCGAAGCCCGGCGAATCCGTCGCGGTGGCGCGAAGCCAGAGCGTCGCTGCCCGCCGTCGCGCTGAAGCGTGCTGGGCAGCCGGAGCCTTCGCATTTACCGTGCTGAGAATTCCCCCGGAGCAAATCCAGCCCCGAAACAGGGTTGGGCTTCTTCCGCAGTACGTACTTGGGGCTTGGCTACAGCGAGCCAAGGGCCCACCCCCCCTCCAAGCAGTGTCACAGCTGGGCAGCCATGCAGTGCCTCTGACATGACAACCCCGACTTTGAATAGAAGGGGCTAGAAAAGGCAAGTGTGTTCTCAGCTCTAAGTGGATTAGCAAGGTAAAGAGAACAACAGCTTAACACCGATTAACATGTCTTTATTGTAATGGGCTAGTACAGATTCCCTTCTGCATCTCAGCAAGAATTCCCCACCTTCCCTTCCCCAGCAGTTACCATCCCTGGCCTTGCAGAGCTCGGTTAGACAGTCTGCATTGCCAGCACTCCACCGTGAGAGCCCAGCAGCCCCCCAGCTCCCAGCGAGCCCACTGCCCTTCACCGCGGCAGCCGGCTCTCCCCACCTTGCTGCACGCAGTAGGCAACCAGGCGTTGAAGGAGCCACGTGAGCCAGACTGCCTTCAGCAGGGACCAGGCAAAACCCCCACAAGCTCAGAAGCCAGACACCAGCACACAGGAGGTGAAGGTAAGCAGGGGCAGCTGGGGATGGAGCCCTTGGAAGAGGGGCTGAGGCTGTTTGTGGCTGGAGTGGACAGAAAGGGCAGCCTGCGCGCTGTCATGGCTCAGCAGCTCTGCACAGAAAAGCCAGCGTTGAGCCCAGCAAAGCGGCAGTGGCCAACACGCTCAAGCCTGGCTCCGGAACCGGGGCACCCCAAGCAGTTCTCCCCGAGAAAGGTAAGATCAGCTCGCGGTCGGCACGCGGCTCAGCTCCCGCTCCCTTGGCAGCCTGCGGCAGGTCCCCCTTGCTGGCATCCCGCTCCCGTGGCATCCCACTCCACGCTGCCTGCCCCTGCCACGCTCAGCGCGAGTGCTGCGCCAGCACGCAACACCCGGGAAGCGGAGCAGGAGGGGGTTCTGCCGTACTGCCGCGCATCGAAGGGCGCAGAGCGGCAGCTTCACGCCCTGCCTGCGGCGGCCGTCTCGAGAGAGAGCGGCTCCGAAGATGCTTTCTCGCAGGTGGGGTCCCTTGGAACTGCAGGCTTCTCCATCTCGCACACGGTAAGCGGCTCAGCAGTTTTGAAAGCGTAAAATATTGAAAGTCAGCTCGGAGGGGACGCTGACAAAGACCGCCAAACACCGCGGTGCCCGCTCAGCGGGAGAAAGCCTAGCCCAACTTCTCCCGGGTGGTTAGAGCGGCATCACCTGCCCCCTCCCAGCTCCCTGCATCCCAGCGGGGTGGTGATGCGCTCCGGATACAGCCCCCGGAGGAGCCTGGTCCAGGCTGGACACCAAGGGCTCCCACCCGCCTTCCCGGCCGTGCCGCCTGGAAGGAGCCCCCGGCCGCTGCGTCGAGCTGCTCCCTCTCCCCAGGGCACGGAAGGACGCAGGTGGGGACAGTCCGGCTGTTCCCACGTTCCCGCTGCGCCAGCGCGGCAGACACCACCCCGCTCTCCTGCCGGCGCCGCTCCCCATCGCCCCGTCGGTAACGCAGGAGGAGCGCTCCAGCGAGCACAGCCGCGCTGCGGAAAGGAGGGAGCGCCTTTCCAAAGGGCCTGTCCCGCAAAGCCAGCCCTGCTCTCCTTCCCGTTGCTTCCACCCCGAGAAGAGAGGAAGCCTCCCTCAGAGTCCCGACCTGCCATCCCGAGCCTGTCCCCAGCTGCCACAGCCGTTTCGCTGCTGGGTCTCCGTGCCGGAGGCCGGATGATTTGGCCCACTGGGACTTCAGCGCTTGGTGGGAGCCAGCGCGGGCTCGTCTCCTGCCACGTCTCCTCCAGCGAAGCCTCGGCTGGATCCACGTCCTCTCCCTGACCGCTTACTCAGAGCCCTCCGACTGGCAGCTCTGGCTGGAATACTAATGCGAGAACTGTTGATTTCTTGGAGCCCTGATATTTCACCACTGGATTAAACAGTCTATACAGGACATTTGGACACGCTACAGGATCCACCTGGGAAGCTCGCTTCCTGCACTCCCTTGTAAAGAAACCCTCTTTCAAGGACAGAGCCCGGAGACACGGCGGAGATGGCCGGGCATCACCGAAACGCAGCGTTACCGGCGGGGAGACCGCACAGAGCACATCTCTCCGGAGCCACACCCCACTTTTCAATAACGATAAACTTTAATTTGTCTGTTTCCATCCAGTCCCAGCTGAAGGAGGCTGGAACTGCCGGTCGAGGACTTCTGCGCCGCTGGGAAGGGCGGTCTGGCGGGCGGGTGAAGGAAAAGCCTGGCTCACAGGAGGGATTAGCAGGCGAAGAGGGATTAGCAGGGAAGAGGCTTTACGGGTCAAGCACAGCACAAGGAACAGGTCACTCGTGCTCTGGCTGCTAAACACCGTATTCCTCCCCAGAAGCGGACAGGAAAGCAGCGGATAAGGCTTGGAAATCGCTGCACGATGCTTCAGTGCTCCCGACTCACCTCCGGCCGTCTCCTCCTACCCGCCACACAACACTGGGGTGTCACTGAAGACCCCCAGGCAAAGGATACACTCCTGAGTTCCTCTGGAAGTCTTCTAGCCATTTCTTGTTGGCCTCGATCATTTCTTCAATTCTCATCTTGTCCAGCTGACGGACGTGGGGCTTGGAGTGCTGCAACAGCCGTATTTGCTCCCTGTCACGTGAGAGAAAGGGGAAATGAGGGGCTGCTACAGAGCCACCGTTGCCAAAACCCAGCCTCCTCTTGGCTCCGCATCCTCCGCCCAACCGCGTCGGAGAGCGAAGCTGCAGCAGCCACCCCCTGCCATGCCGTCCGTGCTGCCTGCACAGCGTCGGAAAGGTCGGGCGGCAGCCTGTCCCCTCCCCGCAGCACGGCCTGTCCCGGCAGAGCCGGCGGGGCCCAAAGCCAGCAGCACCCTCGGACCCTGGTCCCGGGGCGGGGGTTATCGGCACCGCATGCCGGCAGCTTCGCCGGGGACGCTACGAGGCAGCGCCGAGCGTGTGGCCGCGAGCCACCGACAGCGTCAGTGTCTGCTTAATAATACCCAACTGGGAATTTTGTTACTTCCTTCCTCTGTGAAATGTGAGCTAGAAATCATTCCAGAGTAACAAGAGCAGCAATGAAAGAGCAACTCAAGGAGATAGACCCTTACTCGGCAGAGACGCATCCCAGCTTCTTCTCCAGAGGCTTGGAACTTCCACTGCGTGACGGGAAGCCACCTGGAAAAGAGAGGTTAAATACAGGCTCCCTGGAATCAATGTTCTTGACATCTGGGTATGCTCCCTTCTTTGCTAACTGCCTTCTCGGGGGTGTACTGGGACTGCTCCAGGAGCAGGAGGGTCAGATGGGCCTTATGCTACGCTTCCCGGAAGGAGAAAAGCTTTTCCTCGTTCTTTATCTCCTTAGCACCCTTCCTATCGGGAGCACCAGTGACCCGGCCTTGCCAGCAGGGGAAGGGTGAGCTGGTTAGAGCCGGCACCCTGTGGCTCTGAAATCAAAAGCCGTAGGGTAGCAAGCAGATGGGTTACGGTCGGAGACTCACCTGGGAAATACCTGTGCCATTTCTCTTCCAGGATGCTGTCCACCGACGGTCTGGCTGCGAGACAGCGAGGCGAACTCGGCCCAGCACTCCACGCCCACGGGGGCCCCGAAGACACCCCAGCCGGGGACACCGAGCTCCCCCCTGCCTGCAGCCCCGCCAAGGGGGTGTATGAAGAGAGAGGGATGCCACCGCCAAGGGTCGAGGTGGACAATGGAGACTGGCGGTGGTTCAGAGAGCCCAAGACGCCGATGGCGCTGTTCAGTTCCGTGGTGATGTGCTGCAGAGTGTCTGTCAAGTACTGGATCTTGTCCAGCGGTGGGGTGGGCCGTGAATCATTTCTCTGGTCAGCTGGCAGAAGAGAGGGGAAACAGGGATCACCGGGAGGGCGAGGGAGACACCGTTACGCTGCGAGCGGAGCGTCGTCAGGCTGTGCCAAGCTGGAGGCAGAGGCAAAAACCCGGCTTTGCAGGCAACAGAGGAGACACAGACGGACAAGGAATTGTGCCTTGGAGGCTGCCTGGGCACAGGCTGGAGGAGAAACAGGATAGCAAGGCCAAGATGCTCGAATGCTGCAAGAATGGGGCCTGCAGGACAAGCCTGGGCGTGCTCGTGAGAAGCAAAGCAATTTGGGCCGGCAGCGAGGCTGGGGGAGGACCCGCAGGGCTGTGCTGATACAAGGGCTCTCATCCTACGGCCAGAGAAACCCCCCACATGGGTTTCACATGGGCCTGCAGATATTGTACTGCTCAGGGTCAGAGAGACGATCCCAGACCGGACAGCTTGTCAGTCTGCTGCCACAGGGAAGTTTTCCAGATTTTCTTTACGCTCCATCCTTGCCAGCCTTGCTCGGCAGCTCTCCTGCCTTCCTGGCTGCTTATGGGAGCCCTTCTTCCCACCTGTTACAGGCAGCTGTACAGGTGGCTGCCTGTGAGACCCCCGGTTACAGGCAACTGCGGGCAAACCAAAAGGCCCGGGCAGCAGGCAGAGGAATTCCCGCAGCCAGAGGAATTCCCGCAGCCTCTCCTGCCAGAGAGGTGAGGAAGAGGACGCCCAGACACCTGCAGAAGAGCAATACAAGCCCTGCACCAGCAGAGAGGGAAGAGCCGAGGCCGGATTTTAGAACCCACTCCGCAAACAAAGGGGGAGACGCAGAAGGCAGGTTCAGGCACAGATTCCATCCCTCTCATGTGCCGCTACGGGCAGGGAGTAAGTTCTTCAAATGAAGCGTTCTCCACAGAGCAGTCCCCGTCACGGACAGCAGACCTGCCTCGGAACACAAGCGAGAGCAACAGAAGGGGCAGAGGGGCAAGAGGGGAAGCCAGAACGCGGCCTGAAGCACCGTAGGTTGGGCACAGCGCATCAAGCCAGTCGGGCACTTACATCTAGGCTGAGGGAAATCGACACTGGATAAGCTGCTGTCGGTGTCCTCAGAGTCGCTGAGATCAAAAGTCACCGTCTTCTGGCACGCAGCGCTCTTGAGCGTGTCTTCCTCTGAAAGCTGGTCGGGAGAAGGAGAACACCACAAATAAAAGCTGCTGTTCAGTCCCTGAAAGAGAAAAGCTGCTGGCACACTGCCCGCAGCTGCTCTGCACGGGCTAGACAACGGGGTCGGGCACGGGCCAAGCGAAGGCAGACCCATCTTCGCTCCGACAGCGAAGTCTGAGAGCCCAGAGACTGCCGAGCCTAACAGCCGCGGGAATGGGCCCTTCTAGGCAGAAGTCGAAGGGGTTTGTGCTCTAAATAAGCCTCAGGGGTGAGCAGCTGCCAAGGCTTGCCTTGGTGGGGAAAGCAGCCCGCATCCCAGCTCACGTGAGGAGCCATGCTGCTTTCTGTTTCTGAAATCCAGCTCCACGGGCAAAGGCCAGCCCTTGGCCACCAGCCCTCCCAAGGACCGGGAGCCCTGCAGACTCCAGCCTAGGGGAGCAGGCCAAGAGCACCGGGAGGCGGGAGCGCAGCGGGGCAGGCACGGGGGTGCCGGGGCTTACCTCCTCGAGCAGCAAGGACTCCAGCTGGCTTATTTTCTCTTCTTTCTTCTTCAGCAGTGCCTGTCCTTCCTGCATAGCCAACATCATCTTGTCCAGCTGCTTTTTCTCCTGCAGTGGACGGACAGCCAAGCCAAGGAGGAGAATTAAACGAGAATGACAGGAAAGAACCCACGCTAGCGGTCACGGTGACTTCCGGTATCGCCCTTCCGCTGCGGCTGCTGGAGTAAAACTGCTCCCAGGTGTTGGGGAGCCTGGGAAGCGGGCAGTACAGAGAACTCAAAGCCAGTTCACCACAAGGAACAGGCGGTTTCCCTTCCAAACCCGGCATCCAACAGGGTCAACGGATTTGGTTCCGCTAACGTAAGCGCTCTCTGTCACCAGTGAAGGAAACAGGATCTTCCCCATCCTTGGCTGGCACACCAGCAGAGCTGGCAAGTACTCGGGAGCCCTTTTCCCGGCGAGGGTGAAATCCCTGCAGAGCTACAACCATACATTTGTACCTGCTGATGGGATGGACACCGGTCGCTTCCCTCGCTACGAGGAAAAGTGTGTTAGGGGCTTCGCGTGGCGCGGGAGCCCCTCTTTCCCTCCCAAACGCTTTCTCCAATTTTTAAGGTCCCGAGAGCTCCAACTAACGACCAAGCTCCTGGAATCGAGCAAGCTACGAACGCCGCGCATCACTCACAGAGCAACCCGCGAGAGCTGGTTTGCAGCGGAACTGAACACCCACCGCTGCCTGTGCCCGCACCTGCGAGGCGGGAATCGATCCCAGGGCTGCGGATTCGTCCGTGCAGCCAGGACTGCCCGACAGCGGAGCGCAGCCCGTGCTCAGCGGCTCACCTTTTCCAGGTTCTTGTGCACGACCTCCAGGAGCTGGGAGTTGTCAGGATCCAGCACCACCCCCTGTGCTTTCCCTAAGTCCCGGCGCCACTCCTGCTTGGCGGCTTTCAGCGCCGTCTGCCTCTTCCTCATGAAGCGCGTCTGGCTCTTCAGGAACTCCTTGGCGTTCTCGATGGAGATCCTTTCCGCAGAGATGTAGCTCCGGACGCTACACGGAAGAGACAGGCGTGCTGCAGGCTCGACGCCGGCCGCGCCACCCTGCAAGCACCTCCCCGAAAACGGACGGGCAGCGCAACGCGCGGAAACCCCGGCGCAACCGGCGCCTTGGCAAACCAAAGGAAAACCGTTTTCCGGAAGCGGCTGGCACGCAGATACTCACTGGAAGCCGCTCTTCTCGGGCCTTCGAGAGGGTGGGGAAGCAGGCTCTTTGGATGAGTGCTGGGGAGGTGAGACAAGTCAAAAGCTAAGACGTGTGTACGGGGAACAGAAGCCCCGGACCCCGTAAGAATCCATCAGGAGTCATCATGTTCGGGATGACATCGCCATAGCACCGCCCAGATCCAAGGCCAGTGCCAGGGCCGTTGTTTGTGTGGCTTTTAAAAAGTCAGACCCCTGACTCGAGCCCGGCTTTTGCCTGCGAGGGCAAAGTAACCCCACGCACCTTTCCCCCCCCCAACAACAGACAGAAGTCAAGGAATGCTTCTAAAGACGCTGATGTCCCCCGGCACAGCCAACACCATTACAGTCTGCTTGACTCACAGCTCGAGTAGTTTCTTTCACGTCTTCAGCGTGGACCTCGGCTCTCCCTCTTGGAGACTCAACGCTGTCTTCTGCCTCCACCTCACTGCCCAAGGAAAAGGCACTCGATTAGGCCAGTAATCTGTCTGCAGTGGTGTCCAAAGTGACCTCTGCTTCCCAGGAGGGAAAGGGCCCCAGGCATGCCAGACCCCACCGGCATCGGGTCTGTGGCGTGGCAGACACAAGCCCTGGCTGGGCAGGCGAGCGTTGCTCCTCGCCCGTAGCCAGCAGCTCAGCTACCCCAGGAAAACCTTGTCCTGGCATCTCAGTGCCCCTCTCAAGGCGTCTTATTGACCCCACGAGACAGATGTGGAGAAGACAAACACGTCAGCCTGACAAGCAGAGGCAAAGGGACAAGTGTACGCGGCGAGCTACCTGCAGATCTGGAAACAGAGCCCAGGACCTCTCCGCCCTCGACAGGCAGCGAGACCACCGCGAGGAGTCGGAAGGAACACGGCCCGAGACACGAGAAGCTCAGAGGTAAGGCAGAGCTCTGGCTTGGGTCAGAGAGGTTTGGTAGGGGCACAGGGCCCTTTCCTTCCATTTGAGGGAACTCCTCATGCACACACCTTGTGTGTTTCTGCAGCTTCTGGCTGCGGCTCTGCAGCCGCTCCACCTGGGCTTCCAGCTTCGCTTTCTGGTCCTGGAGTTCCTCGAGGGACCTGCGCAGCTGCTGGGTGGACTCCAGGAGGCTGCCGTGCTCCTTCCTAAGCTCCTCTAGGCGCTGCTGAGAAGCTGCAGCCGCCTCCTAGAAAAGAACCAAGAAAATCCCTCCCGGTCAGCTCCCCAAATCAAAACGGAAGGCGCACAACGAGCCAGAGACTTGCCCGGTTCACGGGAGGTCCCGGCGCTACAAATGCGCACGCGGCACGCCAGTCCTGGAGGAACAGGCCGCTCGTTTTTGGGAACAGCTCGGGGCCGACGCAACTCCCAGCAGGACGGCACTCCAGGCTGAGGCAGGGAGGGGTTTGCAGACTCGGTTTTGAAGCAACAGCTGGCTTTGCTAAAGCCGCAGGTCTAGCGCGCTCCCCTCAGCCCCAACAGAGAAGCGGCACAGCGCCTCCCCGGAGCGAACGTATACATACTTGTCTCTCCAGCTCAGCCCGTCTGTCCTCGTCCAGCAGCTGCTGCCTTTTCTGCCGCAGAGACTCCTCCTAAACGCGGACGAGAGGGTAGGCGCGTGTCAGAGCGGGGATGCCGACGCCGAGCAGCGCTCGAAGCACAGAGGTCAGGCCTGGCTCTCAGAACCGCCTCGCAGCCCCTGAGGACTGCTCTCGGTTTTGCTTTAGTCCTCCCCCTGCACACGCCCAAGATCCCCTGCCTTTATCTGACTGCCCGGGAGATGCTGGGAATGTTGGCATTCCCATGGGAAGAAGCACCGAGCAAACCCAGAGCGCGGGCTTCCACCGCCAACATCAGCCACGAGGAACGCTTGGCCCCGCTCGGGCTCGGGAGGGAAGCCCTACCTGTAACCCGGACGGCAGCAAGAGCCCTCCCCCAGCAGCACGGGCCAGGAGACCGCCGCGAGCCCAGCGGGGACTCACCTGGCTCAGGAGCTGCGCCGACCTGGCCTGGATGTTCTTCGCGCGCATTTCAAGCTGCTCTTCCGAATCCTTTCTTTCCTGCACAGAAGCGATGAGAGACTGTCGCAAGTCCCTCCCTCGCCAGGCAGAGCTCTGCCACCACGAGGGACCATGACAACTGGGGACGTGTGACCTGCCACTGGGCTGCAGGGAGGCGTCACCGAGCCCAGAAGATCCCCAAGCGGCCCGGTGACGGCAGACCGCTGGGCAAAGCGGGCTCCTCACCTTCTCCCTGTGCCGCAGTGCCGCGAGCTGCCTGTCCAGCTCCTCCTGCAGAGCTTTCCCCTCCATCTGATGGAGCTGCCGGAGCCGCGCCATCTCGCTCTGCAGCCCTTCTTCCAGCTCTGTCCTCTGCTTGCGCTCCTGCTCGTTGCAAAACACAGACCACAAGAGCGGCTGAGCGAAGCACGGCGTTCTCCAGCGAGCCAACGTGGACACGCGCCCTCCGGAAAGCCAGCCCGGCACACAGCTCCTGAGCAAACGCCGCGCTCAGCGGTAAGCCTTGCTTACGGGGGGCAACACTGTTAAGGGGACGGCTCCAGAAAAAAGCAGCAGCCCATGAAACCGAGGTTTTGCCACATGCTGCTAACTGTACGGGCACAGATGGGAGGTGGGAGGCTTGCCGCAACGGGCACGCCAAAGCGTGCAGCATCTCCTGCACCCAAGTCCACAGAGGCGTGTGGAAGTGGCCTGCACGGAGGTGGTTTTGACAGCTTAGAAGCCCAGCCTAGAATTCATTTCACCTCGTGGCAACAATGCCCAGCTCTCCTGGAAGACACATTTCCACTTCCAGGAGGGGCTGAGGCAGGCGGGTCTGGCAAGCGGCAGTGCCAGCCCAGGTACAGCCCCCGCCAGCCACCACAGCCACCTCCCACGTTCCCCGCTCTCCCCCGCCGGTACCTCCTCCTTGTACTGATCCTGAATCTGTGCCAGGACTTCCTGGTGCTCCTCTTTCATCTTCTCCATTGTCCTCTCGTGGTCTTTTTCCACTTCCAGGCGTTTCTCCCTCATCAGCTCGCTGAGCTGCAGGGGTGGCATGGACAGATGTTTCCCCAAACTACAGCAGTCCCCGAGAGAGCAGGCCCTCACAGGGACTCCCTCTCCCTTCCCAAGCAGAGGGACCGAAGCTTGGAGTCCCTTGCAAGCGGGATCGAGCCCTGGCCCGGGCAGTACCGAGCACCCCCTCGAGGAGAGATGCTGCGGGGGTGTCCCCCCTGGGCGGGGGCTGCGGCCTCTCAGACCTCACCACGCGCCCAAGGAGAGAGAGCGGCGAACCTTCCCCAATCCAAGAGCAATACTTGCCTCGCGTTCGTACTCTGCTACTTGCTGGGTTTTTTGCTGCCTTCTCTGCTCTGCTCTCTGCAATTCGTCACGCAGCCGAGCCTCCTCTCTCTTATGTGCCTCCGCTATCTGGGTTTGCAGGCTGGAAATGACCTGCAGTGAAAGCCACCCACAGAGATTTGTCACCCTCCTGACGAGATCCATTCAGTGCCCTCCTACAGGGAGCGAGCCGCGTGGCAGAGACCAGCGCGTGCGGCCTCACCCCCCCTGCCTGGAGCGTGGCCAAATGCTGAGCCAGACCAGACCCGCGTTTAGGAAGCGGAACAAAATTAGTGCCACCCTCCCCGGCCACCTTTGGTGAGAGCGTGGGGAACAAACCCCTTCCCAGTCTAAGGAAATTACCTTACGATGCTTCTCTTCTGCCGCAGATTTCAGCTGCTGGAGTTCAGCTGCAAACTGCTCCTCGAACTCTTCTACAGCCTACAGAAACGCGAGCGAGTCAGCCTCCTGGAAAGCCCCCACGTGCGCGGGGACACGCCGCGCAATCAACGTCTGTCCACAAGCACAAGGCTAAACCCCTTCCAAACCAGATCTCGTACAGGGTGCCGTCGCCCTCTCTGCGCTTTCCCTCCCAGGACATCCCAACGGCTGGCAATACGCATCTCACCTTCTTCTTTTCCTTGTCTAATCGCTCCTTGAGCTCACTGAGGAATCGTTCCTTCTCTTCTTCCAGCCCAAGCATCAATTCCTGCTGAGCTTCCTCCATTTCCACCTTCATTTTCTCCAAAACGAGCTGCTGCTTCTTCTCCAGGCTCTCCTTCTCCACTGCCTGCTGGGATTTCCACTCTTCTCTCAGCTTCTGCAGCGCAGCCGCTTGCTCTGCCCTGGAAGGTCAGCAACAAGAACAGAAGCCGGTCAGAACGGGCTGCTTGACCGCTGGGCTCCATTTAGGAACCAGAGCCAGGAGAAGACACTGCTCTAGGATAAGGCCCGCAGGCCAGAAGGAACAGCACGGAGATCCTCAAGCGTATCAGCTGAGGCCTTGCATATAACAGCAAAGCGGTCAGGTGGAGACACAGCTGTCAACCCAGCAAAACAAGGAATAGCAAACTCGGAGTGTTCCAGGCCTGTCCCGTTCCAGGCCTTGCCCGCCTCCTCCAATCGTTGCCACAGGCCTCACTGGGCATTAGCCGGAGACATCCACTCCAACCGAGCCACGGTGCCGAGTGCGGCTATCCCTGCAGGCGCCTGGGCCCGGTCCAGCACGCCGGCAACACCTCTCCTCAGGACGCCTGGGCACGGGATACCTAGGCAGCTCAACTCCACCAGCTCCGAGGCAGCAGAGCTGTTGCCACTGAGGTCCATCGGCTTCTCCTTCTCTGGACACAGCTCCCTGCATCACAGCTGGGGTCTCCTACCCGCAACCCAGGCAGGTACCAGTGACGGGAGGCTCGGGCGGGCTGGCATCCCCGCTCTGAGGGGTTGCTAGTGGCACGCAGGATGCTTCCCACCCAAACCAGCAGCGTTTATGCCCCAGGGACGGCCGCTTCCTACCAGTTGCGGCAGAACTTTTCACCTGATCTT
Source organism: Rhynochetos jubatus (assembly GCA_027574665.1). Lineage (NCBI taxonomy): Eukaryota > Metazoa > Chordata > Aves > Eurypygiformes > Rhynochetidae > Rhynochetos > Rhynochetos jubatus. Next base: position 5,165,672 of record CM050670.1, on the reverse strand, counting down.
CTTCTTCTCCGCCTCAGTCTCCGAGACGATGGTGGCTCGCAGCTTGGAGAGCGTTTCGGCTTCTTCCTTTCTGATACGCAACTCTTCTTCCTTGGAAATCTTTGCCAAATCTTCTTTTAGAGTCCTGAGAGATGAGCAGCCACAAGACAAAGATAGACAAAAGGTTCAGGAGGCTTGAATACCTTCCTATTGCCTCTCCAAGGCCTGTAGGCTGGCTGCTGCTCCCACTGATCCGTTCCCAGGGCTCCAGACGGCTACGTCTCCCCCATACCCTCAGAACCTGGCTGCTGGCGCAGCAGACGCAGCCCCCAGAGCGTCAGGCTTCTGCGGCGCATCTTTAGAATGCGCTGCACCATCAGAGGGGGCACTTGGGCGCACAGAGTGGCAGATAGTTCCTCTGGGGTAACCTCGTCTCCTCTAACGCTCCAATTTCCAGTCCTGTTACTACCGTTTAGCCCAGGATCTGAACCTCTGCCAGCCCATAAAGCTCCAAGCGCTGAACTGGAAACTTTTCCCAGGTTAACCCTAACAGAGAGGTTCGGAGCTCTGAAAGCTGCACGTGCACCGACTCGGAGCTGGTCCTGCAGGAGACGGGAAGGTGCTCTCTCTGCGGGATTGGAGAGCGCTTTCCTGCGGCGGGCGGTGCTCTCTGCACATCTGCTCTAGGCATTTGCAGCACAGGTTCGTCTGTGCCAGGCAGAGTCCCGCACCCCTCCTCCCCAAAACCCTCCTTCCTGCCTCCTCTGCCCACAAAGCAGCACCACTCCCGAGCTGTGGGCCTGTAACAGCACAAGCCTGTGGCCACCGGCAACGAAACCGCGGCCAGCAAAGGCTCGGAGGAGAGACGGGGGAGATGGAACACAAAAGGGAAGTACCTGAGGGATTCTTCTTTTTCCTGATGAAGCTTCCTAGTTTCCTCCTCCTCCTGCTTCCTCATCTCCTCTTGGAATTGCTGAATTTTCTCCTTCTTTGCTTGCAATAAATGCATTTTCTCTTGCTCCAGCTCCAGCTCCAGCTCCTTGGCTATTCCCTCCAGGGATTCTCTACCCGGCTGTTTCGAGGACTGCTCACGTTTGATTTCCTTCTCAGGTTGCCTACCAAAAAGAGAAAGCAAGCTCCTTTGGAACAAGGGTGACAGCAGAGTAACACCAAAGGAACGGCAACATCTCCCAAAACACCGGGACCTCCAGACCACAGATCCCAGAGCCACCTCCTCTAGAAGCCCAACAACAGGCCCACGAGAGCCCACCCTGCGGGGGCAACGCGGTCTCACTCCACGAAGGAGGGATGAAACCCCGACGAGGGCTGCCGGGCGCGAAAGCGCATGCGAGCGGTGCCCGTTTTCATCCCAGGGATCGGCAGCGCGCTTCGGATGGACCAGGTAGTTTTCTGCAACCACCTTCCAAAGCGTGCCGGGAGCTTGCCAGCTCCAGGCAACAGAGCGCCCCGAGCGCCCCAAAAATTCAAACCCAATCTGTTCCTAATGCGTTTTTTTTCAGAGAGCAGCAAAATCCTGAGGTCTGAGAGAGGCTGAAGGGGAAGGCAGGGAAAATGAAGATTGGCCTGGGGGAAAAGGTTTGATTCTTTGCTTGGGAAAGCCGGAGCAGCAAGGTCTCGTCGTCCTCCGAGACTGCAGGTGGACTCAGGAGTCCGTGTGAAGGCTTGCAGCCTTGTTAGCCACACCGGCAAGGAGGAGGCTTTCCCGAGCACGCAGCCAACAGCTCCTTCTGCATCCCACGGAGCCCTGCGCCGCAGCCCCCAAGGGCCCAGCTGCTGTTCTCACCCTCCCCGCTACAGGCTGTTCACTTGGCTCTCTCGCCAGCGAAGCAGCTGCTTGGATTCGCACCCGGAGATGTTCCAGCTCCGCTGTGCCCACCAAACCGCATCTCCCAGCGTGCTGCCTTCACCCGCCGCACAGGGGAACAGAAGGACGAAAGCTGGTTTACGACACCGGAGACTCAAACGGAGCCCTTACGCTTTCTGCGCGGCGACGAGCTCCTCCAGGTTGGTTGGGCTACCCAGCGATCCCTCCTCCGGCCCCTGGACCACAGCCCCCGCCTGGCTGGTGTTCTCTAAAGCCAGACACTTCTCTTCTGGTGTTTCACAAGCGTTTCCACCGCTCTCACTGTGCAGCACAAAAGAAAAAGGGCACAGAAGGTCAGATTAGCGGGATTCTGGAGGCTGCTGCAGGTAGAGAAGAGAGGGGAGAGGGGCTGTGCAGCTGACCTAGATGGGCACCGAGCCATGCCTGCCAAGGGGACCCGGTTGTCCAACGCGGGGCTGCCCGAGGCACAGCAAAGCTCCGAACCGTTCCCTCCGCCTCAAGCCCTGCCACACTAACAGCAGCTGAGGATGTCACGGGTGTCAAAACGCTGGCTCCCCTCCCCGCATTCTCCCGCCCTCTTTCCAGCTCCTTAGAGGACTTCCCCAGGGTAAGCCAGCCCTATTAGCAATACTCCCACTGTGCTGCAAATTACAGAGGGAAGTACGTATGTTTACACCTACAGCCCTACTTCGTCTTGGAAGTACAGAGGAGAGAGGCAAGGCAAGCACGAGCTAGCTCCGCAGGCAGAGAGAAAGCGAGGATGCACAGCTGGGAAGCAGGTACCGACCCATAAGGAGACAGTTCCCGCGGGCACAACACGTTTTCGGGGACCTTCCCATCAACGGCTCCTCTAAGAACAAGGCTGCAGATCCCAAGCGCACGCAGCCAGTCATTAAGACGGACTGCAGTTTCTTCTGTTCACAGGTTTTCCTGGCACAGGCAACAGCTTCTTGGTTCCCAGTGCCCCAGAGTGTATGGAACTCTGTGCGGAGGGTGAGAGGTTTGACACGATTCATCTATAAACGCCACACGCTGCAGCTCTCAAAGGGGGAGGGGAGGGGCTCGAGAGAGCGTGGAGCTCGCTGCTCAGCACGGTATTTCTACTGCTTTAAACCAGTCTCCACAAACAGGTTGACCGCAGCTCCCCTAGGCACGGCTCTTGTGTTGCTGGCGCACGCGAGGCAGCTCTGCACGTCCCGGGACACGGAAGAGCTCGAAGCTCACACCTGGTCAACCCGTGCCATGCTCTAGGCCACCTCTACGGGAGGAAGAGGACCGTTCACATTGCAGCTGCACCCTCCTGCCACCAGTAACAGGCACCAGGCTGGCTCTGGGAGCTTTCAGCCACAGGCTCTGCCCACTGAAGAGTGGACTAGCCCAGCAGGACCGGTGCCAGCTGAGACCGGGGGCCGCCCCAGACCCAGAGGGCTCTCAGCGGGCAACGGCCAGCAGCTAAGTCTTCCACGGTTAAATGCCACAGGGCACAACTAACAACGTTAACAGGTTCAGGCTGTCTCGGCGAGAGCGTGACTTTGGGAGCCTTGGAGAAAAGTCAGACAGCTGTAAGGGAAACAGAAGCGGATCCACATCTGGGGCAGTCACGAGGAAATGAAAGGCAGGAGGGTTTGCTGCCTAGCCAGCCAGAAGCTGAAACAAAGCTGAAATCTGCTGAGACAGCAGCAGCAGGTGGCAGGAGAAGCGAGAGGTTTAGTGGGAAAGACCCTGTGAGAAGCTGCAGCACCTCAGGGTGTTCTACGGGGGACGCCTGTACGAGCCACAGTGACCAGAGCAGGGCCGGACAAGGCAGGCAAGTCCTCCGCAGCTACAGCTGCCTACGCCTCCTTTCTTGCTCTGTTTGCACCGTACCTCTCGGCAGCTTTTGTTCTTTTGCTTTGCTCTTCCTCTACGTCGGCTTTCCAGGGATCTCTTTTCTCTTCTCTCGGCTCCAGGACCTGTAGGTAAAAACAAACGGTGTGGAGTTTTCTGGTCCTTCACCAGCAAAGCCTCCCAGGACCTTCCAGCGGTTCTCCAGCCCATCAGCTGGACAGCCAGCAGCCACGGCCTGCTCCGCAAGGAGGCCCAGCTGAACGTGCCAGCCTCCTCCCTGCAGGTGGCCAAAGGGCTGGAAACACGCGCCCCAGAAGAGTAGCCCATTCACAAATTCTCGGGGACCGCAGAAGCAGCGGCTGAGCTCAGCCCTCGCCACGCGGGAGAGTGCTGTGGAGCAGGGCCAAAATGACACCGAATTAAACCAGCGGTAAGTTATGCCAACGTTCAGGGGAGCAAACAGCAGAAGGATTCCCTGCGAGTGCTGTCACCTTCCATCACATCAGCCCGGTCAGCGCTCCCCCAGGCTGCCCCTAACGGGAGACGGAAGCCCCGCGTCCCAACTCTGGAACCCCAAGTCCTAAAGCAGAAAGCAGAAGAGGATCGGCGGCCGGCGAGCGTGCGCAGCTTTGACCAGAGAACCTGGCAGATCAGACCGAAATCCTAGCGCGGCTCGGAATCCGCACTCCCCTTCCCACCGAGTCTTCTGTAGCGCTGGGTATTGGAAGGATTGGAAAGGTTTACCGGACGCAGGAGATGGCTCCGGGAAGGCTCAGGCCCGCGCCATCGCTGTACTGCCGACAGACAGGCCCTGGCAGCGGCCTGACCCGCAGGGAGATGGGTTTGCTCCCTTTCCCAGGGCGCACAGGCACCCGCAGGCAAGGCGGATCCTGCCGAGTAAATCCCTGAATCGGGATTGCCCACTGGCTTGGGCACAGGTAACTGCCCGCGCAGAGGCTCCCTTCGCCCGAGGAAATGGCATTGCAGGGCCATCTTCCCCAGCCTCTGCCGCTCTCCCTTCCCATCCCGCCGCAGCTTTTCCCAGATTTTCCTAAACAGCTCCTCCAGCTATTCGCTCTCCGAGATGATCCTCCCCCCCGGCAGAGACTCGGGGGGTCCTCACGCTTGGCTGCACGCGGTGGGTGTCAGCGCACACGTGCGCAGGAGCCGGCGGGACCAAAGGTGGCGTTTGAGGCGGCAGGCCCCTGCCCACACGCCGGCTTGCACCAACACCGACAAACAACGGTATTCTCGGCCGTCGGCTGGCCGCGCTGCCTCTGCTCCCGCTGGCAGATGGCAACGGCACTCTCCTGCCGAGAGGAAGAGATGCTGGTGGGCATCTCCCCCCCAGCTCGGGGCTCCCCTCCCGCATGTTCTCCCCTCAGGACCTCCAGGAGCCACGTCTCCCGGCCATACAGGCTCCCCTCAGAAGAAGCTGCCCAGTCCCTTAAAGCACAATTTTCACCCTGCTTATTATCTTCCTTTTTTTGCAATTATCTGCGTACAGCCCCAGCTCCCAGCGACCTACTTTTCCAGGGCCGTCGCCTCCCGCACAGGCAGAACCTGCCCGGCGCAGGATGACGTTGCTGGCCCGTGCCACAGCTGCGCGGCCGTTCCCGAGCCGTTACGGCGCCGGGCAGTCGGACTGCAGGAGCCGGGCGCAGCGTGACCCGGCCGCACCTTCCCAGGGGAACACGGCGCCGACACCCAGGGGACGAGGAGCTTGTCCTGACTCACCACAAGCTGCAGCAACTCGCTGTCCGAGATGTCAGAAAGGTGCAACTCCTCCTCGTAGTCGCTGGACACGGATTCCTGAGCGGAGAGAAGATACGCGTTACAGCCGTACCCCTGCGGTCCGCCTAGGCGTTTCCAACAGGATGACAACGGGTGCTGCACCCTGTGCCACTGAACGCTTCTTCTCCTGCCGGAGACGGCACGGTGAAATACCCTGCTTTGCCAGTTCTCCTCCCGGAGAGCTAGAAAAGCAGTGGGCAAACGGGAAGGGACCCTGCTCGACGGACTCGAGCTACAGCTCCGAGCCAGCCCCCAGGTACCGTCCGTCCCCTCCCTGACCTCGCGCCTCCCCGTCGCACCCTCCGCAGAGCTGCGAACCTCGCAGCTGCCAGCTCCCCCGACACTTTTGTCTCCGCAGAAGCCGAGAGAAACACCAGAAGGAGGGGAACCCAGCAGCCCGGACAGCCGGGGCCGGCTGTGAACTCCACTAGGAAGCCTGCCCGCGTCGCGCAGATGGCAGCACGGGAAGCTGAGGCTTCTCTCTCCTCCGAGACTCGCGACGCGTCCCAGCTCGGGGGCTGTGCCTGGCGGTAGCTTTGGGCAGCACTTTGGTTGCGCTGAAAAAGATTTGCTACCTCCATCCTAGAGATGCCGAGCTGGGAATTCCGAGCGCGTGCGCCCCCCGCCCCGCCCGGGAACACCCTGCTGGCTAGGAAAGCGGACTCAGCGGAAAACGGGTAAGTGCTCGAGGAGCTTTCCCGAATCGGAGCCGTACGCAACAGCCACAGCCGCTTCCACGCCGAACGCAGCGCGCGCGGGCGAGTCCCTTACTTCGCTAGCATCCGGCCTGCTCTCTGTTTTCAGAGCAGCTGCTGCTTCTTCCCTCGTTTCGCTCGCTGCGCTCTTTTCCCCCGCAGACTGCGGCGCCTCATCGCCTGCAGAGCTGACACTTTCCACCTCGGCATCTTCCTTGCCCAGTAGTTCGTTTCCAGAGGGCTCCCAGTCCGAGAAGTTCTGGTCAGACAGGCTACCGTCAGCATCTCCAGGAGGGACCTGAATTGGAGTTAGAGGGCATACGGCGTCAGAATCCAAGGAAGACTCTTCTCCTTCGTCAGCGTGTCGGTCTAGGCTTGTTCTAGGCAGGAAATCCAACACAATTACAGCCACGACATTCGCAGCCCCTCGCTGGCGGGATGCCGGGTCACAACTGGCATGGGTCCTCCTACAGCCAGCAGCAACGCCACAAAGCTTTGGGTGGCTTCAACATCCGTTTGGTTTCTTTTCAAACGGTCCCTTTCAAGGGCAAAGAACTTCCTTACGATAAACACGCTCATTTCTTGGGCTCGGGCCTTTTGGGTTTTACCCTCTTGTTCCTTCATTCACCGGGTCTCTTCTTGCTAGCAGTGGCTGCCCATCAGCCCCGGGAGCACCCTGCGCACCCTGCGGCGGACCCACGCGCACACCGCGTGTTTTAACGGAGGGTTTTTTATCCCGGTGCCGCCGGAACGCTGCCAGCTGTTGCGTGGCAAGCGGAACGAACGTCTCCTCGCGTGTCATTTGTCTGGGAGACCTTCGCGGGGCTGAGAGCACCGTCCATCAAACCAGAGGGCAGGACAAAAATCAGATCACGGGGCACTTTCCAAACAACTCCAGTTCAGAGCCTCGCCTGCTAATTCCCTGAGGAATAAACCCAGGCTTGTGGCCAGCAGGGGTTCACAAACACCCCCCCGAACCACTCGCCAGCCACACAAGGCTCCGCAAAAAACCAGTCTGTGGGTTTTCTGTGGATTTCAGAGCTAGGGGAGCTCAGTCAGGTTATCACTGCCTGTCACTGATCTGTTCAGGAGCTGTAACACGTTTCAGCTGCAGCTGAGCGGCGCTAACCCAGGTGAACTTTCTGCCTGTCCAACCATTACTTCCAGGGATCGCCGTGAGGCCGGAGCACGGCGCGTGGCTACCCACGGGGCCAGGTCGGGTCTGCCAAACCCCGTCTGGGCAGCACATCCCTTGGTTTGTAAGCTCACGCCTCTGTCCATGCGGGTAATCCCTCAACCAGCAAAACAGACAAGCCAAGCCAAGCCATCAGACCCACGCCACGACACGGGAAGCTGCCTACGGCACGCAAACATCATCGACGTCGTGCCAGCAGGACTCGTTACCTCTTTCTGGTTGCCGGCTTCCTCCGCAGGAGTCTTCAGGTGCTGGAGAGCGGCTTCAGCCTCACCCGCTACCTGTCTGCCACAGCCTTCCTTCTCTGCTCTGCTGCCCTCCTAGTGAGCGGGGGAACGCAACCGTTAGCGCTCTGGACCTGGCAGGCCCAGATTCCCGGACATCACGCTGCTGGGCTCCCCAACGCTGCCCTCCCAGGGCTCCCCACCAGCCCAGCCTCGCTACAGCAGGTCTCGGCCTCGCCTCCCGGCACGGGAGAGAGCAAGGCTAGCCACGCACGAGCCATTCCGCCCCTGTCACCAGCCATCCCCGCGGCTGGGTGTCCTAGCTCGCTGCGGCACCTCTCTGCAGTACGGCACGAGCTGTGCCGCGCAGTGTTTCTTTACAGCTCCTTTTTGCACGTCTCCATCCGGTAAAGAAGCCTTCCGTGGGAACTCCCCACCGCAGAAAGGGCCCCCTCGGCTCCCAGTGTGTGCCCGGGGATTGACCTGTGCAGAAGGCAGGGTGCTCGACCCCCCGGGCTGCAGGCCCCGCAGCAGGGGATCGCTCCTGCTGCCGTGGGACCCTCCCCCCGGCCACCCAGAGATGCTTCCACACCTTCTCCTCCTCTTGCTCCACCTTCGAGGCAGCCTCCGCTCTCACCCAACATCCCCGCGTCCCGCTAAGTCGCTAAACCCACGCGCTCATTTCGTGTGACTGGGGGTATTCAACCCTGATCCACGGGCTACGTGAAGCCAGCTTTTCCATCACCTCACCCCAAGGTGAAGGGCTCGCTTTGGGAACCCCCCCAGCTCTCTCTCTGCAAGGAAGCTGAGAGCAGCTCGGGCTGAGGCTGGCTCCTAGGAATGCCTTTCTGCTGCCATCTCGTGGAGCCAGGGCTGAATTATATTTTCCGGGGGGGCACTAATACCTTCTGCGGACTAAGATATCACCCATCTGGGTTAACAGAGCCTGGCCGTTGGGGGGCAATTACCATTCCATCATAGATTCCTGCAGCCCTGACAAGACAGTTCTTTGCTCCTGGACACAGTAACAGCCCAGTGACGAATCAGGCCCCCACAGGCTGCTTGTTGTTTGGAAACCAGAGCAGCCTCTCCTGCTCGGCTCGCATCGCCCGCACCCCTACCTCAGAGCCAGAGCTGCTTCCCAGGGTGTCGATAACCGTGTGCACGTTTCTGAAGGGCCTTGCTGTCCCACGGAGACTCTGCAGCATTAGAAAAAGGAGATGGCCGTGAGGGAGCGCTGCCTGCGCGGTCCCAGAGGAACTGGGGGGTCCCAACCGGTGCAACGAGGCAGCAGAGCCGTAGCGGTACGCCAAGGCCACGCGCCTACAGCCAGCTCCGTTTGCAAGTCCATCCTGGCAGGCACTCATTTACAAGGAGTACGACGGGAAAACAGGATGAGATGCTTTTTGGCGACCGAGCAACACACAGAGGAGGTGCAGCACAGATTAAGGCCCAGGGGCGGATGGAACAGCCACGGCCGACCAGCTATTACCAGGGGAGCATCAGCTCCTCGTTCCTGGAGGCTTCACGCGCTGTGGTTACCGACAGGCATTAGGAGCCAAGGCACACAACTCACCTCGTTCTCACTTTCTTCCTCTTTCTTTCTGCCCTTGCCTAGAACCGCGGCTTTCAAGGCACGCTTCTTTTCGCAGACCAAGTCCAGAAACCTCTTGGTCTGGCTGCTGAGCTCAGGGGTATTCGCAGGCTGCGAGGTCAGGAAGGGAAAGGGAAGTCAGAGCACAGCCCAAGGGAAAGGGGAGATACAAACCCACCGAGGCACGCCGCGCTTCCCCCTACGCCAAGGAAGCTCCCCATCCTAAAGAAGCATGTCTGCCAAACCCGCCTGTGCCCCGAAACACCCACCCGCTCCAGACCATAAGACACCAAAATACGTGAAATCACCAGTGACGGGACTTAGCAAGAAGAAAACCTTCGGTGACATGATTATTCGTGTGGTTTTGCACGTCTGTTGTTCTAGTTTCCTTTAAAAGGAAACATCAAAACGTTCCTTTAGTTGACCCCAAGGGGCACGTTCTGTAAACAGTCGTTGGATGCGACTAAATCTTACAGTCACCCATACGGTTGCATCCCTAAAGCGTGCTTCCAGGGCCCACTCCCAGAGAAGAGGGAGCCTTACCTGCTCCTCCTCTTCGGCCTGAAGGCCGGAGTCCACCAAGCTGCTCGTGTCCGAGCGGGACGACCCCTGAAGGATGCTGGTCAGAGAGGGCATGAGGCCACGCAGCGGAGGGAGTTTCCCCAGGGGCACCCTGATGGGCTCGGGTGACGAGTCTGAGGACTGGAGCACGCAGAAGGGATTAGCTGACAGGAGAGCGCGGCTGCACGCCCTACGCTTTCCTGTGCCGACACCGGGTGCTGACACCCACCCCACCGCCACTGAAAAACCGCTTGCGAGACCCCCCCCCGGCCCCAGCACGTCAGCTGTGCAAGGAACAGCCCTTTGATTTACTCGCACGTTTTGCCCTGCGAAGGCCCAGCTGAACACGGTCATTGACTTTACAGCAGCGAGGTGATGCCAAAAATCAGCGGGCATTACTCCGAAAGCGAAGCGAGAGAGCAGCAGCAGCCACGCTCGCCCACACGTACCCACGCGCGGCACCCTCCAACAGCGGTTCCTGCCCCACATCACGCGCCCCAGGCAAACCGGGCAGCTTCGCCTCGGTGTGCCCCGCTACTCTGCGCAGCACCAAACAGGTGAAGCAGGCTGACGGCTTCACCCAAAGCCTCGTCTCAACTTTTCTCTTGCTTCTACCCTCAGATAGCTTGCTGTGGGAGCTCAGCTCTTCTTGAGCACACGGGACATCAGCTGTCTCCAGCAAACTCAAGTCACCTCTGCGACTGGCATCAAAAACAAGCCCTTCGCTGTTCATAGGGAAAAAGCTTTCTTTTTCTCTGGCTTGCGAGATGCCTGGACTTCTTCCCACATCTGTATCCAGTCCTAACTTCTTTCTGACTGAGAAACAACAATCAGGCTTATCACTTACGTCCAGGTAGTCTTCACTTCTGCTCAGGCCACCTGGATCTGGCTCAGGAGTCATCTGCCGGGAAGGCAGAAGGTCAAAGGGCTTTTTGTAGGTGAACACTGGAGGGAGACTCCTTGGCTGGATTTCCTGAGTAGATAAATATTAGCAAATTACTCCAATGGCTTGCAGATAACGATATACACCCTCATCTACCTGAACCAGCAACATCTCTCACACGCAATTTTGTACAGAAATAGGTGTGGAAGTTTTTGGCCGCTGGAAATTACATATACACATGTAAAAGTGCTCCGAGGGAAGGCTCGAGGCTTTCTGGGCTGAAGAGGTCTACACCTCGAGCAACGACGACGACAAGGTACCATCCTTCCCCACGGAGACTTCTCTCGTTACCGGCTAAGGGAAGGTAGGAATTACTTGCTATCACGTGGGATATAAAGGTTATGCTTGCAGATACCAACAGCCAAGCAGAGTAACCTCACACGGCCACACCCGTGTTCTGTGTCTGGATGTCACAGCAGCACAGGCATTGACGCTGCCTAAATGCCGTTGCTAGGCCTCTCCAAGGAAGGACACCTTCCCAGCACGCCAAAAACCTGCCGCGAAGAATGGCACCAGCATCCCTGGCTGGTACCGTGTCCTTCTCAGCAACAGCATCCCACGGCTGTGGCACCACGGCTCCAGGTGTGGCCTTCTAAAGGCAAACTTGATGACTTCTGGGGGTTTCTGACCCCACTTCTGTTGGATTTTCACCCAACTCACAGCCCTGCTGGACAGGATCCCTTGTCAGGGGATCGCTGCTCCGATCCCACAGCAGCAACAGCACAGACCCTCTAATTCACAGCCACTCACTCATCCCCCAGCAGCCCTGCAAGCGCAGCCTACTCACGGTGAGTTGCTGCACCAACTTCTCCTTCTTGCCCTTCTTTTTCTTTTCTTTCTTCTCTTTCTTTTCTTTCTTCTCTTTATTCTTCTTGCCTTTCTCTGCCAAGTTGCCGCGTGCCAGCAGCTTCTCTCGCTCTTGAATGACGAGCTGTTTGTACTGCTTCTTAACGGGGTGCTCCCACAAAAGCTCTTGCGTAACAAAGTTGAAGTAGTAGGCCATGCCAATGGTATTCCGGCTGCATGGCAAAACCAGCACCAAGAGTGAGAACAGTACTTCCCCATCCACAGGAAGAGCATCTGTTGTGGCGCTGCCCCCACCCTGCCCCCCGTCCCCCCTGTGGGCAGCACACGGGTAAGGAAGGGCAGGGGAGGGCGGCATCGGACAGGACCGCTGCTGACAGAGCTCTCACCAGGCCTTCCACTCGGGTGGTAACGAAGCCAAGATGCCTTCCCGGGCCAGCCATAGCAGCTCCGGCTCGTTCTCGGGGTCAATCCCGATCTCTCGTGCATATGCATGGATTTCTAGGAAAACAGAAGAGGAATCTGTGGAGACGGTCTGCACCGGGCACTGTGCAATAAAGCGCCTCAGCTACAGCGATGGGCGCCCTGGGAAATCCCCATTCTGCTCGAAGCTGCCAGCACGGCCCGTGTCTCGGTGAGCGCGTCCTACTAGGCTGGTAAAGAGGGAGACGGACTGCAGAACGGCATTCCTCTTTGCACCAAAAGCCCATTTTTCAGCTCTGCCTTCTACGAGATCCCACTGCCTCTTCCCTCTCCACCCTGCTCTCCACGTTTCCCTCTTCTCAACACACCCAGAAGCGACTGGCACGCTGAAATCCCTCCTCGCAGCTCCTGTGAGGACAGGCATCAGTTACCTTCCGTGCTGGGAAGGAAATCACTGTCATCTTCCTCCAGGATAATCTGGTCACCGAAGACCAGCATCGCTTCCGCTGTGGCTCCCTTTACCTGGCAGCATGAAGGAAGCAACCCAAAATCACAACCAATAAAGCTTCCTCGTCCCACGCTTGGCACCGGGGCGGTGGAGGGGGCTGGGGCTGCCAAGCTGGGCGGGCGGAGGGGAAGGGCAGCCGGCAAGGGCTGACGGAAGGCAGGAGGACACGGGAGGGCTAAGGAGAGTCTTTGCTGGATGCGGGGGGGAAACGGTGACAAAGGATGAGGAGAAGGCGGAGGTATTTCCTGCCTTCTTTGCCTCCGTCTTTAACAGTGACAGCATTAGGGTTCCCTGGGTACCCAGCTCCCTGTGACAGCAGGCAGGGAGCGGAACGAAGCCCCCCCAACCCCAGGGGAAGCGGTCAGCCACCTGCTGCACCACTTAGGCACCCACAAGTGGATGGGGACGGATGGGATCCACCCAAGGGTGCTGAGGGAGCTGCTGGAAGTGCTCATCAAGCGTACCTCTGCTTTCTCCATGAGATCCAAGGGGTCCTGCCACGTGGCAGGTGTCCAAGCAGCAACGGGAACGGGCCGAGCAGCCGACCGCCGACAGCAGGATCACCGCTGCCTGCACCTGAGCCTTGGCTCCCCTCTTCACCTTCCGCCGTCCTCAGCCCGCTCTGTATTTAGAACTCCTACGTCAAGCGAGTCTCAGAAGCCGCGATTAATCCTGGCAGTTTCCAAAGACAAAGACGTTCTCAGGACACGCCAAAGCGAAAGAGCATCACAGGGCTCGCGCCGCTCCCAGTGTACCCGAATAAAACATTTGGATGCAGGCGGCTCGCTCGAGGCCGCCTGTTCTCATTTTCCTCCCTCACATATTCCATCCCCTCTCCTCATCCCTGGCGTTACGGCCGGCAGAGGAATCCCGCACGAACTCTGCTCCTCGCAAGGCCGCTTCCTGCACGTGCAGGACCCGGCTGTGCGGCTGGAGCTGCGCCAGGAGGGAGGGAGGACGGGACGGCGCGATGCGCGGCAGCCCCCTGCAGCGCCCCGGTCCCGCCGGCAGCAGCGAGCCCCCTCCTCCCCCCGCCCGCTGCGCTCCCGGCCTCCGCCACGGGAGGACGGACCCTGCCGGCTCGGCTCCCCCGCCCCGGGGCCCAGGCCTCGCCCCTCTCACCGGCACCGGCACCGGGACCAGGATCGGGACCGCGACGGGGACCGGGACCGGGACCGGGACCGGGAGAGCCGCCTCCAGCCGCTTACCGCTTCCGCCGCCGCACGACCGTTGCTCCAGCCCGCGCTACGGTTGCCCGCTGCGCAGACTGAGGCACGGCCCGCCCCCGCCTGCACACCATTGGTAGGCGGCGGGTGCAGCCCGGCGTCTGATTGGTCGGGGGTGGGCGAGCTCTGTGACGTCACGACGCGGCGGCGCCTGCCGGCGGTTGGAGGCCTGGGAACTAAGGACGCGCCGCTCGTTGCCATGGCGACGAGTCGCCCTCTCCCGACCCGTACCTCGGCCTCGCTCCGCCCCCCCCCTCCTTCCCGGCTTCCGTTATCCCCCGGGGCCGGGCTGGACCGCAGCCGGTTCGGGGAAGAGAGCGAGCCTCGCCGGGCCGGGCCGGGCCGGGCCGGGCCGTCAGCGCTTCCGCCGGCGGGCGGGCTTTCCTGGGCAGGGAGCTCCGCGCCGCCATGCCCGCCGCCCCGTTCGGCGCCGGCGCGGCCTACCCGGCCCGGCGCGGCCGCCCGGCCGAGGCGCGGGGCGCTGCGGGCCCTCTAGGCTGCCGTCGCCCGCCCGGCCGCCGGGAAGGAAGGCTTTCCGGGGCGGGGAGCCGCCGGGGCGGGCAGGGCTGCGGCGATGGCTGCCGCCTGGCCCTGGCTGCTGCTGTGCTTGGGGGCGGCCGCCCTCCGCGCCCGCTCGGCCCCGTCGCGCATCCGGCTGCCGTTGCGGGGCCCCAGAGCCCCAGAGGGGCTCCCCAAGGGGTCCCATGGGTGTGCTGAGCATGGGCCAGCACCCAGCTACAGCGAACTCCTGGGTAGAGAGAGGTGTGAGCTGCAGGTTGTGCCCGCAGGGGGTGACAAAGCCACGATGCCGGTGACCGACCCGGCGTTCAGCCAGGCCGTGAACCCCCAGAGCTTCTGCACGGGCGTCTCGCTGCATCACGCCGCTCTGATGCAGAACACGGGGCCGCTCATCGACGTGTCGGACACCCGCCCCGGCACCAGTAAGCGGCCGCGGCGGTGTGGGGCTGGGGTGGGTTTGCTGGGAGCAGGGCGGGGGGCCTGCAGCTGCAGGTACGGGTGGGCTGGGTACCCCCTGGAAGCGCAGGGCACCGTGGCCTGTCCCCTTCCAGATTAGCTGTTGGTGAGGCAGAAGGAGCGGGGAGCGCCCCAGCGGGATGGGATGGGGCCCTGGGTGTCTCAGTGACCTGCTGCATCCCCGGTCACCTTTGTGCCTTAGACCCCGTGTCAAGGAAGAGCGTGAAGTCCGCGCACAGCACGCGCAACCGGTACTCCAGCCGGTGGACCCTCACCAAGTGCCAGGCGTCCACCCCTGCACGGACCCTCGCCTCGGACTGGAGGACAGTGGGCTCCCAGCACAGCATCACCGTCACCGAGAGCGACAGCTACAGCGCCAGCCTCTCTCAGGACACAGGTATCCCGGGGCTGCTGCTAGCGGGGATCTGCCGGTTTGGGGTGCGTGGGTTCATCGGTGGTGACCCCAAACCAAACTGGGACTGAGCGTGTGCTCCCGCTGCTAGTCACGGTCACGGAGAGCATCGCGCATCGGGCAGAGGCTGGCAAGGGGTCTGGGGTGGGGGGTGGGTCTCGCGCTCCCCGTGCGGAGTCGATGGTGGTGGTGTCCCCTGCCCGCGCTCCCGGCTCCGCTCGGCCTTGTCGAGCTCCGGGTTAAGCGATGGAGAGCGGGCAGCAGCGCCCCGGTGCGTGGTGGGAGCAGATGTGGGGCTCTGCGGTCCCCTCCCGAAGCTCTGGGGTGGCTCCGCAGCTGGCGGGCTTTGGGGACACGTGGCCAGGTGTACCTCCGGGCCCATTCCCACTATGACAGCGATGTGGAGAGCGGCCTTCCCAGGGCAGGGAAGGTTCCCAGGTGTGTGACGCGTCCTCTCCTCCGCAGACAAGGGGCGGAACAGCACGGTGTCGACGGAGAGCGCCTCGTCTACCTACGAGGAGCTGGCTCGCGCCTACGAGCATGCGAAGCTGGAGGAGTTGCTCCAATTTGCAAATGCTTATGTGTTAATACCTTTTTCTGTGAAAAACCCCCAGCGCTGTGTGCAATAAAGGTTATGTTTATACGTGGGCGTTGTTAAGTGAGCAGGGGCAGGGGCAGGGGCTGGGGCCAGGCCATCAGCGGGAGGATGGAGAGGAGCGGCCCAAATACACCCAGGAGAGCAAACGCGTGCCGGGGACGGCGGCGCCGAGCACTGCCTGCTTCCCCTCCCGAGCCGCCCCGACCTGCCGACCGCCGGGGCAGGAAGGGCTGGGAGCAGGGTCCCGCGGACGCCGAGCCAGAGGTAAGCGGCACCTACGCGCCGGTAAGTCCGTCACGGCGGGGCCGCGTGGGAGCGGGCGGCGAAGCGCGGCGCAGTCGTCCCCGGCGCGGCCGAGCACGGGGCGGAGCGTGGCGCGGCGAAGCCCGGCGAATCCGTCGCGGCGGCGCGAAGCCAGAGCGTCGCCGCCCGCCGTCGCGCTGAAGCGTGCTGGGCAGCCGGAGCCTTCGCATTTACCGTGCTGAGAATTCCCCCGGAGCAAATCCAGCCCCGAAACAGGGTTGGGCTTCTTCCGCAGTACGTACTTGGGGCTTGGCTACAGCGAGCCAAGGGCCCACCCCCCCTCCAAGCAGTGTCACAGCTGGGCAGCCATGCAGTGCCTCTGACATGACAACCCCGACTTTGAATAGAAGGGGCTAGAAAAGGCAAGTGTGTTCTCAGCTCTAAGTGGATTAGCAAGGTAAAGAGAACAACAGCTTAACACCGATTAACATGTCTTTATTGTAATGGGCTAGTACAGATTCCCTTCTGCATCTCAGCAAGAATTCCCCACCTTCCCTTCCCCAGCAGTTACCATCCCTGGCCTTGCAGAGCTCGGTTAGACAGCCTGCATTGCCAGCACTCCACCGTGAGAGCCCAGCAGCCCCCCAGCTCCCAGCGAGCCCACTGCCCTTCACCGCGGCAGCCGGCTCTCCCCACCTTGCTGCACGCGGTAGCCAACCAGGCGTTGAAGGAGCCACGTGAGCCAGACTGCCTTCAGCAGGGACCAGGCAAAACCCCCACAAGCTCAGAAGCCAGACACCAGCACACAGGAGGTGAAGGTAAGCAGGGGCAGCTGGGGATGGAGCCCTTGGAAGAGGGGCTGAGGCTGTTTGTGGCTGGAGTGGACAGAAAGGGCAGCCTGCGCGCTGTCATGGCTCAGCAGCTCTGCACAGAAAAGCCAGCGTTGAGCCCAGCAAAGCGGCAGTGGCCAACACGCTCAAGCCTGGCTCCAGAACCGGGGCACCCCAAGCAGTTCTCCCCGAGAAAGGTAAGATCAGCTCGCGGTCGGCACGCGGCTCAGCTCCCGCTCCCTTGGCAGCCTGCGGCAGGTCCCCCTTGCTGGCATCCCGCTCCCGTGGCATCCCACTCCACGCTGCCTGCCCCTGCCACGCTCAGCGCGAGTGCTGCGCCAGCACGCAACACCCGGGAAGCGGAGCAGGAGGGGGTTCTGCCGTACTGCCGCGCATCGAAGGGCGCAGAGCGGCAGCTTCACGCCCTGCCTGCGGCGGCCGTCTCGAGAGAGAGCGGCTCCGAAGATGCTTTCTCGCAGGTGGGGTCCCTTGGAACTGCAGGCTTCTCCATCTCGCACACGGTAAGCGGCTCAGCAGTTTTGAAAGCGTAAAATATTGAAAGTCAGCTCGGAGGGGACGCTGACAAAGACCACCAAACACCGCGGTGCCCGCTCAGCGGGAGAAAGCCTAGCCCAACTTCTCCCGGGTGGTTAGAGCGGCATCACCTGCCCCCTCCCAGCTCCCTGCATCCCAGCGGGGTGGTGATGCGCTCCGGATACAGCCCCCGGAGGAGCCTGGTCCAGGCTGGACACCAAGGGCTCCCACCCGCCTTCCCGGCCGTGCCGCCTGGAAGGAGCCCCCGGCCGCTGCGTCGAGCTGCTCCCTCTCCCCAGGGCACGGAAGGACGCAGGTGGGGACAGTCCGGCTGTTCCCACGTTCCCGCTGCGCCAGCGCGGCAGACACCACCCCGCTCTCCTGCCGGCGCCGCTCCCCATCGCCCCGTCGGTAACGCAGGAGGAGCGCTCCAGCGAGCACAGCCGCGCTGCGGAAAGGAGGGAGCGCCTTTCCAAAGGGCCTGTCCCGCAAAGCCAGCCCTGCTCTCCTTCCCGTTGCTTCCACCCCGAGAAGAGAGGAAGCCTCCCTCAGAGTCCCGACCTGCCATCCCGAGCCTGTCCCCAGCTGCCACAGCCGTTTCGCTGCTGGGTCTCCGTGCCGGAGGCCGGATGATTTGGCCCACTGGGACTTCAGCGCTTGGTGGGAGCCAGCGCGGGCTCGTCTCCTGCCACGTCTCCTCCAGCGAAGCCTCGGCTGGATCCACGTCCTCTCCCTGACCGCTTACTCAGAGCCCTCCGACTGGCAGCTCTGGCTGGAATACTAATGCGAGAACTGTTGATTTCTTGGAGCCCTGATATTTCACCACTGGATTAAACAGTCTATACAGGACGTTTGGACACGCTACAGGATCCACCTGGGAAGCTCGCTTCCTGCACTCCCTTGTAAAGAAACCCTCTTTCAAGGACAGAGCCCGGAGACACGGCGGAGATGGCCGGGCATCACCGAAACGCAGCGTTACCGGCGGGGAGACCGCACAGAGCACATCTCTCCGGAGCCACACCCCACTTTTCAATAACGGTAAACTTTAATTTGTCTGTTTCCATCCAGTCCCAGCTGAAGGAGGCTGGAACTGCCGGTCGAGGACTTCTGCGCCGCTGGGAAGGGCGGTCTGGCGGGCGGGTGAAGGAAAAGCCTGGCTCACAGGAGGGATTAGCAGGCGAAGAGGGATTAGCAGGTGTTGCCTTTGCAAGGCGTGGCGACCTGGTTCAGGAACGGCACGGCGACTGACCCTGGGCCGCTCGGGCCATCAGCTCACAGACACCAATGTGGTGGACGGCAAATGGCGTTTATTGGTGTGTAACACCGCGTTATATGGCTTAGGTTTGTCACGTCACTTCCGTCTGCTTACATCGCAAACTACGCGCTACTGGCTATCAGGGGAGGGTCCCTGTCTTTCCGTACAGCACGAAATCTTCCGGCCGCCAGATCCTAACTACCTACACCCCCGGAGGAGCCTGGTCCAGGCTGGACACCAAGGGCTCCCACCCGCCTTCCCGGCCGTGCCGCCTGGAAGGAGCCCCCGGCCGCTGCGTCGAGCTGCTCCCTCTCCCCAGGGCACGGAAGGACGCAGGTGGGGACAGTCCGGCTGTTCCCACGTTCCCGCTGCGCCAGCGCGGCAGACACCACCCCGCTCTCCTGCCGGCGCCGCTCCCCATCGCCCCGTCGGTAACGCAGGAGGAGCGCTCCAGCGAGCACAGCCGCGCTGCGGAAAGGAGGGAGCGCCTTTCCAAAGGGCCTGTCCCGCAAAGCCAGCCCTGCTCTCCTTCCCGTTGCTTCCACCCCGAGAAGAGAGGAAGCCTCCCTCAGAGTCCCGACCTGCCATCCCGAGCCTGTCCCCAGCTGCCACAGCCGTTTCGCTGCTGGGTCTCCGTGCCGGAGGCCGGATGATTTGGCCCACTGGGACTTCAGCGCTTGGTGGGAGCCAGCGCGGGCTCGTCTCCTGCCACGTCTCCTCCAGCGAAGCCTCGGCTGGATCCACGTCCTCTCCCTGACCGCTTACTCAGAGCCCTCCGACTGGCAGCTCTGGCTGGAATACTAATGCGAGAACTGTTGATTTCTTGGAGCCCTGATATTTCACCACTGGATTAAACAGTCTATACAGGACATTTGGACACGCTACAGGATCCACCTGGGAAGCTCGCTTCCTGCACTCCCTTGTAAAGAAACCCTCTTTCAAGGACAGAGCCCGGAGACACGGCGGAGATGGCCGGGCATCACCGAAACGCAGCGTTACCGGCGGGGAGACCGCACAGAGCACATCTCTCCGGAGCCACACCCCACTTTTCAATAACGGTAAACTTTAATTTGTCTGTTTCCATCCAGTCCCAGCTGAAGGAGGCTGGAACTGCCGGTCGAGGACTTCTGCGCCGCTGGGAAGGGCGGTCTGGCGGGCGGGTGAAGGAAAAGCCTGGCTCACAGGAGGGATTAGCAGGCGAAGAGGGATTAGCAGGTGTTGCCTTTGCAAGGCGTGGCGACCTGGTTCAGGAACGGCACGGCGACTGACCCTGGGCCGCTCGGGCCATCAGCTCACAGACACCAATGTGGTGGACGGCAAATGGCGTTTATTGGTGTGTAACACCGCGTTATATGGCTTAGGTTTGTCACGTCACTTCCGTCTGCTTACATCGCAAACTACGCGCTACTGGCTATCAGGGGAGGGTCCCTGTCTTTCCGTACAGCACGAAATCTTCCGGCCGCCAGATCCTAACTACCTACACCCCCGGAGGAGCCTGGTCCAGGCTGGACACCAAGGGCTCCCACCCGCCTTCCCGGCCGTGCCGCCTGGAAGGAGCCCCCGGCCGCTGCGTCGAGCTGCTCCCTCTCCCCAGGGCACGGAAGGACGCAGGTGGGGACAGTCCGGCTGTTCCCACGTTCCCGCTGCGCCAGCGCGGCAGACACCACCCCGCTCTCCTGCCGGCGCCGCTCCCCATCGCCCCGTCGGTAACGCAGGAGGAGCGCTCCAGCGAGCACAGCCGCGCTGCGGAAAGGAGGGAGCGCCTTTCCAAAGGGCCTGTCCCGCAAAGCCAGCCCTGCTCTCCTTCCCGTTGCTTCCACCCCGAGAAGAGAGGAAGCCTCCCTCAGAGTCCCGACCTGCCATCCCGAGCCTGTCCCCAGCTGCCACAGCCGTTTCGCTGCTGGGTCTCCGTGCCGGAGGCCGGATGATTTGGCCCACTGGGACTTCAGCGCTTGGTGGGAGCCAGCGCGGGCTCGTCTCCTGCCACGTCTCCTCCAGCGAAGCCTCGGCTGGATCCACGTCCTCTCCCTGACCGCTTACTCAGAGCCCTCCGACTGGCAGCTCTGGCTGGAATACTAATGCGAGAACTGTTGATTTCTTGGAGCCCTGATATTTCACCACTGGATTAAACAGTCTATACAGGACATTTGGACACGCTACAGGATCCACCTGGGAAGCTCGCTTCCTGCACTCCCTTGTAAAGAAACCCTCTTTCAAGGACAGAGCCCGGAGACACGGCGGAGATGGCCGGGCATCACCGAAACGCAGCGTTACCGGCGGGGAGACCGCACAGAGCACATCTCTCCGGAGCCACACCCCACTTTTCAATAACGATAAACTTTAATTTGTCTGTTTCCATCCAGTCCCAGCTGAAGGAGGCTGGAACTGCCGGTCGAGGACTTCTGCGCCGCTGGGAAGGGCGGTCTGGCGGGCGGGTGAAGGAAAAGCCTGGCTCGCAGGAGGGATTAGCAGGCGAAGAGGGATTAGCAGGGAAGAGGCTTTACGGGTCAAGCACAGCACAAGGAACAGGTCACTCGTGCTCTGGCTGCTAAACACCGTATTCCTCCCCGGAAGCGGACAGGAAAGCAGCGGATAAGGCTTGGAAATCGCTGCACGATGCTTCAGTGCTCCCGACTCACCTCCGGCCGTCTCCTCCTACCCGCCGCACAACACTGGGGTGTCACTGAAGACCCCCAGGCAAAGGATACACTCCTGAGTTCCTCTGGAAGTCTTCTAGCCATTTCTTGTTGGCCTCGATCATTTCTTCAATGCTCATCTTGTCCAGCTGACGGACGTGGAGCTTGGAGTGCTGCAACAGCCGTATTTGCTCCCTGTCACGTGAGAGAAAGGGGAAATGAGGGGCTGCTACAGAGCCACCGTTGCCAAAACCCAGCCTCCTCTTGGCTCCGCATCCTCCGCCCAACCGCGTCGGAGAGCGAAGCTGCAGCAGCCACCCCCTGCCATGCCGTCCGTGCTGCCTGCACAGCGTCGGAAAGGTCGGGCGGCAGCCTGTCCCCTCCCCGCAGCACGGCCTGTCCCGGCAGAGCCGGCGGGGCCCAAAGCCAGCAGCACCCTCGGACCCTGGTCCCGGGGCAGGGGTTATCGGCACCGCATGCCGGCAGCTTCGCCGGGGACGCTACGAGGCAGCGCCGAGCGTGTGGCCGCGAACCACCGACAGCGTCAGTGTCTGCTTAATAATACCCAACTGGGAATTTTGTTACTTCCTTCCTCTGTGAAATGTGAGCTAGAAATCATTCCAGAGTAACAAGAGCAGCAATGAAAGAGCAACTCAAGGAGATAGACCCTTACTCGGCAGAGATGCATCCCAGCTTCTTCTCCAGAGGCTTGGAACTTCCCCTGCGTGACGGGAAGCCACCTGGAAAAGAGGTTAAATACAGGCTCCCTGGAATCAATGTTCTTGACATCTGGGTGTGCTCCCTTCTTTGCTAACTGCCTTCTCGGGGGTGTACTGGGACTGCTCCAGGAGCAGGAGGGTCAGATGGGCCTTATGCTACGCTTCCCGGAAGGAGAAAAGCTTTTCCTCGTTCTTTATCTCCTTAGCACCCTTCCTATCGGGAGCACCAGTGACCCGGCCTTGCCAGCAGGGGAAGGGTGAGCTGGTTAGAGCCGGCACCCTGTGGCTCTGAAATCAAAAGCCGTAGGGTAGCAAGCAGATGGGTTACGGTCGGAGACTCACCTGGGAAATACCTGTGCCATTTCTCTTCCAGGATGCCGTCCACTGACGATCTGGCTGCGAGAGAGCGAGGCGAACTCGGCCCAGCACTCCACGCCCACGGGGGCCCCGAAGACACCCCAGCCGGGGACACCGAGCTCCCCCCTGCCTGCAGCCCCGCCAAGGGGGTGTATGAAGAGAGAGGGATGCCACTGCCAAGGGTCGAGGTGGACAATGGAGACTGGCGGTGGTTCAGAGAGCCCAAGATGCCGATGGCGCTGTTCAGTTCCGTGGTGATGTGCTGCAGAGAGTCTGTCAAGTACTGGATCTTGTCCAGCGGTGGGGTGGGCCATGAATCATTTCTCTGGTCAGCTGGCAGAAGAGAGGGGAAACAGGGATCACCGGGAGGGCGAGGGAGACACCGTTACGCTGCGAGCGGAGCGTCGTCAGGCTGTGCCAAGCTGGAGGCAGAGGCAAAAACCCGGCTTTGCAGGCAACAGAGGAGACACAGACGGACAAGGAATTGTGCCTTGGAGGCTGCCTGGGCACAGGCTGGAGGAGAAACAGGATAGCAAGGCCAAGATGCTCGAATGCTGCAAGAATGGGGCCTGCAGGACAAGCCTGGGCGTGCTCGTGAGAAGCAAAGCAATTTGGGCCGGCAGCGAGGCTGGGGGAGGACCCGCAGGGCTGTGCTGATACAAGGGCTCTCATCCTACGGCCAGAGAAACCCCCCACATGGGTTTCACATGGGCCTGCAGATATTGTACTGCTCAGGGTCAGAGAGACGATCCCAGACCGGACAGCTTGTCAGTCTGCTGCCACAGGGAAGTTTTCCAGATTTTCTTTACGCTCCATCCTTGCCAGCCTTGCTCGGCAGCTCTCCTGCCTTCCTGGCTGCTTATGGGAGCCCTTCTTCCCACCTGTCACAGGCAGCTGTACAGGTGGCTGCCTGTGAGACCCCCGGTTACAGGCAACTGCGGGCAAACCAAAAGGCCCGGGCAGCAGGCAGAGGAATTCCCGCAGGCAGAGGAATTCCCGCAGCCTCTCCTGCCAGAGAGGTGAGGAAGAGGACGCCCAGACACCTGCAGAAGAGCAATACAAGCCCTGCACCAGCAGAGAGGGAAGAGCCGAGGCCAGATTTTAGAACCCACTCCGCAAACAAAGGGGGAGACGCAGAAGGCAGGTTCAGGCACAGATTCCATCCCTCTCATGTGCCGCTACGGGCAGGGAGTAAGTTCTTCAAATGAAGCGTTCTCCACAGAGCAGTCCCCGTCACGGACAGCAGACCTGCCTCGGAACACAAGCGAGAGCAACAGGAGGGGCAGAGGGGCAAGAGGGGAAGCCAGAACGCGGCCTGAAGCACCGTAGGTTGGGCACAGCGCATCAAGCCAGTCGGGCACTTACATCTAGGCTGAGGGAAATCGACACTGGATAAGCTGCTGTCGGTGTCCTCAGAGTCGCTGAGATCAAAAGTCACCGTCTTCTGGCACGCAGCGCTCTTGAGCGTGTCTTCCTCTGAAAGCTGGTCGGGAGAAGGAGAACACCACAAATAAAAGCTGCTGTTCAGTCCCTGAAAGAGAAAAGCTGCTGGCACACTGCCCGCAGCTGCTCTGCACGGGCTAGACAACGGGGTCGGGCACGGGCCAAGCGAAGGCAGACCCATCTTCGCTCCGACAGCGAAGTCTGAGAGCCCAGAGACTGCCAAGCCTAACAGCCGCGGGAATGGGCCCTTCTAGGCAGAAGTCGAAGGGGTTTGTGCTCTAAATAAGCCTCAGGGGTGAGCAGCTGCCAAGGCTTGCCTTGGTGGGGAAAGCAGCCCGCATCCCAGCTCACGTGAGGAGCCATGCTGCTTTCTGTTTCTGAAATCCAGCTCCACGGGCAAAGGCCAGCCCTTGGCCACCAGCCCTCCCAAGGACCGGGAGCCCTGCAGACTCCAGCCTAGGGGAGCAGGCCAAGAGCACCGGGAGGCGGGAGCGCAGCGGGGCAGGCACGGGGGTGCTGGGGCTTACCTCCTCGAGCAGCGAGGACTCCAGCTGGCTTATTTTCTCTTCTTTCTTCTTCAGCAGTGCCTGTCCTTCCTGCATAGCCAACATCATCTTGTCCAGCTGCTTTTTCTCCTGCAGTGGACGGACAGCCAAGCCAAGGAGGAGAATTAAACGAGAATGACAGGAAAGAACCCACGCTAGCGGTCACGGTGACTTCCGGTATCGCCCTTCCGCTGCGGCTGCTGGAGTAAAACTGCTCCCAGGTGTTGGGGAGCCTGGGAAGCGGGCAGTACAGAGAACTCAAAGCCAGTTCACCACAAGGAACAGGCGGTTTCCCTTCCAAACCCGGCATCCAACAGGGTCAACGGATTTGGTTCCGCTAACGTAAGCGCTCTCTGTCACCAGTGAAGGAAACAGGATCTTCCCCATCCTTGGCTGGCACACCAGCAGAGCTGGCAAGTACTCGGGAGCCCTTTTCCCGGCGAGGGTGAAATCCCTGCAGAGCTACAACCATACATTTGTACCTGCTGATGGGATGGACGCCGGTCGCTTCCCTCGCTACGAGGAAAAGTGTGTTAGGGGCTTCGCGTGACGCGGGAGCCCCTCTTTCCCTCCCAAACGCTTTCTCCAATTTTTAAGGTCCCGAGAGCTCCAACTAACGACCAAGCTCCTGGAATCGAGCAAGCTACGAACGCCACGCATCACTCACAGAGCAACCCGCGAGAGCTGGTTTGCAGCGGAACTGAACACCCGCCGCTGCCTGTGCCCGCACCTGCGAGGCGGGAATCGATCCCAGGGCTGCGGATTCGTCCGTGCAGCCAGGACTGCCCGACAGCGGAGCGCAGCCCGTGCTCAGCGGCTCACCTTTTCCAGGTTCTTGTGCACGACCTCCAGGAGCTGGGAGTTGTCAGGATCCAGCACCACCCCCTGTGCTTTCCCTAAGTCCCGGCGCCACTGCTGCTTGGCGGCTTTCAGCGCCGTCTGCCTCTTCCTCACGAAGCGCGTCTGGCTCTTCAGGAACTCCTTGGCGTTCTCGATGGAGATCCTTTCCGCAGAGATGTAGCTCCGGACGCTACACGGAAGAGACAGGCGTGCTGCAGGCTCGACGCCGGCCGCGCCACCCTGCAAGCACCTCCCCGAAAACGGACGGGCAGCGCAACGCGCGGAAACCCCGGCGCAACCGGCGCCTTGGCAAACCAAAGGAAAACCGTTTTCCGGAAGCGGCTGGCACGCAGATACTCACTGGAAGCCGCTCTTCTCGGGCCTTCGAGAGGGTGGGGAAGCAGGCTCTTTGGATGAGTGCTGGGGAGGCGAGACAAGTCAAAAGCTAAGACGTGTGTACGGGGAACAGAAGCCCCGGACCCCGTAAGAATCCATCAGGAGTCATCATGTTCGGGATGACATCGCCATAGCACCGCCCAGATCCAAGGCCAGTGCCAGGGCCGTTGTTTGTGTGGCTTTTAAAAAGTCAGACCCCTGACTCGAGCCCGGCTTTTGCCTGCGAGGGCAAAGTAACCCCACGCTCCTTTCCCCCCCCAACAACAGACAGAAGTCAAGGAATGCTGCTAAAGACGCTGATGTCCCCCGGCACAGCCAACACCATTACAGTCTGCTTGACTCACAGCTCGAGTAGTTTCTTTCACGTCTTCAGCGTGGACCTCGGCTCTCCCTCTTGGAGACTCAACGCTGTCTTCTGCCTCCACCTCACTGCCCAAGGAAAAGGCACTCGATTAGGCCAGTAATCTGTCTGCAGTGGTGTCCAAAGTGACCTCTGCTTCCCAGGAGGGAAAGGGCCCCAGGCATGCCAGACCCCACCGGCATCGGGTCTGTGGCGTGGCAGACACAAGCCCTGGCTGGGCAGGCGAGCGTTGCTCCTCGCCCGTAGCCAGCAGCTCAGCTACCCCAGGAAAATCTTGTCCTGGCATCTCAGTGCCCCTCTCAAGGCGTCTTATTGACCCCACGAGACAGATGTGGAGAAGACAAACACGTCAGCCTGACAAGCAGAGGCAAAGGGACAAGTGTACGCGGCGAGCTACCTGCAGATCTGGAAACAGAGCCCAGGACCTCCCCGCCCTCGACAGGCAGCGAGACCACCGCGAGGAGTCGGAAGGAACACGGCCCGAGACACGAGAAGCTCAGAGGTAAGGCAGAGCTCTGGCTTGGGTCAGAGAGGTTTGGTAGGGGCACAGGGCCCTTTCCTTCCATTTGAGGGAACTCCTCATGCACACACCTTGTGTGTTTCTGCAGCTTCTGGCTGCGGCTCTGCAGCCGCTCCACCTGGGCTTCCAGCTTCGCTTTCTGGTCCTGGAGTTCCTCGAGGGACCTGCGCAGCTGCTGGGTGGACTCCAGGAGGCTGCCGTGCTCCTTCCTAAGCTCCTCTAGGCGCTGCTGAGAAGCTGCAGCCGCCTCCTAGAAAAGAACCAAGAAAATCCCTCCCGGTCAGCTCCCCAAATCAAAACGGAAGGCGCACAACGAGCCAGAGACTTGCCCGGTTCACGGGAGGTCCCGGCGCTACAAATGCGCACGCGGCACGCCAGTCCTGGAGGAACAGGCCGCTCGTTTTTGGGAACAGCTCGGGGCCGACGCAACTCCCAGCAGGACGGCACTCCAGGCTGAGGCAGGGAGGGGTTTGCAGACTCGGTTTTGAAGCAACAGCTGGCTTTGCTAAAGCCGCAGGTCTAGCGCGCTCCCCTCAGCCCCAACAGAGAAGCGGCACAGCGCCTCCCCGGAGCGAACGTATACATACTTGTCTCTCCAGCTCAGCCCGTCTGTCCTCGTCCAGCAGCTGCTGCCTTTTCTGCCGCAGAGACTCCTCCTAAACGCGGACGAGAGGGTAGGCGCGTGTCAGAGCGGGGATGCCGACGCCGAGCAGCGCTCGAAGCACAGAGGTCAGGCCTGGCTCTCAGAACCGCCTCGCAGCCCCTGAGGACTGCTCTCGGTTTTGCTTTAGTCCTCCCCCTGCACACGCCCAAGATCCCCTGCCTTTATCTGACTGCCTGGGAGATGCTGGGAATGTTGGCATTCCCATGGGAAGAAGCACCGAGCAAACCCAGAGCGCGGGCTTCCACCGCCAACATCAGCCACGAGGAACGCTTGGCCCCGCTCGGGCTCGGGAGGGAAGCCCTACCTGTAACCCGGACGGCAGCAAGAGCCCTCCCCCAGCAGCACGGGCCAGGAGACCGCCGCGAGCCCAGCGGGGACTCACCTGGCTCAGGAGCTGCGCCGACCTGGCCTGGATGTTCTTCGCGCGCATTTCAAGCTGCTCTTCCGAATCCTTTCTTTCCTGCACAGAAGCGATGAGAGACTGTCGCAAGTCCTTCCCTCGCCAGGCAGAGCTCTGCCACCACGAGGGACCACGACAACTGGGGACGTGTGACTTGCCACTGGGCTGCAGGGAGGCGTCACCGAGCCCAGAAGATCCCCAAGCGGCCCGGTGACGGCAGACTGCTGGGCAAAGCGGGCTCCTCACCTTCTCCCTGTGCCGCAGTGCCGCGAGCTGCCTGTCCAGCTCCTCCTGCAGAGCTTTCCCCTCCATCTGATGGAGCTGCCGGAGCCGCGCCATCTCGCTCCGCAGCCCTTCTTCCAGCTCTGTCCTCTGCTTGCGCTCCTGCTCGTTGCAAAACACAGACCACAAGAGCGGCTGAGCGAAGCACGGCGTTCTCCAGCGAGCCAACGTGGACACGCGCCCTCCGGAAAGCCAGCCCGGCACACAGCTCCTGAGCAAACGCCGCGCTCAGCGGTAAGCCTTGCTTACGGGGGGCAACACTGTTAAGGGGACGGCTCCAGAAAAAAGCAGCAGCCCATGAAACCAAGGTTTTGCCACACGCTGCTAACTGTATGGGCACAGACGGGAGGCGGGAGGCTTGCCGCAACGGGCACGCCAAAGCGTGCAGCATCTCCTGCACCCAAGTCCACAGAGGCGTGTGGAAGTGGCCTGCACGGAGGTGGTTTTGACAGCTTAGAAGCCCAGCCTAGAATTCATTTCACCTCGTGGCAACAATGCCCAGCTCTCCTGGAAGACACATTTCCACTTCCAGGAGGGGCTGAGGCAGGCGGGTCTGGCAAGCGGCAGTGCCAGCCCAGGTACAGCCCCCGCCAGCCACCACAGCCACCTCCCACGTTCCCCGCTCTCCCCTGCCGGTACCTCCTCCTTGTACTGATCCTGAATCTGTGCCAGGACTTCCTGGTGCTCCTCTTTCATCTTCTCCATTTTCCTCTCGTGGTCTTTTTCCACTTCCAGGCGTTTCTCCCTCATCAGCTCGCTGAGCTGCAGGGGTGGCATGGACAGATGTTTCCCCAAACTACAGCAGTCCCCGAGAGAGCAGGCCCTCACAGGGACTCCCTCTCCCTCCCCAAGCAGAGGGACCGAAGCTTGGAGTCCCTTGCAAGCGGGATCGAGCCCTGGCCCGGGCAGTACCGAGCACCCCCTCGAGGAGAGATGCTGCGGGGGTGTCCCCCCTGGGCGGGGGCTGCGGCCTCTCAGACCTCACCACGCACCCAAGGAGAGAGAGCGGCGAACCTTCCCCAATCCAAGAGCAATACTTGCCTCGCGTTCGTACTCTGCTACTTGCTGGGTTTTTTGCTGCCTTCTCTGCTCTGCTCTCTGCAATTCGTCACGCAGCCGAGCCTCCTCTCTCTTATGTGCCTCCGCTCTCTGGGTTTGCAGGCTGGAAATGACCTGCAGTGAAAGCCACCCACAGAGATTTGTCACCCTCCCGACGAGATCCATTCAGTGCCCTCCTACAGGGAGCGAGCCGCGTGGCAGAGACCAGCGCGTGCGGCCTCACCCCCCCTGCCTGGAGCGTGGCCAAATGCTGAGCCAGACCAGACCCGCGTTTAGGAAGCGGAACAAAATTAGTGCCACCCTCCCCGGCCACCTTTGGTGAGAGCGTGGGGAACAAACCCCTTCCCAGTCTAAGGAAATTACCTTACGATGCTTCTCTTCTGCCGCAGATTTCAGCTGCTGGAGTTCAGCTGCAAACTGCTCCTCGAACTCTTCTACAGCCTACAGAAACACGAGCGAGTCAGCCTCCTGGAAAGCCCCCACGTGCGCGGGGACACGCCGCGCAATCAACGTCTGTCCACAAGCACAAGGCTAAACCCCTTCCAAACCAGATCTCGTACAGGGTGCCGTCGCCCTCTCTGCGCTTCCCCTCCCAGGACATCCCAACGGCTGGCAATACGCATCTCACCTTCTTCTTTGCCTTGTCTAATCGCTCCTTGAGCTCACTGAGGAATCGTTCCTTCTCTTCTTCCAGCCCAAGCATCAATTTCTGCTGAGCTTCCTCCATTTCCACCTTCATTTTCTCCAAAACGAGCTGCTGCTTCTTCTCCAGGCTCTCCTTCTCCACTGCCTGCTGGGATTTCCACTCTTCTCTCAGCTTCTGCAGCGCAGCCGCTTGCTCTGCCCTGGAAGGTCAGCAACAAGAACAGAAGCCGGTCAGAACGGGCTGCTTGACCGCTGGGCTCCATTTAGGAACCAGAGCCAGGAGAAGACACTGCTCTAGGATAAGGCCCGCAGGCCAGAAGGAACAGCACGGAGATCCTCAAGCGTATCAGCTGAGGCCTTGCATATAACAGCAAAGCGGTCAGGTGGAGACACAGCTGTCAACCCAGCAAAACAAGGAATAGCAAACTCGGAGTGTTCCAGGCCTGTCCCGTTCCAGGCCTTGCCCGCCTCCTCCAATCGTTGCCACAGGCCTCACTGGGCATTAGCCGGAGACATCCACTCCAACCGAGCCACGGTGCCGAGTGCGGCTATCCCTGCAGGCGCCTGGGCCCGGTCCAGCACGCCGGCAACACCTCTCCTCAGGACGCCTGGGCACGGGATGCCTAGGCAGCTCAACTCCACCAGCTCCGAGGCAGCAGAGCTGTTGCCACTGAGGTCCATCGGCTTCTCCTTCTCTGGACACAGCTCCCTGCATCACAGCTGGGGTCTCCTACCCGCAACCCAGGCAGGTACCAGTGACGGGAGGCTCGGGCGGGCTGGCATCCCCGCTCTGAGGGGTTGCTAGTGGCACGCAGGATGCTTCCCACCCAAACCAGCAGCGTTTATGCCCCAGGGACGGCCGCTTCCTACCAGTTGCGGCAGAACTTTTCACCTGATCTTCTTCTTCTCCGCCTCAGTCTCCGAGACGATGGTGGCTCGCAGCTTGGAGAGCGTTTCGGCTTCTTCCTTTCTGATACGCAACTCTTCTTCCTTGGAAATCTTTGCCAAATCTTCTTTTAGAGTCCTGAGAGATGAGCAGCCACAAGACAAAGATAGACAAAAGGTTCAGGAGGCTTGAATACCTTCCCATTGCCTCTCCAAGGCCTGTAGGCTGGCTGCTGCTCCCACTGATCCGTTCCCAGGGCTCCAGACGGCTACGTCTCCCCCATACCCTCAGAACCTGGCTGCTGGCGCAGCAGACGCAGCCCCCAGAGCGTCAGGCTTCTGCGGCGCATCTTTAGAATGCGCTGCACCATCAGAGGGGGCACTTGGGCGCACAGAGTTGCAGATAGTTCCTCTGGGGTAACCTCGTCTCCTCTAACGCTCCAATTTCCAGTCCTGTTACTACCGTTTAGGCATTTGCAGCACGGGATCGTCTGTGCCAGGCAGAGTCCCGCACCCCTCCTCCCCAAAACCCTCCTTCCTGCCTCCTCTGCCCACAAAGCAGCACCACTCCCGAGCTGTGGGCCTGTAACAGCACAAGCCTGTGGCCACCGGCAACGAAACCGCAGCCAGCAAAGGCTCGGAGGAGAGACGGGGGAGATGGAACACAAAAGGGAAGTACCTGAGGGATTCTTCTTTTTCCTGATGAAGCTTCCTAGTTTCCTCCTCCTCCTGCTTCCTCATCTCCTCTTGGAATTGCTGAATCTTCTCCTTCTTTGCTTGCAATAAATGCATTTTCTCTTGCTCCAGCTCCAGCTCCAGCTCCTTGGCTATTCCCTCCAGGGATTCTCTACCCGGCTGTTTCGAGGACTGCTCACGTTTGATTTCCTTCTCAGGTTGCCTACCAAAAAGAGAAAGCAAGCTCCTTTGGAACAAGGGTGACAGCAGAGTAACACCAAAGGAACGGCAACATCTCCCAAAACACCGGGACCTCCAGACCACAGATCCCAGAGCCACCTCCTCTAGAAGCCCAACAACAGGCCCACGAGAGCCCACCCTGCGGGGGCAACGCGGTCTCACTCCACGAAGGAGGGATGAAACCCCGACGAGGGCTGCCGGGCGCGAAAGCGCATGCGAGCGGTGCCCGTTTTCATCCCAGGGATCGGCAGCGCGCTTCGGATGGACCAGGTAGTTTTCTGCAACCACCTTCCAAAGCGTGCCGGGAGCTTGCCAGCTCCAGGCAACAGAGCGCCCCGAGCGCCCCAAAAATTCAAACCCAATCTGTTCCTAATGCGTTTTTTTTCAGAGAGCAGCAAAATCCTGAGGTCTGAGAGAGGCTGAAGGGGAAGGCAGGGAAAATGAAGATTGGCCTGGGGGAAAAGGTTTGATTCTTTGCTTGGGAAAGCCGGAGCAGCAAGGTCTCGTCGTCCTCCGAGACTGCTAGGGCGAGGCGGAGGGACTTGGGATTTGCCAGGAATCAGGGAAATAACAGCCCCAGCTCTGAGTCAAAAAAGAAGGA
This sequence comes from Rhynochetos jubatus, assembly GCA_027574665.1. Lineage (NCBI taxonomy): Eukaryota > Metazoa > Chordata > Aves > Eurypygiformes > Rhynochetidae > Rhynochetos > Rhynochetos jubatus. The sequence goes on along the minus strand of CM050670.1, from coordinate 5,133,938 downwards.
GGTCACTGGGGCGGCCCTTAGCAAAAAGAACGAGACAGAGGAAAGAGTAGCTGCATTCTGGAAAAATCCCGCTTCACTAGTGCTTCCCTGGAACGCTGCGTGCTCTGCTGCAGAGATGCCTACGGAAGGTGACGTTTATCGGCTGCTCTGCAGAGCAACTCAGCCCCTTCCACCCTTCGATTATATTTTCCTTATGCTCCAGCTCTTCCTTAAAAAGGGATCCAGCCAGCACACGCACACAACTCAGCGCAATTCCACGCGGGAGAAGGGAGGTGCCGTGCTGGTCTCCGCGCCAGATACTGCGGGTACGTATCTGCAGGGACCATCGACGTCGCGCAGCAACGCAGCGCTGGCTTTTGCGGGGAACCTGAGCTCCACCGTCCTGTGAGCTGACCTTGTTCTCCCAAAGCAACCAACGTTCCCAGTGACCGTGAAAGCGGGGTGATGCGCTGGGTTTCTGTCATCCCCCACCCAGCCCAGCACCGCTCAGCAGGTGGACTCAGGAGTCCGTGTGAAGGCTTGCAGCCTTGTTAGCCACACCGGCAAGGAGGAGGCTTTCCCGAGCACGCAGCCAACAGCTCCTTCTGCATCCCACGGAGCCCTGCGCCGCAGCCCCCAAGGGCCCAGCTGCTGTTCTCACCCTCCCCGCTACAGGCTGTTCACTTGGCTCTCTCGCCAGCGAAGCAGCTGCTTGGATTCGCAGCCGGAGATGTTCCAGCTCCGCTGTGCCCACCAAACCGCATCTCCCAGCGTGCTGCCTTCACCCGCCGCACAGGGGAACAGAAGGACGAAAGCTGGTTTACGACACCGGAGACTCAAACGGAGCCCTTACGCTTTCTGCGCGGCGACGAGCTCCTCCAGGTTGGTTGGGCTACCCAGCGATCCCTCCTCCGGCCCCTGGACCGCAGCCCCCGCCTGGCTGGTGTTCTCTAAAGCCAGACACTTCTCTTCTGGTGTTTCACAAGCGTTTCCACCGCTCTCACTGTGCAGCACAAAAGAAAAAGGGCACAGAAGGTCAGATTAGCGGGATTCTGGAGGCTGCTGCAGGTAGAGAAGAGAGGGGAGAGGGGCTGTGCAGCTGACCTAGATGGGCACCGAGCCATGCCTGCCAAGGGGACCCGGTTGTCCAACGCGGGGCTGCCCGAGGCACAGCAAAGCTCCGAACCGTTCCCTCCGCCTCAAGCCCTGCCACACTAACAGCAGCTGAGGATGTCACGGGTGTCAAAACGCTGGCTCCCCTCCCCGCATTCTCCCGCCCTCTTTCCAGCTCCTTAGAGGACTTCCCCAGGGTAAGCCAGCCCTATTAGCAATACTCCCACTGTGCTGCAAATTACAGAGGGAAGTACGTATGTTTACACCTACAGCCCTACTTCGTCTTGGAAGTACAGAGGAGAGAGGCAAGGCAAGCACGAGCTAGCTCCGCAGGCAGAGAGAAAGCGAGGATGCACAGCTGGGAAGCAGGTACCGACCCATAAGGAGACAGTTCCCGCGGGCACAACACGTTTTCGGGGACCTTCCCATCAACGGCTCCTCTAAGAACAAGGCTGCAGATCCCAAGCGCACGCAGCCAGTCATTAAGACGGACTGCAGTTTCTTCTGTTCACAGGTTTTCCTGGCACAGGCAACAGCTTCTTGGTTCCCAGTGCCCCAGAGCGTATGGAACTCTGTGCGGAGGGTGAGAGGTTTGACACGATTCATCTATAAACGCCACACACTGCAGCTCTCAAAGGGGGAGGGGAGGGGCTCGAGAGAGCGTGGAGCTCGCTGCTCAGCACGGTATTTCTACTGCTTTAAACCAGTCTCCACAAACAGGTTGACCGCAGCTCCCCTAGGCACGGCTCTTGGGTTGCTGGCGCACGCGAGGCAGCTCTGCACGTCCCGGGACACGGAAGAGCTCGAAGCTCACACCCGGTCAACCCGTGCCATGCTCTAGGCCACCTCTACGGGAGGAAGAGGACCGTTCACATTGCAGCTGCACCCTCCTGCCACCAGTAACAGGCACCAGGCTGGCTCTGGGAGCTTTCAGCCACAGGCTCTGCCCAGTGAAGAGTGGACTAGCCCAGCAGGACCGGTGCCAGCTGAGACCGGGGGCCGCCCCAGACCCAGAGGGCTCTCAGCGGGCAACGGCCAGCAGCTAAGTCTTCCACGGTTAAATGCCACAGGGCACAACTAACAACGTTAACAGGTTCAGGCTGTCTCGGCGAGAGCGTGACTTTGGGAGCCTTGGAGAAAAGTCAGACAGCTGTAAGGGAAACAGAAGCGGATCCACATCTGGGGCAGTCACGAGGAAATGAAAGGCAGGAGCGTTTGCTGCCTAGCCAGCCAGAAGCTGAAACAAAGCTGAAATCTGCTGAGACAGCAGCAGGAGGTGGCAGGAGAAGCGAGAGGTTTAGTGGGAAAGACCCTGTGAGAAGCTGCAGCACCTCAGGGTGTTCTACGGGGGACGCCTGTACGAGCCACAGTGACCAGAGCAGGGCCGGACAAGGCAGGCAAGTCCTCCGCAGCTACAGCTGCCTACGCCTCCTTTCTTGCTCTGTTTGCACCGTACCTCTCGGCAGCTTTTGTTCTTTTGCTTTGCTCTTCCTCTACGTCGGCTTTCCGGGGATCTCTTTTCTCTTCTCTCGGCTCCAGGGCCTGTAGGTAAAAACAAACGGTGTGGAGTTTTCTGGTCCTTCACCAGCAAAGCCTCCCAGGACCTTCCAGCGGTTCTCCAGCCCATCAGCTGGACAGCCAGCAGCCACGGCCTGCTCCGCAAGGAGGCCCAGCTGAACGTGCCAGCCTCCTCCCTGCAGGTGGCCAAAGGGCTGGAAACACGCGCCCCAGAAGAGTAGCCCATTCACAAATTCTCGGGGACCGCAGAAGCAGCGGCTGAGCTCAGCCCTCGCCACGCGGGAGAGTGCTGTGGAGCAGGGCCAAAATGACACCGAATTAAACCAGCGGTAAGTTATGCCAACGTTCAGTGGAGCAAACAGCAGAAGGATTCCCTGCGAGTGCTGTCACCTTCCATCACATCAGCCCGGTCAGCGCTCCCCCAGGCTGCCCCTAACGGGAGACGGAAGCCCCGCGTCCCAACTCTGGAACCCCAAGTCCTAAAGCAGAAAGCAGAAGAGGATCGGCGGCCGGCGAGCGTGCGCAGCTTTGACCAGAGAACCTGGCAGATCAGACCGAAATCCTAGCGCGGCTCGGAATCCGCACTCCCCTTCCCACCGAGTCTTCTGTAGCGCTGGGTATTGGAAGGATTGGAAAGGTTTACCGGACACAGGAGATGGCTCCGGGAAGGCTCAGGCCCGCACCATCGCTGTACTGCCGACAGACAGGCCCTGGCAGCGGCCTGACCCGCAGGGAGATGGGTTTGCTCCCTTTCCCAGGGCGCACAGGCACCCGCAGGCAAGGCGGATCCTGCCGAGTAAATCCCTGAATCGGGATTGCCCACGGGCTTGGGCACAGGTAACTGCCCGCGCAGAGGCTCCCTTCGTCCTAGGAAATGGCATTGCAGGGCCATCTTCCCCAGCCTCTGCCGCTCTCCCTTCCCATCCCGCCGCAGCTTTTCCCAGATTTTCCTAAACAGCTCCTCCAGCTATTCGCTCTCCGAGATGATCCTCCCCCCCGGCAGAGACTCGGGGGGTCCTCGCGCTTGGCTGCACGCGGTGGGTGTCAGCGCACACGTGCGCAGGAGCCAGCGGGACCAAAGGTGGCGTTTGAGGCGGCAGGCCCCTGCCCACACGCCGGCTTGCACCAACACCGACAAACAACGGTATTCTCGGCCGTCGGCTGGCCGCGCTGCCTCTGCTCCCGCTGGCAGATGGCAACGGCACTCTCCTGCCGAGAGGAAGAGATGCTGGTGGGCATCTCCCCCCCAGCTCGGGGCTCCCCTCCCGCATGTTCTCCCCTCAGGACCTCCAGGAGCCACGTCTCCCGGCCATACAGGCTCCCCTCAGAAGAAGCTGCCCAGTCCCTTAAAGCACAATTTTCACACTGCTTATTATCTTCCTTTTTTTGCAATTATCTGCGTACAGCCCCAGCTCCCAGCGACCTACTTTTCCAGGGCCGTCGCCTCCCGCACAGGCAGAACCTGCCCGGCGCAGGATGACGTTGCTGGCCCGTGCCACAGCTGCGCGGCCGTTCCCGAGCCGTTACGGCGCCGGGCAGTCGGACTGCAGGAGCCGGGCGCAGCGTGACCCGGCCGCGCGTTCCCAGGGGAACACGGCGCCGACACCCAGGGGACGAGGAGCTTGTCCTGACTCACCACAAGCTGCAGCAACTCGCTGTCCGAGATGTCAGAAAGGTGCAACTCCTCCTCGTAGTCGCTGGACACGGATTCCTGAGCGGAGAGAAGATACGCGTTACAGCCGTACCCCTGCGGTCCGCCTAGGCGTTTCCAACAGGATGACAACGGGTGCTGCACCCTGTGCCACTGAACGCTTCTTCTCCTGCCGGAGACGGCACGGTGAAATACCCTGCTTTGCCAGTTCTCCTCCCGGAGAGCTAGAAAAGCAGTGGGCAAACGGGAAGGGACCCTGCTCGACGGACTCGAGCTACAGCTCCGAGCCAGCCCCCAGGTACCGTCCGTCCCCTCCCTGACCTCGCGCCTCCCCGTCGCACCCTCCGCAGAGCTGCGAACCTCGCAGCTGCCAGCTCCCCCGACACTTTTGTCTCCGCAGAAGCCGAGAGAAACACCAGAAGGAGGGGAACCCAGCAGCCCGGACAGCCGGGGCCGGCTGTGAACTCCACTAGGAAGCCTGCCCGCGTCGCGCAGATGGCAGCACGGGAAGCTGAGGCTTCTCTCTCCTCCGAGACTCGCAACGCGTCCCAGCTCGGGGGCTGTGCCTGGCGGTAGCTTTGGGCAGCACTTTGGTTGCGCTGAAAAAGATTTGCTACCTCCATCCTAGAGATGCCGAGCTGGGAATTCCGAGCGCGTGCGCCCCCCGCCCCGCCCGGGAACACCCTGCTGGCTAGGAAAGCGGACTCAGCGGAAAACGGGTAAGTGCTCGAGGAGCTTTCCCGAATCGGAGCCGTACGCAACAGCCACAGCCGCTTCCACGCCGAACGCAGCGCGCGCGGGCGAGTCCCTTACTTCGCTAGCATCCGGCCTGCTCTCTGTTTTCAGAGCAGCTGCTGCTTCTTCCCTCGTTTCGCTCGCTGCGCTCTTTTCCCCCGCAGACTGCGGCGCCTCATCGCCCGCAGAGCTGACACTTTCCCCCTCGGCATCTTCCTTGCCCAGTAGTTCGTTTCCAGAGGGCTCCCAGTCCGAGAAGTTCTGGTCAGACAGGCTACTGTCAGCATCTCCAGGAGGGACCTGAATTGGAGTTAGAGGGCATACGGCGTCGGAATCCAAGGAAGACTCTTCTCCTTCGTCAGCGTGTCGGTCTAGGCTTGTTCTAGGCAGGAAATCCAACACAATTACAGCCACGACATTCGCAGCCCCTCGCTGGCGGGATGCCGGGTCACAACTGGCATGGGTCCTCCTACAGCCAGCAGCAACGCCACAAAGCTTTGGGTGGCTTCAACATCCGTTTGGTTTCTTTTCAAACGGTCCCTTTCAAGGGCAAAGAACTTCCTTACGATAAACACGCTCATTTCTTGGGCTCGGGCCTTTTGGGTTTTACCCTCTTGTTCCTTCATTCACCGGGTCTCTTCTTGCTAGCAGTGGCTGCCCATCAGCCCCGGGAGCACCCTGCGCACCCTGCGGCGGACCCACGCGCACACCGCGTGTTTTAACGGAGGGTTTTTTATCCCGGTGCCGCCGGAACGCTGCCAGCTGTTGCGTGGCAAGCGGAACGAACGTCTCCTCGCGTGTCATTTGTCTGGGAGACCTTCGCGGGGCTGAGAGCACCGTCCATCAAACCAGAGGGCAGGACAAAAATCAGATCACGGGGCACTTTCCAAACAACTCCAGTTCAGAGCCTCGCCTGCTAATTCCCTGAGGAATAAACCCAGGCTTGTGGCCAGCAGGGGTTCACAAACACCCCCCCGAACCACTCGCCAGCCACACAAGGCTCTGCAAAAAACCAGTCTGTGGGTTTTCTGTGGATTTCAGAGCTAGGGGAGCTCAGTCAGGTTATCACTGCCTGTCACTGATCTGTTCAGGAGCTGTAACACGTTTCAGCTGCAGCTGAGCGGTGCTAACCCAGGTGAACTTTCTGCCTGTCCAACCATTACTTCCAGGGATCGCCGTGAGGCCGGAGCACGGCGCGTGGCTACCCACGGGGCCAGGTCGGGTCTGCCAAACCCCGTCTGGGCAGCACATCCCTTGGTTTGTAAGCTCACGCCTCTGTCCATGCGGGTAATGCCTCAACCAGCAAAACAGACAAGCCAAGCCAAGCCATCAGACCCACGCCACGACACGGGAAGCTGCCTACGGCACGCAAACATCATCGACGTCGTGCCAGCAGGACTCGTTACCTCTTTCTGGTTGCCGGCTTCCTCCGCAGGAGTCTTCAGGTGCTGGAGAGCGGCTTCAGCCTCACCCGCTACCTGTCTGCCACAGCCTTCCTTCTCTGCTCTGCTGCCCTCCTAGTGAGCGGGGGAACGCAACCGTTAGCGCTCTGGACCTGGCAGGCCCAGATTCCCGGACATCACGCTGCTGGGCTCCCCAACGCTGCCCTCTCCGGGCTCCCCACCAGCCCAGCCTCGCTACAGCAGGTCTCGGCCTCGCCTCCCGGCACGGGAGAGAGCAAGGCTAGCCACGCACGAGCCGTTCCGCCCCTGTCACCAGCCATCCCCGCGGCTGGGTGTCCTAGCTCGCTGCGGCACCTCTCTGCAGTACGGCACGAGCTGTGCCGCGCAGTGTTTCTTTACAGCTCCTTTTTGCACGTCTCCATCCGGTAAAGAAGCCTTCCGTGGGAACTCCCCACCGCAGAAAGGGCCCCCTCGGCTCCCAGTGTGTGCCCGGGGATTGACCTGTGCAGAAGGCAGGGTGCTCGACCCCCCGGGCTGCAGGCCCCGCAGCAGGGGATCGCTCCTGCTGCTGTGGGACCCTCCCCCCGGCCACCCAGAGATGCTTCCACACCTTCTCCTCCTCTTGCTCCACCTTCGAGGCAGCCTCCGCTCTCAGCCAACATCCCCGCGTCCCGCTAAGTCGCTAAACCCACGCGCTCATTTCGTGTGACTGGGGGTATTCAACCCTGATCCACGGGCTACGTGAAGCCAGCTTTTCCATCACCTCACCCCAAGGTGAAGGGCTCGCTTTGGGAACCCCCCCAGCTCTCTCTCTGCAAGGAAGCTGAGAGCAGCTCGGGCTGAGGCTGGCTCCTAGGAATGCCTTTCTGCTGCCATCTCGTGGAGCCAGGGCTGAATTATATTTTCCGGGGGGGCACGAATACCTTCTGCGGACTAAGATATCACCCATCTGGGTTAACAGAGCCTGGCCGTTGGGGGGCAATTACCATTCCATCATAGATTCCTGCAGCCCTGACAAGACAGTTCTTTGCTCCTGGACACAGTAACAGCCCAGTGACGAATCAGGCCCCCACAGGCTGCTTGTTGTTTGGAAACCAGAGCAGCCTCTCCTGCTCGGCTCGCATCGCCCGCACCCCTACCTCAGAGCCAGAGCTGCTTCCCAGGGTGTCGATAACCGTGTGCATGTTTCTGAAGGGCCTTGCTGTCCCACGGAGACTCTGCAGCATTAGAAAAAGGAGATGGCCGTGAGGGAGCGCTGCCTGCGCGGTCCCACAGGAACTGGGGGGTCCCAATCGGTGCAACGAGGCAGCAGAGCCGTAGCGGTACGCCAAGGCCACGCGCCTACAGCCAGCTCCGTTTGCAAGTCCATCCTGGCAGGCACTCATTTACAAGGAGTACGACGGGAAAACAGGATGAGATGCTTTTTGGCGACCGAGCAACACACAGAGCAGGTGCAGCACAGATTAAGGCCCAGGGGCAGATGGAACAGCCACGGCTGACCAGCTATTACCAGGGGAGCATCAGCTCCTCGTTCCTGGAGGCTTCACGCGCTGTGGTTACCGACAGGCATTAGGAGCCAAGGCACACAACTCACCTCGTTCTCACTTTCTTCCTCTTTCTTTCTGCCCTTGCCTAGAACCGCGGCTTTCAAGGCACGCTTCTTTTCGCAGACCAAGTCCAGAAACCTCTTGGTCTGGCTGCTGAGCTCAGGGGTATTCGCAGGCTGCGAGGTCAGGAAGGGAAAGGGAAGTCAGAGCACAGCCCAAGGGAAAGGGGAGATACAAACCCACCGAGGCACGCCGCGCTTCCCCCTACGCCAAGGAAGCTCCCCATCCTAAAGAAGCATGTCTGCCAAACCCGCCTGTGCCCCGAAACACCCACCCGCTCCAGACCATAAGACACCAAAATACGTGAAATCACCAGTGACGGGACTTAGCAAGAAGAAAACCTTCGGTGACGTGATTATTCGTGTGGTTTTGCACGTCTGTTGTTCTAGTTTCCTTTAAAAGGAAACATCAAAACGTTCCTCTAGTTGACCCCAAGGGGCACGTTCTGTAAACAGTCGTTGGATGCGACTAAATCTTACGGTCACCCATACGGTTGCATCCCTAAAGCGTGCTTCCAGGGCCCACTCCCAGAGAAGAGGGAGCCTTACCTGCTCCTCCTCTTCGGCCTGAAGGCTGGAGTCCACCGAGCTGCTCGTGTCCGAGCGGGGCGACCCCTGAAGGATGCTGGTCAGAGAGGGCATGAGGCCACGCAGCGGAGGGAGTTTCCCCAGGGGCACCCTGATGGGCTCGGGTGACGAGTCTGAGGACTGGAGCACGCAGAAGGGATTAGCTGACAGGAGAGCGCGGCTGCACGCCCTACGCTTTCCTGTGCCGACACCGGGTGCTGACACCCACCCCACCGCCACTGAAAAACCGCTTGCGAGACCCCCCCCCGGCCCCAGCACGTCAGCTGTGCAAGGAACAGCCCTTTGATTTACTCGCACGTTTTGCCCTGCGAAGGCCCAGCTGAACACGGTCGTTGACTTTACAGCAGCGAGGTGATGCCAAAAATCAGCGGGCATTACTCCGAAAGCGAAGCGAGAGAGCAGAGTCACTCTCTCGTCAGGGGATCGCTGCTCCGATCCCACAGCAGCAACAGCACAGACCCTCTAATTCACAGCCACTCACTCATCCCCCAGCAGCCCTGCAAGCGCAGCCTACTCACGGTGAGTTGCTGCACCAACTTCTCCTTCTTGCCCTTCTTTTTCTTTTCTTTCTTCTCTTTCTTTTCTTTCTTCTCTTTCTTTTCTTTCTTCTCTTTCTTTTCTTTCTTCTCTTTATTCTTCTTGCCTTTCTCTGCCAAGTTGCCGCGTGCCAGCAGCTTCTCTCGCTCTTGAATGACGAGCTCTTTGTACTGCTTATCAGCGGGGTGCTCCCATGAGGACTCTTGCGTAGCAAAGTTGAAGTAGTAGACCTCGCCACTGCTATCCTGGCTGCATGGCAAAACCAGCACCAAGAGTGAGAACAGTACTTCCCCATCCACAGGAAGAGCATCTGTTGTGGCGCTGCCCCCACCCTGCCCCCCGTCCCCCCTGTGGGCAGCACACGGGTAAGGAAGGGCAGGGGAGGGCGGCATCGGACAGGACCGCTGCTGACAGAGCTCTCACCAGGCCTTCCACTCGGGTGGTAACGAAGCCAAGATGCCTTCCCGGGCCAGCCATAGCAGCTCCGGCTCGTTCTTGGGGTCAATCCCGATCTCTCGTGCATATGCATGGATTTCTAGGAAAACAGAAGAGGAATCTGTGGAGACGGTCTGCACCGGGCACTGTGCAATAAAGCGCCTCAGCTACAGCGATGGGCGCCCTGGGAAATCCCCATTCTGCTCGAAGCTGCCAGCATCAGTTACCTTCCGTGCTGGGAACGTAATCACTGTCATCTTCCTCCAGGATAATCTGGTCACCGAAGACCAGCATCGCTTCCGCTGTGGCTCCCTTTACCTGGCAGCATAAAGGAAGCAACCCAAAATCACAACCAATAAAGCTTCCTCGTCCCGCGCTTGGCACCGGGGCGGTGGAGGGGGCTGGGGCTGCCAAGCTGGGCGGGCGGAGGGGAAGGGCAGCCGGCAAGGGCTGACGGAAGGCAGGAGGACACGGGAGGGCTAAGGAGAGTCTTTGCTGGATGCGGGGGGGAAACGGTGACAAAGGATGAGGAGAAGGCGGAGGTATTTCCTGCCTTCTTTGCCTCCGTCTTTAACAGTGACAGCATTAGGGTTCCCTGGGTACCCAGCTCCCTGTGACAGCAGGCAGGGAGCGGAACGAAGCCCCCCCAACCCCAGGGGAAGCGATCAGCCACCTGCTGCACCACTTAGGCACCCACAAGTGGATGGGGACGGATGGGATCCACCCAAGGGTGCTGAGGGAGCTGCTGGAAGTGCTCATCAAGCGTACCTCTGCTTTCTCCATGAGATCCAAGGGGTCCTGCCACGTGGCAGGTGTCCAAGCAGCAACGGGAACGGGCCGAGCAGCCGACCGCCGACAGCAGGATCACCGCTGCCTGCACCTGAGCCTTGGCTCCCCTCTTCACCTTCCGCCGTCCTCAGCCCGCTCTGTATTTAGAACTCCTACGTCAAGCGAGTCTCAGAAGCCGCGATTAATCCTGGCAGTTTCCAAAGACAAAGACGTTCTCAGGACACGCCAAAGCGAAAGAGCATCACAGGGCTCGCGCCGCTCCCAGTGTACCCGAATAAAACATTTGGATGCAGGCGGCTCGCTCGAGGCCGCCTGTTCTCATTTTCCTCCCTCACATATTCCATCCCCTCTCCTCATCCCTGGCGTTACGGCCGGCAGAGGAATCCCGCACGAACTCTGCTCCTCGCAAGGCCGCTTCCTGCACGTGCAGGACCCGGCTGTGCGGCTGGAGCTGCGCCAGGAGGGAGGGAGGACGGGACGGCGCGATGCGCGGCAGCCCCCTGCAGCGCCCCGGTCCCGCCGGCAGCAGCGAGCCCCCTCCTCCCCCCGCCCGCTGCGCTCCCGGCCTCCGCCACGGGAGGACGGACCCTGCCGGCTCGGCTCCCCCGCCCCGGGGCCCAGGCCTCGCCCCTCTCACCGGGACCGGCACCGGCACCGGGACGGGGATCGGGACCGGGATCGGGACCGGGAGAGCCGCCTCCAGCCGCTTACCGCTTCCGCCGCCGCCCGACCGTTGCTCCAGCCCGCGCTACGGTTGCCCGCTGCGCAGACTGAGGCACGGCCCGCCCCCGCCTGCACACCATTAGTAGGCGGCGGGTGCAGCCCGGCGTCTGATTGGCCGCGGGGTGGGCGAGCTCTGTGACGTCACGACGCGGCGGCGCCTGCCGGCGGTTGGAGGCCTGGGAACTAAGGACGCGCCGCTCGTTGCCATGGCGACGAGTCGCCCTCTCCCGACCCGTACCTCGGCCTCGCTCCGCCCCCCCCTCCTTCCCGGCTCCCGTTATCCCCCGGGGCCGGGCCGGGCCGCAGCCGGTTCGGGGAAGAGAGCGAGCCTCGCCGGGCCGGGCCGGGCCGGGCCGTCAGCGCTTCCGCCGGCGGGCGGGCTTTCCTGGGCAGGGAGCTCCGCGCCGCCATGCCCGCCGCCCCGTTCGGCGCCGGCGCGGCCTACCCGGCCCGGCGCGGCCGCCCGGCCGAGGCGCGGGGCGCTGCGGGCCCTCTAGGCTGCCGTCGCCCGCCCGGCCGCCGGGAAGGAAGGCTTTCCGGGGCGGGGAGCCGCCGGGGCGGGCAGGGCTGCGGCGATGGCTGCCGCCTGGCCCTGGCTGCTGCTGTGCTTGGGGGCGGCCGCCCTCCGCGCCCGCTCGGCCCCGTCGCGCATCCGGCTGCCGTTGCGGGGCCCCAGAGGGGCTCCCCAAGGGGTCCCATGGGTGTGCTGAGCATGGGCCAGCACCCAGCTACAGCGAACTCCTGGGTAGAGAGAGGTGTGAGCTGCAGGTTCTGCCCGCAGGGGGTGACAAAGCCACGATGCCGGTGACCGACCCGGCGTTCAGCCAGGCCGTGAACCCCCAGAGCTTCTGCACGGGCGTCTCGCTGCATCACGCCGCTCTGATGCAGAACACGGGGCCGCTCATCGACGTGTCGGACACCCGCCCCGGCACCAGTAAGCGGCCGCGGCGGTGTGGGGCTGGGGTGGGTTTGCTGGGAGCAGGGCGGGGGGCCTGCAGCTGCAGGTGCGGGTGGGCTGGGTACCCCCTGGGAGCGCAGGGCACCGTGGCCTGTCCCCTTCCAGATTAGCTGTTGGTGAGGCAGAAGGAGCGGGGAGCGCCCCAGCGGGATGGGATGGGGCCCTGGGTGTCTCAGCGACCTGCTGCATCCCCGGTCACCTTTGTGCCTTAGACCCCGTGTCAAGGAAGAGCGTGAAGTCCGCGCACAGCACGCGCAACCGGTACTCCAGCCGGTGGACCGTCACCAAGTGCCAGGCGTCCACCCCTGCACGGACCCTCGCCTCGGACTGGAGGACAGTGGGCTCCCAGCACGGCATCACCGTCACCGAGAGCGACAGCTACAGCGCCAGCCTCTCTCAGGACACAGGTATCCCGGGGCTGCTGCTAGCGGGGATCTGCCGGTTTGGGGTGCGTGGGTTCATCGGTGGTGACCCCAAACCAAACTGGGACTGAGCGTGTGCTCCCGCTGCTAGTCACGGTCACGGAGAGCATCGCGCATCGGGCAGAGGCTGGCAAGGGGTCTGGGGTGGGGGGTGGGTCTCGCGCTCCCCGTGCAGAGTCGATGGTGGTGGTGTCCCCTGCCCGCGCTCCCGGCTCCGCTCGGCCTCGTCGAGCTCCGGGTTAAGCGATGGAGAGCGGGCAGCAGCGCCCCGGTGCGTGGTGGGAGCAGATGTGGGGCTCTGCGGTCCCCTCCCGAAGCTCTGGGGTGGCTCCGCAGCTGGCGGGCTTTGGGGACACGTGGCCAGGTGTACCTCCGGGCCCATTCCCACTATGACAGCGATGTGGAGAGCGGCCTTCCCAGGGCAGGGAAGGTTCCCAGGTGTGTGACGCGTCCTCTCCTCCGCAGACAAGGGGCGGAACAGCACGGTGTCGACGGAGAGCGCCTCGTCTACCTACGAGGAGCTGGCTCGCGCCTACGAGCACGCGAAGCTGGAGGAGTTGCTCCAATTTGCAAATGCTTATGTGTTAATACCTTTTTCTATGAAAAACCCCCAGCGCTGTGTGCAATAAAGGTTATGTTTATACGTGGGCGTTGTTAAGTGAGCAGGGGCAGGGGCTGGGGCCAGGCCATCCGCGGGAGGATGGAGAGGAGCGGCCCAAATACACTCAGGAGAGCAAACGCGTGCCGGGGACGGCGGCGCCGAGCGCTGCCTGCTTCCCCTCCCGAGCCGCCCCGACCTGCCGACCGCCGGGGCAGGAAGGGCTGGGAGCAGGGTCCCGCGGACGCCGAGCCACAGGTAAGCGGCACCTACGCGCCGGTAAGTCCGTCACGGCGGGGCCGCGTGGGAGCGGGCGGTGAAGCGTGGCGCAGTCGTCCCCGGCGCGGCCGAGCACGGGGCGGAGCGTGGCGCGGCGAAGCCTGGCGAATCCGTCGCGGTGGCGCGAAGCCAGAGCGTCGCTGCCCGCCGTCGCGCTGAAGCGTGCTGGGCAGCCGGAGCCTTCGCATTTACCGTGCTGAGAATTCCCCCGGAGCAAATCCAGCCCCGAAACAGGGTTGGGCTTCTTCCGCAGTACGTACTTGGGGCTTGGCTACAGCGAGCCAAGGGCCCACCCCCCCTCCAAGCAGTGTCACAGCTGGGCAGCCATGCAGTGCCTCTGACATGACAACCCCGACTTTGAATAGAAGGGGCTAGAAAAGGCAAGTGTGTTCTCAGCTCTAAGTGGATTAGCAAGGTAAAGAGAACAACAGCTTAACACCGATTAACATGTCTTTATTGTAATGGGCTAGTACAGATTCCCTTCTGCATCTCAGCAAGAATTCCCCACCTTCCCTTCCCCAGCAGTTACCATCCCTGGCCTTGCAGAGCTCGGTTAGACAGCCTGCATTGCCAGCACTCCACCGTGAGAGCCCAGCAGCCCCCCAGCTCCCAGCGAGCCCACTGCCCTTCACCGCGGCAGCCGGCTCTCCCCACCTTGCTGCACGCGGTAGCCAACCAGGCGTTGAAGGAGCCACGTGAGCCAGACTGCCTTCAGCAGGGACCAGGCAAAACCCCCACAAGCTCAGAAGCCAGACACCAGCACACAGGAGGTGAAGGTAAGCAGGGGCAGCTGGGGATGGAGCCCTTGGAAGAGGGGCTGAGGCTGTTTGTGGCTGGAGTGGACAGAAAGGGCAGCCTGCGCGCTGTCATGGCTCAGCAGCTCTGCACAGAAAAGCCAGCGTTGAGCCCAGCAAAGCGGCAGTGGCCAACACGCTCAAGCCTGGCTCCGGAACCGGGGCACCCCAAGCAGTTCTCCCCGAGAAAGGTAAGATCAGCTCGCGGTCGGCACGCGGCTCAGCTCCCGCTCCCTTGGCAGCCTGCGGCAGGTCCCCCTTGCTGGCATCCCGCTCCCGTGGCATCCCACTCCATGGCTTGGCCAGCCGGCCGCCTGGAGCAGGGCACAAAGTCTGTTGTTCCATCCAGCTCCAGGGGCAGGATGTGATGGAGGCCTAGGGGAGAGCAAAAGGAGCCCCAGCTGGGCAGTGGCCAGCCCCCATGGCCATCAGCTGTGCTGGGCCCCACTTGGGCTCGCTGCAGCCCCAGGGCCAGCCCCCATGCAGCTCCAGGTGCTGCCACCAAGGAAAGGCTTGCCAATGCCATGTGACACCTGGGGGCTGAGGTCCCAGTGAACAGCCCCTTGTGGGTTGTACCCTGGTCCACAAGGTGATGCTGGCCAGGGAAGGACTGACCGGGAATGTGCTCTCTCTCCAAGCAGCCACCGTAGGGAAAGGCAGGGCACCTACAGCTGCGTAGGCCCCATGAGCTACATGTGGGGAGCAGGGTCACAGTCACCATGGCCACAAAGCTCCTGGGGGGACAGAACAGACAAAAAGGAGGAGCAGCGCAGGGCAGGGGCGGCCGCCGCGTCTACTTCTTCTCCTGCTTCTGCTGCTGGTATCTCCTGAAGTGGGTCTGGATGGTGACGGCCGCCTTCTCCGAAGGGTCGCTGCAGAACCTGGTGTCGCTGCTGGCCTCGGGGGTGGCGTTGCCTAGGGTGACAAGCAAGCGTCACAGCCGGGACAGGGCTCTGGCATCACCCCCGCGGGGTCAGACGGGCCATAGTGTACCCCAGCACCCACAGACGGGAGGGCTTCACCCCGGTACCGAGGCGGAAGAGGCCGCGGCACGAAACCACGACTCCACCGGCTCCCGGGGTGCATCTCCAGGGCAGGAGGAGAATGGAGCCGGGAGCGGGAGGCATGGAAAAGCCCAGCCTCCCAGGCAGTGGTAAGCCCTCTATTTACACAGCTTTACTCCCCAAAGAGCTCAGCTTCCCCACCTTTAATCACCAAGTATGGTGCTCGCTTACTTTCCCACGCACAAATAAGATCAGAGAAGAAGCCCGGCACTGCGGAGCAGTAAAGCTCTCACGCTGACAAATGGGAGCCCTCCCCAACCCCCTCCCCTGCTTAATGTGGCATTAGGGAAGCATTGTGAAACCCAACAGGAACTGAATCAAAGGCACTCAGCGGCGCTCCTGTAAGCCAGCGTGTCACTGCTAAGCACCCCCCGAGCAGCAATCGGGAATCCTGGTGCCAGGTGCTGCTCCAGAAACTCACCCCCGTCGCCTGAACCCGTTTTTATTCACCTCCTAAAAGAAATTGCCGAGTAAAAAGGAGGAGCACGCCAGCAGCAGGAGCTCGGCCACGGCCGGCCCCACTGTTGGGACAGCCGGGGAGCCCTGGGGTCCTGCTCCCCAGGCAGTGACGCCCCCCTCCCAGGGCAGTGACCAGGCTGGCAGGGCTCCTGGCATCGCTTCTGCTGCCGTTACCCGATGGCCCGAGCTGCGCCGGGAACAGAAGCGCTCAAATCCCCTTTGCTGAGGCTTGCGCAGAGGGGAACGAGTCGCAGAGACGAGAGCAAGGAGGCGGTAAGAGGGGAAAATTCCGTGTGGCTTTGCAAGGGGAAGGGGCTGGTTTAGGGGACAGTCTGAGCCATGGGATTTTGCGGGAAGAGGGAGGCAGGGGGTGCGCACAAACACTGTTGTATATTCAGCTGTTCGACCTTCGCTGGCTGATGCTACAGCTTTTAGCGACCATCTCGCCATCCCGTCCCTACTCAGTGCCCTCCCCGGGGGCAGCGGGAAGGGCACCTTCCACGGCTTGGAGAACCGACTGAAAATACAGCGCAGCCAGCAAGCCACGGGCTGGGCTGGAGAGAGCCACCCGGGGGGGCTTCCCTCCCACGGAGCTGACTTCCGAAACACCGCTTAACAGCATCACAGGGGTATTTTTTTGGAAGGAGAGGCCGGGAACGGTCCAGGAACTCCGCTGCTGCACCCCGTGCTCACAACCGTGACTTCTCCCCACCACTCGGGCAGGGCTGGCTCCCTGCTCCGCACTCACCTGTCTCTCCAGAAACGGAGTAGATGCTGTTGTGCCGGGAGCTCCTGCCCTTCTGCAAAGGTAGGGAACAAAACCACAGCGGCGTTAGCTGTGCATCGGGCAGGGGGGGTGAGGACAGTCCCGTTAGGCCAGCTGGGAAGCTCGGAAGGGCACAGGGCTAGCCTCCCCGAGCTTCCCACTCTCCATTCCCTGTGGGAAACTTGAAAGCGCTTACTGGTGCTCCCTTAACGAGCCCTACTGAGCAGGGATTGATTAATTTGCATGGGTGAGAAGTCCTCCAAGGACAAGCAGGAAAGAGCTCTGTATCAAAACTCGGAGCCGGGAGCTGTGCCGGTAGCATCTTGGGTTGTACGTGGGCACAGGCCGGCCTCACCGGGTCCACATTTCCCACCAGCGTGGAACCAGCCTCGCTGGGTTCGCTTCCCCACCTCCAGCACCTACCACGGTACCGCAGTACCTGGGCTGTCGGGTCTGCTGGGGGATATCTTCCTCGTTAAAAGTCAGCCTGACTTTGTCTACAAATACCTTTTCCTACGTTTTCCAGCTTATCCTGCCCCCTGGCATCACCCTATTTTCTGTCTTTCAAGGGAAAGACCTCTGCCCCTTGCCCAAGCCTCCTGCTCCTGCCTGGCTAACAGATGGGTGCCGCTCCATCGGCTGGCCCCGGCAACGCCGCAGCGCTCACCTCGCTGTCCCGGCTGGTGCGGCGGCTCTGCGTGACGCACTGGATCTGCCAGGGCAGGGGCTGGTACACGAGGTACGGCAGGGGCTCCTCACGGAACAGGCTGGTCCCGAGCTGGACAGGGAGGGCAGGAGAGAAGCAGAAGAGCAATCGAGGAGCTGCTCTTCGTACGCAGCACCGCAGCTCGTGGGGGCCTGCCCGCTGCGGCGGCGCTCTGCTGTGGGTGCCACGACGCCCCTTCCCGTCGGGAAGCGCCCTGCGACGCCCCGAGGCCCCTGCCAACGCGCTCCCAAGCCGCCTCCACGCGGGCAACTTGCTGAGGATGAGCCAACCCTTGAGTGGGGGTCTGCAGGGGCTCACACAGCCACGCTGGAGCATCTCCAGCCCATAGGAACGGCCAAGCCTCCATCCCCCACCGCTCACCACCTTCTCCAAGGAGGTAACCCGCTCGCCTCCGCAAATTAAATGGGAAGCGTTCCATCGCCCCCGCTGCCAGGCCAGCCCGGACTCACCTGCCCAACGGCTCTCACCACGAAGAACAGCGCTGTCATCAGGGTCGCCAGCATGGCTGGGGGCTGCCAGGGGCTCCCTCTGTCCCGGGAAGTCAAAGCTCTGGGAGCGACGCACCGCGATCTCCAAACTGCCGGGGACCGAAACGTCCCGTCTCCGTCAAGCAGACTCCGAGCCCCTTAAGGAGCTTACGGCTCGCGCTCGTCTTGGCAAAGTAATCATGGGCTGTCCTTTTGCTCTTCTAATCGCCGAGTTTCTGCGACGCACGCAGCGTTCCGGGAAAAGCAAATCCTCTTCTCTCCGTACGCACGCGGGCCAGCGCGAGCGGACATGCACGCACACGCGGCGCAGCCTCCTCCGCTCGGGACGGGTTCCGGCACGGCCTCCCGCGCCCAGGAGGCACCTGCAGCGCAGACTTTGGGCGTCTCAGAGCCGCCCTCCGCTCCTTGCGCAGCAGCCGCCTCCGGAGCGGGGCACCCGCGGGTGCCGACCCGCGAGGCTGCCCAAACGGGAGAACCCCCAAGGCGCCAACCCGGGAAGGGCTGCCGGCGGTGTCCCGGGGGCGCCGGAAGGAGGCGAGAAGGCGAAAGGAACAAGCCACGGGAGGAGAAAAGCACGTCACCAACCCTGCCTGGCTTCTGGGGAGAGCACCATACCCGCAGAAATCCGTAGCCACAGCCAGTCTGCAGTTAGCCACTTTTACCGCACCCCCAGTTGCCGGAGAGCGGCTTGAGTGAAGCCCCGGTGGTCCAACACCCTTCTCCCGTTTCCCAGGGAGACTCCCCACGCCAGCATCTTCCCCCACCCTCCCTGGACGCCCAGCTGAGCCGGCCTCGGGCTCCTGCACGCAGCCCATCCTCCGACCTTGCCCGAAAGGTCCGGCTGTTGCAGGGAGAGCGGGCGCCGGCTTTATGGAAAGGGCCGGGGTGCGAGGCCGTGAAAGGCTGTCCCGCTGGCTGAAAGCCCCGCCGAGAATGGCTTTTGTCACTTTGTGCTTTAGCTTGCTTCCTGCCCCTGCATTTGCTGCCCCGGCCAGGCACTTCACGGAATAACGGTACCAAAGCCACAGCGAGCTTGGAAATTGCCAGCAGTGACCTTGGCAAGACAAAACATGCAACAGCCCGGAGACAAGCGAGGGGAAAGATGTGAAAGGTGAGTACAAGCTGGTTATCTAGGGCTACAGCAGAGCAGCTGAACAAGCGAATAAACAGAGCCGCAAACATCCCCGTCGTACAAAACAGGCTCGTGTAGAATTTAATTTGCGTACAAAACCAGCCATCTCGAGAGAGAGCGGCTCCGAAGACGCTTTCTCGCAGGTGGGGTCCCTTGGAACTGCAGGCTTCTCCATCTCGCACACGGTAAGCGGCTCAGCAGTTTTGAAAGCGTAAAATATTGAAAGTCAGCTCGGAGGGGACGCTGACAAAGACCACCAAACACCGCGGTGCCCGCTCAGCGGGAGAAAGCCTAGCCCAACTTCTCCCGGGTGGTTAGAGCGGCATCACCTGCCCCCTCCCAGCTCCCTGCATCCCAGCGGGGTGGTGATGCGCTCCGGATACAGCCCCCGGAGGAGCCTGGTCCAGGCTGGACACCAAGGGCTCCCACTCGCCTTCCCGGCCGTGCCGCCTGGAAGGAGCCCCCGGCCGCTGCGTCGAGCTGCTCCCTCTCCCCAGGGCACGGAAGGACGCAGGTGGGGACAGTCCGGCTGTTCCCACGTTCCCGCTGCGCCAGCGCGGCAGACACCACCCCGCTCTCCTGCCGGCGCCGCTCCCCATCGCCCCGTCGGTAACGCAGGAGGAGCGCTCCAGCGAGCACAGCCGCGCTGCGGAAAGGAGGGAGCGCCTTTCCAAAGGGCCTGTCCCGCAAAGCCAGCCCTGCTCTCCTTCCCGTTGCTTCCACCCCGAGAAGAGAGGAAGCCTCCCTCAGAGTCCCGACCTGCCATCCCGAGCCTGTCCCCAGCTGCCACAGCCGTTTCGCTGCTGGGTCTCCGTGCCGGAGGCCGGATGATTTGGCCCACTGGGACTTCAGCGCTTGGTGGGAGCCAGCGCGGGCTCGTCTCCTGCCACGTCTCCTCCAGCGAAGCCTCGGCTGGATCCACGTCCTCTCCCTGACCGCTTACTCAGAGCCCTCCGACTGGCAGCTCTGGCTGGAATACTAATGCGAGAACTGTTGATTTCTTGGAGCCCTGATATTTCACCACTGGATTAAACAGTCTATACAGGACGTTTGGACACGCTACAGGATCCACCTGGGAAGCTCGCTTCCTGCACTCCCTTGTAAAGAAACCCTCTTTCAAGGACAGAGCCCGGAGACACGGCGGAGATGGCCGGGCATCACCGAAACGCAGCGTTACCGGCGGGGAGACCGCACAGAGCACATCTCTCCGGAGCCACACCCCACTTTTCAATAACGATAAACTTTAATTTGTCTGTTTCCATCCAGTCCCAGCTGAAGGAGGCTGGAACTGCCGGTCGAGGACTTCTGCGCCGCTGGGAAGGGCGGTCTGGCGGGCGGGTGAAGGAAAAGCCTGGCTCACAGGAGGGATTAGCAGGCGAAGAGGGATTAGCAGGGAAGAGGCTTTACGGGTCAAGCACAGCACAAGGAACAGGTCACTCGTGCTCTGGCTGCTAAACACCGTATTCCTCCCCGGAAGCGGACAGGAAAGCAGCGGATAAGGCTTGGAAATCGCTGCACGATGCTTCAGTGCTCCCGACTCACCTCCGGCCGTCTCCTCCTACCCGCCGCACAACACTGGGGTGTCACTGAAGACCCCCAGGCAAAGGATACACTCCTGAGTTCCTCTGGAAGTCTTCTAGCCATTTCTTGTTGGCCTCGATCATTTCTTCAATGCTCATCTTGTCCAGCTGACGGACGTGGGGCTTGGAGTGCTGCAACAGCCGTATTTGCTCCCTGTCACGTGAGAGAAAGGGGAAATGAGGGGCTGCTACAGAGCCACCGTTGCCAAAACCCAGCCTCCTCTTGGCTCCGCATCCTCCGCCCAACCGCGTCGGAGAGCGAAGCTGCAGCAGCCACCCCCTGCCATGCCGTCCGTGCTGCCTGCACAGCGTCGGAAAGGTCGGGCGGCAGCCTGTCCCCTCCCCGCAGCACGGCCTGTCCCGGCAGAGCCGGCGGGGCCCAAAGCCAGCAGCACCCTCGGACCCTGGTCCCGGGGCGGGGGTTATCGGCACCGCATGCCGGCAGCTTCGCCGGGGACGCTACGAGGCAGCGCCGAGCGTGTGGCCGCGAGCCACCGACAGCGTCAGTGTCTGCTTAATAATATCCAACTGGGAATTTTGTTACTTCCTTCCTCTGTGAAATGTGAGCTAGAAATCATTCCAGAGTAACAAGAGCAGCAATGAAAGAGCAACTCAAGGAGATAGACCCTTACTCGGCAGAGATGTATCCCAGCTTCTTCTCCAGAGGCTTGGAACTTCCCCTGCGTGACGGGAAGCCACCTGGAAAAGAGAGGTTAAATACAGGCTCCCCGGAATCAATGTTCTTGACATCTGGGTATGCTCCCTTCTTTGCTAACTGCCTTCTCGGGGGTGTACTGGGACTGCTCCAGGAGCAGGAGGGTCAGATGGGCCTTATGCTACGCTTCCCGGAAGGAGAAAAGCTTTTCCTCGTTCTTTATCTCCTTAGCACCCTTCCTATCGGGAGCACCAGTGACCCGGCCTTGCCAGCAGGGGAAGGGTGAGCTGGTTAGAGCCGGCACCCTGTGGCTCTGAAATCAAAAGCCGTAGGGTAGCAAGCAGATGGGTTACGGTCGGAGACTCACCTGGGAAATACCTGTGCCATTTCTCTTCCAGGATGCTGTCCACTGACGGTCTGGCTGCGAGACAGCGAGGAGAACTCGGCCCAGCACTCCACGCCCACGGGGGCCCCGAAGACACCCCAGCCGGGGACACCGAGCTCCCCCCTGCCTGCAGCCCCGCCAAGGGGGTGTATGAAGAGAGAGGGATGCCACTGCCAAGGGTCGAGGTGGACAATGGAGACTGGCGGTGGTTCAGAGAGCCCAAGACGCCGATGGCGCTGTTCAGTTCCGTGGTGATGTGCTGCAGAGTGTCTGTCAAGTACTGGATCTTGTCCAGCGGTGGGGTGGGCTGTGAATCGTTTCTCTGGTCAGCTGGCAGAAGAGAGGGGAAACAGGGATCACCGGGAGGGCGAGGGAGACACCGTTACGCTGCGAGCGGAGCGTCGTCAGGCTGTGCCAAGCTGGAGGCAGAGGCAAAAACCCGGCTTTGCAGGCAACAGAGGAGACACAGACGGACAAGGAATTGTGCCTTGGAGGCTGCCTGGGCACAGGCTGGAGGAGAAACAGGATAGCAAGGCCAAGATGCTCGAATGCTGCAAGAATGGGGCCTGCAGGACAAGCCTGGGCGTGCTCGTGAGAAGCAAAGCAATTTGGGCCGGCAGCGAGGCTGGGGGAGGACCCGCAGGGCTGTGCTGATACAAGGGCTCTCATCCTACGGCCAGAGAAACCCCCCACATGGGTTTCACATGGGCCTGCAGGTATTGTACTGCTCAGGGTCAGAGAGACGATCCCAGACCGGACAGCTTGTCAGTCTGCTGCCACAGGGAAGTTTTCCAGATTTTCTTTACGCTCCATCCTCGCCAGCCTTGCTCGGCAGCTCTCCTGCCTTCCTGGCTGCTTATGGGAGCCCTTCTTCCCACCTGTTACAGGCAGCTGTACAGGTGGCTGCCTGTGAGACCCCCGGTTACAGGCAACTGCGGGCAAACCAAAAGGCCCGGGCAGCAGGCAGAGGAATTCCCGCAGGCAGAGGAATTCCCGCAGCCTCTCCTGCCAGAGAGGTGAGGAAGAGGACGCCCAGACACCTGCAGAAGAGTAATACAAGCCCTGCACCAGCAGAGAGGGAAGAGCTGAGGCCGGATTTTAGAACCCACTCCGCAAACAAAGGGGGAGACGCAGAAGGCAGGTTCAGGCACAGATTCCATCCCTCTCATGTGCCGCTACGGGCAGGGAGTAAGTTCTTCAAATGAAGCGTTCTCCACAGAGCAGTCCCCGTCACAGACAGCAGACCTGCCTCGGAACACAAGCGAGAGCAACAGAAGGGGCAGAGGGGCAAGAGGGGAAGCCAGAACGCGGCCTGAAGCACCGTAGGTTGGGCACAGCGCATCAAGCCAGTCGGGCACTTACATCTAGGCTGAGGGAAATCGACGCTGGATAAGCTGCTGTCGGTGTCCTCAGAGTCGCTGAGATCAAAAGTCACCGTCTTCTGGCACGCAGCGCTCTTGAGCGTGTCTTCCTCTGAAAGCTGGTCGGGAGAAGGAGAACACCACAAATAAAAGCTGCTGTTCAGTCCCTGAAAGAGAAAAGCTGCTGGCACACTGCCCGCAGCTGCTCTGCACGGGCTAGACAACGGGGTCGGGCACGGGCCAAGCGAAGGCAGACCCATCTTCGCTCCGACAGCGAAGTCTGAGAGCCCAGAGACTGCCAAGCCTAACAGCCGCGGGAATGGGCCCTTCTAGGCAGAAGTCGAAGGGGTTTGTGCTCTAAATAAGCCTCAGGGGTGAGCAGCTGCCAAGGCTTGCCTTGGTGGGGAAAGCAGCCCGCATCCCAGCTCACGTGAGGAGCCATGCTGCTTTCTGTTTCTGAAATCCAGCTCCACGGGCAAAGGCCAGCCCTTGGCCACCAGCCCTCCCAAGGACCGGGAGCCCTGCAGACTCCAGCCTAGGGGAGCAGGCCAAGAGCACCGGGAGGCGGGAGCGCAGCGGGGCAGGCACGGGGGTGCCGGGGCTTACCTCCTCGAGCAGCAAGGACTCCAGCTGGCTTATTTTCTCTTCTTTCTTCTTCAGCAGTGCCTGTCCTTCCTGCATAGCCAACATCATCTTGTCCAGCTGCTTTTTCTCCTGCAGTGGACGGACAGCCAAGCCAAGGAGGAGAATTAAACGAGAATGACAGGAAAGAACCCACGCTAGCGGTCACGGTGACTTCCGGTATCGCCCTTCCGCTGCGGCTGCTGGAGTAAAACTGCTCCCAGGTGTTGGGGAGCCTGGGAAGCGGGCAGTACAGAGAACTCAAAGCCAGTTCACCACAAGGAACAGGCGGTTTCCCTTCCAAACCCGGCATCCAACAGGGTCAACGGATTTGGTTCCGCTAACGTAAGCGCTCTCTGTCACCAGTGAAGGAAACAGGATCTTCCCCATCCTTGGCTGGCACACCAGCAGAGCTGGCAAGTACTCGGGAGCCCTTTTCCCGGCGAGGGTGAAATCCCTGCAGAGCTACAACCATACATTTGTACCTGCTGATGGGATGGACGCCGGTCGCTTCCCTCGCTACGAGGAAAAGTGTGTTAGGGGCTTCGCGTGACGCGGGAGCCCCTCTTTCCCTCCCAAACGCTTTCTCCAATTTTTAAGGTCCCGAGAGCTCCAACTAACGACCAAGCTCCTGGAATCGAGCAAGCTACGAACGCCGCGCATCACTCACAGAGCAACCCGCGAGAGCTGGTTTGCAGCGGAACTGAACACCCACCGCTGCCTGTGCCCGCACCTGCGAGGCGGGAATCGATCCCAGGGCTGCGGATTCGTCCGTGCAGCCAGGACTGCCCGACAGCGGAGCGCAGCCCGTGCTCAGCGGCTCACCTTTTCCAGGTTCTTGTGCACGACCTCCAGGAGCTGGGAGTTGTCAGGATCCAGCACCACCCCCTGTGCTTTCCGTAAGTCCCGGCGCCACTGCTGCTTGGCGGCTTTCAGCGCCGTCTGCCTCTTCCTCATGAAGCGCGTCTGGCTCTTGAGGAACTCCTTGGCGTTCTCGATGGAGATCCTTTCCGCAGAGATGTAGCTCCGGACGCTACACGGAAGAGACAGGCGTGCTGCAGGCTCGACGCCGGCCGCGCCACCCTGCAAGCACCTCCCCGAAAACGGACGGGCAGCGCAACGCGCGGAAACCCCGGCGCAACCGGCGCCTTGGCAAACCAAAGGAAAACCGTTTTCCGGAAGCGGCTGGCACGCAGATACTCACTGGAAGCCGCTCTTCTCGGGCCTTCGAGAGGGTGGGGAAGCAGGCTCTTTGGATGAGTGCTGGGGAGGCGAGACAAGTCAAAAGCTAAGACGTGTGTACGGGGAACAGAAGCCCCGGACCCCGTAAGAATCCATCAGGAGTCATCCTGTTCGGGATGACATCGCCATAGCACCGCCCAGATCCAAGGCCAGTGCCAGGGCCGTTGTTTGTGTGGCTTTTAAAAAGTCAGACCCCTGACTCGAGCCCGGCTTTTGCCTGCGAGGGCAAAGTAACCCCACGCTCCTTTCCCCCCCCCAACAACAGACAGAAGTCAAGGAATGCTGCTAAAGACGCTGATGTCCCCCGGCACAGCCAACACCATTACAGTCTGCTTGACTCACAGCTCGAGTAGTTTCTTTCACGTCTTCAGCGTGGACCTCGGCTCTCCCTCTTGGAGACTCAACGCTGTCTTCTGCCTCCACCTCACTGCCCAAGGAAAAGGCACTCGATTAGGCCAGTAATCTGTCTGCAGTGGTGTCCAAAGTGACCTCTGCTTCCCAGGAGGGAAAGGGCCCCAGGCATGCCAGACCCCACCGGCATCGGGTCTGTGGCGTGGCAGACACAAGCCCTGGCTGGGCAGGCGAGCGTTGCTCCTCGCCCGTAGCCAGCAGCTCAGCTACCCCAGGAAAACCTTGTCCTGGCATCTCAGTGCCCCTCTCAAGGCGTCTTATTGACCCCACGAGACAGATGTGGAGAAGACAAACACGTCAGCCTGACAAGCAGAGGCAAAGGGACAAGTGTACGCGGCGAGCTACCTGCAGATCTGGAAACAGAGCCCAGGACCTCCCCGCCCTCGACAGGCAGCGAGACCACCGCGAGGAGTCGGAAGGAACACGGCCCGAGACACGAGAAGCTCAGAGGTAAGGCAGAGCTCTGGCTTGGGTCAGAGAGGTTTGGTAGGGGCACAGGGCCCTTTCCTTCCATTTGAGGGAACTCCTCATGCACACACCTTGTGTGTTTCTGCAGCTTCTGGCTGCGGCTCTGCAGCCGCTCCACCTGGGCTTCCAGCTTCGCTTTCTGGTCCTGGAGTTCCTCGAGGGACCTGCGCAGCTGCTGGGTGGACTCCAGGAGGCTGCCATGCTCCTTCCTAAGCTCCTCTAGGCGCTGCTGAGAAGCTGCAGCCGCCTCCTAGAAAAGAACCAAGAAAATCCCTCCCGGTCAGCTCCCCAAATCAAAACGGAAGGCGCACAACGAGCCAGAGACTTGCCCGGTTCACGGGAGGTCCCGGCGCTACAAATGCGCACGCGGCACGCCAGTCCTGGAGGAACAGGCCGCTCGTTTTTGGGAACAGCTCGGGGCCGACGCAACTCCCAGCAGGACGGCACTCCAGGCTGAGGCAGGGAGGGGTTTGCAGACTCGGTTTTGAAGCAACAGCTGGCTTTGCTAAAGCCGCAGGTCTAGCGCGCTCCCCTCAGCCCCAACAGAAAAGTGGCACAGCGCCTCCCCGGAGCGAACGTATACATACTTGTCTCTCCAGCTCAGCCCGTCTGTCCTCGTCCAGCAGCTGCTGCCTTTTCTGCCGCAGAGACTCCTCCTAAACACGGACGAGAGGGTAGGCGCGTGTCAGAGCGGGGATGCCGACGCCGAGCAGCGCTCGAAGCACAGAGGTCAGGCCTGGCTCTCAGAACCGCCTCGCAGCCCCTGAGGACTGCTCTCGGTTTTGCTTTAGTCCTCCCCCTGCACACGCCCAAGATCCCCTGCCTTTATCTGACTGCCCGGGAGATGCTGGGAATGTTGGCATTCCCATGGGAAGAAGCACCGAGCAAACCCAGAGCGCGGGCTTCCACCGCCAACATCAGCCACGAGGAACGCTTGGCCCCGCTCGGGCTCGGGAGGGAAGCCCTACCTGTAACCCGGACGGCAGCAAGAGCCCTCCCCCAGCAGCACGGGCCAGGAGACCGCCGCGAGCCCAGCGGGGACTCACCTGGCTCAGGAGCTGCGCCGACCTGGCCTGGATGTTCTTCGCGCGCATTTCAAGCTGCTCTTCCGAATCCTTTCTTTCCTGCACAGAAGCGATGAGAGACTGTCGCAAGTCCCTCCCTCGCCAGGCAGAGCTCTGCCACCACGAGGGACCACGACAACTGGGGACGTGTGACCTGCCACTGGGCTGCAGGGAGGCGTCACCGAGCCCAGAAGATCCCCAAGCGGCCCGGTGACGGCAGACCGCTGGGCAAAGCGGGCTCCTCACCTTCTCCCTGTGCCGCAGTGCCGCGAGCTGCCTGTCCAGCTCCTCCTGCAGAGCTTTCCCCTCCATCTGATGGAGCTGCCGGAGCCGCGCCATCTCGCTCTGCAGCCCTTCTTCCAGCTCTGTCCTCTGCTTGCGCTCCTGCTCGTTGCAAAACACAGACCACAAGAGCGGCTGAGCGAAGCACGGCGTTCTCCAGCGAGCCAACGTGGACACGCGCCCTCCGGAAAGCCAGCCCGGCACACAGCTCCTGAGCAAACGCCGCGCTCAGCGGTAAGCCTTGCTTACGGGGGGCAACACTGTTAAGGGGACGGCTCCAGAAAAAAGCAGCAGCCCATGAAACCAAGGTTTTGCCACACGCTGCTAACTGTATGGGCACAGACGGGAGGCGGGAGGCTTGCCGCAACGGGCACGCCAAAGCGTGCAGCATCTCCTGCACCCAAGTCCACAGAGGCGTGTGGAAGTGGCCTGCACGGAGGTGGTTTTGACAGCTTAGAAGCCCAGCCTAGAATTCATTTCACCTCGTGGCAACAATGCCCAGCTCTCCTGGAAGACACATTTCCACCGCCAGGAGGGGCTGAGGCAGGCGGGTCTGGCAAGCGGCAGTGCCAGCCCAGGTACAGCCCCCGCCAGCCACCACAGCCACCTCCCACGTTCCCCGCTCTCCCCCGCCGGTACCTCCTCCTTGTACTGATCCTGAATCTGTGCCAGGACTTCCTGGTGCTCCTCTTTCATCTTCTCCATTGTCCTCTCGTGGTCTTTTTCCACTTCCAGGCGTTTCTCCCTCATCAGCTCGCTGAGCTGCAGGGGTGGCATGGACAGATGTTTCCCCAAACTACAGCAGTCCCCGAGAGAGCAGGCCCTCACAGGGACTCCCTCTCCCTCCCCAAGCAGAGGGACCGAAGCTTGGAGTCCCTTGCAAGCAGGATCGAGCCCTGGCCCGGGCAGTACCGAGCACCCCCTCGAGGAGAGATGCTGCGGGGGTGTCCCCCCTGGGCGGGGGCTGCGGCCTCTCAGACCTCACCACGCGCCCAAGGAGAGAGAGCGGCGAACCTTCCCCAATCCAAGAGCAATACTTGCCTCGCGTTCGTACTCTGCTACTTGCTGGGTTTTTTGCTGCCTTCTCTGCTCTGCTCTCTGCAATTCGTCACGCAGCCGAGCCTCCTCTCTCTTATGTGCCTCCGCTATCTGGGTTTGCAGGCTGGAAATGACCTGCAGTGAAAGCCACCCACAGAGATTTGTCACCCTCCCGACGAGATCCATTCAGTGCCCTCCTACAGGGAGCGAGCCGCGTGGCAGAGACCAGCGCGTGCGGCCTCACCCCCCCTGCCTGGAGCGTGGCCAAATGCTGAGCCAGACCAGACCCGCGTTTAGGAAGCGGAACAAAATTAGTGCCACCCTCCCCGGCCACCTTTGGTGAGAGCGTGGGGAACAAACCCCTTCCCAGTCTAAGGAAATTACCTTACGATGCTTCTCTTCTGCCGCAGATTTCAGCTGCTGGAGTTCAGCTGCAAACTGCTCCTCGAACTCTTCTACAGCCTACAGAAACACGAGCGAGTCAGCCTCCTGGAAAGCCCCCACGTGCGCGGGGACACGCCGCGCAATCAACGTCTGTCCACAAGCACAAGGCTAAACCCCTTCCAAACCAGATCTCCTACAGGGTGCCGTCGCCCTCTCTGCGCTTTCCCTCCCAGGACATCCCAACGGCTGGCAATACGCATCTCACCTTCTTCTTTGCCTTGTCTAATCGCTCCTTGAGCTCACTGAGGAATCGTTCCTTCTCTTCTTCCAGCCCAAGCATCAATTCCTGCTGAGCTTCCTCCATTTCCACCTTCATTTTCTCCAAAACGAGCTGCTGCTTCTTCTCCAGGCTCTCCTTCTCCACTGCCTGCTGGGATTTCCACTCTTCTCTCAGCTTCTGCAGCGCAGCCGCTTGCTCTGCCCTGGAAGGTCAGCAACAAGAACAGAAGCCGGTCAGAACGGGCTGCTTGACCGCTGGGCTCCATTTAGGAACCAGAGCCAGGAGAAGACACTGCTCTAGGATAAGGCCCGCAGGCCAGAAGGAACAGCACGGAGATCCTCAAGCGTATCAGCTGAGGCCTTGCATATAACAGCAAAGCGGTCAGGTGGAGACATAGCTGTCAACCCAGCAAAACAAGGAATAGCAAACTCGGAGTGTTCCAGGCCTGTCCCGTTCCAGGCCTTGCCCGCCTCCTCCAATCGTTGCCACAGGCCTCACTGGGCATTAGCCGGAGACATCCACTCCAACCGAGCCACGGTGCCGAGTGTGGCTATCCCTGCAGGCGCCTGGGCCCGGTCCAGCACGCCGGCAACACCTCTCCTCAGGACGCCTGGGCACGGGATGCCTAGGCAGCTCAACTCCACCAGCTCCGAGGCAGCAGAGCTGTTGCCACTGAGGTCCATCGGCTTCTCCTTCTCTGGACACAGCTCCCTGCATCACAGCTGGGGTCTCCTACCCGCAACCCAGGCAGGTACCAGTGACGGGAGGCTCGGGCGGGCTGGCATCCCCGCTCTGAGGGGTTGCTAGTGGCACGCAGGATGCTTCCCACCCAAACCAGCAGCGTTTATGCCCCAGGGACGGCCGCTTCCTACCAGTTGCGGCAGAACTTTTCACCTGATCTTCTTCTTCTCCGCCTCAGTCTCCGAGACGATGGTGGCTCGCAGCTTGGAGAGCGTTTCGGCTTCTTCCTTTCTGATACGCAACTCTTCTTCCTTGGAAATCTTTGCCAAATCTTCTTTTAGAGTCCTGAGAGATGAGCAGCCACAAGACAAAGATAGACAAAAGGTTCAGGAGGCTTGAATACCTTCCCATTGCCTCTCCAAGGCCTGTAGGCTGGCTGCTGCTCCCACTGATCCGTTCCCAGGGCTCCAGATAGCTACGTCTCCCCCATACCCTCAGAACCTGGCTGCTGGCGCAGCAGACGCAGCCCCCAGAGCGTCAGGCTTCTGCGGCGCATCTTTAGAATGCGCTGCACCATCAGAGGGGGCACTTGGGCGCACAGAGTTGCAGATAGTTCCTCTGGGGTAACCTCGTCTCCTCTAACGCTCCAATTTCCAGTCCTGTTACTACCGTTTAGGCATTTGCAGCACGGGATCATCTGTGCCAGGCAGAGTCCCGCACCCCTCCTCCCCAAAACCCTCCTTCCTGCCTCCTCTGCCCACAAAGCAGCACCACTCCCGAGCTGTGGGCCTGTAACAGCACAAGCCTGTGGCCACCGGCAACGAAACCGCGGCCAGCAAAGGCTCGGAGGAGAGACGGGGGAGATGGAACACAAAAGGGAAGTACCTGAGGGATTCTTCTTTTTCCTGATGAAGCTTCCTAGTTTCCTCCTCCTCCTGCTTCCTCATCTCCTCTTGGAATTGCTGAATTTTCTCCTTCTTTGCTTGCAATAAATGCATTTTCTCTTGCTCCAGCTCCAGCTCCAGCTCCTTGGCTATTCCCTCCAGGGATTCTCTACCCGGCTGTTTCGAGGACTGCTCACGTTTGATTTCCTTCTCAGGTTGCCTACCAAAAAGAGAAAGCAAGCTCCTTTGGAACAAGGGTGACAGCAGAGTAACACCAAAGGAACGGCAACATCTCCCAAAACACCGGGACCTCCAGACCACAGATCCCAGAGCCACCTCCTCTAGAAGCCCAACAACAGGCCCACGAGAGCCCACCCTGCGGGGGCAACGCGGTCTCACTCCACGAAGGAGGGATGAAACCCCGACGAGGGCTGCCGGGCGCGAAAGCGCATGCGAGCGGTGCCCGTTTTCATCCCAGGGATCGGCAGCGCGCTTCGGATGGACCAGGTAGTTTTCTGCAACCACCTTCCAAAGCGTGCCGGGAGCTTGCCAGCTCCAGGCAACAGAGCGCCCCGAGCGCCCCAAAAATTCAAACCCAATCTGTTCCTAATGCGTTTTTTTTCAGAGAGCAGCAAAATCCTGAGGTCTGAGAGAGGCTGAAGGGGAAGGCAGGGAAAATGAAGATTGGCCTGGGGGAAAAGGTTTGATTCTTTGCTTGGGAAAGCCGGAGCAGCAAGGTCTCGTCGTCCTCCGAGACTGCTAGGGCGAGGCGGAGGGACTTGGGATTTGCCAGGAATCAGGGAAATAACAGCCCCAGCTCTGAGTCAAAAAAGAAGGAGGTCACTGGGGCGGCCCTTAGCAAAAAGAACGAGACAGAGGAAAGAGTAGCTGCATTCTGGAAAAATCCCGCTTCACTAGTGCTTCCCTGGAACGCTGCGTGCTCTGCTGCAGAGATGCCTACGGAAGGTGACGTTTATCGGCTGCTCTGCAGAGCAACTCAGCCCCTTCCACCCTTCGATTATATTTTCCTTATGCTCCAGCTCTTCCTTAAAAAGGGATCCAGCCAGCACACGCACACGCACACAACTCAGCGCAATTCCACGTGGGAGAAGGGAGGTGCCGTGCTGGTCTCCGCGCCAGATACTGCGGGTACGTATCTGCAGGGACCATCGACGTCGCGCAGCAACGCAGCGCTGGCTTTTGCGGGGAACCTGAGCTCCACCGTCCTGTGAGCTGACCTTGTTCTCCCAAAGCAACCAACGTTCCCAGTGACCGTGAAAGCGGGGTGATGCGCTGGGTTTCTGTCATCCCCCACCCAGCCCAGCACCGCTCAGCAGGTGGACTCAGGGGTCCGTGTGAAGGCTTGCAGCCTTGTTAGCCACACCGGCAAGGAGGAGGCTTTCCCGAGCACGCAGCCAACAGCTCCTTCTGCATCCCACGGAGCCCTGCGCCGCAGCCCCCAAGGGCCCAGCTGCTGTTCTCACCCTCCCCGCTACAGGCTGTTCACTTGGCTCTCTCGCCAGCGAAGCAGCTGCTTGGATTCGCACCCGGAGATGTTCCAGCTCCGCTGTGCCCACCAAACCGCATCTCCCAGCGTGCTGCCTTCACCCGCCGCACAGGGGAACAGAAGGACGAAAGCTGGTTTACGACACCGGAGACTCAAACGGAGCCCTTACGCTTTCTGCGCGGCGACGAGCTCCTCCAGGTTGGTTGGGCTACCCAGCGATCCCTCCTCCGGCCCCTGGACCGCAGCCCCCGCCTGGCTGGTGTTCTCTAAAGCCAGACACTTCTCTTCTGGTGTTTCACAAGCGTTTCCACCGCTCTCACTGTGCAGCACAAAAGAAAAAGGGCACAGAAGGTCAGATTAGCGGGATTCTGGAGGCTGCTGCAGGTAGAGAAGAGAGGGGAGAGGGGCTGTGCAGCTGACCTAGATGGGCACCGAGCCATGCCTGCCAAGGGGACCCGGTTGTCCAACGCGGGGCTGCCCGAGGCACAGCAAAGCTCCGAACCGTTCCCTCCGCCTCAAGCCCTGCCACACTAACAGCAGCTGAGGATGTCACGGGTGTCAAAACGCTGGCTCCCCTCCCCGCATTCTCCCGCCCTCTTTCCAGCTCCTTAGAGGACTTCCCCAGGGTAAGCCAGCCCTATTAGCAATACTCCCACTGTGCTGCAAATTACAGAGGGAAGTACGTATGTTTACACCTACAGCCCTACTTCGTCTTGGAAGTACAGAGGAGAGAGGCAAGGCAAGCACCAGCTAGCTCCGCAGGCAGAGAGAAAGCGAGGATGCACAGCTGGGAAGCAGGTACCGACCCATAAGGAGACAGTTCCCGCGGGCACAACACGTTTTCGGGGACCTTCCCATCAACGGCTCCTCTAAGAACAAGGCTGCAGATCCCAAGCGCACGCAGCCAGTCATTAAGACGGACTGCAGTTTCTTCTGTTCACAGGTTTTCCTGGCACAGGCAACAGCTTCTTGGTTCCCAGTGCCCCAGAGCGTATGGAACTCTGTGCGGAGGGTGAGAGGTTTGACACGATTCATCTATAAACGCCACACGCTGCAGCTCTCAAAGGGGGAGGGGAGGGGCTCGAGAGAGCGTGGAGCTCGCTGCTCAGCACGGTATTTCTACTGCTTTAAACCAGTCTCCACAAACAGGTTGACCGCAGCTCCCCTAGGCACGGCTCTTGGGTTGCTGGCGCACGCGAGGCAGCTCTGCACGTCCCGGGACACGGAAGAGCTCGAAGCTCACACCCGGTCAACCCGTGCCATGCTCTAGGCCACCTCTACGGGAGGAAGAGGACCGTTCACATTGCAGCTGCACCCTCCTGCCACCAGTAACAGGCACCAGGCTGGCTCTGGGAGCTTTCAGCCACAGGCTCTGCCCAGTGAAGAGTGGACTAGCCCAGCAGGACCGGTGCCAGCTGAGACCGGGGGCCGCCCCAGACCCAGAGGGCTCTCAGCGGGCAACGGCCAGCAGCTAAGTCTTCCACGGTTAAATGCCACAGGGCACAACTAACAACGTTAACAGGTTCAGGCTGTCTCGGCGAGAGCGTGACTTTGGGAGCCTTGGAGAAAAGTCAGACAGCTGTAAGGGAAACAG
Organism: Rhynochetos jubatus; assembly: GCA_027574665.1. Taxonomy (NCBI): domain Eukaryota; kingdom Metazoa; phylum Chordata; class Aves; order Eurypygiformes; family Rhynochetidae; genus Rhynochetos; species Rhynochetos jubatus. Next base: position 5,100,737 of record CM050670.1, on the reverse strand, counting down.
AAGCGGATCCACATCTGGGGCAGTCACGAGGAAATGAAAGGCAGGAGGGTTTGCTGCCTAGCCAGCCAGAAGCTGAAACAAAGCTGAAATCTGCTGAGACAGCAGCAGCAGGTGGCAGGAGAAGCGAGAGGTTTAGTGGGAAAGACCCTGTGAGAAGCTGCAGCACCTCAGGGTGTTCTACGGGGGACGCCTGTACGAGCCACAGTGACCAGAGCAGGGCCGGACAAGGCAGGCAAGTCCTCCGCAGCTACAGCTGCCTACGCCTCCTTTCTTGCTCTGTTTGCACCGTACCTCTCGGCAGCTTTTGTTCTTTTGCTTTGCTCTTCCTCTACGTCGGCTTTCCAGGGATCTCTTTTCTCTTCTCTCGGCTCCAGGGCCTGTAGGTAAAAACAAACGGTGTGGAGTTTTCTGGTCCTTCACCAGCAAAGCCTCCCAGGACCTTCCAGCGGTTCTCCAGCCCATCAGCTGGACAGCCAGCAGCCACGGCCTGCTCCGCAAGGAGGCCCAGCTGAACGTGCCAGCCTCCTCCCTGCAGGTGGCCAAAGGGCTGGAAACACGCGCCCCAGAAGAGTAGCCCATTCACAAATTCTCGGGGACCACAGAAGCAGCGGCTGAGCTCAGCCCTCGCCACGCGGGAGAGTGCTGTGGAGCAGGGCCAAAATGACACCGAATTAAACCAGCGGTAAGTTATGCCAACGTTCAGTGGAGCAAACAGCAGAAGGATTCCCTGCAAGTGCTGTCACCTTCCATCACATCAGCCCGGTCAGCGCTCCCCCAGGCTGCCCCTAACGGGAGACGGAAGCCCCGCGTCCCAACTCTGGAACCCCAAGTCCTAAAGCAGAAAGCAGAAGAGGATCGGCGGCCGGTGAGCGTGCGCAGCTTTGACCACAGAACCTGGCAGATCAGACCGAAATCCTAGCGCAGCTCGGAATCCGCACTCCCCTTCCCACCGAGTCTTCTGTAGCGCTGGGTATTGGAAGGATTGGAAAGGTTTACCGGACGCAGGAGATGGCTCCGGGAAGGCTCAGGCCCGCGCCATCGCTGTACTGCCGACAGACAGGCCCTGGCAGCGGCCTGACCCGCAGGGAGATGGGTTTGCTCCCTTTCCCAGGGCGCAGAGGCACCCGCAGGCAAGGCGGATCCTGCCGAGTAAATCCCTGAATCGGGATTGCCCATGGGCTTGGGCACAGGTAACTGCCAGCGCAGAGGCTCCCTTCGCCCGAGGAAATGGCATTGCAGGGCCATCTTCCCCAGCCTCTGCCGCTCTCCCTTCCCATCCCGCCGCAGCTTTTCCCAGATTTTCCTAAACAGCTCCTCCAGCTATTCGCTCTCCGAGATGATCCTCCCCCCCGGCAGAGACTCGGGGGGTCCTCGCGCTTGGCTGCACGCGGTGGGTGTCAGCACACGTGCGCAGGAGCCAGCGGGACCAAAGGTGGCGTTTGAGGCGGCAGGCCCCTGCCCACACACCGGCTTGCACCAACACCGACAAACAACGGTATTCTCGGCCGTCGGCTGGCCGCGCTGCCTCTGCTCCCGCTGGCAGATGGCAACAGCACTCTCCTGCCGAGAGGAAGAGATGCTGGTGGGCATCTCCCCCCCAGCTCGGGGCTCCCCTCCCGCATGTTCTCCCCTCAGGACCTCCAGGAGCCACGTCTCCCGGCCATACAGGCTCCCCTCAGAAGAAGCTGCCCAGTCCCTTAAAGCACAATTTTCACACTGCTTATTATCTTCCTTTTTTTGCAATTATCTGCGTACAGCCCCAGCTCCCAGCGACCTACTTTTCCAGGGCCGTCGCCTCCCGCACAGGCAGAACCTGCCCGGCGCAGGATGACGTTGCTGGCCCGTGCCACAGCTGCGCGGCCGTTCCCGAGCCGTTACGGCGCCGGGCAGTCGGACTGCAGGAGCCGGGCGCAGCGTGACCCGGCCGCACGTTCCCAGGGGAACACGGCGCCGACACCCAGGGGACGAGGAGCTTGTCCTGACTCACCACAAGCTGCAGCAACTCGCTGTCCGAGATGTCAGAAAGGTGCAACTCCTCCTCGTAGTCGCTGGACACGGATTCCTGAGCGGAGAGAAGATACGCGTTACAGCCGTACCCCTGCGGTCCGCCTAGGCGTTTCCAACAGGATGACAACGGGTGCTGCACCCTGCGCCACTGAACGCTTCTTCTCCTGCCGGAGACGGCACGGTGAAATACCCTGCTTTGCCAGTTCTCCTCCCGGAGAGCTAGAAAAGCAGTGGGCAAACGGGAAGGGACCCTGCTCGACGGACTCGAGCTACAGCTCCGAGCCAGCCCCCAGGTACCGTCCGTCCCCTCCCTGACCTCGCGCCTCCCCGTCGCACCCTCCGCAGAGCTGCGGACCTCGCAGCTGCCAGCTCCCCCGACACTTTTGTCTCCGCAGAAGCCGAGAGAAACACCAGAAGGAGGGGAACCCAGCAGCCCGGACAGCCGGGGCCGGCTGTGAACTCCACTAGGAAGCCTGCCCGCGTCGCGCAGATGGCAGCACGGGAAGCTGAGGCTTCTCTCTCCTCCGAGACTCGCGACGCGTCCCAGCTCGGGGGCTGTGCCTGGCGGTAGCTTTGGGCAGCACTTTGGTTGCGCTGAAAAAGATTTGCTACCTCCATCCTAGAGATGCCGAGCTGGGAATTCCGAGCGCGTGCGCCCCCCGCCCCGCCCGGGAACACCCTGCTGGCTAGGAAAGCGGACTCAGCGGAAAACGGGTAAGTGCTCGAGGAGCTTTCCCGAATCGGAGCCGTACGCAACAGCCACAGCCGCTTCCACGCCGAACGCAGCGCGCGCGGGCGAGTCCCTTACTTCGCTAGCATCCGGCCTGCTCTCTGTTTTCAGAGCAGCTGCTGCTTCTTCCCTCGTTTCGCTCGCTGCGCTCTTTTCCCCCGCAGACTGCGGCGCCTCATCGCCTGCAGAGCTGACACTTTCCACCTCGGCATCTTCCTTGCCCAGTAGATCGTTTCCAGAGGGCTCCCAGTCCGAGAAGTTCTGGTCAGACAGGCTACCGTCAGCATCTCCAGGAGGGACCTGAATTGGAGTTAGAGGGCATACGGCGTCAGAATCCAAGGAAGACTCTTCTCCTTCGTCAGCGTGTCGGTCTAGGCTTGTTCTAGGCAGGAAATCCAACACAATTACAGCCACGACATTCGCAGCCCCTCGCTGGCGGGATGCCGGGTCACAACTGGCATGGGTCCTCCTACAGCCAGCAGCAACGCCACAAAGCTTTGGGTGGCTTCAACATCCGTTTGGTTTCTTTTCAAACGGTCCCTTTCAAGGGCAAAGAACTTCCTTACGATAAACACGCTCGTTTCTTGGGCTCGGGCCTTTTGGGTTTTACCCTCTTGTTCCTTCATTCACCGGGTCTCTTCTTGCTAGCAGTGGCTGCCCATCAGCCCCGGGAGCACCCTGCGCACCCTGCGGCGGACCCACGCGCACACCGCGTGTTTTAACGGAGGGTTTTTTATCCCGGTGCCGCCGGAACGCTGCCAGCTGTTGCGTGGCAAGCGGAACGAACGTCTCCTCGCGTGTCATTTGTCTGGGAGACCTTCGCGGGGCTGAGAGCACCGTCCATCAAACCAGAGGGCAGGACAAAAATCAGATCACGGGGCACTTTCCAAACAACTCCAGTTCAGAGCCTCGCCTGCTAATTCCCTGAGGAATAAACCCAGGCTTGTGGCCAGCAGGGGTTCACAAACACCCCCCCGAACCACTCGCCAGCCACACAAGGCTCTGCAAAAAACCAGTCTGTGGGTTTTCTGTGGATTTCAGAGCTAGGGGAGCTCAGTCAGGTTATCACTGCCTGTCACTGATCTGTTCAGGAGCTGTAACACGTTTCAGCTGCAGCTGAGCGGCGCTAACCCAGGTGAACTTTCTGCCTGTCCAACCATTACTTCCAGGGATCGCCGTGAGGCCGGAGCACGGCGCGTGGCTACCCACGGGGCCAGGTCAGGTCTGCCAAACCCCGTCTGGGCAGCACATCCCTTGGTTTGTAAGCTCACGCCTCTGTCCATGCGGGTAATCACTCAACCAGCAAAACAGACAAGCCAAGCCAAGCCATCAGACCCACGCCACGACACGGGAAGCTGCCTACGGCACGCAAACATCATCGACGTCGTGCCAGCAGGACTCGTTACCTCTTTCTGGTTGCCAGCTTCCTCCGCAGGAGTCTTCAGGTGCTGGAGAGCGGCTTCAGCCTCACCCGCTACCTGTCTGCCACAGCCTTCCTTCTCTGCTCTGCTGCCCTCCTAGTGAGCGGGGGAACGCAACCGTTAGCGCTCTGGACCTGGCAGGCCCAGATTCCCGGACATCACGCTGCTGGGCTCCCCAACGCTGCCCTCTCCGGGCTCCCCACCAGCCCAGCCTCGCTACAGCAGGTCTCGGCCTCGCCTCCCGGCACGGGAGAGAGCAAGGCTAGCCACGCACGAGCCATTCCGCCCCTGTCACCAGCCATCCCCGCGGCTGGGTGTCCTAGCTCGCTGCGGCACCTCTCTGCAGTACGGCACGAGCTGTGCCGCGCAGTGTTTCTTTACAGCTCCTTTTTGCACGTCTCCATCCGGTAAAGAAGCCTTCCGTGGGAACTCCCCACCGCAGAAAGGGCCCCCTCGGCTCCCAGTGTGTGCCCAGGGATTGACCTGTGCAGAAGGCAGGGTGCTCGACCCCCCGGGCTGCAGGCCCCGCAGCAGGGGATCGCTCCTGCTGCCGTGGGACCCTCCCCCCGGCCACCCAGAGATGCTTCCACACCTTCTCCTCCTCTTGCTCCACCTTCGAGGCAGCCTCCGCTCTCACCCAACATCCCCGCGTCCCGCTAAGTCGCTAAACCCACGCGCTCATTTCGTGTGACTGGGGGTATTCAACCCTGATCCACGGGCTACGTGAAGCCAGCTTTTCCATCACCTCACCCCAAGGTGAAGGGCTCGCTTTGGGAACCCCCCCAGCTCTCTCTCTGCAAGGAAGCTGAGAGCAGCTCGGGCTGAGGCTGGCTCCTAGGAATGCCTTTCTGCTGCCATCTCGTGGAGCCAGGGCTGAATTATATTTTCCGGGGGGGCACTAATACCTTCTGCGGACTAAGATATCACCCATCTGGGTTAACAGAGCCTGGCCGTTGGGGGGCAATTACCATTCCATCATAGATTCCTGCAGCCCTGACAAGACAGTTCTTTGCTCCTGGACACAGTAACAGCCCAGTGACCAATCAGGCCCCCACAGGCTGCTTGTTGTTTGGAAACCAGAGCAGCCTCTCCTGCTCGGCTCGCATCGCCCGCACCCCTACCTCAGAGCCAGAGCTGCTTCCCAGGGTGTCGATAACCGTGTGCACGTTTCTGAAGGGCCTTGCTGTCCCACGGAGACTCTGCAGCATTAGAAAAAGGAGATGGCTGTGAGGGAGCGCCTCCTGCGCGGTCCCAGAGGAACTGGGGGGTCCCAATCGGTGCAACGAGGCAGCAGAGCCGTAGCGGTACGCCAAGGCCACGCGCCTACAGCCAGCTCCGTTTGCAAGTCCATCCTGGCAGGCACTCATTTACAAGGAGTACGACGGGAAAACAGGATGAGATGCTTTTTGGCGACCGAGCAACACACAGAGGAGATGCAGCCCAGATTAAGGCCCAGGGGCGGATGGAACAGCCACGGCCGACCAGCTATTACCAGGGGAGCATCAGCTCCTCGTTCCTGGAGGCTTCACGCGCTGTGGTTACCGACAGGCATTAGGAGCCAAGGCACACAACTCACCTCGTTCTCACTTTCTTCCTCTTTCTTTCTGCCCTTGCCTAGAACCGCGGCTTTCAAGGCACGCTTCTTTTCGCAGACCAAGTCCAGAAACCTCTTGGTCTGGCTGCTGAGCTCAGGGGTATTCGCAGGCTGCGAGGTCAGGAAGGGAAAGGGAAGTCAGAGCACAGCCCAAGGGAAAGGGGAGATACAAACCCACCGAGGCACGCCGCGCTTCCCCCTACGCCAAGGAAGCTCCCCATCCTAAAGAAGCATGTCTGCCAAACCCGCCTGTGCCCCGAAACACCCACCCGCTCCAGACCATAAGACACCAAAATACGTGAAATCACCAGTGACGGGACTTAGCAAGAAGAAAACCTTCGGTGACATGATTATTCGTGTGGTTTTGCACGTCTGTTGTTCTAGTTTCCTTTAAAAGGAAACATCAAAACGTTCCTTTAGTTGACCCCAAGGGGCACGTTCTGTAAACAGTCGTTGGATGCGACTAAATCTTACAGTCACCCATACGGTTGCATCCCTAAAGCGTGCTTCCAGGGCCCACTCCCAGAGAAGAGGGAGCCTTACCTGCTCCTCCTCTTCGGCCTGAAGGCCGGAGTCCACCGAGCTGCTCGTGTCCGAGCGGGACGACCCCTGAAGGATGCTGGTCAGAGAGGGCATGAGGCCACGCAGCGGAGGGAGTTTCCCCAGGGGCACCCTGATGGGCTCGGGTGACGAGTCTGAGGACTGGAGCACGCAGAAGGGATTAGCTGACAGGAGAGCGCGGCTGCACGCCCTACGCTTTCCTGTGCCGACACCGGGTGCTGACACCCACCCCACCGCCACTGAAAAACCGCTTGCGAGACCCCCCCCCGGCCCCAGCACGTCAGCTGTGCAAGGAACAGCCCTTTGATTTACTCGCACGTTTTGCCCTGCGAAGGCCCAGCTGAACACGGTCATTGACTTTACAGCAGCGAGGTGATGCCAAAAATCAGCGGGCATTACTCCGAAAGCGAAGCGAGAGAGCAGCAGCAGCCACGCTCGCCCACACGTACCCACGCGCGGCACCCTCCAACAGCGGTTCCTGCCCCACATCACGCGCCCCAGGCAAACCGGGCAGCTTCGCCTCGGTGTGCCCCGCTACTCTGCGCAGCACCAAACAGGTGAAGCAGGCTGACGGCTTCACCCAAAGCCTCGTCTCAACTTTTCTCTTGCTTCTACCCTCAGATAGCTTGCTGTGGGAGCTCAGCTCTTCTTGAGCACACGGGACATCAGCTGTCTCCAGCAAACTCAAGTCACCTCTGCGACTGGCATCAAAAACAAGCCCTTCGCTGTTCATAGGGAAAAAGCTTTCTTTTTCTCTGGCTTGCGAGATGCCTGGACTTCTTCCCACATCTGTATCCAGTCCTAACTTCTTTCTGACTGAGAAACAACAATCAGGCTTATCACTTACGTCCAGGTAGTCTTCACTTCTGCTCAGGCCACCTGGATCTGGCTCAGGAGTCATCTGCCGGGAAGGCAGAAGGTCAAAGGGCTTTTTGTAGGTGAACACTGGAGGGAGACTCCTTGGCTGGATTTCCTGAGTAGATAAATATTAGCAAATTACTCCAATGGCTTGCAGATAACGATATACACCCTCATCTACCTGAACCAGCAACATCTCTCACACGCAATTTTGTACAGAAATAGGTGTGGAAGTTTTTGGCCGCTGGAAATTACATATACACATGTAAAAGTGCTCCGAGGGAAGGCTCGAGGCTTTCTGGGCTGAAGAGGTCTACACCTCGAGCAACGACGACGACAAGGTACCATCCTTCCCCACAGAGACTTCTCTCGTTACCGGCTAAGGGAAGGTAGGAATTACTTGCTATCACGTGGGATATAAAGGTTATGCTTGCAGATACCAACAGCCAAGCAGAGTAACCTCACACGGCCACACCTGTGTTCTGTGTCTGGATGTCACAGCAGCACAGGCATTGACGCTGCCTAAATGCCGTTGCTAGGCCTCTCCAAGGAAGGACACCTTCCCAGCACGCCAAAAACCTGCCGCGAAGAATGGCACCAGCATCCCTGGCTGGTACCGTGTCCTTCTCAGCAACAGCATCCCACGGCTGTGGCACCACGGCTCCAGGTGTGGCCTTCTAAAGGCAAACTTGATGACTTCTGGGGGTTTCTGACCCCACTTCTGTTGGATTTTCACCCAACTCACAGCCCTGCTGGACAGGATCCCTTGTCAGGGGATCGCTGCTCCGATCCCACAGCAGCAACAGCACAGACCCTCTAATTCACAGCCACTCACTCATCCCCCAGCAGCCCTGCAAGCGCAGCCTACTCACGGTGAGTTGCTGCACCAACTTCTCCTTCTTGCCCTTCTTTTTCTTTTCTTTCTTCTCTTTCTTTTCTTTCTTCTCTTTATTCTTCTTGCCTTTCTCTGCCAAGTTGCCGCGTGCCAGCAGCTTCTCTCGCTCTTGAATGACGAGCTGTTTGTACTGCTTCTTAACGGGGTGCTCCCACAAAAGCTCTTGCGTAACAAAGTTGAAGTAGTAGGCCATGCCAATGGTATTCCGGCTGCATGGCAAAACCAGCACCAAGAGTGAGAACAGTACTTCCCCATCCACAGGAAGAGCATCTGTTGTGGCGCTGCCCCCACCCTGCCCCCCGTCCCCCCTGTGGGCAGCACACGGGTAAGGAAGGGCAGGGGAGGGCGGCATCGGACAGGACCGCTGCTGACAGAGCTCTCACCAGGCCTTCCACTCGGGTGGTAACGAAGCCAAGATGCCTTCCCGGGCCAGCCATAGCAGCTCCGGCTCATTCTCGGGGTCAATCCCGATCTCTCGTGCATATGCATGGATTTCTAGGAAAACAGAAGAGGAATCTGTGGAGACGGTCTGCACCGGGCACTGTGCAATAAAGCGCCTCAGCTACAGCGATGGGCGCCCTGGGAAATCCCCATTCTGCTCGAAGCTGCCAGCACGGCCCGTGTCTCGGTAAGCGCGTCCTACTAGGCTGGTAAAGAGGGAGACGGACTGCAGAACGGCATTCCTCTTTGCACCAAAAGCCCATTTTTCAGCTCTGCCTTCTACGAGATCCCACTGCCTCTTCCCTCTCCACCCTGCTCTCCACGTTTCCCTCTTCTCAACACACCCAGAAGCGACTGGCACGCTGAAATCCCTCCTCACAGCTCCTGCGAGGACAGGCATCAGTTACCTTCCGTGCTGGGAAGGAAATCACTGTCATCTTCCTCCAGGATAATCTGGTCACCGAAGACCCGCATCGCTTCCGCTGTGGCTCCCTTTACCTGGCAGCATGAAGGAAGCAACCCAAAATCACAACCAATAAAGCTTCCTCGTCCCGCGCTTGGCACCGGGGCGGTGGAGGGGGCTGGGGCTGCCAAGCTGGGCGGGCGGAGGGGAAGGGCAGCCGGCAAGGGCTGACGGAAGGCAGGAGGACACGGGAGGGCTAAGGAGAGTCTTTGCTGGATGCGGGGGGGAAACGGTGACAAAGGATGAGGAGAAGGCTGAGGTATTTCCTGCCTTCTTTGCCTCCGTCTTTAACAGTGACAGCATTAGGGTTCCCTGGGTACCCAGCTCCCTGTGACAGCAGGCAGGGAGCGGAACGAAGCCCCCCCAAGCCCAGGGGAAGCGGTCAGCCACCTGCTGCACCACTTAGGCACCCACAAGTGGATGGGGACGGATGGGATCCACCCAAGGGTGCTGAGGGAGCTGCTGGAAGTGCTCATCAAGCGTACCTCTGCTTTCTCCATGAGATCCAAGGGGTCCTGCCACGTGGCAGGTGTCCAAGCAGCAACGGGAACGGGCCGAGCAGCCGACCGCCGACAGCAGGATCACCGCTGCCTGCACCTGAGCCTTGGCTCCCCTCTTCACCTTCCGCCGTCCTCAGCCCGCTCTGTATTTAGAACTCCTACGTCAAGCGAGTCTCAGAAGCCGCGATTAATCCTGGCAGTTTCCAAAGACAAAGACGTTCTCAGGACACGCCAAAGCGAAAGAGCATCACAGGGCTCGCGCCGCTCCCAGTGTACCCGAATAAAACATTTGGATGCAGGCGGCTCGCTCGAGGCCGCCTGTTCTCATTTTCCTCCCTCACATATTCCATCCCCTCTCCTCATCCCTGGCGTTACGGCCGGCAGAGGAATCCCGCACGAACTCTGCTCCTCGCAAGGCCGCTTCCTGCACGTGCAGGACCCGGCTGTGCGGCTGGAGCTGCGCCAGGAGGGAGGGAGGACGGGACGGCGCGATGCGCGGCAGCCCCCTGCAGCGCCCCGGTCCCGCCGGCAGCAGCGAGCCCCCTCCTCCCCCCGCCCGCTGCGCTCCCGGCCTCCGCCACGGGAGGACGGACCCTGCCGGCTCGGCTCCCCCGCCCCGGGGCCCAGGCCTCGCCCCTCTCACCGGGACCGGCACCGGCACCGGGATCGGGACCGGGATCGGGACCGGGAGAGCCGCCTCCAGCCGCTTACCGCTTCCGCCGCCGCCCGACCGTTGCTCCAGCCCGCGCTACGGTTGCCCGCTGCGCAGACTGAGGCACGGCCCGCCCCCGCCTGCACACCATTAGTAGGCGGCGGGTGCAGCCCGGCGTCTGATTGGCCGCGGGATGGGCGAGCTCTGTGACGTCACGACGAGGCGGCGCCTGCCGGCGGTTGGCGGCCTGGGAACTAAGGACGCGCCGCTCGTTGCCATGGCGACGAGTCGCCCTCTCCCGACCCGTACCTCGGCCTCGCTCCGCCCCCCCCTCCTTCCCGGCTCCCGTTATCCCCCGGGGCCGGGCCGGGCCGCAGCCGGTTCGGGGAAGAGAGCGAGCCTCGCCGGGCCGGGCCGGGCCGGGCCGGGCCGTCAGCGCTTCCGCCGGCGGGCGGGCTTTCCTGGGCAGGGAGCTCCGCGCCGCCATGCCCGCCGCCCCGTTCGGCGCCGGCGCGGCCTACCCGGCCCGGCGCGGCCGCCCGGCCGAGGCGCGGGGCGCTGCGGGCCCTCTAGGCTGCCGTCGCCCGCCCGGCCGCCGGGAAGGAAGGCTTTCCGGGGCGGGGAGCCGCCGGGGCGGGCAGGGCTGCGGCGATGGCTGCCGCCTGGCCCTGGCTGCTGCTGTGCTTGGGGGCGGCCGCCCTCCGCGCCCGCTCGGCCCCGTCGCGCATCCGGCTGCCGTTGCGGGGCCCCAGAGCCCCAGAGGGGCTCCCCAAGGGGTCCCATGGGTGTGCTGAGCATGGGCCAGCACCCAGCTACAGCGAACTCCTGGGTAGAGAGAGGTGTGAGCTGCAGGTTCTGCCCGCAGGGGGTGACAAAGCCACGGTGCCGGTGACCGACCCGGCGTTCAGCCAGGCCGTGAACCCCCAGAGCTTCTGCACGGGCGTCTCGCTGCATCACGCCGCTCTGATGCAGAACACGGGGCCGCTCATCGACGTGTCGGACACCCGCCCCGGCACCAGTAAGCGGCCGCGGCGGTGTGGGGCTGGGGTGGGTTTGCTGGGAGCAGGGCGGGGGGCCTGCAGCTGCAGGTACGGGTGGGCTGGGTACCCCCTGGGAGCGCAGGGCACCGTGGCCTGTCCCCTTCCAGATGAGCTGTTGGTGAGGCAGAAGGAGCGGGGAGCGCCCCAGCGGGATGGGATGGGGCCCTGGGTGTCTCAGTGACCTGCTGCATCCCCGGTCACCTTTGTGCCTTAGACCCCGTGTCAAGGAAGAGCGTGAAGTCCGCGCACAGCACGCGCAACCGGTACTCCAGCCGGTGGACCGTCACCAAGTGCCAGGCGTCCACCCCTGCACGGACCCTCGCCTCGGACTGGAGGACAGTGGGCTCCCAGCACGGCATCACCGTCACCGAGAGCGACAGCTACAGCGCCAGCCTCTCTCAGGACACAGGTATCCCGGGGCTGCTGCTAGCGGGGATCTGCCGGTTTGGGGTGCGTGGGTTCATCGGTGGTGACCCCAAACCAAACTGGGACTGAGCGTGTGCTCCCGCTGCTAGTCACGGTCACGGAGAGCATCGCGCATCGGGCAGAGGCTGGCAAGGGGTCTGGGGTGGGGGGTGGGTCTCGCGCTCCCCGTGCGGAGTCGATGGTGGTGGTGTCCCCTGCCCGCGCTCCCGGCTCCGCTCGGCCTTGTCGAGCTCCGGGTTAAGCGATGGAGAGCGGGCAGCAGCGCCCCGGTGCGTGGTGGGAGCAGATGTGGGGCTCTGCGGTCCCCTCCCGAAGCTCTGGGGTGGCTCCGCAGCTGGCGGGCTTTGGGGACACGTGGCCAGGTGTACCTCCGGGCCCATTCCCACTATGACAGCGATGTGGAGAGCGGCCTTCCCAGGGCAGGGAAGGTTCCCAGGTGTGTGACGCGTCCTCTCCTCCGCAGACAAGGGGCGGAACAGCACGGTGTCGACGGAGAGCGCCTCGTCTACCTACGAGGAGCTGGCTCGCGCCTACGAGCACGCGAAGCTGGAGGAGTTGCTCCAATTTGCAAATGCTTATGTGTTAATACCTTTTTCTGTGAAAAACCCCCAGCGCTGTGTGCAATAAAGGTTATGTTTATACGTGGGCGTTGTTAAGTGAGCAGGGGCAGGGGCAGGGGCTGGGGCCAGGCCATCAGCGGGAGGATGGAGAGGAGCGGCCCAAATACACCCAGGAGAGCAAACGCGTGCCGGGGACGGCGGCGCCGAGCGCTGCCTGCTTCCCCTCCCGAGCCGCCCCGACCTGCCGACCGCCGGGGCAGGAAGGGCTGGGAGCAGGGTCCCGCGGACGCCGAGCCAGAGGTAAGCGGCACCTACGCGCCGGTAAGTCCGTCACGGCGGGGCCGCGTGGGAGCGGGCGGCGAAGCGCGGCGCAGTCGTCCCCGGCGCGGCCGAGCACGGGGCGGAGCGTGGCGCGGCGAAGCCTGGCGAATCCGTCGCGGTGGCGCGAAGCCAGAGCGTCGCTGCCCGCCGTCGCGCTGAAGCGTGCTGGGCAGCCGGAGCCTTCGCATTTACCGTGCTGAGAATTCCCCCGGAGCAAATCCAGCCCCGAAACAGGGTTGGGCTTCTTCCGCAGTACGTACTTGAGGCTTGGCTACAGCGAGCCAAGGGCCCACCCCCCCTCCAAGCAGTGTCACAGCTGGGCAGCCATGCAGTGCCTCTGACATGACAACCCCGACTTTGAATAGAAGGGGCTAGAAAAGGCAAGTGTGTTCTCAGCTCTAAGTGGATTAGCAAGGTAAAGAGAACAACAGCTTAACACCGATTAACATGTCTTTATTGTAATGGGCTAGTACAGATTCCCTTCTGCATCTCAGCAAGAATTCCCCACCTTCCCTTCCCCAGCAGTTACCATCCCTGGCCTTGCAGAGCTCGGTTAGACAGCCTGCATTGCCAGCACTCCACTGTGAGAGCCCAGCAGCCCCCCAGCTCCCAGCGAGCCCACTGCCCTTCACCGCGGCAGCCGGCTCTCCCCACCTTGCTGCACGCGGTAGCCAACCAGGCGTTGAAGGAGCCACGTGAGCCAGACTGCCTTCAGCAGGGACCAGGCAAAACCCCCACAAGCTCAGAAGCCAGACACCAGCACACAGGAGGTGAAGATAAGCAGGGGCAGCTGGGGATGGAGCCCTTGGAAGAGGGGCTGAGGCTGTTTGTGGCTGGAGTGGACAGAAAGGGCAGCCTGCGCGCTGTCATGGCTCAGCAGCTCTGCACAGAAAAGCCAGCGTTGAGCCCAGCAAAGCGGCAGTGGCCAACACGCTCAAGCCTGGCTCCGGAACCGGGGCACCCCAAGCAGTTCTCCCCGAGAAAGGTAAGATCAGCTCGCGGTCGGCACGCGGCTCAGCTCCCGCTCCCTTGGCAGCCTGCAGCAGGTCCCCCTTGCTGGCATCCCGCTCCCGTGGCATCCCACTCCACGCTGCCTGCCCCTGCCACGCTCAGCGCGAGTGCTGCGCCAGCACGCAACACCCGGGAAGCGGAGCAGGAGGGGCTTCTGCCGTACTGCCGCGCATCGAAGGGCGCAGAGCGGCAGCTTCACGCCCTGCCTGCGGCGGCCGTCTCGAGAGAGAGCGGCTCCGAAGATGCTTTCTCGCAGGTGGGGTCCCTTGGAACTGCAGGCTTCTCCATCTCGCACACGGTAAGCGGCTCAGCAGTTTTGAAAGCGTAAAATATTGAAAGTCAGCTCGGAGGGGACGCTGACAAAGACCACCAAACACCGCGGTGCCCGCTCAGCGGGAGAAAGCCTAGCCCAACTTCTCCCGGGTGGTTAGAGCGGCATCACCTGCCCCCTCCCAGCTCCCTGCATCCCAGCGGGGTGGTGATGCGCTCCGGATACAGCCCCCGGAGGAGCCTGGTCCAGGCTGGACACCAAGGGCTCCCACCCGCCTTCCCGGCCGTGCCGCCTGGAAGGAGCCCCCGGCCGCTGCGTCGAGCTGCTCCCTCTCCCCAGGGCACGGAAGGACGCAGGTGGGGACAGTCCGGCTGTTCCCACGTTCCCGCTGCGCCAGCGCGGCAGACACCACCCCGCTCTCCTGCCGGCGCCGCTCCCCATCGCCCCGTCGGTAACGCAGGAGGAGCGCTCCAGCGAGCACAGCCGCGCTGCGGAAAGGAGGGAGCGCCTTTCCAAAGGGCCTGTCCCGCAAAGCCAGCCCTGCTCTCCTTCCCGTTGCTTCCACCCCGAGAAGAGAGGAAGCCTCCCTCAGAGTCCCGACCTGCCATCCCGAGCCTGTCCCCAGCTGCCACAGCCGTTTCGCTGCTGGGTCTCCGTGCCGGAGGCCGGATGATTTGGCCCACTGGGACTTCAGCGCTTGGTGGGAGCCAGCGCGGGCTCGTCTCCTGCCACGTCTCCTCCAGCGAAGCCTCGGCTGGATCCACGTCCTCTCCCTGACCGCTTACTCAGAGCCCTCCGACTGGCAGCTCTGGCTGGAATACTAATGCGAGAACTGTTGATTTCTTGGAGCCCTGATATTTCACCACTGGATTAAACAGTCTATACAGGACATTTGGACACGCTACAGGATCCACCTGGGAAGCTCGCTTCCTGCACTCCCTTGTAAAGAAACCCTCTTTCAAGGACAGAGCCCGGAGACACGGCGGAGATGGCCGGGCATCACCGAAACGCAGCGTTACCGGCGGGGAGACCGCACAGAGCACATCTCTCCGGAGCCACACCCCACTTTTCAATAACGGTAAACTTTAATTTGTCTGTTTCCATCCAGTCCCAGCTGAAGGAGGCTGGAACTGCCGGTCGAGGACTTCTGCGCCGCTGGGAAGGGCGGTCTGGCGGGCGGGTGAAGGAAAAGCCTGGCTCGCAGGAGGGATTAGCAGGCGAAGAGGGATTAGCAGGGAAGAGGCTTTACGGGTCAAGCACAGCACAAGGAACAGGTCACTCGTGCTCTGGCTGCTAAACACCGTATTCCTCCCCGGAAGCGGACAGGAAAGCAGCGGATAAGGCTTGGAAATCGCTGCACGATGCTTCAGTGCTCCCGACTCACCTCCGGCCGTCTCCTCCTACCCGCCGCACAACACTGGGGTGTCACTGAAGACCCCCAGGCAAAGGATACACTCCTGAGTTCCTCTGGAAGTCTTCTAGCCATTTCTTGTTGGCCTCGATCATTTCTTCAATGCTCATCTTGTCCAGCTGACGGACGTGGGGCTTGGAGTGCTGCAACAGCCGTATTTGCTCCCTGTCACGTGAGAGAAAGGGGAAATGAGGGGCTGCTACAGAGCCACCGTTGCCAAAACCCAGCCTCCTCTTGGCTCCGCATCCTCCGCCCAACCGCGTCGGAGAGCGAAGCTGCAGCAGCCACCCCCTGCCATGCCATCCGTGCTGCCTGCACAGCGTCGGAAAGGTCGGGCGGCAGCCTGTCCCCTCCCTGCAGCACGGCCTGTCCCGGCAGAGCCGGCGGGGCCCAAAGCCAGCAGCACCCTCGCACCCTGGTCCCGGGGCGGGGGTTATCGGCACCGCATGCCGGCAGCTTCGCCGGGGACGCTACGAGGCAGCGCCGAGCGTGTGGCCGCGAGCCACCAACAGCGTCAGTGTCTGCTTAATAATATCCAACTGGGAATTTTGTTACTTCCTTCCTCTGTGAAATGTGAGCTAGAAATCATTCCAGAGTAACAAGAGCAGCAATGAAAGAGCAACTCAAGGAGATAGACCCTTACTCGGCAGAGATGTATCCCAGCTTCTTCTCCAGAGGCTTGGAACTTCCCCTGCATGACGGGAAGCCACCTGGAAAAGAGAGGTTAAATACAGGCTCCCTGGAATCAATGTTCTTGACATCTGGGTATGCTCCCTTCTTTGCTAACTGCCTTCTCGGGGGTGTACTGGGACTGCTCCAGGAGCAGGAGGGTCAGATGGGCCTTATGCTACGCTTCCCGGAAGGAGAAAAGCTTTTCCTCGTTCTTTATCTCCTTAGCACCCTTCCTATCGGGAGCACCAGTGACCCGGCCTTGCCAGCAGGGGAAGGGTGAGCTGGTTAGAGCCGGCACCCTGTGGCTCTGAAATCAAAAGCCGTAGGGTAGCAAGCAGATGGGTTACGGTCGGAGACTCACCTGGGAAATACCTGTGCCATTTCTCTTCCAGGATGCTGTCCACCGACGGTCTGGCTGCGAGAGAGCGAGGCGAACTCGGCCCAGCACTCCACGCCCACGGGGGCCCCGAAGACACCCCAGCCGGGGACACCGAGCTCCCCCCTGCCTGCAGCCCCGCCAAGGGGGTGTATGAAGAGAGAGGGATGCCACCGCCAAGGGTCGAGGTGGACAATGGAGACTGGCGGTGGTTCAGAGAGCCCAAGACGCCGATGGCGCTGTTCAGTTCCGTGGTGATGTGCTGCAGAGTGTCTGTCAAGTACTGGATCTTGTCCAGCGGTGGGGTGGGCCGTGAATCGTTTCTCTGGTCAGCTGGCAGAAGAGAGGGGAAACAGGGATCACCGGGAGGGCGAGGGAGACACCGTTACGCTGCGAGCGGAGCGTCGTCAGGCTGTGCCAAGCTGGAGGCAGAGGCAAAAACCCGGCTTTGCAGGCAACAGAGGAGACACAGACGGACAAGGAATTGTGCCTTGGAGGCTGCCTGGGCACAGGCTGGAGGAGAAACAGGATAGCAAGGCCAAGATGCTCGAATGCTGCAAGAATGGGGCCTGCAGGACAAGCCTGGGCATGCTCGTGAGAAGCAAAGCAATTTGGGCCGGCAGCGAGGCTGGGGGAGGACCCGCAGGGCTGTGCTGATACAAGGGCTCTCATCCTACGGCCAGAGAAACCCCCCACATGGGTTTCACATGGGCCTGCAGGTATTGTACTGCTCAGGGTCAGAGAGACGATCCCAGACCGGACAGCTTGTCAGTCTGCTGCCACAGGGAAGTTTTCCAGATTTTCTTTACGCTCCATCCTTGCCAGCCTTGCTCGGCAGCTCTCCTGCCTTCCTGGCTGCTTATGGGAGCCCTTCTTCCCACCTGTTACAGGCAGCTGTACAGGTGGCTGCCTGTGAGACCCCCGGTTACAGGCAACTGCGGGCAAACCAAAAGGCCCAGGCAGCAGGCAGAGGAATTCCCGCAGCCAGAGGAATTCCCGCAGCCTCTCCTGCCAGAGAGGTGAGGAAGAGGACGCCCAGACACCTGCAGAAGAGCAATACAAGCCCTGCACCAGCAGAGAGGGAAGAGCCGAGGCCGGATTTTAGAACCCACTCCGCAAACAAAGGGGGAGACGCAGAAGGCAGGTTCAGGCACAGATTCCATCCCTCTCATGTGCCGCTACGGGCAGGGAGTAAGTTCTTCAAATGAAGCGTTCTCCACAGAGCAGTCCCCGTCACGGACAGCACACCTGCCTCGGAACACAAGCGAGAGCAACAGGAGGGGCAGAGGGGCAAGAGGGGAAGCCAGAACGCGGCCTGAAGCACCGTAGGTTGGGCACAGCGCATCAAGCCAGTCGGGCACTTACATCTAGGCTGAGGGAAATCGACGCTGGATAAGCTGCTGTCGGTGTCCTCAGAGTCGCTGAGATCAAAAGTCACCGTCTTCTGGCACGCAGCGCTCTTGAGCGTGTCTTCCTCTGAAAGCTGGTCGGGAGAAGGAGAACACCACAAATAAAAGCTGCTGTTCAGTCCCTGAAAGAGAAAAGCTGCTGGCACACTGCCCGCAGCTGCTCTGCACGGGCTAGACAACGGGGTCGGGCACGGGCCAAGCGAAGGCAGACCCATCTTCGCTCCGACAGCGAAGTCTGAGAGCCCAGAGACTGCCAAGCCTAACAGCCGCGGGAATGGGCCCTTCTAGGCAGAAGTCGAAGGGGTTTGTGCTCTAAATAAGCCTCAGGGGTGAGCAGCTGCCAAGGCTTGCCTTGGTGGGGAAAGCAGCCCGCATCCCAGCTCACGTGAGGAGCCATGCTGCTTTCTGTTTCTGAAATCCAGCTCCACGGGCAAAGGCCAGCCCTTGGCCACCAGCCCTCCCAAGGACCGGGAGCCCTGCAGACTCCAGCCTAGGGGAGCAGGCCAAGAGCACCGGGAGGCGGGAGCGCAGCGGGGCAGGCACGGGGGTGCCGGGGCTTACCTCCTCGAGCAGCAAGGACTCCAGCTGGCTTATTTTCTCTTCTTTCTTCTTCAGCAGTGCCTGTCCTTCCTGCATAGCCAACATCATCTTGTCCAGCTGCTTTTTCTCCTGCAGTGGACGGACAGCCGAGCCAAGGAGGAGAATTAAATGAGAATGAAAGAACCCACGCTAGCGGTCACGGTGACTTCCGGTATCGCCCTTCCGCTGCGGCTGCTGGAGTAAAACTGCTCCCAGGTGTTGGGGAGCCTGGGAAGCGGGCAGTACAGAGAACTCAAAGCCAGTTCACCACAAGGAACAGGCGGTTTCCCTTCCAAACCCGGCATCCAACAGGGTCAACGGATTTGGTTCCGCTAACGTAAGCGCTCTCTGTCACCAGTGAAGGAAACAGGATCTTCCCCATCCTTGGCTGGCACACCAGCAGAGCTGGCAAGTACTCGGGAGCCCTTTTCCCGGCGAGGGTGAAATCCCTGCAGAGCTACAACCATACATTTGTACCTGCTGATGGGATGGACGCCGGTCGCTTCCCTCGCTACGAGGAAAAGTGTGTTAGGGGCTTCGCGTGACGCGGGAGCCCCTCTTTCCCTCCCAAACGCTTTCTCCAATTTTTAAGGTCCCGAGAGCTCCAACTAACGACCAAGCTCCTGGAATCGAGCAAGCTACGAACGCCGCGCATCACTCACAGAGCAACCCGCGAGAGCTGGTTTGCAGCGGAACTGAACACCCACCGCTGCCTGTGCCCGCACCTGCGAGGCGGGAATCGATCCCAGGGCTGCGGATTCGTCCGTGCAGCCAGGACTGCCCGACAGCGGAGCGCAGCCCGTGCTCAGCGGCTCACCTTTTCCAGGTTCTTGTGCACGACCTCCAGGAGCTGGGAGTTGTCAGGATCCAGCACCACCCCCTGTGCTTTCCGTAAGTCCCGGCGCCACTGCTGCTTGGCGGCTTTCAGCGCCGTCTGCCTCTTCCTCATGAAGCGCGTCTGGCTCTTGAGGAACTCCTTGGCGTTCTCGATGGAGATCCTTTCCGCAGAGATGTAGCTCCGGACGCTACACGGAAGAGACAGGCGTGCTGCAGGCTCGACGCCGGCCGCGCCACCCTGCAAGCACCTCCCCGAAAACGGACGGGCAGCGCAACGCGCGGAAACCCCGGCGCAACCGGCGCCTTGGCAAACCAAAGGAAAACCGTTTTCCGGAAGCGGCTGGCACGCAGATACTCACTGGAAGCCGCTCTTCTCGGGCCTTCGAGAGGGTGGGGAAGCAGGCTCTTTGGATGAGTGCTGGGGAGGCGAGACAAGTCAAAAGCTAAGACGTGTGTACGGGGAACAGAAGCCCCGGACCCCGTAAGAATCCATCAGGAGTCATCATGTTCGGGATGACATCGCCATAGCACCGCCCAGATCCAAGGCCAGTGCCAGGGCCGTTGTTTGTGTGGCTTTTAAAAAGTCAGACCCCTGACTCGAGCCCGGCTTTTGCCTGCGAGGGCAAAGTAACCCCACGCTCCTTTCCCCCCCCCAACAACAGACAGAAGTCAAGGAATGCTGCTAAAGACGCTGATGTCCCCCGGCACAGCCAACACCATTACAGTCTGCTTGACTCACAGCTCGAGTAGTTTCTTTCACGTCTTCAGCGTGGACCTCGGCTCTCCCTCTTGGAGACTCAACGCTGTCTTCTGCCTCCACCTCACTGCCCAAGGAAAAGGCACTCGATTAGGCCAGTAATCTGTCTGCAGTGGTGTCCAAAGTGACCTCTGCTTCCCAGGAGGGAAAGGGCCCCAGGCATGCCAGACCCCACCGGCATCGGGTCTGTGGCGTGGCAGACACAAGCCCTGGCTGGGCAGGCGAGCGTTGCTCCTCGCCCGTAGCCAGCAGCTCAGCTACCCCAGGAAAACCTTGTCCTGGCATCTCAGTGCCCCTCTCAAGGCGTCTTATTGACCCCACGAGACAGATGTGGAGAAGACAAACACGTCAGCCTGACAAGCAGAGGCAAAGGGACAAGTGTACGCGGCGAGCTACCTGCAGATCTGGAAACAGAGCCCAGGACCTCTCCGCCCTCGACAGGCAGCGAGACCACCGCGAGGAGTCGGAAGGAACACGGCCCGAGACACGAGAAGCTCAGAGGTAAGGCAGAGCTCTGGCTTGGGTCAGAGAGGTTTGGTAGGGGCACAGGGCCCTTTCCTTCCATTTGAGGGAACTCCTCATGCACACACCTTGTGTGTTTCTGCAGCTTCTGGCTGCGGCTCTGCAGCCGCTCCACCTGGGCTTCCAGCTTCGCTTTCTGGTCCTGGAGTTCCTCGAGGGACCTGCGCAGCTGCTGGGTGGACTCCAGGAGGCTGCCATGCTCCTTCCTAAGCTCCTCTAGGCGCTGCTGAGAAGCTGCAGCCGCCTCCTAGAAAAGAACCAAGAAAATCCCTCCCGGTCAGCTCCCCAAATCAAAACGGAAGGCGCACAACGAGCCAGAGACTTGCCCGGTTCACGGGAGGTCCCGGCGCTACAAATGCGCACGCGGCACGCCAGTCCTGGAGGAACAGGCCGCTCGTTTTTGGGAACAGCTCGGGGCCGACGCAACTCCCAGCAGGACGGCACTCCAGGCTGAGGCAGGGAGGGGTTTGCAGACTCGGTTTTGAAGCAACAGCTGGCTTTGCTAAAGCCGCAGGTCTAGCGCGCTCCCCTCAGCCCCAACAGAAAAGCGGCACAGCGCCTCCCCGGAGCGAACGTATACATACTTGTCTCTCCAGCTCAGCCCGTCTGTCCTCGTCCAGCAGCTGCTGCCTTTTCTGCCGCAGAGACTCCTCCTAAACGCGGACGAGAGGGTAGGCGCGTGTCAGAGCGGGGATGCCGACGCCGAGCAGCGCTCGAAGCACAGAGGTCAGGCCTGGCTCTCAGAACCGCCTCGCAGCCCCTGAGGACTGCTCTCGGTTTTGCTTTAGTCCTCCCCCTGCACACGCCCAAGATCCCCTGCCTTTATCTGACTGCCCGGGAGATGCTGGGAATGTTGGCATTCCCATGGGAAGAAGCACCGAGCAAACCCAGAGCGCGGGCTTCCACCGCCAACATCAGCCACGAGGAACGCTTGGCCCCGCTCGGGCTCGGGAGGGAAGCCCTACCTGTAACCCGGACGGCAGCAAGAGCCCTCCCCCAGCAGCACGGGCCAGGAGACCGCCGCGAGCCCAGCGGGGACTCACCTGGCTCAGGAGCTGCGCCGACCTGGCCTGGATGTTCTTCGCGCGCATTTCAAGCTGCTCTTCCGAATCCTTTCTTTCCTGCACAGAAGCGATGAGAGACTG
This sequence comes from Rhynochetos jubatus, assembly GCA_027574665.1. Classification (NCBI taxonomy): domain Eukaryota; kingdom Metazoa; phylum Chordata; class Aves; order Eurypygiformes; family Rhynochetidae; genus Rhynochetos; species Rhynochetos jubatus. Next base: position 5,079,278 of record CM050670.1, on the reverse strand, counting down.
TCGCAAGTCTCTCCCTCGCCAGGCAGAGCTCTGCCACCACGAGGGACCACGACAACTGGGGACGTGTGACCTGCCACTGGGCTGCAGGGAGGCGTCACCGAGCCCAGAAGATCCCCAAGCGGCCCGGTGACGGCAGACCGCTGGGCAAAGCGGGCTCCTCACCTTCTCCCTGTGCCGCAGTGCCGCGAGCTGCCTGTCCAGCTCCTCCTGCAGAGCTTTCCCCTCCATCTGATGGAGCTGCCGGAGCCGCGCCATCTCGCTCCGCAGCCCTTCTTCCAGCTCTGTCCTCTGCTTGCGCTCCTGCTCGTTGCAAAACACAGACCACAAGAGCGGCTGAGCGAAGCACGGCGTTCTCCAGCGAGCCAACGTGGACACGCGCCCTCCGGAAAGCCAGCCCGGCACACAGCTCCTGAGCAAACGCCGCGCTCAGCGGTAAGCCTTGCTTACGGGGGGCAACACTGTTAAGGGGACGGCTCCAGAAAAAAGCAGCAGCCCATGAAACCAAGGTTTTGCCACACGCTGCTAACTGTATGGGCACAGACGGGAGGCGGGAGGCTTGCCGCAACGGGCACGCCAAAGCGTGCAGCATCTCCTGCACCCAAGTCCACAGAGGCGTGTGGAAGTGGCCTGCACGGAGGTGGTTTTGACAGCTTAGAAGCCCAGCCTAGAATTCATTTCACCTCGTGGCAACAATGCCCAGCTCTCCTGGAAGACACATTTCCACCGCCAGGAGGGGCTGAGGCAGGCGGGTCTGGCAAGCGGCAGTGCCAGCCCAGGTACAGCCCCCGCCAGCCACCACAGCCACCTCCCACGTTCCCCGCTCTCCCCCGCCGGTACCTCCTCCTTGTACTGATCCTGAATCTGTGCCAGGACTTCCTGGTGCTCCTCTTTCATCTTCTCCATTGTCCTCTCGTGGTCTTTTTCCACTTCCAGGCGTTTCTCCCTCATCAGCTCGCTGAGCTGCAGGGGTGGCATGGACAGATGTTTCCCCAAACTACAGCAGTCCCCGAGAGAGCAGGCCCTCACAGGGACTCCCTCTCCCTCCCCAAGCAGAGGGACCGAAGCTTGGAGTCCCTTGCAAGCAGGATCGAGCCCTGGCCCGGGCAGTACCGAGCACCCCCTCGAGGAGAGATGCTGCGGGGGTGTCCCCCCTGGGCGGGGGCTGCGGCCTCTCAGACCTCACCACGCGCCCAAGGAGAGAGAGCGGCGAACCTTCCCCAATCCAAGAGCAATACTTGCCTCGCGTTCGTACTCTGCTACTTGCTGGGTTTTTTGCTGCCTTCTCTGCTCTGCTCTCTGCAATTCGTCACGCAGCCGAGCCTCCTCTCTCTTATGTGCCTCCGCTATCTGGGTTTGCAGGCTGGAAATGACCTGCAGTGAAAGCCACCCACAGAGATTTGTCACCCTCCCGACGAGATCCATTCAGTGCCCTCCTACAGGGAGCGAGCCGCGTGGCAGAGACCAGCGCGTGCGGCCTCACCCCCCCTGCCTGGAGCGTGGCCAAATGCTGAGCCAGACCAGACCCGCGTTTAGGAAGCGGAACAAAATTAGTGCCACCCTCCCCGGCCACCTTTGGTGAGAGCGTGGGGAACAAACCCCTTCCCAGTCTAAGGAAATTACCTTACGATGCTTCTCTTCTGCCGCAGATTTCAGCTGCTGGAGTTCAGCTGCAAACTGCTCCTCGAACTCTTCTACAGCCTACAGAAACACGAGCGAGTCAGCCTCCTGGAAAGCCCCCACGTGCGCGGGGACACGCCGCGCAATCAACGTCTGTCCACAAGCACAAGGCTAAACCCCTTCCAAACCAGATCTCCTACAGGGTGCCGTCGCCCTCTCTGCGCTTTCCCTCCCAGGACATCCCAACGGCTGGCAATACGCATCTCACCTTCTTCTTTGCCTTGTCTAATCGCTCCTTGAGCTCACTGAGGAATCGTTCCTTCTCTTCTTCCAGCCCAAGCATCAATTCCTGCTGAGCTTCCTCCATTTCCACCTTCATTTTCTCCAAAACGAGCTGCTGCTTCTTCTCCAGGCTCTCCTTCTCCACTGCCTGCTGGGATTTCCACTCTTCTCTCAGCTTCTGCAGCGCAGCCGCTTGCTCTGCCCTGGAAGGTCAGCAACAAGAACAGAAGCCGGTCAGAACGGGCTGCTTGACCGCTGGGCTCCATTTAGGAACCAGAGCCAGGAGAAGACACTGCTCTAGGATAAGGCCCGCAGGCCAGAAGGAACAGCACGGAGATCCTCAAGCGTATCAGCTGAGGCCTTGCATATAACAGCAAAGCGGTCAGGTGGAGACATAGCTGTCAACCCAGCAAAACAAGGAATAGCAAACTCGGAGTGTTCCAGGCCTGTCCCGTTCCAGGCCTTGCCCGCCTCCTCCAATCGTTGCCACAGGCCTCACTGGGCATTAGCCGGAGACATCCACTCCAACCGAGCCACGGTGCCGAGTGTGGCTATCCCTGCAGGCGCCTGGGCCCGGTCCAGCACGCCGGCAACACCTCTCCTCAGGACGCCTGGGCACGGGATGCCTAGGCAGCTCAACTCCACCAGCTCCGAGGCAGCAGAGCTGTTGCCACTGAGGTCCATCGGCTTCTCCTTCTCTGGACACAGCTCCCTGCATCACAGCTGGGGTCTCCTACCCGCAACCCAGGCAGGTACCAGTGACGGGAGGCTCGGGCGGGCTGGCATCCCCGCTCTGAGGGGTTGCTAGTGGCACGCAGGATGCTTCCCACCCAAACCAGCAGCGTTTATGCCCCAGGGACGGCCGCTTCCTACCAGTTGCGGCAGAACTTTTCACCTGATCTTCTTCTTCTCCGCCTCAGTCTCCGAGACGATGGTGGCTCGCAGCTTGGAGAGCGTTTCGGCTTCTTCCTTTCTGATACGCAACTCTTCTTCCTTGGAAATCTTTGCCAAATCTTCTTTTAGAGTCCTGAGAGATGAGCAGCCACAAGACAAAGATAGACAAAAGGTTCAGGAGGCTTGAATACCTTCCCATTGCCTCTCCAAGGCCTGTAGGCTGGCTGCTGCTCCCACTGATCCGTTCCCAGGGCTCCAGATAGCTACGTCTCCCCCATACCCTCAGAACCTGGCTGCTGGCGCAGCAGACGCAGCCCCCAGAGCATCAGGCTTCTGCGGCGCATCTTTAGAATGCGCTGCACCATCAGAGGGGGCACTTGGGCGCACAGAGTTGCAGATAGTTCCTCTGGGGTAACCTCGTCTCCTCTAACGCTCCAATTTCCAGTCCTGTTACTACCGTTTAGGCATTTGCAGCACGGGATCATCTGTGCCAGGCAGAGTCCCGCACCCCTCCTCCCCAAAACCCTCCTTCCTGCCTCCTCTGCCCACAAAGCAGCACCACTCCCGAGCTGTGGGCCTGTAACAGCACAAGCCTGTGGCCACCGGCAACGAAACCGCGGCCAGCAAAGGCTCGGAGGAGAGACGGGGGAGATGGAACACAAAAGGGAAGTACCTGAGGGATTCTTCTTTTTCCTGATGAAGCTTCCTAGTTTCCTCCTCCTCCTGCTTCCTCATCTCCTCTTGGAATTGCTGAATTTTCTCCTTCTTTGCTTGCAATAAATGCATTTTCTCTTGCTCCAGCTCCAGCTCCAGCTCCTTGGCTATTCCCTCCAGGGATTCTCTACCCGGCTGTTTCGAGGACTGCTCACGTTTGATTTCCTTCTCAGGTTGCCTACCAAAAAGAGAAAGCAAGCTCCTTTGGAACAAGGGTGACAGCAGAGTAACACCAAAGGAACGGCAACATCTCCCAAAACACCGGGACCTCCAGACCACAGATCCCAGAGCCACCTCCTCTAGAAGCCCAACAACAGGCCCACGAGAGCCCACCCTGCGGGGGCAACGCGGTCTCACTCCACGAAGGAGGGATGAAACCCCGACGAGGGCTGCCGGGCGCGAAAGCGCATGCGAGCGGTGCCCGTTTTCATCCCAGGGATCGGCAGCGCGCTTCGGATGGACCAGGTAGTTTTCTGCAACCACCTTCCAAAGTGTGCCGGGAGCTTGCCAGCTCCAGGCAACAGAGCGCCCCGAGCGCCCCAAAAATTCAAACCCAATCTGTTCCTAATGCGTTTTTTTTCAGAGAGCAGCAAAATCCTGAGGTCTGAGAGAGGCTGAAGGGGAAGGCAGGGAAAATGAAGATTGGCCTGGGGGAAAAGGTTTGATCCTTTGCTTGGGAAAGCCGGAGCAGCAAGGTCTCGTCGTCCTCCGAGACTGCTAGGGCGAGGCGGAGGGACTTGGGATTTGCCAGGAATCACGGAAATAACAGCCCCAGCTCTGAGTCAAAAAAGAAGGAGGTCACTGGGGCGGCCCTTAGCAAAAAGAACGAGACAGAGGAAAGAGTAGCTGCATTCTGGAAAAATCCCGCTTCACTAGTGCTTCCCTGGAACGCTGCGTGCTCTGCTGCAGAGATGCCTACGGAAGGTGACGTTTATCGGCTGCTCTGCAGAGCAACTCAGCCCCTTCCACCCTTCGATTATATTTTCCTTATGCTCCAGCTCTTCCTTAAAAAGGGATCCAGCCAGCACACGCACACGCACACAACTCAGCGCAATTCCACGCGGGAGAAGGGAGGTGCCGTGCTGGTCTCCGCGCCAGATACTGCGGGTACGTATCTGCAGGGACCATCGACGTCGCGCAGCAACGCAGCGCTGGCTTTTGCGGGGAACCTGAGCTCCACCGTCCTGTGAGCTGACCTTGTTCTCCCAAAGCAACCAACGTTCCCAGTGACCGTGAAAGCGGGGTGATGCGCTGGGTTTCTGTCATCCCCCACCCAGCCCAGCACCGCTCAGCAGGTGGACTCAGGAGTCCGTGTGAAGGCTTGCAGCCTTGTTAGCCACACCGGCAAGGAGGAGGCTTTCCCGAGCACGCAGCCAACAGCTCCTTCTGCATCCCACGGAGCCCTGCGCCGCAGCCCCCAAGGGCCCAGCTGCTGTTCTCACCCTCCCCGCTACAGGCTGTTCACTTGGCTCTCTCGCCAGCGAAGCAGCTGCTTGGATTCGCACCCGGAGATGTTCCAGCTCCGCTGTGCCCACCAAACCGCATCTCCCAGCGTGCTGCCTTCACCCGCCGCACAGGGGAACAGAAGGACGAAAGCTGGTTTACGACACCGGAGACTCAAACGGAGCCCTTACGCTTTCTGCGCGGCGACGAGCTCCTCCAGGTTGGTTGGGCTACCCAGCGATCCCTCCTCCGGCCCCTGGACCGCAGCCCCCGCCTGGCTGGTGTTCTCTAAAGCCAGACACTTCTCTTCTGGTGTTTCACAAGCGTTTCCACCGCTCTCACTGTGCAGCACAAAAGAAAAAGGGCACAGAAGGTCAGATTAGCGGGATTCTGGAGGCTGCTGCAGGTAGAGAAGAGAGGGGAGAGGGGCTGTGCAGCTGACCTAGATGGGCACCGAGCCATGCCTGCCAAGGGGACCCGGTTGTCCAACGCGGGGCTGCCCGAGGCACAGCAAAGCTCCGAACCGTTCCCTCCGCCTCAAGCCCTGCCACACTAACAGCAGCTGAGGATGTCATGGGTGTCAAAACGCTGGCTCCCCTCCCCGCATTCTCCCGCCCTCTTTCCAGCTCCTTAGAGGACTTCCCCAGGGTAAGCCAGCCCTATTAGCAATACTCCCACTGTGCTGCAAATTACAGAGGGAAGTACGTATGTTTACACCTACAGCCCTACTTCGTCTTGGAAGTACAGAGGAGAGAGGCAAGGCAAGCACGAGCTAGCTCCGCAGGCAGAGAGAAAGCGAGGATGCACAGCTGGGAAGCAGGTACCGACCCATAAGGAGACAGTTCCCGCGGGCACAACACGTTTTCGGGGACCTTCCCATCAACGGCTCCTCTAAGAACAAGGCTGCAGATCCCAAGCGCACGCAGCCAGTCATTAAGACGGACTGCAGTTTCTTCTGTTCACAGGTTTTCCTGGCACAGGCAACAGCTTCTTGGTTCCCAGTGCCCCAGAGCGTATGGAACTCTGTGCGGAGGGTGAGAGGTTTGACACGATTCATCTATAAACGCCACACGCTGCAGCTCTCAAAGGGGGAGGGGAGGGGCTCGAGAGAGCGTGGAGCTCGCTGCTCAGCACGGTATTTCTACTGCTTTAAACCAGTCTCCACAAACAGGTTGACCGCAGCTCCCCGAGGCACGGCTCTTGGGTTGCTGGCGCACGCGAGGCAGCTCTGCACGTCCCGGGACACGGAAGAGCTCGAAGCTCACACCCGGTCAACCCGTGCCATGCTCTAGGCCACCTCTACGGGAGGAAGAGGACCGTTCACATTGCAGCTGCACCCTCCTGCCACCAGTAACAGGCACCAGGCTGGCTCTGGGAGCTTTCGGCCACAGGCTCTGCCCAGTGAAGAGTGGACTAGCCCAGCAGGACCGGTGCCAGCTGAGACCGGGGGCCGCCCCAGACCCAGAGGGCTCTCAGCGGGCAACGGCCAGCAGCTAAGTCTTCCACGGTTAAATGCCACAGGGCACAACTAACAACGTTAACAGGTTCAGGCTGTCTCGGCGAGAGCGTGACTTTGGGAGCCTTGGAGAAAAGTCAGACAGCTGTAAGGGAAACAGAAGCGGATCCACATCTGGGGCAGTCACGAGGAAATGAAAGGCAGGAGGGTTTGCTGCCTAGCCAGCCAGAAGCTGAAACAAAGCTGAAATCTGCTGAGACAGCAGCAGCAGGTGGCAGGAGAAGCGAGAGGTTTAGTGGGAAAGACCCTGTGAGAAGCTGCAGCACCTCAGGGTGTTCTACGGGGGACGCCTGTACGAGCCACAGTGACCAGAGCAGGGCCGGACAAGGCAGGCAAGTCCTCCGCAGCTACAGCTGCCTACGCCTCCTTTCTTGCTCTGTTTGCACCGTACCTCTCGGCAGCTTTTGTTCTTTTGCTTTGCTCTTCCTCTACGTCGGCTTTCCGGGGATCTCTTTTCTCTTCTCTCGGCTCCAGGGCCTGTAGGTAAAAACAAACGGTGTGGAGTTTTCTGGTCCTTCACCAGCAAAGCCTCCCAGGACCTTCCAGCGGTTCTCCAGCCCATCAGCTGGACAGCCAGCAGCCACGGCCTGCTCCGCAAGGAGGCCCAGCTGAACGTGCCAGCCTCCTCCCTGCAGGTGGCCAAAGGGCTGGAAACACGCGCCCCAGAAGAGTAGCCCATTCACAAATTCTCGGGGACCGCAGAAGCAGCGGCTGAGCTCAGCCCTCGCCACGCGGGAGAGTGCTGTGGAGCAGGGCCAAAATGACACCGAATTAAACCAGCGGTAAGTTATGCCAACGTTCAGTGGAGCAAACAGCAGAAGGATTCCCTGCAAGTGCTGTCACCTTCCATCACATCAGCCCGGTCAGCGCTCCCCCAGGCTGCCCCTAACGGGAGACGGAAGCCCCGCGTCCCAACTCTGGAACCCCAAGTCCTAAAGCAGAAAGCAGAAGAGGATCGGCGGCCGGCGAGCGTGCGCAGCTTTGACCAGAGAACCTGGCAGATCAGACCGAAATCCTAGCGCAGCTCGGAATCCGCACTCCCCTTCCCACCGAGTCTTCTGTAGCGCTGGGTATTGGAAGGATTGGAAAGGTTTACCGGACGCAGGAGATGGCTCCGGGAAGGCTCAGGCCCGCGCCATCGCTGTACTGCCGACAGACAGGCCCTGGCAGCGGCCTGACCCGCAGGGAGATGGGTTTGCTCCCTTTCCCAGGGCGCAGAGGCACCCGCAGGCAAGGCGGATCCTGCCGAGTAAATCCCTGAATCGGGATTGCCCACGGGCTTGGGCACAGGTAACTGCCCGCGCAGAGGCTCCCTTCGCCCGAGGAAATGGCATTGCAGGGCCATCTTCCCCAGCCTCTGCCGCTCTCCCTTCCCATCCCGCCGCAGCTTTTCCCAGATTTTCCTAAACAGCTCCTCCAGCTATTCGCTCTCCGAGATGATCCTCCCCCCCGGCAGAGACTCGGGGGGTCCTCGCGCTTGGCTGCACGCGGTGGGTGTCAGCGCACACGTGCGCAGGAGCCAGCGGGACCAAAGGTGGCGTTTGAGGCGGCAGGCCCCTGCCCACACGCCGGCTTGCACCAACACCAACAAACAACGGTATTCTCGGCCGTCGGCTGGCCGCGCTGCCTCTGCTCCCGCTGGCAGATGGCAACGGCACTCTCCTGCCGAGAGGAAGAGATGCTGGTGGGCATCTCCCCCCCAGCTCGGGGCTCCCCTCCCGCATGTTCTCCCCTCAGGACCTCCAGGAGCCACGTCTCCCGGCCATACAGGCTCCCCTCAGAAGAAGCTGCCCAGTCCCTTAAAGCACAATTTTCACACTGCTTATTATCTTCCTTTTTTTGCAATTATCTGCGTACAGCCCCAGCTCCCAGCGACCTACTTTTCCAGGGCCGTCGCCTCCCGCACAGGCAGAACCTGCCCGGCGCAGGATGACGTTGCTGGCCCGTGCCACAGCTGCGCGGCTGTTCCCGAGCCATTACGGCGCCGGGCCGTCGGACTGCAGGAGCCGGGCGCAGCGTGACCCGGCCGCACCTTCCCAGGGGAACACGGCGCCGACACCCAGGGGACGAGGAGCTTGTCCTGACTCACCACAAGCTGCAGCAACTCGCTGTCCGAGATGTCAGAAAGGTGCAACTCCTCCTCGTAGTCGCTGGACACGGATTCCTGAGCGGAGAGAAGATACGCGTTACAGCCGTACCCCTGCGGTCCGCCTAGGCGTTTCCAACAGGATGACAACGGGTGCTGCACCCTGTGCCACTGAACGCTTCTTCTCCTGCCGGAGACGGCACGGTGAAATACCCTGCTTTGCCAGTTCTCCTCCCGGAGAGCTAGAAAAGCAGTGGGCAAACGGGAAGGGACCCTGCTCGACGGACTCGAGCTACAGCTCCGAGCCAGCCCCCAGGTACCGTCCGTCCCCTCCCTGACCTCGCGCCTCCCCGTCGCACCCTCCGCAGAGCTGCGAACCTCGCAGCTGCCACCTCCCCCGACACTTTTGTCTCCGCAGAAGCCGAGAGAAACACCAGAAGGAGGGGAACCCAGCAGCCCGGACAGCCGGGGCCGGCTGTGAACTCCACTAGGAAGCCTGCCCGCGTCGCGCAGATGGCAGCACGGGAAGCTGAGGCTTCTCTCTCCTCCGAGACTCACGACGCGTCCCAGCTCGGGGGCTGTGCCTGGCGGTAGCTTTGGGCAGCACTTTGGTTGCGCTGAAAAAGATTTGCTACCTCCATCCTAGAGATGCCGAGCTGGGAATTCCGAGCGCGTGCGCCCCCCGCCCCGCCCGGGAACACCCTGCTGGCTAGGAAAGCGGACTCAGCGGAAAACGGGTAAGTGCTCGAGGAGCTTTCCCGAATCGGAGCCGTACGCAACAGCCACAGCCGCTTCCACGCCGAACGCAGCGCGCGCGGGCGAGTCCCTTACTTCGCTAGCATCCGGCCTGCTCTCTGTTTTCAGAGCAGCTGCTGCTTCTTCCCTCGTTTCGCTCGCTGCGCTCTTTTCCCCCGCAGACTGCGGCGCCTCATCGCCTGCAGAGCTGACGCTTTCCACCTCGGCATCTTCCTTGCCCAGTAGTTCGTTTCCAGAGGGCTCCCAGTCCGAGAAGTTCTGGTCAGACAGGCTACTGTCAGCATCTCCAGGAGGGACCTGAATTGGAGTTAGAGGGCATACGGCGTCAGAATCCAAGGAAGACTCTTCTCCTTCGTCAGCGTGTCGGTCTAGGCTTGTTCTAGGCAGGAAATCCAACACAATTACAGCCACGACATTCGCAGCCCCTCGCTGGCGGGATGCCGGGTCACAACTGGCATGGGTCCTCCTACAGCCAGCAGCAACGCCACAAAGCTTTGGGTGGCTTCAACATCCGTTTGGTTTCTTTTCAAACGGTCCCTTTCAAGGGCAAAGAACTTCCTTACGATAAACACGCTCGTTTCTTGGGCTCGGGCCTTTTGGGTTTTACCCTCTTGTTCCTTCATTCACCGGGTCTCTTCTTGCTAGCAGTGGCTGCCCATCAGCCCCGGGAGCACCCTGCGCACCCTGCGGCGGACCCACGCGCACACCGCGTGTTTTAACGGAGGGTTTTTTATCCCGGTGCCGCCGGAACGCTGCCAGCTGTTGCGTGGCAAGCGGAACGAACGTCTCCTCGCGTGTCATTTGTCTGGGAGACCTTCGCGGGGCTGAGAGCACCGTCCATCAAACCAGAGGGCAGGACAAAAATCAGATCACGGGGCACTTTCCAAACAACTCCAGTTCAGAGCCTCGCCTGCTAATTCCCTGAGGAATAAACCCAGGCTTGTGGCCAGCAGGGGTTCACAAACACCCCCCCGAACCACTCGCCAGCCACACAAGGCTCTGCAAAAAACCAGTCTGTGGGTTTTCTGTGGATTTCAGAGCTAGGGGAGCTCAGTCAGGTTATCACTGCCTGTCACTGATCTGTTCAGGAGCTGTAACACGTTTCAGCTGCAGCTGAGCGGCGCTAACCCAGGTGAACTTTCTGCCTGTCCAACCATTACTTCCAGGGATCGCCGTGAGGCCGGAGCACGGCGCGTGGCTACCCACGGGGCCAGGTCAGGTCTGCCAAACCCCGTCTGGGCAGCACATCCCTTGGTTTGTAAGCTCACGCCTCTGTCCATGCGGGTAATCCCTCAACCAGCAAAACAGACAAGCCAAGCCAAGCCATCAGACCCACACCACGACACGGGAAGCTGCCTACGGCACGCAAACATCATCGACGTCGTGCCAGCAGGACTCGTTACCTCTTTCTGGTTGCCGGCTTCCTCCGCAGGAGTCTTCAGGTGCTGGAGAGCGGCTTCAGCCTCACCCGCTACCTGTCTGCCACAGCCTTCCTTCTCTGCTCTGCTGCCCTCCTAGTGAGCGGGGGAACGCAACCATTAGCGCTCTGGACCTGGCAGGCCCAGATTCCCGGACATCACGCTGCTGGGCTCCCCAACGCTGCCCTCCCAGGGCTCCCCACCAGCCCAGCCTCGCTACAGCAGGTCTCGGCCTCGCCTCCCGGCACGGGAGAGAACAAGGCTAGCCACGCACGAGCCATTCCGCCCCTGTCACCAGCCATCCCCGCGGCTGGGTGTCCTAGCTCGCTGCGGCACCTCTCTGCAGTACGGCACGAGCTGTGCCGCGCAGTGTTTCTTTACAGCTCCTTTTTGCACGTCTCCATCCGGTAAAGAAGCCTTCCGTGGGAACTCCCCACCGCAGAAAGGGCCCCCTCGGCTCCCAGTGTGTGCCCGGGGATTGACATGTGCAGAAGGCAGGGTGCTCGACCCCCCGGGCTGCAGGCCCCGCAGCAGGGGATCGCTCCTGCTGCCGTGGGACCCTCCCCCCGGCCACCCAGAGATGCTTCCACACCTTCTCCTCCTCTTGCTCCACCTTCGAGGCAGCCTCCGCTCTCAGCCAACATCCCCGCGTCCCGCTAAGTCGCTAAACCCACGCGCTCATTTCGTGTGACTGGGGGTATTCAACCCTGATCCACGGGCTACGTGAAGCCAGCTTTTCCATCACCTCACCCCAAGGTGAAGGGCTCGCTTTGGGAACCCCCCCAGCTCTCTCTCTGCAAGGAAGCTGAGAGCAGCTCAGGCTGAGGCTGGCTCATAGGAATGCCTTTCTGCTGCCATCTCGTGGAGCCAGGGCTGAATTATATTTTCCGGGGGGGCACTAATACCTTCTGCGGACTAAGATATCACCCATCTGGGTTAACAGAGCCTGGCCGTTGGGGGGCAATTACCATTCCATCATAGATTCCTGCAGCCCTGACAAGACAGTTCTTTGCTCCTGGACACAGTAACAGCCCAGTGACCAATCAGGCCCCCACAGGCTGCTTGTTGTTTGGAAACCAGAGCAGCCTCTCCTGCTCGGCTCGCATCGCCCGCACCCCTACCTCAGAGCCAGAGCTGCTTCCCAGGGTGTCGATAACCGTGTGCACGTTTCTGAAGGGCCTTGCTGTCCCACGGAGACTCTGCAGCATTAGAAAAAGGAGATGGCCGTGAGGGAGCGCTGCCTGCGCGGTCCCAGAGGAACTGGGGGGTCCCAACCGGTGCAACGAGGCAGCAGAGCCGTAGCGGTACGCCAAGGCCACGCGCCTACAGCCAGCTCCGTTTGCAAGTCCATCCTGGCAGGCACTCATTTACAAGGAGTACGACGGGAAAACAGGATGAGATGCTTTTTGGCGACCGAGCAACACACAGAGGAGGTGCAGCACAGATTAAGGCCCAGGGGCGGATGGAACAGCCACGGCCGACCAGCTATTACCAGGGGAGCATCAGCTCCTCGTTCCTGGAGGCTTCACGTGCTGTGGTTACCGACAGGCATTAGGAGCCAAGGCACACAACTCACCTCGTTCTCACTTTCTTCCTCTTTCTTTCTGCCCTTGCCTAGAACCGCGGCTTTCAAGGCACGCTTCTTTTCGCAGACCAAGTCCAGAAACCTCTTGGTCTGGCTGCTGAGCTCAGGGGTATTCGCAGGCTGCGAGGTCAGGAAGGGAAAGGGAAGTCAGAGCACAGCCCAAGGGAAAGGGGAGATACAAACCCACCGAGGCACGCCGCGCTTCCCCCTACACCAAGGAAGCTCCCCATCCTAAAGAAGCATGTCTGCCAAACCCGCCTGTGCCCCGAAACACCCACCCGCTCCAGACCATAAGACACCAAAATACGTGAAATCACCAGTGACGGGACTTAGCAAGAAGAAAACCTTCGGTGACGTGATTATTCGTGTGGTTTTGCACGTCTGTTGTTCTAGTTTCCTTTAAAAGGAAACATCAAAACGTTCCTTTAGTTGACCCCAAGGGGCACGTTCTGTAAACAGTCGTTGGATGCGACTAAATCTTACAGTCACCCATACGGTTGCATCCCTAAAGCGTGCTTCCAGGGCCCACTCCCAGAGAAGAGGGAGCCTTACCTGCTCCTCCTCTTCGGCCTGAAGGCTGGAGTCCACCGAGCTGCTCGTGTCCGAGCGGGACGACCTCTGAAGGATGCTGGTCAGAGAGGGCATGAGGCCACGCAGCGGAGGGAGTTTCCCCAGGGGCACCCTGATGGGCTCGGGTGACGAGTCTGAGGACTGGAGCACGCAGAAGGGATTAGCTGACAGGAGAGCGCGGCTGCACGCCCTACGCTTTCCTGTGCCGACACCGGGTGCTGACACCCACCCCACCGCCACTGAAAAACCGCTTGCGAGACCCCCCCCCGGCCCCAGCACGTCAGCTGTGCAAGGAACAGCCCTTTGATTTACTCGCACGTTTTGCCCTGCGAAGGCCCAGCTGAACACGGTCATTGACTTTACAGCAGCGAGGTGATGCCAAAAATCAGCGGGCATTACTCCGAAAGCGAAGCGAGAGAGCAGAGTCACTCTCTCGTCAGGGGATCGCTGCTCCGATCCCACAGCAGCAACAGCACAGACCCTCTAATTCACAGCCACTCACTCATCCCCCAGCAGCCCTGCAAGCGCAGCCTACTCACGGTGAGTTGCTGCACCAACTTCTCCTTCTTGCCCTTCTTTTTCTTTTCTTTCTTCTCTTTCTTTTCTTTCTTCTCTTTCTTTTCTTTCTTCTCTTTATTCTTCTTGCCTTTCTCTGCCAAGTTGCCGCGTGCCAGCAGCTTCTCTCGCTCTTGAATGACGAGCTCTTTGTACTGCTTATCAGCGGGGTGCTCCCATGAGGACTCTTGCGTAGCAAAGTTGAAGTAGTAGACCTCGCCACTGCTATCCTGGCTGCATGGCAAAACCAGCACCAAGAGTGAGAACAGTACTTCCCCATCCACAGGAAGAGCATCTGTTGTGGCGCTGCCCCCACCCTGCCCCCCGTCCCCCCTGTGGGCAGCACACGGGTAAGGAAGGGCAGGGGAGGGCGGCATCGGACAGGACCGCTGCTGACAGAGCTCTCACCAGGCCTTCCACTCGGGTGGTAACGAAGCCAAGATGCCTTCCCGGGCCAGCCATAGCAGCTCCGGCTCGTTCTTGGGGTCAATCCCGATCTCTCGTGCATATGCATGGATTTCTAGGAAAACAGAAGAGGAATCTGTGGAGACGGTCTGCACCGGGCACTGTGCAATAAAGCGCCTCAGCTACAGCGATGGGCGCCCTGGGAAATCCCCATTCTGCTCGAAGCTGCCAGCATCAGTTACCTTCCGTGCTGGGAACGTAATCACTGTCATCTTCCTCCAGGATAATCTGGTCACCGAAGACCAGCATCGCTTCCGCTGTGGCTCCCTTTACCTGGCAGCATGAAGGAAGCAACCCAAAATCACAACCAATAAAGCTTCCTCGTCCCGCGCTTGGCACCGGGGCGGTGGAGGGGGCTGGGGCTGCCAAGCTGGGCGGGCGGAGGGGAAGGGCAGCCGGCAAGGGCTGACGGAAGGCAGGAGGACACGGGAGGGCTAAGGAGAGTCTTTGCTGGATGCGGGGGGGAAACGGTGACAAAGGATGAGGAGAAGGCTGAGGTATTTCCTGCCTTCTTTGCCTCCGTCTTTAACAGTGACAGCATTAGGGTTCCCTGGGTACCCAGCTCCCTGTGACAGCAGGCAGGGAGCGGAACGAAGCCCCCCCAACCCCAGGGGAAGCGGTCAGCCACCTGCTGCACCACTTAGGCACCTACAAGTGGATGGGGACGGATGGGATCCACCCAAGGGTGCTGAGGGAGCTGCTGGAAGTGCTCATCAAGCGTACCTCTGCTTTCTCCATGAGATCCAAGGGGTCCTGCCACGTGGCAGGTGTCCAAGCAGCAACGGGAACGGGCCGAGCAGCCGACCGCCGACAGCAGGATCACCGCTGCCTGCACCTGAGCCTTGGCTCCCCTCTTCACCTTCCGCCGTCCTCAGCCCGCTCTGTATTTAGAACTCCTACGTCAAGCGAGTCTCAGAAGCCGCGATTAATCCTGGCAGTTTCCAAAGACAAAGACGTTCTCAGGACACGCCAAAGCGAAAGAGCATCACAGGGCTCGCGCCGCTCCCAGTGTACCCGAATAAAACATTTGGATGCAGGCGGCTCGCTCGAGGCCGCCTGTTCTCATTTTCCTCCCTCACATATTCCATCCCCTCTCCTCATCCCTGGCGTTACGGCCGGCAGAGGAATCCCGCACGAACTCTGCTCCTCGCAAGGCCGCTTCCTGCACGTGCAGGACCCGGCTGTGCGGCTGGAGCTGCGCCAGGAGGGAGGGAGGACGGGACGGCGCGATGCGCGGCAGCCCCCTGCAGCGCCCCGGTCCCGCCGGCAGCAGCGAGCCCCCTCCTCCCCCCGCCCGCTGCGCTCCCGGCCTCCGCCACGGGAGGACGGACCCTGCCGGCTCGGCTCCCCCGCCCGGGGGCCCAGGCCTCGCCCCTCTCACCGGCACCGGCACCGGGACCGGGACCGGGAGAGCCGCCTCCAGCCGCTTACCGCTTCCGCCGCCGCCCGACCGTTGCTCCAGCCCGCGCTACGGTTGCCCGCTGCGCAGACTGAGGCACGGCCCGCCCCCGCCTGCACACCATTAGTAGGCGGCGGGTGCAGCCCGGCGTCTGATTGGCCGCGGGATGGGCGAGCTCTGTGACGTCACGACGCGGCGGCGCCTGCCGGCGGTTGGCGGCCTGGTAACTAAGGACACGCCGCTCGTTGCCATGGCGACGAGTCGCCCTCTCCCGACCCGTACCTCGGCCTCGCTCCGCCCCCCCCTCCTTCCCGGCTCCCGTTATCCCCCGGGGCCGGGCCGGGCCGCAGCCGGTTCGGGGAAGAGAGCGAGCCTCGCCGGGCCGGGCCGGGCCGGGCCGTCAGCGCTTCCGCCGGCGGGCGGGCGGGCTTTCCTGGGCAGGGAGCTCCGCGCCGCCATGCCCGCCGCCCCGTTCGGCGCCGGCGCGGCCTACCCGGCCCGGCGCGGCCGCCCGGCCGAGGCGCGGGGCGCTGCGGGCCCTCTAGGCTGCCGTCGCCCGCCCGGCCGCCGGGAAGGAAGGCTTTCCGGGGCGGGGAGCCGCCGGGGCGGGCAGGGCTGCGGCGATGGCTGCCGCCTGGCCCTGGCTGCTGCTGTGCTTGGGGGCGGCCGCCCTCCGCGCCCGCTCGGCCCCGTCGCGCATCCGGCTGCCGTTGCGGGGCCCCAGAGCCCCAGAGGGGCTCCCCAAGGGGTCCCATGGGTGTGCTGAGCATGGGCCAGCACCCAGCTACAGCGAACTCCTGGGTAGAGAGAGGTGTGAGCTGCAGGTTGTGCCCGCAGGGGGTGACAAAGCCACGATGCCGGTGACCGACCCGGCGTTCAGCCAGGCCGTGAACCCCCAGAGCTTCTGCACGGGCGTCTCGCTGCATCACGCCGCTCTGATGCAGAACACGGGGCCGCTCATCGACGTGTCGGACACCCGCCCCGGCACCAGTAAGCGGCCGCGGCGGTGTGGGGCTGGGGTGGGTTTGCTGGGAGCAGGGCGGGGGGCCTGCAGCTGCAGGTACGGGTGGGCTGGGTACCCCCTGGGAGCGCAGGGCACCGTGGCCTGTCCCCTTCCAGATTAGCTGTTGGTGAGGCAGAAGGAGCGGGGAGCGCCCCAGCGGGATGGGATGGGGCCCTGGGTGTCTCAGTGACCTGCTGCATCCCCGGTCACCTTTGTGCCTTAGACCCCGTGTCAAGGAAGAGCGTGAAGTCCGCGCACAGCACGCGCAACCGGTACTCCAGCCGGTGGACCGTCACCAAGTGCCAGGCGTCCACCCCTGCACGGACCCTCGCCTCGGACTGGAGGACAGTGGGCTCCCAGCACGGCATCACCGTCACCGAGAGCGACAGCTACAGCGCCAGCCTCTCTCAGGACACAGGTATCCCGGGGCTGCTGCTAGCGGGGATCTGCCGGTTTGGGGTGCGTGGGTTCATCGGTGGTGACCCCAAACCAAACTGGGACTGAGCGTGTGCTCCCGCTGCTAGTCACGGTCACGGAGAGCATCGCGCATCGGGCAGAGGCTGGCAAGGGGTCTGGGGTGGGGGGTGGGTCTCGCGCTCCCCGTGCGGAGTCGATGGTGGTGGTGTCCCCTGCCCGCGCTCCCGGCTCCGCTCGGCCTTGTCGAGCTCCGGGTTAAGCGATGGAGAGCGGGCAGCAGCGCCCCGGTGCGTGGTGGGAGCAGATGTGGGGCTCTGCGGTCCCCTCCCGAAGCTCTGGGGTGGCTCCGCAGCTGGCGGGCTTTGGGGACACGTGGCCAGGTGTACCTCCGGGCCCATTCCCACTATGACAGCGATGTGGAGAGCGGCCTTCCCAGGGCAGGGAAGGTTCCCAGGTGTGTGACGCGTCCTCTCCTCCGCAGACAAGGGGCGGAACAGCACGGTGTCGACGGAGAGCGCCTCGTCTACCTACGAGGAGCTGGCTCGCGCCTACGAGCACGCGAAGCTGGAGGAGTTGCTCCAATTTGCAAATGCTTATGTGTTAATACCTTTTTCTGTGAAAAACCCCCAGCGCTGTGTGCAATAAAGGTTATGTTTATACGTGGGCGTTGTTAAGTGAGCAGGGGCAGGGGCAGGGGCTGGGGCCAGGCCATCAGCGGGAGGATGGAGAGGAGCGGCCCAAATACACCCAGGAGAGCAAACGCGTGCCAGGGACGGCGGCGCCGAGCGCTGCCTGCTTCCCCTCCCGAGCCGCCCCGACCTGCCGACCGCCGGGGCAGGAAGGGCTGGGAGCAGGGTCCCGCGGACGCCGAGCCACAGGTGAGCGGCACCTACGCGCTGGTAAGTCCGTCACAGCGGGGCCGCGTGGGAGCGGGCGGCGAAGCGCGGCGCAGTCGTCCCCGGCGCGGCCGAGCACGGGGCGGAGCGTGGCGCGGCGAAGCCTGGCGAATCCGTCGCGGTGGCGCGAAGCCAGAGCGTCGCCGCCTGCCGTCGCGCTGAAGCGCGGCGCAAGGAGGGTGGACACCACCGCACGGCGCCGCCGGGAGCCGTTCTGCTACCCCAGGGAGACAAGAACCGCCGAGGCTGTGGTTAACCGTGGGTTTAGTTACCCAAAGGAGAGCTTGGCCTTCCAGAGGAGGTTCTGGTGCTGTCTGAGGTCTAATTAACTGGCTGCACTTGGATTTCTTTATCTCCTGTAGCTTATAAGCCGTGTTTTCCTCGCTTCTCCATGCTTGCTGCCACTGGTTCCCTCTCTTCTTTCCTTACAGCTCGCAGATAACCTGCCTGTTTTGACTTACCCTCGCAGCTCTACCACCTATGCGTAGTTTTCTACCATTCTCGTTATCTTCCTCTCCCAAGAAGTGCTGTTTTTAACACAGCGGTTATCCTCAAGTGCTACACAGTTAAATTCTTTAATAGCTCTTCTAGATCTCTTTCGATGAGCAACCCAAACAATGGCATGCAAATAAAGTGACTGGTGTTGCTGGTGACGTTCCACTTCCAGCTCGCGGTTCCCTCACCTGCCTGCGTTGTCACGCTGCTCAGCACGTCCTCCTTCGCCATCTGGTTCCGACTCCTTCAGTCCCGTGGAGCTGTGAAGTGCCTCGGCGACAGCCTGGCAGCTGTTCGCTCCGAAGGCTCGGGAAACGAGCCGTTAGGATGATTTTTGTTGTGCCTGTTGTACCAGTTTGGGCGATTATTCTGGTAACACTCGGAGCGGTTCCCTGCTGAGGAGCACCCCGGGTGGAGAGGGCTGCGCTCCCGAATAGGCTGGTGGAAGGGCATCAGGGCTCGTGCCCGATGCCAGGGTCGCTACTTCCCACTCGCCTTTTCCTTCGGGAGAGAGAGAGCGTTTGCTGCCGGTGAACCAAACCGTTCCGGGACGTTGCGTTCCCTCTGCCTGCATCCGTACGCAGCAAGAGGCTCTGGGTTGCTGCCGGGCAGCCGGAGCCTTCGCATTTACTGTGCTGAGAATTCCCCCGGAGCAAATCCAGCCCCGAAACAGGGTTGGGCTTCTTCCGCAGTACGTACTTGGGGCTTGGCTACAGCCAGCCAAGGGCCCACCCCCCCTCCAAGCAGTGTCACAGCTGGGCAGCCATGCAGTGCCTCTGACATGACAACCCCGACTTTGAATAGAAGGGGCTAGAAAAGGGGCTAGAAGGGGCAAGTGTGTTCTCAGCTCTAAGTGGATTAGCAAGGTAAAGAGAACAACAGCTTAACACCGATTAACATGTCTTTATTGTAATGGGCTAGTACAGATTCCCTTCTGCATCTCAGCAAGAATTCCCCACCTTCCCTTCCCCAGCAGTTACCATCCCTGGCCTTGCAGAGCTCGGTTAGACAGCCTGCATTGCCAGCACTCCACCGTGAGAGCCCAGCAGCCCCCCAGCTCCCAGCGAGCCCACTGCCCTTCACCGCGGCAGCCGGCTCTCCCCACCTTGCTGCACGCGGTAGCCAACCAGGCGTTGAAGGAGCCACGTGAGCCAGACTGCCTTCAGCAGGGACCAGGCAAAACCCCCACAAGCTCAGAAGCCAGACACCAGCACACAGGAGGTGAAGGTAAGCAGGGGCAGCTGGGGATGGAGCCCTTGGAAGAGGGGCTGAGGCTGTTTGTGGCTGGAGTGGACAGAAAGGGCAGCCTGCGCGCTGTCATGGCTCAGCAGCTCTGCACAGAAAAGCCAGCGTTGAGCCCAGCAAAGCGGCAGTGGCCAACACGCTCAAGCCTGGCTCCGGAACCGGGGCACCCCAAGCAGTTCTCCCCGAGAAAGGTAAGATCAGCTCGCGGTCGGCACACGGCTCAGCTCCCGCTCCCTTGGCAGCCTGCGGCAGGTCCCCCTTGCTGGCATCCCGCTCCCGTGGCATCCCACTCCACGCTGCCTGCCCCTGCCACGCTCAGCGCGAGTGCTGCGCCAGCACGCAACACCCGGGAAGCGGAGCAGGAGGGGGTTCTGCCGTACTGCCGCGCATCGAAGGGCGCAGAGCGGCAGCTTCACGCCCTGCCTGCGGCGGCCGTCTCGAGAGAGAGCGGCTCCGAAGATGCTTTCTCGCAGGTGGGGTCCCTTGGAACTGCAGGCTTCTCCATCTCGCACACGGTAAGCGGCTCAGCAGTTTTGAAAGCGTAAAATATTGAAAGTCAGCTCGGAGGGGACGCTGACAAAGACCACCAAACACCGCGGTGCCCGCTCAGCGGGAGAAAGCCTAGCCCAACTTCTCCCGGGTGGTTAGAGCGGCATCACCTGCCCCCTCCCAGCTCCCTGCATCCCAGCGGGGTGGTGATGCGCTCCGGATACAGCCCCCGGAGGAGCCTGGTCCAGGCTGGACACCAAGGGCTCCCACCCGCCTTCCCGGCCGTGCCGCCTGGAAGGAGCCCCCGGCCGCTGCGTCGAGCTGCTCCCTCTCCCCAGGGCACGGAAGGACGCAGGTGGGGACAGTCCGGCTGTTCCCACGTTCCCGCTGCGCCAGCGCGGCAGACACCACCCCGCTCTCCTGCCGGCGCCGCTCCCCATCGCCCCGTCGGTAACGCAGGAGGAGCGCTCCAGCGAGCACAGCCGCGCTGCGGAAAGGAGGGAGCGCCTTTCCAAAGGGCCTGTCCCGCAAAGCCAGCCCTGCTCTCCTTCCCGTTGCTTCCACCCCGAGAAGAGAGGAAGCCTCCCTCAGAGTCCCGACCTGCCATCCCGAGCCTGTCCCCAGCTGCCACAGCCGTTTCGCTGCTGGGTCTCCGTGCCGGAGGCCGGATGATTTGGCCCACTGGGACTTCAGCGCTTGGTGGGAGCCAGCGCGGGCTCGTCTCCTGCCACGTCTCCTCCAGCGAAGCCTCGGCTGGATCCACGTCCTCTCCCTGACCGCTTACTCAGAGCCCTCCGACTGGCAGCTCTGGCTGGAATACTAATGCGAGAACTGTTGATTTCTTGGAGCCCTGATATTTCACCACTGGATTAAACAGTCTATACAGGACGTTTGGACACGCTACAGGATCCACCTGGGAAGCTCGCTTCCTGCACTCCCTTGTAAAGAAACCCTCTTTCAAGGACAGAGCCCGGAGACACGGCGGAGATGGCCGGGCATCACCGAAACGCAGCGTTACCGGCGGGGAGACCGCACAGAGCACATCTCTCCGGAGCCACACCCCACTTTTCAATAACGATAAACTTTAATTTGTCTGTTTCCATCCAGTCCCAGCTGAAGGAGGCTGGAACTGCCGGTCGAGGACTTCTGCGCCGCTGGGAAGGGCGGTCTGGCGGGCGGGTGAAGGAAAAGCCTGGCTCACAGGAGGGATTAGCAGGCGAAGAGGGATTAGCAGGGAAGAGGCTTTACGGGTCAAGCACAGCACAAGGAACAGGTCACTCGTGCTCTGGCTGCTAAACACCGTATTCCTCCCCGGAAGCGGACAGGAAAGCAGCGGATAAGGCTTGGAAATCGCTGCACGATGCTTCAGTGCTCCCGACTCACCTCCGGCCGTCTCCTCCTACCCGCCGCACAACACTGGGGTGTCACTGAAGACCCCCAGGCAAAGGATACACTCCTGAGTTCCTCTGGAAGTCTTCTAGCCATTTCTTGTTGGCCTCGATCATTTCTTCAATGCTCATCTTGTCCAGCTGACAGACGTGGGGCTTGGAGTGCTGCAACAGCCGTATTTGCTCCCTGTCACGTGAGAGAAAGGGGAAATGAGGGGCTGCTACAGAGCCACCGTTGCCAAAACCCAGCCTCCTCTTGGCTCCGCACCCTCCGCCCAACCGCGTCGGAGAGCGAAGCTGCAGCAGCCACCCCCTGCCATGCCGTCCGTGCTGCCTGCACAGCGTCAGAAAGGTCGGGCGGCAGCCTGTCCCCTCCCCGCAGCACGGCCTGTCCCGGCAGAGCCGGCGGGGCCCAAAGCCAGCAGCACCCTCGGACCCTGGTCCCGGGGCGGGGGTTATCGGCACCGCATGCCGGCAGCTTCGCCGGGGACGCTACGAGGCAGCGCCGAGCGTGTGGCCGCGAGCCACCAACAGCGTCAGTGACTGCTTAATAATATCCAACTGGGAATTTTGTTACTTCCTTCCTCTGTGAAATGTGAGCTAGAAATCATTCCAGAGTAACAAGAGCAGCAATGAAAGAGCAACTCAAGGAGATAGACCCTTACTCGGCAGAGATGCATCCCAGCTTCTTCTCCAGAGGCTTGGAACTTCCCCTGCATGACGGGAAGCCACCTGGAAAAGAGAGGTTAAATACAGGCTCCCCGGAATCAATGTTCTTGACATCTGGGTATGCTCCCTTCTTTGCTAACTGCCTTCTCGGGGGTGTACTGGGACTGCTCCAGGAGCAGGAGGGTCAGATGGGCCTTATGCTACGCTTCCCGGAAGGAGAAAAGCTTTTCCTCGTTCTTTATCTCCTTAGCACCCTTCCTATCGGGAGCACCAGTGACCCGGCCTTGCCAGCAGGGGAAGGGTGAGCTGGTTAGAGCCGGCACCCTGTGGCTCTGAAATCAAAAGCCGTAGGGTAGCAAGCAGATGGGTTACGGTCGGAGACTCACCTGGGAAATACCTGTGCCATTTCTCTTCCAGGATGCTGTCCACCGACGGTCTGGCTGCGAGACAGCGAGGCGAACTTGGCCCAGCACTCCACGCCCACGGGGGCCCCGAAGACACCCCAGCCGGGGACACCGAGCTCCCCCCTGCCTGCAGCCCCGCCAAGGGGGTGTATGAAGAGAGAGGGATGCCACCGCCAAGGGTCGAGGTGGACAATGGAGACTGGCGGTGGTTCAGAGAGCCCAAGATGCCGATGGCGCTGTTCAGTTCCGTGGTGATGTGCTGCAGAGAGTCTGTCAAGTACTGGATCTTGTCCAGCGGTGGGGTGGGCCGTGAATCGTTTCTCTGGTCAGCTGGCAGAAGAGAGGGGAAACAGGGATCACCGGGAGGGCGAGGGAGACACCGTTACGCTGCGAGCGGAGCGTCGTCAGGCTGTGCCAAGCTGGAGGCAGAGGCAAAAACCCGGCTTTGCAGGCAACAGAGGAGACACAGACGGACAAGGAATTGTGCCTTGGAGGCTGCCTGGGCACAGGCTGGAGGAGAAACAGGATAGCAAGGCCAAGATGCTCGAATGCTGCAAGAATGGGGCCTGCAGGACAAGCCTGGGCGTGCTCGTGAGAAGCAAAGCAATTTGGGCCGGCAGCGAGGCTGGGGGAGGACCCGCAGGGCTGTGCTGATACAAGGGCTCTCATCCTACGGCCAGAGAAACCCCCCAAATGGGTTTCACATGGGCCTGCAGATATTGTACTGCTCAGGGTCAGAGAGACGATCCCAGACCGGACAGCTTGTCAGTCTGCTGCCACAGGGAAGTTTTCCAGATTTTCTTTACGCTCCATCCTCGCCAGCCTTGCTCGGCAGCTCTCCTGCCTTCCTGGCTGCTTATGGGAGCCCTTCTTCCCACCTGTTACAGGCAGCTGTACAGGTGGCTGCCTGTGAGACCCCCGGTTACAGGCAACTGCGGGCAAACCAAAAGGCCCGGGCAGCAGGCAGAGGAATTCCCGCAGCCAGAGGAATTCCCGCAGCCTCTCCTGCCAGAGAGGTGAGGAAGAGGACGCCCAGACACCTGCAGAAGAGCAATACAAGCCCTGCACCAGCAGAGAGGGAAGAGCCGAGGCCGGATTTTAGAACCCACTCCGCAAACAAAGGGGGAGACGCAGAAGGCAGGTTCAGGCACAGATTCCATCCCTCTCATGTGCCGCTACGGGCAGGGAGTAAGTTCTTCAAATGAAGCGTTCTCCACAGAGCAGTCCCCGTCACGGACAGCAGACCTGCCTCGGAACACAAGCGAGAGCAACAGAAGGGGCAGAGGGGCAAGAGGGGAAGCCAGAACGCGGCCTGAAGCACCGTAGGTTGGGCACAGCGCATCAAGCCAGTCGGGCACTTACATCTAGGCTGAGGGAAATCGACACTGGATAAGCTGCTGTCGGTGTCCTCAGAGTCGCTGAGATCAAAAGTCACCGTCTTCTGGCACGCAGCGCTCTTGAGCGTGTCTTCCTCTGAAAGCTGGTCGGGAGAAGGAGAGCACCACAAATAAAAGCTGCTGTTCAGTCCCTGAAAGAGAAAAGCTGCTGGCACACTGCCCGCAGCTGCTCTGCACGGGCTAGACAACGGGGTCGGGCACGGGCCAAGCGAAGGCAGACCCATCTTCGCTCCGACAGCGAAGTCTGAGAGCCCAGAGACTGCCGAGCCTAACAGCCGCGGGAATGGGCCCTTCTAGGCAGAAGTCGAAGGGGTTTGTGCTCTAAATAAGCCTCAGGGGTGAGCAGCTGCCAAGGCTTGCCTTGGTGGGGAAAGCAGCCCGCATCCCAGCTCACGTGAGGAGCCATGCTGCTTTCTGTTTCTGAAATCCAGCTCCACGGGCAAAGGCCAGCCCTTGGCCACCAGCCCTCCCAAGGACCGGGAGCCCTGCAGACTCCAGCCTAGGGGAGCAGGCCAAGAGCACCGGGAGGCGGGAGTGCAGCGGGGCAGGCACGGGGGTGCCGGGGCTTACCTCCTCGAGCAGCAAGGACTCCAGCTGGCTTATTTTCTCTTCTTTCTTCTTCAGCAGTGCCTGTCCTTCCTGCATAGCCAACATCATCTTGTCCAGCTGCTTTTTCTCCTGCAGTGGACGGACAGCCAAGCCAAGGAGGAGAATTAAACGAGAATGACAGGAAAGAACCCACGCTAGCGGTCACGGTGACTTCCGGTATCGCCCTTCCGCTGCGGCTGCTGGAGTAAAACTGCTCCCAGGTGTTGGGGAGCCTGGGAAGCGGGCAGTACAGAGAACTCAAAGCCAGTTCACCACAAGGAACAGGCGGTTTCCCTTCCAAACCCGGCATCCAACAGGGTCAACGGATTTGGTTCCGCTAACGTAAGCGCTCTCTGTCACCAGTGAAGGAAACAGGATCTTCCCCATCCTTGGCTGGCACACCAGCAGAGCTGGCAAGTACTCGGGAGCCCTTTTCCCGGCGAGGGTGAAATCCCTGCAGAGCTACAACCATACATTTGTACCTGCTGATGGGATGGACGCCGGTCGCTTCCCTCGCTACGAGGAAAAGTGTGTTAGGGGCTTCGCGTGACGCGGGAGCCCCTCTTTCCCTCCCAAACGCTTTCTCCAATTTTTAAGGTCCCGAGAGCTCCAACTAACGACCAAGCTCCTGGAATCGAGCAAGCTACGAACGCCGCGCATCAGTCACAGAGCAACCCGCGAGAGCTGGTTTGCAGCGGAACTGAACACCCACCGCTGCCTGTGCCCGCACCTGCGAGGCGGGAATCGATCCCAGGGCTGCGGATTCGTCCGTGCAGCCAGGACTGCCCGACAGCGGAGCGCAGCCCGTGCTCAGCGGCTCACCTTTTCCAGGTTCTTGTGCACGACCTCCAGGAGCTGGGAGTTGTCAGGATCCAGCACCACCCCCTGTGCTTTCCCTAAGTCCCGGCGCCACTCCTGCTTGGCGGCTTTCAGCGCCGTCTGCCTCTTCCTCATGAAGCGCGTCTGGCTCTTCAGGAACTCCTTGGCGTTCTCGATGGAGATCCTTTCCGCAGAGATGTAGCTCCGGACGCTACACGGAAGAGACAGGCGTGCTGCAGGCTCGACGCCGGCCGCGCCACCCTGCAAGCACCTCCCCGAAAACGGACGGGCAGCGCAACGCGCGGAAACCCCGGCGCAACCGGCGCCTTGGCAAACCAAAGGAAAACCGTTTTCCGGAAGCGGCTGGCACGCAGATACTCACTGGAAGCCGCTCTTCTCGGGCCTTCGAGAGGGTGGGGAAGCAGGCTCTTTGGATGAGTGCTGGGGAGGCGAGACAAGTCAAAAGCTAAGACGTGTGTACGGGGAACAGAAGCCCCGGACCCCGTAAGAATCCATCAGGAGTCATCATGTTCGGGATGACATCGCCATAGCACCGCCCAGATCCAAGGCCAGTGCCAGGGCCGTTGTTTGTGTGGCTTTTAAAAAGTCAGACCCCTGACTCGAGCCCGGCTTTTGCCTGCGAGGGCAAAGTAACCCCACGCTCCTTTCCCCCCCCCAACAACAGACAGAAGTCAAGGAATGCTGCTAAAGACGCTGATGTCCCCCGGCACAGCCAACACCATTACAGTCTGCTTGACTCACAGCTCGAGTAGTTTCTTTCACGTCTTCAGCGTGGACCTCAGCTCTCCCTCTTGGAGACTCAACGCTGTCTTCTGCCTCCACCTCACTGCCCAAGGAAAAGGCACTCGATTAGGCCAGTAATCTGTCTGCAGTGGTGTCCAAAGTGACCTCTGCTTCCCAGGAGGGAAAGGGCCCCAGGCATGCCAGACCCCACCGGCATCGGGTCTGTGGCGTGGCAGACACAAGCCCTGGCTGGGCAGGCGAGCGTTGCTCCTCGCCCGTAGCCAGCAGCTCAGCTACCCCAGGAAAACCTTGTCCTGGCATCTCAGTGCCCCTCTCAAGGCGTCTTATTGACCCCACGAGACAGATGTGGAGAAGACAAACACGTCAGCCTGACAAGCAGAGGCAAAGGGACAAGTGTACGCGGCGAGCTACCTGCAGATCTGGAAACAGAGCCCAGGACCTCTCCGCCCTCGACAGGCAGCGAGACCACCGCGAGGAGTCGGAAGGAACACGGCCCGAGACACGAGAAGCTCAGAGGTAAGGCAGAGCTCTGGCTTGGGTCAGAGAGGTTTGGTAGGGGCACAGGGCCCTTTCCTTCCATTTGAGGGAACTCCTCATGCACACACCTTGTGTGTTTCTGCAGCTTCTGGCTGCGGCTCTGCAGCCGCTCCACCTGGGCTTCCAGCTTCGCTTTCTGGTCCTGGAGTTCCTCGAGGGACCTGCGCAGCTGCTGGGTGGACTCCAGGAGGCTGCCGTGCTCCTTCCTAAGCTCCTCTAGGCGCTGCTGAGAAGCTGCAGCCGCCTCCTAGAAAAGAACCAAGAAAATCCCTCCCGGTCAGCTCCCCAAATCAAAACGGAAGGCGCACAACGAGCCAGAGACTTGCCCGGTTCACGGGAGGTCCCGGCGCTACAAATGCGCACGCGGCACGCCAGTCCTGGAGGAACAGGCCGCTCGTTTTTGGGAACAGCTCGGGGCCGACGCAACTCCCAGCAGGACGGCACTCCAGGCTGAGGCAGGGAGGGGTTTGCAGACTCGGTTTTGAAGCAACAGCTGGCTTTGCTAAAGCCGCAGGTCTAGCGCGCTCCCCTCAGCCCCAACAGAAAAGCGGCACAGCGCCTCCCCGGAGCGAACGTATACATACTTGTCTCTCCAGCTCAGCCCGTCTGTCCTCGTCCAGCAGCTGCTGCCTTTTCTGCCGCAGAGACTCCTCCTAAACGCGGACGAGAGGGTAGGCGCGTGTCAGAGCGGGGATGCCGACGCCGAGCAGCGCTCGAAGCACAGAGGTCAGGCCTGGCTCTCAGAACCGCCTCGCAGCCCCTGAGGACTGCTCTCAGTTTTGCTTTAGTCCTCCCCCTGCACACGCCCAAGATCCCCTGCCTTTATCTGACTGCCCGGGAGATGCTGGGAATGTTGGCATTCCCATGGGAAGAAGCACCGAGCAAACCCAGAGCGCGGGCTTCCACCACCAACATCAGCCACGAGGAACGCTTGGCCCCGCTCGGGCTCGGGAGGGAAGCCCTACCTGTAACCCGGACGGCAGCAAGAGCCCTCCCCCAGCAGCACGGGCCAGGAGACCGCCGCGAGCCCAGCGGGGACTCACCTGGCTCAGGAGCTGCGCCGACCTGGCCTGGATGTTCTTCGCGCGCATTTCAAGCTGCTCTTCCGAATCCTTTCTTTCCTGCACAGAAGCGATGAGAGACTGTCGCAAGTCCCTCCCTCGCCAGGCAGAGCTCTGCCACCACGAGGGACCACGACAACTGGGGACGTGTGACCTGCCACTGGGCTGCAGGGAGGCGTCACCGAGCCCAGAAGATCCCCAAGCGGCCCGGTGACGGCAGACCGCTGGGCAAAGCGGGCTCCTCACCTTCTCCCTGTGCCGCAGTGCCGCGAGCTGCCTGTCCAGCTCCTCCTGCAGAGCTTTCCCCTCCATCTGATGGAGCTGCCGGAGCCGCGCCATCTCGCTCTGCAGCCCTTCTTCCAGCTCTGTCCTCTGCTTGCGCTCCTGCTCGTTGCAAAACACAGACCACAAGAGCGGCTGAGCGAAGCACGGCGTTCTCCAGCGAGCCAACGTGGACACGCGCCCTCCGGAAAGCCAGCCCGGCACACAGCTCCTGAGCAAACGCCGCGCTCAGCGGTAAGCCTTGCTTACGGGGGGCAACACTGTTAAGGGGACGGCTCCAGAAAAAAGCAGCAGCCCATGAAACCAAGGTTTTGCCACACGCTGCTAACTGTACGGGCACAGACGGGAGGTGGGAGGCTTGCCGCAACGGGCACGCCAAAGCGTGCAGCATCTCCTGCACACAAGTCCACAGAGGCGTGTGGAAGTGGCCTGCACGGAGGTGGTTTTGACAGCTTAGAAGCCCAGCCTAGAATTCATTTCACCTCGTGGCAACAATGCCCAGCTCTCCTGGAAGACACATTTCCACTTCCAGGAGGGGCTGAGGCAGGCGGGTCTGGCAAGCGGCAGTGCCAGCCCAGGTACAGCCCCCGCCAGCCACCACAGCCACCTCCCACGTTCCCCGCTCTCCCCCGCCGGTACCTCCTCCTTGTACTGATCCTGAATCTGTGCCAGGACTTCCTGGTGCTCCTCTTTCATCTTCTCCATTTTCCTCTCGTGGTCTTTTTCCACTTCCAGGCGTTTCTCCCTCATCAGCTCGCTGAGCTGCAGGGGTGGCATGGACAGATGTTTCCCCAAACTACAGCAGTCCCCGAGAGAGCAGGCCCTCACAGGGACTCCCTCTCCCTCCCCAAGCAGAGGGACCGAAGCTTGGAGTCCCTTGCAAGCGGGATCGAGCCCTGGCCCGGGCAGTACCGAGCACCCCCTCGAGGAGAGATGCTGCGGGGGTGTCCCCCCTGGGCGGGGGCTGCGGCCTCTCAGACCTCACCACGCGCCCAAGGAGAGAGAGCGGCGAACCTTCCCCAATCCAAGAGCAATACTTGCCTCGCGTTCGTACTCTGCTACTTGCTGGGTTTTTTGCTGCCTTCTCTGCTCTGCTCTCTGCAATTCGTCACGCAGCCGAGCCTCCTCTCTCTTATGTGCCTCCGCTATCTGGGTTTGCAGGCTGGAAATGACCTGCAGTGAAAGCCACCCACAGAGATTTGTCACCCTCCCGACGAGATCCATTCAGTGCCCTCCTACAGGGAGCGAGCCGCGTGGCAGAGACCAGCGCGTGCGGCCTCACCCCCCCTGCCTGGAGCGTGGCCAAATGCTGAGCCAGACCAGACCCGCGTTTAGGAAGCGGAACAAAATTAGTGCCACCCTCCCCGGCCACCTTTGGTGAGAGCGTGGGGAACAAACCCCTTCCCAGTCTAAGGAAATTACCTTACGATGCTTCTCTTCTGCCGCAGATTTCAGCTGCTGGAGTTCAGCTGCAAACTGCTCCTCAAACTCTTCTACAGCCTACAGAAACACGAGCGAGTCAGCCTCCTGGAAAGCCCCCACGTGCGCGGGGACACGCCGCGCAATCAACGTCTGTCCACAAGCACAAGGCTAAACCCCTTCCAAACCAGATCTCCTACAGGGTGCCGTCGCCCTCTCTGCGCTTTCCCTCCCAGGACATCCCAACGGCTGGCAATACGCATCTCACCTTCTTCTTTTCCTTGTCTAATCGCTCCTTGAGCTCACTGAGGGATCGTTCCTTCTCTTCTTCCAGCCCAAGCATCAATTCCTGCTGAGCTTCCTCCATTTCCACCTTCATTTTCTCCAAAACGAGCTGCTGCTTCTTCTCCAGGCTCTCCTTCTCCACTGCCTGCTGGGATTTCCACTCTTCTCTCAGCTTCTGCAGCGCAGCCGCTTGCTCTGCCCTGGAAGGTCAGCAACAAGAACAGAAGCCGGTCAGAACGGGCTGCTTGACCGCTGGGCTCCATTTAGGAACCAGAGCCAGGAGAAGACACTGCTCTAGGATAAGGCCCGCAGGCCAGAAGGAACAGCACGGAGATCCTCAAGCGTATCAGCTGAGGCCTTGCATATAACAGCAAAGCGGTCAGGTGGAGACACAGCTGTCAACCCAGCAAAACAAGGAATAGCAAACTCGGAGTGTTCCAGGCCTGTCCCGTTCCAGGCCTTGCCCGCCTCCTCCAATCGTTGCCACAGGCCTCACTGGGCATTAGCCGGAGACATCCACTCCAACCGAGCCACGGTGCCGAGTGCGGCTATCCCTGCAGGCGCCTGGGCCCGGTCCAGCACGCCGGCAACACCTCTCCTCAGGACGCCTGGGCACGGGATGCTTAGGCAGCTCAACTCCACCAGCTCCGAGGCAGCAGAGCTGTTGCCACTGAGGTCCATCGGCTTCTCCTTCTCTGGACACAGCTCCCTGCATCACAGCTGGGGTCTCCTACCCGCAACCCAGGCAGGTACCAGTGACGGGAGGCTCGGGCGGGCTGGCATCCCCGCTCTGAGGGGTTGCTAGTGGCACGCAGGATGCTTCCCACCCAAACCAGCAGCGTTTATGCCCCAGGGACGGCCGCTTCCTACCAGTTGCGGCAGAACTTTTCACCTGATCTTCTTCTTCTCTGCCTTAGTCTCCGAGACGATGGTGGCTCGCAGCTTGGAGAGCATTTCAGCTTCTTCCTTTCTGATACGCAACTCTTCTTCCTTGGAAATCTTTGCCAAATCTTCTTTTAGAGTCCTGAGAGATGAGCAGCCACAAGACAAAGATAGACAAAAGGTTCAGGAGGCTTGAATACCTTCCCATTGCCTCTCCAAGGCCTGTAGGCTGGCTGCTGCTCCCACTGATCCGTTCCCAGGGCTCCAGACGGCTACGTCTCCCCCATGCCCTCAGAACCTGGCTGCTGGCGCAGCAGACGCAGCCCCCAGAGCGTCAGGCTTCTGCGGCGCATCTTTAGAATGCGCTGCACCATCAGAGGGGGCACTTGGTCGCACAGAGTTGCAGATAGTTCCTCTGGGGTAACCTCGTCTCCTCTAACGCTCCAATTTCCAGTCCTGTTACTACCGTTTAGGCATTTGCAGCACGGGATCGTCTGTGCCAGGCAGAGTCCCGCACCCCTCCTCCCCAAAACCCTCCTTCCTGCCTCCTCTACCCACAAAGCAGCACCACTCCGGAGCTGTGGGCCTGTAACAGCACAAGCCTGTGGCCACCGGCAACGAAACCGCGGCCAGCAAAGGCTCGGAGGAGAGACGGGGGAGATGGAACACAAAAGGGAAGTACCTGAGGGATTCTTCTTTTTCCTGATGAAGCTTCCTAGTTTCCTCCTCCTCCTGCTTCCTCATCTCCTCTTGGAATTGCTGAATTTTCTCCTTCTTTGCTTGCAATAAATGCATTTTCTCTTGCTCCAGCTCCAGCTCCAGCTCCTTGGCTATTCCCTCCAGGGATTCTCTACCCGGCTGTTTCGAGGACTGCTCACGTTTGATTTCCTTCTCAGGTTGCCTACCAAAAAGAGAAAGCAAGCTCCTTTGGAACAAGGGTGACAGCAGAGTAACACCAAAGGAACGGCAACATCTCCCAAAACACCGGGACCTCCAGACCACAGATCCCAGAGCCACCTCCTCTAGAAGCCCAACAACAGGCCCACGAGAGCCCACCCTGCGGGGGCAACGCGGTCTCACTCCACGAAGGAGGGATGAAACCCCGACGAGGGCTGCCGGGCGCGAAAGCGCATGCGAGCGGTGCCCGTTTTCATCCCAGGGATCGGCAGCGCGCTTCGGATGGACCAGGTAGTTTTCTGCAACCACCTTCCAAAGCGTGCCGGGAGCTTGCCAGCTCCAGGCAACAGAGCGCCCCGAGCGCCCCAAAAATTCAAACCCAATCTGTTCCTAATGCGTTTTTTTTCAGAGAGCAGCAAAATCCTGAGGTCTGAGAGAGGCTGAAGGGGAAGGCAGGGAAAATGAAGATTGGCCTGGGGGAAAAGGTTTGATTCTTTGCTTGGGAAAGCCGGAGCAGCAAGGTCTCGTCGTCCTCCGAGACCGCTAGGGCGAGGCGGAGGGACTTGGGATTTGCCAGGAATCAGGGAAATAACAGCCCCAGCTCTGAGTCAAAAAAGAAGGAGGTCACTGGGGCGGCCCTTAGCAAAAAGAACGAGACAGAGGAAAGAGTAGCTGCATTCTGGAAAAATCCCGCTTCACTAGTGCTTCCCTGGAACGCTGCGTGCTCTGCTGCAGAGATGCCTACGGAAGGTGACGTTTATCGGCTGCTCTGCAGAGCAACTCAGCCCCTTCCACCCTTCGATTATATTTTCCTTATGCTCCAGCTCTTCCTTAAAAAGGGATCCAGCCAGCACACGCACACACACACAACTCAGCGCAATTCCACGCGGGAGAAGGGAGGTGCCGTGCTGGTCTCCGCGCCAGATACTGCGGGTACGTATCTGCAGGGACCATCGACGTCGCGCAGCAACGCAGCGCTGGCTTTTGCGGGGAACCTGAGCTCCACCGTCCTGTGAGCTGACCTTGTTCTCCCAAAGCAACCAACGTTCCCAGTGACCGTGAAAGCGGGGTGATGCGCTGGGTTTCTGTCATCCCCCACCCAGCCCAGCACCGCTCAGCAGGTGGACTCAGGAGTCCGTGTGAAGGCTTGCAGCCTTGTTAGCCACACCGGCAAGGAGGAGGCTTTCCCGAGCACGCAGCCAACAGCTCCTTCTGCATCCCACGGAGCCCTGCGCCGCAGCCCCCAAGGGCCCAGCTGCTGTTCTCACCCTCCCCGCTACAGGCTGTTCACTTGGCTCTCTCGCCAGCGAAGCAGCTGCTTGGATTCGCACCCAGAGATGTTCCAGCTCCGCTGTGCCCACCAAACCGCATCTCTCAGCGTGCTGCCTTCACCCGCCGCACAGGGGAACAGAAGGACGAAAGCTGGTTTACGACACCGGAGACTCAAACGGAGCCCTTACGCTTTCTGCGCGGCGACGAGCTCCTCCAGGTTGGTTGGGCTACCCAGCGATCCCTCCTCCGGCCCCTGGACCGCAGCCCCCGCCTGGCTGGTGTTCTCTAAAGCCAGACACTTCTCTTCTGGTGTTTCACAAGCATTTCCACCGCTCTCACTGTGCAGCACAAAAGAAAAAGGGCACAGAAGGTCAGATTAGCGGGATTCTGGAGGCTGCTGCAGGTAGAGAAGAGAGGGGAGAGGGGCTGTGCAGCTGACCTAGATGGGCACCGAGCCATGCCTGCCAAGGGGACCCGGTTGTCCAACGCGGGGCTGCCCGAGGCCCAGCAAAGCTCCGAACCGTTCCCTCCGCCTCAAGCCCTGCCACACTAACAGCAGCTGAGGATGTCACGGGTGTCAAAACGCTGGCTCCCCTCCCCGCATTCTCCCGCCCTCTTTCCAGCTCCTTAGAGGACTTCCCCAGGGTAAGCCAGCCCTATTAGCAATACTCCCACTGTGCTGCAAATTACAGAGGGAAGTACGTATGTTTACACCTACAGCCCTACTTCGTCTTGGAAGTACAGAGGAGAGAGGCAAGGCAAGCACGAGCTAGCTCCGCAGGCAGAGAGAAAGCGAGGATGCACAGCTGGGAAGCAGGTACCGACCCATAAGGAGACAGTTCCCGCGGGCACAACACGTTTTCGGGGACCTTCCCATCAACGGCTCCTCTAAGAACAAGGCTGCAGATCCCAAGCGCACGCAGCCAGTCATTAAGACGGACTGCAGTTTCTTCTGTTCACAGGTTTTCCTGGCACAGGCAACAGCTTCTTGGTTCCCAGTGCCCCAGAGCGTATGGAACTCTGTGCGGAGGGTGAGAGGTTTGACACGATTCATCTATAAACGCCACACGCTGCAGCTCTCAAAGGGGGAGGGGAGGGGCTCGAGAGAGCGTGGAGCTCGCTGCTCAGCACGGTATTTCTACTGCTTTAAACCAGTCTCCACAAACAGGTTGACCGCAGCTCCCCTAGGCACGGCTCTTGGGTTGCTGGCGCACGCGAGGCAGCTCTGCACGTCCCGGGACACGGAAGAGCTCGAAGCTCACACCCGGTCAACCCGTGCCATGCTCTAGGCCACCTCTACGGGAGGAAGAGGACCGTTCACATTGCAGCTGCACCCTCCTGCCACCAGTAACAGGCACCAGGCTGGCTCTGGGAGCTTTCAGCCACAGGCTCTGCCCAGTGAAGAGTGGACTAGCCCAGCAGGACCGGTGCCAGCTGAGACCGGGGGCCGCCCCAGACCCAGAGGGCTCTCAGCGGGCAACGGCCAGCAGCTAAGTCTTCCACGGTTAAATGCCACAGGGCACAACTAACAACGTTAACAGGTTCAGGCTGTCTCGGCGAGAGCGTGACTTTGGGAGCCTTGGAGAAAAGTCAGACAGCTGTAAGGGAAACAGAAGCGGATCCACATCTGGGGCAGTCACGAGGAAATGAAAGGCAGGAGGGTTTGCTGCCTAGCCAGCCAGAAGCTGAAACAAAGCTGAAATCTGCTGAGACAGCAGCAGCAGGTGGCAGGAGAAGCGAGAGGTTTAGTGGGAAAGACCCTGTGAGAAGCTGCAGCACCTCAGGGTGTTCTACGGGGGACGCCTGTACGAGCCACAGTGACCAGAGCAGGGCCGGACAAGGCAGGCAAGTCCTCCGCAGCTACAGCTGCCTACGCCTCCTTTCTTGCTCTGTTTGCACCGTACCTCTCGGCAGCTTTTGTTCTTTTGCTTTGCTCTTCCTCTACGTCGGCTTTCCAGGGATCTCTTTTCTCTTCTCTCGGCTCCAGGGCCTGTAGGTAAAAACAAACGGTGTGGAGTTTTCTGGTCCTTCACCAGCAAAGCCTCCCAGGACCTTCCAGCGGTTCTCCAGCCCATCAGCTGGACAGCCAGCAGCCACGGCCTGCTCCGCAAGGAGGCCCAGCTGAACGTGCCAGCCTCCTCCCTGCAGGTGGCCAAAGGGCTGGAAACACGCGCCCCAGAAGAGTAGCCCATTCACAAATTCTCGGGGACCGCAGAAGCAGCGGCTGAGCTCAGCCCTCGCCACGCGGGAGAGTGCTGTGGAGCAGGGCCAAAATGACACCGAATTAAACCAGCGGTAAGTTATGCCAACGTTCAGTGGAGCAAACAGCAGAAGGATTCCCTGCAAGTGCTGTCACCTTCCATCACATCAGCCCGGTCAGCGCTCCCCCAGGCTGCCCCTAACGGGAAACGGAAGCCCCGTGTCCCAACTCTGGAACCCCAAGTCCTAAAGCAGAAAGCAGAAGAGGATCGGCGGCTGGTGAGCGTGCGCAGCTTTGACCAGAGAACCTGGCAGATCAGACCGAAATCCTAGCGCAGCTCGGAATCCGCACTCCCCTTCCCACCGAGTCTTCTGTAGCGCTGGGTATTGGAAGGATTGGAAAGGTTTACCGGACGCAGGAGATGGCTCCGGGAAGGCTCAGGCCCGCGCCATCGCTGTACTGCCGACAGACAGGCCCTGGCAGCGGCCTGACCCGCAGGGAGATGGGTTTGCTCCCTTTCCCAGGGCGCAGAGGCACCCGCAGGCAAGGCGGATCCTGCCGAGTAAATCCCTGAATCGGGATTGCCCACGGGCTTGGGCACAGGTAACTGCCCGCGCAGAGGCTCCCTTCGCCCGAGGAAATGGCATTGCAGGGCCATCTTCCCCAGCCTCTGCCGCTCTCCCTTCCCATCCTGCCGCAGCTTTTCCCAGATTTTCCTAAACAGCTCCTCCAGCTATTCGCTCTCCGAGATGATCCTCCCCCCCGGCAGAGACTCGGGGGGTCCTCGCGCTTGGCTGCACACGGTGGGTGTCAGCGCACACGTGCGCAGGAGCCGGCGGGACCAAAGGTGGCGTTTGAGGCGGCAGGCCCCTGCCCACACGCCGGCTTGCACCAACACCGACAAACAACGGTATTCTCGGCCGTCGGCTGGCCGCGCTGCCTCTGCTCCCGCTGGCAGATGGCAACGGCACTCTCCTGCCGAGAGGAAGAGATGCTGGTGGGCATCTCCCCCCCAGCTCGGGGCTCCCCTCCCGCATGTTCTCCCCTCAGGACCTCCAGGAGCCACGTCTCCCGGCCATACAGGCTCCCCTCAGAAGAAGCTGCCCAGTCCCTTAAAGCACAATTTTCACACTGCTTATTATCTTCCTTTTTTTGCAATTATCTGCGTACAGCCCCAGCTCCCAGCGACCTACTTTTCCAGGGCCGTCGCCTCCCGCACAGGCAGAACCTGCCCGGCGCAGGATGACGTTGCTGGCCCGTGCCACAGCTGCGCGGCCGTTCCCGAGCCGTTACGGCGCCGGGCAGTCGGACTGCAGGAGCCGGGCGCAGCGTGACCCGGCCGCACGTTCCCAGGGGAACACGGCGCCGACACCCAGGGGACGAGGAGCTTGTCCTGACTCACCACAAGCTGCAGCAACTCGCTGTCCGAGATGTCAGAAAGGTGCAACTCCTCCTCGTAGTCGCTGGACACGGATTCCTGAGCGGAGAGAAGATACGCGTTACAGCTGTACCCCTGCGGTCCGCCTAGGCGTTTCCAACAGGATGACAACGGGTGCTGCACCCTGCGCCACTGAACGCTTCTTCTCCTGCCGGAGACGGCACGGTGAAATACCCTGCTTTGCCAGTTCTCCTCCCGGAGAGCTAGAAAAGCAGTGGGCAAACGGGAAGGGACCCTGCTCGACGGACTCGAGCTACAGCTCCGAGCCAGCCCCCAGGTACCGTCCGTCCCCTCCCTGACCTCGCGCCTCCCCGTCGCACCCTCCGCAGAGCTGCGAACCTCGCAGCTGCCAGCTCCCCCGACACTTTTGTCTCCGCAGAAGCCGAGAGAAACACCAGAAGGAGGGGAACCCAGCAGCCCGGACAGCCGGGGCCGGCTGTGAACTCCACTAGGAAGCCTGCCCGCGTCGCGCAGATGGCAGCATGGGAAGCTGAGGCTTCTCTCTCCTCCGAGACTCGCGACGCGTCCCAGCTCGGGGGCTGTGCCTGGCGGTAGCTTTGGGCAGCACTTTGGTTGCGCTGAAAAAGATTTGCTACCTCCATCCTAGAGATGCCGAGCTGGGAATTCCGAGCGCGTGCGCCCCCCGCCCCGCCCGGGAACACCCTGCTGGCTAGGAAAGCGGACTCAGCGGAAAACGGGTAAGTGCTCGAGGAGCTTTCCCGAATCGGAGCCGTACGCAACAGCCACAGCCGCTTCCACGCCGAACGCAGCGCACGCGGGCGAGTCCCTTACTTCGCTAGCATCCGGCCTGCTCTCTGTTTTCAGAGCAGCTGCTGCTTCTTCCCTCGTTTCGCTCGCTGCGCTCTTTTCCCCCGCAGACTGCGGCGCCTCATCGCCTGCAGAGCTGACACTTTCCCCCTCGGCATCTTCCTTGCCCAGTAGTTCGTTTCCAGAGGGCTCCCAGTCCGAGAAGTTCTGGTCAGACAGGCTACTGTCAGCATCTCCAGGAGGGACCTGAATTGGAGTTAGAGGGCATACGGCGTCAGAATCCAAGGAAGACTCTTCTCCTTCGTCAGCGTGTCGGTCTAGGCTTGTTCTAGGCAGGAAATCCAACACAATTACAGCCACGACATTCGCAGCCCCTCGCTGGCGGGATGCCGGGTCACAACTGGCATGGGTCCTCCTACAGCCAGCAGCAACGCCACAAAGCTTTGGGTGGCTTCAACATCCGTTTGGTTTCTTTTCAAACGGTCCCTTTCAAGGGCAAAGAACTTCCTTACGATAAACACGCTCGTTTCTTGGGCTCGGGCCTTTTGGGTTTTACCCTCTTGTTCCTTCATTCACCGGGTCTCTTCTTGCTAGCAGTGGCTGCCCATCAGCCCCGGGAGCACCCTGCGCACCCTGCGGCGGACCCACGCGCACACCGCGTGTTTTAACGGAGGGTTTTTTATCCCGGTGCCACCGGAACGCTGCCAGCTGTTGCGTGGCAAGCGGAACGAACGTCTCCTCGCGTGTCATTTGTCTGGGAGACCTTCGCGGGGCTGAGAGCACCGTCCATCAAACCAGAGGGCAGGACAAAAATCAGGTCACGGGGCACTTTCCAAACAACTCCAGTTCAGAGCCTCGCCTGCTAATTCCCTGAGGAATAAACCCAGGCTTGCGGCCAGCAGGGGTTCACAAACACCCCCCCGAACCACTCGCCAGCCACACAAGGCTCTGCAAAAAACCAGTCTGTGGGTTTTCTGTGGATTTCAGAGCTAGGGGAGCTCAGTCAGGTTATCACTGCCTGTCACTGATCTGTTCAGGAGCTGTAACACGTTTCAGCTGCAGCTGAGCGGCGCTAACCCAGGTGAACTTTCTGCCTGTCCAACCATTACTTCCAGGGATCGCCGTGAGGCCGGAGCACGGCGCGTGGCTACCCATGGGGCCAGGTCAGGTCTGCCAAACCCCGTCTGGGCAGCACATCCCTTGGTTTGTAAGCTCACGCCTCTGTCCATGCGGGTAATCCCTCAACCAGCAAAACAGACAAGCCAAGCCAAGCCATCAGACCCACACCACGACACGGGAAGCTGCCTACGGCACGCAAACATCATCGACGTCGTGCCAGCAGGACTCGTTACCTCTTTCTGGTTGCCGGCTTCCTCCGCAGGAGTCTTCAGGTGCTGGAGAGCGGCTTCAGCCTCACCCGCTACCTGTCTGCCACAGCCTTCCTTCTCTGCTCTGCTGCCCTCCTAGTGAGCGGGGGAACGCAACCATTAGCGCTCTGGACCTGGCAGGCCCAGATTCCCGGACATCACGCTGCTGGGCTCCCCAACGCTGCCCTCCCAGGGCTCCCCACCAGCCCAGCCTCGCTACAGCAGGTCTCGGCCTCGCCTCCCGGCACGGGAGAGAGCAAGGCTAGCCACGCACGAGCCGTTCCGCCCCTGTCACCAGCCATCCCCGCGGCTGGGTGTCCTAGCTCGCTGCGGCACCTCTCTGCAGTACGGCACGAGCTGTGCCGCGCAGTGTTTCTTTACAGCTCCTTTTTGCACGTCTCCATCCGGTAAAGAAGCCTTCCGTGGGAACTCCCCACCGCAGAAAGGGCCCCCTCGGCTCCCAGTGTGTGCCCGGGGATTGACATGTGCAGAAGGCAGGGTGCTCGACCCCCCGGGCTGCAGGCC
Source organism: Rhynochetos jubatus (assembly GCA_027574665.1). Taxonomy (NCBI): domain Eukaryota; kingdom Metazoa; phylum Chordata; class Aves; order Eurypygiformes; family Rhynochetidae; genus Rhynochetos; species Rhynochetos jubatus. The sequence continues at coordinate 5,040,470 of CM050670.1, read as the reverse complement.
CCGCAGCAGGGGATCGCTCCTGCTGCCGTGGGACCCTCCCCCCGGCCACCCAGAGATGCTTCCACACCTTCTCCTCCTCTTGCTCCACCTTCGAGGCAGCCTCCGCTCTCAGCCAACATCCCCGCGTCCCGCTAAGTCGCTAAACCCACGCGCTCATTTCGTGTGACTGGGGGTATTCAACCCTGATCCACGGGCTACGTGAAGCCAGCTTTTCCATCACCTCACCCCAAGGTGAAGGGCTCGCTTTGGGAACCCCCCCAGCTCTCTCTCTGCAAGGAAGCTGAGAGCAGCTCGGGCTGAGGCTGGCTCCTAGGAATGCCTTTCTGCTGCCATCTCGTGGAGCCAGGGCTGAATTATATTTTCCGGGGGGGCACTAATACCTTCTGCGGACTAAGATATCACCCATCTGGGTTAACAGAGCCTGGCCGTTGGGGGGCAATTACCATTCCATCATAGATTCCTGCAGCCCTGACAAGACAGTTCTTTGCTCCTGGACACAGTAACAGCCCAGTGACCAATCAGGCCCCCACAGGCTGCTTGTTGTTTGGAAACCAGAACAGCCTCTCCTGCTCGGCTCGCATCGCCCGCACCCCTACCTCAGAGCCAGAGCTGCTTCCCAGGGTGTCGATAACCGTGTGCACGTTTCTGAAGGGCCTTGCTGTCCCACGGAGACTCTGCAGCATTACAAAAAGGAGATGGCCGTGAGGGAGCGCCTCCTGCGCGGTCCCAGAGGAACTGGGGGGTCCCAATCGGTGCAACGAGGCAGCAGAGCCGTAGCGGTACGCCAAGGCCACGCGCCTACAGCCAGCTCCGTTTGCAAGTCCATCCTGGCAGGCACTCATTTACAAGGAGTACGATGGGAAAACAGGATGAGATGCTTTTTGGCGACCGAGCAACACACAGAGGAGATGCAGCCCAGATTAAGGCCCAGGGGCGGATGGAACAGCCACGGCCGACCAGCTATTACCAGGGGAGCATCAGCTCCTCGTTCCTGGAGGCTTCACGCGCTGTGGTTACCGACAGGCATTAGGAGCCAAGGCACACAACTCACCTCGTTCTCACTTTCTTCCTCTTTCTTTCTGCCCTTGCCTAGAACCGCGGCTTTCAAGGCACGCTTCTTTTCGCAGACCAAGTCCAGAAACCTCTTGGTCTGGCTGCTGAGCTCAGGGGTATTCGCAGGCTGCGAGGTCAGGAAGGGAAAGGGAAGTCAGAGCACAGCCCAAGGGAAAGGGGAGATACAAACCCACCGAGGCACGCCGCGCTTCCCCCTACGCCAAGGAAGCTCCCCATCCTAAAGAAGCATGTCTGCCAAACCCGCCTGTGCCCCGAAACACCCACCCGCTCCAGACCATAAGACACCAAAATACGTGAAATCACCAGTGACGGGACTTAGCAAGAAGAAAACCTTCGGTGACATGATTATTCGTGTGGTTTTGCACGTCTGTTGTTCTAGTTTCCTTTAAAAGGAAACATCAAAACGTTCCTTTAGTTGACCCCAAGGGGCACGTTCTGTAAACAGTCGTTGGATGCGACTAAATCTTACAGTCACCCATACGGTTGCATCCCTAAAGCGTGCTTCCAGGGCCCACTCCCAGAGAAGAGGGAGCCTTACCTGCTCCTCCTCTTCGGCCTGAAGGCCGGAGTCCACCGAGCTGCTCGTGTCCGAGCGGGATGACCCCTGAAGGATGCTGGTCAGAGAGGGCATGAGGCCACGCAGCGGAGGGAGTTTCCCCAGGGGCACCCTGATGGGCTCGGGTGACGAGTCTGAGGACTGGAGCACGCAGAAGGGATTAGCTGACAGGAGAGCGCGGCTGCACGCCCTACGCTTTCCTGTGCCGACACCGGGTGCTGACACCCACCCCACCGCCACTGAAAAACCGCTTGCGAGACCCCCCCCCGGCCCCAGCACGTCAGCTGTGCAAGGAACAGCCCTTTGATTTACTCGCACGTTTTGCCCTGCGAAGGCCCAGCTGAACACGGTCATTGACTTTACAGCAGCGAGGTGATGCCAAAAATCAGCGGGCATTACTCCGAAAGCGAAGCGAGAGAGCAGCAGCAGCCACGCTCGCCCACACGTACCCACGCGCGGCACCCTCCAACAGCGGTTCCTGCCCCACATCACGCGCCCCAGGCAAACCGGGCAGCTTCGCCTCGGTGTGCCCCGCTACTCTGCGCAGCACCAAACAGGTGAAGCAGGCTGACGGCTTCACCCAAAGCCTCGTCTCAACTTTTCTCTTGCTTCTACCCTCAGATAGCTTGCTGTGGGAGCTCAGCTCTTCTTGAGCACACGGGACATCAGCTGTCTCCAGCAAACCTCTGCGACTGGCATCAAAAACAAGCCCTTCGCTGTTCATAGGGAAAAAGCTTTCCTTTTCTCTGGCTTGCGAGATGCCTGGACTTCTTCCCACATCTGTATCCAGTCCTAACTTCTTTCTGACTGAGAAACAACAATCAGGCTTATCACTTACGTCCAGGTAGTCTTCACTTCTGCTCAGGCCACCTGGATCTGGCTCAGGAGTCATCTGCCGGGAAGGCAGAAGGTCAAAGGGCTTTTTGTAGGTGAACACTGGAGGGAGACTCCTTGGCTGGATTTCCTGAGTAGATAAATATTAGCAAATTACTCCAATGGCTTGCAGATAACGATATACACCCTCATCTACCTGAACCAGCAACATCTCTCACACGCAATTTTGTACAGAAATAGGTGTGGAAGTTTTTGGCCGCTGGAAATTACATATACACATGTAAAAGTGCTCCGAGGGAAGGCTCGAGGCTTTCTGGGCTGAAGAGGTCTACACCTCGAGCAACGACGACGACAAGGTACCATCCTTCCCCACAGAGACTTCTCTCGTTACCGGCTAAGGGAAGGTAGGAATTACTTGCTATCACGTGGGATATAAAGGTTATGCTTGCAGATACCAACAGCCAAGCAGAGTAACCTCACACGGCCACACCCGTGTTCTGTGTCTGGATGTCACAGCAGCACAGGCATTGACGCTGCCTAAATGCCGTTGCTAGGCCTCTCCAAGGAAGGACACCTTCCCAGCACGCCAAAAACCTGCCGCGAAGAATGGCACCAGCATCCCTGGCTGGTACCGTGTCCTTCTCAGCAACAGCATCCCACAGCTGTGGCACCACGGCTCCAGGTGTGGCCTTCTAAAGGCAAACTTGATGACTTCTGGGGGTTTCTGACCCCACTTCTGTTGGATTTTCACCCAACTCACAGCCCTGCTGGACAGGATCCCTTGTCAGGGGATCGCTGCTCCGATCCCACAGCAGCAACAGCACAGACCCTCTAATTCACAGCCACTCACTCATCCCCCAGCAGCCCTGCAAGCGCAGCCTACTCACGGTGAGTTGCTGCACCAACTTCTCCTTCTTGCCCTTCTTTTTCTTTTCTTTCTTCTCTTTCTTTTCTTTCTTCTCTTTATTCTTCTTGCCTTTCTCTGCCAAGTTGCCGCGTGCCAGCAGCTTCTCTCGCTCTTGAATGACGAGCTGTTTGTACTGCTTCTTAACGGGGTGCTCCCACAAAAGCTCTTGCGTAACAAAGTTGAAGTAGTAGGCCATGCCAATGGTATTCCGGCTGCATGGCAAAACCAGCACCAAGAGTGAGAACAGTACTTCCCCATCCACAGGAAGAGCATCTGTTGTGGCGCTGCCCCCACCCTGCCCCCCGTCCCCCCTGTGGGCAGCACACGGGTAAGGAAGGGCAGGGGAGGGCAGCATCGGACAGGACCGCTGCTGACAGAGCTCTCACCAGGCCTTCCACTCGGGTGGTAACGAAGCCAAGATGCCTTCCCGGGCCAGCCATAGCAGCTCCGGCTCGTTCTCGGGGTCAATCCCGATCTCTCGTGCATATGCATGGATTTCTAGGAAAACAGAAGAGGAATCTGTGGAGACGGTCTGCACCGGGCACTGTGCAATAAAGCGCCTCAGCTACAGCGATGGGCGCCCTGGGAAATCCCCATTCTGCTCGAAGCTGCCAGCACGGCCCGTGTCTCGGTGAGCGCGTCCTACTAGGCTGGTAAAGAGGGAGACGGACTGCAGAACGGCATTCCTCTTTGCACCAAAAGCCCATTTTTCAGCTCTGCCTTCTACGAGATCCCACTGCCTCTTCCCTCTCCACCCTGCTCTCCACGTTTCCCTCTTCTCAACACACCCAGAAGCGACTGGCACGCTGAAATCCCTCCTCGCAGCTCCTGTGAGGACAGGCATCAGTTACCTTCCGTGCTGGGAAGGAAATCACTGTCATCTTCCTCCAGGATAATCTGGTCACCGAAGACCCGCATCGCTTCCGCTGTGGCTCCCTTTACCTGGCAGCATGAAGGAAGCAACCCAAAATCACAACCAATAAAGCTTCCTCGTCCCGCGCTTGGCACCGGGGCGGTGGAGGGGGCTGGGGCTGCCAAGCTGGGCGGGCGGAGGGGAAGGGCAGCCGGCAAGGGCTGACGGAAGGCAGGAGGACACGGGAGGGCTAAGGAGAGTCTTTGCTGGATGCGGGGGGGAAACGGTGACAAAGGATGAGGAGAAGGCTGAGGTATTTCCTGCCTTCTTTGCCTCCGTCTTTAACAGTGACAGCATTAGGGTTCCCTGGGTACCCAGCTCCCTGTGACAGCAGGCAGGGAGCGGAACGAAGCCCCCCCAACCCCAGGGGAAGCGGTCAGCCACCTGCTGCACCACTTAGGCACCCACAAGTGGATGGGGACGGATGGGATCCACCCAAGGGTGCTGAGGGAGCTGCTGGAAGTGCTCATCAAGCGTACCTCTGCTTTCTCCATGAGATCCAAGGGGTCCTGCCACGTGGCAGGTGTCCAAGCAGCAACGGGAACGGGCCGAGCAGCCGACCGCCGACAGCAGGATCACCGCTGCCTGCACCTGAGCCTTGGCTCCCCTCTTCACCTTCCGCCGTCCTCAGCCCGCTCTGTATTTAGAACTCCTACGTCAAGCGAGTCTCAGAAGCCGCGATTAATCCTGGCAGTTTCCAAAGACAAAGACGTTCTCAGGACACGCCAAAGCGAAAGAGCATCACAGGGCTCGCGCCGCTCCCAGTGTACCCGAATAAAACATTTGGATGCAGGCGGCTCGCTCGAGGCCGCCTGTTCTCATTTTCCTCCCTCACATATTCCATCCCCTCTCCTCATCCCTGGCGTTACGGCCGGCAGAGGAATCCCGCACGAACTCTGCTCCTCGCAAGGCCGCTTCCTGCACGTGCAGGACCCGGCTGTGCGGCTGGAGCTGCGCCAGGAGGGAGGGAGGACGGGACGGCGCGATGCGCGGCAGCCCCCTGCAGCGCCCCGGTCCCGCCGGCAGCAGCGAGCCCCCTCCTCCCCCCGCCCGCTGCGCTCCCGGCCTCCGCCACGGGAGGACGGACCCTGCCGGCTCGGCTCCCCCGCCCCGGGGCCCAGGCCTCGCCCCTCTCACCGGCACCGGCACCGGCACCGGGATCGGGACCGGGATCGGGACCGGGAGAGCCGCCTCCAGCCGCTTACCGCTTCCGCCGCCGCCCGACCGTTGCTCCAGCCCGCGCTACGGTTGCCCGCTGCGCAGACTGAGGCACGGCCCGCCCCCGCCTGCACACCATTAGTAGGCGGCGGGTGCAGCCCGGCGTCTGATTGGCCGCGGGATGGGCGAGCTCTGTGACGTCACGACGCGGCGGCGCCTGCCGGCGGTTGGCGGCCTGGGAACTAAGGACGCGCCGCTCGTTGCCATGGCGACGAGTCGCCCTCTCCCGACCCGTACCTCGGCCTCACTCCGCCCCCCCCTCCTTCCCGGCTCCCGTTATCCCCCGGGGCCGGGCCGGGCCGCAGCCGGTTCGGGGAAGAGAGCGAGCCTCGCCGGGCCGGGCCGGGCCGGGCCGTCAGCGCTTCCGCCGGCGGGCGGGCTTTCCTGGGCAGGGAGCTCCGCGCCGCCATGCCCGCCGCCCCGTTCGGCGCCGGCGCGGCCTACCCGGCCCGGCGCGGCCGCCCGGCCGAGGCGCGGGGCGCTGCGGGCCCTCTAGGCTGCCGTCGCCCGCCCGGCCGCCGGGAAGGAAGGCTTTCCGGGGCGGGGAGCCGCCGGGGCGGGCAGGGCTGCGGCGATGGCTGCCGTCTGGCCCTGGCTGCTGCTGTGCTTGGGGGCGGCCGCCCTCCGCGCCCGCTCGGCCCCGTCGCGCATCCGGCTGCCGTTGCGGGGCCCCAGAGCCCCAGAGGGGCTCCCCAAGGGGTCCCATGGGTGTGCTGAGCATGGGCCAGCACCCAGCTACAGCGAACTCCTGGGTAGAGAGAGGTGTGAGCTGCAGGTTCTGCCCGCAGGGGGTGACAAAGCCACGATGCCGGTGACCGACCCGGCGTTCAGCCAGGCCGTGAACCCCCAGAGCTTCTGCACGGGCGTCTCGCTGCATCACGCCGCTCTGATGCAGAACACGGGGCCGCTCATCGACGTGTCGGACACCCGCCCCGGCACCAGTAAGCGGCCGCGGCGGTGTGGGGCTGGGGTGGGTTTGCTGGGAGCAGGGCGGGGGGCCTGCAGCTGCAGGTACGGGTGGGCTGGGTACCCCCTGGGAGCGCAGGGCACCGTGGCCTGTCCCCTTCCAGATGAGCTGTTGGTGAGGCAGAAGGAGCGGGGAGCGCCCCAGCGGGATGGGATGGGGCCCTGGGTGTCTCAGTGACCTGCTGCATCCCCGGTCACCTTTGTGCCTTAGACCCCGTGTCAAGGAAGAGCGTGAAGTCCGCGCACAGCACGCGCAACCGGTACTCCAGCCGGTGGACCGTCACCAAGTGCCAGGCGTCCACCCCTGCACGGACCCTCGCCTCGGACTGGAGGACAGTGGGCTCCCAGCACGGCATCACCGTCACCGAGAGCGACAGCTACAGCGCCAGCCTCTCTCAGGACACAGGTATCCCGGGGCTGCTGCTAGCGGGGATCTGCCGGTTTGGGGTGCGTGGGTTCATCGGTGGTGACCCCAAACCAAACTGGGACTGAGCGTGTGCTCCCGCTGCTAGTCACGGTCACGGAGAGCATCGCGCATCGGGCAGAGGCTGGCAAGGGGTCTGGGGTGGGGGGTGGGTCTCGCGCTCCCCGTGCGGAGTCGATGGTGGTGGTGTCCCCTGCCCGCGCTCCCGGCTCCGCTCGGCCTTGTCGAGCTCCGGGTTAAGCGATGGAGAGCGGGCAGCAGCGCCCCGGTGCGTGGTGGGAGCAGATGTGGGGCTCTGCGGTCCCCTCCCGAAGCTCTGGGGTGGCTCCGCAGCTGGCGGGCTTTGGGGACACGTGGCCAGGTGTACCTCCGGGCCCATTCCCACTATGACAGCGATGTGGAGAGCGGCCTTCCCAGGGCAGGGAAGGTTCCCAGGTGTGTGACGCGTCCTCTCCTCCGCAGACAAGGGGCGGAACAGCACGGTGTCGACGGAGAGCGCCTCGTCTACCTACGAGGAGCTGGCTCGCGCCTACGAGCACGCGAAGCTGGAGGAGTTGCTCCAATTTGCAAATGCTTATGTGTTAATACCTTTTTCTATGAAAAACCCTCAGCGCTGTGTGCAATAAAGGTTATGTTTATACGTGGGCGTTGTTAAGTGAGCAGGGACAGGGGCAGGGGCTGGGGCCAGGCCATCAGCGGGAGGATGGAGAGGAGCGGCCCAAATACACCCAGGAGAGCAAACGCGTGCCGGGGACGGCGGCGCCGAGCGCTGCCTGCTTCCCCTCCCGAGCCGCCCCGACCTGCCGACCGCCGGGGCAGGAAGGGCTGTGAGCAGGGTCCCGCGGACGCCGAGCCACAGGTGAGCGGCACCTACGCGCCGGTAAGTCCGTCACGGCGGGGCCGCGTGGGAGCGGGCGGCGAAGCGCGGCGCAGTCGTCCCCGGCGCGGCCGAGCACGGGGCGGAGCGTGGCGCGGCGAAGCCTGGCGAATCCGTCGCGGTGGCGCGAAGCCAGAGCGTCGCCGCCCGCCGTCGCGCTGAAGCGCGGCGCAAGGAGGGTGGACACCACCGCACGGCGCCGCCGGGAGCCATTCTGCTACCCCAGGGAGACAGGAACCGCCGAGGCTGTGGTTAACCGTGGGTTTAGTTACCCAAAGGAGAGCTTGGCCTTCCAGAGGAGGTTCTGGTGCTGTCTGAGGTCTAATTAACTGGCTGCACTTGGATTTCTTTATCTCCTGTAGCTTATAAGCCGTGTTTTCCTCGCTTCTCCATGCTTGCTGCCACTGGTTCCCTCTCTTCTTTCCTTACAGCTCGCAGATAACCTGCCTGTTTTGACTTACCCTCGCAGCTCTACCACCTATGTGTAGTTTTCTACCATTCTCGTTATCTTCCTCTCCCAAGAAGTGCTGTTTTTAACACAGCGGTTATCCTCAAGTGCTACACAGTTAAATTCTTTAATAGCTCTTCTAGATCTCTTTCGATGAGCAACCCAAACAATGGCATGCAAATAAAGTGACTGGTGTTGCTGGTGACGTTCCACTTCCAGCTCGCGGTTCCCTCACCTGCCTGCGTTGTCACGCTGCTCAGCACGTCCTCCTTCGCCATCTGGTTCCGACTCCTTCAGTCCCGTGGAGCTGTGAAGTGCCTCGGCAGCAGCCTGGCAGCTGTTCGCTCCGAAGGCTCGGGAAACGAGCCGTTAGGATGATTTTTGGTGTGCCTGTTGTACCAGTTTGGGCGATTATTCTGGTAACACTCGGAGCGGTTCCCTGCTGAGGAGCACCCCGGGTGGAGAGGGCTGCGCTCCCAAATAGGCTGGTGGAAGGGCATCAGGGCTCGTGCCCGATGCCAGGGTCGCTACTTCCCACTCGCCTTTTCCTTCGGGAGAGAGAGAGCGTTTGCTGCCGGTGAACCAAACCGTTCCGGGACGTTGTGTTCCCTCTGCCTGCATCCGTACGCAGCAAGAGGCTCTGGGTTGCTGCCGGGCAGCCGGAGCCTTCGCATTTACTGTGCTGAGAATTCCCCCGGAGCAAATCCAGCCCCGAAACAGGGTTGGGCTTCTTCCGCAGTACGTACTTGGGGCTTGGCTACAGCGAGCCAAGGGCCCACCCCCCCTCCAAGCAGTGTCACAGCTGGGCAGCCATGCAGTGCCTCTGACATGACAACCCCGACTTTGAATAGAAGGGGCTAGAAAAGGCAAGTGTGTTCTCAGCTCTAAGTGGATTAGCAAGGTAAAGAGAACAACAGCTTAACACCGATTAACATGTCTTTATTGTAATGGGCTAGTACAGATTCCCTTCTGCATCTCAGCAAGAATTCCCCACCTTCCCTTCCCCAGCAGTTACCATCCCTGGCCTTGCAGAGCTCGGTTAGACAGCCTGCATTGCCAGCACTCCACCGTGAGAGCCCAGCAGCCCCCCAGCTCCCAGCGAGCCCACTGCCCTTCACCGCAGCAGCCGGCTCTCCCCACCTTGCTGCACGCGGTAGCCAACCAGGCGTTGAAGGAGCCACGTGAGCCAGACTGCCTTCAGCAGGGACCAGGCAAAACCCCCACAAGCTCAGAAGCCAGACACCAGCACACAGGAGGTGAAGGTAAGCAGGGGCAGCTGGGGATGGAGCCCTTGGAAGAGGGGCTGAGGCTGTTTGTGGCTGGAGTGGACAGAAAGGGCAGTCTGCGCGCTGTCATGGCTCAGCAGCTCTGCACAGAAAAGCCAGCGTTGAGCCCAGCAAAGCGGCAGTGGCCAACACGCTCAAGCCTGGCTCCGGAACCGGGGCACCCCAAGCAGTTCTCCCCGAGAAAGGTAAGATCAGCTCGCGGTCGGCACGCGGCTCAGCTCCCGCTCCCTTGGCAGCCTGCGGCAGGTCCCCCTTGCTGGCATCCCGCTCCCGTGGCATCCCACTCCATGGCTTGGCCAGCCGGCCACCTGGAGCAGGGCACAAAGTCTGTTGTTCCATCCAGCTCCAGGGGCAGGATGTGATGGAGGCCTAGGGGAGAGCAAAAGGAGCCCCAGCTGGGCAGTGGCCAGCCCCCATGGCCATCAGCTGTGCTGGGCCCCACTTGGGCTCGCTGCAGCCCCAGGGCCAGCCCCCATGCAGCTCCAGGTGCTGCCACCAAGGAAAGGCCTGCCAATGCCATGTGACACCTGGGGGCTGAGGTCCCAGTGAACAGCCCCTTGTGGGTTGTACCCTGGTCCACAAGGTGATGCTGGCCAGGGAAGGACTGACCAGGAATGTGCTCTCTCTCCAAGCAGCCACTGTAGGGAAAGGCAGGGCACCTACAGCTGCGTAGGCCCCATGAGCTACATGTGGGGAGCAGGGTCACAGTCACCATGGCCACAAAGCTCCTGGGGGGACAGAACAGACAAAAAGGAGGAGCAGCGCAGGGCAGGGGCGGCCGCCGCGTCTACTTCTTCTCCTGCTTCTGCTGCTGGTATCTCCTGAAGTGGGTCTGGATGGTGACGGCCGCCTTCTCCGAAGGGTCGCTGCAGAACCTGGTGTCGCTGCTGGCCTCGGGGGTGGCGTTGCCTAGGGTGACAAGCAAGCGTCACAGCCGGGACAGGGCTCTGGCATCACCCCCGCGGGGTCAGACGGGCCATAGTGTACCCCAGCACCCACAGACGGGAGGGCTTCACCCCGGTACCGAGGCGGAAGAGGCCGCGGCACGAAACCACGACTCCACCGGCTCCCGGGGTGCATCTCCAGGGCAGGAGGAGAACGGAGCCGGGAGCGGGAGGCATGGAAAAGCCCAGCCTCCCAGGCAGTGGTAAGCCCTCTATTTACACAGCTTTACTCCCCAAAGAGCTCAGCTTCCCCACCTTTAATCACCAAGTATGGTGCTCGCTTACTTTCCCACGCACAAATAAGATCAGAGAAGAAGCCCGGCACTGCGGAGCAGTAAAGCTCTCACGCTGACAAATGGGAGCCCTCCCCAACCCCCTCCCCTGCTTAATGTGGCATTAGGGAAGCATTGTGAAACCCAACAGGAACTGAATCAAAGGCACTCAGCGGCGCTCCTGTAAGCCAGCGTGTCACTGCTAAGCACCCCCCGAGCAGCAATCGGGAATCCTGGTGCCAGGTGCTGCTCCAGAAACTCACCCCCGTCGCCTGAACCTGTTTTTATTCACCTCCTAAAAGAAATTGCCGAGTAAAAAGGAGGAGCACGCCAGCAGCAGGAGCTCGGCCACGGCCGGCCCCACTGTTGGGACAGCCGGGGAGCCCTGGGGTCCTGCTCCCCAGGCAGTGACGCCCCCCTCCCAGGGCAGTGACCAGGCTGGCAGGGCTCCTGGCATCGCTTCTGCTGCCGTTACCCGATGGCCCGAGCTGCGCCGGGAACAGAAGCGCTCAAATCCCCTTTGCTGAGGCTTGCGCAGAGGGGAACGAGTCGCAGAGACGAGAGCAAGGAGGCGGTAAGAGGGGAAAATTCCGTGTGGCTTTGCAAGGGGAAGGGGCTGGTTTAGGGGACAGTCTGAGCCATGGGATTTTGCGGGAAGAGGGAGGCAGGGGGTGCGCGCAAACACTGTTGTATATTCAGCTGTTCGACCTTCGCTGGCTGATGCTACAGCTTTTAGCGACCATCTCGCCATCCCGTCCCTACTCAGTGCCCTCCCCGGGGGCAGCGGGAAGGGCACCTTCCACGGCTTGGAGAACCGACTGAAAATACAGCGCAGCCAGCAAGCCACGGGCTGGGCTGGAGAGAGCCACCCGGGGGGGCTTCCCTCCCACGGAGCTGACTTCCGAAACACCGCTTAACAGCATCACAGGGGTATTTTTTTGGAAGGAGAGGCCGGGAACGGTCCAGGAACTCCGCTGCTGCACCCCGTGCTCACAACCGTGACTTCTCCCCACCACTCGGGCAGGGCTGGCTCCCTGCTCCGCACTCACCTGTCTCTCCAGAAACGGAGTAGATGCTGTTGTGCCGGGAGCTCCTGCCCTTCTGCAAAGGTAGGGAACAAAACCACAGCGGCGTTAGCTGTGCATCGGGCAGGGGGGGTGAGGACAGTCCCGTTAGGCCAGCTGGGAAGCTCGGAAGGGCACAGGGCTAGCCTCCCCGAGCTTCCCACTCTCCATTCCCTGTGGGAAACTTGAAAGCGCTTACTGGTGCTCCCTTAACGAGCCCTACTGAGCAGGGATTGATTAATTTGCATGGGTGAGAAGTCCTCCAAGGACAAGCAGGAAAGAGCTCTGTATCAAAACTCGGAGCCGGGAGCTGTGCCGGTAGCATCTTGGGTTGTACGTGGGCACAGGCCGGCCTCACCGGGTCCACATTTCCCACCAGCGTGGAACCAGCCTCACTGGGTTCGCTTCCCCACCTCCAGCACCTACCACGGTACCGCAGTACCTGGGCTGTCGGGTCTGCTGGGGGATATCTTCCTCGTTAAAAGTCAGCCTGACTTTGTCTACAAATACCTTTTCCTACGTTTTCCAGCTTATCCTGCCCCCTGGCATCACCCTATTCTCTGTCTTTCAAGGGAAAGACCTCTGCCCCTTGCCCAAGCCTCCTGCTCCTGCCTGGCTAACAGATGGGTGCCGCTCCGTCGGCTGGCCCCGGCAACGCCGCAGCGCTCACCTCGCTGTCCCGGCTGGTGCGGCGGCTCTGCGTGACGCACTGGATCTGCCAGGGCAGGGGCTGGTACACGAGGTACGGCAGGGGCTCCTCACGGAACAGGCTGGTCCCGAGCTGGACAGGGAGGGCAGGAGAGAAGCAGAAGAGCAATCGAGGAGCTGCTCTTCGTACGCAGCACCGCAGCTCGTGGGGGCCTGCCCGCTGCGGCGGCGCTCTGCTGTGGGTGCCACGACGCCCCTTCCCGTCGGGAAGCGCCCTGCGACGCCCCGAGGCCCCTGCCAACGCGCTCCCAAGCCGCCTCCACGCGGGCAACTTGCTGAGGATGAGCCAACCCTTGAGTGGGGGTCTGCAGGGGCTCACACAGCCACGCTGGAGCATCTCCAGCCCATAGGAACGGCCAAGCCTCCATCCCCCACCGCTCACCACCTTCTCCAAGGAGGTAACCCGCTCGCCTCCGCAAATTAAATGGGAAGCGTTCCATCGCCCCCGCTGCCAGGCCAGCCCGGACTCACCTGCCCAACGGCTCTCACCACGAAGAACAGCGCTGTCATCAGGGTCGCCAGCATGGCTGGGGGCTGCCAGGGGCTCCCTCTGTCCCGGGAAGTCAAAGCTCTGGGAGCGACGCACCGCGATCTCCGAACTGCCGGGGACCGAAACGTCCCGTCTCCGTCAAGCAGACTCCGAGCCCCTTAAGGAGCTTACGGCTCGCGCTCGTCTTGGCAGAGTAATCGTGGGCTGTCCTTTTGCTCTTCTAATCGCCGAGTTTCTGCGACGCACGCAGCGTTCCGGGAAAAGCAAATCCTCTTCTCTCCGTACGCACGCGGGCCAGCGCGAGCGGACACGCACGCACACGCGGCGCAGCCTCCTCCGCTCGGGACGGGTTCCGGCACGGCCTCCCGCGCCCAGGAGGCACCTGCAGCGCAGACTTTGGGCGTCTCGGAGCCGCCCTCCGCTCCTTGCGCAGCAGCCGCCTCTGGAGCGGGGCACCCGCGGGTGCCGACCCGCGAGGCTGCCCAAACGGGAGAACCCCCAAGGCGCCAACCCGGGAAGGGCTGCCGGCGGTGTCCCGGGGGCGCCGGAAGGAGGCGAGAAGGCGAAAGGAACAAGCCACGGGAGGAGAAAAGCACGTCACCAACCCTGCCTGGCTTCTGGGGAGAGCGCCATACCCGCAGAAATCCGTAGCCACAGCCAGTCTGCAGTTAGCCACTTTTACCGCACCCCCAGTTGCCGGAGAGCGGCTTGAGCGAAGCCCCGGTGGTCCAACACCCTTCTCCCGTTTCCCAGGGAGACTCCCCACGCCAGCATCTTCCCCCACCCTCCCTGGACGCCCAGCTGAGCCGGCCTCGGGCTCCTGCACGCAGCCCATCCTCCGACCTTGCCCGAAAGGTCCGGCTGTTGCAGGGAGAGCGGGCGCCGGCTTTATGGAAAGGGCCGGGGTGCGAGGCCGTGAAAGGCTGTCCCGCTGGCTGAAAGCCCCGCCGAGAATGGCTTTTGTCACTTTGTGCTTTAGCTTGCTTCCTGCCCCTGCATTTGCTGCCCCGGCCAGGCACTTCACGGAATAACGGTACCAAAGCCACAGCGAGCTTGGAAATTGCCAGCAGCGACCTTGGCAAGACAAAACATGCAACAGCCCGGAGACAAGCGAGGGGAAAGATGTGAAAGGTGAGTGCAAGCTGGTTATCTAGGGCTACAGCAGAGCAGCTGAACAAGCGAATAAACAGAGCCGCAAACATCCCCGTCGTACAAAACAGGCTCGTGTAGAATTTAATTTGCGTACAAAACCAGCCATCTCGAGAGAGAGCGGCTCCGAAGATGCTTTCTCGCAGGTGGGGTCCCTTGGAACTGCAGGCTTCTCCATCTCGCACACGGTAAGCGGCTCAGCAGTTTTGAAAGCGTAAAATATTGAAAGTCAGCTCGGAGGGGACGCTGACAAAGACCACCAAACACCGCGGTGCCCGCTCAGCGGGAGAAAGCCTAGCCCAACTTCTCCCGGGTGGTTAGAGCGGCATCACCTGCCCCCTCCCAGCTCCCTGCATCCCAGCGGGGTGGTGATGCGCTCCGGATACAGCCCCCGGAGGAGCCTGGTCCAGGCTGGACACCAAGGGCTCCCACCCGCCTTCCCGGCCGTGCCGCCTGGAAGGAGCCCCCGGCCGCTGCGTCGAGCTGCTCCCTCTCCCCAGGGCACGGAAGGACGCAGGTGGGGACAGTCCGGCTGTTCCCACGTTCCCGCTGCGCCAGCGCGGCAGACACCACCCCGCTCTCCTGCCGGCGCCGCTCCCCATCGCCCCGTCGGTAACGCAGGAGGAGCGCTCCAGCGAGCACAGCCGCGCTGCGGAAAGGAGGGAGCGCCTTTCCAAAGGGCCTGTCCCGCAAAGCCAGCCCTGCTCTCCTTCCCGTTGCTTCCACCCCGAGAAGAGAGGAAGCCTCCCTCAGAGTCCCGACCTGCCATCCCGAGCCTGTCCCCAGCTGCCACAGCCGTTTCGCTGCTGGGTCTCCGTGCCGGAGGCCGGATGATTTGGCCCACTGGGACTTCAGCGCTTGGTGGGAGCCAGCGCGGGCTCGTCTCCTGCCACGTCTCCTCCAGCGAAGCCTCGGCTGGATCCACGTCCTCTCCCTGACCGCTTACTCAGAGCCCTCCGACTGGCAGCTCTGGCTGGAATACTAATGCGAGAACTGTTGATTTCTTGGAGCCCTGATATTTCACCACTGGATTAAACAGTCTATACAGGACGTTTGGACACGCTACAGGATCCACCTGGGAAGCTCGCTTCCTGCACTCCCTTGTAAAGAAACCCTCTTTCAAGGACAGAGCCCGGAGACACGGCGGAGATGGCCGGGCATCACCGAAACGCAGCGTTACCGGCGGGGAGACCGCACAGAGCACATCTCTCCGGAGCCACACCCCACTTTTCAATAACGGTAAACTTTAATTTGTCTGTTTCCATCCAGTCCCAGCTGAAGGAGGCTGGAACTGCCGGTCGAGGACTTCTGCGCCGCTGGGAAGGGCGGTCTGGCGGGCGGGTGAAGGAAAAGCCTGGCTCGCAGGAGGGATTAGCAGGCGAAGAGGGATTAGCAGGGAAGAGGCTTTACGGGTCAAGCACAGCACAAGGAACAGGTCACTCGTGCTCTGGCTGCTAAACACCGTATTCCTCCCCGGAAGCGGACAGGAAAGCAGCGGATAAGGCTTGGAAATCGCTGCACGATGCTTCAGTGCTCCCGACTCACCTCCGGCCGTCTCCTCCTACCCGCCGCACAACACTGGGGTGTCACTGAAGACCCCCAGGCAAAGGATACACTCCTGAGTTCCTCTGGAAGTCTTCTAGCCATTTCTTGTTGACCTCGATCATTTCTTCAATGCTCATCTTGTCCAGCTGACGGCCGTGGAGCTTGGAGTGCTGCAACAGCCGTATTTGCTCCCTGTCACGTGAGAGAAAGGGGAAATGAGGGGCTGCTACAGAGCCACCGTTGCCAAAACCCAGCCTCCTCTTGGCTCCGCATCCTCCGCCCAACCGCGTCGGAGAGCGAAGCTGCAGCAGCCACCCCCTGCCATGCCGTCCGTGCTGCCTGCACAGCGTCGGAAAGGTCGGGCGGCAGCCTGTCCCCTCCCCGCAGCACGGCCTGTCCCGGCAGAGCCGGCGGGGCCCAAAGCCAGCAGCACCCTCGGACCCTGGTCCCGGGGCGGGGGTTATCGGCACCGCATGCCGGCAGCTTCGCCGGGGACGCTACGAGGCAGCGCCGAGCGTGTGGCCGCGAGCCACCAACAGCGTCAGTGTCTGCTTAATAATACCCAACTGGGAATTTTGTTACTTCCTTCCTCTGTGAAATGTGAGCTAGAAATCATTCCAGAGTAACAAGAGCAGCAATGAAAGAGCAACTCAAGGAGATAGACCCTTACTCGGCAGAGATGTATCCCAGCTTCTTCTCCAGAGGCTTGGAACTTCCCCTGCATGACGGGAAGCCACCTGGAAAAGAGAGGTTAAATACAGGCTCCCCGGAATCAATGTTCTTGACATCTGGGTGTGCTCCCTTCTTTGCTAACTGCCTTCTCGGGGGTGTACTGGGACTGCTCCAGGAGCAGGAGGGTCAGATGGGCCTTATGCTACGCTTCCCGGAAGGAGAAAAGCTTTTCCTCGTTCTTTATCTCCTTAGCACCCTTCCTATCGGGAGCACCAGTGACCCGGCCTTGCCAGCAGGGGAAGGGTGAGCTGGTTAGAGCCGGCACCCTGTGGCTCTGAAATCAAAAGCCGTAGGGTAGCAAGCAGATGGGTTACGGTCGGAGACTCACCTGGGAAATACCTGTGCCATTTCTCTTCCAGGATGCTGTCCACCGACGGTCTGGCTGCGAGACAGCGAGGAGAACTCGGCCCAGCACTCCACACCCACGGGGGCCCCGAAGACACCCCAGCCGGGGACACCGAGCTCCCCCCTGCCTGCAGCCCCGCCAAGGGGGTGTATGAAGAGAGAGGGATGCCACCGCCAAGGGTCGAGGTGGACAATGGAGACTGGCGGTGGTTCAGAGAGCCCAAGATGCCGATGGTGCTGTTCAGTTCCGTGGTGATGTGCTGCAGAGAGTCTGTCAAGTACTGGATCTTGTCCAGCGGTGGGGTGGGCCATGAATCGTTTCTCTGGTCAGCTGGCAGAAGAGAGGGGAAACAGGGATCACCGGGAGGGCGAGGGAGACACCGTTACGCTGCGAGCGGAGCGTCGTCAGGCTGTGCCAAGCTGGAGGCAGAGGCAAAAACCCGGCTTTGCAGGCAACAGAGGAGACACAGACGGACAAGGAATTGTGCCTTGGAGGCTGCCTGGGCACAGGCTGGAGGAGAAACAGGATAGCAAGGCCAAGATGCTCGAATGCTGCAAGAATGGGGCCTGCAGGACAAGCCTGGGCGTGCTCGTGAGAAGCAAAGCAATTTGGGCCGGCAGCGAGGCTGGGGGAGGACCCGCAGGGCTGTGCTGATACAAGGGCTCTCATCCTACGGCCAGAGAAACCCCCCACATGGGTTTCACATGGGCCTGCAGATATTGTACTGCTCAGGGTCAGAGAGACGATCCCAGACCGGACAGCTTGTCAGTCTGCTGCCACAGGGAAGTTTTCCAGATTTTCTTTACGCTCCATCCTCGCCAGCCTTGCTCGGCAGCTCTCCTGCCTTCCTGGCTGCTTATGGGAGCCCTTCTTCCCACCTGTTACAGGCAGCTGTACAGGTGGCTGCCTGTGAGACCCCCGGTTACAGGCAACTGCAGGCAAACCAAAAGGCCCGGGCAGCAGGCAGAGGAATTCCCGCAGACAGAGGAATTCCCGCAGCCTCTCCTGCCAGAGAGGTGAGGAAGAGGACGCCCAGACACCTGCAGAAGAGCAATACAAGCCCTGCACCAGCAGAGAGGGAAGAGCCGAGGCCAGATTTTAGAACCCACTCCGCAAACAAAGGGGGAGACGCAGAAGGCAGGTTCAGGCACAGATTCCATCCCTCTCATGTGCTGCTACGGGCAGGGAGTAAGTTCTTCAAATGAAGCGTTCTCCACAGAGCAGTCCCCGTCACGGACAGCAGACCTGCCTCGGAACACAAGCGAGAGCAACAGAAGGGGCAGAGGGGCAAGAGGGGAAGCCAGAACGCGGCCTGAAGCACCGTAGGTTGGGCACAGCGCATCAAGCCAGTCGGGCACTTACATCTAGGCTGAGGGAAATCGACGCTGGATAAGCTGCTGTCGGTGTCCTCAGAGTCGCTGAGATCAAAAGTCACCGTCTTCTGGCACGCAGCGCTCTTGAGCGTGTCTTCCTCTGAAAGCTGGTCGGGAGAAGGAGAACACCACAAATAAAAGCTGCTGTTCAGTCCCTGAAAGAGAAAAGCTGCTGGCACACTGCCCGCAGCTGCTCTGCACGGGCTAGACAACGGGGTCGGGCACGGGCCAAGCGAAGGCAGACCCATCTTCGCTCCGACAGCGAAGTCTGAGAGCCCAGAGACTGCCAAGCCTAACAGCCGCGGGAATGGGCCCTTCTAGGCAGAAGTCGAAGGGGTTTGTGCTCTAAATAAGCCTCAGGGGTGAGCAGCTGCCAAGGCTTGCCTTGGTGGGGAAAGCAGCCCGCATCCCAGCTCACGTGAGGAGCCATGCTGCTTTCTGTTTCTGAAATCCAGCTCCACGGGCAAAGGCCAGCCCTTGGCCACCAGCCCTCCCAAGGACCGGGAGCCCTGCAGACTCCAGCCTAGGGGAGCAGGCCAAGAGCACCGGGAGGCGGGAGCGCAGCGGGGCAGGCACGGGGGTGCCGGGGCTTACCTCCTCGAGCAGCGAGGACTCCAGCTGGCTTATTTTCTCTTCTTTCTTCTTCAGCAGTGCCTGTCCTTCCTGCACAGCCAACATCACCTTGTCCAGCTGCTTTTTCTCCTGCAGTGGACGGACAGCCAAGCCAAGGAGGAGAATTAAATGAGAATGACAGGAAAGAACCCACGCTAGCGGTCACGGTGACTTCCGGTATCGCCCTTCCGCTGCGGCTGCTGGAGTAAAACTGCTCCCAGGTGTTGGGGAGCCTGGGAAGCGGGCAGTACAGAGAACTCAAAGCCAGTTCACCACAAGGAACAGGCGGTTTCCCTTCCAAACCCGGCATCCAACAGGGTCAACGGATTTGGTTCCGCTAACGTAAGCGCTCTCTGTCACCAGTGAAGGAAACAGGATCTTCCCCATCCTTGGCTGGCACACCAGCAGAGCTGGCAAGTACTCGGGAGCCCTTTTCCCGGCGAGGGTGAAATCCCTGCAGAGCTACAACCATACATTTGTACCTGCTGATGGGATGGACGCCGGTCGCTTCCCTCGCTACGAGGAAAAGTGTGTTAGGGGCTTCGCGTGGCGCGGGAGCCCCTCTTTCCCTCCCAAACGCTTTCTCCAATTTTTAAGGTCCCGAGAGCTCCAACTAACGACCAAGCTCCTGGAATCGAGCAAGCTACGAACGCCGCGCATCACTCACAGAGCAACCCGCGAGAGCTGGTTTGCAGCGGAACTGAACACCCACCGCTGCCTGTGCCCGCACCTGCGAGGCGGGAATCGATCCCAGGGCTGCGGATTCGTCCGTGCAGCCAGGACTGCCCGACAGCGGAGCGCAGCCCGTGCTCAGCGGCTCACCTTTTCCAGGTTCTTGTGCACGACCTCCAGGAGCTGGGAGTTGTCAGGATCCAGCACCACCCCCTGTGCTTTCCCTAAGTCCCGGCGCCACTCCTGCTTGGCGGCTTTCAGCGCCGTCTGCCTCTTCCTCATGAAGCGCGTCTGGCTCTTGAGGAACTCCTTGGCGTTCTCGATGGAGATCCTTTCCGCAGAGATGTAGCTCCGGACGCTACACGGAAGAGACAGGCGTGCTGCAGGCTCGACGCCGGCCGCGCCACCCTGCAAGCACCTCCCCGAAAACGGACGGGCAGCGCAACGCGCGGAAACCCCGGCGCAACCGGCGCCTTGGCAAACCAAAGGAAAACCGTTTTCCGGAAGCGGCTGGCACGCAGATACTCACTGGAAGCCGCTCTTCTCGGGCCTTCGAGAGGGTGGGGAAGCAGGCTCTTTGGATGAGTGCTGGGGAGGTGAGACAAGTCAAAAGCTAAGACGTGTGTACGGGGAACAGAAGCCCCGGACCCCGTAAGAATCCATCAGGAGTCATCATGTTCGGGATGACATCACCATAGCACCGCCCAGATCCAAGGCCAGTGCCAGGGCCGTTGTTTGTGTGGCTTTTAAAAAGTCAGACCCCTGACTCGAGCCCGGCTTTTGCCTGCGAGGGCAAAGTAACCCCACGCTCCTTTCCCCCACCAACAACAGACAGAAGTCAAGGAATGCTGCTAAAGACGCTGATGTCCCCCGGCACAGCCAACACCATTACAGTCTGCTTGACTCACAGCTCGAGTAGTTTCTTTCACGTCTTCAGCGTGGACCTCGGCTCTCCCTCTTGGAGACTCAACGCTGTCTTCTGCCTCCACCTCACTGCCCAAGGAAAAGGCACTCGATTAGGCCAGTAATCTGTCTGCAGTGGTGTCCAAAGTGACCTCTGCTTCCCAGGAGGGAAAGGGCCCCAGGCATGCCAGACCCCACCGGCATCGGGTCTGTGGCGTGGCAGACACAAGCCCTGGCTGGGCAGGCGAGCGTTGCTCCTCGCCCGTAGCCAGCAGCTCAGCTACCCCAGGAAAACCTTGTCCTGGCATCTCAGTGCCCCTCTCAAGGCATCTTATTGACCCCACGAGACAGATGTGGAGAAGACAAACACGTCAGCCTGACAAGCAGAGGCAAAGGGACAAGTGTACGCGGCGAGCTACCTGCAGATCTGGAAACAGAGCCCAGGACCTCCCCGCCCTCGACAGGCAGCGAGACCACCGCGAGGAGTCGGAAGGAACACGGCCCGAGACACGAGAAGCTCAGAGGTAAGGCAGAGCTCTGGCTTGGGTCAGAGAGGTTTGGTAGGGGCACAGGGCCCTTTCCTTCCATTTGAGGGAACTCCTCATGCACACACCTTGTGTGTTTCTGCAGCTTCTGGCTGCGGCTCTGCAGCCGCTCCACCTGGGCTTCCAGCTTCGCTTTCTGGTCCTGGAGTTCCTCGAGGGACCTGCGCAGCTGCTGGGTGGACTCCAGGAGGCTGCCGTGCTCCTTCCTAAGCTCCTCTAGGCGCTGCTGAGAAGCTGCAGCCGCCTCCTAGAAAAGAACCAAGAAAATCCCTCCCGGTCAGCTCCCCAAATCAAAACGGAAGGCGCACAACGAGCCAGAGACTTGCCCGGTTCACGGGAGGTCCCGGCGCTACAAATGCGCACGCGGCACGCCAGTCCTGGAGGAACAGGCCGCTCGTTTTTGGGAACAGCTCGGGGCCGACGCAACTCCCAGCAGGACGGCACTCCAGGCTGAGGCAGGGAGGGGTTTGCAGACTCGGTTTTGAAGCAACAGCTGGCTTTGCTAAAGCCGCAGGTCTAGCGCGCTCCCCTCAGCCCCAACAGAAAAGCGGCACAGCGCCTCCCCGGAGCGAACGTATACATACTTGTCTCTCCAGCTCAGCCCGTCTGTCCTCGTCCAGCAGCTGCTGCCTTTTCTGCCGCAGAGACTCCTCCTAAACGCGGACGAGAGGGTAGGCGCGTGTCAGAGCTGGGATGCCGACGCCGAGCAGCGCTCGAAGCACAGAGGTCAGGCCTGGCTCTCAGAACCGCCTCGCAGCCCCTGAGGACTGCTCTTGGTTTTGCTTTAGTCCTCCCCCTGCACACGCCCAAGATCCCCTGCCTTTATCTGACTGCCCGGGAGATGCTGGGAATGTTGGCATTCCCATGGGAAGAAGCACCGAGCAAACCCAGAGCGTGGGCTTCCACCGCCAACATCAGCCACGAGGAACGCTTGGCCCCGCTCGGGCTCGGGAGGGAAGCCCTACCTGTAACCCGGACAGCAGCAAGAGCCCTTCCCCAGCAGCACGGGCCAGGAGACCGCCGCGAGCCCAGCGGGGACTCACCTGGCTCAGGAGCTGCGCCGACCTGGCCTGGATGTTCTTCGCGCGCATTTCAAGCTGCTCTTCCGAATCCTTTCTTTCCTGCACAGAAGCCATGAGAGACTGTCGCAAGTCCCTCCCTCGCCAGGCAGAGCTCTGCCACCACGAGGGACCACGACAACTGGGGACGTGTGACCTGCCACTGGGCTGCAGGGAGGCGTCACCGAGCCCAGAAGATCCCCAAGCGGCCCGGTGACGGCAGACCGCTGGGCAAAGCGGGCTCCTCACCTTCTCCCTGTGCCGCAGTGCCGCGAGCTGCCTGTCCAGCTCCTCCTGCAGAGCTTTCCCCTCCATCTGATGGAGCTGCCGGAGCCGCGCCATCTCACTCCGCAGCCCTTCTTCCAGCTCTGTCCTCTGCTTGCGCTCCTGCTCGTTGCAAAACACAGACCACAAGAGCGGCTGAGCGAAGCACGGCGTTCTCCAGCGAGCCAACGTGGACACGCGCCCTCCGGAAAGCCAGCCTGGCACACAGCTCCTGAGCAAACGCCGCGCTCAGCGGTAAGCCTTGCTTACGGGGGGCAACACTGTTAAGGGGACGGCTCCAGAAAAAAGCAGCAGCCCATGAAACCAAGGTTTTGCCACACGCTGCTAACTGTACGGGCACAGACGGGAGGCGGGAGGCTTGCCGCAACGGGCACGCCAAAGCGTGCAGCATCTCCTGCACACAAGTCCACAGAGGCGTGTGGAAGTGGCCTGCACGGAGGTGGTTTTGACAGCTTAGAAGCCCAGCCTAGAATTCATTTCACCTCGTGGCAACAATGCCCAGCTCTCCTGGAAGACACATTTCCACTTCCAGGAGGGGCTGAGGCAGGCGGGTCTGGCAAGCGGCAGTGCCAGCCCAGGTACAGCCCCCGCCAGCCACCACAGCCACCTCCCACGTTCCCCGCTCTCCCCCGCCGGTACCTCCTCCTTGTACTGATCCTGAATCTGTGCCAGGACTTCCTGGTGCTCCTCTTTCATCTTCTCCATTGTCCTCTCGTGGTCTTTTTCCACTTCCAGGCGTTTCTCCCTCATCAGCTCGCTGAGCTGCAGGGGTGGCATGGACAGATGTTTCCCCAAACTACAGCAGTCCCCGAGAGAGCAGGCCCTCACAGGGACTCCCTCTCCCTCCCCAAGCAGAGGGACCGAAGCTTGGAGTCCCTTGCAAGCAGGATCGAGCCCTGGCCCGGGCAGTACCGAGCACCCCCTCGAGGAGAGATGCTGCGGGGGTGTCCCCCCTGGGCGGGGGCTGCGGCCTCTCAGACCTCACCACGCGCCCAAGGAGAGAGAGCGGCGAACCTTCCCCAATCCAAGAGCAATACTTGCCTCGCGTTCGTACTCTGCTACTTGCTGGGTTTTTTGCTGCCTTCTCTGCTCTGCTCTCTGCAATTCGTCACGCAGCCGAGCCTCCTCTCTCTTATGTGCCTCCGCTATCTGGGTTTGCAGGCTGGAAATGACCTGCAGTGAAAGCCACCCACAGAGATTTGTCACCCTCCCGACGAGATCCATTCAGTGCCCTCCTACAGGGAGCGAGCCGCGTGGCAGAGACCAGCGCGTGCGGCCTCACCCCCCCTGCCTGGAGCGTGGCCAAATGCTGAGCCAGACCAGACCCGCGTTTAGGAAGCGGAACAAAATTAGTGCCACCCTCCCCGGCCACCTTTGGTGAGAGCGTGGGGAACAAACCCCTTCCCAGTCTAAGGAAATTACCTTACGATGCTTCTCTTCTGCCGCAGATTTCAGCTGCTGGAGTTCAGCTGCAAACTGCTCCTCGAACTCTTCTACAGCCTACAGAAACACGAGCGAGTCAGCCTCCTGGAAAGCCCCCACGTGCGTGGGGACACGCCGCGCAATCAACGTCTGTCCACAAGCACAAGGCTAAACCCCTTCCAAACCAGATCTCGTACAGGGTGCCGTCGCCCTCTCTGCGCTTTCCCTCCCAGGACATCCCAACGGCTGGCAATACGCATCTCACCTTCTTCTTTTCCTTGTCTAATCGCTCCTTGAGCTCACTGAGGAATCGTTCCTTCTCTTCTTCCAGCCCAAGCATCAATTTCTGCTGAGCTTCCTCCATTTCCACCTTCATTTTCTCCAAAACGAGCTGCTGCTTCTTCTCCAGGCTCTCCTTCTCCACTGCCTGCTGGGATTTCCACTCTTCTCTCAGCTTCTGCAGCGCAGCCGCTTGCTCTGCCCTGGAAGGTCAGCAACAAGAACAGAAGCCGGTCAGAACGGGCTGCTTGACCGCTGGGCTCCATTTAGGAACCAGAGCCAGGAGAAGACACTGCTCTAGGATAAGGCCCGCAGGCCAGAAGGAACAGCACGGAGATCCTCAAGCGTATCAGCTGAGGCCTTGCATATAACAGCAAAGCGGTCAGGTGGAGACACAGCTGTCAACCCAGCAAAACAAGGAATAGCAAACTCGGAGTGTTCCAGGCCTGTCCCGTTCCAGGCCTTGCCCGCCTCCTCCAATCGTTGCCACAGGCCTCACTGGGCATTAGCCGGAGACATCCACTCCAACCGAGCCACGGTGCCGAGTGCGGCTATCCCTGCAGGCGCCTGGGCCCGGTCCAGCACGCCGGCAACACCTCTCCTCAGGACGCCTGGGCACGGGATGCCTAGGCAGCTCAACTCCACCAGCTCCGAGGCAGCAGAGCTGTTGCCACTGAGGTCCATCGGCTTCTCCTTCTCTGGACACAGCTCCCTGCATCACAGCTGGGGTCTCCTACCCGCAACCCAGGCAGGTACCAGTGACGGGAGGCTCGGGCGGGCTGGCATCCCCGCTCTGAGGGGTTGCTAGTGGCACGCAGGATGCTTCCCACCCAAACCAGCAGCGTTTATGCCCCAGGGACGGCCGCTTCCTACCAGTTGCGGCAGAACTTTTCACCTGATCTTCTTCTTCTCCGCCTCAGTCTCCGAGACGATGGTGGCTCGCAGCTTGGAGAGCGTTTCGGCTTCTTCCTTTCTGATACGCAACTCTTCTTCCTTGGAAATCTTTGCCAAATCTTCTTTTAGAGTCCTGAGAGATGAGCAGCCACAAGACAAAGATAGACAAAAGGTTCAGGAGGCTTGAATACCTTCCCATTGCCTCTCCAAGGCCTGTAGGCTGGCTGCTGCTCCCACTGATCCGTTCCCAGGGCTCCAGACGGCTACGTCTCCCCCATACCCTCAGAACCTGGCTGCTGGCGCAGCAGACGCAGCCCCCAGAGTGTCAGGCTTCTGCGGCGCATCTTTAGAATGCGCTGCACCATCAGAGGGGGCACTTGGGCGCACAGAGTTGCAGATAGTTCCTCTGGGGTAACCTCGTCTCCTCTAACGCTCCAATTTCCAGTCCTGTTACTACCGTTTAGGCATTTGCAGCATGGGATCGTCTGTGCCAGGCAGAGTCCCGCACCCCTCCTCCCCAAAACCCTCCTTCCTGCCTCCTCTGCCCCCAAAGCAGCACCACTCCCGAGCTGTGGGCCTGTAACAGCACAAGCCTGTGGCCACCGGCAACGAAACCGCGGCCAGCAAAGGCTCGGAGGAGAGACGGGGGAGATGGAACACAAAAGGGAAGTACCTGAGGGATTCTTCTTTTTCCTGATGAAGCTTCCTAGTTTCCTCCTCCTCCTGCTTCCTCATCTCCTCTTGGAATTGCTGAATCTTCTCCTTCTTTGCTTGCAATAAATGCATTTTCTCTTGCTCCAGCTCCAGCTCCAGCTCCTTGGCTATTCCCTCCAGGGATTCTCTACCCGGCTGTTTCGAGGACTGCTCACGTTTGATTTCCTTCTCAGGTTGCCTACCAAAAAGAGAAAGCAAGCTCCTTTGGAACAAGGGTGACAGCAGAGTAACACCAAAGGAACGGCAACATCTCCCAAAACACCGGGACCTCCAGACCACAGATCCCAGAGCCACCTCCTCTAGAAGCCCAACAACAGGCCCACGAGAGCCCACCCTGCGGGGGCAACGCGGTCTCACTCCACGAAGGAGGGATGAAACCCCGACGAGGGCTGCCGGGCGCGAAAGCGCATGCGAGCGGTGCCCGTTTTCATCCCAGGGATCGGCAGCGCGCTTCGGATGGACCAGGTAGTTTTCTGCAACCACCTTCCAAAGCGTGCCGGGAGCTTGCCAGCTCCAGGCAACAGAGCGCCCCGAGCGCCCCAAAAATTCAAACCCAATCTGTTCCTAATGCGTTTTTTTTCAGAGAGCAGCAAAATCCTGAGGTCTGAGAGAGGCTGAAGGGGAAGGCAGGGAAAATGAAGATTGGCCTGGGGGAAAAGGTTTGATTCTTTGCTTGGGAAAGCCGGAGCAGCAAGGTCTCGTCGTCCTCCGAGACTGCTAGGGCGAGGCGGAGGGACTTGGGATTTGCCAGGAATCAGGGAAATAACAGCCCCAGCTCTGAGTCAAAAAAGAAGGAGGTCACTGGGGCGGCCCTTAGCAAAAAGAACGAGACAGAGGAAAGAGTAGCTGCATTCTGGAAAAATCCCGCTTCACTAGTGCTTCCCTGGAACGCTGCGTGCTCTGCTGCAGAGATGCCTACGGAAGGTGACGTTTATCGGCTGCTCTGCAGAGCAACTCAGCCCCTTCCACCCTTCGATTATATTTTCCTTATGCTCCAGCTCTTCCTTAAAAAGGGATCCAGCCAGCACACGCACACGCACACAACTCAGCGCAATTCCACGCGGGAGAAGGGAGGTGCCGTGCTGGTCTCCGCGCCAGATACTGCGGGTACGTATCTGCAGGGACCATCGACGTCGCGCAGCAACGCAGCGCTGGCTTTTGCGGGGAACCTGAGCTCCACCGTCCTGTGAGCTGACCTTGTTCTCCCAAAGCAACCAACGTTCCCAGTGACCGTGAAAGCGGGGTGATGCGCTGGGTTTCTGTCATCCCCCACCCAGCCCAGCACCGCTCAGCAGGTGGACTCAGGAGTCCGTGTGAAGGCTTGCAGCCTTGTTAGCCACACCGGCAAGGAGGAGGCTTTCCCGAGCACGCAGCCAACAGCTCCTTCTGCATCCCACGGAGCCCTGCGCCGCAGCCCCCAAGGGCCCAGCTGCTGTTCTCACCCTCCCCGCTACAGGCTGTTCACTTGGCTCTCTCGCCAGCGAAGCAGCTGCTTGGATTCGCACCCGGAGATGTTCCAGCTCCGCTGTGCCCACCAAACCGCATCTCCCAGCGTGCTGCCTTCACCCGCCGCACAGGGGAACAGAAGGACGAAAGCTGGTTTACGACACCGGAGACTCAAACGGAGCCCTTACGCTTTCTGCGCGGCGACGAGCTCCTCCAGGTTGGTTGGGCTACCCAGCGATCCCTCACCCGGCCCCTGGACCGCAGCCCCCGCCTGGCTGGTGTTCTCTAAAGCCAGACACTTCTCTTCTGGTGTTTCACAAGCGTTTCCACCGCTCTCACTGTGCAGCACAAAAGAAAAAGGGCACAGAAGGTCAGATTAGCGGGATTCTGGAGGCTGCTGCAGGTAGAGAAGAGAGGGGAGAGGGGCTGTGCAGCTGACCTAGATGGGCACCGAGCCATGCCTGCCAAGGGGACCCGGTTGTCCAACGCGGGGCTGCCCGAGGCACAGCAAAGCTCCGAACCGTTCCCTCCGCCTCAAGCCCTGCCACACTAACAGCAGCTGAGGATGTCACGGGTGTCAAAACGCTGGCTCCCCTCCCCGCATTCTCCCGCCCTCTTTCCAGCTCCTTAGAGGACTTCCCCAGGGTAAGCCAGCCCTATTAGCAATACTCCCACTGTGCTGCAAATTACAGAGGGAAGTACGTATGTTTACACCTACAGCCCTACTTCGTCTTGGAAGTACAGAGGAGAGAGGCAAGGCAAGCACGAGCTAGCTCCGCAGGCAGAGAGAAAGCGAGGATGCACAGCTGGGAAGCAGGTACCGACCCATAAGGAGACAGTTCCCGCGGGCACAACACGTTTTCGGGGACCTTCCCATCAACGGCTCCTCTAAGAACAAGGCTGCAGATCCCAAGCGCACGCAGCCAGTCATTAAGACGGACTGCAGTTTCTTCTGTTCACAGGTTTTCCTGGCACAGGCAACAGCTTCTTGGTTCCCAGTGCCCCAGAGCGTATGGAACTCTGTGCGGAGGGTGAGAGGTTTGACACGATTCATCTATAAACGCCACACGCTGCAGCTCTCAAAGGGGGAGGGGAGGGGCTCGAGAGAGCGTGGAGCTCGCTGCTCAGCACGGTATTTCTACTGCTTTAAACCAGTCTCCACAAACAGGTTGACCGCAGCTCCCCTAGGCACGGCTCTTGGGTTGCTGGCGCACGCGAGGCAGCTCTGCACGTCCCGGGACACGGAAGAGCTCGAAGCTCACACCTGGTCAACCCGTGCCATGCTCTAGGCCACCTCTACGGGAGGAAGAGGACCGTTCACACTGCAGCTGCACCCTCCTGCCACCAGTAACAGGCACCAGGCTGGCTCTGGGAGCTTTCAGCCACAGGCTCTGCCCACTGAAGAGTGGACTAGCCCAGCAGGACCGGTGCCAGCTGAGACCGGGGGCCGCCCCAGACCCAGAGGGCTCTCAGCGGGCAACGGCCAGCAGCTAAGTCTTCCACGGTTAAATGCCACAGGGCACAACTAACAACGTTAACAGGTTCAGGCTGTCTCGGCGAGAGCGTGACTTTGGGAGCCTTGGAGAAAAGTCAGACAGCTGTAAGGGAAACAGAAGCGGATCCACATCTGGGGCAGTCACGAGGAAATGAAAGGCAGGAGGGTTTGCTGCCTAGCCAGCCAGAAGCTGAAACAAAGCTGAAATCTGCTGAGACAGCAGCAGCAGGTGGCAGGAGAAGCGAGAGGTTTAGTGGGAAAGACCCTGTGAGAAGCTGCAGCACCTCAGGGTGTTCTACGGGGGACGCCTGTACGAGCCACAGTGACCAGAGCAGGGCCGGACAAGGCAGGCAAGTCCTCCGCAGCTACAGCTGCCTACGCCTCCTTTCTTGCTCTGTTTGCACCGTACCTCTCGGCAGCTTTTGTTCTTTTGCTTTGCTCTTCCTCTACGTCGGCTTTCCGGGGATCTCTTTTCTCTTCTCTCGGCTCCAGGGCCTGTAGGTAAAAACAAACGGTGTGGAGTTTTCTGGTCCTTCACCAGCAAAGCCTCCCAGGACCTTCCAGCGGTTCTCCAGCCCATCAGCTGGACAGCCAGCAGCCACGGCCTGCTCCGCAAGGAGGCCCAGCTGAACGTGCCAGCCTCCTCCCTGCAGGTGGCCAAAGGGCTGGAAACACGCGCCCCAGAAGAGTAGCCCATTCACAAATTCTCGGGGACCGCAGAAGCAGCGGCTGAGCTCAGCCCTCGCCACGCGGGAGAGTGCTGTGGAGCAGGGCCAAAATGACACCGAATTAAACCAGCGGTAAGTTATGCCAACGTTCAGTGGAGCAAACAGCAGAAGGATTCCCTGCAAGTGCTGTCACCTTCCATCACATCAGCCCGGTCAGCGCTCCCCCAGGCTGCCCCTAACGGGAGACGGAAGCCCCGCGTCCCAACTCTGGAACCCCAAGTCCTAAAGCAGAAAGCAGAAGAGGATCGGCGGCCGGCGAGCGTGCGCAGCTTTGACCAGAGAACCTGGCAGATCAGACCGAAATCCTAGCGCGGCTCGGAATCCACACTCCCCTTCCCACCGAGTCTTCTGTAGCGCTGGGTATTGGAAGGATTGGAAAGGTTTACCGGACGCAGGAGATGGCTCCGGGAAGGCTCAGGCCCGCGCCATCGCTGTACTGCCGACAGACAGGCCCTGGCAGCGGCCTGACCCGCAGGGAGATGGGTTTGCTCCCTTTCCCAGGGCGCAGAGGCACCCGCAGGCAAGGCGGATCCTGCCGAGTAAATCCCTGAATCGGGATTGCCCACGGGCTTGGGCACAGGTAACTGCCAGCGCAGAGGCTCCCTTCGCCCGAGGAAATGGCATTGCAGGGCCATCTTCCCCAGCCTCTGCCGCTCTCCCTTCCCATCCCGCCGCAGCTTTTCCCAGATTTTCCTAAACAGCTCCTCCAGCTATTCGCTCTCCGAGATGATCCTCCCCCCCGGCAGAGACTCGGGGGGTCCTCGCGCTTGGCTGCACGCGGTGGGTGTCAGCGCACACGTGCGCAGGAGCCAGCGGGACCAAAGGTGGCGTTTGAGGCGGCAGGCCCCTGCCCACACGCCGGCTTGCACCAACACCGACAAACAACGGTATTCTCGGCCGTCGGCTGGCCGCGCTGCCTCTGCTCCCGCTGGCAGATGGCAATGGCACTCTCCTGCCGAGAGGAAGAGATGCTGGTGGGCATCTCCCCCCCAGCTCGGGGCTCCCCTCCCGCATGTTCTCCCCTCAGGACCTCCAGGAGCCACGTCTCCCGGCCATACAGGCTCCCCTCAGAAGAAGCTGCCCAGTCCCTTAAAGCACAGTTTTCACACTGCTTATTATCTTCCTTTTTTTGCAATTATCTGCGTACAGCCCCAGCTCCGAGCGACCTACTTTTCCAGGGCCGTCGCCTCCCGCACAGGCAGAACCTGCCCGGCGCAGGATGACGTTGCTGGCCCGTGCCACAGCTGCGCGGCCGTTCCCGAGCCGTTACGGCGCCGGGCAGTCGGACTGCAGGAGCCGGGCGCAGCGTGACCCGGCCGCACCTTCCCAGGAGAACACGGCGCCGACACCCAGGGGACGAGGAGCTTGTCCTGACTCACCACAAGCTGCAGCAACTCGCTGTCCGAGATGTCAGAAAGGTGCAACTCCTCCTCGTAGTCGCTGGACACGGATTCCTGAGCGGAGAGAAGATACGCGTTACAGCCGTACCCCTGCGGTCCGCCTAGGCGTTTCCAACAGGATGACAACGGGTGCTGCGCCCTGTGCCACTGAACGCTTCTTCTCCTGCCGGAGACGGCACGGTGAAATACCCTGCTTTGCCAGTTCTCCTCCCGGAGAGCTAGAAAAGCAGTGGGCAAACGGGAAGGGACCCTGCTCGACGGACTCGAGCTACAGCTCCGAGCCAGCCCCCAGGTACCGTCCGTCCCCTCCCTGACCTCGCGCCTCCCCGTCGCACCCTCCGCAGAGCTGCGAACCTCGCAGCTGCCAGCTCCCCCGACACTTTTGTCTCCGCAGAAGCCGAGAGAAACACCAGAAGGAGGGGAACCCAGCAGCCCGGACAGCCGGGGCCGGCTGTGAACTCCACTAGGAAGCCTGCCCGCGTCGCGCAGATGGCAGCACGGGAAGCTGAGGCTTCTCTCTCCTCCGAGACTCACGACGCGTCCCAGCTCGGGGGCTGTGCCTGGCGGTAGCTTTGGGCAGCACTTTGGTTGCGCTGAAAAAGATTTGCTACCTCCATCCTAGAGATGCCGAGCTGGGAATTCCGAGCGCGTGCGCCCCCCGCCCCGCCCGGGAACACCCTGCTGGCTAGGAAAGCGGACTCAGCGGAAAACGGGTAAGTGCTCGAGGAGCTTTCCCGAATCGGAGCCGTACGCAACAGCCACAGCCGCTTCCACGCCGAACGCAGCGCGCGCGGGCGAGTCCCTTACTTCGCTAGCATCCGGCCTGCTCTCTGTTTTCAGAGCAGCTGCTGCTTCTTCCCTCGTTTCGCTCGCTGCGCTCTTTTCCCCCGCAGACTGCGGCGCCTCATCGCCTGCAGAGCTGACACTTTCCACCTCGGCATCTTCCTTGCCCAGTAGTTCGTTTCCAGAGGGCTCCCAGTCCGAGAAGTTCTGGTCAGACAGGCTACTGTCAGCATCTCCAGGAGGGACCTGAATTGGAGTTAGAGGGCATACGGCGTCAGAATCCAAGGAAGACTCTTCTCCTTCGTCAGCGTGTCGGTCTAGGCTTGTTCTAGGCAGGAAATCCAACACAATTACAGCCACGACATTCGCAGCCCCTCGCTGGCGGGATGCTGGGTCACAACTGGCATGGGTCCTCCTACAGCCAGCAGCAACGCCACAAAGCTTTGGGTGGCTTCAACATCCGTTTGGTTTCTTTTCAAACGGTCCCTTTCAAGGGCAAAGAACTTCCTTACGATAAACACGCTCATTTCTTGGGCTCGGGCCTTTTGGGTTTTACCCTCTTGTTCCTTCATTCACCGGGTCTCTTCTTGCTAGCAGTGGCTGCCCATCAGCCCCGGGAGCACCCTGCGCACCCTGCGGCGGACCCACGCGCACACCGCGTGTTTTAACGGAGGGTTTTTTATCCCGGTGCCGCCGGAACGCTGCCAGCTGTTGCGTGGCAAGCGGAACGAACGTCTCCTCGCGTGTCATTTGTCTGGGAGACCTTCGCGGGGCTGAGAGCACCGTCCATCAAACCAGAGGGCAGGACAAAAATCAGATCACGGGGCACTTTCCAAACAACTCCAGTTCAGAGCCTCGCCTGCTAATTCCCTGAGGAATAAACCCAGGCTTGTGGCCAGCAGGGGTTCACAAACACCCCCCCGAACCACTCGCCAGCCACACAAGGCTCTGCAAAAAACCAGTCTGTGGGTTTTCTGTGGATTTCAGAGCTAGGGGAGCTCAGTCAGGTTATCACTGCCTGTCACTGATCTGTTCAGGAGCCGTAACACGTTTCAGCTGCAGCTGAGCGGCGCTAACCCAGGTGAACTTTCTGCCTGTCCAACCATTACTTCCAGGGATCGCCGTGAGGCCGGAGCACGGCGCGTGGCTACCCACGGGGCCAGGTCGGGTCTGCCAAACCCCGTCTGGGCAGCACATCCCTTGGTTTGTAAGCTCACGCCTCTGTCCATGCGGGTAATCCCTCAACCAGCAAAACAGACAAGCCAAGCCAAGCCATCAGACCCACGCCACGACACGGGAAGCTGCCTACGGCACGCAAACATCATCGACGTCGTGCCAGCAGGACTCGTTACCTCTTTCTGGTTGCCGGCTTCCTCCGCAGGAGTCTTCAGGTGCTGGAGAGCGGCTTCAGCCTCACCCGCTACCTGTCTGCCACAGCCTTCCTTCTCTGCTCTGCTGCCCTCCTAGTGAGCGGGGGAACGCAACCGTTAGCGCTCTGGACCTGGCAGGCCCAGATTCCCGGACATCACGCTGCTGGGCTCCCCAACGCTGCCCTCTCAGGGCTCCCCACCAGCCCAGCCTCGCTACAGCAGGTCTCGGCCTCGCCTCCCGGCACGGGAGAGAGCAAGGCTAGCCACGCACGAGCCATTCCGCCCCTGTCACCAGCCATCCCCGCGGCTGGGTGTCCTAGCTCGCTGCGGCACCTCTCTGCAGTACGGCACGAGCTGTGCCGCGCAGTGTTTCTTTACAGCTCCTTTTTGCACGTCTCCATCCGGTAAAGAAGCCTTCCGTGGGAACTCCCCACCGCAGAAAGGGCCCCCTCGGCTCCCAGTGTGTGCCCGGGGATTGACCTGTGCAGAAGGCAGGGTGCTCGACCCCCCGGGCTGCAGGCCCCGCAGCAGGGGATCGCTCCTGCTGCCGTGGGACCCTCCCCCCGGCCACCCAGAGATGCTTCCACACCTTCTCCTCCTCTTGCTCCACCTTCGAGGCAGCCTCCGCTCTCACCCAACATCCCCGCGTCCCGCTAAGTCGCTAAACCCACGCGCTCATTTCGTGTGACTGGGGGTATTCAACCCTGATCCACGGGCTACGTGAAGCCAGCTTTTCCATCACCTCACCCCAAGGTGAAGGGCTCGCTTTGGGAACCCCCCCAGCTCTCTCTCTGCAAGGAAGCTGAGAGCAGCTCGGGCTGAGGCTGGCTCCTAGGAATGCCTTTCTGCTGCCATCTCGTGGAGCCAGGGCTGAATTATATTTTCCGGGGGGGCACTAATACCTTCTGCGGACTAAGATATCACCCATCTGGGTTAACAGAGCCTGGCCGTTGGGGGGCAATTACCATTCCATCATAGATTCCTGCAGCCCTGACAAGACAGTTCTTTGCTCCTGGACACAGTAACAGCCCAGTGACGAATCAGGCCCCCACAGGCTGCTTGTTGTTTGGAAACCAGAGCAGCCTCTCCTGCTCGGCTCGCATCGCCCGCACCCCTACCTCAGAGCCAGAGCTGCTTCCCAGGGTGTCGATAACCGTGTGCACGTTTCTGAAGGGCCTTGCTGTCCCACGGAGACTCTGCAGCATTAGAAAAAGGAGATGGCCGTGAGGGAGCACCTCCTGCGCGGTCCCAGAGGAACTGGGGGGTCCCAACCGGTGCAACGAGGCAGCAGAGCCGTAGCGGTACGCCAAGGCCACGCGCCTACAGCCAGCTCCGTTTGCAAGTCCATCCTGGCAGGCACTCATTTACAAGGAGTACGACGGGAAAACAGGATGAGATGCTTTTTGGCGACCGAGCAACACACAGAGGAGATGCAGCCCAGATTAAGGCCCAGGGGCGGATGGAACAGCCACGGCCGACCAGCTATTACCAGGGGAGCATCAGCTCCTCGTTCCTGGAGGCTTCACGCGCTGTGGTTACCGACAGGCATTAGGAGCCAAGGCACACAACTCACCTCGTTCTCACTTTCTTCCTCTTTCTTTCTGCCCTTGCCTAGAACCGCGGCTTTCAAGGCACGCTTCTTTTCGCAGACCAAGTCCAGAAACCTCTTGGTCTGGCTGCTGAGCTCAGGGGTATTCGCAGGCTGCGAGGTCAGGAAGGGAAAGGGAAGTCAGAGCACAGCCCAAGGGAAAGGGGAGATACAAACCCACCGAGGCACGCCGCGCTTCCCCCTACGCCAAGGAAGCTCCCCATCCTAAAGAAGCATGTCTGCCAAACCCGCCTGTGCCCCGAAACACCCACCCGCTCCAGACCATAAGACACCAAAATACGTGAAATCACCAGTGACGGGACTTAGCAAGAAGAAAACCTTCAGTGACGTGATTATTCGTGTGGTTTTGCACGTCTGTTGTTCTAGTTTCCTTTAAAAGGAAACATCAAAACGTTCCTCTAGTTGACCCCAAGGGGCACGTTCTGTAAACAGTCGTTGGATGCGACTAAATCTTACAGTCACCCATACGGTTGCATCCCTAAAGCGTGCTTCCAGGGCCCACTCCCAGAGAAGAGGGAGCCTTACCTGCTCCTCCTCTTCGGCCTGAAGGCCGGAGTCCACCGAGCTGCTCGTGTCCGAGCGGGACGACCTCTGAAGGATGCTGGTCAGAGAGGGCATGAGGCCACGCAGCGGAGGGAGTTTCCCCAGGGGCACCCTGATGGGCTCGGGTGACGAGTCTGAGGACTGGAGCACGCAGAAGGGATTAGCTGACAGGAGAGCGCGGCTGCACGCCCTACGCTTTCCTGTGCCGACACCGGGTGCTGACACCCACCCCACCGCCACTGAAAAACCGCTTGCGAGACCCCCCCCCCCGGCCCCAGCACGTCAGCTGTGCAAGGAACAGCCCTTTGATTTACTCGCACGTTTTGCCCTGCGAAGGCCCAGCTGAACACGGTCATTGACTTTACAGCAGCGAGGTGATGCCAAAAATCAGCGGGCATTACTCCGAAAGCGAAGCGAGAGAGCAGAGTCACTCTCTCGTCAGGGGATCGCTGCTCCGATCCCACAGCAGCAACAGCACAGACCCTCTAATTCACAGCCACTCACTCATCCCCCAGCAGCCCTGCAAGCGCAGCCTACTCACGGTGAGTTGCTGCACCAACTTCTCCTTCTTGCCCTTCTTTTTCTT